>CM057837.1:51664611-52927111 GCA_030068075.1 Paguma larvata | reverse complement strand
CTTCTCTCTGAGCTCCCGTGGGCCTTCACCCACAGGCCTTTCCCTCCTGGCCAACTCTACGAACTCAGGTCCCTCTGTGAGCTCTGACCCAATATCCCTGCCCTGTGCGGGCAGCGTGCATTCCCCACACTGCCTGTGCTTTTAGCTTTCTGTTGGGACGTCCTGCAGGCACAGGGTGTGATCCTTAAAAGAGGGCGCTGATCATTGCTTTTGCTACTCTACGAAGCTCAGGGGTGTCCTGGGCTCCCAGTAATCTATTCATCATACTTTTGCAGACCAATTGGCTGATTGCAGAACTGCCAGATGCACCTTAAAGTATATGCGTGAAAAACGAGAGCCATCACCTGGTTTGGGGCCTTTCTCTGGTTCCCACCGCTTTGCTTTGTGACACTGCCACCCCATGGACTTCACCCTGTCCCTTGAAGTCCATGAATTCCATCTGCATCCACTAGGGGCACAGTACTTTTTTCTTCTGATGATCAGCTCTCTGTAAATGGCTTATCCACTGTCTCGGTGGGGGAACTGGATGCTATCCTCATGCCTGGGCAGAGAGCACGTGCATGAGGCTCACGGCTGTTTCTTCCCTATTAATTTCCGGCTCTGGGCTTCAGCTGGGCACAGCCTTTGCCCCTTGGCTCCCTCCACCTCTGAGGAGATCCTCTGAGTATCCAGGCAGCCCCTCCAGGGCTGGGAACAGCTTTATCTTCCCCATAGCTATGTGGGCTTGTCTCCCAGGGTGCAGAGATCTGGGAAAGCACCACCCTTGTCTCCCCAGCCCCTGCTAGGTGCCCAGAGCTCTTTATACAAACAGCGCTAGGCGTGCAAGGAGAACCTATTCCCAGGAGTCCGGGTGCCCAGCCCACTGTCTGACGTCAGTACCGGAAGATAGAGATTGCTCAAGGTAAGAACACTTGGAGGCCATTTCCCACTCCTCTTGGGAGTGCAATGTCAGTAAACACAGAATGGGTATCTTCATGCGGGGCAAAGGACGTGGCATTGGTCCGGGAGGCCAGAGGCCAGAGTCTGAGCAGCTGCTCTACTCTAATGGACAAGCACTGCCCTCTGGGGCCTCAGTTTCCAAATACTACAAAAATGCGAAGTCTGAATGAGAAGCTTTCTGATCTGGATATCTGTTGATGTGTGATTCAGCGGTTTAAACTAACAGCAACATTTAATTTGCTCATGAATCTGTAGTTTGGGCCTGACTCAGGGAGTTTAGCTCTTCTCTGCTCCACTGAACACCACCTGGGGCAGCTAGACAGCCTGGGGCCTCAATCGTCAGAGGATTCACTCCCTCACACCCACATGTAGCTTTGCCATGTGGTTGCCTGGTGGTGGCTGGGTACCAAGATGGCCGCCAGGTGCTAAGTGCCAGCGTCCTGATAGAGAGGAGAGAGGGAGGAGATAGATATGGATAGAGAGACTGAGAGAGACAAAGTGGAGGCTGCATCATGACCTTTTATGATCTAGCCATGCAAGTTACTTCCAGGGTATTCTATTTGTTAGGAGCAAGTGACTAGAACTGGCCCATATTCCAGGGGAGGGAGAATAGATTCCGCTTTTTGACAGAAGAAGTGTCAGAGAATTTGTGGATTCCTGGACATGCTTGGATACCACTACGCTTTTCACCACTAAAGAGGGCATGGTGTGTCACGATGTGTGATGACATGGTAAGGACCGGGCTTCCCCACACAGCCCCACTCTGCCCGTCTTTCATCCCAGATTTCACTGCCCCTCCCAACCGAATCTGCACACTCAATGGAACAGGAGATCCTAACTGTCTGGAGATGCAACAGGTCTAGTATCTCTTTTATTGGGTAATTCTTGCATGATACTAGTTCAGTGCATAAAGATCTGACTGGGGAGTATCTGAAAGGCCCATTTCTGGAAATCTCCAGCTGGCTGAGTGCCAATTAGCCTACATATTACTTTTCTTTGAAGACTCCTCAGAGCAGTTGTAGCCCAAATGCAAGGTAACTCCCCCAGTTGTACCCCAGCTGGTGTCTCTCGCTCAGCCAGCAGCCATTATTGGCTGAGAGCTCTTGCCTGGCCTGGACTCTGGGGCTGGACACTCCATGTCTTTCCCCTTTTTATCAGCTTCTCCATCAAGAAGTTTCATTACTTTCCAACACCCTGAGCCTCTCAAGTGCCCCCTTCTTAGGAAAAGTGCATTTCTAAAGATGGGTTTCAGTCAGCCATTGCAGAGTCATGATGGATGCCAGCTGGGGATGGGTTCTGGTGTCCAGGGGTCCGTGACTCCCTCCCGTGCCTGGACAGGGTCAGTTAAAAGGCCTCATTCTGCCCGTGCTGCTTGGGTGACAAGAGCCACATTTTATGTCCTTGGTTTATATCTTGGGAAGTCTCCTTCACATGCTTTTCCTGCCCCTTGGCCTCCAGATGGCAGTAGCAGAGAACCAGAGGGTGGAGGATGGGGGAAGTGGAGATCAGAGGTGGTTGTCAGAACAAGAAGGGAAATAGCACGGTCGGTTCTGACTCGAGTCGCTGCTGAACTCGTTTCTGTTGCTGAGGAAGACACTGTTTTCTTCCCCGGACCCCGAGCACCATCATCCCTTGAGGTGGGAGAGCTCTAGTGAGTGTCATTTTCAGCCATTTCTTCACATCATCATAAACTCCCAATATGGCAGGCACTGACACCTGACAGAAGTCACTCTAAGCCCAGAGCCAGTGTCTGCAGACACACAACCCTGAGGGGCCCTTGGGGACCCATCCACATGGAACAAGATGAACAAGTTACACAGAAGGGCTGCTAAGGATTAGCTATTAGAGGTCCTGAATGCAGATTTCCCTCCACCCCCATCAAGATGCATGACAGATGACAGGTCATTTCCCCTCTCTGGCCTTCAGTTCCTGCGTCTGCACAGGGATAATTTTGCACTGAGTTATTGCTAAGCCACCTTCAGTTTGAACGTCCTATCATCCTGGTGGTGGTGAAAGATTACGAACGCCCAATTAACGACAAAGTAAATGAGACTCTCTTTTTGGTTATCGTTCTGGAATAGTTCTTAAAGAGGAGACAGAGGGCCAGAGCAGGCCCCACAAACATGTGCAAAGTATCAGGGGCTGTTCACAAATAGAAACTAGAAAACAGTAGCAGGCAAAACCTAAGAAGACTGTGGGCTTGAACCTAGAGGCAAATCTGCTGCCGTCTTTCCCTCCAGACTCTACCTCCTTCACGTGGGTTCCTGTTATGCCCTTTATCAGGTAAAGAGACCTGAAAACCATCATCCAAGACTCAGTTTACCTGTCAGCATCTCTGTGAAGATTTCACTGGACTCCACGTCTATGTCAGGTGCCCACCTGTAAGCACGCACACATTTATCTTACACACCTACACGCACACACACAATGGTCATAGTGTTCGATTTTTATAAAATTAATTATAATGAGCTTTGAACCACACTTCTGCTGGGACTGGCAGAAAAATTCACTGTCTCCACAATTGGGGTTTATTCCCCCACCCCCAAATTCTACGAAGGCCTGGGGAGTCTTATTTCCAGCAGAGCATCTGAGAGGACTCTTACTCATGACTGCACCGGCCACCTTTGATTCATTCATTCCTTGTCCAAGTCTCCATGCGTGCTTACCTGCCTCTCTGTGGGCAGATAGTACTAGGTTTCCCTCCCAGGCTTGGGTGTGTGGGTTTTGGCTGAGGCTGAGAACTGTAGGGTTTTTGGCCAGTCACCGTGAGGTTACCTACCATCCAGGCTGTCCCCTCTTAAGGTCTCCCCACCTCCCTAGGATGCTCCAGGTGGGCTAGTGCAGGTGCCTGCTGCTTACAAAATCCCACCCGAGGTGCTCTTTCCAGTCCTGGGGAATCTTTCTCTCTTTTGTGCTCACCTTCCCTCCTCCTCTGGGTAGGGAAATCATTTCCCACATTAGACTGAAGATCTGTATTTATATGTATGTTTTCCCAATTAGCAAAAAGCTTTGGGAAGGCAGGAGTTGTGTCATATTAATCTTTATAATTGCAACAGCTGGCAAAGTGCCAGACACATAGGAGAACTCAAGACCTTTTTATTGAATTAAATTGAATTGAGTACCCAGTTGTCTAGGGTTGTCCAAGATGAGACTTGAATCAGGATTATTCTTTCTTTTTGGGGTGGATCGGGTTATGTGAGTGCAGAAAAATCAACAAGAATTTCTGTTTCATAGCATTCAGGAAACATGAGCTTGAATCTTTGAGAGCTGGCAAAACTCAAAGTCAGGTGAGTGATAACATCTTGAGTTGTCAGTAGCTGGGTGGTAAAGGAATCAGGTTTTAGCCCCTGAAGAAAGGGAGGCCCGGATGGCCAGAAAAACTTGGGTCACAGCCAAATGGGAACTAGAATACGAAATTAAAGACAGAGCAGGAACCCAGCCTTAGAGACTGGACATATTCAGTAGTGACTGGGGGCAAGGCAGTGGTTGGGTGGGGTACCAGGGGGAGCATACAATGCTGAGACTTAGGGCAACATCCTATCACCTGGCAGGGATGGCTCTCTAATACCTACTATGCCTAGTTTTTATCGACTTAGAACTCAGAGGGCTCAGCTTGGTCTAATTTTCAGTTATAGAAACTTGATGGATTCATCTCCAAATGGAGAGGTGTCCCACCTCTGCATGAGAACAGGTCATCAGGGCACCCCTGGTGGATTAAAGATGGTTCTTGAAGAAAGAACTTCGAAGTTAACTCAAGCGACTGGAAAAGGAATTGGTTGGAGACCAAGGCTTTAGATCCACAAAGCATATAAGGTATGATGTCAATCTTTTAAGAAAATTTTCAGCATTGGTTTCATCCACTGGCTAGCCTTAGTAAGATTTCTTATTTTGTCTCTGCCTGAGATTGACAGGAATATGGAGTACAAAATATGCCTTAAGAGGTGTGATGGCGTCCACTGATTCATTGAATGGGATGGTGTGGCGTGTATGCCAAGAGCAGCAGTGACCCTTCGGCCAAGTTAATGTTTCACTTTTCTTTCTCGGCATAATTAGTCCACAGGGTCAGCTGTTTCTGAAGGTCACTCCTGGCTCACGGTAGCAAATCCTGTCATTAGCAAAGAGCAGTGGAAGGGGCTCATTTTCCTGTTTGTGGGGCCACGTGTGCATGCATACAGTTTGTCTAAGACCTGAATCAAGGTATTGAGACATAAGTGAAAGCAAAAGGCGCTATTACTGAGTTTAGGCTTGGAAACTGAGCTGTCGAGAGACTTTTCCTTCCCAGTTTCATTAATATCATCAATAATATCATGATAGAGGTTTTCAACAAACATTTTCTGAACAATCAATCTTGTTTTAACTGAGTTTTTATGGAGTTTCATTATTTTAGTGATCAATAACGAAATAAGTATGTTTGGCGCCTCTTTGCTTCAGGATTTAAGCCGGCATAGGATTTCTTAGTGACAAATTATCTGAACCTTGGCAAAGGAAGAGGGTAATTGGATGAAATATGCAGTTTATTGAGATGGGTGGTGATAACTTCACCTTGATCTCATGTTTAGGAGAAGGAGTAGATTGGTTAGAGTTAGAAATTTCTATTCAGGATAGACTCTGTGAGGAGTTCATGAAAGACAGTTTGAAGTCAGAAGAATTGACAGAATTTTCATTAATTCTTAATTCTTCTGTTTCCAATTTGCTTACAGGACTATTTTTTTTTCCTTTTTCTTCAATAAACTTTTTATCTTTAGATAATTACAGGTTCACATGAAATTGTAAGGAATCACATACCGTGCATGCTTTGCTTCGTTTCCTCCGGTAGATAAATTGTGGTACCTCCATACCACAAAACTCTAGTACAAACCACAACCAGGATATTGTAGTGATATTGACAGTCAGGAGACACAGCATTCTCATCCCCACAAAGACTCTCAAGTTCCCCGTTCCTAGCCATGCCCATCTCCCATACCACCCTTCCGTAACCCCTGGAAGCCACACTTCTCTTCAACATGTCTATAACTTTTTTCATTTAAGGAATGTCCTATAAATGGAATCATAAAGCACATTGTCTTTGGGGATGGGCATTTTCACTCAGAATAATTCTCTGGCACTTCATTCAGGCCATTGCCTGTATGCATGGTTTCTTTTTATTCCATGGTATGGATATACTTCCCTTATTCAACCCGTTATAGAACATCTGGGTTGTTTCTCGTCTTTAATTGTTATGAATGAAACTGTTCTAAATATTTGTGGAACAAGTTTTTATGTGAACATAAGCCTTCATGGCTTCACACTTCAGCCCCTAATTAATTCAGCTCCGGGTTTCATGCCCGCAATTACGGGTCCTCTGGTATTTGCAGGCTTGCTTCTTTAAGAAATTGACAAACTGTTTTCCAGAGTGACTCTACAACTTTACATTCCCATCAGCAGTGTATGAGTGATCCGGTTTTTCTGCATCCATGCCAGATTTGATGGCGTTACTTCTTTTTATTTTAGCCATTCTGATAGGTGTATAGTGTGAGCTCATTGTGGTTTTAATTTGCATTTGCTTAAAGACCAATAATGCCGAGTATCATTTTAGGTGCTTATTGGCCATCTTTATATCCTCTTTGTTAAAATTCCTCTTAGTGTCTTTGTGCATTTCTTAATTCAGTTATTATTATTTTTTTACTGCTGGGTTTTGAGGCTCCTTCATATATTCTAGATATTAGTCCTGTGTTGGATACATGAATATTTTCTCACATTTCTGTAGCTTCTCTTATCATTCTATGAACAGAGGTTTTTAGTTTTGACGAAGTGTTTCCTTTTCCTCTATTTTCTGGAAAAGATGTATAGAATTTGTGTTACTTTAAACGTCTTGTAGAATTCTTGGTGAAACCATCTGGGTCTGAAGATTTTTATCTGGGGATTTTAAATTACAAATTCCGTTTTCTTAGTAGTTATAAGCTATTCAAACTATTTATTTTTATTGGATAAACTGTGGTAATTTGCCCTTTAGAAGGATAAGTCCATTTAATCTAAGTTTTCAAATTTATGTGTGTTGAGTTGTTTATAATATACCCTTATTATCCTTTTGATGTCTGAAGGGTCTGTGATGATATCCCCTGGTATATTTCTGCTTTTGGTAATTTTGTCTTTTTTTTAATTTGTCCATCTTGCCAGAGGTTTGTCAGTTCATCACACTTTCCGAAGCTCTTTGTTTCATTGATTTCCCCTCTTATTTCTGTTTTCAGCTTCACCGATTTCTGCTCTTTATTATTTCCAGGAACTTGCTCTGGATTTATTTTTCTCTTCTTTTTCCAGATTTTTTTGTGGGAAGTGCTTAAATTATTGCGAGTTTTCCTCTTCTAATGTGTGCATTTAATGCTAGAAGTTTCCCCCTCGGCACTGCTTTTAGCAGTGTCACAGAAATTTTGATGTTATATTTCCATTTTAATTTAATTCAATGTAGTTTTGATTTCCACTGAGATGTCCTCTTTGACTCATGCATTATTTAGAAGTATGCTGTTGAGTTTCCAAATGTTTGGAGATTTTCCTGTTATCCATCTGTTATTGATTGCAAGTTTGATTTTATCGTGGCCAGAGAATACGCTCTCTGTGATTTCAATTCTTTTCAATTTGTTGAGGCTCGTCTTAGAGCCTAAGAGAGTGTCTATCTTGGCATATATTTTGTGGGCAGTTGCAAAGAATGTGCATTCTGTTGAACGGAACGTTCTATGAATGTTGATAAGTTCCCGTTGCCTGATGGCATTCTTGCCCATTTTCTGTTAGTTATTTTATCAATTGTTAACAGGGGTTTCGAGGTTTCCAATGATAATTGCTGATTTGTCTACTTCTCATTTCAGTTCTTTCGCTTTTTGCTTTATGAATTTTGCAGCTCTGTCGTTCGATGCGTACACACTTAGCGTACTGTTTTCATAGTAGATTGACTTTTATCATTAATAATATCTCTGTCTCTGGTAATAATTTTTGCCCTGAAACCTACTTTATTTGATATTATTATAGTGTTTCCTGCTTTCTTTGATTAGTGTTTGCACAATTAATCTTTTTCTATTCTTTTACTTTCAATCTGTCTGTATTATTACACTCGAAGTGAAATTCATATGGACAACTTTTATTTGGTCATGTTTTTATTTATTTTTTAAATTAAAAAAATTTTTTTCCATGTGTAGCAACATGGATGGAACTGGAGGGTATTATGTTAAGTGAAATAAGTCAGTCAGAAAAAGACAGATACCATATGTTTCCACGAATAGGTGGACTTGGTGAGACTAAGCAAAAACCAGAGGGAGGGGAAGAGGGGAAAGAAAAAAAAGACACAGAGAGGGAGGGAGATAAAACATAAGAGACTCTCAAAGACTAAGAACAAACTGAGGGTGAGGGAGATGGGGGGGGAGAGGGGGTGATGGGCATTAAAAAAGGGCACATGTTGGGATGAACACTGGGTGTTTTATGTAAACCAATTTGAAAATAAACTATTTTAAATTAAAAAAAATTTTTTTTAAGCATTTTTATTTTATTTTTGAGAGACATAGAATGAGCAAGGGAAGGGCAGAGAGAGAGGGAGATACAGAATCTGAAGCAGGCTCCAGGCTCTGAGCCGTCAGCACAGAGTCCGATGCGGGGCTCGAATTCACAGACCGTGAGATCATGACCTGAGCTGAAGTCGGCCGCTTAACCAACTGAGCCACCCAGACGCCCCTTGGTCAAGTTTTTATTTTTATTTTTTTATTTTTTTTTTTTTATTTTTTTATTTATTTATTTTTTTTATAATAGTTTATTTTCAAATTGGTTTACATATAACACCCAGTGTTCATCCCAACATGTGCCCTTTTTAATGCCCATCACCCCCTCTCCCCCCTCCCTCATCCCCCTCACCCTCAGTTTTTTCTTAGTCTTTGAGAGTCTCTTATGTTTTATCTCCCTCCCTCTCTGTGTCTTTTTTTTCTTTCCCCTCTTCCCCTCCCCCTGGTTTTTGCTTAGTTTCACAAAGTCCACCTATTCGTGGAAACATATGGTATCTGTCTTTTTCTGACTGACTTATTTCACTTAACATAATACCCTCCAGTTCCATCCATGTTGCTACACATGGCCAGATTTCATTTTTTCTCATTGCCACGTAGTAGTCCATTGTATATAAGTACCATAACTTCTTTATCCATTCGTCTGTTGATGGGCACTTGGTCTCTTTCCATGATTTGGCTATTGTCGAAAGTGCTGCTATGAACATTGGGGTACACGTGCTCCTATGCATCAGCATTCCTGTGTCTCTTGGGTAGATTCCTAGCAGGGCTATTGCTGGGTCATAGGGTAGCTCTATTTTCATTTTTTTGAGGAACCTCCACACCGTTTTCCAGAGTGGCTGCACCAGTTTGCATTCCCACCAACAGTGTAGGAGGGTGCCTACTTCTCCACATCCTCGCCAGCATCTATAGTTTCCTGATTTGTTCATTTTAGCCACTCTGACTGGTGTGAGGTGGTATCTCAGTGTAGTTTTGATTTGTATTTCCCTGATGATGAGTGACATTGAGCATCGTTTCATGTGTCTGTTGGCCATCTGAATGTCCCCTTTGGAGAAGTGTCTATTCATATCTTCCGCCCATTTCTTCACTGGGTTGTTTGTTTTTCGGGTTTGGAGTTTGGTAAGTTCTTTATAAATTTTAGATATTAGTCCTTTATCCGATATGTCATTTGCGATGATCTTTTCCCATTCCGTTGGTTGCCTATTCGTTTTGTTGGTTGTTTCTTTTGCCGTGCAGAAGCTTTTTATCTTGATGAGGTCCCAATAGTTCATCTTTGCTTTTAATTCTCTTGCCTTTGGAGACGTGTCGAGTAAGAAATTGGTGCGTCTTAGGTCAAAGAGGCTTTTTCCTGCTTTCTCCTCTAGGATTTTGACGGTTTCCTGTCTCACATTCAGATCTTTTATCCATTTAGAATTTATTTTTGTGAGTGGTGTAAGAAAGTGGTCTAGTTTCATTCTTTTGCATGTTGCTGTCCAATTCTCCCAGCACCATTTATTAAAGAGGCTGTCTTTTTTCCATTGGATACATTTTCCCGCTTTGTCAAAGATTAGTTGGCCATATACTTGCGGGTCCATTTCTGAGTTTTCTATTCTATTCCATTGGTCTATGTGTCTGTTTTTGTGCCAATACCATACAGTCTTGATGACCACCGCTTTGTAGTAGAGGTTAAAGTCTGGGATTGTGATGCCTCCCACCTTGGTTTTATTCTTCAGTATTACTTTGGCTATTCGAGGTCTTTTGTGGTTCCATACAAATTTTAGGATTGTTTGCTCTAGCTTTGAGAAGAATGCTGGTGCAATTTTGATTGGGATTGCATTGAATGTGTAGATTGCTTTGGGTAGTATTGCCATTTTGACAATATTTATTCTTCCAATCCATGAGCATGGGATGTTTTTCCATTTCCTTGTGTCTTCCTCAATTTCCTTCATAAGTTTTTTATAGTTTTCAGTGTAGAGGTCTTTCACATCTTTGGTTAGGTTTATTCCTAAGTATTTTATGGTTTTTGGTGCAATTGTGAAAGGGATTAGCTTCTTTATTTCTCTTTCTGCTGCTTCATTGTTGGTGTATAGAAATGCCACCGATTTCTGTACATTGATTTTGTATCCTGCAACTTTGCTGAAATCATGAATCAGTTCTAGTAGGCTTTTGGTGGATTCTGTCGGGTTTTCCATGTAAAGTATCATGTCATCTGCAAAAAGTGAAAGTTTGACTTCCTCCTTGCCAATCTTGATGCCTTTTATTTTGTTTTGTTGTCTGATTGCTGATGCTAAGACTTCCAGCACTATGTTAAATAGCAGTGGCGAGAGTGGACACCCCTGTCGTGTTCCTGATCTCAGGGGGAAGGCTTTCAGTTTTTCCCCATTGAGGATGATATGAGCTGTGGGCTTTTCATATATGGCTTTTATGATGTTTAAGTATGTTCCTTCTATCCCGACTTTCTCGAGAGTTTTTATTAAGTAAGGATGCTGTATTTTGTCAAATGCTTTTTCTGCATCTATTGACAGGATCATATGGTTCTTATCTTTTCTTTTGTTGATGTGATGTATCACGTTGATTGATTTGCGAATATTGAACCAGCCCTGCAACCCAGGGATGAATCCTACTTGATCATGGTGGATAATTCTCTTTATATGCTGTTGGATTCGATTTGCTAGTATCTTGTTGAGAATTTTTGCATCCATATTCATCAGGGATATTGGCCTGTAATTTTCTTTCTTTGCTGGGTCTCTATCTGGTTTGGGAATCAAAGTGATGCTGGCTTCATAGAATGAGTCCGGGAGTTTTCCTTCCGTTTCAATTTTTTGGAACAGCTTGAGGAGGATAGGAATTAACTCTGTTTTAAATGTCTGGTAAAATTCCGCAGGAAAGCCATCTGGTCCAGGGCTTTTATTTGCTGGGAGGTTTTTAATAACGGATTCTATTTCTTCACTAGTTATGGGTCTGTTCAAATTTTCTATTTCTTCCCGTTTGAGTTTTGGTAGTGTGTGGCTATTTAGGAAGCTGTCCATTTCTTCCAGATTGCCAAGTTTGGTGGCATATAATTTTTCATAGTATTCTCTGATGATTGCTTGTATCTCTGAGGGATTGGTTGTAATTTCTCCCTTTTCATTCACGATTTTATTTATTTGAGTTCTCTCTCTTTTCTTTTTGAGAAGCCTGGCTAGAGGTTTGTCTATTTTGTTTATTTTTTCAAAGAACCAGCTTTTGGTTTCATTGATCTGTTCCACTACCTTTTCTGTCTCCATATGGTTAATTTGAGCTCTGATCTTAGTTATTTCTCTCTTTCTGCTGGGCTTGGGTTGTTTTAGTTGATCTGCTTCTAGTTCCTTTAGGCGTGCTGTTAGAATTTGTGTTATTGATTTTTCTTGTTTCTTGAGATGGGCCTGGATTGCAATATATTTCCCTCTCAGGACTGCCTTTGCTGCATCCCAGAGCGTTTGGATTGTTGTATTTTCATTTTCATTTGTTTCCATATATTTTTTAATTTCTTCTCTGATGGCTTGGTTGACCCAGTCATCTTTTAGTAGGTTATTTCTTAGCCGCCATGTTCTTGAATATTTTCCAGGCTTTCTCCTGTGGTTGATTTCAAGTTTCAAAGCATTGTGGTCTGACACTGTACACGGTATGATCTCAATTCTTTTATATTTATTCAGAGCTTCCCTGTGCCCCAGAATGTGGTCTATCTTGGAAAATGTACCGTGTGCAGATGAGAAGAACGTAAATTCCTTGGCTTCTGGATGAAGGACCCTAAAGATGTCTGTGAGGCCCATCTGTCCTAATGTGTCATTCAGGGCTATTGTTTCTGCGGAGATTTTCTGTTTTGTTGATCTATCCAATGCTGAGAGTGGAGTGTTGAGATCCCCTACTATTAGGACATTTTTATCGATGAGGTTGCTAATGTTTGTAATTAGTTGTTTTACAAATTTGGGTGCCCCTGAATTCGGTGCGTAGATATTTACAATTGTTAGCTCTTCCTGCTGGATGGTCCCTGAGACTATTATATAATGTCCTTCCTCATCTCTTATTACATCGTTCATTTTAAAGTCTAATTTGTCTGATATAAGTGTGGCTACTCCGGCTTTCTTCTGACTTCCAGTAGCATGGTAGATAGTTCTCCATCCCCTCACTTTCAATCTGAAGGTGTCTTCAGGTTTAAGATGAGTTTCTTGAAGACAGCAAATAGATGGGTCTTGTTTTTTAATCCATTCTGTTATCCTGTGTCTTTTGATTGGCGCATTTAGTCCATTTACATTCAGTGTTAATATTGAAAAATATGGGCTTACAGTCACTGTATTATCTGTAAGTTTCATGTTTGTAAGGCTGTCTCTGGTAGTTTGTGTTCTTTGCCTCCTTGTTTTCATAGAATGCCCCTCAGGATCTCTTGCAGTGCTGGCTTATTTGTGATAAATTCTTTCAGTTTTTGTTTGTTGGGAAAAACCTTGATCTCTCCTTCTATTCTGAATGACAGGCTAGCCGGATACAGAATTCTTGGTTGCATGTCCTTCTTGCTCATCACATTGAAGATATCCTGCCATTCCTTTCTGGCTTGCCAAGTTTCCGTAGATAAGTCTGCTACTACCCTTATAGGTCTCCCTTTGTATGTTAGGGTTCTTTTGTCCCTAGCTGCTTTCAGGATTCTCTCCCTATCTTTGTATTTTGCCAGCTTCACTATGATGTGCCGTGCAGAAGGTCTATTCAAGTTACGTCTGAGGGGAGTTCTCTGTGCCTCTTGGATTTCCATGCCCGTTTCCTTTCTCATGTTGAGGAAGTTCTCAGCAATGATTTGTTCCAGAACCCCTTCGACTCCTTTCTCTCTCTCTTCTTCCTCTGGAACTCCTATGATACGGATATTGTTTCTTTTGAGTGCATCGCTCAGCTCTCGAATTCTCCTTTCCTGTTCCTGGATCAGCTTCTCTCTCTTTTTATCTGCTTCCTCTTTTTCAATGATTTTGTCTTCTAATGCACTAACTCTTTCCTCTACCTCTTCAATCCGTGCTGTGGCTGCTTCCAGTTTCCCCTGTATTTCTTCCAATGTCTTCTTTAATTCTTCTTGACCGTTTTTAAGGTCTTTGAACTTTGCCTCGTGGGACTCCTTGCATTCATCTAAGCTGGGTCGGATAAAACGAACTCGAACTCGGGAAGTTGAGCTGAGGGGAGGGTGAGCGTCCTCGGAGATAGCTGGGAAAGTGCCGATCGAACAACATCTGAACGAGAGGGCCAGAGCGGGTGAGACTGCGACCATCCAGCCCCTAAATGCAGGGCTTTTGAAGAGAAGTTCAGTGGCAAACAGCAGCAATCCCCGCGCGCTGCTGGGACCGCACCAACCCCGTCCTGAGCCACTGGGACGCGCGCGGGAGGGACTGGCAGCGGGGACGCAGGCGGCGCCGCCTGCGGAGCACCTCTAACCCCGGCACAATTATAACGAAATCGGGGGGTGGCAGACGGCCGCACCACCGCGCCACCCTCGCCCAGCGCCTCCGGGGCGCGCGCGCTGCCGGGACAGGCAGGGGGGACCCAGGCAGCGGCTCCTGCGGAGCACCTCTAACCCCCGCACAGTTACAGCCAAATCGGGGGGGGGGGGGGGGGGGGGGTAGCAGACGGCCGCGCCACCACGCCACCCTCGCCCAGCGCCTCCGGGCACGCACGCCGCAGGGACCCAGGCAGCCCCAGGCGGCGGCTCCAGTAAACCACACTAGGCTGGCGTGGGCGGTGGAGAGAGAACAGAAATAAAGGGGCGAATAAAGCCTCCAGGACTGGTGGCGCGGGTCTGGAGAGACGCCATTGTTGTCTCACAAGCCAGGAAGTCACCCCAGAAGCCATCCCTGCAGCAGTGGAGGCCGGACCCGCCTACACTAAACCACGCCCCTCCCAAACGATCAGCAGGAGCGACTGATCCAAGTGGAGATTGCTGCCTGGAGTAAGGCCAGTCATTTCTTCCTTTTAAATTTATCCCTCCCTTTCTCATTCCTACCGATCCCCATCCCTGAGCTGGTCATCCAGGGTACTGACTGGCTTAATCATTTTTTTCGTTCTTTTTGTTTTTTGTTTTTTTGTTTTTTTGTTTGTTTGTTTGTTTGTTTTGTTTGGGTTTTTTTTTTTTGTTGTTTTGTTTTTTGTTTTTTGTTTTTTGTTTTTGTTTTGTTTTTTAACCCACTCTTCGAGGACATGTCCTACAACCTCTTCTTTACTTCCCTAGCCCTTTTTCTGGAATAACCAGGCCGTATAAGTTCATCTAGACGACATCGATCTTTATTCCTTTTCCCTTGCACCTGTCCTTATTCTGATTTCTATCAGTCTGGATTAAACCCTTTAGTCGCTCTACCTGGGCAAAGTCCATTTCCTTCTTCTCCCTGCACCAGTCATTATTCTGTCTATATATGCTCTGCCACCAGCACACTACATACCCTGTCCTTAACGTGTAGCGGTTACTTCAGGACATTGCCCTCAGAGAGTCACTTGTTATTTCTTTCTGTTGTGAACTGCTTGTCTGGACCATCTGTCGGTACGTTTGAGTATTTCTGTGTTCTGTGTGTCTGTCAGTTTTCCTTTCCAGGGCAACTTCAAGAAACAACCCATAACACATCCAGCCAAAATGACGATACGGAAGAATTCTCCTCAAAAGAGTCTACAAGAAGTAGTGACAGCTCAAGAATTAATGAAAACAGATATAAGCAACATAACAGAACTTGAATATAGAATGTTAATCATAAAACTAATTGCTGGCCTTGAAAAAAGCTTAGATGAATGGTCAAGTTTTTAAATGTACTCTACCAATCTCTGTCTTTCAATTGGTGTATCTGGTCCATTTACAGAATTTACTTAATTCTATTCTGAATTAAAGTTGAGAAACTCATCCAATTGGCAGAAACTAAATTGCCCAGAGTCTCAGCTGCTAAGGAGTTTAGGAGAGTTGCTTTTAACTTTCCAGATCGACACATGAGAAATCGAAATAGAAGCTGGATGAGTTGTCTTCTTATTTCTCAGAGATGACCTACCTTCTGCTGAGAGATCCCTGGATTGGACCAATTCTTGAAACTGTTGTTCTGATCCTCATTTGCTAGTCACAACCCACGTCTTGACAATCAGCAGGGTGTGGCGAATTCAAGATGAGCCTCCTTATTTATAAGTGATTTTCTTTATAGGGGTCTCTTACCGAACTTCACTTCTGGTTGAGCCATTAGAGTTATTCTGTCAACTATCCATAGATATAGATTTGTAGGCCTTCTTCAAGTTCTCAATTTGTTGAGGACACTTCTCCTTGAGGCAAAGGAAAATAAACACAGGAAGCACCCATCAGGTCACATTTAATGCTACAAAGTTCTGAGGAAGTTTGGCCTCATGGTGCTAATGACAGGTTTAAATGGCATTGTTGCACACGGATGTGAACATCTAATCTCTGTTTCTGGAGGACAGCAGTGCTAATATCCATCTGTAGATGCATCATTTGTCTTCACAGGTAGGAAGATCTGGACAAGGTCTCTCAGTCAGCACTAGATGGGACATCCAAGAAAACCATGGACAGGCTGGAGGATTAGGTGGTGGGGTCCAAAGCCATATCAAGTGGTTAGAGTGAACTGGAAGAACAGAGGTAAAATTTAGTTACCCAAGTGCAGTGTCAAGAGATGCCCAAGTTAAGGAGAGCAAAGGTTAAAGGTAGATCCCACACCCACCTAGGTAAAGCCAGTGGGACTCAAAGACAGAAATGAGGCAGCAGTGGGTCTTTCTGCATAGGGCCGTTTTGTTCAAGACTTTTATTCTAGTTAGGAGGTCCAGGTTCTCAGGTGTCAACCTGGGGGAAGAAGGAGTGTGTGAAAAAGGGAGAAACTCAAGGGCTCTGGGTTTAGGGTACAGGAGACTGAAATGGAAGAGAGAGGTAGTGTGTCCTGAAAAGTGCTCAGAGCTCTGAACCATTCTGGAATGTTTTCTCACAGGGGTGAGGATGCCTCTGTGCTCTGCTGCCCACATCCCAGTGACTTCTGCACTAGGACTCATCCTAATCCCTTCATGCATTTCATTAATCACCATCATCTCCTTTCCCGTCTGCACTTTTTTATATACCATGGGTCAAAAACTGTCCCATTTTTAAAGACTGATTTCAACACTCCCTTCGGTAAGATTTTCATGTTCCCCCCCTGTCCTCAGAGAATGTTGCTTGAACCTGTGTTAAAATTCTTGTTTATTTCTTATTTAATGTGACATAATGACAGAATGTGTTATAAAAGACTAAGGAACAGCAGAATGACCTGGAAATGAGAAAACTCTGAAAGGGAAGTAAAAAAAAACCAAATATAACAAAAAATATACATCTACATAAATGAAACAATTACATGCGCTGAAAGATATGACCCAAAGAAATGGAGAAATCAATCATGTCTCTAAATGGGAAAACTTAATACGGAGGACACTAATTTTCCTCAAATCAGTGGATGCTTCTTTGTCTCAATGGTAATCAGTTCTTCTCTTGGTTTCTTCCTCCACATCATAATTTGTATTAAAATTTACTCAAGTAGAGGTGCCTGGGTGGCTCAGTCAGTTCAACGTTTAACTTTGACTCGGGTCATGATCTCATGGTTTGTGAGTTCTAGCCCTGCATTGGGCTCTGTGCTGACAGCTAAGATCCTGGAGCCTGCTTTGGATCCTCTATCTCCCTCTCTCTCTGCCCCTCCCCCACTTGTGCATGCTCTCTCTCTCAAAAATAAATTTAACAAATTTCAAAAATGTACTCAAGTAATACATCTTTCATATGTTTATTAGCCATTAGTATCTTTTTCTACGAGTCTCACGTCCAGTTGTTATCGCTTGCTTGATTTCAGCCTACTGATAGAGTAGCGGGCTTGAATTCACGGAGCTTTTATTTCCCTTCCAATTATATATTCTCTTAATATGTGATTTAATGGATGGGCACGAAAACAAAGACCAGCTTTTGAAAACAAGATGTAATCTCATTGATTTATAATAAAAGAAAGTTTAACTGATAACTAGACTACAATTTCCCTAACAAGATTTGAAAAGTCAAGGGTACCTGAAGTCGGAGATGCTAAGTCTCAAAGAGAGATCTTTAATCTTCTTGAAGGCTCACGTATCAGAGAAACCGAATGATTGGAATAAGTATTTTCCTGAAATTCAGCTGTGCTAACTCAGCCAAATATGGCACGTAATTGCGTGCTGCAAGTATCTGTATCCAGTCTACCTTCCTTGAATTTTCCCCTTGTTCAAGTCTAATATTATATTAATGGACAAAGTGGGAAGAGAAACGGGAGATAATTTGATGGTTGTGCTAACTGAACATAAGATGGTCCAGGATGCAATGCTAGGTTAACCCTCATTCGATGCCTTCTGAAAGTCAGCCATAATTCTTTGGCCAAACTATCAGAACAGGGATCCTAAAGGGTGTCAGAGAAAATGATGTAGATCAGAGAGTTATGGGGCCTCCATCCACTCAGAAGAAAGCTAAGGGGCCTTGTGGAAGACAGTGATGGATTCAAGCCATATGAAAAAGCATATATCAAGTATCTCGACCTCGTCCCTATCTTTGGAGGATATATGTAATTTATAGAGTGTTTAAATTAGACAAATGGCCCAATCGATTTAGAATAAGGGACAGGAAACACATGTTTCTTTTGCATTAAACTGGACTTCACCAGAGTAGAAATTCTTATGATCTCCTGAGTTATGGAGCTTGGGCTCTCCATCAAAGTGCCCTTAATTAAAGGGATTGTGCTTTTCCACAAAGGTGATCCATTATGGACCATGCTGTCTCCATAAAGACCAAGAATACGCTGAACAGCTCAAGCTAAGTGGTAATTTATATCATTGTTTATAGGAAGAAAGAGCAAGAGCAAGCAGGAGAGTGAGGGCAAGAGCCAGAGAACGAGAGAGAAAGAGACCTACAGAAAGGACACTTCAGTGAAGATGGAAGAGGACCCGAAAAAGGATGGAAACAACTCATGGAAAATGATGTCAGCCTTCTGTTCCGAGGATTTGAGCTTTGAGGTGAGGAAAGAGGGATTACGGAGAGTTGAGGAAACTCATTTTTCTTCCAACTTTTTACTTCTGCCTGGGTAGGTGACCAGAGTGAATGGCCTGGAAGCCAAACATGTAGACTGCTTGGGGCCTTTTCTGGGAGGCAGAGTAATTCACTGAGAAACAATTTTCCAGTGGCTAGTTCATTGGGAGTTAAGTGACCATATTCCAAGTCACATTTATTGTGGATTCAGCTTCCAAGTTTAGTTCCTTCTGCCATTTGCATATGTGAATGGGTGGGCTTTCCCTTAAATACGGTTTACTGCCATGCCCCCTCGTTGCTCTGTGTCCTGACCCTGTATTTGGCACTGTTTTGGCCTAGGGTTCTGGCTTTTTTCTGCTTCTTTGGCAAATAAGCTGCAATAACCTGCCTCGCCACTTTTGCGGGGTTCCTCTGACGTGCATTGTGAATTGGCCATCGGCAAGTTCATTTTCAGTGAGTTGACCTCTAGCCCTTCTATAGGCTAGAATCTCTCTACACCTGGGCTGTCAGTCTCTTGCTATATTTCTTCATGCTATTCTCCACCATTCACCTGAGCCCAGAGAGTCAGTGAGGGAGTTGGAGGAACCACATCCAAAATGACGGCAGCCACCCCAATCACTCTCCAATGTACATCCATTACTGGGTGGCTTTACATCTGGAATGCAGCCCCCAAACTAAATGCAAATGCTAAGGCAATTTCTCCATTTCCTATACAAAGCCCACATTTCTTAGCATGCATTAGTGACCCCATAGAGCTTGGCATGAGTCTCCTTTTTCACCTTATTATTTGGCTTCTTCAGACTTCACTCTTCCTGGAGCCAACTCTGATCCCTGAAGTCATTGCCTGTATCTGGCATGCTCTTGTCTTTCTTCACTGTTTTCCGGGGCCTCTTTGCCTGCCGAGACCAATTTAAATCCTGTCTTTTTGTGTATCCTTCCCAAACCCCTCCAGGCAGAAACATATTTCCTGTTCCATTCTTTGTCTTTTCGTAGCTCCTCAGAGGTTCTTCTATTATGGGTCCCAGAACCACCTTGCAGTGAAGCCCCCAACGGACTCTGAGGTCCATGAAGGAAGAGGCCGAATTTTATTCTCGTTGCTGTGTCCATGACCCAGCATGGGGTGTGGGCTGAGTAACTGGTCCGTGAGGTGGACCAGTGATCAATGGATAGAAAACCAAGCAGTGATGGGCTGGAGAGAAGAGGAGCCCAGGCCCATCAGGAGTGGTGCTTTGGCATACCGAATGTGGGTGTACGAAGCGACAAGGAGAATACCGGGGGAACCTGAGGAAGATGGGAAGGAGGCGGAGGGGTTCTATGAGGTATGCATCTCTTCCAACCTGGTATATCCAGAGTAGGGAATGGACCCTGAAAGCCCAGAGCCCTCAGTCTGTACCATTCAGTCGCTTACACTCCGGGACCCGCTAACAAGGTGGTAAATCCCTCAGGGAATTCAAACAGGGATCTCCCAATTTATTTGTAATGGGCAGATATTTAGTGATTTACATGCTCTATACCGGTACTGTCCAATCAAACTTTCTGCAAGGACATAGATATTCTTTGTCCATCCTCTCCAAGATGGTAGCCACTTGCCACACTGACCACTTGAAATATGACTAACGCCACTAAAAACCAAAACTTTTCATTAAAAATTTTGAAAAATTAAATGTGGCTACTGTGTTGGATAGTGCAGTGAGGCACGAACCGTATGGACTCACGGCCATATGGCTCCGTTAAATGTATACTGGCTGTCCACACCTATTTCCATGTTTATGAAATAAAGATAATAGTATCCTTACTCCTTATTTTTTTTTGCTGTGATTAAATCAGTTATTGATGCGTGTTCGTTATTTATCACTATATAACAAATCACCCCGAATTTAAAGTCTTAAAAATATCAATAATAATTTGTGATCTTTTTGGTTTCTATTGGCCAGAAATCTGAGCAAGACTTGGGCGTGTGGTTCTTCTTGGGATGTCTCACGCAGCCCGCGATGATCCGAAGGTGTGACTGTGGGATCTTCCACCGCGGCCCATTCCCACGGCTGGCCCTCTCCCTGTGGGCCGCCTGAGCGTCCAGAATTGCAGCTGCTTCCCCCAGGCGGGCAACCCAAAAGAACAGGGGGAGGCTGCAATACCTTTTATACTACAGCCTCAGAAGCCACACACTGTCGCATGGGCTGCCGGGAGCAGCCACCTCATTCTGTAAAGTACTTGGGAGGGTGCGGGGCGCATAGTGAATGTGGATGTTAGCAGTTCTTACCTGATGCTTCTCAAGGGCAGAGAAACCTCGCCGCTCTCTGCTCACATTCCCGAGTGCAGGGAGCCGCGCTCTAGGACAGACCAGGGGAGCTGGGGCCGCGACACCCCCCCTGAAGTGCTCACGGTGGGGCATGGATGCCTGTCCCTCTCTTCCTTCCCTTGCGGCACCAGAAGATCCCCTCCTGGGAGCTCTCGCTGTGGGCCACCAGCTCTTCTCAACTCAGGATGCGCCCTACCTTTGTGCAGGTCGCGGGTGAGAGGGACTTGGAAGCAGAAACTGACATTGGAGCAGGGAGGACCCGGGGCCTTAGTTTATCTTTCCAAAACTAGGAATGCTGTTTTGTCCTGTATGATGCTTGTTTGGATGAATCCTGCCAACCGGTGTTGCCTGGGGTTTTTCCGTGTTCCAGGCGCTGCGTTAGTGAAGACGCCTGCGGTCTCCGTGGTCACTCGGGAAGCTGCCAGGGTGTCGGTGAGTGGGTGGCCGCGTGGAGAGCGCCCACTGTGGTGTGGCACCTGAACACGGGCTTGGGGATGCCGAACACCCAGTGGGGAAGGGAACTCAGCTCAGGAGAAAACCTGAAAGTCGCCATGGGGGCCAAGCATGGTATGTGGGGGAGAACGGGAGTGTCACCACAGGGACACGCTTGAGAGACGTTTGTAAGCGCGTCTCCTTGCTCTGGTCACATCCTTACTGTCTTGCTGTCCCTAAGACTCCCTTTTTCTGGTGCCCCCTCTTATTTTATTTTTTTCTTTTTAATTTTGTTTTAATGTTAATTTATTTTTGAGAGAGAGAGAGAGAGAGAGAGAGAGAGAGCACGTGCGCGCGAGAGCACGGGGGAGGGGCAGAGAAAGAGGGAGACACAGAATCTGAAGCAGGCTCCAGGCTCTGAGCTGTCAGCACAGAGCCCGATGCGGGGCTTGAACTCACAAACCGTGAAATCATGACCTGAGCTGAAGTCAGACACTTAATGGAGGGAGCCCCCCAGGACCCTTGTACTCCCTCTTCTTAATACTATTTTCAGATGAGTAGTACCACTCGGAGTTCCAGGGGGAGTGGGACGGACCGATGTTTTTGTTTCTCTTGCTCCTCACGAAGCCTGGAGATTGCCTCCTTCCCCACAGGTCTGTGGCTTAACCCCATCATGTTTGGCCCCGGGACCACAGCAAGACTGTCTCACCACCTGTCCCCGTAGTACAAATGTCTTGGGAGACAATGACGTAGCACCTTGGCAAAGCTGTTTGACCATCTCTCTATTTCAAAACAGCACCTTGACCTCTCCTTCACAGCTCCTCTCCCTCAGCAGACAGCCGGGAGCCGAGAGAAATGCGCGTTGCCTCCTTTGCTGAGCCATCGCTCTCCTCCGAGACAGGCCTGTCTGGCCCCCGCGGCTCTGTGTGCACATTAATAACAGAGCCAGGCGCTGGCTTCCCCGCGGCCCCTCCTGAGAGCCTCTTAGGGTCTCCACATGGGTCCTCCCCCTCCACTGTTCTCCAGGAACCGGCCAGCATCCGTGAACAAAGCTTCTCCTCTGCGTCAGAGAATCCCCAGGCCCCCGCGGTTTTAGCACAGTGAGGAATGGTGATTTGGGATAAGTTAACAGGGCTGAGCATCCTTTGTCCCCCGTGGCCCTCCTCCCCCAAACCCTGAAACATGAGGCGGACCCCTCAGCTGCTCAGTCCAACCGTGCATTGGTGGGAAGCTTCTCCTGGCTCTGGAAGGTGGCAAGGGTCTCTGCCGCAGGGACTTGTTTTATTTATCTAGCTGGACTCCATCTCTCAGTGTTCAACTCAGGGAGGAAGAGGATTTTGCCGCTGAAATTAGTCTGTCCCTCCTGTGGAGACAGTGAGCACAGAAAGAACGGATATTCACTGGGGCTCGAACTCCTCTTGGTGTTGTCTGCAAAGCCGTGGAGCAGGTGGGGATCCAGGGTCATAGTCAGGAACCACAGACTCACAGGGCGGGAGGCCCCAAGGTCATGGCAGCCAGCTCTCTCTTCCTTCAGAGGGACCATGGCTTTTGTTAGACCGATTATGGAAACTGAGCTCTGATTTCCATCATCTATTTAGTTTTTTCAAAGACCATGTTAGCATTTTATTTTTCTATTCCTGACACTCAACTTCATGGGGGTGGTGAATGATAATAGAACGTAATCGAAGTAACACGCAAACACTACTCAAGAACATGTAACCATTTATTGTAGCTGTTTTTGCAAAACACATAAAGGTGTACAGACACATCCTTATGTAAATTATGCTTAACAATCTGTATACACTGTGAGACCATTGTTAAAATTCACACTAAGATACTAGCATAAGAAGTGGTGTACAAAAGTGCAAACAAGGCTAGTGATGAGAAACTTACCACCAACTTACCACTTCAGTGTACTCTGCATTCACTCAAATATTGATGGCTTCACCACAGAGAACACTTTGATCAGTTTTATTTTTATAATTTTTTATTATTGTTCTTCTTCCTCCTTTTCTTCCTCCTCCTCCTTCTCCTTCTCCTTCTCCTTCTCCTTCTCCTTCTCCTTCCTCTTCTTCTAGAGAGATAGAGAGTTCAAGCAGGGGAAAGGGGCAGAGGGAGAGGGAGAGAGAGAATCCATGCTGAGTGGGGAGCCTGAAGCAGGGCTCAATCTCACAACTGTAAGATCATGACCCGAGCCAAAATTAAGAGTCTGACGCTCAACCAAATGAGCCACCCAGGAGCCTCAACCACTTTTATTTTTATTATTATTACTTTTACTTTTTGTTTTTGAGAAAGAGTATGAGCGGAGCAGAGTGAGGCGGGGACAGCTGAACCCTGAGCTGAAGTTGGATGCTCAACTAACTGATGGAGCCACCTAGATGCCCCAGCCTCTGATAACTTTTAAAGTAAATACACTTAAAGTGACTACATTCACCAAGTGTTCTCACCTCAGTATGACAACTGATTATGAATTGAGGTTAGGAGCAACCTCAGGGAATATAGAAAGCCATGGGAAGATGGCCATTCTGACGTGAATCTTTACACTTGGTGATGAAAACAATTCCAAAGGCAACTTATATATCAAAAGTTGTAGAACTATCAACTCTCTCCCCTAACCCCAAATATTTAAAACTGAAATCAATCAAATCTTCTCTCCCCCTTTTAAAGTGCTTGCTGAATAAGAATTCACCCACTTTGGTCCAGCTTTTCCAAAAATAATTCTACATGAAATCACTCAAAAATGGTTCCCATTTCTGCCCTAAAATCTATTTCGGGTGGTAACATTCCTGAAATAAAGTTTACTTTGGATACGTTTGCTTACTCTACTTTGATTACTTCATATTCTACTTAAAAGTATGGTCAAAGCCCTGAGTAATCAATCAGTGATATTAAATGTATTCATTACTTAAAGTTCTAAATTATGAGGACAAAAATTAGTTGGTTCAGAACAGCATCTGCATTAGACTGTAGGTTCCTTTCATAATTTTTATCCAGGTGTGTTGTGGGGGTGTGTGAGGGGGGATGGTTGCAGGGTTCAGGAGTGGAAACATGGCTATAACAAAATCCCAATCCCTTTACACAGAGGCACAGTCTCTTACCCCAAGAGCTTATGCTCTTTCTTTCTTTTCTTTTTTCTTTCTTTCTTTTTCCCTTCTTTCTTTCTTTTCCTTCCTTCCTTCCTTCCTTTCTTCTTTCTTTCTTTTCTTCTTTTTCTTTATTTCTTTCCTCCCTCCTTTCTTTCCTCCCTCCTTTCTTTCTTTCTTTCTTTCTTTCAGAAATGTTAATTTGCATTTTAAAAGGTGACGGAAATAATCAGAAGCATCAACATATAGCTTTGAGAATTTAGACCTTAATTGAAGATACTCTGTTTTTTGAACTCTTATATTTATAGCAAAAAATTTAAAGGTTTATAAAAAACCTTTGATTCCCTATTAATTTTTTATTAAGGCAATTATATTTGCTAATCTCTATTTTTCCATGCTTTCTTGGAGATTTTTCGAAGCCTCACCAACTTTTACAGAGGCTTAGAATGATCTGAACAATATAAGTAAAATGAACACCAAGATACTTTGAGAGCGTTCCCTTTATATTAACTCTTCTCAGGATACCCTGGTCAAAATTTACTTGGCAATAAAGCCTTGACAACTTCCATCATGTGACTAATGAAATTGAAGTGCCACGTAGAATTACAACCAACACAGTTTCAGAACATGTAAACTTTCTCCTGAAACTCTCAACTCATGTCAATTAGAATTCCACTGCTTTTAATGAAGAAACTTGTGAAAATGCTGGGTTTGAATGCGGCTCATTGAATCATTGTGCAGGAGACACCAAACACTATGGTCACAGCTATTACCCTACTTTAATGATGTACAAATAGGTTATGTGCTCGAGAGCCCCATCGAGAAGTGTGAGCCAGTTGAAAACTGAGGAAAAGAAACAACATCATAAACCACAGTAAATCTGTATATATACACAGGCACAGAAAACTGAAATTTACATCTACGCAGGCATATCCGAATTCATATATCTTTGGCAGTCAGAGCTACTGGGTCAACCAAGCCAAGGTGAGGAATATTTTTTTCACACACTTTGGGAAATGTCTTGTCCTGATTTTTAAAAAATGCTGTGATTTCCACTCTAAAAATTCACTGAAATTAAGACAAATTGGAATCGATTTACAAAGTTTCCCCAAAGTATAATTAACAGCAGTCCCTGAAACAGGGGTGGGGTTAAGAATTTCGTTAAAAATATAAAAGTGGGCTGAGAGTGTTTTAGAGTTTTAGAGTCTTTTAGAGTTTTAGACATAAGATTTTAAAACTTTTGAGCAGTGCCTGATTTATATAGAATCCAGTCTTAATTTGTGTACAACTGTGTTAACAACTATATTTTCACACCTTACAAGGCAAGATACAAAATTAACCTATGTCCCCAAATACTACCATTTACCCCCCTAATACTCCACAGATGCACACACTTGCACGGAAGCAGACAGATTCCATGTTTTCCCCATGGACTTCTACTGTTTCTTGCCATTGTCTTAATTTGCTTCTCTTGAAGGGGGTAGTGACTCAGTGTGTGTGCACTGAGGCTCTGGAAGAGCTAGGTGGTAAGTCCAATGGCCAGGGGACCCTGCAGGACCATCTCTCTGGAGCTGGGGGAGAGCCAATTTCCATCCATCCTCTTAATCTGACTTTTTCCCAGAACCACTGTCAACAATTTAGAGTGTGTGTATCTGCAGACTTTTAAATATTAACCCTCACCCATTCAGCTGAGATATTTTTTGCATGTACTACATGTACATACATGTAAGATATACTGCAATTGCAAAGGAACACTGTTCCATGTTTTATCACCGGTATGTTCAGCAATACCTGTCATCAAATAGTTGCTCATTTAATAATAGTCTCATTTGCTTAATAAGATGAGAAATAGAAGTTCAATAGATGAAGTGACTTGCCCGGGTTGGTAAGTGTTGGAATTGGAAATCCATTGGAACATACTTAGAAGTAGAAGGTTCTACTTACTTTGTAAAAGAATCATTTGGCTGACAACAAAGAGGCTGGCACTTGGGCAGACAGCAGAAACAGAGCCTGAGTTCTGGTGGGAAATGGCATCACGTTCCTCTGTTCCTCATGCCTGGAGGATCCCCCAAGTCTGAGTTGATGCTGTCTCAACATGATGGGGGCTCCCCTCTGGTTTTCCACTTGCTTATCTTGTTCTTATGCTAATGGACTGCTTCCTGATTGTGCTGATGGGGCATTTCCTAGGCAGCCTTCCCTGGCCCTGGTGGCCTCTGGCCAGAAAGTCATGCCCTGTCAGGCTTGTGGACCCAAGGGAGAATAAGAGAGATGCCATCGTTCTCACAAAGCATAGTCCCTGGAGAGGACCTCCACATGGACTGAGTGGGCTCTGCCCCAGCACAGGCATGGGAGCACGTGACTCTGCCTGGAAAGGAGAGCACGCCATGTTTGCAAAAGCAGCTCTGGGTGGCTGGGGTTTGGTGCCTGCTGCTCACCTCTGTGGCATCATCTTGGGTCAGACCTTCTCCTCTCCCACTCAGGCTTCAGGTATCAATGAAAGGGTGCACACGATGGTAAACCATTGTTTTTGCCTCTGGAATTATGTGATTTAAACTTGCTGCACAACAGTTAAAACAAAGCAGTCAACATTTATATTTATGATTCTCCCTAATGATCAAAGCGTCATCGGTTTCCTCTTTCTTCTGAGGACCTGGTCTCTTGGAGATGCAGGCTTGGGTCTTTGTTCAGTCCTGCAAAACTCTTCTTCTCCTCTCAGGGGAGGAGACCGGATATTCTCTTGGAACTTAACACTCAGCACAGGTGCTTCCTCTAGAAGGGGCAGGCAGGCGAAGCGGTGTGTTACCAGCTTGGCTGGGGGATGGCTGTCACAGATGTGTTCCAGGGGAGGAGATCGGGCATGAATAAATTCCTGGGGAAACCTCAGGACCTGCCTTCTACCCTCCGATTGTCCTGCCGTGGTGCAAAGTGAGGTCCCCTGTGGCATACGAGAGAGAGCTAACTCCTGCCTCCACACGTACATCTTCTCTCCTCACTTGTCTAAGCACAAGGACTGTAGAGTTTGGCTCATTTAGAGAAAGGTATTTTTAAGGAGAGTTGGGCAAAGAGGGAGCGAGCTGCTTCTGAAGTAGTGAGGTCACGGACACAGGTCACAGAATGCCACCCAGACATTGTGATCTGGGAGGTAGGTCTGAGAGCTCCACTCAGAGAATACTGTCTGAAGCATCAGGTAGGTGAGACCTCCAGCTCAGAGAGGTCTCATTATTTAATCATATTCTTCTTATAATTAGTTCTTATTTCATTAACCTCTGTGTAATTGTCATGAACTCCTTCCTCAGGTTTTTACTTTGAAGAACTACTGAAATTAACTGTTCAGTATTTTCAGATTTTTTTGAAGGGAAAAGCATTTAAAGCTATGTATGTTCCTCAGACGCTTCTTTGGCTGTATCTTACAGGTTTTGATACATAACATTCTAAATTACATTCACTTTTTTTTCTTTTTTAATGTTTATTTATTTTTGAGAGAGAGAGACAGACAGACAGAGCATGAGAAGGGGAGGGGCACAGACAGAGAGGGAGAAACAGAATCCGAAACAGGCTCCAGGCTCTGAGCTGTCAGCACAGAGCCCGACGCAGGGCTCGAACTTGGGAGTGTTGAGATCATGACCTGAGCCGAAGTCAGACGCTCAACCGACTGAGCCACCCGGGGGTCCCTACATTCACTTTTAATAGCCTTTAATTTCACCTTACATTTCTTTTGACATTTGTTTTATATTTTAACATGTTAACTTTATTTTGGGGGAAAGAAGCTACCCTTTTATTGTTAGTATCTGGATTTCAGTCTATATATGAACTTGTTATGATTTTTACACTTTCAAATTAAGATTTTATTGGGAGAAAAGGATACAGTAGATTTTATAAAATTTAAACACATTTTTGAAAATGTGCATTGTTTTGTGTTGAAACAGTATGTTCATATCTTTATCTATATTTTACATTTCTTGTTATACAATCACAATTGTTAATTTTATTATTTAAATCCTTAGTCTTTTATGTTTTCATTCTTTCAATTTTTTAAATAAGTTTGTTGAAGTGACACCATGTTTCTGACAATTAGAGCAAAGGAAATACTGTACTTATATATCTTCTTTGGGTTCCTAATAAACCCAGAACGGAACCAAATGAGTGCCAGGAATAGTGATGGCTTTATTATGGAGAACTGGTCTTCTACCTAGGGACAAATGGATTTGCCCCTTTTCTTCTTCGTTGAATTGAGAAACTTGGTCTTTTGGTCTTGCTGCCTGGGATGACCAAGTTACATAATCAGCCAAAGGCTAGACAGGTAGGAACAAAAGAGTAGAGCGCCAGAGGTAGAAATGTGCAAAGTCTCACAATGATAAGGCACAGTCATGTTTTAAAAACAGCAAAGCAAAGTAGAACACGCTCTTTCTGCTTTAATGTGGGGTATCTGAACGTCACTGTCTCCACTTGCCACTGGTCAGATTATTCTCTTTCAGATAGAAAACTGCACAGGAAAGAGTGGAAGGAGAAACTAGCCAGGGACTGGAGCAGCTTCCTCACTTCTCTGGAAACATGAGAGACAAGGAGGTAAGCATGCCTTGGTAACAGCTTTGTCTATCTTCTGTCTAATTTTAATCTTGTGTAGTATATGTGTGTATGTGCGCACATGTGGGGAGAGAAAAATTTTCTATTAAGTAAACAGTACATTTGATTTGACATAAGTTGGGAGTTTTTTTTTTCTTTTAAAAGGGAAATTTAATATGGGGTCCCTGGGTGGCTCAGTCAGTTAAGCATCTGACTTTGGCTCAGGTCATGATCTCACAGTTTGTGAGTTCGAGCCCTGTGTCGGGCTCTGTGCTGATGGCTCAGAGCCTGGAGCCTGTTTCTGATTCTGTGTCTCCCCCTCTCTCTGTCCCTCCCCTGATTGTGCTCTGTCTCTCATAAATAAATGTTAAAAAAAATTTAAAAGAGAAATTTAATAGACTACAAGCACACCTCATTTTTTATAAATTGAAGGTCTATGGCAACCTTCCACTAAGCAAGCCTATTGGTGCCATTTTTCCAACAGTGTTTGCACATTTCATGTCTCTGTGTCACATTTTGGTAATGTTCACAACACTACAAACTTTTTCATCACTATTATATTTGTTATGGTGATATGTGATCAGTGATCTTTGATGTTACTATTGTATTGTTTTGGGGAACCATGAGCCACATCAACACAAGATGGCAAACTTAATCGATATATGTTGGGTGTGCTCTGACTGCTCCACCAACGGGCCGTTCTCCCATCTGTCTCTCTGCCCTCAGGTCTCCCCCTTCCCTGAGACACAATAATATTGAAATTAGACCAATTAATAATTTTACAGTGGCCCTAAGCATTCAAGTGACAGGAAGGATCAATTGATGTGGCAAACTTCATTGTCTTATTTCAAGAAATTGCCACAGCAGGGGCGCCTGGGTGGCTTAGTCAGTGAAGCGTTCAACTTTGGCTCAGTTCATGATCTCACAGTTGATGGGTTCGAGCCCCATGTCAGGCTCTGTGCTGACAGCTGGGAGCCTGGAGCCTGCTTTGGATTCTGTGTCTCCCTCTCTCTGTCCTTCCCCTGCTCACGCTCTGTGTCTCTCTGTCTTTCAAAATAAATAAGAATGTTTAAAATATAAAAAAATAAATAAATTGCCACAGCCACCCAACCTTCAGCAAGTACTACCTTGATCAGTCAGCAGCTTCAACAACAAGGCAAGAGCCTCCACCAGCAAAAAGATTATGACTTGCTGAAGCTCAAGCGATGCTTGGCATTTTTTTTTTTTTTAGCAATAAAGTATTTATTTATTTATTTTTTGGAGAAAGAGAGAATGCAAGCAAGGAAGAGTGGATGACGGAGAGAAAGAGAGAATCTTAAACAGGCTCCACACTGACACCAGGTTTGACCCCACGACCCTAAGATCATGACCTGGGCTGAAGTCAATTGTCAGACACTCAATCGACTGAGCTACCCAGGTGCCCCAGCAATAAAGTATTTTTTTAATTAAGATATGTACATTGTGTTTTAGACACAATGCTACTGCACACTTAATAGACTACAGTATAGTATAAACATAACTTTGATATATGCACTGGGCAACCCCAAAATTTATTTGAGTGGCTTTATTGTGGTTGTTTGGAACCAAACCTGCAGTATCTCCAAGGGATACCTATATATCAAGGGAGAAGCAGTATCACAGTTAAGGGTGTGGGCTCTGGGTTCAAATTCCATCTCTTAAAGTTACTGAAAGAGTAACCATGAGAAAACAACTCATTTTGATTCTAAAGTTTCTCTTTTTAAAAACTTGTAACTCACAGAAATGTAAACAAATTAAAGGATTTAATATGATGAAGTGTTTAGAACAGCAACTGGCACAGAGAAAATCCTCCATCAGGTCTTAGGCATTGTTTTACTCTCTGCTCAAATTTTGTAACATTTCTTAAATTTTAGCTGGTTCTTTTTTTCATCTCAGAATGGTTTCATTTGAAAGTTCTACCTTTTATTAAGGCTGCCCATTTTTAATTAATATACTTCTGTTTTTTATTAAGTATACTGTGAATTTTCCTGTTGATTGAACAATAATTAGGGGTGCCTGGGTGGCTCAGTCAGTTGAGCATCCAACTTTGGTTCAGGTGATGATTTTATAGTTCCTGAGTTTGAGCCTTGCATCGGGCTCTCTGCTATCAGCACAGAGCCTGCTTCGGATCTTCTATCTCCCTCTCTCTGCCCCACCCCGGTTGCATGCACTCTCTCTCTCAAAAAATAAATAAGCATCAAACAAAGAATAATTAATCTCAATTCATTGAGATTTATGATTTTGAGATACTTTGAATACTACTGAAAACAACAAAAACTAAAAGGGAAAGGAGAGAAAACGAGCAACTTAAATGAAACGACAAAACAACGAATTGCTATGACTTCAACCAGAAGTGATGGGGGGCATCTGATAAACACCCTGCCTTTGGGCCAACGCGAGATGAGACTGTGCGGGCTGGGAAGCTACGCACAGCACACCCCCTGGGACCACAAGCCAGACACAAAACCTACCAATCGTTGTTACCACCCAGCAGTTGCCTTCAGTGGACCTTGGACTAGCCACGGTCTAACCCGTGGATGGTTTAACTGTGGAGCCACTTGGCCAAAGCTGACCTGACTCATCTGCACAGACGCTTTGAAATCTGCAGAATCCTGTGAGAGGTCAAGGTTACCTTGTGTTCGTTGCTGCCGATGCATTTGCTAGTAAAAGCCTAGTGCTCCATTTCACTGACTTCCTTTATGTGATGAAAGAAAATCTGGCACATTGGCTTTCTTTTTGACAGTTCACTGCAGCAGAACTTTCCCTGGTTGAGACGTGTTTGTAAGGGATCAATTTAATACATTTCTTTATCTTCGCACGAAGCAGTTTCTTGGTGCCGCTTTCCTAAGTGGTGTTTCTTCTCGCGGACTGTGGCTTGCAGCTCCAGAGCAGAGAAGATGTTATTGTTCTCTGTGGAAGTGAATTGATGCCCCTCTGGGAGTCTGGATATTATCAAGATGAAGAAGGGTCCGTGTTTCTTTCAGAAGCAGTAAATCAGATCCTTTGTGAGGTGTGCATTCAATCTCTTTCTCTTTCTTTCTTTGAGGAGTGGCCAAGCCAGAGTGATGCTTTTGTCTTCGCTCCTTGGATGAAGGTGGGGAAGGATGCCTGAGTCGCCAAGTCCCCTCCTCCAGGCCCACAGGCCTGCTGGCTCCCATCTGGCTTCCAAGTGCCCAGATATCCAGAGCTGCCCTCCACTCACCTCCAGAAATGAAATTAACCGTGATGAACATGTAATAGTTTTTTCATTCAGAAGTCGACTGTGTAAATATCAGTGAATGCTTTGGAGTCGGGGTGCCTGGTAACTTCCGGGGGAGCCAACGTCACCATATATTGCTACAAACGCCATCTTGGCCTGTGTTAATGGAGAAATGGAGTGTGGGTCAGAGGAACTAGTTCTGCTGTCCTCTGTGCTGGCTTCTTTGTCCAGAACTTCATATTTCTCCTGTCCATTGCATTATAGAAAGAACCTTGAAAATGAATATAAGAGACAGTGATGAACATCTTGAGGAATCTAGAAACCACGCTGTACGGAGGTGAGGGGAAAACCTGTCTAATTCAAACAAGCTGCTTATCAGGAAGAAAAAAAAAAAAAAGAAGACTTGGGTGGAAAAAGAGTGCCGTCTCCAGATGTGTAAAGAAGGACAACATAGTAGAGAAAACAAACCGGTTCTGTGTAATCACCATAGGGTAGAACTTTGATCTTTAGTGGGAGTTGTAGGGGATGGATTTCATTTCATTCTATTTTAACAGCCTGGGGGCAGCCACATGGGCAAGCCGTCACCGTGTCACCCACAATGCCCAAGCCAAGGCTGGCTCCCCTTCTCCAGGACCTGGGTGGGTAGGTTCTGGGTCTCTTGCCTCTGAGCATCAGTGGTTCTATGGCTACTGGAACAAAGGCCATAGCGTCTCTTTTGTGGCTCTTCTCTTGGAGGAGAGCAGCGGGACCTCGCTGTGCTCACGGAGGGTGCCGGGCCTGACCGAGGCCTGCAGGGGATGTTTTCTCAGCTTTAAGTCTCGAGTCGATGAACCAGGCCTGGAGTTTCACCTGCCACCCCTCCCTCACTCCTAACATCTGAAAGAAAGGCTGCAACCCCGGGCTCAGACAGTCCCATATGCTCCCCGAAGACAAGGCCGAGGGTGACCCATGTTGGCCTGAGGATGAAAGGCAGGGGCTGGAGCTCTGGTTTGGGGCTGGGCTGTAGACGTGCTGTGTGGGGCTTTCTCTTTCCTGGTGTTCTTCCCTGTTTGTGAAATCCATTCCCATGAATGTTTCAGGCGCGGCCCTTCTCAGAAGGTTAAAAGCTAAGCCGGCTCCATAGGAAGTAGCTCCAGTGTTTAGCCAAGTCTGGTGGAGTCATTTGCCCTGCCTCTGTCCAGGGAGCTTGAGTCTGCACTTGTCCACCTTTACTGATGGGAAACTCGTCAGTAAACTGGCCGACTGGTCTGATGGCACTGAGCAGGGCTCTGGAGGCTGACACATCACAGCGTCTTAAGAACCCACAACCTTTTCATGCGGACATGCAGGAAGAAGAATCCTTCTCCATGCCTCACCCTGCAGACTCTATAGGAAAGAGAAAAGCAGAAGGACAAGAACACTGGTGTTGAATCTGCTAAGAAAAGCAAGTTCCAAGGGAATCCTGAAGTTGGTTCTCATTCTTCCCACTTCATCTACACTTTTATTTTGCTTACATTTTGAAACTTCTATTTTAATATAATTTTATACTTACAGAGAATGGCACAAAAAGAGTACAAAGGATTTCTGTGTACCTTTTGCCCCAATTTCTCGGATGTTAGAGTCTCATGCAACATGAGCACAATGACCAAAATCAGGAGATTAACTTGGTGTGACACTAGTCTAACCTATAGGCCTTATGCGGATTTTACCTGCCGTCCCACAAATGTCCCTTTTCTGGTCCAGGTTTCCAATCAGCTTCACTCAGAATGTATCTGAATCCATCTGACTATTCAGATAGAAGAGTCTTATCTATGCCTTTGGCAAATTTAATTCTAGAGAAGGAGGATGTATCCATTAGAGAATTACTGAGAGGCTGCTTGGCCTGTGCTGTGCCCTGCTTGGGGGGGAAGGCGATACCACATGGAAAAGGAGAGACACCATCCCTGCATCTGAAGGTTCTCAGTCTAATGTTGCACACAGACAATAAAACCAGCAGTTTCCATGCAGAATGCCAATTGCCACTTAAGGGAATGAAGGGAACATGCCGATTGGGAGGGGAGACACCTAAACCCAATTGGGAAGATTTGAGGAAGGATTTCTGGAAGAGATGATACTGGAGTTGAGGCCCATGGGATGAGTAGGAGTTACTCGGGCTGGGAGAAGGTCAATGTGGTGTGAGATCATACAGGCAGCGGCAATGGCATTGGTGAAATTCCAATAGCATAAGACATCTGCTCTGAACACTGAGCTGAAAATGCTTTCTGGAGTCTGGACACAAGACATGTTGTGGGAAGAGGTGTGCATGGGGCTGGAGAGGCAGGGAATGGGTGAATGTGCAAAGGCTTGGAAGTTATACGAAGGGTTTATTTTTGACCACAGAGCAAGGGCCAGACATTGAAAAATGTTTCGTACAGGAGTGTGGTGATCATATTTGTGTTTGAAGAGACTACAAGAGAATATGTTCCTGAGTCAAGATGGAACAGTGGATGTAGAGACACAGAAACAAACCCAAGATTTGGAAGAAGCAGGATTGATAGGATGTAGAGGTTGGTTGGATGGAGATGTAGAGACTGGTTGGATATAGAGATTGGTAGGATGCAGAGATTGGTCGTATGGAGAGGGTGAGGGAGAGGCAGTGGTCCAAGGTGAAGCCCAAGCTCTGGCTTTGACAACGAGTGGAAATTGGTGCCTTCTCTAAGGTAGAAGACACAATAGAAAGAATGGCTTCGAGGGTGGCTTTTTTGCTGAAATGCTTTGGTAACTTGTATGAAGTTAGAGTGGGAAGCTGAGGCTCTCCTGACCCTCGGTCCAAGGCTGTTGACTTTATTGCATGCCTTCTAACTCTTGTCAATCCAGCAAGCCACTGGGTGTGAAATTGTGAAATACACATACAGGTGCTCTTGAGAAGCAGACTGCATGCCTTGGTCTCTGTCACCGGAGAGTCCACAGGCAGGGCTGCACCAGTATTGGGCAGACACTGCAATACAGTGGACCCCAAACCTGCGTAGTGATAGGAGAGGCTGGACACATTCAATCCTGCCAAGATGGGGTTAGGAGAGCACCGTAGGTAATGGGAGCTGTCCCAACATTACATGGTGGTTTGCTGAGAGCAGAGGAGAAGACAGCCAGGCCAGAACGGGCAATTGGCTGGGATATTAAGACTCAGGAAAATGCTGGGAAGAGGTGGAGGGGCATCCTTTCCCCCAACCTATTGGAGAAGGGTCGGGAGGGGCAAGGGAACTAGTCAGCACAGAGCTCTTTCTACATGGAAGCCACCACAATGGTTTCTGTTCTGCCATTTGCTGAGGAGGAAGGTGGGGTTCTATGAGGTTAATGACCTGCTCAAGGTCACATAGTAAGTGCAGAGCCATGACTTTGACAAAACCCTGACTCTATAGCTCTTTCCTCTGCTCTATGCCTCCTGATACCAAGTAGAAACTCAGGTTCAGTTTAAGCAACTGTCATAACTGTCTAGGTGTGGGCAGGTGGGGGATGCCTGGACAAAAGGAACAAACAGCCACCCCGAAGTACTCACTGGCACCATGCGAGGCCCTGGCCATCATCAGGAATATTCCTCCTGAAGAGGGAAAAGAGGTGAATAAGGCCTAATTCCAGGGAATAGTGTTGAAGGCATAGCAGGAAGGATCACGCAGCATTGCACGGGGGACAGGCTGGCCCTCTGGCAAGCAGAACCCAGCCCAAACAGTCATAAGTCAGGCTGGCTTGGTCTGGTGTGAGACCCAGCCCCGATGCTCCCTCCTCGTCCTTGATTCAGGATCTGTTCTTGGCCCACTGCAAGGCTAGTCTCGAGTAAAAGCTGCTCTAGAAGCAGCAATGCATCAGCCACAGGGGTTTTGTTGATGTTTATGGAAGCCATCTTTTCCCTTTTGACCTGTATTCACCCTGGTTTGCAGACCTGCTCCATCCCGACAGGCGAGGCTGGAAGCACTTAAGAAGAAGACATCTCAGCTGGACTCTTCCTCTCCTTCCAGTACTGGGAGAGGGGGAAGTCTGCTCCCCCCAGCAGTCAGTCAGCCTCTTGGTGGCTCAGCCGGAGGGGGAAGTCTAGGCAGGGGGTGTGTGGGGGCGCAATTTGGCTTAACTATATCTTATGCGGGGCGCTAAGAACAGGGGAGAAAGCAGGACTGGAATGTGAGGAGTGGGCGGGGAATGACTAGCCTGCTCCAGTTTCTCATCTGCCAAGACTGTAACTGAAGCGTTGGCTGCTATCAGGTAGCATTAATTGACATCCAAGGTCACTGCGTCCCCTCTCCATGCTTGGATAAACACACATCAAAATTACATTGAAATTATAATTATATGAGGAAGATGTTGCCTTAGGAAGCAAAGTTTAGAGCATCAATAAATTCTTTAGAATCGTATAATTAATGTTGACATATGAAAGTATGTTGAAGAAACTTAATTTATACATAATTTAAAACAAAAATCTTAGAACAATGAAATAAAAAAAGTGTGTTAAAGAGCAGAATTGATATAACTGAAATTTGACTTGTAAGCTGGAGGATGGCAACAAAGAATTCTTCCAAAATGTAGCCCCAAAAGACAAAGAACCACAAAATATTAATGAAACATTAAGACACAGTAGGTTTATCAAAGAGTTTCAAATCCTGTCTAATCGAACCTACAAAAGGAAAGAAAAACAAAAGAAAACAGAGGTTTGGAGGGAAGAAATAAAGAAGACAATATTTTCAAAAAGGAAGACATGAATCCTCAAATTGAAAAAACCCACTGAATGTTAGGTAGGACAAATGAAATAAGTATGACATATGCAGAAAAATAAGGATGAAAAAAGTGTCCTAAAGACCAACAAAACTGAGTGAAAGAGAAGATAGTTTCCCTAGAAAGAAATGAACATCAGATTGGAATCCAATTTCTCAAAAGCAGGAGAGCAAAAAAAAAAAAAAAAGAAAGAAAGAAAGAAAGAAAGAGAAACAAAAAAAAAAAGAAACAAGCAGGAGAGCAAAAGCAAAGAAACAATATTTTCAAAGTCGTTGGTATGTGATTTTGAATTACAATCCTATTCCAAGAAAAATAAATAAATACAAAGGTGAAAATAGCTTTTTCTAAAGCTCTTTAAGGACTCGGAAAATTTACCAATCAGAAGCTCTATCAAATTTCTGGAGAATCTATTCCAACAAAATAAATAAAATGATAATTAAATTGAAGAAGACTTGGCATATGTGGGGTAGCACTTAGCCAAAGAAATACTGGAATATTAATATTAAATTAATCTTGCTTTTTGAAATAGTTAATGATAATAAAACTTCAGATCCATTATCCCTAAATGATCTCAGAATAACTCAGATCATGGAAGAAAAGAAAAGCTTGTTATGTTAGAACTTCTAGCGGCAATGGCATTTTTCTCCCATCTTTTTTTTTAATGTTTATTTATTTTTGAGACAGAGAGAGACAGAGCATGAGTGGGGGAGGGGCAGAGAGAGAGGGAGACACAGAATCTGAAGCAGCTCCAGGTCCTGAGCCTTCAGCACAGAGTCAGCACAGAGCCCAACGCGGGGCCCGAAATCACAGGCCACAAGATCATGACCTGAGCCGAAGTCGGACGCTCAACCGACTGAGCCACCCAGGCGCCCCTCTCCCATCTTTTTGAACAAGGGCACTCACATTTTCATATTGCATTTGGTGCCACCCCTGTCACCCATGTAGGAGAGTGGAAACTTCCTTTGCTAAGGAAAGTGGGACCAGGAAGCTGCATGTATGGAGACATCGGACACATAAGAAAATTGGATAATGAAAGGGGAATAGAGCGAGTTGATAACAACTGATTTAGACGTATCCCCAGACTCCCCCCGTGGCGGTGAGAAACTGCAGGGTCTTTCCCTGGAACAACCTAACCACCCAGGGAAAAAGAACTACGCATCCTGACGTGTGAAGGTCACTGATGTCACTGTTGATGGGCCATCCCACCAGCCTGCGGTGAAACTCTCCAGTGCAGTGAGCGCTCCCATGCACGTCGTGCGGTCACTCCCATTTCCCCTCCTGCCTCTTGATATGGAGATTGTGTCCATTTGCATTTAATATGATAATTAATATGCTTTGTGTCTCAGGTTCTGTTTTCTTCACAACATATTTTACAATGTATGGTTACATCACTGTCGTTGACTTAGGAGCATTTTTCATGGAAAAATCCCCCTATTAGGCTGCAAGCTCCCTGAGGACAGACAGGAGCCACCCCTGTTCATTAGGTCTCATACTTTCCCGGGTTGTCTCTCAGTAAGTTGATTTGGGTGAAGAATGTGAAGAGACTTTGTCAACTGTATAGCGAGATGAACGAAAGGACAGCTTCTAATGACAGAATGGGTAGAAAGCAGACTCCAAGGAGGCCTGTGATTATACGGAACTGATTCCAAGAAAGATGAGTGACAGATATGCTACCTGGGTCCCCAAACCCTCCCCAGCGTCCCGGGAAACCTGAGGAGTCCTGCAGGATGGATGACTGTGATTTCCGAGCTGGAGAGGAGCAGAAGCAAAGGTGGAAACAGCCCTTTCTCTTCTTTCCGCGATGCAGGCACGAGTGGGACCCATGATGTTTGGCTTGATTTTACGCTTCCTATTCTCCCCACATTTCCTCTATCTCTTGTGTCAGGGAATAAATATCTTGGTCACACTCTTCATCAGGTTCTTCCAGGGAAAGGATCTGACTTCAGGAACCAGACTTCAAATGGTTTTCTAGGAGCTGAGGGAAGTTAAGAGTTTCCTGCATTTTTTTCCAGTCAACGAATTAGGAAAAGGATGTGGGTCGCAGAGCTACAGCAGCGTAAGGAAGGCTTCTGAGACTTTCTCTAAGACTCACAGGAGGGCCGGTTTCTCTTCATGCAGAAGCCACCCTTTGCTCTCCACTTGGAGCCTGGCTCACCTCCTCAGAAGCTCTGGGCAGAGAAACCGGTGGCATCGCTTGCTCTAGTGGGTAATTCTAAAGAAAGATACACAGGAAGAAAATGAAACCTTTTATTTCTATTATCCCTTCTTGGGAAATGGTGAGAAATGTTGCCTTTAGAGCCTTTATTTCCTCCATGAGAATCGCTTTTTCTGTTTGGAAGAGATCTCCACCTCTCCAAGCGGCTATTACTCTAACCGTTTACTTCTCAACGACCTCAGACTGAAAGCATCTTGTGGCATCAACATACCTGTTTGCCTTGTCCCCGTCACCATCGAGGCAGCATTAGGGAGTTCAGCACACTCTCCAAGTTTGAGAGAGCGCCCTGCCGCCCGCAGGGGGAAGTAGCATCCTTCTCCAGCAGGAGGTAGAGCGTGGATCGTGGTTGTAGCTAGAATCAGCTACACAAAGTTTAAAAGAGAAATTCTGCGTCCCGCAACAATGCAAACAATTCAAATTTGTATTCAAGGTAAAAACTGAGAACCCAGAAAAACCACAGGAGACCTGCCACTTTCGGGGTGGACGACGCCCTCCCTACAAATGTCAGCCATCCTTGGCCACTGCCGGACGCTTCACAGAGACCCGTTTCTGCCGGACAACTGGGTCTAGACACAGATTCAGGGCCAGCTAGAGGAAACGTGACTTCCCCGGGCTTCCTGTGCCAGTGGCACCACCGGCAGGGAGCTGAATGGAACCGCCTCCCTCTGGTTCCTCAGAACAGTTTTTCTGGATCAGGTTCTTGCCACACTGAATTCTCTTCTCTGTGTTCTGCTGCTTTAATTAGGTTACTTGTTCTCAAAAGTTCTTTTACCTGCTAGAAACTTTCACGCATATTATCGTTGTCTTTCTGGACAGAGTTTTTATTTTATTTTATTTTATCTTGACTATGTTTAGACAAGGCTTAGCTTGTGGGAGGCAAGAAATACACACATGGAAATAAATGAGAGTCTCAGCACACCGGAATTCTACGTCCAGCTCCATCTCTGACCATTCCAGGCTACCAAAGAGATTGCTTAAATTCCTCTTTGTGAGAAGAAATGACACCCAGGCATAGGTTCAGACTCGTTGGGGGGAGGGGTTCCTCATTGGATAGAGCAAAGCCTGAATCTTGGTTTAAAAGTACAATGATGGAAACTTTAAAGACTCCAGGAGGAAGGGGACTATAAAGCAATTCAGTTTTTCAGAAAATTACTACATTGAGTTTATACGGAATAACTTAGTAAGTTAATACAGGTTCAAGAGAAAGAAAGAAATATTCATTCTTAAGTTATAGGGGCAAACTTTTGTATACCTTGCTTGTTTTGCACTGACTCCTTTTATCCAAACTAATGGGTTGTATTTTTTTAAATGTAAATGCCTTTATTAATTTATGTGGTAAATGACACTGGATAGTAATGATATTTGAGTAAGGCTATTGAACTTAGTAAAGAAATTTGCATCTCTTTTCTACATGTATTGAAAGGCAGGAAAACTCAATTTAATGGGCATAATTAAGTAATTTCAATATAGTCCAAAGCCTGGAAAATGGTTGAATTATAGAGGAGCAATAAATATGGGTACATAATGGGTAGGGGAAATTCAGGTATTCTATAGGGTTTAACGCAGAGATGTATTTCCACTGTTATGCTAACAACTTGCTCTCTGTCAGTCTTTAAAGTGACAAGTTTCAAATCTTCCTGCTTCTGGAGAAGATGGTATCTCTTTAAATTTCTCCAACTTAGAGTTTTTCTAGTTGTGTTTCAGTTGCTGACTGTTCTTTCAAGGTTCGGTTGCCTTCGGGCCTTTGGTTTTGAATTTTTCGTCTGTCTCAGAGTCTCCAGATGTGAAGAGATACACGCTATTCCGCGGTGTGCTCTGTGGGGTACAAGTAGATGCCAAATCTTGGTTCTTGTCACTTCTTGCTTTCTGTTTGCAGCTTTCTTAGCCTCATATTTCCTTTGGTTTTTAAGAGCTGCTTTTGATAATGGCTTATCATTTCCTGGTTGTGATTTCTAATTCAGCAGATGTGTTTCCTCAGAGGCTTGGATTGGTGATTGGTTTGCTTCTTAAACCCGAAAGTCTATCAACCACTGCAAATTTAGATTCTTATTGGGCACATCACTTTTAACTGCCTCGTAAGCTATTGTTTTGCTGGAAAGAGCTTTTCCAAAAATGGCCGCCAGGACAGGGCTGGCATAATGCCAAAGCTTGTCCCCATTATTAGCACACAACCTGGGAGCATACGTGGCAGTTAAAACGTGCTCCCCACCAGGGCACCAAGCAAAATATGTAGGATCAGAGGCTGCCAGTTTAGAAATAGGTTTGTATTTTTTTAACATTCCGTGATTGCATTTGTCCGTCAGGTTTTTAAATCCAGCTAACCTTAATATATGGCCACGAGGACTAAATACGTTAAAGCATTAATATATGGCCATGAGGACTAAATGCGTTAGATGCTAGAGCACTAGCTTTACTGTCAAACACAGGATCACATTTCAAGTTGAAAATCATTTCTTTGGCAGGAATAGAACCATAAATAGCATAAAACTCAGTAGAACTGAAATTCCAAATTTCATTATAAATGGGGCCACGTTTTGGTAATTGAACAAATTCCAGCACTTTCTTCATTTGTTGCAAGGTAACGCAACATTTGTTCTGCGTATCAGGAAGTTTTTTTCTTGTCAAGTCCGTTCTAACTATCTCAACACAGCTGTGCTTTTTATTCCTTAGTGTCCTCACCTTATCAAGTCCAGAGGAACTGACTGTGGCGGCTTGGACCATCACCACCACTGAATCTGTACCCTCATATGCCAGAAGGGGCATGGATGCCTCCATCTTCTCCTGGAAAGTTATATTCATTGTCGATGCCCCTTAATGTCAAAAATCATTCTAATGCTGCTGAGTCTATCATCCGACCGACTTGGCAGAGATCAGTAGGCGGGTCCCTTCAGTGCTGTGAACACCATGACCTTTCCCAATTTCCACCGTCCTTAGGTTGAAATAGTCATCCTGGCTCTTTATGTAACTACTTCCTTATTAGCCTTCGAGCTTTAGTGGAAAAATCATCCTTTTAAATTAGTCTCTCCCAGAACCTGTCTATCTCATTGCCTTTCTCAGTCATTACTTCCTTCGTGGTCATTGTCTTGCTTAGTTATGCATTTGTTTGTCCATTGTCTGTCTTCCCCAGCAAAATGTAGGCTCTGTAAGGGAAGGGAGCTCTTTGGTCTTACTCATCACTGGTCCCCAGACTCTAGTACAAAGCCTGGCATAACATTAAGTGGTCAATATATATTTGTGAGATGCATTAATTTTGCTCCTTCCCTAGCCCTTAGTGCCCAACATGCTTAGTAAGAAGCTACTGAATGAAGAATAAATAAACGAATGGATCAAGAAATAACATTTCTATTGTTTGTACTGCTGCAAATGCCCTCTGGGCGGCCTCTGTAGCAGCTTTGGGCAAGAGAACACCTTTTTCTGAACTTTCCTCTTGGTTCTGTTGATACGACAGCACTGCTTAGAAGCAGGGTTCCTTCGATCACTGCCAGGACAAGAATTAATCATTTGTAGGTAAACAACCTGATGGCTATGGAATCCTGAAATATCTCTCAGTTTGATTTTTTTACTGGAAAAGAAGAGCCTGTAGATGGAGGGCCCTGAATCAGAGAGAAAGTTCTGATTTTCCTGGTCTGTGGTTTAGACTGAAATGAAAGACTGATCTGACTTTCCAGAGCCCCTTGTCAGCCCTGCTGGGCACCCAGCCTGGCCCATGGAACGAACCACCTGGGCACACCAGGAAGGGTCCATATTCATAATCCTGCATCCAGGTGCTCTGTCCAATGAGTGAAACGAGCCTTCTCCATGGGAACCCTCTCTTCCTTCAAGAGTCAGAGTCCTGGTTTGTGTCCTGAGACTGCTTCACACACGCATGCTTTTAGCTCCTTTGGTGTAACTCATTGCTGGTTCAGACTTGACACATTCAATATCTTCATCTGAGTAATTCATTTGTTTTAAATTTTGAAACCATCAGAAAAATTCCACATGGTGTTAAAAAGGTGTGTGTGTGAGCGAGAGAGAGTGTGTGTATTTGAAAGAGTATATGGGAAAATCCCTTTTTCCATGGTTATTTATAACCCTTCCCAGGCACTAAAAAAGACAACAGCCGTAATTCTTACCCATCCAAAGAAGTGCTGAGCACAGCACTTTCTTATTTTATGCACCTCCTTGCTCTTAACTGCTCACTGTTTGGATTTCTAATCTGATAACTTTATTTAAAAATTGAGTTTTACTGGAATTTCGTGCTTGTCAGAGCTTTTTCTTCTGACCAGGGGCTTTACCTCTGTGCTCGCTCCTCCTGCTCCGTGCAGCTGGACCAGGGTGGCGCCTGCTGCCGGCGGTGCTGCAAGCCCCGGTCAGGGACACCGGTTGTCGTGTGACTAGGGCCACTCATACACAGTTCTTCAGAAGACCTTAACACCACAGAAGAAATGGGCCATGCAGGCTCTCGCACTTTGCAGCACCTGGCTGTCCCTCTCACTTTGTCCCCTGCCACTTGGCAGAACCCTGGTGCCCAGAAGGTGCTCTATAAATACTCGTCGAATGAATATTCCCGCCTCTATCCTCTGCTCCTTCCGCTACCCAAGTCCTTAAGATTCTCCAGTTATATCATGGTCTGTCATGGGTCTGAGTCTTTTAATAAGCTCTTCTGTCTTCCCATCTTGCGTCAGGAATGCATTTTTTCTAGTTTCACAGTGGTGAATTAGGTCCATGTGTTTACCGTTGAGATGAAGAAACAAAAAACAAAGTCTGCAAAGGGACTGGAAGACTGAAAATGGTGTCGTACATAGTCCTGAGATATAAAGGAAGTTTGGGATGAAAGGAAACTGATGGCATTGGAACGAGTAATTTCTAAGTTTCCAGGATTCGGCACTGGGAGGGAAGGGCCATCCACCTTAGCATGGCCGAGCTGAGAGTGCTGGGGGCCGTGCAGAAAGCAGGGTTGGGAAGGAGGATTTGGGGGGCCCTGCTAATGCCCTGCTGAACTTCCCTTTGCTCAGCTTGTGTACGGAGGAGAAGGAAGTTGTGCCCACAGGATCTGAGCCTGAGTAATCGGGGAACAGGGGATCTCCACCGACTCTGGAAGGCACAGTAAACCAGGGGATACAGACTCAATGACTCAGCCGTGGAGTGAACTCCTAATCCTCCTAGAAGTTGAGGCAGGATGAGCTAGGGCTGTGTCTTTGCAATGGGAAAGATGATCAAAATCTGCTATTAAGTGGGAAAAAATAAGTAGAAATTATACATATATGTATATACAGTGGGTGTGTAGGCGCATGCACACACATACACACTTTGGGGAATAATAGCCCCCACACTAATACAGGGTTCAGGCTTTTAAATGGACATTTTCTTACAGGTGTTATCTTACCCCTCATTCCATGGGATAGTCCAGTTCCTGATGACTGAGGGGCTGGACGATTCCGATGGCCCTGGTGGTCCGTGTTCTGGAAAGCCAACCCCCCTATTCCTACCATACATCCTATTTTCCATTTCCTTTCCAGGGAGTTTCCATTTCTGATCTGCAGCCAATCTGCTTGCTAGGTTGACTATAGTCTCCTCAAAGAATCAGTGTCTTCCCTGTGAGGTATTTGTATTCCCCTGAACGTGGTTCCATACAAAAGCATTTGATTGACACCAGACTTTTTAAAAGTTTTAATCTTTTAAAAAGTTTATTTGAGAGAGAGAGAGAGAGACAATATGAGTGAAGAGGGGCAGAGAGAGAAGGAGAGAGAGAGAATCCCAAGCAAGCTGTAAACTGCCAGTGGGGGGCTTGAACTCACCAACTGTGAGATCATGACCTGAACCAAAGCCAAGAGTTGGATGCTTAACCAAATGAGCCATTCAGGTGATTTTTGTAATTGACAACTGACTATTAAGTAATGTATTAGTTATGTCAGTGGAGGCCTCTGGGGTTTTCTCACTTCTTAAGGACTTGCAGAAAGACAGTTGGATTTTCTTTTAAGGTCAAAAGGGACCTCGGGGCGCCTGGGTAGCTCAGTCGGTTAAACTTCTGACTCTGACTCAGGTCATGATCTTGTGGTTCACGAGTTCGAGCTGCACGTCAGGCTCTGTGCTGACAGCTCAGAGCTTGGAGCCTGCTTTGGATTCTGTGTCTCCCTCTCTCTCTGCTCCTCCCCTGCTTGCGCTCTATCTCTCACAAAAGTAAATAAAAACATTTAAAAAATTAAAAAAAAAAAAAAAGAGAGACCTGATCCTGGCTGCCCGTGTGCCTGACCTCCTTCCCTTGGCCTCTGCATACCCCCTGGACTGTACTGGTATAAGGACAGGGAAGTCAGTCCTGCCATTCTGGTTCTGGCCCAGAAGAGATACCAGGCCACGAGAACTCAGCCAGAGGTTCTAAGAATACCCTGGGGAGACTGGCACCCAGCCAGCTGTTTGCCTGACTTGGCTGCAGTCCCAGCTTGTCTTTGAGGTATTTAGAAAGTGCATCACAAATGCCTCTGACATGACCCCCATGTGGGAAAATAAAATGTGTCATTTCTCAGGGACAGTTCTGAGTGTCACTCAAGTGGTCTTAACAAAAAGTATCCTCATCGATCTGCCCCTGGAGTGTCCCCCGCCCCTAAGTACTTTTAGGACAACTGAAGGCATCCTGGGAGGCTGAGGGCAACCAGACAGCGACCCTGGCTCTGTTTTCTTCTCTAAAGAAAGTAGACATGACCAGAATTCACACCATCCTAAGGCAATCATGATTAATATTCTGGAACCCACATTTCATGTATATTTTTAAGCAGATGTATACAGGTCTAGAGAAAGAAAAAGAGAGAGATATGTCTGTCTGTCTATTATCTATCTATCTATCATCTATTCATCATCTATCTTTCTATCTATCCATCCATCTATCCATACATATATGAAGTGTATGTTTTGTATATATGTGTGTGTGTGTGCAAATATATACCTTATGATTTTATATAAATGGTTATAGTTCGTCTTCACAGCCACTCTGCAAGGTGTTCTTATTCTTATCCTAGTTCAAACAAAACAAATTGAAGCTAAGAGAGTTGAAGTGACTCGTACAGGACACAAGACTGCTAAGTATTGGAGCTGGGCTTTGATGTCAGGTAGAGCTATCCAAATTCAGCCACTCTTCCTAGAACACTGCAGCTCCCTTGCTTGACTGCAAGGGTCCTCAGGCTATTGGAGTCAAGGAAAATCGTGAACCTGGACAGAGACTAAGGAGACAACCTAGGCTCTATTGCTACCACACTCAACATGATTGTGATTGATTTCATCTATGCTCGATATTCTCTCATGATTATGTTAATATCATCCATGACTTTTATGTATTCTTTGTAAGCTTTTATTTAGTCTTTTATTTTTAAACTCCCAAACTAGGTGTTCAGTGTATTTGTTGATCACTTTTTTCTTATTTTAAACAACTACATATTAGTTGTATAAATAATGGATGTAGCCAGGGTTGAACTTCAAACATAATAGATTAGCTAAAGTCTTCCTCAGTTGTCAGGTTTTTTTTAAATGTTTATTTATTTTTGAGAGAGAGAGAGACAGAGCGTGAGTGGGGGAGGGGCACAGACAGAGAGGGAGACACAGAATCCGAAACAGGCTCCAGGCTCTGAGCTGTCAGCATAGAGCCCGACACGGGGCTTGAACTCGGGAACGGTGAGATCATGACCTGAGCCGAAGTCAGACGCTTAACGGACTGAGCCACCCAGGAGCCCCAGTTGTCAGTTTTAATCTCAGCTTCCTCCACAGAGACAATTGTTAAAGTTTTGTGTATTCCCTTCCAGATTTCTTTATACCAATACAGAAGTTTATTCTGTGGTTTGTCCAGTTATTTTTTAGTCGGCTTTTTAAACTATAAAAATATTCAAAGCCAAAAAAATGTCCTTGAATATGGTTTTAGATGTAGAACACAGATATCAATACAAAAGGGTTTCCTTTTCATTGATTGTAGGTAATCTATCCTCTATGTAATTTCCTCTTTGATTCAGGGCATAGTTTAGAGATGATTTTGGAATTTTCAAATGGATATTTTTATTATCTTTTGGTTATATTTGACTTTATTGAATAATGACTATAAACATTTTGTGCAACCCCTGCTTCTAGAAATTCATTGAATATTTGTTTGTAAGTCATTACATGATTCGCTTTTATAAATAGGAACTATGGGGGCACCTGGGTGGCTCAGTCGGTTAAGCATCTGCCTTCGGCTCAGGTCATGATCTCACAGCTCATGGGTTGGAGCCCCACATCAGGCTCTGCACTGACAGCTTGGAGCCTGGAGCCCACTTCTGATTCTATGTCTCCCTCTCTCTCTGTCCTTCCTTGGCTCACGCTCTGTCTTTCCATCTCTCTCAAAAATAAATAAACATTAAAAAAAATAGGAAATATGGAGTAAGAAAAAAAATAATTCCCTGTAAGGCTATAGCAGATACCCTTCTATATAGTCACAAAATCAAGTTCTCTGATTATATTATTAAAATCTTCTACACCTGAAATGAAATAAATATATTATAATATTCTGCTCTGATTTGAGCTGCTTTTTAAAGGCCTTAAAAGTGTTTCCATAAAGTTTTATTTCATTTATTTATTTTACTTCTGCATTGTTTGGTGCAAAAGGTTTAATGACTATTATCCATTATGAAGCATATTTTTTATTATTGATGCTTTGTCATTAATTGTCTCAATTTAAAGTTTTTGCCCTTGAATTTCACTTTCCCTGGTTTCGATATAAACTAACCCTGTTTCTTCTATGTAACAGTCTACTTATTATATTTTTATGCCTCCCCCATTTTCAACCCATCTTTGTTGAGTTTTTATTTTGTGCATTTTTTGACTTTTTATTTTGAAACAACTATAAATTCACTGGAAGTTGCTAAGATAAAATAATTAGGTTCTTTGAACCCGTCATGCAGTGTCCCGTAATGGTTACTTCTTACTTACTTGAGGTCAGGAGACCGACGTTGGTACAACATGTGTGTATCGTTCTGTGCCATTTTGTCATGTGTGTCAAAATGATTCACGGAGCCACCAGATCGCTCAAGATACAGACCTCGTCCATCACCACAAATATCACGCTCATGCTGAACCTCTGTTGTCATAACTACTTCTCTCTGCCCCACCATTTCTAACCACTGACAGCCGCTAACTATTTTCCACTTTTGTAATTTTGTTATTTCGAGACTGTTATATAAGTGGACTCATACAGCGAATGTACTTTTGGGGGCGATTTTGTTTCACAATGCCCTTGTCTGAGTATCGATAGTTCATTCTTTTTGTTTGTTGAGGAGTATTCCATGGAACGGGTGTTCCATAGTTTGTTCGCTGGTTGAAGGACATTTGGGTTGTTGCCAGTTTTTGACTATTCCAAACAAAGCTGCTATGAACAATTGCATATAGATTTTGGATGGACATAAGTTTTCATTTCATTGGGATGAAGGCCTGAGAGTAATAAAACGACTGTTTCATATGGTAAAAGTGTGTCTAGTTTTTTAAATATCTTGTCTTTTGAAGTGCCTGGGTGACTCAGCCGGTTAAGCGGCTTGGTTTCGGCTTAGGTCATGATCTCACAGTTTCGTGGGTTCGAGTCCCGCGTTGGGCTCTGTGCTAACAGTGCGGAGCCTGTTTGGGATTCTCTCTCTGCCTTTCTTTCTGCCCCTCCCCCCACCTCACCCTATCTCTGTCTCTGTCAAAATAAATAAATAAACTTAAAAGAAATCTTGTCTTTTGCCTATTTCCTAACCGGAATTTTAAAAATTCTGTGGAGTTTTCGGAGTTCTTTATAAATTCTAGATACAAGGCCTTTGTCAGATAGCAGCCTTTGTCACTTGTCTTCTCATCCTCTTAACAGAGTCTTTCTGTCACAGAGAAAAAGTATGGAATTTTGATGAAGTCTAGTTTATCGATTTTTTTTTTTTCTTTTCTGGATCCTGCCTTCAGCACGATGTCTAAGAAGTCTTCACCAACCTCTGGATACTGATCTTTTTCCTATGTTATCTTTTTCTTCTCTTTTTTAATGTTTATTTATTTTTGAGAGAAGCAGAGCATGAGTGGGGGAGGGGCAGAGAGAGAGGGAGACACAGAATCCGAAACAGGCTCCAGACTCTGAGCTGTCAGCACAGAGCCGGACACAGGGCTGGAACCCACGAACTGCGAAATCATAACCCGAGCTGAAGTTGGACGCTTAACCGACTGAGCCACCCAAGCGCCTTTCCTATGTTACCTTCTAAACATTTTACGGTTTTCCCTTCTCATTCAAATCCATGATTCATCTTGAGGGAAATTTGTACAAGGGGTGAGGTTTGAGTTGAGGTTGGTTTGTTTGCCTATCGGCTGTCCAACCGCTCCAGTAGCGATGGTGCTGACTACCCTCCCCGCACTGAACCGCTTTTCAGTTTTGTCAGAAATGTGTTAGTTCTATTGCGTGAGCCTGATTTTGGCTTTTAATCCTGTTCCACTGATCTCTGTGTCTACCCCTCTGAAAATACATTATATCCTTAAGTAACAAAGCTCTATCGTCTGTAAATTCTCCCACTTTTTTCTTTGTTTTTAAAATTGTTTTAGTTATTCTAGCTTCTTTTCATTTCTTACACATTTTCTTTAAAATTTTTACAGTTTATTTATTTATTTTGAGAGATAGAGGCAGAGGGAGAGAGAATCCCAAGCAGGCTCCACACTGATAGCACAGAGCCCATTGTGGGACTCAAACTCCTGGCCATGAGATCATGACCTGAGCCGAAACCAAGAGTCGGAGTCTCAAACAACTGAGCCACCCAGGCGCCCCCTTATATATTTTTTAGTATGCTTGTCTGTAGCAACAAACATTTTTATTGGAATCTTGATAGGAATTTCATTAACCTTGTTTAGCAATTTGGGGAGAGTCGACATCTTGTTTCAATCCATGAACAGCGTATCTCTCCATTTAGTTAGATCAGCTTTTGATTTCTTTCATTTGTGTTTTGTAGTTTCTGTTAGATTTACAATGAAGTGTCTCATTTTAGGGGGGAGCTATTGTAAAGCGTATTGTATTTGTGATTTTGGTTTCCACGTGTTTATTGCTAGCATATAAAAATATAGTCGATTTTTGTGGGCTGATCTTTTTCCTTGACCTTCCTGAACTCACTTATTCTAGGATTGATCGATCGATTGATTTACAGTGTGTTTAGACTGTTCACATCGATAATAATTATTGATATATTAGGGCTTAGGTCTGCCATTTTATGTTTTCTCTAAGAGTTCTACTTTTTGTTTTCTTTTTATTCATTTTCTGTGTGTGACTTGAACATTTTAAAAACTCCAGTTTGACTTCCAGGGCACTTTTTTTTTTAATTAATTAATTTAGTTTTAGGGAGAGAGAGCTCATACACACCCAGTGGGGGAAGGGCAGGGAGAGACAGAGAGAGAATCCCAAGCAGGCTCCGTGCTCATTTTGGAGCCTGATGCAAGGCTCGATCTCATGATTATGAGATCATGACCTGAGCCGAAATCTAGAGTCAGACACTTAACTGACTGAGCCACCCAGGCACCCCTTCCGATGTGCTTTTCTTGCTTGTATCTTCTTATATATAGCTTTTTAAGTGATTGCTTGGGTATTATGTTATACACACATAACTTTTCAGTCTATGGGTGGTGACATTTTAATAGTTAGAATGAAGTATAGAAACTTTTTCTCCCTTTATGAGAGTTGCATTTGACATCATTACAAATTTTGCTCTGTCAATCATAATTTAGGAAATTCGAGAGAAGGAAAGTCTTTCATTTACTGGTATTTTTGCTCTTTCTGTTGTTTTCTTCCTGATGTTTCCATATTCCTTTTCCTATCATTTTCTTTCTGTTCAGTGAAATTTATTTATTAGTCCTTCTTTTATGGAAGGTCTGCTGTTGACATATTCTCTTGGTTTTCTTTCATCTGAGAATGTCTTGATTCCCCCCCTTTTCCTGAGGATATTTTCACTGGATATAGAATTCTGAGTTGACGGTTCTTTCCTTTCAGCACTTGGAAAATGTGCCACTTCCTCTTGGCCTTGATGGTTTCTGATGAGAGCTCTCTAGTCATTTGAATTGCTTTTTCCTCTACAGCTAACTGATCCTTTTTCTCTGCGTGCTCTTAAAGCTTTTCCTTTGTTTTCGGCATTCAGAAATTTGACTCTGATATATCTTGTAGATTTCCTTCGTTTTATTCTGTTTGAGATTGGGTCAGCCACTTGAGTATGTAAGTTTATATGTTTTTTCCAAATTTGGGGAATTTTCTACCATTTTTCTTAGAACCATTTTTCAGGCCCACCCCCTTTTTCCTCTCCTTCTGGGACCCTAATAAAATAAATACTAGATTTTTAAAAAAAAAAGATTTATTTATTTTTGGAGAACACAAGCTGAGGAGGGGCAGAGAATGGGGGACAGAGGATCCGAAGTGAGCTCTATGCTGACAGGCTGATAGCAGTAAACCCAATGTGGGGCTTGAACTCACAAACGGCAAGATCATGACTGGAGCAGAAGTCAGTCCCTCAATTGACTGAGCCACTGGGTAACCCTAAATATTAGCCCTTTAGTTATAATCCCACATGTTCCTGAGTCCCTTTTCACATTTTTTCAATGTATTTTCTATCTGTTGTTCAGATTGGATAATTTCTACTTTATTTTCATATTCACTGATTTTTCTCCTCTATTTTTTTCCATTCTGTTGAAATCATCTATTACATTTTCGTTTTTGTATGTTTTTAGTTAAAAATTTCCATTTTGTTCTTTACATCTTTTGCTTTTTTGTTAAAAATTGAAAAATGTTTTCATTTGTTTCAAATTTCTTTGTGATTATTAGTTGAAGCATTTTTATGGTGGCTGTATGAAGTCCTTGTCAGAACATTCCTACTTCTGTGTCACCATGTTGGTGTTTATTGCCTGTTCTCACTCAAGCTGAGGTCTTCTCAGATCTTGGTATATTTGAATCCTGAACATTTTAGTTATTATGTTATGAAACTCTAGATATTTGTTAAATCCTGTGTTTTTGCAAGTCTCATCTGATACCATCCCAGCCATGAGTGGGAAGGGTGGTGCCTCAGTACTGCTGAGTGGGAGTTGAAGTTCAGGCTCCTGATGTGTCCACTGACATTGTCAGTGGGGGTGGGAGTTGGGGAGCCAATTACTGCTCAGTGAAGATGGAAATCCAGGCTGCTCTACTTTGCCACCATCATGGAGAGGTTTGGGGGGAATCTTATTACACTCCAGTGAGACTGGAAGTATAGGCTCTCCACTCAACCTTGCTGGTGGGGCTGGAGTGGCAACTGTGACTTTCTCAGTGGTATTTGGCTGGAGTAGAATGGGTACTGTCACAAATTTTTCTCATCTGGCGAGGCTTCCCTAATTCTGGTCCTTTGACTAGAAAAAACAGGATTTTCTTGGGGGCCGTTTTTGTCTGTACCTCTTGACATTTCCAGGTTACTACCTTCTCTGGGACCCAGTTTGGAATATAGGAAACCAAAAGAAAATCCAAGGAACTCACCACCATATCATAATTTGGGTTCCAGAGTCCCTAGCCAGTCTTCTTTTCTCTCTTTACTTTGCAGTCTTCTTATGTTTGTTTTATAACATCCAGATTTTTAGAGTGTACTCAGCAGAAGGAATAGAAGTATGTATATCTACTCTGTCATTGTGAAAGTAGAAGTTCTTCCTCATTTTGTTTTTAATGTATTTCTTCCAGGCAGCTCACTACTCAATTTTAATTTTCTCCCATCTGAATGTCTTTTACATTTAGATAAGGAATTCAGCTTCCTCAAATTGATTTCAAATACTGATACAAAGCAATTAATTTCTTCCATTTTATTTACTATTATGTACTTTGTAGTGATTTTTGTCTTTACTTTATTGATTAAATCAGGCATACAACTTTATTTCCTCTTTCCTGGGCCCCAGTCCCTCTAACTTGGATGTTCTGTCATGCATCTCCATTGCACTTGCAAGGACTTCTTATCTTAAGTGGTCCACAGCGAATAAGTGAAGACTTCTATTGCTCCTCTGTGAATTGTTTGAGATCCTTAGGGCAGTTGTGTCTAGTAACACAGAAGCTGTGGCTTCCCAATCAGGTTTTTGCAGGAGGCACATGCTTGTGACTCTCTGAAAGAACATCAATCCGAAAGTTCAGTTGTGGAGGCAGAAAGCAGAGGAGGTGAAGCATGTTAACTGTAGGGACGTCCGAATATAGCTAGCTGTCTTCTCTGGGCGTGATGTCAATCCCCGTAAGTTAAAACAATGACAGCACTAAAATCTCATGCCATTGACATCTAATTCTGTTCCGTATTACGTGAACCCTCTGGTCACAGCCCAAAGGGATCCTGGAGAGTCCCCTTGGGTAGGGAACATAATTTCAAAGAAGGCCTTTTGGCCACAAGCTGGTTTTTCTTAAAAGGTGACATGAGGGCATGACCTAGAATCTCAAAGAATCTCAAGTGTCTGTCTTTTGGGGACAGGCCTTCCTTATCCATCATAATGGCTCAGTAGATGGAGATGGAGTGCCTGGGCCTGGAGCCACCTGGGCTGATAGGACATTGGGTTAATTATCTCCACCTGGTATTCGTCTGTCATTCCTGCCATCATCCAAAGGCTCCTTATATTTAGACCATAGTTGGTGAAGAAAAAAAAAAGAACTGTGGCAATTTTTATGTTTATTTATTTGTTTATTCTTTACTATGATTTTTTAAAATTTTGGAGTTGGGGCAATTTTTAATTCTATTTTTTCTGAAGCTGCACCACCTCTTTGAAATCCGTGCCTCACAAGTCCAAGCATTCACTGAAGTTAGACTAGATGCAGGAGGCCGAGTTAGCTGTGAGCGTATCCCATCCAAACGAACACTTGCTTAACCTTTCTATGCCTCGATGTCTCCCTGGAGGATTGGTTGTCAGCAACCCCTGATTAACTAAGAAATTGCATGAAAATGTATTCCAGCTTCGACAAGGGATCCATGGGTCTGTCCTGTTGGTCTGACACGAGGATCATTTTCCTGTCGGATGCTAACACACAAGAGAGTACTACCAGAGTGTGTCTTAAATGCAGTGAATCTTCATCTCCACAGAGTCCTGCTTTCAAATAGAAATATCTTGCTTTCGCATATAATATTAAGTTCCTGAAGAGTTTTAGAATCTTAATGTCTTATGGTAACAGAGCTCTAAGAAACTTGAGAGAGGCCAGCCATCCTATTCCACAGGAGGAAAATCTCAGGTCCGGTGTGGCTTTTACTGGCCCAGAGTCTCCTGGCCCCCATCCAGAGGGCTTTCTTCCGCACCCAGAAGATCGCTGGCCTTTTGGTGCTGGCTGACTGATTACAGAGCTTCCATGGGAGGTGCTCACATTGGAGGGATGTGCATGAGGCAGTTTCACATGAAGAAAAATGCTGTTTTCCTGTGCCTGGTCCTTCCCCTTTGAGCTCAGTCTCACACTGTTCTTTGTCCATGACCAGAACCATTTTATGGATTCTCATTCAGTGATTCAGCACATCGCTGTTGACTATTTGCCCATTCTTCCTTCTCCCTCCCTTCCTTCCACAATTTTTTTAAAGTCCTTGGTGACTAGAAATGCAGCAGTGAACAAGACAGACCAAACTCCTTTCCTCCTGAAGACTTGCATTCTAATTTGGAAGACATAATATAAAGACATACATGAGGAATGTGTAATGAGTGGGAGGTGGTAGTAAGTGTTAGGGAGAAAAATAATGAGGGAAAGGGGATAAAGAGAGCTGGGAAAGGTGCTCACCGAGAAGGTGGTATTTGAGCAAAGAACAGAAGGCAGTGAGAAAGTCTTATGGATAGCTGGATGAAGACTATACGGGCAAACAGCAAGCGCTGGCTCCTTGAGCTGGGAGCATTCTTGGGATGTCAGCAAGGAGACCATTGTGAGTGGGGCCAAGTGGGAAAGGAGCAGATTAGTAGGATAGAAAGGAAAGAGGTGATGGGATTGGGCCTTGGGACTGGGGTGCAAGGGGCCGGCTGGTTTGTAGACCTTTACAAGAAATTGTAAGGATTTTGACTTTTATCCTGTGTCTAATGAGGAAGCCATTGAATGAGGCGTGCCCTGTGAGTTTTTGTTTTAGCAAGCCCACTGTGGCTACTGTGTGGAGTGTAGCGTAGACAGCCAAGGGCAGAAGCAGGGACACCAGTTAGGAGGCGACTGCAGCAATCCGGGGAGAGGTGGTGGTGTCTGGACCAGGGTGGAGGTCATGACAAGTGGTCAGGTTCTGGACGTATGGTGGACATAGAAATGTGAGGCCATGCTGATGGATTGTGTGGCGTGTGAAACAGAGGAGTAAAAGATGACTCTGAGGGTTAGCTGAGCAAGTGGAAATTCCCATTAGCAAGTAGTAAAACTCAGGCTACAACTAGCCACTGATACATCTTATTTTAAAAACCTGGATTTCTGACTTTTCTAGAACAACCTGAAGACTGACTTCAATCGGTCCAAATTCTGGCATACCAATAATTTGCTGGAGGTGATTGATATTCTCTTTATGAATGGGGCAAGTGCCTTCCAATGTGTTACAGTCCCCACCACCCCTTATTGTCATATCTACCTGCTTCACGCGTTATATTTCTAAACTGCCTGCCTGGTCCCTATGGTCGTTTGATTTTGTAGATTATGTATCCCAGGTGCTGTATTAGACACCTTTCACTTGAACTTTTAAATGAGAGCTCTGACTCTCACTTGTGTTTCTAGGGCCACCCAGCAGGGGTGGTTCTGGTAGTGTAAATGTTCTGCCCTTCCCACTTTGAAGAAGCTCTAGTCCCCTTTATCTACTTCCCCACAGTTCTGGGAGACCCATGCATTTTCTGGACTACCATGTGGTGTCTACTCTTTCCTGTCTCTCAAGAGTCTGCACATCTCTCCTGGTGCCTGTGAAATGTCCCAATGTGTTGATCGGCTGGAATCAGTGTTTCTCACACCTCGTGCATTCAGTTGGGACAGAGCCTTATTGCAAGCGTCTACTCTGAATCATTCCAAACTTATTTCCATGGTCTTTGCCTTAAGATAAGGCCCATCCTGGGATGCTCCTTGGTTCACCTTGTAGACAGTCCCTGACAGTCCTTCTCTGTAGTCCTCCAGATGTGCCAAGGCTGAATCGTGGAACAAACACAGCACAGGCTCCAGCTGAGACCCTGCTCTATGACCTTTTGTTCTACAAATAGAAACAATGGAAAATTGACGATGGAAAATCACAAATCCTTTTAAGAGCTGATATATTAGAGTTACATATTTTTAACCTCAGTGTCTCAGTAAATGAACATTTTTCCACAGGGCTTATCAGAGATCTAGTTCCATAAGACATTCCTAGAAAAAGTGCTCCTTTGCCAGGTAATTATGTCTGCTAGTTGGAGACCTAGAAAGCGCATCAGTGTATTCAGAGCTCAGGGAGCCCTGCAGTAAAGATGTCGGCTTATCCTGACTTAATCCAGCTCATCCCTGAATTATGGAATGCTTTCATCACCGAATATTTTAAGAACACTTTTTGGAAACAATGTTTTGTATATTCAGGACAATCCTGGAGAAAACACTTTGTCTTTGAGAGGTGAAGTTTCTTTTCCCTGGAGCCAGACTATGTGTGAGAGTGTGAAAAATAGCCCCCATCTTCCAGCTCCAAACCTGGTTCTTTTGCCAGGATATCATATTATCAGTTCATTCCAAAGAATTTCTGCTTCCCTAACAACTATATTCCCATTAGCAACAACTCACTTCAGCAGTGGTTCTCAGGGGGCTGGGAGAATACTTTGAAAAGTCCCCCGATCCTGGTCTAAGAATTAGCATAACTATATTTACAGGTCTACCTGCCTCAAAGCAACTTTACAATTGTAATTTGTTACATGTGTTACATGTAGCATAAGTATTGGTTACACTTGAATCAATAACTTTTACTTATTTTTTTATTTTGAGAATGATGTGTGCTTCCTAAAAAGAAATGAGGGAAAAAGTTGAAAAAGAACGAAGACAAAAATTACATCAACATAGAAATAACCCAGTTAACACAGTGGTATTAAGTGTGTACACACATCTACATGCACACATGCATGTATGCAAGCTACTGGGATAATGCACTGACTATACTTATGTCATGACTTCCGTTGTGTTTACCATCATGTTGTGAAAATGTTCACATCTCATTAAACACTCTTTGAGGACATGCTTTAAAAAATTTTTATTTTCATTTGCTTTTTAGAGAGAGGGGGTGGGGTGGGGCAGAGGGAGAGGGAGACAGAATCTTAAGCAGGCTCACGCCCAGCATGGAGCCTGACGTGGGGCTCGACTGTGAGATCGTCGAGTCAAAATCGAGAGTCAGTCGCTTAGCTGACTGAGCCACCCAGGTGCCCCGAGAGGGCATGCTTTTATTGGGTGCATGATACTCCCTCTTCTGAACTTGCAGTGTTTTTCTTAGCGATCTGTGGCACTTGTGCCCGGGGTCCTCCATGCCATTTCCTCTCCTGAGCACTCGGAGACGTCCATTTGCAGACGTGCATTTCCAGACGTCCTTTGCAGTGTGATTGGACCAACAGGTTGAATTTTGAACAATGGGATGTGGACAGAAGCAAGGATGCCTCTTCTGTGCCTGGCACAGCACTCTGGACTGAACAGTAATAGCAGACGGCAGACAGAGACAGCCTGGATCCGAGAGTCTACTTGGAGGAAAGTCCCCATGGAGATGCCCAAGGTACACTAGACTTTCAATGAGAAACAGACCTTTGTTGTGTTAAGCCCCCGAAATTTCAACATTTCCTTGTTACTGCTGTGTCCTCTGTACTATCAACATACACTAATACATCACCACATTTGTTGCACAGTTGAATTTATTTTCAATTTCTTATTTAAAAAATAAATCCTCAATGAATATATTAAAGCATGTATTTTTGTTTATATCTCTGGCTACCATCCTTGAATATATTCTGATTTTTGAAAAATGTGTACCAATACGCGCCCCACCCCCACACGCCCCTACATGCATTCAATACACACAAACACTCAAAGTTGTATTTGAGAATAACTATCAGAACTTATCTGAACTGTTGCTTATCGAAACTGTTTATTACTTAAAAAACTGGGTGGCTCTCTTGGTTAAGCGTCCAACTCTTGGTTTCGGCTCAGGTCGTGATCTTGTGGTTCATTGGTCTCCCTGTGTCATCACGGGACCTGCTTGGGATTCTCTCTCCCTCTCCCTCTGCCCCTCCCCTGCTCACCACTCACTCTATTTCTCTCTCAAAATAAATAAATAAACTTTAAAAAACCTGTTTTTTATAGATTGAAAATAACATCATATTGTTTTGATTATCATATTTCTGATTTCCATAAGCTGGAAAACACTCTTTCCTAAGATCTCTCCAGGAAAGCAGGTGGTGCTCCGGGTGGTTGAAGGCAGCAGGCATGAGCATTTATTCACCTCTCTGGCTTCCAGCATCTTCCATCTCCATGAGTTGGGACATCTTTGGTTGAACTCCGCCTATGAAGAAAAATGCCTTTGAGTCTGCCTTACAATTAACTGCCTTGTCAGTAGCCCGGATGAACCCTGCTGTGTCTAGATGGAAACGAAGATATCGATTCTTCCCGTTTTACGTCTCCTTAAGAGAAAGAGGAGCTCTCTGGGTTTTCTTAGTGATTCAGGAAAGGCACAACGAATCCCCATTGGAGATACAAGGAACTCTCAGTCTCTTGGGTGGGGTGGAGATGCATTATCACAACAGACCTCACAATGCACCATAAGAGAACTGACCAAAGGGTTTCAGGAGCACAGAGGATGGGGGCCAGTTCTGCCTGGGGGGCTGGAACATTCAAGCTGGATCTTGAAGGTGATGTTCAAGGTGACATTTGAGCTTGATCTCTAGTCTGGGTCCCAGGCTGGCTGGGCCTCATCTTCCCGGACAACTCCCACGACGGCCCTTCCAGTGGGAGTATATAAGCCAGGTATCCCTGTGCTGAAAGGTGATCAAATCAGACAAATTATAAATCCCCAACTGTGGTTTTGTCAGCATGTATATTTTCATAGAAAGGAGCAAATCTCTGCCGAGCTGGCCAGATAATCATCTCTGCTTTTCCTTACGTGTTCAGAACCGTGAAAGAACGCCCTGGGCGGAGACCTGGTTTTAATCACCTTTGATTAACACAGAAGCTTTTGAAAGCAAAGGTGCTTTCTGTAAACTGTGGCAGGGTCCCAAGGCACTAACATTTCAGACCTTTTCCCAGTATGTGAAATGTCTAGAGTAGGGCCAAGGTATCAAGCCCATGGAGACAACCCACTGCACCGGGAGTTACGTTAATGCCTCTGACTCATTCCTCAAAGAAGTTTTTTGGTCTTATTATTATTATTATTTTTTCATCCTTGAAAAACTGCAGGCCATACGAAGCTAGAGCCTTCTGGGTCCAAGGACTGTTTCAGCTTGCTTTCATTTAGTGCAAAAGGAAAGCTTTTAGGAGAGATTCAGGGAAGCCAGAGAAAGTATTGGGAATGGTTCCAGAAGTGATGAAGAGGCTGGAAAGATCGAGCCTAGAAAAAAGCAAGAGGGTTTGGGAGGACTTCACGGGGGACAGTGGGGAAAGTCACTTTTTGCCTTCAAGAAAACTCAGAGTTAAAAAACAAAAATAGTGTTCCCCGTGCCCGGAGCTTTCCTTCAGAGCTGCATGGTTTGGTTGGCATGTAGGAACCCGGGGGTATGCAGGCAGGATGTAGGCCCTGGTACCTAGGCCGATATCCGCCCTTTGACCTGGTTTAAGTATTAACCAAGTAATGTAGGTAAACTGATACCTGACTTCTGGAGACAAGGCTCTGAGGAGCACAGGAGGGATGAGAAGGAACTGACATGTGCCTTGATGTGTTGCTTCCACAAGCTGTAACTTGGAGCATAAATCTCTGTTTGCAAAGGCCTTGAGTTAACATGGCATGAAATGGGCTCATGGAGGCCAGACGGGCTAAGAAAATCATGGCGAATATATTCTCTCCATTCCTTCTCAAGGTCAGGCAGTGTCAGGCGCATGTCCCCTGAATGAGCTTCCATTGTTTCTTCTCATGTCAGAGGAGGAACTTTCTCTTGGAAAAATGCAGCCATTGCTAAGAGTTTGTCTTTGGCATGGGCTTCCCAGAGCTCTCAAGCCCCTGACGCTCCTCAGACATGGGGTCTTGATTAGGAAGTTTGGCTCTCTGATTTGCCTTCCATTGATTAATTTTGCCGAGCCCAGGGAATTCTGCAACATCCGGCCCACTCAAAATTGTCCAGGAAAGCTGATTCGCAACTTTTCCCACAGATCAAAGAGCTCGCCTTTAAAGCAAAACATATCAGAGGCTTCCCCACTGGTAAGAAGGAGAACATATTCGAAAACAAGGAATCCATGAACATCATCGAGGACCTAGAAACATCTGTGTTCCATGTAGTGCATAGTCTTCTCAGGATCATTTAGTTTCCAAAGCCTCAGTTTCAGAAAGAGAAGTAAAAGGGAAAGGAGACCTTCCCCTCACCCCTCACCATGACCGTCTGCCTGGATGATGCTCTGAAGGCTGGGAAAGTTCCCACAGGTGTCTCCGCGACCATCACACTGGCAATGCTTCTTAATCCACTCGTAGTTACCTTCTTCCCAAGATTCTGAAAACCAAAGCCACCTGGATTGAGACAAGTTGCAGCCCGCTTTCCATATGTGATTCAATTGCATTTGTAGGCTGGTTTCTCTGTTGGATGGAAGTGTCCAGCCAGCAAATGTCCAGACTGTGGTGGCAGAGAGGGCAGGGCCAACGGTTTTATGAGGTTACGGTCTGTGACGATAAAATCTTTTTTCTTTTAATTGAAATTCAAGTTAGTTAACACACAGTGTAGTCTTGGCTTCAGGAGTGGAACTCAGTGACTCCTCTCTTATGTATGACACCCAGTGCTCATCCCAACGAGTGCCCTCCTTACGTATGACACCCAGTGCTCATCCCGACGAGTGCCCTCCTTAATGCCTGTCACCCTTTTAACCCATCCTCACATGCACCTTGCCTCCAGCAACTCAGTTTGTTCTCTCTATTTACGAGTCTTTTATGGTTTGCCTCCCTCTCTGTTTTTATCTTATTTTTCCTTCCCTTCCCTTATGTTCATCTATCGTGTTTCTCAAATTCCATCTATGAGTGAAATCATGTGATACCTGTCTGTCCTTGACTGACTTAGTTTGCTTAGCATAATACATTCTAGTTCCATCCATGTTATTCCAAATGGCAAGATTTCATTCTTTTTGATAGCTGAGTGATATTCCATTGTATATACATATATATGTATATATCTTCTTTATCCATTCGTCAGTCATTTGGATGGTAAAAGCTTTGAACTAATAGCCAAATTGGACCCACAGACACTTGGAGATTCTGGCACACTGGGCATCCATGTCCCTGAACTGTGGACCCGGCAGCAGCTGCCCGTGCAGGTGTGTACTCGTACTTACTTTCTTTGGCCTCTGGCACCTCGGCTCAAGCCCTGACCCCGTGCCTGAGGGCTGCCTGTCTGTCCTCTCAGACCACTGAAGTCTGTGTTCCCAATGGTAACATTTTAAAATCTGTTTAACGTGTTTTTCTGTAGTAAAACAATATGACCGCATCGAACTGTGTTTTGGAAAACAGACGCAAGATGACTCCAGATCACGGCGCCATGTGTAAACACCATTATCATTTCTTCCAGGACTTTTTTTTTTTTGGTGATTGTTCTTATTTCAAACAATTATTTTTATGTCCTTGATTGTATTCAATATTAGATTATGTTTTCTCCGTTGCTCTACAATTTTGTCGACCTCCACTTTTAATTACTTCATTATATTCCACAGAACTCTGGGTCATTATTTCCTTAGCCTTTCCAGTAAGTAATGAGAAATACTGCTGAGAGGAACTGCACGTGTGTATTTAATTTTTTCACGTTTGGGCTAGATATTAAGAGTGGTACAAATATTTGGATTTACTTTAGTATACATTGGCAAATTGCTTTGCAAAAAAGATGGTACCAATTACACCACTACCAGGAAATACGAATACACAAAGCTCGTAGCCAGTCTTGGGTTTATGAATTAATTAACTTAGTAAGCTAACCTAGGTGGGAAAAAATGGTACATCCAGTATCCGTAACATAGGAAAGCCACCTCCAGCATGACTTCTGGAGGGTCTGAAATGAAATCAAACCGTGGGCCGTTTTGTCGTATCGTCACTGTGCTGAGCTGTGTATCTCATGGTGGGAAGAGGCTCCGACACCGACAAACAGCGCATTCATCTCTCCGCCTGGTCAGCTGTCTGTCCTCGTTTCCACCTACCGTCCTAGATCTGTCATGCTTCACAAAGGACCGAATATATAGCATAACCCAACAATGCCCATTACAAATAAGCATGCCGGTGAAACAGGAAAATAAAGGCAGGAGGGGCAGGAAGAGTTAGAGCCTTCGTGGTCCATAGACCTCCATGGATAGTGGAAGAGGTGGTGCCAAGTTCCCAGCGGCCAAAGAGAAGAGATAATCACGACTAGTTACAGCAGCTGCAGCGTACATGAGGCAAAGGCAGGCCGTCTGCTGCCAGCTACGAATCAGAAAAGACTTTCTCTGTGGTGGCAGTGAGAACGCTTCCATGCTCCGTGCGAGGCCATAACCCTCAGCCCTTGCAGAGCACCTCTTGGAGGCTGCTTCCCGTGAGGCCCCGCTGTGTGCCCTGAAGGCCCAGCCTGATGCTCAGGTCCCCAGACCAGGGCCTCTTGGGGCCTTTTGCAGAGGAGAACATACAACGAGGATGTAGCCAAGTACAGGCTGTCAACCAGTTTGGCCTAATCCAGGAATGACTCTTTCGAGGTATTTGGAGAAGTGGATAAACAAGTGTCTCTAAATTCTCTATAAACTTTGCTTTTCTCAGCCATATTAAAAAATGTTTATTTATTTTTGAGAGAGAGAGAGAGAGAGAGAGAGGCAGAGCACGAGGGAGACAGAGAATCCCAAGCAGGCTGTATGCTGTCAGTGCAGAACCTGATGCGGAGCTCAAACTCATGTACCAAACAGTGAAATCATGACCTGAGCTGAAGTCAGATACTTAACCAACTGAGCCACCCAGGCGCCCCTTCTCAGCCACACTTTGAAAGAGTTTGAGAGGCAGTGAGGTTATGACAGTGGGACTGGACAAGCCCCTAATGCAGCGAGTCCCTCTGGTTGGTTTGTAAAAGCTTGAGAACCAAGCGGCCTATGTGTGGGCATATTGCATATTTTCTTATCAACATCCAGGGCACGCATGATGGTTCTTGTAGGGAAGAACTGGGCCTGGCCCTGTTTGAAGGTGAGTCAAGGGAGAAAGCATGGGTGGGGTCAAGGGTCTTCTCAAAGGAAGTGAGAAGAAAGGGGGACAAGAACTCAGGTGGAAGGTTAGCCCACGTCAATGGTTGTCACGGTGTGGTCCCTGGGCCAGCAGCATCAAGATCACTGGGAACTTGTTAGAAATGAAGATTCAGAGTCAGGAATTCTGCAGGTGGGCTCAACACTGTGTTTTACCAAGGGCTCTGTGATTCTGAAGCCAGCTAAATTTGAGGACCACTGGCCTAGGTACTGAGTAAGGATTGATTAACTTGGAGGCTGGCGAGCTGGTGGAGGAAGTACAGTAGAGCTGACAGAACAGTGAACGTAGAGACCTCAGATGTCCTGTCCCAGTTCTGATGGGAATTCATGGTGTGACCCGGATGGATTTGATTCCACTGGCTCATGCAAAATGGGTTTACCAACCTCTGCTTTCCTACTCCATGCCATGATGAGAAATGACAAAAGCCTTTGGAGGCTATGCAATATTATCCAGATATACAAACATTTCATTTCTTTGAAAAGGATACTGCATTCATAAACACTCAATAAATGTTTACGAGGGGTCCCTGGGTGGTTCAATTGGTTAAATGTCCAACTTCAGCTTGGATCATGATCTCGCATTTCGCAAGTTGACTTGGGTCATGATCTGGCATTTCGTGAGTTTGAGCCCCGTGTCGGGCTTTCTGCTGTCAGCACAGAGCCCACATCAGTTCCTCTGTCTCCCTCTCCCTCTGCCCCTCCCCTGCTTGCTCAAAAATAAGTAAACTTTAAAAAGAAATAAAAAAAAATAAATGTTTATGAAAAGAATGAGTGAATCAATAAACCAATAGAAGAGTGAGAAGCTGGATGCCATGTCATGGCACGAGGGTTCCTCCAATGCTGCAGGTGGGTGACAGGTGTTGGTGACAGTTATACCTAGAGAGGCAGCAAGGAGAGCAGGTGATAAGTTGAGGGCTGTGGCCCACAGAAGTGGATGGGCTGTGCCACCATTCCCTGAGAGCACTGGAAGATGAACAAAGTGGACTGGGAGGGGGATGTTGCCTTCAATCCAGGAAATGCTGACTTGGGAGTTCCTAGGGGAGGCATCGAGGCAGTGGTGGGATCTCCAATTCTAGAGCTGAGAGAAAGGCCCCGGCTGGAGGTACGCATCTGTGTGCCATATGACCGTGGGTGACAAATGACACCATGAGGCTGGATGGCATGACTTGTGGCAAGACTGCAGAGTGAGAAGAGAAAACATGAGGAGGAACGGCCCGGAGCAGTGCCTGTATTGACTTGGGGCAGAAGAGCCTGAGCCTGGACAGAAAGAAGAAGAGAGAGGACCGAGAGGGAGGCAGAAGGCCAAGGCCATTTGGCAGTCTTGGAAAGCAAGTGCGGTTTTGATGTTTTCTTTTCCAAGCCTGCTCTGACCACTCTGCTCACCGTCATAACACACACGTCCTGGTCAGCACTCCTGGTGGCCCCGGCTCTGCTACAAGCCACAAGCCTTTCATTGCCTATCCCCTCCTGATAAGCGATGCCATTTTCTTTCTTTCTCTCTCCCTTTCTTTCTTTCTTTCTTTCTTTCTTTCTTTCTTTCTTTCTTTCTTTCTTTCTTCCTTCCTTCCTTCCTTCCTTCCTTCCTTTCTTTCTTTCTTTCTTTCTTTCTTTCTTTATTTATTTATTTCTTTATTTCTTTTCCTTCTTTCCTTCCTTCCTTCCTTCCTTCCTTCCTTCCTTTTTTTTTCATCTTCTCATCACTAGGATATAAATCGCATGAGGTTGGGGGATTGTTGTCTTTTTAAAAAATCAATGTATTCTCAGTCCCTAGAAAGAAAAGTGCTAGGACACAGCAGGTGCTGGTTGAGTGAATGAAGGGTGCATGAATGAGGCCACAAGCCAGCCTGAGTGGGTCTAGCAGTGAGTAATAAATGAGGAGACAGAGACAGAAAGACAGAAAGCATAGACACCCTGTGAGACGTTTGTCCGTGGGAACAGGAAAACCGAGAGAGGTAAATGGAGGGTTTGGGAGTGTTTGATGGGGGTGAGGGGGTTCTGGTTGCAATTTGTTTACGGTTACATGTGAGAGTGTTCCAAAAGCCAAAGTTGAGAGGAAGAAGTTTGAGTTCAGGGAGAGAAAGGATAATTATTAAGGTATTGTTTCTGAGAAGATGTAGGGCATGGGGCTTGAAACGGGAGGGCATGCCTGAGTGGGTGGAGGGGGGTCCAAAGACGGATACAGAGGTGGGAAAACACATTTTTAAAAATTGTTTACTTATTTTTGAAAGAGGGAGAGAGAGTGTCAGGGGGGAGGGACAGAGAAAGAGAGAGGGAGACACAGAATCCAAAGCAGGCTCTAGTTTGCAAACTATCAGTAGAGAGCCCAACGCGGGGCTCAGACTCACAGACTGTGAGATCATGACCTGAGCTGAAATCAAGAGTCAGATGATTAACCAACTGAGCCACCCAGGAGCCCCAGGAAAGCCTATTTTTGTAAATAAGGAAGATATCAATGTTCCCTTCCAGGGACTTCTGTGTTCTTGCTGAGCAGGAGAGAGGGGTTGTACTCAGGAGCAAGTGGAGAGGGGGTTCAGAGGGCTAACACATATGGTTTGCACAGTCCTTGAGAGGAAAGTAACTGCCCCGCTATGGGAGGGCCCTGTGAGCGAGGCGTTCTCACATAAGTGGCCTGTCGAAGACCATGTGAAGACACAGGGAGAGACTTCCCTCTACAAGTCAGGGAGAGATGGCTGATAGACTCCTCCTTCACAGCCCTCAGAAGAAACCCACCCTGCCCACCTCTGGGTTCTAGACTTTTAGCTTCCTGAACTTTAAGACAAGAAATTTCTGTTGCTTAAGCCCCCAGTCTGTGGTACTTTGTTACAGTGACTCTAGCAAATGAATACAGATGGGGTGAGGGCTGGGGAGACTGTCGTCAGGGAGATGATGAACGCTAATGAAAACACAGGTTCCTCCCCCTCATCTCTCAAGGGACATGTTGATGGAGTTGGACAATATTAGCAGGATTCAAATATTGTGCTTTGTCCCAGATATCACCAATAGGAGTCTTGTCTTTAGCTGTTTTGGAAATGAACCTTTTTGATCCCCAAATATAAGAGTCGAAACTAGCAATGCAGGGCTGAAGGTGGAGGGTAGGTTGGGGCTGAACTGAATGAGAGCGAGGGCAGCCTGACCTCGGGTCAAGGTGCTATGGTTTCCGGCCAGACAGGGCTGAGAAGGCCTGGTGTGGCTTATGGTCTATGGCACACGTGCCTGAGACGTGAGGAAGGAAGTCTGTGCTGAGGTCAGAGAGCTGGTCCTTGGTTCTGCAGGACATGACCCTGGAAGAGGAATCACTTCCAAGAATCTGAAAGGTTCAACATTCTAAGGAATTTCCTTGTTTGTGAAAAGCCAGAGCAGCCCCAGTCCTGATATTTGAAATGCCTTCTATCAAGATGGAAGGTGAATGCATGGTCACAATGAAAGCAGACATCTCTGCTCGATATGCACAAAATGTCAGGTCCTGGCATGGGTAATTTCACTTAATCCTTGTCAACAGCCTTTGGAATTAAGTAAATTGTCTTTGTGTTAAACAAAACTTGGGCTAGAGGACCGAGAAACTGTCGAGGTCTCACAGACACAAGGCAGTGCAGACAGGATTGGAGCACAAGCTTCTCTGGTTCTAAGCCTGTGGTTGTAGGTAACGGGGACCCAGTCATTGGTGGCGGGACCGCACGTGGGAGCACCACTGAAAGAAAGCAGCCTTGGCTAAGGTTTACTTCTGGTGCCAGGATTCAACAGTGACAGCTTCTCTGAGCAACAGGTGTCACCGTAATAATACACGAAGAATCCAGAGTAACGTGTGTGTGTGTGTGTGTGTGTCAGGAGGAGGTACCAAGTAGGAAGGCAAAAGTAAGATCCTACACAAGAAAACCGATGAACTGGATGGCTGTAAGACTGGGTGATAAGAGAAATAAGAGAACGGGCCCCTGGTTAAGAGAGAGGTGCGGTGCCAGAGTCTGGGAATTGAAGGCAAAAAGAGCTTCTGAGACTCCCTTCCGTGAGAGATCTCAACTGGAGGTTGAGAGCGATTTGGACAGAGGACAGACAGAAAGCAGAACTCTTCTCCTCTGGTAACGCTCCCCCTTCTTTGTCAGGAGACATTAGACCAAAAAGAACTAAAGGAATTAAACTGAAGCTCCAGCTGGTGGAACTTTTGTTAAGGGGCTCGGTGCAGTCCTACTCAAAATGCTTGTCACCGGACCCAGAGGTCCTGGGGACTTGGGGGTACACAGAGTTGCCCTATTCCTGCTCTCTGGCTGTGGAGAAGGGCAGGAGAGTACTGAGCACCGTGTTCTCTGTCATCCTGTCCCAAAGCACAACCCGAGCTGTGCTCCACTCTGAATCGCGGCACTGCGGAAGGAAGCCTTTCACAAAGTATTGGGTAACCAGTAATTACTGCAAAGTACTGGCTTTTCTCTAAACAGCTTTCACTGTGAAAAGAACCAGGTGCCCAAGGCTATTTTGTACTGCGCAAGTCAGGCAGTTCTAGAAGTCTCTTAATTTGACGAATTTATTTCTTCTCGAAGTATAGCAGGGATGTCCAGCTTTACCTGAATTCTCTCATCAGCTCCCCGGGGAGACTAGTTTCCCACTGGGCTAACGTTACAAGCAGCTGGTTGGATGCTCACCTCTCGGGCAACCCCCATGCCACCCCCATCCCAGCTTCCTTAGTGCTAGAGGCTCACCCATTTCTTCACTGATTCCATCACAAATATCCACGGGGTAGTTTCACTGTGCTCTGGTGCTCCAGTAAGTGGTTTGTGCTTGAAGACCCTGAAATAGAAGGTGCAGTTCCTGTTTTAATCAAGGACCCTGAGTCTCTCTGCTTTGTCCTTACTAACTTCTTACCTGGAGTATCATTGGTCTTCTCTGAATGACGAGATGGTGAGAAGGTTATTCTGGGGCTATCATAAGAATAATAAGGGTAAGAAAATTCATGGGGAATTTGCAAAGACTAAATCAATTGTACGAATTCAAGTTTAGGCTACTATTGTGTATATTTTTTTCTAGATAAAAAAATCACACCTTGGGAGGGAAACACATCTGTTAAGAGCCCCCAAAAGTGGAGACGGGAGACTGACGAACGCTTGGGCACGAACCAAGTTGAAGTTACACACTGAGTCTGGACAAGGTAGGGCAGGCTGATGAAGTTGTGACGTGTCTTTGCTTTCTGCTGAACTTAAATCTGCTCGGCGAGGTGAAGTGATTATGTTCTGCTCAGTAGAATGGAAAAAGAAATGGCATTTATTTGTAAAAACAAACTTGTAAGAGAAATACGGTAAGGGGATCCTTCAGCCGAGCAGGTTATTAACGTTGGTCTTCCGTAATTTGCTGGGGACTCCGTAGCAACTTCCAGCTAGAGAGTGAGACCCAGCGTCAGAAAAGTCACATTTCCAAACGTCGCAATTTTCCTAAGGTCCCGGCCCCTCCGTGAATGTTCTTTCTAATGCTCCCGGAAACCACTTCAGACTGGTTTCACAAGGACAGTTACAAATTTCATCCATCACGGAGAGTTAGAGGCAGGTAATTTATTGCGTCCAATTCAAAGGTTGTGAAAAAACCCTTCAGATTTGGGTGCCTTCCATGTCTTTTAAATAAGTTGAACACATCCTTTGGTTCTAAGGAAAACAGCTTGTAAAATGTTTGGGAGCTCTGGGGACATCAAACAGCTCTTGGAGGAGTGCATTTTAATGGTTTACTTGTAAAAGAATCAGTAAAAGAAGCAAAAACACATGGTTTAAATTCCTCTCAATAATACGAGGTATTTTTGTAGGCGTCTTTTCTTTTTCCTGAGGGTTTTAACACATCTTTGAGCGCTTATCCCCCAAATACTCAAAATAACCCTCAGATATACTGAAATAGACAAAGAGATGGTTGCACCATAATATTGCCTTTGTGTTGGGCCTGGGTCCTGGGGAGGAGACTCTGGGTTCATCAAGAAATGGGGTCAGGGGAGGGGACAAGAGTATCTGTGCAGTCATAAGTAATTAGGGTACAGAGGCAGGTAGGTCAGGGGTTCAAGGCTCAAAAGCTTACAAACTCCAAGCAGGTAACATTAAGGCTTGAACTGAATCTTGAGAATTAAGAGTGGAGGGTTGTGTGGGGTGAGAATCTGGAAGACTATAGAGCCCATGCTCGCCGACGCATTCAGATTCAACTGAAACTACATGCTGGCTAAAGACAGCAGATCTGTGGGCCGTACCTGTTAGCTGACTCACTCTCTGCTTCAGACTCCCTTCTTTGGCTGTATATTAGAACAAGAGAGGGATAGCGACTTCCCAAAACTCAACAGGTGGAAAGTGGTGGCGCCTAATACAATTCCTGGGGCCCTTGCATTGTATTACATCTGAGTGCACAAGCTGGCAGGAGTCTGCAGAACGTGGGTGAGGATAGGCCTGGTCAGTTTCATGTGACCTTGGGCTAAAGACATCATCTTATCTGTGTGAGATTTCTCAACTGCAAGACAGGGGCAATGGTGGTCGCTTCGTTGACTCGTGAGGAAGGACTATTAAGATGGCATGAACCATTACTGCAATAGTTGATTTTTCCTCTCAGACTTTATTTTAACAAGTGACTATTGAGTGCCTTCTTTGTGACCTGCCCTGGGGATAGGGTGGTGAGTCAAAGCAGATGTGATGTCCTCCGTCTTACAGCTCAGAGTCCAGCGGGAGGGACTGGCATTACTGGGGTGACCCCACAAGCAAGCATGGCCAGAGGCACTGAGGCTGTGTGTGGGACGGTCAGGGGCTCAGACTCACAGAGAACAGAGGATCAAGGCAAGGCATGTGCAGACACGGGGGAAGGGGGCGAAGTCACAGGGAATGAAGGATGTAGTAAGGGCTCCACTCGTTTCTGACCCCATGACTTTGACCCAGAGGAAACGCAGGATGCTTTGGGCTGCCCTGCTTCTGTTCTCAGCTCCTTCATCCCGTGCTTCTGCCCCACGCCCTGTGCCCCACCCCTCACTGCTCTGGTCACAGGGTCCCATCCCATTTCATGGCACTCCTGGGGACCCCTCTCAGAGCCCTCTTCTCTGGCTCGAGTGTGAGCCCTTGTCCAGTTTTCACTTTTTCCTCTCTGACTCCTCCTTCCACTGCACAGTCCCAGCCTGTGCCTTGTCTATCCCAGTCCTTGTTGCTGAGACCATTGTCCCTGCCATTCTCTTCACTGGGAATGATACCCAGAAGCCTGATGCTCATTTGGGCAGGATCCTTGTTTGCATGCAACAGAAACCGACTCTGGCTGATGATATTAAGGAAAGGGATTTGTTGAAAGGCTGTTGGGCAATTCAGAGGACCTCCGAGAAGGCCATGGAAGGGTCCAGATAATGGTTGAGCACAAGACAAGCTAAGCCATAGGGAGGATGACTGCCCAGATCACACCCAGAGCTGGTCTAGTGTGATCTCTGTGGCCACACCTGCTCCATCTAGAGGCCCCATCTGCCCCGCAGTTTCAGCAGCACTGACCACGCTCGCAGGGGCTGAATGCTCTGCTGTCGCCCCCAGGACCGCAGCCTTTCGGCACTGAGGCAAGTCAGGAAAAGGATGGCTTGCTTGTCGAGCCCACGGGAAAGCATCAGAGATTTCTTCTTTCAGAATAGGAAGCAGATGCTGCAAGACTGGCTGAGTCCTAGCTCCGAAAGCACCGAGAAGAGACAACTCGGGTGCTTCTCTCTGGCCAGATTCTGAGTCGGTTCTAGAATGGAAGTACTTAGAGATGGACTAGGTGATAAAGAGTGAGCCAGAGGGGGAAGGAGAATGATGCCCATCTTCCAGCTTGCATCACGCGGTGAGGCAGGTAGCACTTGCTAAGACGGACACAGAGGAACAAGCTCGAGGCAGTCATGGGCAAAATACACACGAGATACCTGTGGGGTGATAAATGGATTGTGAAATTTGCACCATGGCTGGCATATCGTAGATGCTCGATAAATACTTGCCAAATGAATATAGTGACCTGAAGGCCATAGAGAAGATGGGGACTGAAGCTAATGAGTAGGCATGGGGTTATGCAGGGGAGAGACAAAGAGGTTTCCTCTCTGCCAACCCCCATCAGTGCAAATGGCCCTCTTTCAGGCAGATGGCTCAACGGAATTCATGCTAACATGGCCCTTTGGGGGCCCTGAGCTTTTCTCTGGAGCTCTCAGCGCCAAGTGTTGCTGTTCCTTTGTAGTGACAAGTTCCTACGGCCTCCATCCTTTCTCCTTTCCCTGTTGAACTCTTTGGTCCTCACTTTCCTGGTATTCTTCCGACTGCTGCTTCTCGAATTTTCCATGGGGTTCCACTAATGCCAAAAAAGAGGGAGCTTGTGTAGGCTTTCGGGAGAGAGCAGGTTTCTTTGAAGTTTCCTGCCTTATTTTTAAAAATCATGCAAATATGTTTTATTCTACTCTTTAAGATGTTTGTTTTACCGTAAAGGGCTAAGAATTTTCTTTTTTGTCTTTCTTTCTTTTTTTTTTTTTTAACCACTGAAGAGCACCGACATTCCTGAATCGCATGTGTTCTGCAGCTTCGAATTCTTTGGCATTGCTCTGACCTTGCTGCAGTGTGAGACGAGTTGCCGACGTCGCTCCCATTAGCCCTCCCGCACCCCGCGGAGGGGACAGCTCCTCAGACTCCCGTTCCCATCTTCCGTGATGCCTCATATGCATGACAGTCCAAGAGGAATTACGTTTACGAGGCCATTGCATTTAGACAAGGCCAAAGACGCAGATCTATGTGGCCACGACTGTCCTAAGTTAAAGGGATCTTAGTGGTTTCCTTGTCTAAGGAATAGAAGACACAGGCACGCTGGGTCTTCTGTGCCCAAAGCAGATGGGCTTCTGTCACTATCACAGACACTGTCCCTTAGAGCCGTAGGGCCTTTCCCAACACAGCATTCTAGGGAGCTATGGCCGCCTGCACAGAATGGGCATGGGAATTAAAACCTACCTGTTATCCTCCAGAGGGTCGAACTCTCACCATTTTGCTGGAGGGGTATTGAGGTTGAGGGAGGCTGGGATTTACAGGGGCTTCTCGAAGCAGGCCTGGTCTCCTGCAGCCTGGTCTCCTGATGTCCAACTTAATCTGCTCCAAACTGTGCTCCTCAAGGGAGGGGCATGACTTGGGGCAGGGATCAGTCTTCCCTCCCTGTCGACCCCTTTTAAAGGGCTTCAGCACAGCCTTCTGTTTAAAATTCAAGTTGAAATGTCAGGGGTGCCTAGGTAGCTCATCAGTTAGGCCTCTGACTCTTTATTTTGGCTCAGGTCATGATCTCGAGGTTCATGAGTTCGAGCTCTGTGATGGGCTTTGTGCTGACCGTACAGAGCCTGCTTGGGATTCTCTCTCTCCCTTTCTCTCTGTTCCTCCCTCCCTCTCTCTCCTCTCTCTCAAAAATAAATAAATAAACATTAAAAAAATAAAATAATAAAATTCAAGTTGAAATGATTACACTCTCTGACTTAAATGCTGAAGACATGCAAAAACAGTGGTAAATTACCTAATGAACCGAAAGAATAATATTCTGTTTGTTAAGAGAAGGAGATGGGACTTCATGCTACCTTATAATAACAGATAGTGTTCATCGGGACCTTATCCTTCTTCATAGAAAGTGTAACTGAGACAAGTTCCCATAGTTTGGACGTGGGGAGACAACAAGGAACAATGGAAAGAATATCGGTTTTGGAGAAAGTCATAGCTGGTTGCGTCCCTGCTCCATCACTGAGAGGCTGAGTGATCTTGGACAAGTTACCTAGCCTCTCTGAACTCAGTCTTTGTCATCTATAAAACGGGAATAATCTTTACCTTGGAGAAACGGTGTGATCATTAAATGAAATCATATTTGAAATGTCTGGGTATATAAAGGGCATCTGACTGAAAAGAGTCTGTGGTCGTCTCATTCCTTTTTCCAGAGACCCTGTTTTTCGAGAACAATGGGGCTTGGGTCTAAACACACCTGTGCCATCCAGATCACATAGAGGGTTGTCCCTGGGCACTCATAAACTATAGGAAAGGGTTCACACACGCTGGAGATACTGGTATAAGACAAAAGGAGCTGATTGAAATAGGTCAGCGAGAGGAAGATGATATGAAACAAACGTGCAAAGAAGGGAAACCAAGAGTAGGTCGACTTGGAAATAAAGGCGGAATGTAGTGCGGAGGAGGGGAGGGCTGGGCAGCCGCAGTGGGCTCTGGCTGCCAGCTTCCATCTATGGAAGCACCCTGAGCCCACCGTGTCCTCTGGTCTCTGCTAAGGTGACAGGCCATCTCTTGGTCTTTTGTAGGTCCACAGAGAGGGGCAAAGTGAGGGGCGCAGGAAAGCGGCCTCAGGGACCTGGCTATGTGGCCGAGGGTGAAACTGCGGCTGAGACCATGCTCGGGGGCTACCCTCCGGCGCAGAGGGCCACCCGCCAGGGGGCCGGGCCTCCTCACAGGAACGAGAACAGGTGCATCTCTCAGGAAGTATGCTATTTTTCTGCTGCCCGTGTTTTATATTGCAGGTGTAACAAATTTTCAGTGAAAATGCTAGCCATATCTATGGAACGAACCAAACCGAAGAAAGAGCCTGCTATCCAAAACATTAAAGGCGGGTCCCACATACAGCGGGGAAAAGTGACAGGGTGGCACAAGGATTTCAAGGAGGGGGAAGATTCAGGACGCAAGAGGAGCGATTCCTGATAAGCATCCCTGGCAAGATCCCCTCTTTATTCCGGAGCACGTCTTCCTTGACCATCAGGAGCACAGAGTTTGGATTTTAAAGACAAGATGGTTCCCTTACAGTTTTTCTCCTGTGTTTGCTCCTCACACCCGTCTAGCTATATATATATATATATATATATATATATATACACTTAAGTATGTGTGTACTTTAGTTCATTGTCTTTGCTATTATTTTTATCCAGAAGTACTAACCAGAGAATACACAAGGAGCTGACGCCAAAGATTTTGTCACTGTGTTATCATAGTAGCAAAATATCTGCAAACGGGAACAAGTTATGAACTTAACAATAAGCAACTTGGCATGAATAATGGCAGTCACAGGAGTCTGATTACACATTAATTAAAACAATGCATCTATATTACACATTAATTAAAATCAAAATTCGAGGACACATATGCCCATGCGTGTGTCTACATCTGTAGCTCTATCTACACGTTCATTTCCCTTTGTTTCTAATCCGTCTAAATCGGAAAACACACATGGATTTTTATCTCTGTATTGTCATTCCAGTGGGGACTTTTATTTATTTTTCAAATTTTCAACGAAGAGGGCCTTGGAAATGAAAATAGCTTATTTTTCTAATTATAAATGTAATAAACGCTCTGACATCTCAAGGAATTGAAACACTTGAAATAAGCGGAATCACTTGCAATTTCAGTACATGCGTTCGTGGGATTTTCTTCATGTCTCCAGTTTCCTTTTGTTGTTCCTGTATGTGTATGAATGAGGTGTGCTTATACAGGCAAACCTGTACATACGTGTACAATATAAGGAGTTCAGGATTTGCAGGATTTTCCAGTTGTTTTCTATTTATCTCACCTGTTGAAATATCCTAGCTATCATCCTCTGAGTAAGTGTCAATTTTGTTCATTGTTTTAATGAGCTGGTTGGCGTCGCATCCTCTGGAATGCCTAATTCGCATGCATTTACTTGTCCGAGCTCCTAATTTCCTAGGAGTAGAATAAGGTGATAAAAGAAATGGAGATTTTAAGGCCTTTTTTGTATATTTCAGGTTACTTTCCAGAAAGATTACACCAACTTATACTTCTATCAGTTCAGGATTGTCTCAGTATACCTTCGTTTATGCTTTTGTTTATGGAGCTATTGAAAATACTGTCTCTTTGGTCTTAATTCGCACTCAGAGGAAACTTTCAGGCCAAAGTCAGGCATGATGGAGCGGCGGAGACTCTTCTGAAAAGGGAAAACGTTATTAATTCAAACGACGAGCGTTTTGAGCTTTCATGTGTACACGATTCACTTCCAAATGTCAACAACAAGGAGCAGAGAGCTGAAATATCATAGCTCGAGAGTATATAAGAAACAGATTTTGTGGTGTCATCCAATTCCAGTGGAGAGTCATGCTTTATCTCTCCTCTCTTTATGACATTGATTTTATTTTATTTTATTTTTGCCAGCTGGAAATAAGCTACAACTATTCAATTAGAATAAATTTTTGGCACTATTTTTGTCTTTTCATTATGCATGCCCCGAGTATTTACTTCTGACTACAGACTTACTTTGTAAACATTTCTCTTATCTCTGTATCTACACACACATGTTGATTTTGCAATCACAACTAGAAAATGCTTTGATTTTTTTTAATTTTATGAAAACACAGTGCATGTCCAAGGGGTATATACATAAATGGTTTGCAAGTGGTATATATGTATGTGTACATGTGTATACTTGGGTTGGGGGCGCAGGGAAGGATGAGGCCAAAAAGGAAGTCTGCGATGTTTACTTATCCCTCTGAAACTGTATCCCATTGTCAGGACTCAGATTTGCAGTGTGGCCATCGTAGTCCTGGGGAGCTGATTGATGCTACAGAATTCCCTTGGGGGTTAACAGATGTTTTTCTTCTGAAGTTAGAGTTTGGGAAAGTCAATGTCCTGCACACTCAAGGCCCTGAGCCAGAGGTGGGAGGGACCTGGATTTTCCCATCTTCCGATTCCCAGCCCGTGTTCTCTCCCTCCCAAGCTGCTGCCTTACCCTTTAGAAGTCCCAATTCCCTCTTCCTCCTGTGCCCCTACCTGAGACACTGATGGAATTTGGAGGTATGAACCAGGAAAGGCGGGTCTGGCCCTTTCCTGCACTCTGGTGCTTCCCAGTGATTTGTGCCCCTGGGTCCGTGACGCTGTTGGACTGCAGCCCTCTGGTCATAATCCCCCTGCATCTCTCACCTGCCGGGAGCCCGCTGGAGCACAGGGGTTACTATGCATGGAAGTTCCGGGCAGGCAGGCTTTCTGCCCCGGGGCCGAGCCCACCCCCGGTCTGCAGGATCTGCTTTTCGTTGTCTCCTTACAGCAAGCTCCCCACCAGGCTCACCACTATGGCAGATTAATGAGGTCTGGGCATGAAAAGGATGACCAAAAGGCCCCGGACAGGCTCACAGCCCCTGCACATAATATGCTCTTTGGACTGCGTTGGTGTAAGATGTCAGTCACGCAACCACCTTTTTCTGTGGTCCAGCTCAGCTGAGCAGCATCAGTGCAAGGATCTTGCAGATTCCCGATTTTCATCCCAGCAGCCAGCTGGCATAAGGTATCACTTGACCAAGCAGCAAAAGCTGGCATGTTCTCAGTGGCCTTGACTCCCACCCAGAAATCTTATCTTGGTAAAAGGGCTGCTCAGGTCAGCCCCAAATTCTTCTTTTGCTGAGGAAATAGCTTGTAGAAGAGTTTAACAGGGAACGCCATGGGCGCACTTTGCTCTGTTTGCAATGGCATGTCCAAGTGCCCTTCTCTCAGAACGCCTTAGAGAAGGTCATTGCTTCAGATCCCTCAGAGACTTGGACCCTGGAACGAAGGTGTCCTGTAATCCACCAGCGTCCCTGTGTTTCACCTCCCTTGCTGTTTCTCTGCCTCAGGCCTACTCAAGGATTCCTTGGCCTTGCCGACTTTTTAGTGCATGCCACAGGTAGAACCTTATGCCAGCTGCTTCCTTCTCAAGTTACCCGAGGCGCTCGAAACTCTTCTTAGAACACTCTATCTTCCCTCCTTGTTGTGGCTCTCACTCTCTACACTTTCCAACAAGAGGGGGGCCTGTTGGGAAGTCCACCTAGGACCATCTAGGTCTAAGTTCCGTCTTTGCAGACGGACTGGCCTAGATAACATACTGCCGTAGAGACATACTGCATGATATCCCAACCTCTCAAGGGATTTCTTTAGTTTAAGGGTAATTAAAACAAAAGCTCTCTAGTTATTTGTTTTAGGATGTAAGTATATCACTTTCATTCTCCTCCTAAGTTCCTTGGGCTCTGTCACCTTGGGCGATGCGGTAGGCAGAATCACGCCCTCACGGATGTCCATGTCCTAATCCTTGGAACTTGAAAATGTGTTATCTTCATGGCGAAAAGGACTCTGCAGACATGATTAAGGACTGCGAGATGGGGAGAATAACTGGCTTCCCCAGGTGGGCCCAGTGTCATCACGTGGGCCCTAAAATGGAAGAACTTCCCTAGCTGTGGTCACAGAAAGAGATGTGATGAAGGGATGAGGGTCAGGGGAATAAGGTCAAAGGTGAAACGTTACAAGTTTTGAAGATGGAGGAAGGGGCCACCAGCCAAGGACATTCTCTGGAAGCTGGAAACTGGATCCAAGAAAGGAAGTAGGTCTTTCCCTAGAGCCTCCAGAAGGAATGCAGCTCTGTTGACATCTTGATGATTTTAGCTTAGGGAGACCCGCATCAGACTTCCAATCTGCAGAACTCTAAGATAACAGATCTGTGTTGTTTGAAGCCCTTGAGTTTGGTGATTGGTGATGGCGGCCATGGAAAACCAGCACAGGTGAAATGGAGCCAGGTATCATTCCTTAGGTTCAGGCTGGTCTCCCACGTGCTCTGTGTACCGACGGCTTGGTGGACACTGTCTCTCTTCCTGCTGCAGAATCATGCTCCTTCTCATCTATTTCCTTTTTGGATTTCGACATTCACGGCATGCCGTTATCCTTCAGTTTTCCTTTACCCCAAGGCGGCTCAGTGGCTTTTTTGAAATGGCTTCTCTCCAATGTAGAGGCACCCTTTCTTGCTTTTCTCAGCAGATTAGGCAACGGTAATATGATATGGATTGTATTAAAATTCTTAATTTACTCTCGCCAAGACTTCAAAGCTCCTTTTACTTGGAAGAAATGGAACAAGGAGGGAAGATAATTCCAGAATCATGAACCAAGGAGCTGGTTAACAAGGCATTGCTCAAGAGATACATTAGCTAATAGTGAAAAAATTCACACTGCTACTCACCCGCGGTAAGTCATCCTGGTAACTTAGCTTTTGTCGCTCTGGAAGCTAACTGGGCTTTTAGAAAAGCACCCAGAGCCATTCAGAGTAAATATACCGCCTAACTTGAAATTGAAGCATACAATCCTGTAGACATCCTCTCAGAGGAGAAAAGCTAATTGTTTTCCTAAGACACTATTTGTAATAGACGAGAAGAAAAGTAGAAATTTCCGGTGCTCAGGGGCGTCTGGGTGGCTCAGACGGTCAAGAATCTGACTTTGGCTCAGGTCACCATCTTGCATTTGTGGGTTCGAGCTCCGCCTCGAGCTCTGTGCTGACAGCTCAGAGCCTGGAGCCTGCTTCAGATTCGGTGTCTCCCTCTCTCTCTGCACCTACCAAACTCTCACTCTGTCTCTCTCTCTATCAACATTTGTCTAAATAAACATTTAAAAAACGTAATGCGTGCAGTTTCCCTGCAGAGCCTCTCCAGCAGGGAAAGCTGCATTTAATAAGTGGAAGTAAATCAGCTTTCCAGAGGACCCGCGTGTTTAAGAGGATCTCTGGTTATAAGATGTGATTTGTGCCTTCTAACAGGGTTCTTATTCTGATCTCCCGCTCACTTGCAATTAATTCACAGCAACTTGCTCTGTAGACGGATTCAGCAGACTTCACCACTGATGAAAACAATGGCCATTAAAGCCACCATGAACCCGGTGTCACCCCACAGGCATTTGCATTCGGTGATACCAGGTACCGGCAGTACCCAACCCCGTGTGCCCGTACGCACCGAGCCTAGGAAACACACTGGCAGTCAGCTCAGTCCTCGGTGGCTCCATGAATGCAAAAAGCCAGCCTCGTCATCCCCAGGGCTGTGTGTGCACTTGGAATAGCCCTTCCAGCTGTACACTCGCGTGCTGCTGGCCCGGCGCCTATCGCCCACCTGTGCGGCAGAGTGCACACACGGGGCAAGAGTGTGCCACCACAGGATCGCACATTGACATTGAGGGCTCCCCCTACAGTTGCTGGTAAGCCTGGGGTTGGCTCCAGACCTTACTGCCTGCCTGGCTCCCGCCACTATGTGTGTGTCTGTAACTGGCCCCTACCACTACGTGAGTACCTGCAGCTGACCCCCACAGCTAAGGGTGTGCACACTACTGGCTCCAGGCCACCACCGATGCCTGCTCTGATGCCTGCCCACTGGACCTGGAGGTGCTTCTGAAGACCCAATAGCCCTTGCAGTCCCTGTGAACCCCCCTCAGTGCTCACCGAGACCCATAGTTGTCGGTCAAGAGACATAGAGAACATATGTTGATTATATCAATCCCTTCCTCAGAAGGGGCAAAGCATCATCCTGACCATGACTGATGAGTGTTCTGAGTATTGGTTTGCCTTTTCTGCCTGGTGCAAGAATAGACAAATATATTGAAAGATAGAAAGTATAGACATTTTCACATATATGAGAGTAGTTAATACATGATAATAATATTTAAGATCAATGGAAAGAAATGAACTATCTAATATGATTGTATGGGAACTTTTAGTCATAAACTTGGAAAAAAAAAAGTGAGATCTCCACCTTGCATGCCATTCATAAGAATAAGTTCCAGATGGGTTAGAGAGTTAAACAATAAAAAAAAATTAGAAGGGAGAATGTTTATGACTCAGATGTAGGAAAGGCCTAAAATAAGAAATACATTCTGAACTCATAAAGATCGACAAATATGATGACATCAACATTCAAAACTGTAAAATCAAAAACATTTAAAAAGGTTTAAAAAAAGTAATAGACCTTACTTTAAAAAGTCAAAAAATGGAAACAAATAAGGATTACTAACATGGGTAATAGATGCAAGACCAATATCCTAAATATTTGAAGATGTTTTTTGTCCAATGAAAGGCAAATGCAAATAGAAAAATGGTCAAAATATTTGAAGAGGCGGCTCACAGTTGAGGAAATACAAATTGACTGATAGTCAATTTCTCATCCGGAAGAGTCCATTTGAAATGGCCACGGTACCATTTTAAACCATAGGCATCGTGAAATTTTCAGAGTTTGGTAAAATTGGTGACAACAAGGTGACAGGTTTAGCGGGACCGTATGTGGACACAGCTTCACGGTAACTGTAATAACTGAATGCCACAGTATGTGCAGTGTGGTAAATTTATGCAAAACGAAAACAGACACACACATCACATAAGCAGAGAGCCATGTATTTCTGTAGATTAGTGCTGTCTAATAGGAATACCCTATAATCAAAATGTCCTCTTATCTTTGTTCTGTAGTATGGTAGCCACTAGCCGCCTGTGGCTTTGACCGTGTGAAATGTGGCAAAGGTGACTAAGGAGCTGAATTTCAAATTTTATTTAATTTAAAATCATTAGTTTTAAAATGCGGTATGCATTGCTGTCTGAGTGGCTCAGTTGGTTAAATGTCCGACTTGGGCTCGGGTCATGATCTCACTGTTCTTGAGTTCGAGTCCCACATCAGGCTCTGTGCTGACAGCTCAGAACCTGGAGCCTGCTTCGGATTCTCCCTCTCTCTCTGCCCCTATCCTGCTCACACTCTCTCTTGTTCTCTCCAAAATAAACATTAAAAAAAAAAAAAAAAGCTGTATGTGGCTAGTGGCTCCCTAAGGGACAACATGGCTAAAGATTCACACATGCATAAATCATTGCTAGAGGACTGTATTCAGCAGGTATCACATAAATGTATTCCTGTATTACTTGTGTCATTGGAAAAGTAATGTTTAAAGGGAAAAATATAAGAAACACCTCATCAAAAGATGGACAAAATCCGTTTTTTTTAAAAAAAGCAATTACTGGCCAAATCATATTTCTTTGGTACTAGGATGTCCCTGGAAACATGGGGGAGGGGCCAAACTGATCAACCCTTATAGAGAAAGGCCGAGCCAGAGAAGGTTGGTGCTGCCATCTGAGCTGGGGCCCCATTCCAGGTGGGTAGGGCAGGAAGGACCATGCCCTCTGAGGACTGGAAAAACCTACATCAGCGGCCAAACAAGAGTGGGGATACGGCTGAAACAGAAGGGTAAGAAAAGTCAGACGGGGTCAGGAACCCCCCTGGTGCGGGGGTCTGGGCCCGCTCGTGTGAGTCACTGGGCAGGTGTATCAGTGCTAGCCTCTTGGCTCAAAAGCCCACGGAGGTCTCCCTTCCAGTTGGGTTGTGCCGGTGGAAGCACACATGGTCACAATGGACACTCCTGCTATTGCACTTATTTAAACAAGTAGCGTCCATCCAGTCCCTCCTTTTCACCAGCAGACCGTGTCCTGTTACTGGATTATCAATGTGCACCGTGCAAACGGATGAAGCAGCGAATTGGAGCAGAAGAGCAGGTCCCCTCCAGAGCCCCTATTGTTGGGCCCTGCGGACCCAGCTGGCGGAATCGGGCAGTTTGATTTAATGGTGGGGAAATGCCTCACTGCTTCCCAAGTGCTGCAGAGGCAAAGAAGGCCTGCCGAGGGGCCGTTTTATAGAGACCAACCATCCCGCTCTAAGTAGGAACAGACACGAGCTTGTTTATTCATTTCCAGCTTCCTAAACATAATAAAAAGATCAAATTTAGTGGGCTAAACCCCATGGATAACAACATCCTGAGTTCATCGTTTTTCTCAAGAACAGGATCTGGCCTCGGGGAATAAGCTTAAAAGCTGAATATTCTTCATCAGGATATTTTGTACGAGGTGCTAAGTGTCTTTCACTACCCTGCTACTGTATGGGAGAGTAAATAAGAAAAAAACCGTAATGAGGAAAGGACTCTGATTAGGAATGATGGAATGCTGCATGTGATAGGTGACAGTGCCCACCAGTTCCTCAGCGCAGCTCCCCCCATGTCCCCAGCCTACACGACTCCCTGCTCTGTGCTCCGGAGCATGGGGGAGATGAGGCCACAGTGAGGAAAACCTGGGATGATGAGCAGCCCTTGCCAGGGAAGAAGCCAGAAGAAATAAAAAACCAGAATCCAAGTAGGGATGCGCTCAAATCAGGCTAAGTCAGGTAGGTGGTGGGAGTGGGGCACAGGCCATCAGGAGCAAGACGGCACACAGCCTCAGGAGTGCAGGGCAGGGGGGAAGGACACTCAGACAAAGCAAGATGGAGCCAGTGAGCATTAGAGCCTGGCCAGGGAACAAGGTGATTTGTGTGAGATGGGCCAATGGGACTTGGCCAGCCTGGTGGGATCTAGCATCAAGCGCCTGACTTTTGGTAGGCATCCTCGGGAGCTCACACTGTGCACTAGTTTAGTAGGTACCACCGATTGAGTGGCTTAAACCACAGAAACGGATGGGCTCTCAGATCTGGAGGCCAGGGCTCTGAAAATAAAGCATTGGAAGGCTTGACTCCTTCTGAAGGCTGTGAATGGGAATCTATTTCAGGCTGCTCTCCTTGGCTAAAGGATGGTCATTTTCATGTTCACATGGTGTTTTCCCTATGCGTCTGTCTGTGTCCAAGCTTACTTTTCTTATAAGGACGTTAGCCACATCTGATTAGGGCCCACCCTAATGACCTCATTTTAATCGATTACTCTCAAAACATAAACACACAAAGTCTAGGAACTTTCTATGAGGTGAAAGGAGAGAGTGACTAAGAAAAGGAAAAACATTTATAAAGATATAATATTTAGAACTTTATTGTTATCTTAAAATAGGAAGACTGGAGGTTCATCTGCACCATTTACCAGCCATCTGATGTCAAGAGGCAATGACCAAAAATGGGCACCTGGCCACATGGGGCAGCTGTCCTAAATAGGGAGGACCCTAGCAAGTGACATCTATGACTTGTGAGCATCAGCTCCCCCATCTGCAAAAGGGAATACTTATAAAGTCTGCCTTGAGCCACGAAGTCAACCTAGTGGATTTTTAACATTATCTTCCCAAAGTAGGACAGAGCAGTCCTACTTGGTCAGCTTGGTCAGCTGCAACAAGGACCTCAGGCTGCCGCCTCTGAGCTGCTGTAATTCAATATGAAAGTAAGGAAATCACGTGTGAACCCAACACTCTGGGAATTTTTGAATCCTGACTACACACAAGCCCGTGAGAACACTTCCCCTGCATTTTGCATCAATTCCCTGTACTAAAGAGGTCCATATGGGCTCAAATTGTCTTGACCTTTGTTCCTCTACTATTTCTTAAGTGGAGTTCTCGAAAAGCATGATGCTGACCCTTCACATGAAATGTGCCCAGCAGCTCAGATTGCTCAACAAAAATACAAAGGCACTTAGGACTCAACGATTCTCCAAACAACCGCTTTCCTGACTTCAATGTGTGCAGTTGCTGAGTCTGTTTCCAATTATCCTGGGAAGCGATGGCCTCACCCTTTGCTCAGGACAATGTTGGGCTGCCATGAAGAAGGAGATGTGGAACATGGTCACCGAAAAAGGCCATTTCCATTTATGTGCCATCGGCACCTTTGTAAGTGTGGCCACGTTTATGAAAAATACGGCCAAAGGGAGCCATATTCTTTCAACATGTATTAATTGAGCATTTTGATGTTCTGGAAACTATTCAAGCATTAGGGAAGGAAAGACGGAACAAGACAAAGTTCTGTCTTTGTGGAGCTTACATTTTAGTGGAGCAAACAAATGTCTATATCTCTATCTCTACGTATACTTACACCTCCATATCTTTATCTATGTCTCTCTTCTCTACTGTGCGTGTGTGTGTGTGATCTAATTACACGTAGCACCGAGTCTTCTGAGGTCAAATAAAGCAGGACTAGGGGATGAGTTTAAGGTTGGAGTGAGGTTATTTTTAGATAAGTGGTCCATGGATGGTCCTTCGGAGAAGGTGATGGTTGGACAAGGATTTGAATGGAGTGAGCCAAGTACAGACTCGGAAAAACAAGTCTTCCAGATGAAGGGAATGGCGAGGGTACAAAGTGGTGTGAGCTGGAGGAGTGTGGCAGAGAGCTCAGTGGGGCAGAGGCTCTTGTGCAAACTGCAGGACAGTGCTGGATCGCCGCGCCCCCACCCTTACCCCAGGCCTACCCTCTCCCCCCTTCGCTTGGAAAAGGTATTATTCACTCAGGCACTCAGAGGACATGCTTGGTCTCATCTTTCTGCTTCCTTAATTCCTCCCATCTTTCCCACTTCCCCCATCACAGGGGCTAAATATGTAATCAATATATTTTAGAACACTTCACTGAAGTATAATAAACAGACAGAAAAGAGCACAGAGATGTACAGATGGATGGCTTTTTGTGCACTGCACACGCCCCGATGGAGACACCAAAAATGACAATGCCCCACAAACCCTCACGTCCTCTGCCCTAACGCTATTAATCTCGTAATCAATCTGGCCCATCTCTCTGCTTTATGTAAATGGAATCATAAAGCATGTGGCCTTTTCTGTTGGGTTTCTTTCATTTACTTTAACATGATATTTGTCAGGCTCATCTGTGTCATTGTGTGCAGTTGGGCGCCATGCATCCTCATTGCATATGGCGCTCCGTAGTGGGAATATGCCACCATGTAGAAATTTATTCTATTAGTAATGGGCATTGAACGGTTTCCAGCTTTGGAGTATCATAAATAGTGCTGCTATGAATGTCTTAGGATATAAAATTTGGTGAACATATGTATGTATTTTTGTTGAATATATGCCTAGAAGAGAATTGCTCATTGAATAGGTGCATGTTAGGAGGGAGTGGATATTACCAAAGAGTTTTTCAATATTGATTCGTTTAAAAATAATATTTATTTTTAGGATAATAAAAGTAGTGCATGTTATTGTTGGGAATTTGGAAAGGAGAGTAAAATAAAACAAAATGAAACTACATGTTCGTTTTTATTTTTATAGTTACAGAATTGGGAACATGCTATATATCATATCCTCCTGTTTTCATTTTGCATTTGTAGCATTTTCAACATAATTAAATGTTTTTCAAAAGCAAAAGTTTTAATGACAGCATCTGGATGTGTCAAAGGAAATATAATCGTTTAAATTTAAAAAATATTTTATTATTACAAACAACCTTTCAGTGACTATTAGTACATGAATTTTGGGCACAGTTCTGATTATTGTCCCAGAATATATTTGAGCAACAATTTCTGAGTCAAAGGACTTAACTACATTTAAAGTTCTTGCTTTAAACTGCCCAACTTTTCTCAGAAAATTGAAAACAGAACTCATTTACAGTTCTACCAGCATTTGGCTAATTAATTCCATTGACAACATAAGGATATACTATTTTATCAATTAACATTACATGATAGCAATTAAGATTAAATGTTTCTTGTTAATTGGCCATTTGTGTCTTTGGTAACTACCCTGTCACATCTTTTGCTCCTCTTCTGGGGAAATTCAAGTTTTTCTATTGATTTGGTAACGTTATATTTTTGAATTATGAACTGCGTCTTTTTGTGTCCTCATCTCTTTTTTTAAATTTTAAAATGTTTTTATTTATTTTTGAGAGACAGAGCATGAGTGGGGGCGGGTAAGAGAGAGAGGAAGACACAAAATCTGAAGCAGGCTCCAGACTCTGAGCCATCAGCACAGAGCTCAATGTGTGGCTCGAAGTCACCAACTGCGAGATCATGACCCAAGCCAAAGTTGGACGCTTAACTGACTGAGCCACCCAGGCGCCCCATTTGTGTCCTCATCTTTTAACCTATATTTTGCAACTGCTCATATTCTGTGAAAGAAGGCTCATGTTCTACAGCCAGAAAGGGCTCAAGAGCTGTAATTTACTTTCCTTGAAAGGAAAGTGCATATATGTTTAGTATGTATGTGTATATCTTTACCACTTACCTATTTCTATGTGTGGTGATCTATTGATTGCTGATGATTTGTAATTGGAAAGGCAGTTGGAAGTGTGACTCTCTCTGTTGTTCTTAAGCCCATATAAATGAAAGAACTAGAAGTGACCTAAGGGACTGTCTCAGCCAGTGTCCTCATGGGAAGATGCGAACATTGAGGCACAGATAACATCAAAAATTTGCTGTAGGTCATAACCCCAGATGGGTGTCAGAGAATTAGAACTCGAGTTTCCTTTCATCTATCACCTCATCGGCTCTTGAAAAACAATCAAACCTTCTCTCTCTATGAATTTCTTTTGTGTTATGTGCACACAGATGCATATATTTCTCATTTTCTCCTGGATCATGTTCGGTTTGTACAGGGTACTGGCCTAGAGGTCCCTGAGAATCGGCACCTGAGAACCCCTGCTGAATGCCTGGCTCCTCTCTCCTTGGGCTCCAGAGCAGAGGTTTCTGCCTCGGTCTGACTTCCCAGCTCACTGGCAAACCACTATGGCAAACACGCTTGTCCCTTTATACCTCCCCAAGGTCTCTTCTGCGACTGGTGCCTGAGGCTGCCTTCCCCCATGATTCCTTGCTGGTGCTCAGATCCATATGTAGAGGTAGAGCCTAAATGAGCTCTTGGAGCCCTTCCAGGGCCTTGTGGGAAAGCTGGAGTCTGACCAGTGCCAAATGGGCCTGTGAGCAAGTTGGACAGGATCCAGAGATGGGAAGATGTCTGAATTCCTCCGAGTGCATCCTTTCAGTGGACATTTCCCAAAGCAAGACTGGCCCCTGAGGATGACATTTCATTAGAGCCCAGTTTCTTGGCTGTGCTCTCTGTAAATCTACAAGGAAGTTTACTTCAAACCCCCAAATCTGGAATATATCTCTCTTCATAAAATCAGACTTGCAGGAAGTTTCAAAGTGGCATGAGAAATCAAAGTGCAGGGGTAGGTAATCCTACTGAGCCACACTTCGTGGTTGGCTGTTCATTATGGCGGGATGGATTCACCACCCTGGCCAGCTTGAAATCATCCGGCTTCAGGGTATGAATTAGGGACTGTGAGGTAACTCGAGAAGGAGTCTTGCAGGAATTTCTGAACTGTAGCACCTACATCATTCTTAACCAAACCAGCTTTAAACAGTTCCTACACTGACTGTTTTCAGCTTGCAAAAGTAAACCCGTAAAACGGTCATTTCACACACGTTTACAAACATTCCAAGGTTAGAAGACACGATATATGGCTAGCATTCATTTCACATGTCCTGCTTCAAAAAACTTAAAAGTGTAGCTAAACCAGGGAACGCTGGCTAATGTCTAGACCAAGACAATCTGTAAGCCACTAATTATTTTTTCCATTTATAATTCAGATAAAACCCAGGGTGTCTTCTTTTCACCCTGCGTTCCTTGGTTTTCGATTGTGTGAACGATTCAGAAAATCATCTCAAAGCTACTTTTGGAATTATTTGAGTCTCATGTCTTCTATTTAATCACAAGAACACAGTTAAGCCAATGTTTCCAAATGGAAAAATAACATTGATCAAAGGAAAAGTATGATTTAAACCTACTGCCACCGAATCCAGCGATGAAAAAGAAAATGCTCTCTTGTGTTTGCTGTTCCTCCCTACGGTGAAAATAGCCCAGGCTTTGTTTTTAGACTTTGCCGAGGGAGACACGGTGCAAAGTAAATCACAGCCGGAGAATCTCTTCCTTCCAGCTGTCTGCCTGGTCAGTGTTGGTCACCTCTGTAAGAGCTGTACTTTATGCTGATTTATCCGCGGAACACCCCATGTTCGCCGGAGCAACTCTCTGGACTCCCAGCGCTTCTCCGTGGGAACTCGGGAAAGGGTCAGCACACTGACCATACTGGGCTTTGTCGCCTGCACAGCGCTCACAGACAGGAGATGGCTTGCAGCAGCAGGTTGGATACCACGCTCATTAAAATGGGGATGCGAGATCTCTGGTTCAGTAAAAATAATCTGAATGTGTTTTGGGATCATGAACAAGCAGCAGTTAGACTGACGATTGTCTGGTGACTTCTTCTCAGACTTTAGCAAGCACGCAACCACGCATGGGTCGGCTGACTGTGGGGTAGTGTCCTTTCTGTTGTCTTATTTTCCTTCCAGCCTTACTGAGGTATGATTGACAAAACTGCGTATATTTAGGTTATACAATGGAATTTTTAAAGGTGTACCGCACAGGGAGCTAATATACACATACACTGTGAAATGATTATCACTCTCGAGTTACTTAACAAATCTATTGACTCACATTGTTCCCTTTTTTGTGGCAAGAAGACGTAAGTTCTACTCTCTTACTGAAATTTTAAGTATACAGTACCGTATAGTCACCATGCTGTACGTTAGCTCCCCAGTACTTATGCATCTTATTACTGAAAATTTGTATCCTTTGACTAAGGTCTCCCCATTCCCACCAGCTCCCCCGATCCCTGGCAACGACTGATCTACTCTCTGGTTCTATGAGTTTGAGTTCTTTAGACCCCATGTGTAAGTGAGATCATACAGCAGCAGAGTGGGCATCCTTGTCTTGTTCCTGATCTTAGAAGAAAAGCTTGGAAGTTTTCACTGAGCACAATGTTAGCTGTGGCCTTGTCATAAATGGCCCTTATTATGCTGGGCTACATTCTTTCTATACCTAGTTTGTTGAAATTTTTTTCCCTTGAAAGGAAGTTACATTGTATCAAATGCTTTTTTCTCCAACCACTGAGACAATCGTATGATTTTTATCCTCTATTTCATTAATGTGGTGTGTCACGTTTATTGATTTGCATTATGTTGAGTCATCCTAGCATCCCGGGGGTAGATCCCATTTGATCATGGCGTATGATCCTTTTAATGCGCTGTTGAATTCAGTTTACTAGTATTTTGCTGAGAACTTTGGCATGAACGTCATGGATATTGGTCTAAATATATTTTCTTTGGAGTGTCTTTGTCTGGTTTTGGTATCAGGATAATAATGTTGGCCTTGTAAAATGAGTTTGGAAATGTTCTCTCATTATTAAAGGCAGGATTTAGTGAAATTCAGAGGACAGTAGGCCTTTACAGGCTGCAGAATGAACATGGTATAAGCATGAGAACCGAATATTCCTTCTTTACTGGTTACGTGGCCAAGGGTACATCGCTGAAATTCTTTGAGCCTCAGCAACTGTGTCACTGAAGCTGGAACCATAACACCTGCCTTACCTTGATATGAGAGACGGATGGAGATGCTGAGTGAGGATGCACTCAATGAAGTAGATCAATGGAACAGAATAGAGAAACCAGAAACAGTCCTACACATAAATGCCCAACTGATTTCTGACCAAGGTGAAAAGGCAATTCAATAGAGGAAGAACAGACTTTTCAATAAATGAATAAATGGTGCAAACACAACTGAAGCTCTATCAGCAAAAATAAAGAATAAAATTTACCTTGACTGACACCTCGTACCTTATGAAAAATTAACTCAAAGTGCATTACAGATTTATATGTAGAATATTTTAATAAAGCTTTATTAATAGCCCCAAATGGGGGGAAAAATCAAAACGCCCTTCATCAAATGAATGGACATAGGGCTAGATGAAGAATTCTTAGATTGGTAACAAAAGTGTGATCTGTAAAAGGAAAAGTTGATAAACAAGACCTCATCAACACTGGAATAGTCTGCTCTTTGACTCTGTTAAGAGGATGAAAAGACAAACTTAAAATTGGGAGAAACTATTTGCAAACCACACATCCAACAAAGACTTAATTGAGAATGTATAAAGAACTCAAATCTTCCATGAGCAGGAAAGAATATATATCCAGTGGAAAAAAGACAGTCTCTTCAACAAATGGTGCTGGGAAAACTGGATCGCAACATGAAAAGGAATGGAACTGGACCAACTTTCTTACACCACGCACAAAAATAAATTCAAAATGAATTAAAAACCTCAATGTGAGACAGGAAATCATTAAAATCCTGGGGAAGAACACAGGCAGTAACCTTTTCGACAGCAGCTGTAACAACTTCTTACTGCATATGTCTCCCAAGGCAAAGGAAACAAAAGCAAAAATAAACTACTAGAACTTCATCAAAACAAAAAGCTTCTGCACAGCGAAGGAAACAATCAACAAAACTAAAGGGCAGTCTACGGAATGGGAGAAGATATTCGCAAATGACATATCTGATAAAGGGTAAGTATCCAAAATCTCTAAAGAACTTATCAAACTCAATACCCCCAAAAAAAAACATATAACCTTGTTTAAAAACGAGCAGAAGACATGAACAGACATTTTTCCAAAGAAGCCTTCCAGATGGCTATCAGACACATGAAAAGATGCTCAATATCACTCATCATCAGGGAAATACAAATCAAAACCACAATGAGATATCACCTCGCACCAGTCAGAATGGCTAAAGTTAACAACACAGGAAACAACAGGTGTCGGTGAGGATGTGGAGAAAGGGGAACCCTCTTACACTGTTGGTGAGAATGCAATCTGGTGCAGCAACTCTGGAAAACAGTATGGAGACTTCTCAAAAAGTTAAAAATAGAACTACCCTACAACCTGGCAATTTCACTACTAGGTATTTATCCAGAGGATACAAAAATACTGATTTGAAGGGCTACATGCATCTTGATGTTTATAGAAGTATTATCAACAATAGTCAAACTATGGAAAGAGCACAAAAATCCATCAACTGATGAGTGGATAAAGAAGACATATATATTTCTTCTTGCATGTGTATGTATAATGGAATATTACTCAGCCAGCAAATCTTACCATTTGCAATGACATAGATGGAGTTAGAGTCTATAATGCCAATGAAATAAGTCAATCAGAGAAAGACAGCTACCATGATTTCATTCATATGTGGAATTTAAGAAACAAAACAAATGAACCTAGTGGGAAAAAGAGAGGCAAACCAAGAAACAGACTCTTAAGTATAGAGAACACACTGATGGCTGATTACTGGAGAAGAGGTGGAGAGGGGAGACTGAGTCAACCAGGTGATGGGGATTAAGTAGTGCACCTGTTGTGATGAGCACCGGACGTTGCATGCAAGTGATGAATCACTAAATTCTACACATGAAACAATACTGCACTGTATGTTAACTAGCTGGAATTTAAATAAAAACTTGGCAGGGTCGGGGGCGGGAAGGAAACCAACAAATAAAAAAAGAACTCATAAGCTCTTTGACCAATTAGAAAATTGGCAAAAGACAAAAACTGACATTTTACTGCAAAGAATATACAGATGGCAAATAAGCACATAAAATGAGGTTCAACGTTATTAGTCACTAGGGAAATGTGTACTGAAATCGCAATAAGATCTCACTACACACCTATCAGAACGGCTGAAACAGAAAGTGACAACGCCAAATGCTGGCGAGAATGCAGAGAAACCGGATCACTCATACACTGCTGGTGGGAATACAAAATGATTTGGTCACCCTAGAGAAGAATATGGAAGTTTATAACAAAAGTAAAAAATGCCCTTATGACATGACCTAGCAATTTCCGTTTAGGCATTTATCCCAAAGAAATGGAGAACATAGTCATACAAAAACTCGTCCATGAATATCCTGAGAAACTTTGTTCGTAATAGCCCAACGTGGAGATCATCCAAATATCCTTCAATGGATGAATAGTGAAATGAACAGTGGTACACCCATGCCGTGAAATTACAAAATGACAATGATAGAGAACTATTGATTCACAAGACCCGGATGGGTCTAAAGTGGAAAAAAAGCAATCCCAGGTTACATACTATGTGGTTCTATTTACACGGCATTTTTGAAATACTGCATTGTTTCTCGAAACGCTATATTGAAAATTATAGTGACAGAGAACAGATTAGTGGGTGTCAGGTGCTGAATGGGGAAGGGAAAGAAGGTGTCTGTGTCTATGAAGGAGAGTAAGTACCAAAGATCTTTGCAATGGAGCTGTTCTTTATCTTGACTGTGGTGGTGGTCACAGAAATCAACGTGGCAGTAAAATTGCGTGGAACCGGTACGCACACACAAATGAATACATATCAAAATGGTGAAGTCTGTATAAGGTTGATAGGTTCTATCAATGTTAATTTCCTGATTATGATATCGTACTACAATTTTACGATAAATTACTATTGGGAGAAGCTGGGGAAAATGTACACAGAATCTCTCTGTATTGTTTCTTACAACTGCATGTGAATCTACAGTGATCTCAAAAGAAAAAGTTTTTAGAAATGCAAAACAAAAAAAAAAGGAATATAAATTAAACTCAAGATGTAGGTCAAAAGAGAGCAAAAGGAACTATGAGATAAAATGGATGAGTCAGAGAAACTATCTGAACAACAGTCACAGACAGGGAGAGCTGAGAAAATTATCGGTGGCCGATGTTGCTTGAGGATAGAACCCAGCAAAATAGGCAAACGACGAAAAAGAAATGGGAACCTGAAAACAGGGGCTGGAGGCCCAGAGATGCAGTAAATGAAAATCTTGGGCTGACAGCTCCGTAGCTTTCCAAGAGAACAACTCTTGAGATTACAGCAGCAAATCAGAAAACTCCAGGAAAGATCGCCCTGGGGGGAAAACAGAGTGCTTTATGCTCTAGACATTATAATTGAGGATTTGGATGAACCTGAAAGTATGCTGAAGACACATCATTATTCTTACAAAAGAAACAAGAAAGAACTTAGAAACTCCAAGGAAAACAGAAAACTGAAAACTGTGGCCCAAATGTGAAATGAGTCAAATGTACCGTATTTTAAGCAATTGATGCCGAAGAAGGAAACCCAATATGTTTTATCTCAATGCTATGAAAATTTGCAGCCCAGGGGGTAATATCAGGGACCACACAGAGATATAATTGTTACAGACCACTTTACCATGAAATGGACAATATTTTTAATAATAGCAATGTTAATGTCATTACTTAACTTTTAAACTTTTGAATTCAACCATAGACAAAGTATGGAAGACATGACTCTGTTACAAAACAGACAGAGACTGTTAACACTTTGACAGTATAAAAATAAAACTGGCAGAAGGTAGAAAGTAGGCATGAAAGAATGAGAGAGAGGGAAGGAGGTGAAAGAGAGAGACCAATATTTTCATCTTTCATTAGGATAACCCAGAACAAGCAGTAGAAATACACATACGTCATTGAAATTAACGAACGAACCGAAGACCAATGAAAAGAGGCCATAGGAGTGGGTGGTGTCAGGCGGTATTCTGGTGCCACCAAGCCTACTTTCCACACAGCTCTGACATGAACTGTTGCATTACCTTGAGCAAATTAGTTAAACTCTTTGTACCTTTTCTTCCTCATCTATAAAAAAATAATTGGTTATATTATCTGCTTCGAGGTTGTTACAAAGATGGAATGAGTTAATATTTGTAAAGGACTTGGTGCCTGGCAATAAGGTACTAAATAAGTATTTGATAAATAAACCAGGACATTTTGGGCGAGGCTCACGGGAGTAAAGGTTAGGAATGGGGCATGAAGTCATCACGTTCATTGTGAACGCTAGCCTAGCATTGAAAATAAGAAATGGGAATATTGTCATGGTTTTAAATTTATGGAGAGATGAATGAAAACCAGGAAAGATGAATGAGAATAGCTTTAGGAACAAGGACTAGGCAATAAGAGGGATGAAGTGTGACACTTCATCTATTTTATTTAAAATACACATGTGCAGACACACACACACACCACACACACACACACGTCAAGCATAAGGCAAAGGTGAGGGTTAAGGCCTGATAGATTGAACTGGTGAAGAAGCAGTGAATCCCCTTCAGGTAAAGACAGTTTATGACTTATGTAAACAGCAGAAGGAAGAGCACCAAAAGATGCCAGCTTCCTGTGGCTCTTACCCAGGGTGACGCCCAACCCGAAGTGGCCAGATGACTGCAGAGTGAGCGGTGGGACACCCTCTGCTGAGGAGTCAGTGCCGGCCTGCAAGTTTTGGGGTTGGAGAGCCTGCAGCTCTATGCTGGGTGGGGGGACTGAAGGTTCCCTACTTCATCCGAGCTTGGGAGATGATGACAAAGCCTCCTGACAGCCTCCACAGGGAGGTAGGGAGGCTAGCGGGGACGACCTTGCAGCAGCTCCCATGGGCCTCCCATGCCCTTGTGCTCTGGGGAGGCCGTAGGCATGCAGCCAAGACTTAGAACAGTGGTTCAAGCCTTACCTGTGCGCATGGCCTATGCGGGTACACACAGGCTTGCCGTGGCCATGAGGTACATGTCTGCGTACGTGTATATATACGTACATATATTGTTCGGTTCATGTTCATGGTAAAATACTCTTCCACATGTACATGTGTATATGTGTGAGTTCATCATCTAGGGGTTTCCTGTATAGAACACAGTATATGGGGGGCAACTGGGTGGCTCTGTTGGTGAAGCATCCATCTCTTTGTTTTGGCTCAGGTCATGATCTCACAATTTCATGAGTTCAAGCCCTGTGTCTGCTTAGGATTCCCTCTCTCTCTCTCTCTCTCTCTCTCTCTTTCTCGCTTCCCCTTCTCTGTTCATGCTGTCTCTGCCTCTATCTCAAAAAAAAAAAAAAAAAAGAACACAGCATATGGTATCACAGTGCAAAGTGCACAGCAGAGGAGGCATTCATATCAAGGCTGAGTCTCCCAGACGTGCGGGAGCAGGGCCAGCTGCTGCGGGAAGAGGGGCCGGGGCTGACCAGTTGTGGAGAAAAAGGAACAGTTCCATCTTCAAATCTTGACCAACTAGAAAACTGCCCTCAAAGCTGAAACTTACAGCAAAAGCTCGGAAAAAGTATTAGTGTTAGGATGGTTTGAAAATGAATAATGGAAATGCCTTAACTAGTCTGAAAATGAATAATGGAAATGAGTGAGCTAAGCCGGGTCGTTTAAAAACTTCACTTTCTCATTCCACAGGGTCACTGAACGTGGTAACAGTGAGATCGGTGGGGCAAACGAGTCAGCGAGGGGCCGCTAGATGACTTAGTATCATGTCAGACCCTCAGGATAAAACTACTTCGTGTAGAACAGAAATTGGCAGTTGCGTCCGTTTCCAAGGAAGGGGTGATGAGGTATCAAAGGAAAACTCTGAGCCCGAGTTTCCCAGCTGTAGAACTAGGATTAAAGTGTATACTCTGGTCACGTCACAGGTGATCCTGGAGAACAAATGAGTGGGTGAGTGGGTTCCATGCTGCCTCGCCCTGTGCACCTGCTGAATCCCACGGACATACGGACATAGACCACCGCCCGGGGTCGGAGCCGGAGAGGGGCCGGGGGCCCAGGCTACCAGACAGACCTCGTAAGAGTGCTCGATGAATTTCAGAGCACTGAGAAAATGGAATGTGCTCTTCCAATGAGAGTGAAAACCATCAAAAAAAAAAGTCTGATTCAACAGTTTGGAAGTTTTTTCTTACCCTTGGGTAATTCTTTTCAGTACAGAGATTATGGTCAGCGTTATCACTTCATAAAGAGCTGGGCTCAAAGGGAGCGAGGCTCTGACCCTCGTCAGCTGTGGACCTTACACGTGTGTTTTACCTCCTTACATCTTAATTTCCTCCAATGTGAAATATGGCTGATGACACAGTCTTTGCCGAGTTGTGAGAGTGAAGTGAGATAATGCTTTTCAAAGGCTTGGCAAGTTGTTCAACTCTTGGCGGCAACAAATGGAGCCATTAAAAGTACTATTGTTGTTATGGTTCTTCCTATTTTTGTACGTGACAGCCGCGGTAAAGAATCACCATGGGCTACATTGAACAAGCTCTTCTGATGCCACAAATAATATATGTGCACTGTCTTCTCTTCATTAGAGTCTCCTCACTCGTGATCTCCGATAGTCCCTCACGTCAATGTGAGGCAGGTGTTATGAGTCCAATTTCTCCAATGCGGACAGCCTCCGAGGGTTTCGGTGATGTGCCCTTGGCTTGTGGCCAGTGAAGAGGCAGAAAATTCTGTTTCTCGGTCGTCTGTCCATTAGGCAACATACAAATACCTACTGTCTTCTGATATTTCACTGAATCCCTCACTAAAGACTTGCTTTTCTTAGTTCTGTGATAAAAGAAATCAGTTTCCAATTAAAAAAAATAAAACTTTATCACAGAACGTCAGGCCTGAGACCTACCCTTCAAGCCGGAAACAGGTTTTCTCAAGAAGGGGGAGACACTCGAAGTCACAAAGTTACAAAATATTGATAGTAGAATCGAGATGGTCCTTGTCTTAGGGAAATGTCTTTTTCATGTGCCACGTGGCTTTTAGACAGACCCATCGGTTTGTTTTTCTGCTCGTGGGCGAGAGCGTGTTTTGCATACTCTAAGTATAAACATGTCACACGGCTCCACCTGTCTCTCCCTTTGGAGCGGAGAGGGCCTCCTGGCTGTTCACATGTGGTATGACCACAATGCCTGGGAGCATGGGTATTCACCACACTGTAACATTCTTACAAACACAGCCGAGCTCTTGTGCTAAAACGCACGCAGTGGCCAGAGTCACGACAGCCATCTTGACTTCCAAGCTCATTAAAAAGGTGCAACAGGAATTTCCCGCGTGCTGCCGCCGAAGCGGACTAGAGGAACTTGTCCAATACAGACGCCCCGAATCCTAGAAGTTGCTCCCCTGGGAAGCTGGAGCATATATTGGTGACGTGGGAACTTTCCTCCAATCATGTTAAGCAAACAGTGGCAACATCAACCCATCAGCCGAAGTCATCGGGCTCACGAGAAATGAAATATTGTCCAGCTCACCAATCCAAATAGCTGTGGCCATGGATGGGCAGACTGTATAAACAACCACTAAAAACCTTTCTCCTCCGTGAAATATTCACCTGTTGTCTGCTGCCAAAACCAATAAACTCCCTCCTGGACTGAATCATCTAAACATTTCCTCTGACAGCAGTGCTTTCAGCTCTAAGCGCAAAGCCAAGCCATGTGACAAATATACCATGGGTCCTATCTTTGGAGATGAGTGATGTTTGCCATCAACCCATTAAAAACATACCCTGCTGTTATGGATGAAGTGCCAATAGTTTTGGAAAATACAGCGAAAAGAACGATGGATCATTTTTCCATGACTCCAAAACTGTGGATGGATTTTTGTTTTTTTTTTTTTAAAAACTTAAATGGTGTCATAAAGCCATGAAATAAACCTTTCTTCTCCCCTTAAGCCCCCCCCCCATATGTGTGCACCCATGAGCACATGCTGTCTCATCTGCAAATCGTGTGCTGGAGACAGGGCTAAGTCCCACGGGGCCTGTCCCACAGATGATTTTGAGGCCTGCCTGATGCCCCCTTTTCTCCCTGGGGCCCCTACGCTAAATGCGGCCTGTCATTTATAGACTGTGAGTTACCCAGAGTTCGTATGACATTTTCCAGATTCTCTCAGCAATAACTTTGTACAAATTTAACAGATTTCTAAATGCATCCCCTGCGGATGTGGCACAGGCCCATTTCAGCACGATTTCACTTTCTGTGTCATCTAAACTGTGCAGAGTATCAAGTACAGCTCTCATAGGCAGCATGACGCCGACCGGGTGGTCAGAACACATTGGTAAAGCAGGAATTATAAAGATGGCAGACACTGACCGTAATCATTTTATTTCCATCTAAAAAGGCCAGGGTGTGTCTTCGCACCTTCCCTACCCGCACCATATCCATACTTATTTGCAGTTAGTTAACGTACAACTTTTACAAAGCAACGTGAATGCAGAATTTTGCTGGACTTTTTAAAATGAGAAAAGGGCCAATACTTTACAACTGTTTCTTCCCTTCCCAGTTTGAGGACAGTACTTCAATGTCTTAGGGGATTCCTCCAAAATATCCAGCTCGATTTTATTATATTCAGCCTGTCTCTTCATACTGGTCCATTAATTTCATAATACTTGATTATAGTCTAACAGATACAAATGATATAAACAGTTTTAGAAAGCGCAGAAACGTGTGTTTAGGCTAAAGATTAGTTTGCTAGTCCCAAGCTTCCTGCACTGCCATGGGTATAGGTCAAAGTGCTTAACTGGTTAATTCACCAAGTTAAGGATGAATAAGGCAGCTTCTGTTGTGATAATTCTCACTAAAAAAAAAAAAAAGTGATGGATGGGCTGCTTTTCCCTCTACACACTTTAAAAAGCTAATAGACCTTTTTTTTTAGAGCAGTTTCGGGTTCATAGCAGAATCGAGCAGAAAGTACTGGGTTCTCCCGCATCCTCCCCATCCTCACACACACATACAGCACCCGGCACCAGGGGGCAATATATTTATTACAATCAATGAACCAGCATTGGCACATCATTATCGACTAAAGTCCGTAGTTTAAACTGGGATTTACTCTTGGTATCGTATATTCTCCGGGATGTTTGCTATCAAGCCATTAAAAACGCACCCTGCTATTGTGGAGATTTTGACAAATGGATAAAGATGAGTGTCCACCCTTACAGTATCACACAGAATGGTTGCATGACCCTAAAAATCCTCTGTGCTCTCCGTATTCACCTCTGTGTCCTCACCAAACCCCTGGCAACCACTGATCTTTTCACTCCCTCCATGGTTTTAGTTTTCTCAGAAGGTCAAATAGTCGGGATCAGACACTATGTAGCCTTTTCAGATTGACTTCTTTCCCTGAGGAATATGCCTTTAAGTTTCCTCCATCTCTTTTTGTGACTTGATACCTCCACTCTTTTTAGTGCTGAGTACTATTCATATTCTTGGTGTACTACTGTTTAGTTATCTACTCACCTGGAAAGGTCCCTTGGTTGCTTTACGCTTTTTTAAGTTAAAATTCTATTTTGAGAGAATTGTAGAGGCACATACAGCTGTTAGAAATAATACAGGGAGGTCCCATGTACCTTGTAAGCAGTTTTCTCCAAGGAAGACCGCTTGCAAAATTAGAGTACAATGTAACAAGCAGGTTATTGACATTGATACAATCCACTGACCTTTCCCCCGCCTGAATTTCTTTAGCTTTACTTGCATTCATTTGTGTGTTTCCTAGTTTATGATGTTATCACATGTGTAATTTTGTATCAGAGTCTGGCCCTGGACAGCTCATTATCACATGTCCCCTCTTTGACCTTTTATATACACACCCACCCAACTCCCCCTTCTCACTCTCCCCTTCAGCAACATCTTGCAAGCACTAATGTGTTCTCCATTTCAGAATATTACATAAATGGAATCACATAGTATGTATGATTTTTAACAACAGCTTTACTGAAATATAATGTACACGTCAGAAGAATTAACCTTCTAAAATGTACATACAGTTCAGTGGTTTTAGTATATTGACCACATTGTACAAACATCACCACTAATCACAAATATTTAAATATCCCATATCTGTTAGCAATCACCCTCATTCCCACTTTCCCTAGCCCAATGACTAATGAATGGCAGGGATGTCATAAGCTGGAGAGAGAAAGTGGAAATATTCTAAGTTAGCTGTGCTACACATTAGGCAGAATGGTGTGATTGGAAGGTAAACTTATATTAGTTAAAAATGAATATTGGAAACTCTATAGCGATTATGAAAATAAAGAAGAGACATGAAATTTACACATTTGCAGCAAAGATAAAATGAAATCCTACAATGCTCCATTAAAACCAGAGAAGTGGGACGCCTGGGCGGCTCAGTTGGTTAAATGTTCAACTGTTGATTTCAGCTCAGGTCGTGACCTCATAGATTGAGCCCCTGTGTTGGGCTCTGCACTGACAGAGTAGAGCCTGTTTGGGATTCTCTCTCTCTCTGTCTCTCTTTCTCTCTCTCTCTCCCATGACCCCTTGTGTTGCTCTCTCCCTCTCTCTCTCTCAAAATAAATAAACTTAAAAAAAGAAAACAGAAAAAAAAAAGAAAACAGAGAAGGTAGAACAAATGGAGAAAAGAACAAAAAAACAAACGCAGTGAATACAAAACAATTCCACAATTTGTTGATATTAGTCAAAATATTTTAATATCTCATTAAATGTTAAAAAGCAAAATTCAGCTGATTAAATTGGAAGGTCTAATTGGCTTTATTAAATGATTCATGAATCCAGCAACATTCACTCAAGCAATTAGAAGGGAGCTCTGAGGAGTTGTGTGAAATGGAAGGATTTTATAGGAGGTAGGGTGGGGTAAGAAAATTATTAGCAAAAAAAAAAAAAGATTGTTCCAGGCAAGGTCTTCCCCTTTGGGAGAAAAGCAGGCAGTCTGATTATGAAGATTACCTCATCTTCCTTTGGAGGATGGGGAGGCCCTTCTAGCAGATTACTTCATAGGCACCAAACAGAGATTTCCTGACTGACTGGTTAAGACTACATTTCTGAGGGAGGTTGCAACTGCAATTAGATTATGTATTTGATTTGAGGACTAGGCCTAAGTGACACAATTTTGGTCCCGTGGTTCTCTTTTCGACAGTGTATATGGCTCAAATGCACAAATTAAAAAAAAAAACAACAGAGATTGTCAGAATGGATGAAAAAGAAGACCCAAATATACATTGTCTATAAGAAACCCACTTTAAATAGGAAAAGACAGGTTAAGCACAAAAGGATAGAGAAAAATATGCCATAGCAATACTATTCCAAGGGGATATGGAACATCTTTATTAATTTCTGGTAAAGCAGACCTCAGAACAAGGCAAATGATAAAAAATAGAGTCCTTATGTAATAACAAATGTGCCAATTCTCTAGGGAGACAGAGCAATCCTTAATGTGTAAGCATCTATCAACACAATGTCAAAATCCATAAGGCTAAAGCTAATAGAATTGGAAAGAGAAAACGAACAAACAAACAAGCAAAATATTCATTTCTCTGTCTCTTCACAATGTCTGGGCCCAGATTTATTAACATCTTGCTCTTAACCTTTACTCGCCATGTAACATATGGCTAATAGAGTCAGACATTTGTTGTTGCCCAACCCCTCGTGCTCATTGACTTATTTCATTTATCTAATTCATTGCAGGATGGATTCGTGGCATAGAGATTATAGACCTCGATCTCTAGAAAGGACTCCTTGGGTTCAAATCTTGGTCTTCTCATGACTCACTGTCTATTTTGATGTTTGTTACTTAACTTCTTGTATATTTGAAATATGATTCTTAAAAATAATCTACTTCGGCTTTTTGTGCATTAAATGAGATGATCTATGTAAAATTTCTGCACGTAGAAGGGCTCAATCAATTCTTCTGATCACTACTGTTTTCATCAACCATTAAAGCCCCAATGTATTTATCCCTAATTCAGGGAGAGTAATGGTACCGACTCACAGCATGTGAGGGATTCAGGTCATCTATTGCTGTGTAACAAACCCACATTAAACTTGGTAGCATAAAATGAATACTACATACAATGCTCTCGGGAATATGGGTCAGGAATTCAGACAAGACACAGTAGGCAAGATCTCAGCCAGAGAGGCTCAAATGGCTGGGACTGGCAAAGTCAGAAGATGTCTTTGCTCCTGGGCCTGGCACCTACACTTGCGTCACTTAAAGGGTGGGCTCAGATGCAACTGTCTATTGAAGTGCCTGCATGTTACATCCTGTGCAGCTTGGGCTTCCCACTGAATGGGAGCTGGGTTTCAAGTGGGGATGACCCAGTAGGGACTATTCAAAGAGACCAAGACAGATGTAAGTCTTCAGAGCCAGCCTCAGAAGATACGCATTCTGCCACAATTGATTGGCTACTAGTAAGTCAGTAACTAAGACTTCAGTTCATACTGAAGAAGGAGGTTAGTTAGATCCCACCTCTTCATGGGATAGGGGAATAACACACTGCAAAAGTACATGTAGGATGGGTGACAATATCGTGGCTGTGTTTGGAAAGAACAATATGCCATAGAAAATGCATATAATTCACCTAACACTTTGCATATACATAGGAAGAACTCAATGAAATGGAACTTTTATTATTGTTTTTGTTATTATGCTGATCTTTATAAAACACAATCCCTACTCCTGAGGAACTTAATTTAGTGGGTAAAAATTACGTTAAGGCAATGCATGTAATAGAATGTTATGAGAGAACCCCATCATGGTTACAGTGGAGTCTCATGGGAAGTGACTGTTAATTCCCTTTGAGCCTCTGGAGTAGATGGACCTTGAGTTGGCTTTATCCAAAGTCCGCAGAGGAAATTTCTTATGCAGGGTCTTGGTGGGCCAGAAATAAAGTCTCAGAGCAGTTCTGGTTCCTAATGTTGAACCCCAGCTCCTTCTCACTGTTTTAGAACCACCAAGCTGAGTTTTACTTTCAAGAGCAATGGTCACTAAATTGTCTGACTGATCCTCATGCAATGAGATCTAGAATAGAAGATTCTTGCTTTTCCGGCTAGATATAGACCCTCAGTGGGGTGAGAAGTCTCGCTCTACTGGGAAAAGTCATGCTTGGGAAGGAGTAGAGGCTGCCCTGTGGTCAAGCAAGGTGCTCAGCATGAGGAGGCAGGTGTCAAAATGAGTCATGGCAAGAGGAAGAACAAAGAATCTAACAAAGCTTTTCATGCTTTGTACTTTTCTTATGGCCATGAGATGGATGGCCTTGGTGTTACAATTAATTGGGTGTTTATAACAGACCTATTTTCCTTCCATATCCTTTCTATCCCCACCAAAATATAAAGCTCCTTAGAGGAGAGATGCTGCACCTTTGTAATTTCACATTCCCAGAAACATATTGGAGCCTCAATAAATGTTTAACACATAAAGAAAGATCCTTTATTTTCTTGTCCAAGGACATGCCACAACTTCTTTTTTATATTTTAATATTTACTAAGAACTACTCACCCTAGTTTCCCAATCCCCACATCACATCATGGTTTTTGGGAAAACTAACCACTATACTTGTCATGTTTTATTTGTGTGTGTGCATGGGCAGGCGTGAGCGCATGCGTGTGCATGTGTGCTGTGTATTAAGGAAGGGGGTTGGTGAGTAATTAATAGCAACACAGCGTCATCTAGATTTACTTAATGGGATGGATGCCCGGCAGCAATTTTCATAAAGTTAAAGTTTTCAGGAATGAACTGGAGAGAAGGCACCCAAGTAAACGTGCTCCTTTTCTCTTTGGAGAGAATCATTGTTCTCTTTTTCCCTATAAGCAACCTCAGTGGGAATCTCAGATGACTTGGGTGATGGAAAAGTATTTACAAATGCTTCCTTTTTCCCCTATGGAGATATTCTGGGCTATTTCCATATTTCTTCAAGTGAGTTTGGCTGGAGGAGGAGAGGGAAGGAGTTTCAGGCACGGAGTTGGAGTGGTATGTTGAACTGCTGGCAGGAAGTTGGAATGGGGCATGCTAGTGTCGTTCTAAAGCCGTCCTCAAGAGCTCTAAGCCCGCTACCCACTATTCTGATATTCCTGAATATCCCCTTTCCAATGATCTTGTATTAACATTTGCCAATGTGCGGAACATTCAGAGCTCACTAAACGCAAAACTGCTTTCTGGATTATTTCATTTTCATGCTACCTCTAGGCGCACCAATGCCTGATTTGAAGTCAATTTGTTTTGGAAAATATCTTTTGCACTTTACATTTTCCTTGCCATCGGTTGTCGTTTGGTGATTTAGGAAGGGAAAATGGCTTGTGATGCCAGGTAGATGCGTCCCCAAAGTGTGAACCATTGTTGGAGTCAAGGCAGAGATGCAAAGAGTAGTTTAACTATGTTCCATTTTCTGCTGAATCACCACATAATGGTTGGAAATATTTATGTTTCACGTCCACATTTTATGAGGCATTGGCAGAATAAGAGGTGGCCAAGAAAAAGAACAAATTTTTCTTGCAGAGACAGCTATAAAGTAGTCATGTACAGCTATCGCCTGATGTATAGAATTTTCAGACTGTTCCTTTTAAAGAAAAAATTATTCATGACACTTGTTAGAGATGGCAAGGAAGACTTGATTTGAGAGGGGGGCTGCTACAATGGGCTTTTTTAGTTGAGGAAAAAGATTGGGTTCGACTCAGAATACAAAAAGGAAAAGTGAGAATTTATAACCAAGGAGCAGGGTGGGAGGTCGGTGAATGGAAAATTACTAAGAGGTAGTGTAATTCTTTACTAAAATGACCTAATGGGATTTTAGGCAGGCCAGGGTGATATGATATCAAAGGTGGGGAATTTTTGCTATACTGATTCAGCAGGATTCTTGCTAAAACTGGAATAAATGGGCCAAGGACAGATGCCTTGGTCAAGGGCTTGATCCAAGGTCAAGGCCTAATCAGGAGAACTCATAGTAACCTCACTCAAGTTTAGTGGAAGGAAGAATCTTTGTCATCCCCCAAATCTGTTCTCCAAAATGCTTTACTCTATCCAACTAAATATCATTTCAAATATTGATGACATTTAGTGACTAATCAAAAGGCAAATTATCCTGAAGTTGAAAATATTGTTTTGGTAAAATCTCTCGTCTTTCTTTTTTTTTTTAAGTTTTAATTTAAATTCCAGTTCACATACAGCGTAATATTAGTTTCAGGAATACAATTTAAATATTCAGCACTTCCATACAATACCCCGTGCTCATCACAAGTGCCCTCATTAACCCCCTTTACCTGTCTACCCTCCCCTCTGGCAACCATCAGTTTGTTCTCTATGGTTAAAGAGTTTGTTTCTCAGTTTGCCTCTCTTTCTTTCCCCCTTTGCTCAGTTGTTTTCTTACTCTCCCTTCTCCTCCTCCTCCTCCTCATTCTCCTCCTCCTCCTCCTCCTTCTTCTCCTTCTTTTTAGGTTTTATTTATTTATTTATTTTGAGAGAGAGAAAGAGTGTGAGTAGGGAAGGAACAGAGAGAGAGGAAGAGAGAGAGAATCCCAAACAGGCTCTGCACTGTCAGCACAGAGCCCGACTTAGGGCCTGAACTCGCAAACCACAAGATCATGATGTGAGCCGAAACCAAGAGTTGGACGCCTAACACACTGAGCCACCCAGGCGCCCCCTTATTGTCCTTTTTTTAATCTAGGTTTGTTATTAGAATTATTTTCCTCACCTTTGTTAGGGCATGAGTTTCGCTTTCTAAAGTTCTTATTTAAATGATTATGTATTAAATATAAGAAATATTATATATTTATTGTAGATGTTAATTAATTAATTAATTTAAAAAATGAATCCTATTATGGACCAAAATGTCTCTCTTTAAAAAAGTATTGTCACATTAACTCAAAATGGGTCACAGAACTACATGTAAGAGCTAAGACTATAAAAACCCCTAGGAGAAAACATGGGAGGATATCTTCATGAAGTTGGGTTAGACAAGAGTTTCTTTTATCTGACATCAAAAGTCCATGAGAGGGGCGCCTGGGTGGCTCAGTCGGTTAGGCTTCCGGCTTCAGCTCAGGTCATGATCTCACGGTCCGTGGGTTCGAGCCCCACGTCGGGCTCCGTGCTGACAGCTCAGAGCCTGGAGCCTGCTTCGGATTCTGTGTCTCCCTCTCTCTCTGCCCTTCCCCTGCTCACACTCTGTCTCTCACAGTCTCTCAAAAATAAATAAACATTAAAATAAAAAAAAAGTCCATGAGAAAAAAAGAAAAACAGATAAAACGGGCTTCACCAAAACAGAAACTTCTGTTCATTAAAAGACGTGAGCCTTTAATGATCATGCGAAAGATAACCGCTTCGAACTTAAAGGCATAGATAGTGATTAACTAATTAGGCTCACAGATTCCGTGAGTGAGTGATTCAGGCACGGCATACTGGGAATGGCTTGTGTCTCTGCACCACAATGTCCGAGGCTTCAAATGGTCACTTTCGAAAAGCTAGAGGTGACTTCAGTAGTTGAACTCTATAATCATCTGGAAGCTTCTTCACTGACAAGTCTATTTCTTGGGCCAGGTTGAACTGAAAGCTGGACTTCACTGTGACAATGAATCAGAGTGCCTCAGGTGGCCTCTCCATGTGATCTGGGTTCCCTCCCAGCAGGGAGTTTTCAGAGTAGTCACACTTCTTACACATCAGTTTAGGGCTACAAAGACCAACTGCTCTAGTGATGCCCTAGCTACAAAAGATACTTAGTGTGTTTCTTCCAATTTCTGTTGCTTGAAGCAGTCACGAGCTCAATTAAATTAAAGCGTACAAGACAAATGTCATAACCTCTCGAAGGGGGCAATTTTTAAATAATTTGTGGCCATGTTTTAAAACTTCCACATTCTTCAAGGGAAACAAGCACTCAATAAAAGATTCAGTCACTAGGTATATACTTGCTCATTTGGGACAGAAACGAGCGGACCTTACTAAGACTTATGGGAAATGAAAGTCTTCCACTTTTATCTCTGTGTTTCAGGTCCCCCGTGAACAAATATCCACCTCCACAAATTAGTAAGTTTTTATCTTGGGAAGTCAGTCTCATCTGAGCTTGGCTACAGTGAATTGGTTTCCTGAATCTGAAGCCTGAGTTCCTTGATGAAATGTTTCTAATTTACCAATTCATGCTCAGGACTTGACCTGAGAGTCCCACACATATGTTAGCACTACATCTGCATGACAGAAGAGTGAGCACCTTTAGAGTCAGCCAGACCAGGTTTCTAGATCCAACTTTATCTTTGTATGGCCCTGGGTAAATCCCTCAATTTCCTAAAGAGATCCTAAAGCATACCTTGCTGAATCATTGGGAAGTTTAGGAATGCACGTATAAATTTATAGCACACCTTAAATTTTTATCAAATGATAGCTATTGTAATACGTTAAGTGAAACCTTAGAATGCAAGTTATTTTTAATAACATAAAATTCTAAACAGCACCATAAATTCACAGTTTTGTCGTCCTAACTATATAAAACTGATATTCACAGAAGCCTTCGAATCTTCCAATAAATATTTACTAAGCACCCATCATGCGCCAGCCACTGTGATCCAAGCTAGAATCACACCAGTAAACACAACCACGGTTGACAACTAATGGTGGGAAAAGAGTTCACTGAGAATCATTGACGTCCCCCGGGGTAGCCCTAGTGACACGGAGACACGGGGATTTGACGCTCACTCTGCACCCTTTAGCCTCTCCTCATTTGATTCTCCATATAAAAATCAGGAATAGATTTCTATATTTGGCTGTTAGAGGTAAAAATTAAAGAGATCTGGGCAAATAAATTCAAAAGCAAACTGACTCACATAGCCTGGAGTGGGTTGGAAAACATTCCTATCTGGGACAACACAGGCTTGGCTTTCGCCATCCTGATGCTATGGAACTCCTTGTCCTTTCTCAGACTTTTCACCAGGGAGTTGGAAGTGTGGCTGTGGCTTCCTTGGGCCCAGACTTTTCCCCAATGGTCAGCAGTCTTCTCTCCCTCTGATGGTGTGGCCAGCAGAGTCTCATCCACTCTGGTTCTGTCTATCTTTCCTCTAACAACAACAGACATCCTGTGAGTGTTCCCTGGGGACATCTCTCTTTTCTTCTTCAAGGAGATTGCTTCAGTTCTTCACTTGCTCTGTTGAAAAAGTTAGCCCTAATGCAAGAAAGACCTAGTCTTCCATCTTGCCCATAATGTAGCATCTCTCCTCAGACCCTGAATATTATCATTGTCCCAGAGTTCTCACAGTTGAAGCTTCCCGTAGGTGTGACTAAAAAATAATCAGATGAGTATCATATGATTTCACTCATATGTGGAATTTAAGATACAAGACAGATGAACAAAAGGGAAGGAAAGCAAAAATAAGATAAAAACAGAGAGGGATTCAAACCTTAAGAGATTCTTAAATATAGAGAACAAACTGAGGGTTGCTGGCTGGGTGTTGGATGCAGGGAAGGGCTAAAGGGGTGAGGGGAATTAAGGAAGACACTTGTTGGGATGAGAACTGGGTGTTATATGTAAGTGATGAATCACTAACTTGTATTCCTGAAATTAAAAAAAGTAAAAATATATAAATAAATGTTTTAAAAACAAACAAACAAACTCACTAAATACAGGAAGTATATCTCATACATCTCATATACCTACCATTGTCACTTTCAGGTAAAGTGATATTACTTTGTTCATAGTAAATAATTTATAAATATCTGTTTAAATAAATGTTTATCGAGTACGTACATCTGCCTACAGACTAATACCAAATGGACTACATCTGATAGATGTATCAGTAGATATATTTCCATGCTGATTTTTGCTCTGTTAGCAATTGGTTTAATTTCTGGCAATGGAAACTCATTTAACGCTTGTTTTTATGAATTGCATTCATATATTTGCATTCCAAAGACAGAAGAATATTTTGTTAGATTACCTATTATTTTTCCTTATTCCCATCATCGTTGCCATTAAGTTATTAACAAGAAAAAAAACAATTTGAGGGAGACAATTCTTTCTGCCCAATGCAACGTGAGGTCCTCAGGTGTCCAGGAGGAGAAGTAAGATCACATGCGGAGTGATTGGGTGACTCCCAAGTCTGTGTATGTGGCCATACACAGGGTGGTTTAAACCTAACATTTTCTATTACAAAATATTATCATAAAAGTTAAATCTGAACTATTCTTCTGCATTTGTAGTATCTCAGGAACCACACAAATGGCCCAGAAAGGTTTCATTGAACTGCCTGCATTTGTCCTTTCCCATCCCACCCACCACCCAAGGCTTTCGTATGAGAACGCTTCCAGCCCAAGAACTGAATTTGGCAGTTACTGAGTCATAGCCCTTTTTTAAGGAGGACATGGGACTGTGATTTCTGGCCTGAAGAGTTCAGTCTGTAATAGATGAGGTGTCTGGGGAAAGCCTCGGGGAAAAGAGAAATGAGTAAACAGAATCTGGACTGCACCTCCAGACACCCTTCACTTGACCTGTTGGGCCTGTGGACCACGTGGAGGTTTTTGCTCCGATGGCTTCAGCATTTTCCAATTGCCCATGGATTTGGAACATTTTTTTGATATATGTCAGCTACTTTCACATTGCAGTACCAGAATTCATTTCTACAGCACATCTCTCCTTTGAATTATGCTGTCCCATGTGGTGGGAAAGCATTATTTAAATTAAATTAAAAAAAAAAAAGAAAGAAAGAAATCCAGTCCTTGAGCTGCAAGCCAAGGTCTTCACAAGCCAAAAAAAGCTCTCACTAAGATGTAAAATGAAATGGCAGGCAGACTTGGGATGTTTTATTGTATGATGTTTTTAAGGAAAGACCAACATCATTGAAGCAGAGAGTTCAAGTGATTTTCAAGCAACAAAAAGCTAATGATTATGCCCTGTTATAGCAAAGGAGAGTTAAGGCTGTGCGATGCATGAATCAAGGGCATGGGGCCGTGGTAACTGCAGTCAGAGGCGGTTGAGAGATGAAGCCAAAATAGGAAATCTCAAAGGCCCAAGAAGTAGGCGATCAGCTAGAATGAGTTCGAACCTCGAACAAGAAAGAGACGGAGCCTCCAACATTCATCGGAGAAGAGTGCAGGCTTGTATAACCTTGAGAAATTTACCTATTTACTGGAAGGTTTGAAGGTTTTATGTGAGTATTATTGTTTCATACAGTTAGGAAGGCAGAACCTTGGATTGATGGTGCTGTTTAGAACTTACCATTATCAAAAATAACTTCTGTTTTAAGTTTTCATCTGATGTATTAATAAGAGATACCATTTAGTAATATTTAAGGTGTTTCCTCATCTGTAAAATGACAGTTAGACCCTATCTCATGGGGATGTCATAAGGCTTGAATTAGATTATATATATCTACATATAAACATACATATTAGCGTATCTATATATAATATACATGATGCCAACAGGCATGGTACTTGGCATCATGCACGACACATAATAAAAAGAAGTTAACAGTATCATCATCACCATTACATAACCTGTTTCTGAAAATAAAATTTATTGCTTCAAGAAGGACATTGAAAATGCAGAGAAGAACCAACAGGTTAGAAAATTGACTGTATTGGACACACTTTCGCCTCTAAAATATTACCTTGCAGAGTCTAGCCATCATAGATAGTGCTGCTATAAACATCAGGGTGTATGTACCCCTTTGAATTAGTATTTTTGTATTCTTTGGGTAAATACCTGGTAGTGCAGTTGCTGGATTGTGTAGTAGTTCTATTTTTAACTTTTCAAGAAACCTCCATACTGCTTTCCAGAGCGGCTGCACCGGCTTGCCTTCCCACCGTCACGGCAAGAGCTCTCCCCTTTCTCCACATCCTGCAGACACCTGTTGTTTCCTGTGTTGTTGATTTTAGCCATTCTGACAGGTGCGAGTGATATCTCATCGTGGTTTCGATCTGTGTTTCCCTGATGACAAGCGATGTTGAGTATCTTTGCATGTTGAACATGTATCTATCGGCCATCTGGATGTCTTCTTTGGAAAAATGTCTATTCATGTCTTCTGCCCATTTTTTATCTGGATTATTTGTTTTTTGAGTGTTGAGTTTTGCAAATTCTTTATACATTTTGCATACTAACCCTTTATCAGATATGTCATTTGCAAATATCTTCTCTCATTCCATTGGTTCCCTTTTAGTTTTGTTGATTGTTTTCTTCTCTGTGCAGAAGCTTGTCATTTAGTCCAAGTATTCATCCACTGATGAATGGATAAGGAAGTTGTGGTGTATATACAATGGAATATTATTCAGCCATTAGAAGAATGAAATCTTGCCATTCACAATGACATGAATGGAGCTAGAGAGTATTATGCTAAGTGAAATAAGTCACTCAGAGAAAGACAAATACCATATGATTTCATTCATATGTGGAATTTAAGAAACAAAACAATGAGCAAAGGGGAAAAAAGAGAGACAGGGCAGCTAAGAAACAGACTCTTAACTATAAAGAATACACTGATGGTAACCAGAGGGGAGGTGGGTTGGGAGACGGGTTAAATAGGTTATGAGGGTTAAGGAGTGCACTTGTGATGAGCACCGGGTGCTGTGTGGAAGGGTTGAATCATTACATTGTACATCTGAAACTAATATTACCCTGTATGTTAACCAACTAGAATTTAAATAAAAACTTAAAAAAATAAAATATTACTTTGCAACAAAAGGAATGACAAGGAGCCCAAGAAGCATTAGTACATGAAACTCTCTAAGAGGTATTTTTGGTGAGCAGAATAGTGTCCCTCCCAAGGACGTCCACACCTAACCCCTGGAAACTGGGCATGTTACCTTCCATGACAAAAGAAACTTTGAAGATGTGATTAAGATTGTGGGCCTTAAGATGGAAAGATATTCTGCATTATCTGGTTGAGACCAATCTAATTAGATGAGTCTTTAAAAGTGAAGAGGGAGGCAGAAGAGAGAGTCAGAAAGAGAAAACATGGGAAGGACTCACCCACTAGCATTGTCGGCTTTGCAGATGGAGGTAGGGGCCATAAGCCAAGGATTGCAGTGACTGCTAGAAGTTACGGATAGCTTTTAGCTTACACCTAGCAAGAAACTGGGGACCTCAATCCTGCAACTGCAAGGAACTGAGCTCCTCCAATGATATGAATAAATAGGAAAGGGATTCTCCCTCCAGAAAGAACTGCAACCTGCCATTACCCTGATTGTAGCTTGGTGAGACTGTGCTAGGTTCTGATCCACAGAACTGCAAAATAACACATTTATATCACCTAAGCCATTACACTTGTGGTAATTCGTTATGGCAGCAACAGAAGACTAATACCATATCCGGAAATAAAAGATGTTCTCTCAGAGGGCAGAGAGTTCTCTGTCACTAGACCCGCTGGACATCTTGTATGATCCATACGCTATTTTAGTTTCTCCTTTAAAACTCAAAGTAACTGAGTGACCTGTGCATTTTTCCATTTTGCGATTGAGTAAACAGGTTCAGAGAGGAAAATTAGAAAATTGCGCAACACCAAACCAAGGTCTTCCTGACTTCAAAGTTCATGCTGTGAGTTTATCACTCTTCCTCCCCTACGCTTGACATATTTAGAGGGAATTTAATTGTGAAGATTAAAGTAATAAGTGAAGAGTTGAACTCACATATTTATTCTAGCTTTAAGGCCTTTTAAAATTAGGATGATAGATTTTTTTTTCCCTTTGGCTTTCCACAGAGAACTTGCCTGCGTATCAATGACTATCTAAACCATTACGCTCCCCCCCCACCGATGCCCAAAGTTGACTCTCTCTCACTCTACCCCCCACATGCCGATGCTGTTCTTACAAATTCATATCTGATTCTTCAAGATGCTCAGGTCACCTGTAAGAACACAAATGCACAGATAACAAGAGGAAAGCTTTGCTTAATATTTTAACTCAGAACCTTCGAGGCTTGCTAGGCAAAGAATATCTCCAGTGGGGAGAGACAGGTGATTGCCTAGTCTCAATCATATTTCTTGGCCTCATCTGAACATTGGGATCTTCCTTCATTTCTTTAGTGTATGCTTAAACTGTATTTCTTCCCCCTCTGGCATATTCTCCTTTCTTAAATGCAACGTAACACCATGAAGACCTGAGGAATACTTCCAGGCCTATCTGCTTCTGTCTTTTATTTTTTACTGTAGAGGTTTGGGACCAGCTGGCCTACCTAGACTCGAAGCCGGCCTTGCCTGTGCTAACTGTATAACGTGGAGTCATTTATGGAACTACTCTAACCCTGACTTGCTCAACTCTAAAGGATATAATAACAACAGATATCTCCCAAGATTTAGTGAAGAATCATTGAGATCTGCCATGGAAAGCTCTTAGTAGAATATCTATAATAACATATATTCTAAAAATTCGCTGTTGCTTTTGTTACTGTTGTTGTTGTTACTAGTGGAACAAAAACTTTTTGTACGAGTTCTTCCAGATTTTCATCTTGGTGCCAGGAACATCTAGAGAGCTAGGGGTTTATCGTGGGTAGAGAGCTGAGAGAAGCTTAACCTGAGGCATATGGGAGCCAGCAGCCAAAGGGGGCTACCCAGCTCGTGCAATGTGACTAGTCTAAATTGGGACGAGTGTCAGTGTGAAATACAGTACAGAAAAAGAATGTTAAACATCTGTAGACAATTCTATATTAATTACATGTTTAGAACTTTTTTATTATTATGTTTATTTTATTTTGAGAGAGAGAGATAGAAAGAGTGGGTGAGGAACAGAAAGAGAGGGAGACACAGAATCCAAAGCAGGCTCCAGGCTCTGAGCTGTTAGCACAGAGCCAGATGTGAGGCTTGAACCCACGAGCCATGAGATCATGACCTGAGCTGAAGTCGGATGTTCAACCGACTGAGCCACCCAGGTACCCCATTAATTACATGTTTACATGATAATATTTTAGGTATTGGGCTATGATTAAAATCAATTTCATTTACATATTTTTCTTTTTTTAATATGGGAACTAGTAAATTTAGAATTCCAGAGGTGGTCCCCCATTGTTTTTCACTGGAAAGACTGGTCTCGTGTTTACTTCCTTATTAAACAACTCGAATGGAGTCAACCCTGTGCGACGCCCGTGAGAGAAGGCCTCCCAATCTGTTCAGAATGCAGAGGGAATGTTTAGAAAACCACAGTTTTTGCAAATATTTAATGAAGCAACTTATATTCAGTGACACAGAGATGAGCATATAGAATTCAGTAAATATTAGCTAATACGATTACTACTGCTCTCTCCGTAGGAAGTGCCAGGCTGTAGATTCTCTGTGCTTCAGAAGCAGGAATCATCTAACCTACTATGACAGCTGGTGTGTTTCTGGACTCCGCGGCTCGTGCGGCACTCGGGAGAATGATTCTTGAACTGACTGGTCCTGGAGACAGCAAGGGTAGCAGCAAGATTGTGGGGCATCTGCCTGGGCCCATGGAACCCAGTGATGCCACCCTGTGTGACGTGTGACGCCCCCCCCCCCCCGCCCATAACTGCAGTGTGCGGCACATTGACAGGTGAGGGATTTGCGGATTGCTGACTTGAGTGGAACAGAGAGTGGAGGCGTGTGTAAAAATGTTTTCGCCATATTCCCTGAGAACTGACTGCCTTCTCTATCCTGTATCTCACCCCCCACCGAGATTTCCAGGGACCAAAGTGTCTCCTTGTGAGGTTCAGACCACTGGTGATTTATTCGAGGTTCTCCTGCCAAGTAGTCTCAATGTTTAACAGGTTTCTACCAGAGCTTCTCATCTGCCTTCCCGCCTCTCTCGGTTTCTTTACTTCTCAGTATTAGAGGCTAAATACATTCGGATGGACAATTTGGCTCACTCTGCCAAATTGGCTCACTCATTCCTGGCCACTGCCTGTGTTAGCTCCCACAAATAAAACCTGAGCTGACAGCACTGGAATTTACGAAGACCAGTAAGAAATGAAGTATGCAGAACAGCACTCACGCAGCTGACCCAAGAAGTGCCGAGGTCTCTATTTCCAAATTGCACAAATGGTATGGCCTGGACCCTTCCAATGGCAACAACCAATATTTCAAGATAATTCAAACGAAATGGCTGATTTTCTCTGCAATCCTAGGATTAGAAGTATGCGTGGGATTCGACTGCCCCTCATCCTTACACAGCCCCAGAGTTCCCAGTTACCTCCAGGGCTGCCTCATCCTACGGTTGGGGGTGATTATTCAAATCCCACCCTAGGAACATAGCCGGATCTTGAACTCCAAAGAGAATACTTCCAGAGAGCTCCTTGTATCGTTTTCCTTCTGCTGTTTTAGTTGTAGAAGAGAACAGAATCAATGTAAGCTTGGTAACGTCCTCCAAGTCTCCAAAAAGGGTGTTCCTGTCCCTGTCACACCAGGCAATCTCCTTCCTCAGAATGCTAATGAGGGCATAGTCTCCAGGGAAGTGACAGAGCTCCATGTAGTTTGTATGTCCCTGGTGGAAGGTGGGACCCTGGAGAGTCAAATGAACTGATGACAAGAGGCCAGTATGTGTTCTCAGTCAGACTCACTCGCCCCACAGTTCTATGTCTGTGGAGTCCTTCTGCACACAAGACTAGAAGCATGCTCTTTCCAGCTTTGAAATATAAAAAAAATCCCCTCAAATAAATATGCCAAAATAACATTTATTTCTGTTAAATACACACATTATATGTACACATACACGTGTATGTATATACACACGCATTTATATATGTACACACAGGTACAGGCACATCACACAAACATATATGCATACCTGCGTAAACACACATGCACATATGCATGTATATATACGTATGTGTATGCATGCATACACACCCCTCCCCCATCTACTTCAGAATCTCTATTGACACACTGGCAATGGCTGAGGAGAATTGAAACCTAGATGAAAAATTCACCAACTCCAGCCCCTTGTGGCTGCTTGCTTGGCTTTCAGAGCTGGGCCCTGGAATCAAATAACTTAAGAGCCAATCTGTGATAGAGAAATCTGTCATGCCGAGTTGAGAACATGCCCAGAGAGCGATTCCTCCTGACCCGAGGGTAGTACTTCTCGCTGGCCTCACTCCCAGGATGTTTGAGGGGAGGGAGGCAAACCCCAACTCCCTTTAAATAAACTCAGCCAGGCTTCGTTATGAAATGCATTTTTATTTCAGACACATGCTGTGTAGCAGCTCAAATGCTGTCCCTGCAAGTGAATACATCCGAAGGGAGGTTATCATGGCAGGGAGAGACGGAAGTGCCGAAAGAGTGCTCCCCATCTCCTTCCTGCCTCAGCTGTCAAAATGACAATTTCCAAAGCCGGAAGCTTGGTATTGGATATTGATGAATATTAATACTAAAAGTAAGTTCAAAGAAAGGGAAAAAAACACATATGCTGCAAATAAATATTGGGGGAAAACCAGAAATGACATTTATCCAGCTCAGTGATCTCTGCTTTCTGGGAGAGAAAGCTGCCACCAGCCCCAGGTGTTGAATACACCTAAGTTGTGCAGTCTTTTTTGTCATCCTCTGAGAAGCATCATGTATTTAAGCTTCGTTTCTCCTCTCTGCCTTTCCCTGTTTGCCCAAACAATCATCCCCAGGGAGATGAGGGGAAAGCAACTCTGATGATGATGAAAAAAAAACAAAAGGAACAAAACAAAACATGGCCTCCGATAGCTATGACTGCATGCAGCTCTTTAAAGACACGGGTCTGCCCTTAAAGGATCACATTAAGGTTTTTGCAGAAATGTTAACTTGTTGAGTCATAACCCAGCATCGGAGTTCAGTGTGCAGCAGTTTCAACTCTGGTTCACCAGCGTCAACTGCACTTTGTAATGAAGTCGAGCCGACAGCAGCCCGGCAGGCTTGGAATATGATGTTTACACCTTCCAGAAACAGTCAGCACCTGAAACCTGACTTTTATGTGGGGCTAATCCTCCCTTTGGCGGTTGATCCTTCTTTTGAGTATGTTGGAGGAGACAAAGCAAGAGTGTTAGCATGACATGTAGAAGTGAGTGTCGTGTTGATGCGTGCATGAAACATTTTCAAGCTGCACCATTCATATGCTTCAGCTTAAAGCTGCCCAGTCTAAAACATATGGCAAGGGTATCACCTAAAAAATGTGTGTACAGGAATTGCTAGCTTACTTTCTTTCTCTTAAATCAAACTTGATTTTACGTCTAGGTGAAAGGAATTTTCAATTTTCATTGCTATTGCCAGAGATGTGTCGTATTCATAGCTATTGCATTTCTCTGACTCTTGAAGTTGAGTGGAGCCATATGACTAGATCCAGCCAATGAACTACAAGAGTGATGCTCACCATTTCTGGGCTGAGGCCGTATAAATTCTCAGCTCCACCCTCCAGCTCTCTTTTCCCTTCTCAGCAAACATCAAAATCATGTTTTCCAGATGGCATGGCTCCATACAGAATAAGACTACTAGGTCCACATCCAATTTTCTGGAAGCAACAAAGGAATCTTCGTTGAGTTAAGCCAGGGACATTTAGGAGTTAATCTGTTATCTTGGAAGAGTCCAGTATCACCTGACTAATTTTGTTCTGTAGACTCACACAGGCACGGAGAAGACATCATGGCAGGAAAATGAGAGATGGGCCCTTTCAATGTCACTCTCATGGCGGTCACAGATTCGCTCATTAGCCAAGCTCCGGTGCCCATTTAAAGCAGATGCCTTTGTTCATTCCATACCACACATACAGGTCAGAAACTGTACTCTCGCCAAGGGGAGCAAGGAACAATAGGAGGCTTTGACCCTTTGACCCTGCCTCAGCCTAGGATTGTGAGTGACAAGGTAGAGGCGAGGCAATACCCCTTCAGATGCAATTCACTCCCAGGCAGCCTGCAGCTGAGCCAGGGAGATGCTGTGGGCAGGTGACAGGGAAGTGTTGCCACCTTTAGGATCTAGGACTGCCATGCCCTGTCTACTCCTGGTACAGAATAGAGCAGTGACAACGTCCTCAAGAGGGAGAACAGGATTTTGTCTGTGTGCCCACACTTCCCCAACAGCAAGCCTCTCAAGGATGGCTGAAAGGAGCTGGAAAGAAATGCAGCAAAATAAAATCACCCTAAATCAGTATAAGTTTAATATAATTATTCATAAAATGCCAATAATAGTTTTGTGGACCTAGAGAATCTTATTCTAAAATTTACATGAAAAGACACAGACCATATAATAACTAGAGTCTTCTTGAAAAAGAACTTTAGTGAAAGAATGACTCAGCAATCAGGGAAGTGTTGTATCGGGTGCAGAAATTAGACAGAAAGAGAATGGGACAGAATAGAGAATCCAGAAGTGACCACGCTAATTAGCCCAAGTGATATTTTAACAAAGTTGCAAGAGCCATTCACTGGAGGAAAGAGTCTTTTCCATAACTGGTCCTGGTGTAATTGTATGTCCACCAGCAGTCAAAAGAAAAAAAAAATCTCAATCTAAGTTTCATGCCTTTTATATAAATTAACTCAAAATGGATTGTGGACTAACATATAAAAGGTAAAACTATAAAAATTTTAGGAAAGAAAACAGGAGAAAATCTTCTGGGCCTAGGACAAGGTAAAGAGTTTTTGACTTGACAATAAAAGCACGACCCATAAGAGGAAACAATTAATAAACTGTATTTCATCAAAAATTTAAAAATTCGCTCACTGAAAGACCCTGTGAAGAGGATGAAAAGACAAGTCACAGACTGGGAGAAAATATTTGCCCATAATAGTTCTGGCAAAAGACTAGTTTCTAGAATACATAAAGAAATCTCAAAATTCAACAGTAAAAAAAAAAAATGTACTCAGAAAACGGGCAGAAGGGGTGGACAGACATTTCATGAAAGAGGATATACAGATGGCAAATAAGTACTTGAAATTATGTTCAATGTCATTAGCCATTAAGGAAATGCAAACTAAACGCATAGTAAAATACCAGTACACACCTGTCAGTCAGAATGACCGAAATAAGGCACGGTAACAATGCCAGAGGCTAGTGAGCATGGATTACGTGTGCATTTCTGGCGGGTGTGTAAAATGGCCGGGTCGCTCTGAAAAACAGTTTCTGAAGAGAGTAAACATGTAACTATTGTTAAGATCCAGCAGTTCCACCCTCGGATATTTATCCCAAAGAAATGAAGTCTTATGGTCACAGGAGCAACTGTCCGCAAGTGTTTCCGGCAGCTTTATTTGTGATAGCCACAATGAAACAACCCAGATGTCCTTCGTAGAGTGACCGGTGAAGCAAACCGTGGTCTCTCCGCACTACGGAACACTGCCCTGCAAGAAAAAGGAACAAAGTTGACACACAATGATCTAGATGGCCTCCAGGGGGCGATGCTGAGTGTTAAAAGCAACCTCTGATGGTTACACGCTGTACGATTCCATTTTTATAATATTCTTAAAATCATAGGGATGGAGAGCAAATTAGTCATTGCCAGAAGTTAGGGATGGGGAGAGGGGTGAGTGTGGCTGGAAAGAGATGATACCCAGAAAATGGTTGGGCAGATGAATGAGTGTTCAACGTTGAGGTGGTGGTTCCACAAAACTACATACATAGAGAAATTTCGTGGCACGTACATGCACACGCACGTGCATACACAGTTGAATGCACACAAGACTGAGGAAATCTGAGTAAGTTTGTGGCCTGTACCGATGTCGGTTCTCTGGTTTTGATACGGTGGTTATGTAAGATGTTACCTTGGAAGGAAACTGGCTAGAGGGTGCCCGGGACTTTCCTACACATTCTTTGCAGCCTCCTGTGACTCCATAATTATTTCGAAATTAAAAGTAAAAAAAAAAAAAAAGCCTCTTGATGCAGACCGTGCCCTGGAACCCCTTGTTTTACAGACACAGAAGGCTGCCTGCCAGCAGGAGGCTGCTCTGTCTTTGAGTCTCCCCTGACGCTCTGGTGAGGAGTCCAGGGAAAGGGAAGAGTGTGACCCTCGGCTAATTGACAAACCAGGGTGGGTTCTCGGGTCTTGGGTTTGATGTGGAGTGCAGAATTCGCTCAGGTTTCTACTCTTCGTCCACTCGCTAAACAGTCTTCAGGTGAGTGCCCGCTGTGTGCCAGGCCTAGGCTAGGATTTGGGTCACCAAAATCTGGGTCATCCTTGCTCCAATTGCTCCTCTGTTGTCATGGTGTGACTTGCTGGAGCCTGACGAGTGGATGGAAGCGGTGAATGCCGGGCGCTGTGGGACCCCACGCAAGGCCAAGCACCTGGCCTGCAGATTCAGAAGCTGAGGTAAAAAACAATTGAAATTGAGAGCAGGCAGACTATTCCAGGAAGACTCTTTCAGGTGGAGAACAGACCATGTGCAAAGGGGCAGACCGAGGAACCAGGGGGCAATCAGGGACACGAAGGAAGTCGGCAAGAACTAAGGTGCAAGGAGAGGCGGCTGAGGCCAGAGGCCTGGGGCAGGAGGCAGGCTGGAGCCCAGGGCAGAGGTGGCCGTCCTGAGGACGCTGCCTCCACGTGGAGCCAAACCGAAGGGAGTTAAGACCAGCCAACTAGAGGCCCCCACCACAAGGAGGCTAGAGAGACAGAGGTTGGCCTCCGATGTGGCAGGATGGGGGCTGAGGGGAGAGAGAATTCAAAGTGCAGGGTGGGAGGCGGGGCCTGGGATCATAAGAAGATCACTGGGAGATCTTGAGAGCAACGTTTCACGGCGCGCTCAGCCACAGGCTGGGCACGGCCAGAGGACTGAGGCGCGCAGCTGGCGAGCAGACATCGACAGAGGCCGCAGCACCAGCACCAACATTCCGGCCTGGTGAGAGCTTTACAGTTTCCAAATGGCTTTGCGTATCTCACGGGCGGTATTGATTAACTAGCAGCAGTATGGCGTGGTGCTTGGGGCCTCTTGTTCTGAAATTATGTGGCTTGGCTTCCTGTCCTGGCTTTGTTATTTACAAAAAAAAAAAAAAGATTTTGAGCAAGCTACCTAATTCCTTAGGTTCTCAGTTTCCTTGCCCATACACCAAACGTAGCACCAAACTCCATCGTAATATTATTGTGAAGATTACATAAAATCATGAGTAAAGGGCTTATCAGAGTGCAGGGCACAGAGTAAATAATAATTACCTACATTTATTACTGCAGTTACCGCTGCATATTATTATTATTATTATTACATGACTCGATAATCCTCAAAATGTCTTCCACTGTGTATCTACAGCACCTCTCTCTAGACAGGTGAGCTCTCCTAGGTCAGACCCCCAATCCCACCAATCCCCTTAGATAAATCAAGGGCTTGGAGAGCCAGTCTTCGATGCAGACACATCGTAGAGAACTTTCCAAGCTCTCCAGTGAAGTGTCGGGGCGGCCATATCTATATGTTTCTCGCCTAAGCTATTCTTTCCTTCGGCCTTTTTATGGACTTGGGTACAAGTCAAATGCTTCATCTTCCCGTAGCCCATTCCTCACTCTTTGGAAGCGAGATGCCATAAAGACACAGCCCCCAGGGCTCACTGAATCACGAAAGCAAGGAAAGGGGGTTCACAGCACCAGAGAACATCCTTTGATTTTTTCTAGGACCACATTTTTTTTCTCCAGTTTGCTTTGTCTCCTGGTTGAAGGATTAAACAAAAAAAAAAGAAAAAAGAAAAAAGAAAGAAAGAAAGAAAGAAAAAAAAAATCACACAAAAGGCTCCATGTATCTTTTGAAAGGTAAAACTGAACCAGCTGAGCCTAATCAACTCACAGAGGTGCCATAAATACCCGCCAGGCTATAAAAGCACAATCTCTCTGATCCGGCAAAGAAGAGTCAGAGCCACAATGTGAATATGGCCCCCCAACCTCAGGATAAACACTTCTCAAACTTGCTTTGTGCTCATGCCTGTCAGAGTTTAGCGGCTGGGCTGAAGATTAGAAAGAGAACCTTACATGAGGATTCCCAGAAAGCCCGAGCCTCAACTCAGGTGCTCACTGGGGACCGGAGCTGCCCAGTACAAGTGACGGAGAGAAATGGACAGCCAATGGTGGGCAGGCAGCCTAGGATAGGGAGGCAGAGAGGATGATGTCATGGGAGACTACCCCCTTTTCTGCTCAGACAATAAAGATCTTAACTGTGTGTCTAGTCCCATCTTCACCAATTTCAGTCAATTAGGAGGATTCACAAGTCCCCAAATGTGCCTTAAAGCTTTCGTAGGCTTTCCCTTTCTTTGACTGCTCCCCGCAGCTGAGCCCGCTTGCCGTTCAAGCATCAGTCCATAACTAATGGGAAATATTGGACACGTAATGACTTTCCAATAAAAGTGTCCTGCCTTTCCCCTCGGAGAGGACTTCTGCCCTTGTCTATGTGGCACAAAGACCCACATCTTTCCTGGTTCTCTTTCTACTTCTATTTCCTCATCTGTTTTGTCTTCTTTAAAAGTGTATCTGAGGAGCACCTGGGTGGTTCAATCGCTTAGGTGTCCGACTTTGGCTCAGGTCATGATCTCACGGTTTGTGAGTTTGAGTCCTGCGTTGGGCTCTGTGCTGACAGCTCAGAGCCTGGAGCCTACTTTGGATTCTGTGTCCCTGTCTCTCTCTCTCTCTCTTCTGCTCCCCCACTCATGCTTTGTCTCTCTCTTTCTCAAAAATAAGTAAACATTAAAAAAATTTTTTTTTAAAAAGTGTATCCGATATGGAGTCACTGAGGAGCATCAGAACAATGAGGAAGTTGGGTAAAGGTTAGTCTGGTGTCTTGGATTCCCTCAAAGAGACGGACCTACCTGAAACAAACCTGGGGCTGGGGGGACTTGGCTTCCCCAGGTGTAGGACAGAGTTAGGATGGCCCTGTAATGGGCCATAGGACAGCTCTTGCTGTATATGTTGCCAGTCCTTGCCAGAAAACAAAAAGACATTTCTCTCTCAGGCTCTAAGGGTCCCATTTTGGCTTACACTGATTTTCTCTCTCATTGGTGAGCTCTTCTCCTTGGATGGACCCACATACAACCTGTCATTCAGATCGCCCTGATTCAACCCAGCACACACTCCGGCTAACCACACCCTGAGGGAAGAGGCTCCTCCAGTCCATGTTTCAGTCCTGGCTGTGTCACTTGTCAGCTGTGTCACCTGGGGCTGGAAGCTGGGATGTCAAGACAGCTGTTGTCACAACTCTGTGTGGCACCAAAACCAAGCAGGAGTGCAGTGACATACCGGAAGACAAAATAGGAAAGAGGGAATAGACAACCTCCTTCATCCTGAGTAGTTTCCCTTCTAGAATCAGGGTCATTGTCTCAGTTACCTAGACTGGTCTACTGAATCACAGGTGGAGGAAACATGCCTGGATGGGAGCTACACGTGTGTGTGTGTGTGTGTTCCTGCATGTGAAGGAGAACACAAGGTCCTGAGCTATCTTTTTATTCTTTTTGTGAAAATACTCCTGCACTCATTTTAATTTTAAGTGATTTACTATTAAACAACAATAAAGACAGAAGTAGCAAATGTAACTGTCCTGGGAAAGGAACGAAGGATCCTCACCTCTTTCCAAGGTGACTCTGGAGCTCTCCTCACACTTTTACTGTTCGCTGTCATTCCTAACATTTTAGGTCACCAAGCCTCACTCCCACCCTCTTTGATTTCTGTCCCCTCCCCGGTCAGGGTCCTGCCCCTGGACTCTCAGAAAAGGAAACTGTAGGCATTGCTTGCCTCGAGGGCTCCCTTTCCTTTGGGGGCCCTTGTTGCCAGGCACTGTCTGTCTCTCTGAGCCTCAGTGGCTCACCGAGGCCTCCCTCCCAGGAGTCCTTCCTTGCACTTGTGTGCCCGCCCTCTCTGTCCCAGAGGCAGGGCCTACCAGGGTCACCAACTCCTCAGAGCATCTGACTGGGAAGCAGGACTTCGAATCAGGAAGGAGAACATGGCTGGGACACAACCGAAGGGTGGTTTCCACGAAGCAGTGTTGGATTCAGAGTGGCAGAAAGGAGAGGGCTCATGGGTTCATCGTTTGAAGTGAACCCACGTCTTCTGGGTCCAGGCTCCCTCAGAATCAGGGCGAACAACCATACGTATCTTTTCCACCACGGGCCCGGCAAGAACGGCTCCTCAGGTGCCACAGGGAAGCATCCTCTGTCGTTTCAGGATTCCCTTATCTCAGTACTCAGTGTCTCAGCTTCCTGATCTGTAAAATGGACAAAATGATCTCTGTTCATATTGTTGCCCCATCCTCCATATCCCTAGATTGGGCTTGTGGTTAATTCCTTCAACCCTAAAGATAGGGTTACTGAGCACAACATAGAAATGCGGGTGTCAAATAGCCACGTTATAACATAATGACATTGCCATAGTAATCATCTTTTGTAGAATATTAGTAATAACGTCTATAATTGTAGGATAACTACGACTTTTGAGAGCTTACCATATGTCAGTCATGGGTGCTCGTGTTTTATATGTCTATCTCATTTAGTCCTTACAACAATTCGGTGAGGGTTACTTTAGTCATTTTACAGATGAGAAAACTGATCATCTCAATGACTGGGTATAAAGAACAGAAGCTATTAATATCACCACCACCATCATCATCATCATCACCATTGTCATTGTCATCGTCGTCACTGCCATTATTTCTTCCTCCACCCTCCTTCTTCTCCTTCCCTTCCATATTTCTCATCTTGTCCAAATTTCTTTCTTTAACAGTATACTCTGAAAACATTCAGGCTGATGTTTGGATATCCACTATTAAAGCCAAAGAAGTTGATAACATTCTGGAAGATATAGTTAAGGCAATAAGGGAGTGACAGTTGAAGCTGGTAGCTTTTAGCAGCTAGAGAATCACAGGAAATTTATCATATTGGAAGACATAAAGAAAATTCATGACGTGCAGTCCCAGACAACAACCCATTCCTCCTGGGATGGCCCACCTTGACTGCTACCTGTTTTGACCTAATGTAGTTCATCCGTATTGTCCGGATGGTTCTGTGTGCTCCACCTCTCAATGGGTGTTTGGGGTTGAATCTTGCCACACTGTGACAGGTCCTGACTACTCCAAGGATTCTGTGGACATTACTGAAAGAGACTCAAATCTTGGAGCCAAACATTCCTAGGTCTTCCCCTGACTGCGAGATTTGGGCACATCAACTAACCTCCCTAATCTCCAGATGAGAACATAAGAGGTTTGTTTTAAATCAGCAGAGCAAATTAGTAGGACAGCTGCCCTTACTCTCTTATGTCTGAGGCTGTTGTCACAAAACAGTCACATTTTCATTTTCCTCCTGAGCCCTGCCTGACTGGACGGTAGGGGTCCTCCTCAATGCACTCATCCGTCTACAGTTGAGTGAAGTTGGCAAACAAGATGAAACCTCTGTGTTAGGCAGGCCTCCTTGAACTATCTTATTAGTCCCAGAATCACCAGTAATGCGGCATCAGCTGTTCTTCTACTCACTGGTTTCCAAGGAGAAATTCCTACAAAGTCTAAGGAGATCTGCACAAACAGTGACTAAGTGCTAAATTTCTGCCATGTGAGGAAGGCCCAATGTGGGCCACAGTCATAGCACTATGATTTGTGCCATGGCCAAGAAGAACGAGTCTGAAGCAATAAAAGGGGCAGGACTCATGTTTTCTATTTAGTCTTGGAAACAGGGGACGGAGTTTAAGTTGTGTTTATGTGGGTGGGCGTGGTTCGCAAACCTTCTCTTTATAGCACAGTGGAGGTCCATCCTGCATTAAGAAACCCAGCGTATCAACAGAATTTCTAAAGGACCCACTGACCTAGATTCTGAGTGAGGTCCCATGAACACCAACGGTTCACATAACTCATCATGCAAGCCACAGGTGTGGATTTCCAACCTTCTCTACTGTTCTAATCTCCCTCCCACCCCCGACCCCTGTGTTTCTGGGAATGTCTAGAGGATGATTCCAAGACTCATGACCAAGTTCCCTCTGTCTGGGTGTGCCTGTGTTCCTTCTGACTCCTTAGTTCTCAGTCACCATTCTTCCTGGCGCCAAGCAGCTTCTGCCTAGGGGATAACTCTTCAGTTTAACATTTTCTGGGACACTCATAAATCTCCCATTCCTCGGGTTACCACAGTCCTCTCCCTACTGCTCTATCTGGTATACTTTCCTCTCAGGGATACTAAAACCGTTCCAGGAATCATCAGGTTGTGACTGTCTTTACTAAAATGGTGCATTTGTGTGTGCATATAGGCTATGACATTCCAGTGTTAGTTACCCTGTTTCATGTAGGGATGCCTCTCTCCTCCGCTTGAAGAAGAGCTACTGACCAGATTCTGAGGCAAGCTTGAGACAAATCTCTTCCAATATTCTTTCACAGAAGAGGAGTTCTGTTGACACATCCCAATATATGCAAGATGTGCTGCACCTTCATAATCGACATGGATTCCATTATAGTTCAAGGCTATTCCTTTGCCTCCATGCAGATAGCCTTCAGTTGGCCCATCACTTCAGTTTGCTGGGTACAGCTCAGGCAATCTTTTTATTTATTTATTTATTTTTTCATTTATTTTTATTTTTTAATTAAAAAAATTTTTTGGATGTTTATTTTTGAGAGAGACAGACAGAGCATGAGTGGTAGAGAGGCAGAGAGAGAGGGAGACACAGAATCTATAGTAGGCTCCAGGCTCTGAGCTGTCAGCACAGACCCCAATGTGGAGTTCAAAATCTGAATGGTGAGATCATGACCTGAACTGAGGTTGGATGCTTAACTGACTGCCACCTAGGTGCCCCTATTTTTTTTAAATGTTTATTTATTTTTGAGAGACAGAGAGAGACAGAGTGTGAGCAGGAGTTGGGCAGAGAGAGGAGACACAGAATTCAAAGCAGGCTCCTGGCTCTGAGCTGTCAGCACAGAGCCTGACGTGGAGCTTGAACTCACAAACCATGAGATCATGACTTGAGCTGAAGTCAGATGCCTAACCAACAGAGCCACCCAGGCACCCTATCAGACAATCTTTTTAAATCACATGACTAGTTAGTGACAGAACTAGGACAAATGTCAGCTGTACTAGCCCCTAACTTGGTGCTCCTTCTGATATACCTGCACATTGAAAGATGGAAATGCCAATGTGAAGCCTGAGGCAGAGCCTCCAGGAGAGACACATTAGATCAGACAGACCTTGCCACAAAATAGCAATTCTGTAGGAATTTCTCACTAGAATCACTGAGATAGCTTAAAGTCAACCAACCAACCAACCAACCAACCAACCAACCAACCAACCAACAAAATGCCGTGGCCTTACCCCCGACTTGGGTCATCCATCTACTATAAAGTTCCACTCTGGGGATTCAAGGAGGCAGCCAAATTGGAGACCATGGGTGAAGACACCTCCACCTGCCTGTGGAGCTAGCCCCCAGTGTGATGTAATGAGGGTGACCCACTGCAGGGCTCTCCTGCCAAGGAAGGAAGCTGGTGCCCATGTGCTCACCTGTTCCTACAGATCCCTTTTTCCCAACAGAAGTGATTGGCAGTAACATTGATGCTGATGGTCCTGGGAACTTCCCTCTAACACAATTATTGGATACATGACCTAGCGAAGATTCAGGAAAATAACTTTTCTTTCTATCCAAAACACTCCGTGTAATAAGTTAATCAGTATCCAATCAATAAATTATATTTTTTATTTTTTACTTTGCTTTTTTCTCTTTTTTTTTTCTTTTTGGATGCAATAGTCTTAACTAGTGAAACAGTGAAAACTCATTTTCAGTGGGGATTTAATCTTTTAGGACTGGGATCCTTTTCCTGAGTCCATGTTAGTAGTTTTTGCGTTTGGAAGTTCTGGGAACATGGAGCCACATTCACTCAAGAAAATTATCAGCTGCCACTGAGAGCTGAATGCCTCACTAAATAGCCACCTTCTCCTTGGTTCACCAGGGAACTCCATATGGCTCCTACCCAGTGGCTTTCAGTTTGGTTTGTGTAAGCATTTGGATCAGTGGCTGCTTATTGAGAAGAACATGTCTGAATGGTCTCAGAGATGGAAGAAATGGAATATTTTGTACTCTAAGGATAAAAGATAGGCATGGGAAACCCTGGGAGGGAGTTGGGTTCCAAAAGATGAAGGACAAAGTTATTGTGGATTCAAGAGTAGCAGAGTCAGGAACTAAGGTGTGAATATGTTGAAACTGACAGCCTTGGGAGCTCTAGTGAAGAGGGGGCTGCCTGAACTTGACCTGGCAGGTGACCAGTGAATATGGACACATATATATATAGGAGCCCTGGACAATGAACACTTTTGGGGCAGAAGAAGGAATGATTGACTAGAAATTGGAGGTCTCTCTTCAAATAACGCCAAGGAAGGAAGAATGTTCCTCCCAACCAAATGACTGAGACTAAATATTCTCCCAGATTTAATTTCACATAGAAAATTATAGGAAAATGATGTTTTTTTCATACTTAAGTGTCAGGGAACAATTCTTGAGGCTTATAACATAAAACCATAAGACCCTTCCCATGGTTTTACCAAGACTTGTAACATGTATTATCTCATTTGTTCTCAAATGTATTTCGAATCCTTGCAGTCTGTGAATGTCTTAATGGGGAAGGAGTTGGATCTTCATGATGATCATATATGAATGTAGAATTCTCATTTCTGTTAACATTTTCAAGTGAGAATTCAGACACTCAAACAACGTGGCTTGCTCACAATTCAAACAGCTTGTAAACACTGAGTTGTAACCCAAATTCACACCCTTTCTCAACCTCCATAACTAACACAGTAAATAACAATCTCATTGAGCCTGAGGGCATGGGTCCCTGTGTGCCCACCGATGTGTTCTGTGACCATGGGCTTTCATATCCCTTCCTCAGTATTCTAGCAGGAATAGCAAGAGAGTGCTCACTTGTGTACAACCTGCCCCTGGCAGGTCGCATGGTGAGTGGAAATAGGAAGCGTTTGAGGGGTTCAATCTTACCCCTGTCAACCATGTACTTTTGAACAAGCTTTTTAAATTCTCAAAACTTCCGTTTCCTCAACTGTAAAACGATCTTCAATCTCATAAAACTGTGGTAAAGATCACAAACAATGATTTCACAGCAGTGGGGACACAGTACTCACAGAAAGGAGGTGTTTTGCAACTTGAATAGCAAGAATAATTTTCTGATTTCGTTTCTCCCAGAAAGAGGTGGAATTTTCACTGGCAGTCAGATGATTGCAGAGCTCAGCCATTAAGTGTAGAGGATGAAGAGAAGCCTATGGATACATGCAGGGCCCTGGGTCTCTCTCAGCCCACAAAATGGGATTCTAAGTGAACCTGAGGGCTGTTAACATTGACACATGTTGAGGAACATTCTCTGTGGTGAGCAAGCCCGTTAGAACGATGAAACCCAAAAAGCTGTGTTTCACCAGCAGTGCTTCATTATTAACAGAACATGACGACTTCATTTGATGGAGGCTAATGGTGAACAGATGGGCTGGCAAGGCAAAGACCACAAAATGCTGTCTCCAAAAATGTAGTTATATGTTCTGCAAACCCTGACTCCTGTTCTCACTCCTCAGCCCCTGTAATAGTTAGCTGAGACTGAGGAAGATGGCTGACAGGAAATGGAGCATAGTCAGAGAAGGTGTTCATACTTCTGTTGACTCTGAGATGTGGCCATTCGCTGCCCCCAGCAGGATGACAGCGAGGTGCAAGGAAAGAGAAAGGGGGCCAGGACATGGCCCTTGAAACATATCCCAGAAGGAACTGCATGGGGATGGAGTCTTAAAATTGATTATCCACAAGGAAGAAGAAAGTAAATATTTGTTAAACTAGTGTCTAGACATTCACTGACCTAGATTTTACATACACACCTCACATGCACATACACTATTTTATAACAACCACCTTCCAAGGTGATTTTCATTTTATTTGATTTTTGGTTTTGCCTTTTATTGTTTGTTTGTCTGGTTTGGTTAACACCAAAATACTGTTGACTTTTTGGGTCATTCCCAGTGATACAGAGTTTGGAGTAGAATTTAGAGACTAGAGAATCTGTAGAAATCACAGAAGATAGTGAACCTGAGAGCTTCCAAAGGTGTTTATAAAATTAATCATGATTCAATTGCATGGAAATTCATAAATAATTGCAGTTTTGTGTCTGAGTTGATGTGGGGACAAAACAGAGACAATATAATAGGAATTGAATATAGGAGATGCATACATGTTTAAATTAAAGCATTGGCAGAAATCGTCAGGAGAAATTTGACTTCCAAGGGCATGGAATTCGAGGTTTAAGTAAATCCGAATAGACCTGAATTTCACATTATATTATCTCATTAAAACTGACAACGATTCTAGGGTTGGGATTATCGGTCCCATATTATTAGGAAATTGAACACCAAAAGAATAAAGGAAAAAACAGTGAGTAGGAGAAATCAGCATTTGAATCTAATTATTTTTAATTAGAAAAATTCTGATTAATCAGGACTGCAGATACCCACTTGGCCTAGAAACACTGCCACATTGCAAGAGACCTGACCATGTGTGCATATTCTAACCCCACCATTGAAGTCCCCAGTCCTGATTTAGTCTATCTCCTAGACTACTTTCTTCTTAACACATTTAAAAAATAGTAAAAAAATTTTCTTATAAAAATCAACACCTACTCATTATAAAAATAAGGTAAAAACAAACATAAAAAGCAGAAAAAAATAAGTCAATAGAAATTGAGTCCATGTGATCCCAGAGGTTGCTCTGGGCAGGCAAAGACGTCCATTTTAGTATATGCGCACCAAAGCGAGCGCCAAGACTTCCAGTTTATTTATTTAGTTTTTAAATTAAAAAAATTAAGTTTATTTATTTTGAGAGAGATAAAGACAGCATGAGTTGGGGGGGGGGGCGCCAGAGAGAGAAGGAGAGAGAATCTGAAGCAGGCCCTGCGCTGTCAATGCAGAGCCTGATGTGGGGCTCGAACTCACAAACCATGACCTGAGATCATGACCTGAGTCATGACACTTAACCAACTGAGCCACCCAGGCGCCCCCAAGATTCCATCTTATAACTTAAGTGTTAAAAGATAAAAGAAAATGGTGTTAAAAGAATAAAAGAAAGATAATAACAGCAAGTCCACAATTAAGATATCTCTATAAAGAAAAAGAAATTATTTAAAAAAAGAGGCAAATGGAAATTTGAATCACCGACATGAAAAAAATCATGAAATGATTTCAAAATAATATTTGAAATAGAATAACCAGTGAACTTGGTGATTGATTTGTAGAGATCATCTTTTGTAAAAAATAAAGAGAAAAATATTGAGGAAAAAGGAAGAGAACAGAGACTGCGGGGCAACATGAAACACTCTGAGCATCTATAAGACCCCTCTCAACACTCAGGAAAAGGTGACTTTCTCCCTTTTGATGTCAGTCATCACCTATCAGGAATGGCCAGTTGTTCCCAGATGTCTCTACTGCAGTTCCTTCATCGTTTTGTGTTTTGTGTGTGTGTGTGTGTGGAATTTTTAGAAGCTTAATGTATTACTTTATATGCACCCTATGTTTAATTGCAGCCACTATTTATAATAGCCAAGCTATGAAAACAACATACATGTACATCAATAGATGAATGGATAAAGATGTGTATATGCACAATGGAATATTAGCCATAAAAACGAATGAAATCTCACTCTTCATGGCAAGACAGATGGACTAGAATGTATTAAGCTAAGTGAAGAAAGTCAGACAAAGAAAGACAAATACCATATATTTTCACTCATATGTGGAATCTAAAAACCAAAACAAACGAATGAACAAACAAATAAGAGCAACAGCAATAAAAAAGAAACAGACTCATAAATATAGAGAACAAAGTAGTCGTTCTAGAGAAAAGGGGGGTTGGGGGAGGAATGAAATAGATGAGGGGTATTAAGAGGTACAAAGTTCCAGCTATAAAATAAATAAATCGTGGGGGTGAAAAGTACAACATAGGCAATAATATTATAACTTTGTATGCTGACAGATGGTACCCACTTAATGTGGTGAGAATTTTGCAGTGTATGTAATTTTGAATCACTAGGCTGTACACCTGAAACTAAAATCACATTAAGTATCAACTGTACTTCAGTAAAAAATAAAATAAAAAAAGATGTTGGCCACTTGCCAGCGGCATTTCCATTCTAAAAAATAATGTGTTGTTTCATTGGTGCATTGTTATTTATTTTTCCTTTTTAATAAATATTGTGTGTAAGTCTTGCCACATCTCTTTTGATACATACTGTTCATCACTGAGCACATTTACAGTGCTCGTGCCTCACTTTTTTTTTTTTAGATTTTATTTTTTTAGAGCAGTTTTAGGTTCACAGCAAAATTGAGAGGAGGGTACACAGATTTCCCATACGGCCCTGCTGCTGCCCATGCACAGCCTCCCCGTTACCAACACCCTCCACCAGAGTGATACGTTTGCTACAATCGAACCTACATTGATACATCTTAATCACTCAACGTCCGTAGTTTACATGATGACTCTTTCCTGGTATTGAACGTTCTATGAGTTTGTACAAAGGGAAAATAAGATGTATTCATCGTTATGGTGTAATAAAGAGCATTTTAATTGTGCTAGAAATCCTCTATTCTCCACCTGTTTTTCCCTCTTCGAAACTCCCGGCAGCCACTGATTATTTTTTTTTTAACTGTCTCCATAGTTCTGTCTTTTCCAGAATGTTATATAGGTGGAATTATACAGTATGTAGCCTTTTCAGATTGACTTCTTTCGCTTAGTAGTATGCATTTAAGTTTCCTCCATGTCTTTTCTTGGCTCAATAGATCATTTCTTTGTAAACATTGCATTTTCTGGATGTGCCACAGTTTATTTATGCATTCACCCCTGGGAGGAAAACTTGGTTGCATCTGAGTTTTGGTAGGTAAGAATAAAGCTGCTATAGATATCCACATGCAAGTTTTGGTTTGATATAAGTTTTCAACTCCTTCGGTTGCACACTGAGGGGTGCGATCACAGGATCATACGATAAGAGTAGGTTTAGTTTTGTAATAAACTATGAATAATCATAAATAATAAAAAAAAGAAACTCTCGCCAATAAGGAATGAGAGTTTTTGTTGCTCCACAATCTCACTAGCATTTTCTATTGTTAGTGATTCAGATTTTGGCCACTCTAATATATATACAGGGGTTTCTCATTGTTGTCTTTAGCCCATTTTAAATCAGGTCGTTTGTTTTCTTATTGCTGCATTCCAAGAGTTCTTTATATATTTTAAATAACAGTCCTATATCAGACGTGTCTTTGCAAATATTTTCTTTCAGTCTGTGACTTATCTTTTCGTTTCTTGACGTTTTCTTTCACAGAACAGAAGTTTTAAGTTCTAAGGAAGTCCTGCTTGTCAATTATTTCTTTTATGTATCATGATTTTGGTGTTTTATCTAAAAAGCCATCGCCATGCCAACATCATCTGTGCTTTCTCTTATGTTATCTTCTAGGAGTTTTAAAATTTTGTATTTGGGTCTATGATCCATTTTGAGTTAATTTCTGTGAAGGATAAAAGGTCAGTGTCTAGAATTATTTATTTATTTTTCCATGTGGATTTCTCGTAGTTCTAGCTCCATTTATTGAAAATAACAAATTTGCTCCATTATATGGCACTTGCTTCTTTGTCAAAGATTTAACTGAGTGGGGTACCTGGATGGCTCAGTCGGTTAAGAATCTGACTCTTGGTTTCGGCTCAAGTCATGATCTCATAGTTTGTGAGTTCGAGCCCCACATCAGGCTCTGCACTGACAGTGCAGAGCCTGCTTGGGATTCTCTCTTTCCCTCTCTCTCTGTCCCTCGCCCACTTGCACGCATGCTTGTTCTCTCACTCTCAAAATACATAAATAAATTTTATATTAAAAAAAAGATCAGAGGCAGTCTATTTTTGTTCTCTCTATTCTGTTCTTTTTTTTTTTTTTAATATTTATTTATTTTTGAGAGACATAGAGACAGCGCATGAGCAGAGGAAGGGCAGAGAGAAGGAGACACAGAATCTGAAGCAGGCTCCAGGCTTTGAGCTGTCAGCACAGAGCCTGATGCGGGGCTCGAACTCACAGACCGTGAGATCATGACTTGAGCTGAAGTCGGCCGCTTAACTGACTGAGCCACCTAGGCTCCCCCTCTCTATTCTGTTCTATTGATCTATTTTTCTATATTCTCTCACCAGTACCATGCCATCTTTATTATTGTAGTTTTACAGTAAATCTTGAAGTTGGGTAGTGTCAGTCTTCCACCTTTGTTCTCCTCTTTCAATATTGTGTTGTGTTTCTGGGTATTTTGTCTCTCCATATAATTTTAGAATAAGTTTGTCAATATCTATAATGTAACTTTGGGTAATTTTGATTGGAATTACATTGACTATATCAAGCTTTGAAGAATTGATATCTTGACAATATTGAGTCTTCCTATCCATGAACATGGAGTATATCTTCATTTGTTTAGTTTTTCTTTGATTTCATTCATCAGAGTTTTGTAGTTTCCCTCATATAGATTTTGTACAGATTTTGTTAGACTTATTATTTCATTTGGGGGGGTTGCCTATGTAAATGGTATTGTTTCAATGTCATATTTCACTTTTTCATTGTTGGAATATAGAAAACTGACTGACTTTTATATATTAACCTTCTATTTTGCAGCTGAAATTGTTTATTAGTTCCAGGAGTTTTTTTGTTGTTGTTGTTAATTATAGATCACATCATCTGTGAACAAAGACAGGCTTAGTTCCTCCTTCCCAATCTATATATCTCATTTCTTTTCTTATCCTATTGCACTAGCTAGTACTTCCAGTATGATGTTGAAAAGGAGTGGTGAGGGGAGATATTCTTGACTTGTTCTTGTTCCTGATCTTAGTGACAAAACTTCTAAATTATCACCATTGAATATGATTTTAGCTGTAGGTTTTTTTGTAGATACTCTTTTTGAGATGGAGGAAGTTCCACTCTTTTTGAGTTACTGAGTGTTTTTAACACAAGTGGGTGTTGGATTTTGTCAAATCCTTTTTCTATGTCTATTGATATGATCATGTGATCCTTCTGTTTTAGCGTGTTGATGTGATGGATTACATTAATTGATATTCCAATGCTGAACCAGCCTGGGATAGACCCCATTGGGTTGTGGTGTATACTTCTTTTTATACACTGTTATATTTGATTTACTAATATTTTGTCGAGGGTTTTTGAATTCATGTTCATGAGAGATATTGGGCTGAAATTTTCTTGTAATGTCTTTGCCTGGTTTTGGTATTAGAATAATGCTGACCTCATAGAATTAATTAGGAAATATTCTTTTCACTTCTGTCCTCTGAAAGAGATTATAAGGAATTAGTATAGTTCCTTCCTTATATATTTGATAGTATTGACCAGTGAAATTTGTAGGGTTTTTTGAGTGCTTTCTCATGAAGCACAAACTGGAGAATGGAACTTCATACTGAAGGAACATTGTGTGGGAATCCTTTTAAAATGATTATGTGCCTACCTTTATTCCCTTTCCTTTGCTCTAGATTTTTCAAGATTGAAGCATACTGAGGTATTAGTGTATGGTTTTGTTTTGGGGGGGGGAGTGTTTGTCATTGCCCTCTGTTTCCAGGTGCCTTAAGAAAAGGGAGCGGGCAGAAGAGCTAGATTACCAAGAGGTAACCCACAGGTAGATTTGAAATGGCTGTGGTTGGGGAAAGACTGTATAAAGGAAGGGGAAATAGGTTTTTAAGAGTAAAAATTTCTAAGTCTAATATGGATTTTCTGTTTTACTAAAGTTCTTGACTTTCAAAGCTTTTAAGTCACTTGGAAGGGAGAAAGAAGATACCCAGAGAATCAAAATATTTAAACCATATACATGTTATATTACTGAATGTAAAATAGGGAGATAATGTGTGTGTGTGTGCATGTGTATGTGTGTGTAGAAGGTTTTGAATTAGTGTGCAAATAGCATTATAACTGGGAACTTAGCATTACTTCGGAAAATTTTTTAATTTTAAAAAGATGAAGATTTTTTGCATCGTGTTACATAAAGAAGCACCCAACCAACTTTATTAAAAAGCATGTCATGGTCAAACTCGTGTTTAGCTCCAGAAGCTTCACTTGAATGTAAATAATAAACATTACATTTATTCTTTTAAAAAAACACCATTTCCTTCCTGTAAAATTGACAAAAACATTCGAGGTCTGACGATGCCAGGTATTGCACACAAATATTGAAATGGGAACACTCATCTCTTACTGTAGGAATATAAATTATAAGCACTTGGAAAATGACATGGCATTAATGAGAAGACCCACTTAAACCTAATGAATGAGAAGACCCACTGAAAGCTCTCTATAACCCAGGACTTCCTCTCCTGGTTGTGTAACTTGGTAAAACACCTGTACGATTACTCAACAAAAACATAAAGTTCGAGCACCAGCATTTCTGAGAGCACGGAACTGGATCCAGCCGAAACGCCGGTCATGAAAGAAATGACACTTAAATTTTGATGGGCTCTTTTTAATATACACTTTTCGGCAATGAAAACAAGTGAATCCGACTTACGATTATCAACAACCACAGATCTCATAAACATAATAGTAAAAAAGCAGGTGTCAGACATGTACAGAATGAGTCCATTCACAAAATGCTTAAAAATATGAAAAACGAGATAATATATTCTGGAAATGTACACACACATAAAGGAATAAAAGGAATGACAACATATTTAGAAGAGTGCTTACCTCTTCTAAAAAGAAGAAAAGGGAAAGAATGATAGCCAGGATGGATACAGAAATGGCTTCAAACAATATTTTCAATGTTTTGTTTATTAATCCGAATAGTTGGGGCACCTGGATGGCTCAGCTGGTTGAGCATTGGACTCTTGATTAAGACATGACCCCAGAGTCGTGGGAAAGAGCGCCATGTTAGGCTCTGTGCTGGGCGTGGAGCCTGCTTGTGATTCTCTCTACCACCCCCTCTGCCCCTCTCCCCTACTCACACACACACTCTCTCTCTGTAAAATAAAAGAAAGTTAATCCGAATAGTTATTACATAAATGTTCATTTTATTGTTCTTTACACCTTTTGTAAAATTTTAATAAAAGAGAAATTTTCTTATTTAGTGCAATCGCACTAGGCCAATTTGAAACAGAGCTACTTGAAAATATTAACAAAGTTTCAGTTTATGTACAAAATTGAAAGTTTTAATGAAAACCCAAAATTAAATAATTTCTAACCTAGGGGGCACCAAACACACGACAAACTATTTTCACTTAATTTTTTTTAAAAGCAACGCTAGTTTAGCTGATAAACAGAAGTTCCCACCATCCTGTCTGGGAGGGCATTACCTCCCAGAAGTTCTGTAAGAAATTGTAGTGATATTGGTTTTTTATTAAATGTTCAATGGTGTTAGAAAAGGACCTATTTTGTCTAGCTTACAACAATATCCTTTGTGACTTCATTAACTGTGAATGCTACTGGAGTCCCCAAAACAATGTACTAAAAATAAGCTAACCGCGGAACAGAATCTAGATGTAATAAAATATTTGATAGGAGACCAAGAATTGCTGTGATACGGTTAAGATGGCATGTTCCAAAATATTAGAGAAAATGAGAAAATAAAAAGTGGCATTTAGTCTGTATGCCACCCAGTTTACTAAAAATATCATATGGGCATAGAATAGCACAGTATCATTAACCTCTAAGATACAATATGCATCTTGATTCATATAGTCATTCTCTCTTCTGCTCACACTAATGACATTCGAGCCATAGGAAGGGCTGGTACCACTGGACCTTTGTTCCAATAGGGCAATACATGACTGGAGCCAGATAGAGACTGCCCCTGAAAATGGGGTGTGCATTCTCTATTCATCACACTCCTTACCAATCGCTACTGCTTAAATTGGGGTGCTCATACTTTCGCTTTAATTGGAATCACCTGTAGGACTTGCTGAAGCATAGATTGTAGGATCCCACCCCAGAGTTTTGATGTAATAAGCCAGGGTGGACCCTGAGAAGACACATTTCTTACAAGTGTCCAGGTGCTGCTGATGCTACTGGTCCTTAAAACTAGTGGCCCACAGCAGTCTGTTTCATGCATCTGCATTTCCTACACAGTCCCTCTTCCCGTTTAAGTTAATGGCTCCCCCAGTCCAGATTATACAGAAAATGCAAGAGTTTGCAAATAATTTACTTTTTTAATATATTAGAACAGTTAGCCCTATAGTTCTGCTATTTCTACCCATAGTGTTTGAATATACTTTCCTGAGTGGTAGGGGAAAAAAGCAAAGTTATTCTCTCTATTTCTGAGTAACAACCTGGGAGCAGGTCTCAATTATTGCACATGACCCGTGTGTGCACTGAGGAGAGGAAAAGATGAAGATCCCTTGGCTTTTTGATACTAATGTTCTGTGTCGTCTAAGAGTTGGAGTTTATTTGGGAATCTGTACAAGTAATTCAAGTTTTTTCTCATCCTGGGAAATTGAGGATAATAGTATGTTCTCGAATATACCACCAAAGAGATTAAAAGAGATCATGTGTACCCATGTTGGGGAACTCAATACACATTGGTTCCCATCTCCCATCTCTCCTCTCCTGTAATTGAAGAGGAGGGAATTTAGGATATCAAAGCAGATAAAGCAGTTGAATGATATTATGCCTTAGGGGACAGGAGGGATTGGGATTTGCCAATGGACTTATTTCTCAAGTTTGCACCACAGGGGTCTCTCCCCCAGCCCCTCCTCACTTCTGTTCCCCTATGAGTAAGGAAATTTTGGAGACAGATGGTGACTCTCTACGTTACAGTGGCCTCTCAGGAAGGGAGTAGACTACACTTCAGGGCTGCCTGTCAGAAATGCCTGTGATCATAGGGAGATTCGCTGCCTGTGCTGTTAACACAGTCACCATTAGCAACCTGTGACTTTTGAGAATTTTGAAATGTGGCTTGTGGGACTGAGGAATTGAATCTTTTAGTTAAATTTAAGCATAAACAACTACCATGGGGTGAGTAGTTACCGTATTGGGGAGTGCAAGTCTAGAATTTAAGGTAAGCTGGATAGGTCCAGATTCAAATCCCGACTCTTCCAGTTTTAGGATCGCATGCAAATTACTCCCTGAGTGCAACACATCCCCCAGATGATTGGCAAGAGGAAGAAATGAGGTTATTAATGGAAAGAGTTGAGCATAGTCTCTGGCACACAGGAAGTGCTCAATAAATATCGACTACCATTCTAGGACTAACTGCTGGTTTGAATATTGCTGAGCTTTCTTCTCCAGAGTTGTCCATGAAAGAAAAGCAAATGAATTCCATGGAAATATTACCCAATAAGTTTGTTAGATTATGGCTATTAGATTATGCGTAAAGATTTGAAGAATCTATCCCAGAACTTTTCATCATTTGGCATTTGACAGATAACTGGGGTGTCTTTAAGCAACTGGATCTTGCTTTGTGATTGTTTTGGGAAAAGAAAATAGTTGTTTTGTGTAGATTTATGGCAAGAGTTAATGCACGCGATCATACTGATTTTGCATGAACTAATTTGAGGACATGCTCATTCACTCATAACTGCTGAGCCAGGGCCCTACTAGAAGACTTACAGATTTATTACATAGCATGAACTGGTGTTCTCTAGCTTTTGATTCTATGCGCATGTAATTGTATTTGACATTGAAGTGGATGGAGCAATTGCCCTGAGGGCAGGAGAGCCTCCTGTGGGGATTCCACCTCAGACCACTTGAATTGTGTCGGGAAAGGTGATTGTTAGCGTGTCTGTCTCCGTTTCTTTATCTATTTAATGGAGAGACAAAATATGCCATGGTGCTGTCTGCTTTTGAGAAATATGGAGGCCATTCGATAAATCATGAGAATGAGGAATACGGAGGAGCCTTAATGAAAATAAAGTGCATAATAGGAAAAGAAGGTGCAATATATTTTGTTCAAGTCTCCCGTGTGGCCACGTGGATGGATTCTTCCCAAGAGACTGCGTAATAGTAGAGCATTTTAGTTGCAGATGTGAAATAAATGTCGCTTCTAGCTGAATATTTTCCCTGGCTTTGTCCATATGAAGCACAGATGTTTTACAAATCATCTTTATATTAAGTCTGAGATAACCCAACTAGGTTTAAAAATGGTCACATTGTTTTAAATTGTGCTATTTCCCAAGCGGTGTGCTCTGGGAAGAGAACTGGCTTCAGAAGATGATTCCTGACAAGGTCCCTGGGGTCCCCAATCCAGTAGCCCCTGGGAACCCCAATGCGGCACAGTCCATCTTCTGATATAGAGGAAGCAGGTGGGACAGGTCTCACAACTTGTGCTAGAGTCTCCCAAGGGGTGTTGCCTCCTTTCACACAGGGAAAATGAGGAGACTTGGCCACAGACAGGTTCAGGAAAAGACATGTTAAGATGAAACCCCTATATGCAAGTTGTAGATACTGCTCTTATGAGTTAAAAATCTGGCAAGATCTGAGGCACTTGGGTGGCCCAGTCGGTTGAGTGTCTGACTCTTCATCTCAGCTCAGCTCGTAATCTCAGCATTCATGGGTTCGAGCCCCACGTTGGGGTCTGTGTGTTGCCAATGCAGAGCCTGCTTGAGATTCTATCTCTTTCCCTCTCTGCCCCTGGTGCCCCCGGCCCCCGTGTAGTGCATTCTCTCAAAATAAATACATAAACTTAAAGAAAATCTAGCAAGACTGAGTCTTGAAGGGCTTGTGTTGGGCCAGCACCACCTGGGTCTATTGGCTCTATGTGTATGTGCAGGAGTTGGCAGAAAACGAGTTGCCTACCAGTTTATCTGCCAGCGTCTTTACCTGCCAAGAAAGTCCTCTGCTGTTGACAGGAGGCAGAGCCGCAGAGAGCTCAGGTCTAGGGTCCTTTCGGTACCAGCTGACTTGGCTGGTGCCGCCCCTTCTCAAGCACCTTCCTCTTGAGCCTTCAACATCACGGTCTAAAGTCATTTCCATTTAACAAGCCACTCCCTTGCCCTTGAAAAGGGGCACAGACTGGCTAAAGTGATTGGCACTGGAAGTATCTATGCTTTGGAAGAGAAACTATTTCCTCTGAAAAAGGAACTTGCACAACTTCAAATTCTTAAAGGCATTCCCACATTAAAGTTTCAAAAGATCGTGTAGTTAGTTTCCCACACTCACATACCCTTGTGCACACGATTGAATTGATGTACAAAATACACCCAACCATTTGCTCACGATCATCCAGCCTTGGCCCGAAACAAGTGATTTTGACTCCAAATCCAGTGGGGTTTTCTCTCCACTTTGCAACATGCCTTAAAGATTGTGCCTCCTCATTCCTATGATTTCCTCATCGCTGGAGATTCGTGATCTCATGATGTCAAGGCTGTGAGGCCCCGACAGCATCTCCTCCCAGCTGCCGCTCATTTTCTAGAGAGGACTAGAGTCCCTTGAGATCCTGTGGTCCGGGCAAGTTCGCAGAAACAATGAGCAAAAGAAAAAGGACCAGAACATAGGCCCAGAAACCCAGAGTCTGGTTCTCTTGACTTGTTTTAGGCGTCTCTGCTCACATTCATCTTAATATTTACTTTGTGGAAAAATATAATGGGGTCAAAGCTGCCAAAGTCTATTCCTTTAGGAGAACTTTTGTTTCTCAAAGTGATAAGAATATCAGTTTGCAACAGGCATTTGACATTCAGAGGTCTTGAAGATCCAGTGAGATTATTAAAGAGAACACTACATTTTGCTTCTTTTAATAAAATTTTTTTTATCTTCCCAACAGGAAATTAAATTTTGCTGACCAGTTCAGGGTTCCAAACCAGGCAGCCTCTGTTAATAAGAGGAATGTGAGTGAGCAATGGCTCCAGTGGTAAAGCACAAGGGTCTCCCTGAATTTTAAGATGCAATAGGTATTGTTTTTTGCTTTGGTTTTTGTTTTGCAATAGATATTATTAAAAATACATGTTAAAATCACACTGCTTTCCTTCTGTCATTTGTTTAGTTAGTACCTTCTTCCTTCCTCTTTTGTATGCAAAGTCAACATTTCCTACAGGCTTAGGTGAGGAAAACAGGACTGGAACTAAGGTCTAGACTCTCCTTGGTCTGGCTGGTCTTACGGCAGTTCTGTAGCTTAGAAGTATCTGGCAAGCTACCAAAAAATACCCATGCCCAGTGGCAGCCTGTAGACAAGGGCCTGACATGAATAGCTTCGAAAGCTTTCCCCAGTGAAGTTCATGTGTAGCTAGTGTGGACAATCTTTAGGCCCTAGATGCACATTTGCCCTTCTGAATTCTCACATTCGCTAAGGACCCTGTCATGGGCTGGGACCTGTGGTCCTTGCTGAGGTCAGAGATGGGAACCCCACAGGGTTCCTGCAGGTCGTTGTGACTGAACAATGATGTAGCGCATGGGACAGAAACAGATGGTTGTGGCGACCTCTCAAATCCAATTTGGGGGTCTGCTGAGTCATCGATTATGTTCAGTTCCTTCTGGAATGAGTGTTGTGCATTCTCTCTCTCTCCTGTCCTAGCGCTAAAAGATGCCCTAGCATCAGCCAGATCTGTGTCCAGCAGCTGACGCTGCTGCCTTAGTATCTTTGTCTGAAAATCATGGCGCTCGTGGTATCCACCTTCAGACTTCTTGTGAAGATTAAGTGCTCAGCCCAGTCCTGGTGAATGGAAAAGCACTCAGTAAACATCACCTAATTTTAATCAAGTGGTCTCTTGCATTTAAATGGTCTCATTCTCTGGGTGCCGGGGTGGCTCAGTTGGTTAAGCATCCAACTCTTGATTGCAGCTCATGTCATGATCTTACCATCATAGGATCAAGCCCCGAGTTGGGCTCTACGCTGACCACAGGGAGCCTGCTTGGGATTCTCTCTCCTCTTTCTCTGTCCCTCCCCACTCTGTGTTCTCTCTCTCTTAAAAATAAAACAAACATTAAAAATAATAAAAATATATATGATCTCATTCTCCTCAATGCTCAGAGGAAACCAGAATAGAAACCATCTTCCCTTTCTATAGTTTGACCTTCTCTTCTTTCAGGTGTGTGGGACCCAACAGGGGGCCTCCTTCAGCTGTGTAGATGAGAACACCATCTGGTTTCTGGAAGCCCCCGTTGAGTCTGGAGACCTTTCTGTCTGAAGCCCAGAGGTTGATACCCCTGTGGATGGATTACAGCAGCTATATTTCCTTCTTCATAATCACAGGTTTTGCAGGCTGGAAGGGGCCCTAATGACCATGCTTCAGTGCCCCGGACGCTGTGACAGGATTGATTCCTCTGGCAAATGATTGAACTGCCTCTGCTTGAAAACTTCAAGTGACAGAAGACTCCTCACTTCACAGTGTAAACTCTTTCTGTTGTTGGGTGATTCCAATTGTTCTATTTGTTGAATATTTCTTCTTTGTCCTGAGCAAAATCCACCCCCCTACAGAACCTCCTTTGATCCTCATTCTTTCTTGATTTCAAAGCTCATATTGACATTGGAATGACAGATAGGCTGCATGTCAGCTTCTGTTGGGTTGGCAGTGACCGTCTGGACTGCGGTGAGGAAGGCAAAAGCTACCTCATGGCTCCTCGGAGAAGAGAAATGGGTCCCCTCAGCCATGTATGGCCTCAGGGTGGGGCAAGACAACGTTCAGTCCAAAGATTCCTTGGCTGATCATGGTCTAACTATCCCCCTTCCATGTGGCCATGTTCAGCTATCTGTGTTTTTGTTTTCTGAGTATCTTATCTGCAGAATTGGATATCTTGATTTTCTCCATGCATCCTCTCTGTGCTTTTTGTTGTTGTTCTGGTGTTTTTAACGATGTCAATCTCAGCCTAGGTCTGACTAGAGCAGGTGAAAAGCAGCTGTTTTATCTTCCTTTTTTTCTCAGGATAACCATCACCTGGAACATTTGCCACTCATCTCGGTTTTGAGGGCGTCTCCCTCCACCTCGTTGAATTTCAGCATCTTATACTCAGTTTCTCTGTCTGGGCCTCAGACACCATGTGCATCCGAGTCTGTCCTCTGCTGGATTCTCTCCCTCTTCCCGCTTTGATGTGTCTGCAAATGCCATCAGCCTGGGGTCAACTGAGAAGCTGCTGAGTTTGTCTTCCGGGCTTTCCACCAGCACGCTTTCTTCACACCATGCATTTTACAAAATTCTTGAGCTCTTAACTAGCTCAAACTTAAGATTCCAGCCAACGTCTCTGTAAATTATAACCCTTCCTGTGGTGTTTGCATTTTAATAAGGGGCTCTGGAGGCCTCCGTGTTGTTATTTCAGGCGGCAGCACAAGAACTTAAAGGCACCGAGACCCAGCGAGGAGACTGGTCAGGTGGATCGTGCGGTCAATCAGGAGCAGAGCCAGGAGAGCTTATGTGTGAGGTTCCAAGTCCCAGCAGGACTCTGACATGTGTCTGTGAGCAGTGGGCGAAATTTCCAGCTTCACGAGATGAGCCCTGGTGGCCTAAATGTTCTCCATCTCTAGCCAGCTCAGGGGGATGCTGGCCACCAAGCGGCTCCTACCAAATCTTCACTGACAGCTCCCAACTCCTGTGTGTGGGGGTGTGTGTGGGGGAGGTCAGGATTAGCACTGGCATCTTAGAGCACCCCTCAGCTCCACCTGCTGGACACCTGGCCTGGGCGGGCTTCTGTTCTTTGGGAAGATAATGTCATTGTCATGGGCCCACCTGTACCCTACTTGTGACTGCAAGGTGGTGGGATTTGGTTCCGTGTCCACTTGCCAGCCCTGGAGCTTGGGTCCCAGGTATTGCTGGATTCCTACCTTTTTTTGAGGAGCTGCTTTGCTAAGGACTATCAGTTTTTCTCTTAGTAAATGTAAAGCAACCTGCCCCGATGGCATTTATTTTAATTGCTACAAGAAGAAAGCTAACTCTGGATTAATAATCAGGGGGGACTAGTTTTAAATTATTTCTAACTCATAAAGCACTGGCCTTTGGAAAGAAACATTCCAGATGTTTGAGTTTATAACCCATTTTGTTGAAGATAAGAGTGTGGTGTGGGACACCCGGGTGGCCCAGTTGGTTCAGTGTCCAACTTTAGCCCAGGTCATGATCTTGCAGTTTGTGAGTTTGAGCCCCATGTTGGGCTCTGTGCTGACAGCTCAGAGCCCCAAACCTGCTTCCGATTCTGTGTCTCCCTCTCTCTCTGTTCCTCTCCCACTCGTACTCTGTCTCTCTCTGTCTCTCCAAAATAAATAAAATGCTTTAAAAAAAAAAAAGTATTGTGTAAGCAGATAACTGGGCTCTGAAAATTTGGAAGCCTGGGTCTAATCTCAGCACTGAAATTTAGCAGCGATCTCGAGCCCTGGTCCCAAGCTTGGAGCTGTGGAGAGGAAGGGTCCAAGCCACACTGAATGGGTGGTTTTCAGAGATTGGAGACTAAGGCTGACACCACGCCAAGAGGAAGGAAAGGAGCTGAGAAGAGGAACAGGGGACCCTGGTAATGCACCAGGGAAACCACACTATCCTGGATAGGTCATATCCATGGGAAAGTAGAAGCAAAAAAGCAAGAGTTACATTCAGGCCAAGCAACGATGAAGAAATATGCAAGCTCCCTCAGGGCTGGGTCTATGGTAACCTCATGACTGTGGTGGCCCTATGTTCCTGTCATCTGACTTGCAAAGTCCCCTCCTCATGAATGGGACAGACCCTTGATGTCACAGAGTCAGACATGCCACTCATCGTGTGACTCTGGGAAAGTCACTTAACCTCTCCAAGCCACGGTCAACTCATTTGAAAAATGAGAAGGGTAGGCCAGAGGTTGTATTCCCTCTGTGTCCCTAAAATGACTCTAATTCTATGAAAGGACCGTTTGAGTGTGCTAATGCATGCCAAAACCATATATTCAAGTAAAACAATTAAAATATAATACTAACTCACCATGGAGTTTATTCTGGATGCACAATCCTGTTGCTCTTTGGATCACCTAGTCTCTGCAGCGCATTAAAGTAATCCAGGCAATCCACATGGCAAAGTGTAGCTGTGAATTGATACCATGAAGCCATTCAGTTCAACTCGTAATGAAATCATTGCTTATTTTGGGGATGCTTCCCAGGGCCAGGATGAAAGGAACACATACTAACGCTGATGGCAGAGTAGGTGTGTTTAGGGGCTATGGAGCATTTTTCCCAGAAATCAGAATAATCCATCTTGGAACACTTCTCTGAAGGAAATTTGGGGCGATCAGCAAAAGCCTATTTTGGCCAATGTGTACCGTCAGAATTCCTCTGTCGCCAAATGCGAAACTGTCCTGGGATCTGGGCGGGAGCAGAGACTCTCTATTCCGTGGCCGCTCCTTCGCTCTCTTCTTTTAACCCTTCTGCGTCCTAATGAAATGCTCAGATTCTCTGGGAACAGCAGACATCGTCTGGCCTGATGCGGTAGGATTAGGTGTGCCGGCCTCATGCACATAGAATTAAAGATATATCAGAGTTCAAAGAGTTCTTAGAGAACAAACACCAAACCCCCTTTGATCGGGAAAAGGGACTAAAAACCCCGGGAAGGCTATGAACCAACAGCAGAGTCAAGGGACCAGAGACAAGAGGGAATGCCTCTCACGCCTAAGCGAGCTTTCTGGGGGGCTTTGGGGGGTACCGTGGCTTGGACTTGAGTGCCATCAGAACAGACGTCCATAACTCAGCCAGGTCAGTTTACTTTCAGAAGAGCCTTGGTGGCTCAGCCCCTTACCACACTCACATTGTATTGGTGGAAACTTGTCACATGACTCCATCTAAGGTGCAAGAGAGACTGGGAAATGCAGTATAGCTGGTGAACACATGACATGGTCTCTCGTACAACTTCCATAGTATATATCATCTTTTGAATTATCAGTTGGATTCTATTTCTAGGAGTCCAGTTAGAACATTGCATATTGATTCAAACACAGGATGCGGGGTGGATGGGGGTGGGTGGTACCTGGGTGACTCAGTCAGTTAAACATCTGTCTCTTGAGTTCAGCTCAGGTCATGATCTCACAGTTCATGAACTGGAGACCTACATCAGGCTCTGCACTGACAACACAGAGCCTGTGTGCGATTCTCTCTCTCTTTGTTCCCCCGACCCTGTTCTCTCTTTTTCTCAAAATAAATAAATAAACTTATAAATAAAGATTTAAAAAACAGGATTGGTTAGTCATTTTTCTGTATGTGAAAAAAAAATCTTTGTGAGATTTTATTGTTAGACATGATTTGCAATGTTTCTCCCCTCTTTCCTCAATTTATTTTTCTATGCTCTGAAACACTGTATGATGTACCAAGTTGATTTGTTTCAGAACTCTTCAGTTGTTTTTCTATGTCAAAACTTTCTATCCAGATTGCGGCTGTTACTCAAACGTTATTATTTGACATAATTAATAAATATTTAATAAATTTTCAAGAAAACCCCAATTATTTAGACCTAGCTCTAGATAAACAAATGAGTTTCATCCTTTTTCACCAATGTTTATTTTGAAGTTCCTGTGCAAATTCCAGGACATGGATTCATCTCCTAGTCAGCTGGAGTGTTCTGCTTTGATTATTTTCATGATTGGGGAGGGTTTTTCATAAATGAAAGTGCAGGTTTTTTTGCACAAGTAAGCAACATTGCTAGGCATAGATCCTTCGAAATCTTTCCATATATACATACATACATGTATACATATATATGTGTATATATATATATATATATACATTTATATATATATATATATATATAAATGTATATATTATTTGAGAGAGAGAGATAGGGAGGGAGGGAGAGAGAGAATCTTATGCAGGTTCCATGCTGAGCATGGATCCCAACACAGGGCTCGATCCGACGACCCTGGGACTGTGACCTGAGCCAAAATCAAGAGTGGGACACTCAATCAACTGAGCCACCCAGGTGCCCCTGATTTTTCCCTTTAAAATTAAATTCTTTTCAAATGTCTTCTGTCAGAATTGCAGGAAGTTTGAAGTCAGCTTTTCTGTTCCATTAGAGTTTTTTTCTCTTCCCCTTCCTTTCTCTTCCTTTTCCTCCTCCTGCTCTGACTTCCTTTCTCTGCCCTTTTCCTTCCCCTTCTGCTTCTTTATTTTTCTTTCTTGGATGCTTCTGGGATTCTTTATCCTTGAAATTAAATAAAATTCCTAAGTAAATGCTCAGGCACGGAATTCTTTTAATTAATTTTACTAGTACTTAGTGAACTTTTTTAGACTAAGCTTTTTTTTTTTTAATTTTAGCTAAGTTGTCTTTTTAAAAAAACATATTATCACATTAACGCATCTATTCCATTTTCTTTTTATAGGTTTCTTGTTAAATATGTATTCAATCTTTTGGATCTTTCTTTCAGTTCTGTATTAATTGAATATGACAGAAAGTCAAACTTAAACTTAGCTTAAACAGTAAATAAAATATATTGGTTCTGTTTCTGAACATCCAGAGGGAGTTCATGCTTCAGGCAAAGAGTGAGAGGAGTCTCTGATGGTGTTTCTGGCAGTTTCCTTGGCTCTAGAGTCTTCCTCGTGTTGCCATCATCTCAAGGCTGGCTTCTTGCATGGTACCAAGAAGCTTCTAGCAGCATTCAAGGGTGTAGTCTTCCTTGTTCACGTCCAAGCATACTTCCCCTTCCCACAATTACTAAACAGCAGTCCTGAACTCCCTGGCCAAGTAACCTTGAATCATACATTCAGCCCAGAAATAATCGCTGTGGAATGAGTGATGTGGTCAGTGATGGGTCCTCACCATTCACACCACAGGGCTGCCCTGTGGGCGACAACTGCACTGTCCCCCTCGAAACTCTCTCATCTTTAGTTTTATTTTCATGTATTTATTCCTCTCTAACTTCTGGATAAATTTCTCAGGTTAAATCTCTCTTGACTCATTAAGCTCTCCATGATTGTGGAGGTCAGGGCAGCAGATTACACTTCTCATTTCCATTTATGTTTAAAAGATACATCACAGATTATCACTCCTTCAGGAATACCAGTGTTTGATGTATAGATTCAATATTCTTTCAGATCTCAGACGAGTATGACTCAGAAATTTATTTCTTTTTTCCTCCTGGAGGAAACAGTTTTTCTTACTCTTCAGGAAGGGGCTTCTTTTTTTTAATGTCAGGTATCTTTCAGGATCTCAGTGATTTTTCTCTTAGATTTACCCCAACTACCCTACACAACTTTCAAAGAAATTTTATATTATTTTCAATAAATTCTCTAATCTAACATTTCTCATAACTCCCTGCCATAGCGAATATTAAGAACGTTGGAGAAGGTTACTTAAATCTGCCGATTAGTAGCATCTAAATCTTTTCTTTTTCAAAATAGTTTATTTAGAGCACGTGTTGGCTTTTTTCTTATCACCTTCCCTTGTCACCACCTCTCACTATGTGATGTTCGGGATCTCGTGAGGGTGTGGCTATGTGTCCTTCGGGTTCTGGTGGGGAATAGGGCTCCAGGCCTACACACTGGAGTCTGAATAAGGTCTCCATTGGCCTCTATCTTTGCCAAATCCCTGGTCTTGACTTCAGTGCCACCTGGCCTTCAAGCTTGCAACAACATTCAAGGTCACTGAGTCTGAACTCTGATACTGTCTCTGTTGGATGATAACCTGACCGTTGACATCCTCCATTTTCTAATTCTGGGACTCTCTTGGTCCTCCGGTTCCATTTACTCCACACGGCCCTTCCCCCGGAATTGCAGGAGCTTCGGCACAGCAGGTGTGAGAAGTCAGACATATCACCGCGGACTGCCGATACAGGCACCTCCCTTTGCTGGTGCTGCACTGTCTCTTCCACCACACTCTGGACATGCATGCAACCAGAGGAAAAGTCTTCCTCAGTAGCGTGCCCTTCCCTCCATTGTACTACACTCAGGGAGGTGGCACCATGCTCTACTGTTCTTAGGTCTCCTCAAACTTACTTGAATTGTTATTGCTCCTTTCTGCCAGTTTGGGTGATCCTACCCCATGGTGCACACCTGAAACTCATCGGCCTCAATTTCCACACCTTTTTACTCTTGAGCACCCATGCATCCTTGTTGAGATCTCTACACTCTGAGCTTATGATTGCTGAGTATTCTACCAGGTCTGACTTTGGGTAAAGAGTCTCAAAATAACTATGAAATATATATTGGGTTCACATCTCTCAAACTTCTCACTGCAAAGGAGGAGGCTTCGCTTTCTGGATTTCTGCCCTGGTATACCATTTGGCCTGGAAGTCATCCTCACATAGATTTTCTGTCCCTCTTCATTCTAGCCAACCCTTGCCGCCATGATATGGAGGGATTAGGAGTCTGTCTTTGATGGCACAGAAAATTATGAGTTAGTCCTCTGCCTTTCTCAATCCAGACCCATCTGCTGTATTTCCAGAAGAAATCTCTGTTAGATGACACTCCATTTCATTGTCAGCGGTGACACCTCTCTACTTCTATTTTCTGATAGTTCTTTCTACAAAATCTGAAAATATTGGCCTCAGATATCAGGGTTCACATTTTTATATTACCTACAAATCTGAACATGAATAATAAATTATAAAGCCATGGAAAAACATGTGACAAATTACCATTTTCTCTGTCAAATGATTGTGCCTTTCTACAAAGATGATATTGTTCCTCACTGTCAAAAAAGTTGTTCTTCCAATAGTGTGTTTGTTGAGTACTTCCTTGTCTGGTTTCTCTTATGGCCAACAGTGTCATGATTTAGCGAGTGGCAGAAAAAGGCATAGGCAAGGGCTATGGGGTAGAGTGTCGTTTTAGTGCCCAGGCTTACAATCCACACCTTACAGTGCTGGGCCCCTCAGGGTGTGTCTGGGACTGCCATGTCTGGGGCGAGTGTGACAAAACAGTCAATAACTTAGTTTTTATACTTAAGTAGTTTTGATTCGAACATTAGCTCTCCCTCTTGGTTAGCTGTATGACTTCTTAGAGAGTTAATGTCTCTAAACTTCAGGCTTCTTCTCTATAAGTTGAAATGACCAGAACATCTCCCGTCCCTTTGTGGTGAAACAAATAGGACTTGGCACACAGTAGGCAATCCATAATAGTAATTGTTATTATTACTATGACTATGGTGATAGTAACAGCGCTAATAGTGAAACACCATGGAAACTCTTCTTGTCTTGCTAAAATTAAATTTACTGCCAAGTAAGCTGAACATAATTGCATTCCAAACTGCATTCAGGGGTAAGTAAGAACTTCCTTCTTGAGAATTAGGAAGATGGAGTTTCCCAAAGAAAGCTCTCGCCACCACCGGCTCAGTGGGAAGTCATTAGCTAGGGATCGGAGTGGTTCTTAGGGGGACAGTTGACCCTCAACATGCGCTGGAATAACAGGACCCATTTATGGCTGACAATTGGCTCTTGCCCAAGTGGCCCATGAAGTGTATGGGCCAAGCATTCGTTTTACAGTCCTTTTAAAAGAGGGCTCCAAATGTTGCTGGGTATCTTAAAGTCTAAATTGTTACATGTGGAGGGGACCACCCATGCGTGCTTAGGCTTTCCCTTTTAGAGGCAGGAGCACATTCCAAAAGCTGTGCTTGGTATGTCTTGCCAGCCCAGCCTTTTCCAAGCTGTTAATATAAACGATTTCTTGGACACTGGACTTCACACTCATGTGCTTCAACTGGATTTTTTTTTTCATTTTCTTATAAGTGGAAGACCTTAAATCAAAAATCAGATATGGGACTGGTGATGTTTTGAACCAGCCTCTGGGTTGGGGGACAGGATTCAAGCACACGATAGTTTTTACGGAGAACATCAGCAGGGCGTCTAGTCGCAGAACTTGATTGTACAGTCAGTTCTAGTGGAATGAGGAAATAGGGCCGATTACTATGGCACCCCCAAAGCTATGATGATTAAAGACAGTGTGCTCTTGCTTGGCGGGCTCATGACCTAGTTTCCTAGGAGATATGTCATATAAACCAATAGTCATCATAGGTATCAGCCCTCTGCAGTGGTCTGAACTAAGTGCTATGGAACAGCGAGACGGCAGCCAGCCCTGGATAACAACCTCGGGAGGATTTCCTAAAGATGGTGCTAGCGTGCCAGGCTTCGACGGATACGTGGAACATCGCCAAGAATAACAACACTTTGTGAAGAGATAGCATCATTCTAAGGAAACAAGTGTGTGTTACAATAACAGAGCTAAGATGATGTTAGCAAAATAATACAACTGCCCACTCTAATTGCTCTCACTGTGTTATTATTAATAATAGACATAGTAAAGGCGTGTTTGAATTTTCCTGTATGTATTCAAAAGGGCAGAGCCATGCAGCTTGCTAGGAATGAAAATGAAAAATCTCTCCAAAGTGCCTCCCAGAGGGTTAGAGAAGAAAGAAGTAGGTGTTTCTCACTGGCTTTCCAAGGGCACGTGGAAGGCAATTCCCAGCCAAGGAGGAAAGTCACACTTTCCTCTTGAGCTATCCCAGCCAAGATGAGGCATACATGGGGTAGCCTGGTCTGCTGGTTTCCTGAAGCACTCACGAAGGCCTCTGCCACATTGCATTCCAGGAGGCACAAGGAAGGAACGGAACGTTTAGGGCGTTCTGTGTGCATGTAGAGCAGGAGCTAGCGAACTGGGGGCAAGACCCAGATCCTCTGCTGTTACCCAGACTGAACGTTGCCAAGATGGTGGACTTCTCTGTCCCGCCTTTACTTAACTCCCACTTAAACAACCATGAATGTTGCTACTTTTAAATTAAGTGGCCAGCCCCTTGAGCTGGACGTTCCATCTAGATTTTTGAATGCCATTCCTTCCATTCAGGTTCAATCCTCTAAAACCTTAAATGTGTGACCACTGGGAGGTAAAAACCGAGGGTATTTCTGAAAACAATGTCCTCCTTGTTGCAAAAGATAGCAATTTGCTTGCACTGTCATGCTAAGCTTCGTTTTAAAACGCCTATTGTGCTAACAGAAACTGACAATCTTTCCTTCTCCATGGCCCATATCAGAGAAGAAGGGCATTGACTCAAAGTTGCTTGACACATATTTGGTAAACAGTTGTTTCAGAGACCCCTTCTTTGGGATATTTTCCAACCTCCCCTTCCCTTTCTGGAAATGACTTCTTTCTCCCCAGCATTGTCTTTATGTTCCTGGAGCCTGGTGGTGATGCCAGGCTGACAGTAGACCGTCCGTGGACATCAGGAAACGGATCACTCACAGATACACCGGCACTGCTGCTGGGGAAACGAAAGTGTGGGATTTGAGTGGTTTCCAAGCCAACCTCTAGCCTTCTCCTAACTTTGAAAAGATACTTGTGAGTACACATCTCTTAACCATCGCAAAGTCACATAAGTAGTGGGTCACTTCCTGTAAAGCCCCACAACCCTGGTAAGGGACTGAGATAATTATCAGGCCCCATCTCTGTGCCAGGGCCTGCATCTGCAGCTTTATATGAGTTGTGTCATCTAATCTGCCAGTATCATGGAGTAGCATTATGATGGCCATTGCACGGATGAGGTGGCTGGTCTGGAAAGATGAAGCGATTTGATCGGCAAGGGCCCGGGTGGGGACTGGGCTGGTTTGGCTGCACTGTTGTGCTTCTCTGGGGGATGGCTGGGCTCCTGGGCAAAGGCAGCTCTGCACATGTGCAGACTTCGAAGCACGCCCAGTCACCCTTGCACCTGTCATCCTGGTGAACACGCACCTTGCCTCACTTATCCAAAGCTGAATGAAAATTCTTCTCCACAGCTTGCATGCCCTCCTATAATGTGCACTTTTACCAAACACCTGAGGGGCAGCTAAGCTCCGGATTCTGGAGCCAGACCACGTGGGTTTGAATCTTGGATCAAATACTAGATCACACTTAGCCGGTGAGCTGGGGAAAGGTATCTAATCTCTCTGTGCTTCCTTTTCATCATTTTTTAAAACGTTTATTTAGTTTTGAGGGGGGGCAGAGAGAGAGGGAGACACAAAATCCGAAGCAGGCTCTAGGCTCTGAGCTGTCAGCACAGAGTCCAACGCGGGGATTGAACTCACGAACGGCAAGATCATGACGGGAGCTGAAGTCAGATGCTCAACTTACCAAGCCACCCATGCCCCTCAGTTTCGTCACTTGTAAAGCGGTAATAAGCATAGCACCTATTTACAGGCCTAGGGAGGCTTGAATGACTTCACGGGTGTGACATCCTGGCCCACATGCTACGTAAATGCTCTGTGCATCGGCCACCATCATGATATTATCACTTATAACCAAGGAAGCCTTGTAAGCTATTGCTGAGTCCACCTTTTTCCTCACTCTCCATCTCCCTGAGGTCAGGCTTCTTTACTCCTGACTGGTTTTTGAGGTCATCTCTTTCTTCCTCGTCTGTGGCTGTTACCCTCACTGTCTCCATCCACGTGTTTGCGACCACTTCCCATCTTCTGTGACCAGTATCTTGCCTTCCCACTCATCGCTTATAATCTTTTCTTTCTACAAGCAACTCTGAATGTGACATCTGCTTAAAAACCTAGTTTGTCCCCCATCGCCCTGAGAATCAGCTGCTAACACTTTAGTCTGGAATTTTCATTGTTTCCTAATTTGGCCTGTTCGGGAATGTGTTTGTCTCTCTTCTCACTCATCCTGTCGTCCGTTGGCCTCTGCGTGTTCCACTTTCACTGAAAACACGTGCCATTTCACGCTTCCTGCCCCGCCTGCTCTATTCCCTCTCTCAGATGCCATTCTCTTTCTTCACTTGGCAAACTCCTCCTCCTTTGATTTTGTCCTTTAAGAGCCATTATGAGCTCTTTTGGGAGCTTCATGACTTACATTCTGGTTCCTGCTTGCCCCAGAAGAACTTCCAGTAAGCACTCTCAGCCTTCCCCCCAAAGTTTCCTGCTCTGTTCCCCTCCATTCTATGAGCTTCTTATGTGTTTCTGTATCCCTTGCATCTCGCAGAGGGCCTCGCCCAGGGAAAGTACGTGGTAAATATTTGTTGATTAAAAGCTTATATAACATTTGGGGCTGGAAAGGAGAACGAGATCCTTAACTTTTTAGTTTTTGAAAAAGACACAGTAAAGAATGCATCAGAGTCAGTATCTCAATGGCCTTGGACTCCACAATGTTTCAAAAATAGGTCTTAAAAGTTTTCTAAGATGGGTTCTAACTATACTTCCTTTTCTACCCCTTTTGCTTTCAAGTTTAAGCCCAGGTTTGCACGCTTACAGGGAAACATTCTGTGAGCTTGAAAGCTCTTTTTAGTAAGCACATTCTACCTTTTGTGGGAACCCATCAGAAATCCAGGATGCCTGGATTAAACCTTCCAAAGAACAGGAAATCTCTTTTTCAAAAAATGCAAACAAATACCAATAAATGGGCTTAAGCCCTAAGGATTTTATCATGAGTGAAAACCCAGGCTCAGGAGAATTTGTGGTTTCTCCACGTGGGCGAGAACGCCCTCTTCCGCCTGCTCCTGCTGACGCTGACTACTGGCAGGGAAGTGAATTTGGTTTGGATTTGCCTTCTGGTTCATTAAAAAAGGAGGGGAGCATGTTAAAATAAGTGGGGTCAGGATAAAGATCTCGGTTTCACATTTGGATCCGTAATTGTTTGGGTTAAAATTGGAGAATTTCGCATTGCAGGTCTGTTCTTTTGCGGATAATGAACCCGAGGTCCAGGGGAGTCCAACAAGTTGCCTGAAGGTCCCCTTCCCATAACCCTCCTTTTCACGCCCACTGCCCCTCCCTCTGTTTCCCTCTGTCCCCCTCCCCCAGAACCACAGCCACCGGCCCCTTGGTGCCTGAGCAGGGACTGAACTTGGGCTCTCCGCTCTTCAGCCAGGGATCTCTCTAGAGCTTGGGAGGACAATTTCCTCTGTTTTCTCTGGAGCCAAAACCCGCTTGCCTTCCTGTCCTGGCTGCTCCGTCTGTGGTCACATTTCGTGTCACTCCATTGGAAGTGCTGTCAGGTGCTCTTTAAGAGAAGGGGCTGTGGGAAAGAGCCTGGTAGACTTAGAGGGGCCTCGTGCAAGGGGATGGTCCCAGAGCTGCAGATTCCCCAACCATGGTAGCTGGAGCAGGCCGTCAGAAAGAGCCCATGGCCAGACGAGTGGGACGAGCCTGACAGCTGATCTTTTCCCAAACACCATCTCTATGCGAAGGGAGCAGCTGCTCCTGAACCAGTTCCCAGGCCACAGGGTTGAGTAAGAATGATCCAATTCAGCAAATATTCATCAATGACCACTGCGTATTGGGTTTTGCATATATGCTGGGAAAAAAGACATAGTGTGAGTCCTGCGCTTGGCGAGCTCCAAGTCTGGTGGCGGAGACAGATGAGCAGACAGTTTTATTCCATAAAATTGAGTTGGGTCTTGTGCCTGCATGATGAACACAGTGTGACAAGGATGAACTCGAGGGAGGGAGGATTTACAGAGATGAGGACTGAGAAGTGGCTGGAGGCATGGGGAGGACTGGGGAGAGGGATGTAAGAAGTCAGCTGAGAGATCGAGCAAGAGCCAAGATAAGGAGCGTGGGTCGGCATGGAGAAGTGAAGTGGGTGGGCGCTCCAGGCTAGGGCATGACATCCATGGAGATTGGGGGGAGGGGTGGTAATATAAAAAGGGATTTGGGAGAGAAGGACCTTGAACACTCAGGAATTTGGATCTTTCCCTCTAAGTTAAACCACGCAGTGCCAAAAAGAAAGCATGGTCCCAGTTGCCTATGACCTCAGGCCTAAATCTTTAGGATAAGAGCATGTGATATTTGATTTCTGGAATCAATTAACAAAGAGAAGTAGCTGCTTTGGTTTGGTTGCAAGCTAGTGATACCTGGTCACAGTGTTGTTTATTTTTAACTTGCACTATGGTGTTTTAACCGGGGAATTGATGGTGAAGACCCTGGACTCTGAGAGACAAGGCCAACCCTGATGTGCTTTCAGAGGCCCCAAGAGGAGGGTCTCTTGACCCCTTCCCTTGTGTGACTCCTTCAGCCTGGCTCCAGTCTGTCCCTCAGTTTTGTAAGTTTTACCCAGGGGTCTTCCTTCATTTCCCACTGCCCCAAAGGGCAAAAGTTTGGCAGATTTCTATCAACACCTATTCATCCTGAATTTCTAGAAAAGGAGATGCCACCAGGGGTTTTGTAGACACAGGGAATGTAGACACAGAGGAGACCCTTAGACATAGGGCAGGGGCTATGATGGGGGGCCTGCAGTGAGTCAGAGGCACCCCCCTTCTTTGCAACTGCTATGTGCATGGCACTGCCTTCCAGCCAGTGGAGGGAGCTCCTTGCAGAAGCTCTTGGGTTTGAGAATGTCTCTCCCTTGATCTAAACTTCCCATGTGATAAGTAGGAAAATTGAGGCCTAAAGAGGTAGGGAGTCGAATGTGTTTAGTTAACCTAAATGTTTGAAGGAAAGGTGCGGTGAAGTTGAGAGTAGGGGGGGAGACGGGGAAAACCAGGTGAGACAAAGAGGCTTGTCTCCCAGGACAGACTCTTATTAACAAGATCACAAGAGACTAATGGACAAGGCAGGAAAAAATGAGAAATTGAGATGCTGGCATCCTCTGACTGTATATATTAATCTATGTAGGCAAGAGACATGACAGAATGTTATCTGGACTTTGAAAGTGATTATATAAATTAGGCAGAAGCTATCTGCTTCTCATCTGCTTCCCTCTGGTACATTCCATAGCTGTTAGAGCTCGTTCAAATAACATCCTACAGGAAGACTTCCTTCTGGAAGGAATTCTCCAATCCAAGTCACTTACTCGATTATTGGCCTTTTAAAAAATGTTTATTTATATTTTAGAGAGGATACAGAGTCTGAGTGGAGGAAGGGCAGAAAGAGAGGTAAACACAGTATCTGAAGCAGGCTCCAGGCTCCAACAGAGCTGGCCACGGGGCTCGAACTCATGAACTTCAAGATCATGACCTGAGCTGAAGTCAGATGCTCAACCAACTGAGTCACCCAGGTACCCCTTGATTATTGGTCTTGACAGCACCAAGTCCCTCCTCTTCTGGGCACTTAAAATTACAATATTCACCAAACCATTTGATTAAAAATTTTCTACCCCATTAAACTATAAGCCACATAAGGGCTTGAATCATGTCCACTTTGGCCCACCATTGAGCCCCCAATGCCAAACATAGTTCCTGGCACCTGGAATGTTGAGTTAATAAACAAAATAATGAATAAACAAGACTGCTTGAGAATGAGTGGTTGGTAAGAGACTTAATTTAAAATCAAAAGGTTTAAATAACTACTGAGAGAAACAAGAGAAGAAATATATCAAAAACAAAAATACATTACAAATGCGAGGCACTGGCTGAAATGGAGACCATGTCTTTATGGTGGTTTTGGTCTACAGGTATTTGTGGAGCACCCACAACGTGTTGAGTATCGTGCTTGTTGTTGAGGATAACTGGATAGATATATCTCTCATGGAATTTCCAGTCTAACCTTGATCTATGGTCCTAGTGTAAGACAAGTAGTAGCATTGACTCAGGATATAAATTATACTGGGTGAGTTCTTTAATTGGACAGTTGTATGAGAATCTTGGGAATACTGGTGATTTTAAAAAAAAATCAGGTGATCAATCCTGAAGGTTCAGGCTGAAAAAAGAAGAAACTTAAGTCTGTTTAAAAGAGAGTGAGTAAGAGCAAGGGTAGAAGGAAGGAAGGAAGTTGGTGGTAAGGGTTGCAGAGAACAAGAGGGAGAGAGGGAGAAAGAGAGAGAGAGAGAGAGAGAGGCAGGCCATATTATAAAAGACACAAACAGTATGATACATGAAATAAATATGACACATATATCCTTTACAAATATAAATGGCATAGCATTAAAAGTAAGAATATTTTTAGATCGGCTAACAGAGCTAGATCCAATATTCTGTTGCATGCAAAACACATACTTAAAACAGAGATTCTGGAGTATTAAGAACAACAACAACGGCAACAGATGATGGGCTAACAAACACCAAGCAAATGTGAAGACAAGAAGTAGGAATCACAATCTTGATTTCCAATGAAGTAAAATTCTCATGAAAAGTATTAAAAGAAAAAACAGGATATTTTGTGTAAATATCTTATAATTCACAATGAGGATTTAATGGTTATTAATATTCCTGAACACAGCAACATAGTAGCAATATATCTACAACAGACACTCAAAATGAATCACAGATTTAAATGCAACGTTATACAACTTCTGGAATTAACATGGGAGACAATGAGGTGACCTTGGTGTGCTGTTGAGTTTTTAGATTTGACACCAAAAGCCATAATTCATGAAGGAACAAAATCGATTAGTTGGATTTCATTGAAATTAAAAAGTGTTCTGTCAAAGAAACTGTTAATAGAAAAAACCATGCAACATCCTGGAAAAAGAATTTTTTTGTTGTTAAACACATATATATAAAGGACTCGTGGTCAAAAGATAGAAATAACTCTTAAAATTCAACAATAAGAAAACAAACAACTCAAATGAGAAGTGGGCAAAGATATTGAACAGACGCCGTACCAAAGAAGATACACGGATGGCAAATAAACATGTCAAAACAGGCTCCACGCCATTTGTCACTAAGGAGATGCAAGTTAAAACATCGGTGAGATACCGATATGCAATATACCTGAACAGAAACTGACAACAGGATTGGGGGTGAGCGTCAAATACAAATTTATAAGCAGAACTAACACCATGGAACTGTGGGTGGCTGTGTTTTATGTGGCTGCTCCCTGTGTGATGGCTTTATGCATTGACGAAAGATTGAAATGATTCATAGTATGTTTCTGGCCACAATGGCATTAATCTCAAAATTATTAATAAAAACATAACTACAAACACCCCAACTATGTGAAAATCAACTGGTCTGCTTCTAACTAGTCCATGGATCCAAAAAAAATCAATATGGAAATTAGAAAATGTTTTAAACCAATTTATAATAAAGGCAACTTGCCAAAATTTGTGGGGTGAAAGTAAGCAGCCCTTATAGAGAAATTTAAAGCATTCGATGCTTATTTTAGAAAAGAAGAAGGCTGAAAACTAATCATATAACATTCTATTTCGGGGCGCCTGGGTGTCTCAGGCAGTTAAGCGTCTGACTTTGGCTCAGGTCATGACCTCATGGTTCGTGGGTTCGAGCCCCGCATCAGGCTATGTGCTGACAGCTCAGAGCCTGGAGCCTGCTTCAGATTCTGTGTGTCCCTCAATCTCTAGCTCTGCTCTGTCTCTCTCTCAAAAATGAATAAACATTAAAAAAATTTTTTAAGAAAAAAATTTAAAAAAACATCTATTTCAAAAAGCAAGAAAGTACATTAAGGCTTTATTATCGAATAAATTCTTAGATATTACCTAAAATATTATCTAATAAATTAATTATTTTAATTAGGCCCCAGTTGCATAGAATTGGATAATTTTAATTAGATCCCAGTTGCATAGAATTGGATATATTGGTTATGACCATATAACACGTGGTCATAATTGATTAATACATGACTTACCTTTATTTGGTTAATTCGTTAATAATTATTTTATAATCCAATACACCTATGGACTAACCACACATTAGGAAGAACAAGAACTTTGAGTTTAACCTACATCTAAGCATATTTTCTCCCCTTTCCCTATTTCCCTGCTTCCTCTGATGCAGCTTACTCATCACCCTGGATTTCATGTCATTCTTGCCTAGTTTCCTATGTATTTGGTTTTGTTACATCAATATATATTCCAAACACAAAAATGTGTATAAATTTTTGTTTTAATTACTTTTAATTTCATAAGAATGCTGTAGATAATTTTGGCAGTTGCTTTTTCATTTAATATTACATTCTTAAGATTCATCCAAACTTTTGTCACTGTTGTTTATTTCGATGGCTATGTAATATTCCATTCTGTGAATATGCCACCTGTGTTCATTTTCCTTCCTACTTGTGGACCCTAGGTTGATTCCAGCTGCTACCATAAACATTCTTGTATGTGTGTTTTCTATAGTATCTATACAGGAATTCTTCTTCTACAGATACCTAGAGGTTTCGTTACTGGTTCACAGTGTATGCGATAGTCAACTGTATATTCACTTTGCGCTCCACAGTTCTCTGTTCTTCATAGAATTTTCCAAGTTATTTAACTTACCATATTTCATCAATCCTAACATGCACTTTCTCCCCATATTTAACATTTTTAAAAGTAGTAATATTTTTACAATCAATGATGTATCATGGTTTGACTGTTGGTGTTTTTTTTTTCTTTCTAAACAATCCATAAAATAGTGACTTGCCTTACAATCAATAGTGGTTTCGATTTAGTAAATATGATCATTTTCACAAAAACAAGTTCTTTCACGCATGTACTTTATCACGCCCATATTTCAACCGTTTACCAAACGTTAAATCCTATAATTAAAATCACAAGTGCAACTGGCGCATTCAAGCGTGGGGGGAAAGGCAATGGACTCTTGGAAAGCTAGTAGGGAGCCCGCGGCAGGAGCACAGCTGAGCAGGGAAGAGGGGCGCTGGTCAGGTGCACTAGGGGGAGAAGGCAGAGAACGTCCATTGTGAGTCAGCGAATGGAGATTCCTGGAGACGGCTCCTAGGGTAACACCTCAGTGTGCCTGTCCCCAGCACAAAGCTGTGAACCATCCCTCTTCACGAGTCTGCCTGGGAAAGGACCGGTCCGGCCGGCGTGGCTCGCCTCGTTCAGGGACTGCTGGCCCGCCCTGGCCTGTTGCACGGAGCTCCGACCATTAATAAATCCTCTCCCCTGCAAACTGCTTTCACGTCCTGTCCCATTCCTTCAGAAACCAGGAAGAGTCATAAGATCACATTATAGAGAGGGATCCTACTGGCTCTTCGGCAAAACCTCATTTTTCTTCTTTGAAAGCAAGACGTTCTGAGGGGTTTTCGTTATTTGCAGTAGCTTCCTGTTCTCAAATATCGCCATCTCCAAGGAGCAGGGCAAGCGGAGTAAGCAGGAAGGATTCCCAGGGCTTCCCCGAGGCTTCAGTTCTGTATCTGCGCTTCTGCGGTGAGCATTTCAAACTTCCAATATCAGGATTTAAACTTCCTTTGCAATTCCCAAGTCAGGAAGGCAACGTCATGCCCCCAACTGTGTGCCCAGGAAGGAGAGAGATACCCCTGGTTTCCTGGCTTGTTCTGGCTTCCACCCTGGGCCTGGGTGTCCTCATTTTGTGCCAACCCCAGAGTATCCTTGCAGGATTAATCATGATCGTTCTAGTTTTGCATGGTGCCTGTGTGCATTAAGCACCTGTTAAATGTCACCATCATTACTTTAAATCATCATCTAAAGACAGCAGTGAGGTGGAGGGGCGGGGGGGGGGGGCATTAGCCTGTCATGTTCCAAAGGAAGAAATTTGCTTGTCGCAGTGATTAGGGGCGAAACGAGAAAGCCTGGTGTATTGCCAACACTTTCCCTGCAGTTTTCAATTTCTCTTTTCTAGGAATAGAAGCAGAAAGTATCAGGAAAATGTCATTTGGCAGATAACCTGCCCTCCTCCAGTTTTGTTTTATTATTATTTTCCTTGAGGCATCACATCAAAAAAAATGGGGGAAATTATTCTATGAAACTTCTTAGCTCGAAAAATTAAAACCACATTTCTCTGTCTGTGGCCTCTGACTCCTGGAGCAGATGGCTCTGGCAGGGCTCCCTGCCTGCACACCAGGATCGGGGCCTCCTTCTCCTTTCATTGATCATCGTGACACTCCAGCAGGGCCGGGAGCCCGGGTGGAGCGGCGAGGCCGGGGGCTAGTGTGTACACACAGTCATTCAAGCCGGAATGAAATATGGCAGTCACAGTGGCCCTCTTCAAATATGTGTTCTGCAAATTAAATTAGAGGACTCGAGAACAGGCATTCGAATGAATTCGAAGAATCAATTAAGTTCTAATCACTTAGCAGTTTAAAAAACACTTTATGGTTCAGTCCTTACAGTGACGATGGAAGGGCCATTAGTATAATGCCTTGCTTAACAAATGAAGGAACTGAGGCTTAGAAAAGCTAAATGATTTGTCCCAAAATACAGATCAATCAAGGCGCAGAGCCGGGGCTTCACACAACTGTTCCCCTGTGTCTGGTCTTCCAAGAGCTTGACACTTGTGCTAGAAAGGATCTCAGTTATATTACTTTACTTCCAAGTCCCGTGATTTCTTTCTCAAGACCAAAAAAAAAAAAAGTTGTTCTGTATGAAACTGCAAAGAGAGGGAGGGAAGAAAGGGAGAGTGGGGGGGAGGGAAGGAGAATGGGAGGGAGGAGGAAGGGGGAAGAGAAGGGAAAGGGAAGGGAAGGGAAAGGGAAAGGAAAAAGAGAGAGCGAGGAAAAAAAAGAGTAACACCATGGCATCTGGTGTCTCCACTAAAGGAACATCTGTGTATTCCCCCCAAACCATGAGAAAGAATCCAGCTCTTTATCATAAGTTATCTGGAAGAGAGAGCACAGGCCTTAGACAACACAACACTCAGAAAACTTTCCCTAAAATCCTCTTTAGATACCTTACCTCTTCTTCTCCCTGAAGATTTAAATTTGACAACTTCTAAACGAGTCCCCTCTGTCTCTCTGTAGAGTCCTGTGACTGCCACCCTGCGCTCCCCTCTCTGTCACACAGTGGGCTCACCCACGCTGGCCTCCCCAGAAGCCTGGGCTCCCCACCAATGATTCTCCAAACAGGAACTGGAGGGAACAAAGTCCTCCATCCTCTTATGTATGAGGCCCCCTGCTCCCTTATAAAGGAGAATAAATAAGAAGAACTTCATGAAAGAGGAAGTATAGTTGGTCTTAGAGAAAAAATGGAATTGCAAGTAGAAAGTAGGAGAGGCGAGAAGGCACAAGAAGAGCTAGGGGGCTGATGGGATTTTTAGTCCCTAATTGGGGTAATTGAGCCAAAATGTGTGTGAGGCAAGGCTGAGATGAGGAACAGAGAGGGGCTGACCGTGGCCGTGGCCAAGAGGATATAAAAACACCTTGCACCCAGCGAGACGCAGGAGAGGGTGAGAAAGGGAGGTTCCTCCACCACCTCCTTCTAGATCTTGTATTTATTCTCATCAGTGAATGGAGATGGAACATATTTGATAAACGCACTTGAATCTTGAAGACCGTGGTATTAGATAATAGGCCTGCTCAGAACCTTGGAATGACCCTTTCCTTTGGGGAGCACGGGAGACCACGGGAGTTTGGGGGGGACTAAGAGGGGAACATGGCAGTTGGGAAGCTCAGCAACACCCAACGTTCTGATGCCAAGTCAAGGGCCCGCCCCGCTGTACCACGGCTGTCTTTCACATTAGCTGGGTAATTCTAACATCTCAATCGTTGATGACATGAAAAACTCTAGGAGGTAAGCCACATACTTGTGGGTTTTTAACATTTTGATAGTTTGGCTGTCGTGCAGACTTTTATTAAACCCAGACCCCCGTGCACACACACATGCACACAAATAGCTCTGAAAAGAATTTTTCTGAGCATCAGAAGATACTTTGGCCTGGCACCTCCTGCCCCTTAGTATTTTGCTCCAGGGAGAGAGAGGAGGGAAGTGATTAGACTTTTGCAAGTTTACTGAACGTAGTAAATCAGTGGAATGGATTCGTGTGCCGGGCAGTGGTATCTCGGCCCCAAATCACTCTGATCACACGATTTTGAAGAATTTAATACAAGGGGAATCCCTGGTGCCTTCAGTGGCTTCTCTGAGAATTTGATTAGTTCGCCACTTCTTGGTTTGATGAATTAGGGTGGTGAGGCTGTATTTTGGCATAACCCCTCCATTTGCCAGATTGGGAACATAGCATGTGGTAAGACTCAGTGCATTCTTATTAAATGACAGAGTGAATCTCGGATGAAGGAGTGGATGGACTAATTCCGGCGGATCCGGGTTCCATGATGGTTTCCGCACCGTGGTGTTGCTTGTGGCTGCAACCTCACAGTTCCCCAAGGAGGAGAACAGCCATGTCAGAGCCTTTGCAAGATGAGCTCAGCCCGTGGTCCTTGGGTTAGAGGCTAGAGATGAGCCTCCAGTCCCGGGCAGTGATGGGGCTTCTCCTTCTGACTAACACTATAGTAGCATTTCCCAGGGGTGGCGCAGTGCAAGCTTCAGAGAGGACCCACCCGGGGAAACTTGATGAGGACCTGCCGCCCAGATCCACAGCTTGCTGGACAGGGCTGCACGTAAGGCACGTTTTCTAGCAAATGCGATGTGTTCGAACTTAACAAACACGATGGTCCATTAAAGGGCTTAGCAACAAATATTCCAGGAGAGCTGTAGCTCCTCCATCCTCTCTTAGTTTTCTGAGTCTATCTATACCAAATTGCTGAATCTGGCACTTGGATGTATTGAGAAATAACATAGATTATGAGCCTTTTAAATAACTAGTAATGAATATTATGTTGGAGAAATTTACCTCCATTAAATGAAAGCCCAGCTGACAACACCTAAAACTGTTCCCCGTATAACCTGATACTGATTAAAACTTTGTAGAAGTATAAAATCCGTCGACAACATTCAGATATGCCAAGTTTGACTTAGGAAAGTTGACTTCATCGAAATCATAGTCACAATGAAAATTGAAAGTGTGCTCTGCCCCGAGGAGGCAGGAGGGTTCAAGTACAACCCGTCCTTGCTCCCTACTGGTTGGGTCTGAATTTATTTGTCTTGGTCGCCCACAGACAGATCTCCTTGTAGAAAGTGAGGCAAAACATCACCCGAAGAGAGAGCCAGGGAGCCTGGACATGTGCTGGGGGAGGGGCATGAGTAGGGTGCCGCTGGGCAGGCCGTGGGAGGTGGGTTGGTAGGGATGGCAGGCAAAGTGGGAAGCAGGGAGTGCTGGTAGAGGAAGGGAGTGTGAGTAAGCCCTGGAAGGGCAGTGCCTAGAAGACCAGCGTCTCAGGCTGAGGACACACAGGCTGTTTGACACCATGATTATTTGAACCTAAGCATTTTAGCCACAGTTAAACAAGATGTGTTATGAAAACATGATTCACCTGTAAATTTTTGTCCCTAAATAATTTTTATTTATTTTGAGAAAGAGAGAGAGAGAGCATGAGCAGGGGAGAGGCAGAGAGAGAGGGACACACAGAATCCAGAGCCAGCTCCAGGCTCTGAGCTGTCAGCACAGAGCCCGATGTGGGGCTTGAACTCACAAGCTGTGAGATCATGACCTGAGCTGAAGTCAGACGCTTAACAGACTGAGCCACCCAGGTGGCCCTGTTCCCAAACAATCTTAAAGCTTCTAGCCTCTGCCTTTGGGAATTTGTGAAATTGTGATAGAATATATATTGCAAACATGTATATTGAAAATATACAATATATACCATAATATAATATGGTATAGTATGGTATTTCATTTTATCTTCCTTTTAGTTTTCCTGATCATTAATGAAAGTAATAAGTTCATATGATTATTATTCATATGTTTATTGGTTAGAAATTACTCCTCTATTGTGAAGAATCTTTTCATGGCTTTTCCCCATTATTTTTATTTTTTGAATTGAATTTAATTTTTTACTTAGTTTTCTTCTCCCTCCCCCCCCCCAGTTTTAAAAGCATGGTTGTATTTCCTTTTTTTTCAATGTTTATTTTTTGAGAGAGAAAGAGCATGAGGGGGGGAGAGGGGCAGAGAGAAAGGGACAGAGAATCCTGGGCGGCTGTGCTGACAGCAGCAAGCCAGATGTGGAGCTCGAACTCACAAACCGTGAGATCATAACCTGAGCCTAAGTTGGACGCTCAACCGACTGAGCCACCCAGGTGTCCCTGTATTTCCTTTTTATGTAGATCTGAATGAATTCCTTATATAATACTCACACTGATCAGTCGTATATATTACAAATATTACCTTCCTGTTTATAACATTATTTTCCTTAGGGTGTCTTTCGATGACTTGTGATTTTAATAGAGTCAATTTTCAATCATTTCTTATATAAATAGTATGCTTTGTTCCTGTTTAAAATTTTCGTCTCTACTCCAATGTAAAATTATCCAACTATATATTCTATTAAAAGTTTCCATGTTTCTTTTTAGACATTTAAACCATGGATCGGTCTGGAATATGTTTCTGTGTATAGTGTGAAGTCAGAATGTAGTTTCGTTTTTGTCCGCTTAGATGACCGTTTTTAATACGCCTTTCTCTCCCCCATCCATCCGGTACATCGCATCTCTCACGTCCCAAAGCTCTTAAGATGCACGGATTCCTCTCTGAGCTTTTTTCTCTCTGAGAATACATTTGGTGGCAGTACTACACTGTTTTAATTATTATGAGATTAATATTGCGTTGGATGTTTCTTCTCTCTGCTCTTTCAAAGTATCCTGGTTATTCTTAGAAGCTTTATTCTTCCAAACAAATCTTACCATCGCTTCCCAAATTTTAAGAAAATCCCCGCTAGGATTTGGATTGCACTTACATCAAATCCATAGATGAACTTTGAGACAATTGGCACCCCAAAGATTTGTTTCAATTCCGTGATCACAGTATATTTCTCCATTTACTTACGCTTCCTTAACACCTCTGAACACCATTCAGAATCTTCCTGTAGAAGCTTACACACTTCTCGTTGTTGGAATTACCACTCTCTAATATACTATTTTAAATGGCGGTGTCTTTTCAATTACACTTTCTATTATTTGTGGGTAGTTAATAGGTATTTATATTTAAATACAAAACAAAAAATGAAATAAATGAATAAATGAATTTTGTGTATCATTTCTAATTATCTGTGTATGTTCTTTTGATTTCTCCATGTAAAGGATCACATCATCTGGAATTAATGACCGGTTTATTTCCTCTTCTTAATCCTTCCGCACTTAACTGATTATTCTCCTGCCCTTACTGCACTATTGTGGAAACCCAATACGGTGTCTAGAAGAAGTAGAGTAGTGGGGAGACTTCTAGTGTTTCCTCATGCAATGTGGCATTTGCTATAGTATTTTAATAAATACCCTTTATTAGATTATAAAAGTGCCCTTGCACTTCTGGTTTACTAAAAGTTTATAGTCATGAGTGCATATTGAAAGTTAGCTTAAGGTTTTCTCAACCTATTGAAATTATTGTATAATGTTTAATCCATTCATATGGTGAAATAGGTGCTTTATACCCAAGTGGTATTGAGCCAGGTTTATCTTAATTGGTTGTCTTTTTATAAGGTTTGATTCAATTTGCCAGGATTTTAGTTAATGTTCCTTAATCTATTTTAATGAGTAAAGCAATGTTATAAATTGACGTCTTCCACATGTCAGCATAGTTCTGGGTGTCAGGGTTATGGTAGCAGAGGAGGATTCCTTCTCTCTGTTTGCAGGCATGGTGATGAAAGATGGAGATGGTGTAGGGGCGCCTGGGTGACTCAATTGGTTAAGTGTCTGACTTTGGCTCGGGTCATGACCTCACAGTTCATGAATTTGAGCCCGTGTTGGGCTCTGTGCTGACAGCTCAGAGCCTAGAGCCTGCTTCAGATTCTGTGTCTCCCTCTCTCTCTGCCCCTCCCCTGCTCATGCTCATGCTCTGTCTCTGTCTCTATTTCAAAAATAAATAAACATTAAAAAAAAAAAGATTGAAATGGTGCATACTTGAAAAGCTCAGTAGAACTTACTGGTCAAATTATTTAAGCCAATTTTTTTCTTCTTCAGTAGATTTATAACCATTGCTTCAATACTGTTATCCATCATTTCTTCTATCTGCTTTGGTAAGTTGTTTTTTTACTATTTCTTTTTCAATTTTCTCTGTTTTTAAGGTCGTTGGCATCTGCCATGTTTTATTTGAATCCCTCTTTAAAATGATTCATGTCTTCTTTTCCATTCAAAGTGTTCTTTGGTCTAGTTTTCCCTAATCTCACCAGAGATATTTGTTTATTTTTTTAGTTTTTTTGTGAGTTTCATTTTATCCGTAAAATGACTCTTGGCCATATTCATTCTGTTTACTGCTTTTCACTGGGATCCTCCTATTTGTTCTTTCCCGAATCTTATAATTTTTAGCCTTTAATTGCCAGCCACTCATTCTCCTTTACTTTTGGAAGTACTGAAGGCTATAAATTTTACCATAGCACCTCTCTTGTTACATCTCTGAACACTGATAGGTAGTATATTTATTACTGTATCATTCAAAGAATTTTAAATTTTCATTATGATTTATTATTTAAACCACAAGTTATTAGTTTTTTTTGATTTCCAAATATACAAGGTTTTAAGTTTAGATTTTTTTTAGCTTCAACTTAATTATTAAAATGAACAAACCTGAACTCTGTCATAGATACACCATGAATTCTATTGAGGCTTGCTTTGTGACTTAGTGCCGCTCAAATTTTGTATTATTTGCTGGGTGCTTGAGAGTAGTCTGTATTCCCTATGTGCTGGATATAAATTTAATTGAGTTGCTTACATCTTTAATATTCTTACTAATTTTTGTCTTCCTGACATGTCTATAATCACATGAAGTATTTTGAAGTTCCTAATACATTGATGATTTTCAAACCCTCCTGGAATTGCTCCAAATTGGCTTTGCACATTCGGAGAGCATTTCACTAAGGGTACACTTGTTTAAAACTCTTGTATCACCTTGACTCTTGACTATTTTATCACTGCGTGGTGACCCCCTTGATGCCTAATAGTTGTATATTACTTAAAGCCTATTTTTCCACGCTACTTCTCTTTTGGTTAAGAGTTTGTTGACATACCTTTTACATCCATTGTGTGGAGTCCAGAAAACGGATGCCTCATCCAAAGAGTGACAATTTTCTTAGCACTTCTGCAGCTAGAATTTGAAACCAGAGACTCGGCTACAAATAGGATGAAGGAAATGGAGTGGCAAAAGGAGCAAAGTGAGTTCACCCAGGTATTAGAGAATGGCACAAGGCCATTTCCAGTCGCAAAGCGGGAGAAGCAGATGTAGAATGCTTTTCCCAGAGACCACGCTGGCTGCTGGCACCACTGCTGTGGGAACCAGCAGGAGCAGGAAGCAGGCGTCGGCACTCCCCAGTCCCTGCTGCTGCTGCCGCTGCTGTTGCATTGTTTCTGCGGCTTCCCTTCTATATAGTTTTATTACATCTCTATGGGTGCTTTAAAATTACATTTTGTATTTAGCTTTTTTTTTAACTTCATAAAAATGGCACGAATCTGTATATAATCTCCTGGGTTTATTTTCACATGTAATTGTCTATAGCTCAGGTTGATTCGTTTTGAGGCACGTCTGCCCGGTTGGTTTACATTTCACTGTGTAAACACCCCAGAGTTTATTCATGTACTCTCCTGTTGATAAGCGTTTGGATTCTTTTCAGAATTTCTGTGAATAGCATGGCTGTGCGCTTCTTGTGTGAAAGTTTGCTTAAAGATATGTAAACAAGTGAGATTGTGGGTCATGAGGTATATGAATATTTACCTTTATTGGTTCATGAGGAACTGTTTTCCAAAGTGGTTTCACCAATTTACATGCCGTCTTGATTCCAAAGATCGATAGATAGGTAGGTAGGTAGGTAAGTAGATTGGATAGGATAAGATAGATAATCTTTGCAAATGCTCTAAATATTATTAACAAGGTAAAAGCAGAAGTTCTAAATTCACAGAGTGGGGGACATTCACCCTTGCCTAGGACCATAGTCACACTTGCCAAATGGGAAATTTGGGCCCTTCATGCTCCAAAGGGAGAGTGGAAAATCTAAAGCTGGAACAATTGCTTTTAAGTTGAGGACCTTCGGGTCAACTGTGCATTGACTTTTTAAAAAGTCAGGTTTATTGAGGTATAATTTACATGCAGTAAAAATCAGTCACTTTAGGTATACAGTTCTATAAGCTTTGACAAATCCTTGAGTTGTGTCACCCCTGCCACAATCAAAGTATAGAACAGTCCATCATTCCAGAAAGAGCCCTCATGCCTCTTTGTAATCAATCCCCACCCACCCCATCACCCCTGGCAACCATTAATATAATTTTAATACCTCTACTTTTGGCTTTTTCAGAAAGTCATGCAAATGAAATAATGCAGGTTGTGGCCTCTGCATCTGGCTTCTTCCAGTTAGTATGACATTTTTGAGATTCATCTGTGTTTTGCATGTATCAGTAGTTCCTTCTTTTATATTACTGAGAAGAATTCTGTGTCCGGAAGTACCTCAGCTCATTCTTTCATTCGCCAGTAGAAGGATATTAGTGTTCTTTACAGTCTTTGTGATTGTGAATTAAAGTTCTATGAATGTTCGCACAAAGGTCTTTGAGTGGAATTTGTTTTCATTCACCTTGGGTAAGTATCAAAGATCAGAATGGCTGGATTGTATGATAAGTCTATATTTAACTTTATAAGAAACTTCCAAACTGTTTTCTAATGTAATTTTACAATTCGTACTCTACCCACAAAACTTGAAAGTTCCCGTCTCTCTGTATCTTTACTAGCACTTGGTATTGTCAGTCTTTTTAATTTTCGCTATTTAAGTAGGTCTGTAGGAGTGTCTCATTATGGTTTTATATCCCATTTCCCTAATGTCTAATGTCGTTGAGCATCTCATCGGATGCTTATTTGCCATCGGTATCTCCTCTTTGATGAAGAGTCTATATCATCCTTTCCCTCATTTTTTAAATTGAATTGTTTGTCTTCTTACCGAGTTTACAAGTTCTTTGTATAATCTGGTTACAAGTGTCTTATCATATGTGTGCTTTGCCAGTATTTTCTTAGTCTGTGACTTATATTTTCACTTTCTTAACAGTGTCATTTTAAAGAGCTAGGTTGGAAGACACATCCCCTAATTTCAAGACTTACTGTAAAACTATAGTATTCCAGACAATGTGGAATTGGTGCAAGCTGAGCAAATACATCAATGGGACAGACTAATGAGTCAATTGATGTTCAGCAAAAAGTACAAGGTAATTAACTGAGCAGTGATGATGTTGTCTACAAGCAATGCCAGAAGAACCTTGTGAAACACCCAAAGCAAAACAAAACCTTAAACTCTTCCCATGAACCACATGCAGAAATCGGTTTGAAATAAATCATAGACCTAAAGATAAAATCTAACACTACAAAGTTCTATAAATAAAACATAATAGAAAATCTTTTCAATCATGGGCTAGGAAAAGATTCCTTAGGACACAAAAATACAAATCGTAAAAGAAAAGAATGATAAATCAGACTTCATTAAAATTCGAATTTTCCACTTAATGACTTCTGATCTTCAAAACACAATATGAAGTTGATGACAGGATAGAAGGATTATTATACTCATTTTCCAGATGAAGAAATTGCAACACCGAAAGTTTAGATCACAAAGCTGGAGCTATTAAAGCAACTGATCAAATGTTAGCATTGGCATCCACGTGCAGGTTTTAGCCTCTCCATAAACACAGAAGTTGATCTAATACAATCCAAATGCAAACACAAATAACTTTTATTAGCTGTGCCACAACTCTGTCAAAGATAATTGAGAGCTGGATGTATGCTTAGACATACACAGAATCCTTATCTCTTATGTACATATAGACAGATATCTGTGCAGCTTTTTAGGCCCGCAGGCATTTGGCATGACCGCTGTGAGGTCACCCCAGTATAGACTTTTCCCAACTAATCTCCAAATTGATCTGATAGGAAACAGTACATGTCAACCAATCTGTGACTTCCAAGGAGTAGAAAGCCTGACATTAGCAAGAGCTAGGCATTGTTGACTTTGCCACATGGCTTTGGCAACCACACCGAAAAGAACACGACATCATAATTCACTGACGTCAGGTGTTCTCAGATATTGAAATGCAAGATAGTCTCCATGTTACATGGACCTACATTCCCTATGAGTTCTCTCTTCCCTGCTGCCCAGTGTTCTGCTTGATTCTGACAGCAGTATCTAACACAATTCCACCAACAAAGATCACTATGAAGTGGACTAGAAACTATTCCCAACTCAAAATGAAACTTTATTATTTTTTTATTTTATTGGAGAGAGAGAAAGAGGCAGAGGGTAAGTGAGAGAGAATCTTAAACAGGCTCCACACTCAGCGTGGAGACAACACAGGGCTTGATCTCATAATCCTGAGATCATGACCTGAGCCAAAATCAAGAGTCAGACATTTAAGGGACTGAGCCACTCAGGTGCCCCTCCAAATGCAACGTTCTATCAAATTGTATTAGATTATCCACAGAAAACTCAACTGGGGTGGAGATGGTTCAGCTGAAGCCGATGTGGAAGCTCTCGGGGAGTTGAGAACAAGGGTAGAAATACACACTAGAAATCATCCATCATTTACAAGAAGATTGGATCTCTTCCATGCATTCTTTCCATTTTTTAAACAGATTTTTTTTAATGTTTATTTATTTTTGAGAGACAGAGCATGAGTAGGGGAAGGGAAGAGAGAGAGGCAGACATAGAATACGAAGCAGGCTCCAGGCTCCGAGCCATCAGTAGAGAGTCCGACGTGGGGCTCGAACTCACAGACCATGAGATCATGACCTGAGCCGAAGTCAGCTGCCCAACCAACTGAGCCACCCAGGCACCCCTTAAACAGATTTTTGTGAAGTGCACTGCTCAGTGTAGATTTCGAGTCAAATAATGGATGTGTGATGAAAAAAAAAAATAAATTTATCTGTCTCCAATGCAAATATACACCAATAATAACCCCTTCTTACCATTCCAGGCCAAAATTCTTGTTCAAATTCTATGATCAAAAGAGAAACTATCCTATAAAGCCTACCAATGGATAGATTCCTGAATTTAGTTGTCGTCTTAAAGTAACATTGATTAAAATAGCCATTTTAATTCCAAAGTCTGCTTGGAATCGGCTCCAGCACAAAAAGTATCTCCTCCATTATAAAAACCAAACCAAGTCAACCGAATAAGAGGACTTTCTCTCCATCTGGCTTGGTCTGAATCAAGCGTCTGCCCCCGGATTGGTTGGGTAGAAAAGGGGAGCGGGATCGCACTCACCGGACAAAGTCCCAGTTTGTTATGATGCTGTTCAGACATCCCCTGGGAGAATTCACTGCCTTCTAAGCAGTCATTCTGTCAAGTCTACTTTATCTCACTGTCCACCCTCCACCTGCCTCTCCTATCCTCCAAATCTTCCAGATTCTCCATGATGCATGGGATAAAAGCCAGACTCCTTAGAGTGGTGTAGGAGGCCACCCATGAGGTCTGGCAATCCCTTAGTGTACAAGCTTGTGTTTCACTTCTTTGCCCTCACTCCCAACCTGAACCTTAAGCTTCTATGACACCTGAATTCCTGTCAACCCTGGTCGTGCCTTATTCCTATATCATCTGTCTTTTGAATATACTTTTACCCTGAATGAATCTGTCTGGGAAATGCCTATTCATCCTTTTAGAGATAGCTTAACCATCATCATCTTATCTACAAAGATTTCCCAAATTCTCTCCTCTAGGACTGAATCCAACTCCTTTCATTTGGAGATCTCAAGCTGCGTTTGCTTACTTTTCATGTGGTGCTGGACTATATCGTATCGAAACAGCTGGGCCCGTGCTCTGTTCACGTATGCCATTCCAGCTTATGGGAGAGATCGCCAGGCAAAAACAATAATTAATCAATTCAACCAACAAATCAATGAATTAATTTAGCTTTGGCACCAAGGTTAACCTGCTTCTTGTTGATTGTGCCCCAATCTTAGTACCAGGTGGTAATTTGCTTGTTTTTTCTCATTGATACTTGAAAGCTTTGTCATAAAATGTAGCTATCTATTGAAAGTATTTAACCAAGGATATAAAATGAAATCAGAAGTCATTCCAAAGAAAGATATAATTTTAATACCTCAAACTTTCATAGAGCATTTTATATCCCTGGCGCTGTCCTAAGTACATCACTTGTATTAAATCATTAAATCCTTCTAACAGCCCCGTGATGTGGGGGCTATTATTATCCCAACTTTACAGATGAGGAATCTAAGCTTCACGGAAGTTAGGTAACTTGCTAGGAACCAATGCAATCAGGGTTAGATGTACACAATATTGTTCCTGGTGCTGTGCCCTTAATCAAGAGGCCTCAGGTAATATAGTGTATGTATGTAAGCATTGCATTTAGCCTACATTTCTTAGAATTCCCTCTGGAATAAATCAAACGTATAAAGGAAGGATCAGGGCTAGATTCACGGGCAAGCAACTTGTGCAGGGACGTAAAACCCTGAACTCACAAGCTGTGACGCTATTCTATGGCCATCTTGAGACTCTTACTAATTTTTGAACAAGGGGACTCATGGTTTAATTCTGCACCAGATCCTGTAAACTATGTAAGTGTTCTTGGAAAGATATAAAATTTCCAAGGCGGACTTTGCGAAATATATAGGTATTTATTTTATGAATTGTGAGTAATAATGGTCATGCTCTTTTTTTTCAAGAGAATTTTTGAAAAAATGAGCCCTTTCATTTATTTAACAATCTTTGATATCCAAATTGTAACACTGGATAAGGTCATCGGGATGACTCCTTTTCGAATGCAAACATCCCATGCGGGACTAGTTTCTTAAAAAGATTTTTTTCCTCCCGAAAAGATGTCTAGAGGAGTAATCAGCATGTCCTTCTCTGGCCATGATGGTGGAGGGGAATTGGGGCAGATGTCAGACACACGGTCAACAGAATGCAAGATGAGCCGAGTAGGGGAGGAGGCAGGAAAGCACGAAAAGACAAAGTTGGAAAGGAAAACCAGACAGGACAGTGAGGGGAACTTGGAAGTTGCATAAGGACTTTAGATCGTGTCTTGTACACATTTGGGAATGGGAGCCCTGAGGCTTTCTGTCGAGAGAAGAACATGGTAAAAGTGTCGAGTCATACAGATTAACTGAGAGGTCGTGTGGAGTGGACTTGCTGAAGAGCAGGGAGCCTGGGTGTAAAGAGAAAACAGGGGTTGGATTGATGAGGTCCTCCGAAGAGGTGTTTGGGAAGAAAAGATCCAAGACTTCCTGAAGGTGCTGCTGTGAAACTCAGCTGCATCTGTGACTGACTGGCTATGGGGACAGGAGGAGAGTGGATAACTCTGAGATCTTGGGCCACAGTAACATGAAAATGTGGCGGGACCTGGAAAAGTGATGGAGTCATTCTATTATAGTTGGCCTCACATGTTTTTCCTCACTGTCAAACTGTACATCCCATAAAGGCGGATTCTGTTTTGTCTGTGCAGCTCTCACAGGTCCAGCATAGTGCAGCAGAATAGAACGATCCTGTCCCCTGTTCTTGCTCACGAAGTGCGATGATGGCCTCGTGAATCAGTCAGTGAGTGGCTGTGATCAGTGGCATGCATGAGACCCGAGGAACGCGATGTGGATAGGATGGTGTGGACTGTATGGGTAAATCAAAACCATGTCAGAGACTCTTCTGTCCTGTGGAGATCCTGTCCATTTTATTGAACGATGGTCATTTACTACTGATTGAGATATACTTCAAATGTCTATCTGCTGACAGAAATATTTGAAAAGGCAAGACATGGGAAAAGAAGAAGTTTTTCAAAAGAATGATTGAATTACTTCTCCTTCATTTCTCTCTGGTGCTGTTTTTTGTTTTGTTTTGTTTTGTTTTTTTACAAAGCCAGAGTAGACCTTGTGCCCACGACTACAGATTTATCATGGGTTGATGCTGTCTTGCTGTAGCAATATTTTGGAACCTCAGTGGTGCATAAATAAGTAAACGATAACCACCACTGCATAGCATGGATGCCAACCTACTTTTTTATTCTCTGCTTTCTGATGCTGGAGCCTGAACTCAGAAACTCCATTTCTCTTTGGCCAGCCAGTCGCAGGCAGGTTCTACCAACAGGCGGAGCTAGAGGAAGGCACCAAGGCTAAAAGAGAAGGAGGGACTTTCTTTTCCTCCTTTGCTTCCTTTCCTATCAGGGTCACTCGAGCCTCACTGCAACAATATATTCCAAGTTACATTTTTAATGGACACATATGGAACGCAGTGCTCAATAATTATAGAATAAACATTCTACTCAGGAACACATGGTACTTTTTTTTTTTAATTAACCCAGTATCAAGCTTTAAAGGAAGTCCCAACAAATTCCAAAGAATCTGTAACATGCAGAAAAAAAATTTCCCTCACCGTGATGCAAGGTAACTAAAAACAGCCTCAAACATTTTGGAATAATAATAACAATAAAGAAACCAGTGCCAAAACAAAAACAAAACAAAAACATCATTCAAACCACTTCATGGATTAAAGATGACATGGAAATTTTCAAAATATTTAAAACTGAAAATACAACATATCTAAACTTACAATATTTAGCTAAAGCATTACATCAAAGGAGATTTAAATATTTTTGTTTATATTAGAAAGGGGAAGAAAGGCTTTACATTATTGAGCTAAGTTAAAAGAAAAAGAAGTTAACCCAAAGTCAACAGAATAAGCCCAAAGCTGGCAGAAGAAAGGATGTAATAACGTAAGAGCAGACATTAATGACAGAGAAAGCAAATACACAATGGAGATCATCGGTAAGGTCAAAGTCGTTTTTCTGAAGGAAACTAGTGACATAAGCAAACCTCTGGTGAGACTGAGTAATGAGACATAAGTAAGAGAGAATGAAAAGGCACAAATGAAAACTATTAAGAATAAAAAGTAGGATACTAGAGATTGAAAAGATAACATTAGGTATTACTTTATGCCTTTTTTAAAATTAAAAATCTCAACTTGGCATTGATGGAGTTTCCAGATCACTCAATTTATTTTACTTAATATATAATTTTCAAACACCTACTTTGTCCAAGGCACCGTTCTGTACCTTGGGCCTTTAGTTGTCAATAAGCCAGCAAGGCCCTGTTTTTAGGAACTGCCTGTGTCAGTAATGGGGGGAGACAGAGAAACAAGATCCTTCCGTAAAGTGGTAAGACAGTGAAGAAGACAAAGCAGAGTGATGTCATTGTTGGGGGGGGGGCTACTTCAGACTGGGTGTTCAGAAAAGCCCTACACTGGAGATGTGTGTGCTAGCATGTGATGGGTAAAAGGAAGCCAGCAGTGAAAATATCTGGAAGAAGAATATTCTAGACCATGCTGTCTAGAACTTTCTGTGATGGTGAAAATATTCTATGTCTGTGCTGTCCAATATAGTAACCACTAACCACATGTAGCTATTATTTTAAATGTGGCCTGTATGAGGTGCTGATTTTTTTTTTTTCTCTTTCAGAAAGAGGGTGGGGGGAGCGGGCAGGAGGAAAGGCAGAGGGAGAGGGAGAGGGAGAATCCCAAGCAGGTTCCATGTCCAGCGCAGAGTCTGTTGTGGAGCTTGATCTCATGACTGTGAGGTCATGACCTGAGACCATATCAAGAGTTGACGCTTAACCAACTGAGCCACCCAGGCACCCCCTGATCATTGCATTTAATTTTGATTTTAATTAACTTTAATAAAAATAGTCATAGGCATATGCCAAACAGTACAAAACTCTTAATTAAAAAATAAAATTCAGGGGCACCTGGGTGACTCAGTCCGTTAAGCGCCCGGCTTCGGTTCAGGTCATGATCTCATGGTTTGTAGGTTCGAGCCCTGCATCGGGTTCTTCGCTGACAGCTCGGAGCCTGGAGCCTGCTTTGGATCCTGTGTCTCCCTCCCTCTCTCTCTCTCTGCCCCTTCCTCGCTTGCACTCAAAAATAAAATAAAAAATAAAATAAAATAAAATAAAATTCATAGAGAGGGGTGCCTGGGTAGCTCGGTCAGTTAAGTGTCTGATTCTTGATTTTGGCTTGGGTCATAATCTCACGGTTTCGTGGGTCTGAGCCCCGGGATGGGCTCTGCACATTGACCCCTGTGGAGCTTGCTTGGGAATCTCCCTCTCTCCCTTTCTCTGCCCCTCCCCCACTGGCACTCTGTCTCTCTCAAAATAAGTAAATACACTTAAAAAATTCATAGAGAGACATGTTTACTAAGATACTCATGAATAAAAGAGAAAAGTTTAAATTAAATTTTTACTAAGTAATCTTCCCATGAAGAAAACAAAAAAGTTAATTTCAATTCCAATCTTATACAAAATGTTCAAGAAAAAGTAGATAAAAAAGAAATACTTCGCAAACTCCTGTGATAACAAAGGTAGACAAGACCCACGTAAGGAGGAGAAATTTTCCAGGCCAATTTCACCCATGAACGCAGAAACAAAAATTCTTAAACAGAATGTTAGCAAACAAATTCAGCTATAACTATAAATGAGATGGTAACCGAGGTGCATTAATCCCCGGAATGCAAGTTCAACAATTTTTACCGATGCCACCTGTGAGCTAAGCATTCTTCTGGGCGCTAAGAAATGCAGAGCGGTGAACAAAACAAACAAAACAGACCTCGTAGCCTTCATGGAGCTAAGAGACTATGAACTAATAAATGCCATACATAGTCGGGTTCAGAGTGAGAAAAGCTATGGAGAAAAATAAAGCAGAGAAAGGGGGGTAGGTGGGCATGGGAAGTATGGATCCAAGAAGGTCTCACTAAGAAAGTGACATTTCGACAAATATCCTAAGGGTGTAAGGGAGGGAGCTGAGGAAAGTGTCTTCCAGGCAGAGTGGTTGGGGACATAGATGGGACATTGGACCTGCAGCCAGAAGACCAGTGTGACTCGTAAGAAGACAGGTGGAGGGAGAGGTCTGGGTGCTGGCATGGGACCAGAGCAGACGAGGCCTTGCAGGCCGCGGCAAAGCGTGTGCCCATCAGATGGGAAGCCACTCAACAACTGAGACTCAAAAGGAACATCACACGACAACAACAACAACAACAAAAAATGGCCTCTGCTGGTGTGTTGAGAATGGTCTGGAGAGAAGCAGAGAGAAAAACGAGAGGTGAATGCAACAGTCCAAGGGAGAGATGCAGAAGGTTTGGGAAGAGGGATACTGGGGTACAAGAGGTGGGTCTGCACCAAGTGGGACAGGCGAGCAGTGCCCATGGCTCCGTGCAGACTGTGAGGAGGAGGTGGGGCCAAGGAAAGCTCCAAGGTTTATGGTTTGAACGAGATGGAGCCGGCGTTTCCAGAGACGAGGAGACTACAGAGGGGCAAGTGTGAAGAGAAGATCAGGAGCTCGGTTTTGGACTTGCTGGGTTTGAAACGTTTGCCACACATCCAGAAGGGGTGAGGGGAGATATTGAAAAGACAGCTGGACAGATGAGTCTGGAGTGGAGAGCAGAAGTGCGGTCTGCAGGTAAACAGTTGTGAGGGGGAGTTTATAGATGGCATCTAAAACCAGAACATAACGATACCTATCCCCAAACCTGACCGACACTGAGCGGATATAGAAAACCACAGACCAGACTCACTCAGGAATGTTGATGCCAAAACTGTAGATGAGTAAAAGCCAACAATTTAATAGCACATTTCACAGATCGTTACAGCAAAGAGGGATATGTTCTAGAAGTGTAAGAGTTGGTCACTATTGAAGAAAGAATTTACATACTCCATTCCTACTAACACAACTAGGAAGGAAAAAAGCCAAACCTATAAATATCTTCAAGATGCATAAAAGGCATCTGACAAATGCTACCTCCATTCCTTACAAAAGTTAAATAAGTGCTAACATTCTAGCAAAAAAGGAAAAAAAAAAGCTCAAATTTGTATGCATTTAAAGGGCTCCACTGCAGCCCCATTTGTGCAAAAACAAAACAAAACAAAAAGAGAAACAGGTCTATCAACAGGTCATTAGTTGACTAAACAGTGGTACAGACAAACTCTGCCGTTGGAAAAAGCAGGTATATGAATATGTGAACATATTTCCCTATATTATAATTAGTAGAACAAAAAAGAAAACTTCGAACTGTGAGGGAGGGAGTAGACGAAGTATAGGAAGCAGAGTTAAAATCCATCCCTCCCACTATATCCACTTTTATTAATTTGGCTTTGATACCATCAGGCAAATATTTGGGATAATCATAAGACAAAATTACACTTAAAAAGTAATTATTAAAAACAGAGAAGAAAATAAAGCAAAAGTTACGTACTTAGCTGTGGATTGAGTTGGTGGGCTAATCATGCATAGCAAAACTATTTCAAATAATTTCGAGACAGTAATTTGTATGCTGTTAGTGGAATACACTCTAAGGACAAAGAGACATGAACAGAAATCTAAGACAGCTTTTAAGAAACATATCGTTTGTGGCAATTTTAAGATTGGTGCCCATATACGGTGAGATAAAACAAATGAGTAGTTATGTTGGGTCACTGATGACAAGGACTTCTTCCTGAGAGGAAGGATATATTGATATAAGATTGATGAAGTTTAATAAACTACTATAGTCTTCAATTTGAATGGGGATTTTCTGTTTGGCTTATGAAGTATTTTATCTTAAAAAATACTTATTTCCTAACTCTCTGCCCTGAGAAAATCTAGACATGATGACTGAGTAGAAAAGAGCACTGCTATCATCTAGATTATAGTCCCTAAATACCATTTTCAGTTCATTGGAACTAGGACTTCCTGGAGAAACTGTGTTTCTAGATCTGGAACAAGATGTGCACCGTGTGAATCTGGAGCATCGTGAAATATCAGGAAGCAAAGAAGGTACCAAGAGTTACTGAGGCTAGGTCCAAAGATTCAGAGACCACCTTGAAGAATTTGGCCCAAACTGCAGCAATTTAAGCATCAATGAGAATTATATCTGTGATAGACTGAAAAGCATAAATCTTATTTAAGTCTGGAAGTTCATAAAAATTTTAGGAAAAAAATCCCCAATTCATCCTTTTGAGAATGCAATGAAATCCACTCGTTATTTTAAAAGCCAATAAGGGCAATGGCAGTAAACATGTCTGACTCCCATAATGAAAAACTGAGTGAAAAAACACATTTTAGAAAAACATGCAAGAAAACATCTCATTTCCATAAAATTAAAAACATGCAGAACTAACATGTCACTTAGAGTTACATTATGTATTTTATAAAGAAAGGCAAAGGAAGGAGAATTTCAGAATTTTGGATACCTCTGGTGGGAGAAATAGAACAGGATTGAAGAAGGTAACTCCATATGTGGGTGTTTATTGTATTATTATTATTATTTAAACTCCTCTTGGGGCACCTGGGTGCTCAGTTCGTTAAGTGTCTGACTCTTGGATTGGCTCAGCTCATGATCTTTGTGGGGCCAAGCCCCGCACCAGGCTTTGCGCTGACAGTGTGGAGCCTGCTTGGGATTCTCTCTCACTCCCTCTCTCTTGTTTATAAAGATGCTCTATGCGTGTCACAGATTCTTTTATCTTTGTGAGGGTGTTCACAGTAAAAATGAAATCAAATGAGATAATAGAAGTAGTTTATTACAACACTCGCGTTAATGATAAGAAAGCAAAGATGTCAGAGTGCAGTGGATCTAGTCCATCCTTACCCAGGTGGGACCAGGTGGGGAGCCCCAGGCTAGGCAGCGGTGTGGAGGCAGGGCAGAAACACGCACACTCCCAGGGAACTCCTCCGGAGACAGCAGGTGGAGCATAGCATCTGTTCTATGGCCTGGGGCAGGGAAGCCTGGCACTCAGCTCTAAAGGTCTGCTTCCTTAGGAGATAAGAAAGACAAGTGCATGTAAGACATAGGGTCAATGCCTGAACCAGAGGAGTAATGCAAGTTTTAAGAGAGCCGGAGTCTATTCGTAGCAAATCTTTCATGAATGAATTCAGCTGAAAGAAGCCAAAAGGCTCATGTGGAATATCTTCCTACTCCTTCCCCTCTGCTGGGCCTAGGTAGGTTAGCTGGTCTTCATTTATGTCCGCTCCTTCTTCCAAAAGTCATCGAATCTAAGCAACAGGGTTGTTGATTTAGCAAACGTGTGTTGATTTCCTGTTGCATGCCTGTGCTGGGAGATGGGCAGAGAGGCACAAAGATGAACGGGGCCCAGGTCCATCTGCAAAGTAACTCAGTGGGGACTGGGGCTGTGAAGAAAAAGCATGAGGGAGAATGTAGCGCTAAGTCAGGTAATCGCTCACCAATCTATGCATTCACTTAACAGACTTTCATATGCCAATCTGTGTGTTGGACCCTGTGCATAAAATGATAAGTATCACATTGCCAATGTCTTCAAAGACTCAACAGTCCAGTTAAGGAGACAGACACTTAAACAGAAAGTTACAGCACAACTGGTAAATCTGGTGATAAAATTTTTCAAACAATGTTATGGAAATAGAGAACAGTATCTGATATGGCAAGGGAAGAGCTGGGAGTGGAAATTGGAGGAAGATTTTGAGTGAAACATTAGACAATACTAATTAAACAGGTCAAGAATATAGGAACTGGATCCCAGACAGCAGGGGCGGTGTGAAAAAGACACTGAGGCCAACAAACAAAACACCACCACTGTGACTTTGTATGTTGGAAATTGGAGGTGGGGCAGATCATGGCAGAGCTTGGCTTTCTAGAAGAAAGTTAGATTTTTATTTTTTATTTTTTTAAGTTGAAACATAATTAACATACAGTGTTATATTAGTTTCAGGTGTTGGATATTTATTGCAAGGTAATGGAGAAACCATCAAAAGCGTTGGTGATGAAGAATGACATCATAGGATCTGAATTTTCCGGTTAGTACTCTGGAGACTAGTGTGGAAAACAGTTTTGAAGAGACTGGAATGAAATCAGAGGAGCTAATGGAAGGCAGAGAAGAACAATTTAGGGATAAGAAGGTTTTCCATTCTGGATACTTTGTGTTTGAGGGACCTGAGACACAAAACTCAGAAGTCAGGTGGGTAGGAGGTAGTCAGGTCTGAGGATGGATACAGTCACAAGGAGATTCTAAAACAGTGGGAGGGGCCTGAAGGGAAACACCACCTCCATGCCGTGGGCTATGTGGGACCCCCTCCAGAAAGCTGGACTGAGGGACCAAGAGGGCAGAAGAGACACAGCGGTTGGGGCAACACGTGGTCAGTGTGGGTCCTGCGTGCCTTCCCCAAGCTGGGCAAGTCTGGTGGAAGCCATTTCTAACCTGTCACAGTTCCTATTTTCTTGCTCCTCCAACAGAACATTGGTTAGGAAAGAACACCACATGCCTGAACTGGATGTAAATCAGATGGAAGGTGTCACAGGAGACTTCAGTCCAAATAATAGGTCAGATCTTTTCAGGCTCCGTAAAAAGAGTCATAAAGATCAGTATCTACAAAAACCTGAATTCCATTTTCTACTAAAGGAAATTTGAAAACACCCGGGGCCCTTGTCAACTTCATTTTATTGAGGGACAGATGGGGAGAGAAGTGGGTCATATCTCATTCCCTCAGTAGGTTATAGAGTCCAAGAATCATAGAGTCTCATGGCTAACGGGTATTTGGAGGTCAATTTACCTGACCCTCCCTTAAGAAACTTGAAATAAATCTTCACCAGGAACGCTTCGAGAAAGAATTCCTCCCGTGGCCCTGGTAGGGATCAGGACAAGCTAATGTGCAGCCACTTTGGAGATGTGGAAGAGAGGGAGTGGGCCCTGGAAGTAGCAACAAAAAATAATGCATCGCATGATGTCACCGACCAAAGAGATTATCTTGGCAATAAGTCCCTTCCCGTGTGAGCTGGGGTTACACGTGGGCTTGGCAAGAAGAAAAGAAAGAAAGATTGCACATTAAGAAAAAGTTGAAATGGAAAAATAAGGATTAAAGGGTGTTATCAAAATATTCCACCCTTCCTACCTGCAATAATGAGGCTTATCTGTGCAGACACTCTATCATCTATATTAACAAAAGCCTATTGAGTACTTGCACATTTAATAATCTACAAATCATCCTTAAACCCAAAATCACGTGTGATAAAACTAAGACCCAGAAGAGGTAAATGACTTGCCTGAGTCCACCCAATTGGTAAGCAGAAAAGTGTAGAAGCAAAACATGGTTTCCTTGTGGTAGAATTTCTTCCAGAAAAGGAGCCTACTTTTTACTGAGAATGTCTTCTGAATTATATTTTATTATGGTAAAATATATATAACCTAAAATTTGCCATTTCAACCATGTTTAAGGATGTAACTTGATGACATTGATTACATTCACAATATTTTACAGTTAGCACTACTACACATTTCCAAAACTTTTCATCTCCCCAAAACAACAACTCTGCAACCATTGAGCGATGGTTTCATTCTCTGCCTTCCCTGCCAATTTGGCCTCTTCTAGATATTTTGTATAAAGGGAATCAGACAATATTGGTGAGTTTTTGTCTGGCTTATTTCAGCTAGCATGATGTTTCAAAATTCATCTATTTTTTAACATGTATCAGAACTTCATTCAGTTTTGATGGCTGAATAATATTCCATTGAATATATATGTCACATTATGTTTATTGATTAATCTCTTGAGGGACGCCTGGGTGGCTACCACCTTTTGGATATTGTGCATAGTACAGCAGTGAGCGCTGGTACTCACACATCTGTTAGAATCCTTGTCCTCATTCTTTTGACTCTGCTCCTAGGGGTGGATTTGCTGGGTCATATATTCTATGTTTAGCTTTTTGAGGAACCACCAAACTCTTTTCCATGGGGGCTGCTGCACCATTTTATAGTCTCGGCAACAATATACAAGAGTTCAAATTTCTCCACATCTACTTATTTCTGGTTTTTGTTTGCTTTTCGCCATCCTAGTAGGTTTGGTGTGGATCTAACTGCGGTTTTGATCTGCATTTCCCTAATGACCAACAAGGCGGCTTATCTTTTCACGTGCTTATTGGCTATCTGTATATCTTCTTGGAGAAATGTCTGTTCAAGTCCTTTGCACAATTTGTTTTTAATGTTTATTTATTTTTTGAGAGAGAGAGAGAGACAGAGAATCCCAAGCTGACAGCACAGAGCCCATGTGGGGCTCGAACTCAGCAATCGTGAGATCATGACCTGAGCCAAAATCAAGAGTTGGACACTTAACCAGCTGAGCCACCCAAGCACCCCATGTCCTTTGCCCATTTTTAAACTGGGTTGCTTGTTTGCTGTTGGATTATAGGCGTTCATTCAGATATTCTGAATAATAACCCCTTGTCAGATATGATTGTAAATATTTTCTCCCATCCCATGGGTCACCTTTTCACTCTGCTGACAGTGTCCTTTAAGGCACAACAATTTTTAATATTGATGAAGTCTCATTCATTCATTCATTCATTCATTTTTGCTGCCCTCACCCTTGGTGTCATGTCCAGGAAATCATTGCTAAACCTAATGTTCTGAAGCTTTTCTCCTATGATTTTTTTTTCTAAGAGTGTTATAGTTTTAACTCTTACATTTAGGTCTTTGATCCATCTTGAGTCCATTGTTTACACGACATAAGGTAAAGATTTTTAGCATGTTCTAGTACTAGGAAAACTCACATTACGTGCCAGGTAAGACATTTTCAAATATAGTATCTCTCTTCCGGAACGGTGGTGTGAAGAGCTTTACAAACATGCTCTCCAGTGATATAATCACAGTTGTTTAAAGAAAAAAAAAACTAATGTTAAAAACAACCATTTAAAGTCTGGAAATTGTTGTGAGGGCGTACAGAAAATGAAGAAACATTTATTCACGTAGACCTATTAAGTCACAGAACAGTGAGAGTCTATGAGAGATGAGCCGCAACCCAACTCCCCCATCACTCTCTCCAGCTCACTTCTCTACGGGCAGCTGTGGCCAAGAAGATGGCACTCCCTCTCCCCCATTTCCCAGACAAAAGCAACAGTATTTCCCTGGTGAGAGCAGGTCACTATCGTTTCTCATCACTGTTACTACCACCCAGGTCAGTGCTGGAGAGGAGAAATTCCAGGTGAGAGTGGCTGAGAGTTCGGGGGCTCCCTTCCTCCCCCAAGATGCCGTTCTTCGCCTATTCAGTTGGGGAGAGAGGTGGGAAAGGCTAATTATGCCAGCTCATCTCTCTCTTTCTTCCATCCCTAATAAATTAATGACTCTACTTGATGAAAACTTCCTTCCAACTCTAAACTCCACTTCTATCTACCTCCTGCCAATTTCTTTCCAAAGAAAGCTTTAAATTCCCAATTCAAAGGCATAGGGATGAGGAAGTCTTAAACTTTTTGCTAATTTCTGAGGTAAAAGCATAAGATATGTCCTCACTATCATCTCTCATCCTTCCCCTTTCTAATGACCAGCCCTTCCTCCTACGACAGTATCTGAGGGTATCCCTCATTAACACACCTTTGCAGAGGGATTTGATGTTTTTCCACAGTCAACCAAGGACAAAACTCAGCCAGACAATTGAGTATATGACTCAGTCAGATGGACGCAAGGCTGACAATAGAGGACCGCTTCACTGTCACCCGGTCACAGATGGCCAGACTGAAGGAAAGGAGCAGCTGTGTTATGAGGTGAGCAGAGACAAGTAAGCATCCCAACACATCCATCCCACGGTGCATGTGCACATCTGGTACTGATTCCCCACTTCCCATCCAGGGAGGTGTGAGTACATGTGAGTGCGTGTGTGTGCATGTGCATGTGTGTATGCGCACGCGTGTGTGCGTGCGTGTGTGTGTAAGAGCAATCTAAGTAGGTGGGAAGTGCCAACAAGCCAGCCACAGAGGAGACATAGAGGACAACTGGGACAAGGTGCAGTGGTACAAGTTAAGAGGAGGATACTAATAAAAGTGCTCTCCCAAGGCCACGGCTGGAGGAAGAGGGCACATCACACCTTTCCTCTTTGCCTTTCACAAACCAGAAATGTTTACTTTTTTCAAGAATTTGAAGGAATGAACTTCTGACCCAAATTTGTGCAGTTAGATGAATCTGCCTCCAATCAAAGCTCAGTTGTCTCCTCCGGATGGTAGAATTTTGCCTCTTCCTCATGGTCCTTTTTGAGAACTAATTATCTGTAATATTTCACCTTCGACTTGCTCTGGGGCAAGGCTCATCCCCCTCCCCCCGACACACACACCGTGAGCTTCTTGCAGTCCACACACCTCTCACATCCCTCGCTCCCATTCTCTCCTCCTTCACTCTTCAGGTCCCCAGCTCATCTGGCCACCTGTCTCCAAGCCCAGTGTCCCAGACACACCCCTCCTCACTCTCTTCTCCCCCATCCTTACCGTTCACTTGGCTCTCTCGGGGTTTTGTGTTCCATGGTCAGCTGAAGGTACACTTTGGGCTTCAAGGGAAGGATGCTGTGCCATTGGTTCCGATTTGGTTTTCCAGACAACCTGCAAGGGAGTTGATCAGCCTGCACACTACGGGGCGGCAGAGCCCTGGGTGCGCATTATCGTCTGGCATTTCATAGGCAGGCATTGCTGTGCTTTGGGGACAGAGTTTGAGCATTTCTGGGCTTCCGTTACAAGACCATCTAAACTCATCGAGATATCACTGATTCCTAACAGGAATAACATCTGTTTGTGTGAGGTCACCCTTTATTGAGTGTGAAAGGAAGACGCAAGGAAAGGCTGGCACCAAGTAAAAGTCATGCGCTCCCAGGCCACCCCTGTGCTTATACTTCATCTTTCAACACCCGCCATGGCTTCTATGCCATTGCCTTTGAAGTTTCATACTCCCAGGATCGTGACCCTTACTGGAATATGAGCATCACAGGCATTATGGTTGTATGACTTGTAAGCATTATTCCTAATGTCAGAAAACTCAGGACTGAGTGGTGACCTAGACGTTCAGTGTCTATGTTAACTGTGGACATGTCACCCCCGGTCTGTTGGCCTCATTTTCTACACCTGCAAAAATGTGAATATTAGAAGATTCTTGGAAGTTCATGACTGTTCCTTAAGTAATTATCTTTCTATGAATCAAAGTTGAGGATGGAATTGTAGGAATCTTTTTCTTTTGAACATCTTCCCAGACTTTTATGGTGCTGACACAGGATATGCCTGGTATTTTGTTAAAGAAAGGACAATCTTTAAGCAAGTAACACATTCATAAATCTGCATTGAAGATGCAGTTAAAAAAAAATGATCCTAGGAAGAAGTAACCCATTATTCCTGGAGTTTCCAGGGCCCAAAGGAAGGGCACAGGACCAGTTGGTTCAGAGGCCTATCTACACACAGAGACTCTGTCTTCCTCCCACCAACAAAGCCTAGAGAAGCTGCATCAAGATGCCAGCCAGGGAAAGCCAGCCCCTTCTCTGGCTTTAAGTGCTAGGAAATTCAGAAAAGAAGAAAATCTATGTGAGGAGGAGGAGGCAAGAATGTACCTTCATAAATTTCACTTGAATTCTTATGAAAATGCTCAGTATATTTCTTATGTAGCTAAATATATATGAATAAGTTAAAGGAAGATCAAAGGCATCTCAGATCCTCCTTCTCTGTCTCCTCTCTTCCTCCTTCCACTTTTCTCTGTCTTTTCAAGATAGCACCTCCATTAGCACTTTTCCTAGTAAGTTCCGATTAGATTTCTTTCCTGGGATAGGGGTAAAGGGAGGTTAAGATTAGGACCACAGACTTCACCCCCTGGCTCTCTGCTCTCATCTGTCACCCTCTGATGGAGCCCCTGCAAGATCTCACCCAGCCTCCAGTCCATTCTCCTCTATGAAGTGACCCCAAGATGAGTCTCCCACGTGCCTTCTTACTTACCCGCCCCACCGAGGGCCACACTTACCATGGTGATAGGACGCCACCACTTGGACAATGTTTTACCCTTCAAACTCAAGACGCCCAAACTGAATCTGCCTTCTCCTTACCAGTCTCTAACATCTCTGAAGTCTGGCTCTATCATCTTCCCTTTGAAGCATCTCCAGCCTTTGCCAAGGTCACATAATGGGGGAAGGATCTCAAGGCCATTTGGCCTCCTTCCCCGCTGCCATGCCCCACAGGTGGCCCAACAGCCCCCAGAGCAGGGAAGGTGTGCTCCACTGCTGAAAGCTCAAGGTGCCTGTATTCGCTGGAGTCACCACCTGGTTTCACGGTTTCCACACCATCTGCCTTCTGGGTCCCCTGCACAAGTCAGATCTTTCCTCTACGTGACAGCCCTAAAGACCTTTAAAGCACAACCTCTCATTTCTGAGGGGTCTGTCCCTCCCCAGCACTATTCATTCAAACCTGCACACAACATTATTTACTCCTTCCTTCCTGGGTCAACCCCTCTGCACATACTTTCCAGATGAAGCTGTGGTTCAGGTGTGGTCTGTGAGCACAAGACCCAGGGAGGTGGTCCTTCCCTGCACATTCCAGGGCCTCCTTCCCAGAGGCCCAAGGGCTGCAGCCAGGAAGCTGGTCTCCTCTGGGAAGCATGTACGCATGCAACAAAAATGCCTTGGCTCTCAATGGCATTCAATGGCAACTTAGATAACTACCGATTGGGCCCAATACTTTTTCTCATTTTTATAATTTTATTTATTTTTTTATTTTTTCAAAAATATAATTTACTGTCAAGGTGGCTAATGTACAGTGTATACAGTGTGCTCTTGACTTTGGGAGTAGATTCCCATGATTCATCACTTACATACAACACTCAGTGCTCCTCCCAGTGAGTGCCCTCCTCAACGCCCATCACCCATTTTCCTCTCTCCCCTGCCTCCCCATCAACCCTCAGCTTGTCCCTTATGGTTTGCCTCCCTCTCTGTTTGAAACTATTTTTTCCCCTTCCCTTCCCTCATGGTCTTCTGTTAAGTTTCTCAAATTCCACATATGAGTGAAAGCATATGCCATAGCTGTCTTTCTCTGCCTGACTTATTTCACTTAGAATAATACCCTCCAGGTCCATCCACGTTGTTGCAAATGGCCAGATTTCATTCTTTCTCATTGTCAAATAGTATTCCATTGTATGTATAAACCACATCTTCTTTATCCACTCATCAGTTGATGGACATTTGGGCTCTTTCTGTAATTTGGCTATTGTTGATAGCACTGCTATAAACATCGGGGTACATGTGCCCCTATGAATCATTTTTATAATTTTAAATCTTCCTGTGAAGGACAGTAATTATCTGAGAATTACCTGAAAATTCTGTAATATATCTGGGGTTTCTTTTTTAAGTAGGGTAAGAAAAGTATTACCATATGATCCCATACTACCTATGACGGTTAATGTTACGTGCTCACTTGGCTAGGCCACGGTATCCTGATATCTGGTCAAGCATTGGTCTGGATGTTGCTGTGAAGGTCCTTTTTAGATGAGATTGACATTTGAATCAGGAGACTTTGAGTAAAACAGATTACCCTTCATCATGTGGGTGGGCCTCATCCCATCAATTGAAGGCCATAAGGTTAAAAAATGGACTTTTCCAAGGAAGAATGAATTCTGCTTCAAGATAGCATTTGGAGTAGAGCTTCAGCATCACTCTTTCCCTGGGTCTCCAGCCTGCCAGCCTGCCCTGCAGATTTTAGACTTGCCAGCCTCCACAATTGCATGAGCTAATTCCTTAAAATAAATCTATTTCTCTCTCTGTATGTCTCTTTTCATGCATAGATACAGATACAGATACATACAGATACAGATGTACACATGACTTCTTCTGTTTCTCTGGAGAATCCCAATATACTATCCTTGAAAAACCACTTGAATTACACTTAAAAAGTATCTGCTCGTCTTTTCCTTTATAACTGTATGCATTATAAAATAACCTTCTCCTTTCGGTGAATTGTATATTATTCTCCACTCCTGGCACTCTCTCTCCCTCATCCTTTTTGCTCTTTTTAACCTTGTAAAAGAGTTGAAGCTCAAGTAGGAACGCCAGCAGGGCTTATGACATATGCTCAACGGCTCCATAGTCTTCCTTTCTTCCTTTCTGTCGTGCTTTGCTAAATGCTACCAGCTCTTTGCAAGCCCGGCTCCCTCTCTTCCTTCAACTCTTAACTTAAAGTTCATCTCCTTATGACTCCTCTGACCACTGTCTTTCTTTTCTTCTTATTTTTTAATGTTTATTTATTTTTGAGAGAGAGAGAGAGAGAGGGAGTTGAGGAGGGGCAGAGAGAGAGAGAGACAGAAAACCTGAAGCGGGCTCTGTGCTGACAGCAGCAAGCCCGATGTGGGGCTCAAACTCACGAATTGTGAGATCGTGACCTGAGCAGAAATCAGATGCTCAACCAACTGAGCCACCCAGGTGTCCCTGACCACTGTCTTTAAAGAAACCATCACATCACCTACCATATAGTTCTCTGCTTAGACGTCTCGTCATTTGGTGCTTTTCTGATTGATGGATTAACTGTAGTGGTTTCCATGACCATTTTGCTTCCGCTTCCACATGGAGAACTTTGCTAAGGTGCATGTGTAGGAGAAGACTGTGGATGCATTGGTCAAACAGACATTGATGGAACAGTATGTGTTTCTGGAATCATTTTAGAGTTTGCAGACACTAAAGTTTGTGGGCGACTTCTCTGTTCACATATCCTGACATCCAGAAGGGCACAGATGCAGAAAAGGTGTTTAATAAAATTCAACATCCATTCATGACAGACACTGTCGGCAATCTTAGGTAAAAAAGAAGACCCTCATTCTGAAAGAGTAGCTACAAAACTCACAGAAAACATCATCTTTCAGGTAAATCATTGAAAGCCTTTTTTCTGAGATTGAGGATAAGACAAAGATTCTATTTGTCACCACTTCAATTGAACCTTATGATAGAAGCTGGCATATTGAGAGCAAGAAGTCAGCATGGTGGTCACTTGGAGGGGAGAGGAGAGTGCCCAGAAAGACATATTCTTGCGGAATTCTGTAAAGGCTGTTTCTTGAGCTGATTTGGTTAAAGTCATGTTGGGGCGCCTGAGTGGCTCAGTTGGTTAAGTGGCCGACTTCAGCTCAGGTCATGATCTCATGGTCTGTGAGTTTAAACCCCGCACCGGGCTCTGTGCTGACGGCTCAGAGCCTGGAGCCTGCTTCTGATTCTGTATCTCCCTCTCTCTCTGCCCTTCCCCTGCTCATACTCTGTCTCTATGTCTCTCAAAAAATAAAAAAAAAATAAAAACGCTAAAAAAAATTAAAAAAAATGTCACGTTTCCTTTGCGGAAATTCTTTGAAATATACACTTACGATTTGTGCTCATTTTCACATGAACATTGTACTTCAATAAGGTATTGACTTACAAATAATGGAAACAGTTTGGATATCCATCAACAGGCAAATAGATACATGAAGATATATACATATTGCAATAATTTATTCCACAGTTTAAAAAGAATAAGGAAGATCTATAAGTCCTGACTTGATTTTCAAAAAAAATCCTCCAAGACCTATTAGCAGATGGATAAAGTGAACTGAAGAACATTATATACCACATGATTCCACTTCATGATAGGTGCAAATATTAAAATAAGAAAAAACATTTATAAAGGAAGTAGGCTGTGGTCGGCACAAAGGAAAATTTTACTTTTTACTCTATTCTTACATTATTCAGTGTGTTTATAACAAAACTGCATTCATGTTTTACTTGTATAAAATAAATGCCAATATTTTTAATTAAATTTTTAAAATATTTATTCATTTTTTTGAGAGAAAGAAAGAAAGTGTGAGAGGGGGAGGGGCAGAGAGAGGGAGACACAGAATCTGAAGCAGTCTCCGGGCTCTGAGCTGTCACCCAGAGCCCGACGCGGGGCTTGAACTCACAGACCGTGAGATCATGACCTGAGCCGAAGTCAAACGCTTAACTGACTGAGCCACCCAGACGCCCTTATAAATGCCAATATTTTGTAAACACATGGAGAGGAGAGTCCATTTTCACAGAACAACGCAGGACAGGGCGGCGTGCCTGGGGACAGAGAGCTCTGCCTCTGCTGGAGAGGCACTGAGTAGCGGGGAGGGGGGTGGGCAAGGAACCAGAGGTGCCAGGGTTCCAACTCCAGCACCACGTTCTAGTAGCCAAGTGACTTTGGCAAGTGGCTTAACCACTGATTCGGCGTGTTTGTCAGGAAGGAGGAAGTAGAAGGCAATGATGTTAAAGACCCAGTTTTGAGATGCAGAATCTGGCTTCATCCACCTTTTCGCTGCCTCCTGTGCTTGCAGCGCCCGTCTGTGTAGGAGCCTGTCTAGATGTATAGAGGAGAACCAGACTGCTCAACTCAACCTTGACCTTCAGTCAATTTTTATTCTATTCTAAAGCCAAGAGACAACTAGGATCTTGAGGGGCCTGGCTTTAAGAGGCGTTGACTGCCGGTGTGATGGAGAGTGGGTTCCTGCACACCCTCTGGGGGACAGGGTACCCCCTTGTTCTTCATTTCCCTGACAGTGTCTCAAGACACAGGTCCTGCTTGTCCTTTCGTGCCTGAATGGAGAGACAAAGTCTGACACCTATACTTTAACAGGGAGGAACTACAAATAAACAGCAAGGAATAAATCCAAGTGGAAAAATAAACAGTCTACACAGACTGCTCTTCGGGGCTGCCTTTCGGCGAGTGAGCTGAGTGACAGATCACCCAGCTGCCTCCAGCCTGCAGAACACCGATCAGTCAGGCTCGCTAATGGCTCAGATGGAGATAGAACTCTCCCTCCAGAACGGATCCGCGGAGCCCATGTTCGAGCTTCCTTTGTAATCTAGTTTATAGTTATCTAATCTTCTCCCTCACCACCACCACCCCCTCCCCCGTGCCCCCCTTCCCCCCGCCTCCGTCTCTTGGCAGACAGTTCCAAACCCGCCCTCCCAGCCAGCACCCGGACCGTGCTAGCATCGCTCCCTCCCCGAGACCACTGGGGGCCTCGGGAGCCACTATCACCGAGATTGCCTGCGTAGCCTTGGCTCCAGTTGAGATAAATGTGGACTTGGGGAGCAGAAGCCCCTGCAGAAGTCAGCAGGGGCCATAAAGGAGCAGATCCCTCCCCCCAAAACCACACACCGCTGCATTCAGGCCAAGCCTCTGGTAAATTGTCAAAAGGCATCGCTACCTCTCGTTCCGAGGGGTCCTCGTTAATCCTTTATTGGAGATTTAATTGACACCACCTTGGGAGCGCCTTGTGTTTATAAAATGATATACAACCCCAGGCATTCATTAGCACTGTCAGTGCCTTTGGAATGACAAATGGCGGGAAGGCTCGGTCAAAATGCTTCTGGAGCTAATCCCAAATTAACTGTTCTGTACCCTGCCAAAAAGAAATAGGAGAGCAGTGAAGGTTTTATGATAGTCCGTAATCTCACGATTAAACAATCGACTGGAAAAAAAAATGGGACGATGCATTATGCTTTAATTGCGACGTAGGAACCAAAATAAACACCAGAGCCTCAGAGACTTTTGGGTGACAAGGCCTAACGCGCCTACACAGTAATACTACCTCCAGCGCCACACACGGTGTCCGTCGGCAGACCAGCACAGGGTTGGCATCTGCGCGTTTATTTTTTGATCCGTACACATGGGCTGCCTCCAAGACGGTTTTCGCAGGTCCCCTTCAGTCCAACAGTTACCCAGATTAAACCAGTGGAATTCTATGGGTAACTGAGTTCAAGTTTAACCTTCCCTACAAGGAAATAGCTCCCTTCTGCTGAGAGAACACCGTACAGGCTGGGAGAACACCCCGCAGGCTGGGAGAACACCCTGCAGGCTGGAGAAAATCTGAAAGGGGACAGAGGGCCTTCAGCTGAATGGCCATGGAGGCCATGGAGGAAGGGAAGGAAAGGTAGGAAGAGCTCTTGTTTGCACTCTGGAGAGTTATGTAAACTAGAGCTTAACTTCTCCTCCAGACCACCCAGTTTTATCTCTTTAGAAAAACATTAGCACGTTCGAAATGCCTGGAGTAGCTGTGGAGGCCACTGTGGGGTTAGCCGAGGCTCCCATCTCCCGTACCGTTAACAGAAGGAAGCCCCAGGATCCTAGCAATTCACCAAAGCAATTGCCCCAAACGCTTCACATAAATATTTAAAAATTACATCCTTAAGTCAAATCACTCTTTTCCTTTTACCTCTTTTTCACTTACATTTTAAAAACCCGCGTCCACAGCCCGAGTCTCTAAGAACTTGGGAATCGGTTTCCCTGGCTGTGGAATCTCTCTTGCCCTTTGCATTCCTTTTCAATATTCAAGTTTTTAAAAATGTTTTCTTGGAAAAAGCAGTCTGGGTGGTGGGCAGTGATCTGAGAAGGTCACAGGCGATGGCCGGTTTGCCTTTTCAGTGGCACAGGTAACTGTCCTGGGCCCTACGTGTGAGGTCACAGGCACAGACGCCGCTTATGCCACAGCCCTCGAGGCTACCGTCCTGTCAAGGTCACCTCTGATATCCATGTAGATGGGTGGGCCAGCTACACTGGCAGCTCCATTTCCCTGGAGACCAGCAGACTCTCGGTCCGGAAAGATCTAAGCCTGTGCATATGCCTGTATGCCTTCCTGTGCGTGTGGTCTGAGTTACTGGAGGCTTTTCCACCCTAGATGATCGCTTAACCAGAGAAACCGCATGGTAGCCCATGCACAGCGGTCCCAGGCTCCTCTGGACCCGCAGCGGCTCCCTATGCGGTATAGACTCTGAACATTTAGCACCCTGACCCACTTCTTGGTGTCACTTCATACATTCAAACCCGGACCTCTGCCACAGCACTCAGTATGTTTTTGTAAGATGATAAACTCAATTCCCTCTTCCCTCCATCCTTAGTTTTGAACATATTCTTACAATAGGTGATTTGTTACCTGCTTATCTCCAGCCTGCCAGCCAACCCCGGCTGTCCCGAGCGGGGGAGGAGCAACACAGAACAGCAGCGCCAGAAAAATGTTCACTGGGGATTACCAGACATCACAGAGCAGACGGCGAGGGCTTCAGGAAGTCCAGAGCTTCCTAAGGAAACAACCCGCCAGAGATGCCTGGATAGCGTCTGCCCCCTCTGCCTTGACAGCGGCCCTCCCTGTGAGACCATCTTTTGTGGATGACCACGCTCCATCCGTAGGTAAGGATGGGCTTCCACCTGCACTCCTCCTCCTATTCTGGGGACCGTCCCCAGAGCGGCGCCCCTCCTCAGGCAGGACCACAGAGCAGTGGACGATTTCAGTCCTGCGCACCCATCCCTCCGAGTGCAGGACATGGGAACCATGTGAGCTGGACCTCCAAGGCCCGAGAAAGAACGGATGGATGGTGGACGAGGACAGAGCGTGCAGCGAGGGGGTGGGGGAAGCAGCAGGGGCCCTCGGCACCAGTTTATCTCCTCTCCTCACAGAGAGTTAAAACAGAATGAACCGTCATGGTAGAACTAATTTTGGAATGCACAGGCAGAGGTAGGTGCGGGGTGTTGAAAGATAGGTAGGCTCTGTGTAAAATGGTCACCTCGCTCCCCCCACCTCACCATACTAGGAGGCTTGAGTGAGATTCTAAAGAGGCAAGGGACACCTCCTCAGTACTGTCTCAGCCCATCCCGACCGTCCTGGGAAGGGAAGCATCCCATGCTGACAGCACAACAGAGTAGTCACACGGTGATGGCCACCATGTCCCCCACTGTTCCTGCCCCTGGAAATGACCCAGCCCCCTAGGCACCTTGCTGACTCCAGCTACTCAAAATATTGATCATGTGTGGGCTGGGCGCACAGCAGAGAAGAGAGAGACAGAGGACTGGAACTGAATGAAGTTCACCCAGAATTCTCCCATCAAAATATCTATATTTAAATTATTTTAGGTTTAGCATAGATGAGAGTCATTGTGGAGAAACAGAAGTTTCTTTGCAATTCCACAGTGGAATGGGTCTTTACCGTCTTAGCTCAGGCTGATCCGAGCAGGTCTGTAGTGGGACAGCTAGGCTGTGAGCTGGGCTGGGCCGGGGGACCCAGCTGCCCCCAAGTGCCCCTGTGAGAATCGGGTCTGTCAACTGGCATGAAAGTCCAGCTCTCCCCTTCCTCTGGGTGTGACATCTTGGGTAGCTGCTGACCTTCTGGGAACTCCGGCTGGGGATAATGATACCTTCCTTGAAACGTGTGCTGACAACTAGGAAGATGTTGGGAGCCATTTTGGGCTCACAGGTTGAGACCCCTCCCTGTGTGGAAAAAGCAAAGCTCCCGCCAGCCAAGATGGCGCCTAGTCTTATCTCCTTCTAAATAATTTTTCAGGCTTGGATTTCTTGAGCTGCTCTCATTGGCCCCAAGGAATGTAATGCTCTTTTGTTTTATGGCATTTAGATAAAAGGGAAGGACCTGGAGCATAATGCTTTGATGGATTACATCTGAATGAGAGTAGCCTGGCCAGGAGTAACCTTAAAGTTGCGTCTCGTGGATAGGTGGCACAAATTAATAGCAGTTATGAGCTGGCTGAATATTGGTGTGATTTGTATAAACGTTAGGCTCCTATTACGTAAATTCACTCAATCACAAGCAAAGGACAAGCATTGGGAATTCTGTCCTTGCCGGATGGGTTGCACCTCCCCATTGTAGTTGGAAGAATAGGCAGAATGACTCCTGGCCTGTTTATAGATAATCAACATAGGCAGGCCTAGGTAACACCCTGTTCTCTCCCACTGCCTCACATTTATATGCTAATTAACTTGAAAACAACCTGTAAGATTGAGGAAATTGCTGCTTTACTGATAAAAACACATTATTGTTCAAACTATGCTTACTGTGGGATGTCATTCATTGCTGTAATGTAACGCACTACTTTTAAATAAAGACGCTGAGACCAGCAGGGCAGAGAGAGATGCCAGACTAGCCAGAGATGCCTGCTTGGTGATCAGACCACATCCCGTGCCTCTCTCGTTCCTTTCACCTAACCGTCCATCCTTCGGGGACTCCTGGACTCAGCCGGAGCTGGACTCCGGCAAGAAGATGTATCTGAGCGGTATTTGGTGAACCCAAAACAACAGAACATGGAAAGGGCACCTGGTAGAAGGACTAATCTACCGATCATCCACTGGGCTGTGAGGAGGGGATTCTATCAGTGCTGGCGAGAGCCACGGAGCACCACGGAACAGTAGTTCTCAAACATGTATGCATGTAAGTCACCTGGTGGGGGGAGCTTATTGAAGGACACAGGAACAGGCCCCACCCCCAAGAATTCTGATTCGGTGGTTCTGGATGAGCATCGTGTATTTCTAACAAGTTCTCCAGAATGCTAAGGCTGCTGGCCGTTGGACCACACTTTGAGTACCTAAAATACTCACCTGCCTACCTGATAGTCCAAATGGCCTCTCTGCTTCCTCCGCATTTCCTGATCAAACACTGCTTAGGTGTGAAAAGTCTATCATTTAAAACAATGGTTTAATAAAAATGATTTACTCTCAGGGATTGGATAGTCTTGAGCTTAATTCCATGCCGACGTCAAATAATAAGCATTTGAGTGCTCTATTTCAAGAAGATCTTTTTATTTATATTTTGTATCTGATTTGATTGATTTCCAAGAAAATGGAAAATCATCATTGTGGTAGGTAACTACCCTGTTCTCTTTCCTTTTTTTAAGAACTATATAATAATTCACTTGCAGAAGTATAATGTTTACTAGAGAGAATGGCCAAAATATTTCTTCTTTCTTACCTTTCTACAATTTTTTTAGAATGAAAAAGTGGTTGTCGATTTTTGTCAAATGATTTCAGCATCTTTATGAGTTTACTTGCGTTCAATTTTGTACATCTCGATATTAACCTTTTGTTCTTGGTATATGTCATGTGTGGTCCTGGTGAATGATAAATTTCATGCATTGTAGGATTCAAATATTTTACTTTTTCCATTAAGATTTTTTGCATCTATGATTGACACTTGAAAACCACAAGCTGTGTCATAGAGCCCCATGTATCCTGTACACAATACAGATAAAAGGCACTTACGGACTTCTATCACTTATTTCTCAATAATACTAGTATGACTTCCTGGCTTCTTGTGAATCCTATATGAATTTTATAGCATTTGTTAGGAGCAGATGGGGTTGCTATCCTTGTTTGAGCTCCTGAAAGCAAGCTCTGAGTTGAGGATTTGACTTGTAGGTAAGGTCTGGGACCCGATTCTAGGTAGCAGGGGCAGAACCAGAGGAGGGAGACAGGGAAAAGTGGAAAAATCAGGGAAGGGGGATTAACGCTTAGGGTATTGGTGTGGACAACCAGGGCTTAATCCCGCTGGAAGCCCTCTGAGACATAGGCAGAGCACACCTGGGAAGGGACCTGCAGAGAGGTGGAGAAGGATTGCTTGAGGGCTGTCCCGGGGGCATAAAATCCAGCTTCTCTATTCTGTCTGTGCTACCCTAGGGCACAGTGAGCGCTCAGGACCTTGGCACCAGAGACCCCAGGGGAAAAACCCGCACCATTATGTGGGGGCCGCTTCATGAGTGGGAGCCACCATCAGAGACAAGCCCAGGAGACGCGTAGCAGCATCAAATCAAATCATCTTCTACACCAGCATTCCCAGGGTGGCTTTTGCAAAGTTTAATTCCCCATTTTATGAGAGATCTTCGCATCAGTGAAAGTACTCATTAACCATTCCCCCAGTAGCTTCTGCCAAATTGTCCACAGACTGGACGGTGAAGTGATTCAAGTCAATGATGCGAAAGAAAAGAAAATTTAATGGAGAAAGTAACCAGTTCCTTCATTCCTAACATCCTGAAGATCTGCACGTGGCCACAGGTATCTTTAAAACGGCTCTTGTTTTCCCCAGAGGCGCGTCTGGAACCAGCCCTCCCAACATGCTGTGGTCCTAACGCTGCCTATCCCAGACTCTCCACCAGGGCAGAGCCCCGCCAGAACGGACAGCAGCTTCCCCCCGCCCATCGCTGCCCCTGCCCAGAGCCCGAGCCTCACCTCCTGGGTATGATGAGGTGCAGAATACTATCAAGAATGAAAATGTGGCTTTGTGGCTTTTGCATTACTTGATAATGAAACTGGCTGCAGATTTACTAGTTGAGACTTTGGAGCCCTGCCGGATGTCTGTCCTGAAAGGCCTTTGTAGCTCTGGAAACGTAGAAGATGCTGCCCAAACATCAACTCTGGGCACAGAACCACCCTGCTGTGGGTGCCCAGTGTTGCGCCTGATCACATGATCCCAAGCAGGGGTCCTTGTGTGTGAGGCTAGACTATCCTCTCTTGGTCCACTTGCATAGAGCAATGCCCAACACAGAGAGCACCATTAAAAGAGCCCCTGGGATATTAGTAACCTAGTCCACCCAGATAACTGCATGGCTCGTTCCCTTGCCTCTGGAGTGCTCCAGATCAACTTTTCAGGAAAGTCTTCACTAACCTCCTTTCCTAAAGGAGCAAACCCTCTCCAGACACTCCCTTACCTGATTCTCTGCTATATTTCTTCAATAGCATTTATTGCTGTAGCACGCTGTACATATTTTGCTCACCTGTGGTCTGTCTGTCCTCTCCGGAATGTAAACTCAACTTGGCTAGATTATTTTTTGCTAGTTATGGTCATTGTTGTGTGTGTGTGTGTGTGTGTGTGTGTGTGTGCACGTGTGCGTTTTAATTTAAATCCAAGTTAACATATAGCATAATAATGATTTCAGGAATAGAATTCAGTGATTCATCACTTACATACAACACCCAGTGCTCATCAGTTAGGGTCATCGTTGTAGCCCCAGTGTGTAAGGCAAGGGTTGGAACATATAAACGCTGCATAATTTTTGGAGAATAAAGAGAATGAGTAGAAATGTACTGTCTCTAGACCGTGACCACTCTTTTCTCAGCTGATGCTCAGAGATATAGGGAAAATGCCAGAAAACTCTTGTGAGGCAAAGCAGCAAGTTGTATATAAATTAGAATAGGCTTAAAAACCAATTAAATAATTACAGAATGTTAAACTATTCTCTTGATCTAAGACAAAGGTTAGAAAAGATAAAACAACGAACTCCCACCGCAGAGAAATGAAGCTCTGACGGACAGTGTCAGGAAACCCGGTCCTCTGGTGTGCTGGCTCAAAGCTCATCACAGGAAACCCTGCCCGAGAAGTCAAGGGGGCTCCTTCCTCCCCCAGAACACAGCACGGGGTTTATGAGCTGACATGGCGCAGCTGGACCACAGGATTCAGCTCAAGAAGGTTCTGGCAGAGCCATCCAGTGTATATAGGACTTTGGGCAAAGATTGTTTGCTGGGTCCTTGTCTATATAATCAAAGGTACTGAGAGAGGCCTGGGTTTGCTCAGCCTTTTCCACAACTCCTTTTCTGGAAATTGACAGCCCCACACCCCAGCAACTGCCCTGTTGACTAGGATATCGGGGGGCTCCTATGGAGACCATCGCTCCCCAACTTCTCATAAGCTGGCTGAACTCAGATGTGCTCCAGGTGTCTGCACAACACAGCTTCCTCCAGTTATGCCCCAAAACAAAAGCATGGGAACCTGAATCAAATTAGCAAATCAATAATCACTCTCGGAATGAAATCTTAAAAACTGAACTTGCTAACCGGGATACTGACAGGTGCCATCCATATTCACGTGCGAGCCTGACTGGATGCCTGCCGATCCCCAGCAAGTACTCTTCAATAAGCAGGCAGACATGCTTTCTCCACTTTTTTAATGTGTGTTATTCCTTTACTTAAACAAAAAATTGTGTTTCCCATTGCTTTAAGGTGAAATTTTAGAAAGAGAGTTCCAGAATTTAAGGTTGAGGCCAAACCTCACAATTTCCTAACAGTCTTGCCATCCCTTCCTGGGAATGATGGATATTTCCAGAACTCTCCCTTGTTTAGGAAAGCACCCTACTTCACAACGATTTTCTTCTCTCTGTCCTGGAAGGAAGGGAGGAACTAAGGCGGAGATTTGTATTGTTAGGTGAAAGAATCCCCTTTTACAAGGGGAAAAAAAATGTTTAAATCTCAGAGTGATAAGTGACTGGCCTGGAGCCACCCATCACAAACCCCCGTTCCATTATCCAAGTGACCCTCACCGATAGAACCCACCCCGGTCCTAGCACCTGTGTGTGCCCCACCTAGCCCTTCTCAAACTGTCCCCAGACCTCTTGGTTCTCTGTATCCTTGCAACCACATCATCTTGCATTTATGTTTTTGTTCATAGGTCTGGAACTGTCTGAAACTAGGCCAAGGTACACGTGCAGACAAGCAAGTGGGAGGACAATGAAGGTGTGGGGAGCACCTCCCTGTGCAGCCACCAAGTCAGGGTGTGGACTCCAGATGCTGCTGGCTTCAAGGCTCCAGAGAAATCAACAACGCTGCAGTTCGTATTTTTTGCCTCTGAAAAACAAAAGTCCATGACAATAAATGAAAATATCTGAAGTTTTTCAAGTCATGGAAGGAAAGTTCAAGGTTGCCTGGTCACCTGCCTTCTTATAGCACAGACATAGATAGACACTCCACAGTGTCACCGCCCTGGGAAGCAGTTAACAGAACCCTCCTGGTCCTTGCCAAGTCGAAGTGAACATTCTTCTCCCTCCAGAAAGCAAGCCAATCACTCAGTGCTTCTAGAAGATTCCACGGTGACAATCCTACATACAATTACCATGGTTGGTGGGACCAACTGGAGGAAGACCCAGAATGTGGACTTGATCTTGCAAGCAGCACAAGAGCAGGAATCACTGGGGAGGTTCAAGATCCTAGGTCTGAGAATGTCAGAGCACACATGCCTCCATGATGATTGTGAGGTCCATCTCTGAATGGTGATGCCCACAATGCTGGTTCTCTGCTCAGAAATCTGCGGGCAGCCCCCAGAGCCTGCGTAAGCACTGCCAAGCCTCCCCTGGAAGTCCTGCTCGCACGTTACCTGCATGCGTGGAGGTATGTCTCCCACCCATGATTGAGCTGGATTCTCTCCTCACAGGCCATCACCCAACACCCACGTAGACCGTCTCTCATCGAATGTCCCTCCTCCTGCTGGCCTGATGCTCCAGAATCTCAGCCTTGCTACGGATGAGCCCACCCCCAGCCCTCTCCCCTGCAGGGTACCTGAGCAGGAGAGCTACCAGTCAACAGGCCTGGGTGGCGCCATGGTCCAGCAAGGGGTTTGGGGTCACCTCAGTGGTTCTGGTCTTGCTTCGCTCTCCTCCTCATGCTCTAGGCAGACATTAGCAAAGATCCTAGCAGTGCGCACGCTTCTGTTTGCAGCACTGACCCATGGTCCTCAGAACTGGTATGGGGCACAGACCTTAAGGCAGGGGCATGGGCTACTTCACATGAGGGCAGGCCCCAGAGGCCTCCAGCAGCTTGTTACCAGAGCATAGATCTTACACTGTGAGCCAAGCCTGTGCTTGAAATTGTGGGGGCTGTAAAACTGAACAGATCTCCATAGTCCCTGGCCACTGTCCCCAATACGGGAATCCAGGACAGCCACTGATAACAAGCCTCTATGCCCCCCTGGCCTGTCAGCATCATGTATGGAGGGTGCAGGGACAGTTGCAAAGTGACAGTCCCTGATGCCAGAAAGGACAGTGCTTGCTCCTCTGTCTCTCCCTCCCCCTCTGGCCCTGTGGTCTGGAGCAAGTCACTGAAACCCCGGCTGACTGTCAGTTTCCTAACCCACATGGACCTCATAAGGCAGTTCTGGAAATTAAAGGAATTGTCTGTATAAATGACGTGCCCGCCCAGGGCCTGGTGCAGCCTGTGTGAACCACAGAAGACAGCTGTTCTACTGCTACAGTCCTTGTTGCGGCTGCAAGTGGGCATGATCCTCCCACAGGAAACAGAGATTTCCAGATGCTGCGGGCCAGGCCTGCTCTTCCTCTCTCCTCGGCTGTGCTGCACAAGCAGAAGCATCTTGGTGGGCACTAAGGTGCCCACTCCTCAGGTCCCCGGCTGTGGAAGGCCAGGGCTCATGGCACTACATGTTGAAAGCAACTCTCTGTCCTGAGGCCATGCACTCTCTTCAAGGGCATCCTGCCTCCACTTCCTGGTTGGAGGTTGAGGGGCACTAAGGTCCAGACTCTGTGCCTCAATGTGGGGCCACTTTCAAAGGCCATAGAGGTTCCAGTGCTCCCTGTGCGCTCAGCAAGTCTCCTGTTGTGTCATTTATATCTCTGCCCCACCCACCTTCTCTCACTCCCAAGCTACTCCTGAAACCTTGTTACACACACATCTCCTTCCCAGATCTGCGTCCAGCCCCTGAAGTCATGCTGCATGTTAGATCCCCAGAACTTACCTTATAACTGACAGTTTGTACCCTTCGACCAATATATCCTCATCTCATGGTATAGGACAAGTGTCTTTTCATTAAAATCTGTCTAGAACCACAAGAAGGAAGAGAGTTCTTGATCTACAGGGAAGAAAACCAAAAGGACAGGATGAGAAAGAAGTCTTGTCTTCTCTCCATTCTAAAAATGAGAAGCATCATACTCGAGAGTTTGCTGTGTCTCCTCCACAAGGCTGTGTTCCTGGGCTTGGAACAGACATCAGGCTCCCTTGGGGCAAGTCTATCAAACTGGACAGCGCCATGTGCAACCTCAGTACCGTCACTCAGAAAAACACCCAGGTAGTCCTCCCTTTCTTCTCCCCCAATCTCTCCCCTAAGCATGACACCTTTAGATGGTTGAAAGAGAATCACCCAATGCTGGGTGTTTTCCCCATCCCAGGTACCTAAGAGAGCATTGATCCTCCTGGAAACCATCATCCTAGAGTCAGTGACAAACTGGACTTGTCTTTTCCATTGAAAGATGTGCATCTGAGAATCCAAGAGCTGCCTTGAAGAGCTGCTGTCTTGTACAACTGATACCCCAGAATGCCTTTTGTATATGGCACAGTTCTTCAAGGCCTCTTGGCCCCTTTCCCTGAATGTCCATGGCAAGACAGCCATCACCTAGCCATGACCCTACTGAGAGTCAGAGAGTGCAGCAGGGTGGGAGAATCAGAAAAGCATGTGGTAGGAGGTGCTGGGTCCTCTGAGATGGAGCAGCGGGCCTAGAGATGGGAGCAGAGGCACCTGGAGGCCAGGGGGTGAAGACAGCACTAAGAGTGTGAACTCTAGGGTCATCTGGGTGGCTCAGCTAGTTAAGCGTCTGACTCGGTTCCGGCTCAGGTCATGAGCTCACAGTTTTGTGAGTTCGAGCCCTGTGTCAGGCTCTGTGCTGGCAGCTTGGGCCTGCTTGAGATTCTCTCTCCCTCTTGCTGGCTCTCTGTCCCACCCCCACTCATGCTGTCTCTGTCTCTCTCACAATAAATAAATAAACTTTTTTAAAAAAGTGTGAATCCTATCCTGTTTGCCAAGCACCAGGGACATTTAAAAAAGAGAATGTGCCTAATCACATCTCCTGTTCAGAAAGACCATCTGGAGCACAGGTCTACAGAAGTGATGGACCAGGGGTGGGGGAAGAGGGGGACCAGAGGTACATATCTGCTTATGAGTCTGGTGCAACAGATCAGGGGACACGCACTAGGGACTGCTGATACTTCCTGCTCGCTTAGACACAGTCACACATCAGTCTACCCTTAAACAGAATGTTTGCCTTGAGGAGGTTGGCACACTCTCTCCTCTCCACTTTGGAGGCTGCTCAGTAGAGATATGGGTTATGTGAAAAGTCTTTGTTTGCTGAACATCTCAGAGGATGATATGATGTGTATCTTGGTGGAACGACCAAAGTCTCCACATAAAAACCAGACCTGGAAGATATCCTTTTTCTAGGCAGCACATGGTTTCTTGGAGACCAGAAACCAATGCTACTTGAGAGGCCACACTTCTGCCAACCTTCCCAGCACAGACTTGCTATTGTAGTGTTTCTTCTCCTCCTTGAATTGGAGCTGGTTCCCTGAGTCAAGATTCCTTCATTTACAAGTGACAGGATCTTAAGTCAAGATGGCTTAATCACAAAAGGAATGTACAATCTCCTATAACGTAGAAGATTAGACTTCAGGCTTAACTGGATCCAGGCATTCCAACGATGTCATCATGAATCTACCTCTCAGTTGTCCTTTCACTCTCTTTGATTCCAGAATCAGAGCTTCAGACTTACATCCAACTGATTTAGCAACAATAGCCAATGAGAACCTCTCTTCTAAGAATTCTCACAAAAATGCCATGTTCAATCTCATTCCATCAGCATAATCATGACTCCATCCCTAAATAAGTCAGTGTGGTCAAAGGGATGAACTATAAGCTGATTAGTTACTCCTGGAGGTAGGGGACAGGTAGGAGGAAGGCAAGAAGCCCAAGTGGATAGAGATTAGGATAGAAAATACTTACTCAAAGGAAAACCAAGATGCTATTAGCAAAAGGGAAGATAATGAACTCCAGGCAAATGAAATAAATGGCCACCATATGCATATGCATCCATATGCATCCTGGGAATTCCCATCCCTTCACAGACTGAGAGAGTTTTGAATCCTTGACTCTTTTAACACCCTGCTTTTTCCCTTGAGCCAAAACTTAATCTCTTTCCTTCTTATCACTTTTCTTCCAGCTCCTAATGGTATTTATAAACTTTAGACTTATTTTGGGCATATATAATGCATGGGAACATGAACTACTTTGGAGCTAGAAGCACATCTTCTTTGGTGCTCCCTCCGCATTTTCCGTGATACTGTAGCCTTTCACACAGATACACTGGATTAAATGTTAGATTTATAATGTATTTCTGGTACCAATATGGCTTGTTTTGATAAATAGAGGAGAAAAAAGAACATTCTTTCCTGCATCCACACCCTCTCTCCTACTTCAGTCCATTTAGGTGCATAATCAGAGAAGCCATGCTAGTCAACCAAACCCTCAAGAGATAGTTGGATCTTAACAGTCACTCACATTTAGGATGACAGACATATATGCAGAGCCTTCAGACATGATCCCAAAAGGGCCCTGTGGTTTATATTGTTTTTGCAAAGCTTTATGTCTCACCAGAGGACCTCCCTCCTCTCCCCTGTGATGGTGAATCCAGAGCCCAAAGAGGAGCTGGTGCATTGATGAACCCCCATCAAGGCCATTTCATTTACTATAACATGTCTTGCTCCCACGGGACAGCATCTCCGTGCACAAGACTTGAAATGACAAAACTATTACCTACCATGGAACGTTGGGGTCACTTGGGAATGGTAGAATAGATGCTAAATTCATTTATGCTAGGGTCTACGTACCAAGATCCCGGAACAGCTGCCTGTGGACTCTTCTAGTCAGCACTCAGATCTGTTTGGAGAAGCTCTAAAAGCAAGACAGCCATCCTTAACCAGAATGTTTTATTCACTGAAAACTCAAGGCTGGGTGTGTGTGTGTGTGTGTGGGTGTGTGTGTGCGCACGCTAGCTTCTTCCAGAAGGAATGCCAGACACAGATGCCATGAGCCACATAATTAAGGAGAGGATTCCCAAATCTTCCATGTGAGTGAGTTCTAGGGCTGGAGTCTGACTGGAAAGAACTGGAACCAACCAGTCTTTCCTCAGCAAACACTTACATGGCTACCAAGGGCACTTTTCAAGCACCTAGGGCACATAAAACAGCAATGCAGGTTTTGTCCCTTCAAACTGATAGTCACCAATGGAGAAACTGCTTGCACAGTGCTCAGAGCAGAGCACTGTGGGAGCGCAGAGGGACTTAATCCAATGGTGGTGGAGGGAGAGGGTTTGGTCAGTGACAGGTTCCTGAAGAGAGAAGACAAGCACACACCCAGAATGCATGTGGGGTCTGTGGAGTTACAGTCACCACCCTGAGGGAGGGGTGCTGCCTGAGGGGCGGGGTCCGTGATTGAGCTAGAAGACGACACTGTCTTTCCCACTTCTCTCTTCTCCCTGGGTCCCTCTCCCCTGGGCCTTCCCAGCAGACACAGAAGGGGTCCGTGGTTCGCTTTAGGGCAGGCTCACACTCAGCTGTGGCGGGGTCCTGTGGCCGCCTGGGGACCTGTGTATGACACAGAAAGGACACTACTTTGAGAAAAAAAAAATCCTTGTGTTGGAGTCAGGAAGGCAGCCCCGGCTCTGGCCTGTGCTCGCAGCCTTGGACAAGTCACTACTTCCCTTCTCTAGCTTCATTTCCCCTCCTCTGGAGAGAAGAGGCTGAGTGTCCTTCCCTCCTTATTCTGTGGTTCCACAATTAACTCCTTCAGTCCAGAGGGCTAGGCTTTGTGTCCAATTAGATGTGGCTAAGCATCCACAGCCACAGAATTGGAAAGCAGCAGCATCGGGGATACAGGCTATTCCCCCAGCTCAACCATGAATAAACACTTCTTATTCTGAGGTCATGTTCAACCAGAACACTCGCTCTGGGCACAAGAATCTGCCTTGCCTTGCTCCACCCAGCCATAGATTTTCTAACCACACAGCAAACCTCAGCCACTCTGGTTTCCGGAAAGACCCCTTATCTTTCCAGAACATGCCAAATGATCTCTTGGTGTTTGGTCCCCATTGACGACTTCGTCAGTGGCCTCCAGGAATTAAAAGGCCTGGAGCTCAGGCCAAATGCTTTTCTCAGGACAGCAGAATTGTTCTGTAATTTGTAACCATGCTGGCTGCCTCATGTGCTGAAGGAAGAAGCCGGTGGACCACCAAGGAAGTGAAAATGTATTATCCCGTGTCAGGTGCTATACCAGACATGGTATTCTCAGTTATGCATGTGGTCCCCTCACTGAGGAGGTCACTGAGGGATGCTAAGTGATTCGTCCCAAGGCAAACAGCTAGAACATGACAGAATAAGGATTTGAACTCAGATCTGACTCCAAAATCCGTATTCTTCCTATTGCCCCAGAGGTGTATGTCTACCAAAGCATGTAGATGCTAAAAAGAAAATGTCACTGTATCCAATGCTTTGGAGACTCACTGCTTTGTTAAAGTGACTTTGGTGCAGTTTCCATGCTCTATTCCTTTCTCCTTTACTCACCTGGAGATCAAGTCTCTCCAGCAAAGATTAACAAAGTAGATGTTCCTTCAACTGTCCAGTTTCTGAGTGCATTCGTATACACACACACACACACACACACACACACACAACACAAGCACGCACACGGAGGGAGGGAGAGAGACAATACACACACTGAATGCATAGTGCCTTTCAGCTTACAAGGCAATTTCACGTGTTATCACATCTAATCCTCATTTCAATTCTTAAGGGAATACCATTACTTATAAATTTTTGGGGGTGCCTGAGTGGCTCAGTCAGTTAAGTGTCCAACTTCAGCTCATGTCGTGATCTTGCAGCTCGTGAGTTCAAGCCCCACATCAGGCTCTGGAGAGCCTGGAGCCTGCTTCAGATTCTGTGTCTCCCTTTCTCTCTGCCCCTCTCCCCCCTTCCTCAAGAATAAATAAACATTAAAAAAAAATTTTAAATCTTTTAAACCTTTATTTTGAAATAATTATAGAGTCATAGGAAGTTTCCAAGATAGTTGAGAGAGGTCCCCTGTACCTTTCACCCAGCTTCCCTCGATGGTTACATCTTACATCTCGCAGGACAGTATCAAAACTAGGAAACTGACATTAGCATGAAGTGGGCCTGTACAGTTCTGTGTCAGTTTGTCACATGTGTAGCGTCATGTAACCACCATGGCAGAAAACCCAGTATCATATGATCACATACTATGTGATTTCCTGAGGTCTGCCCCTAGCCTGGCAGCCCCATGGGGGGCTTGTCCCAGCCTGAGGGCAGAGCACGGGCTGACTCTTGTCGAGTCTGGGACAACTGTGGTCTCACCATGTGGCCGCTTCTGCTGCTCTAGTTTCAAGAAGTCCTCACCCAGGTCTCAATTCTGGATTCCAGCTCAGCTACCCCCAGAGTTCCTAGAGAGATTTGTCATAAAATAGTAAGCAATCAGGCATTTCCTGAGCATTCGTCCCAAGCACTGTGTTTCTTACAAGGGAGGAATGTGTTCTCAGAGCTCTTGATTGCCTAAGAATCCTGCAAATGGGACTTGACCAAGCCAGTATTCTGGGTATATGACTTTTAAATTAAAGGATGAAATTTCCTGCCATCATTGGCCTGATTCAAACATTCATCATTTCTTCTTGGACAATTAGAAATTTTTCTAGTAGTTCCTCTGTTCTAAATCTTACTCTGTCCCTATCTTTCCTTCCCTCATCTTTCTGGAATCATGACTGTATTAACAATAACCGATGTGTCAGGCCCTGCAGTGAGTGCTTCAGGCCTGTGATCTCATTTATTCCCCGCAAAGGTCTTACAAGGAGATCGTGCTGTTCGCCCGATTTCACGGATAACAAACACTCCTAGAGAGGCTTCCACGGGACCCTGGGTGACGCTGGGTGAGCAAACAGGCTGGTATTGAATGCGGATTCAATTGACCCCAGACCCCTGCCTCTCATTTCCAGAACTCGAATCTAACCGTGTGAGCGCCCTGCTGAAATGATGGGATAGACTCCTTTCTCCCCACCAAATATGAATCTAAGTCCTAGACACTGACACAAGAGGAAGAGATGGCCAAAATCAGTAGCCATTAGAAAAATGCAAATCAAAGCAAAAATAAGATACGACTACATGCCTAGCATCATGGTAGAATAAAAGTAATGAGGTCACCCAATGCTGGTAAGAGTGCGGAGAAAGTGGTTCACTCATTCCTTGTTGGCGGGAATGTAGAAGGTGCAGCCACTCAGGAAGGGAGTATGAAAGTTTCTTACAAGCTAAACATGCAGCTACTATACAACCCAGCAATTGCACTCTGGGGCATTTATCCCAGAAAAATGAGAAGGTAAGTGCACCTATATGTGATTGTTCATAGCGGCTTTAGTCATAAGAGCCAAAAACTGGAAACAGCCCAGGTGGCCCTCTCTGATGGGGAATGGTTAAACAAATGGCAGTTCACCCATATCATGTGTGCTAAGCAGGGGTCCCTGGAGATAATAGTATAGAGACAATAATATATAATAATACAATACAGTAGTATAGTGTATATAGTATATGTATTTTCAATATATGCAATAATATATAATATATAATTCATGTATATATATGTAAAGAGAGAGAAAAACTATTACATGAAAAAAATTTTTTCATATTTATTTTTGAGAGAGAGAAAGAGAGAGCGCATGGGAGAGGGGCACAGAGAGGGAGACACAGAACCCAAAGCAGGCTCCAGGTTCTGAGCTGTCAGAGCAGAGCCTGACATGGTGCTCAAACTCATGGATCGTGAGATCATGACCTGAGCCGAACCCGGATGCTTAGCCAGCTGAGCCACCCAGGCGCCCCTGGAAAAATTATTATAAGGAATTGGCCCATGCAGTTATGGAGGCTGGCAAGTCCTAGTATTTGTAGAGAATTTCAGCAAGCTGGAAACCCAAGAGAGCTGACGGTTGAGCTCCAAGTCCGAAGGCCTCAAAATCAGGGGATCTGATGTTGCAATCCCAGTTCAAAAATCAGTGGGCTCTAGACCCAGGAAGAGCTGATGTGTTTCAGTTTAAGTCCAAAAGCAGGGGAAACATCATTGTTCTGATTCGAAGGCCATCAGGCAGAGGATTTCTCTCCTACTTGGGGAAGAGTCAGCCTTTTCCTTCTATTCGGGTATTCAACTGATTGGATGGAGCCCACCCACGTTATGGAGGCTAATCTGCTTTACTATGTCTACCGATTTAATGTTAATCTCATCTAGCAACACCCTCACAGACACACCCTGAACAACGCTGGACCAAATATTTGGGCACCCCATGGACCAGTCGGATTGACACAGAAAGGTAACCACCACACCATAGAAGACTACTCAGCACTGAGAAGGAAATAACTATTAACACGTAACGGCTTAGGTGATGCTCGAGGAAATTATGCTGAGTGAAACAAAAAACAATTGCAAAAGGTTATATAATGTATGATTCCGTTCATATGACATTCTCGAAGTAAACTATACAAATGTAGAACAGGCGAGTGGTTGCCAGGGATCAGTTGGTGTTGGAGATAAGAGAGAATGGGGGTAGTTATACAAGGGTAATTCTAAAGATGCCTGTCTCTGATCAGACTGTTTTGTGTCTTGGCTGCCATGGTGGACACAAGAACTTACATCTGTGATAGAATTGCACCAAACTAAACACTCCCTCTCCAGACACACATGGGTACAGGTAAAATAGCAATCTGAGTAAGATTGGTGTATTGTGTCGATGTTAGTATCATAATATCGATATTACCTTATGATTTTGCAAGATGTTAATCACTGGAGAAAATTGGGTGAAGAGTATATGGCGTCTTTATTATTTCTTCATCTGCTTGTGGATCTATAAAGATCTCAAAATAGAATGTTAATTAAAAATAAATATTAGCAAAACGAATGACTCTGTAATAATGGGCTTTTGAGTATTCAGGATTCAGCCCTGAGCTGGGGTTTAATCTCCTCCCATGAGAACATGGTCACACAAAATGAGGGCTCCTATATGAAGGAAGAAAGGAGGATGGGTATTGGGTGGGCAACCAAAGGTATCTGCTATAACTTGTTTCCGTTTCTTCTATTCTTCCTAGGCTTATCCTATCTTTTCTCAGACTAGGTGAATCCAGTGAATTGGACATACCCATCTGAATAGACAAATATTTCAAGTTTAAGATGTTATTAATGGAATTCCTCTTTCTCCCCAATTTTTCCTTTCCATCTGCCTTCCTCTAAATTAACTGGTGGCATCAGGGGCGCCTGGGTGGCTCAGTCAGTTAAGTGCCCGACTCTTGATCTCAGTTCAGGTCATGATCTCATGGTTCATGACATGGAGCCCCGGACTGGGCTCTGTGCTGGCAGTATAGAGTGTGCTTGAGATTCTCTCTCTCCATCTCTCTCTGCCCCTCCCCGACTCGTTTTGTCTCTGTCTCCCTCAAAATAAATAAACTTAAAATAATTATTTAATTAACTGGTGGCATCAGCTCACCTTCATCACCTTCTCTAGGAAATGTCTCCATCTTTATGCCTCCTCTTATGCTCTAATCTACGGTCTCCCTGTACCTCACATTCTTCCTCACACTTCTAAACCAACCGTCACTCCCTGACCATGTATTGCATCTCCGTTAACTCCTACTTCTCTCTCAGATCTTCGCTTAGCCGTAATTCCTTCCTGCTATGCTTGAGTGGTCTGTGCCACCATGTTCTGTCACAGACCCTGTGTTTCCTGGCAAAGGTGCTATCTCATTTCACTTCACTCATCTGTTTCTTCTCTAGACTGTAGGTTCTAAAGCCAAGAGTTTCAGTCTCAGCTACACAGAAGAATCACCTGGAGAGCTTTAAAAAGCAGTAATGTCTTGGCCTGCCACCAGACTTTTTTCCGGTTTACGTGGTCTCATGAGTAGCCTGGGCATTGGAATATTTAAAAGCTCTCCTGGTGATTCCTCTGGGTAGCCAATTTTCAGAAGCTCTGTTCTAAAGCTTCCAGGTCTACTTGTCCACCATCGTATCCCCACTTCCAAAACAGAGCTGCACACATAGTAAGTCCACAGATTATAGTTAATTCACTCATTGACTGAATGGAGTAAGAAGTGAAATAGATCACTGTCTCCCTGGAAATCCTTAGGTCCCGGGGTCTGTGAACTTCCTAGATATAGGATGACCTACCTCCGAAGAGGAGTGGAGCTCACCGCCCCTGTGGATGCAGCCGGACCCCTCTGGGAGCTGGGCCACACTCCCCTCCTCCCCGCGCTTTGGCCTCAGTAACCTGCATCCCAAGGCAGAGCCCCCGGCGTGCTGGGCTGGCCAGCGCCCCTTTCTTTCATGCCCTGAAACACAGCAGACTAAGCCACCAGAGCCTGGGTCTGGCAAAGTTAAACTTTTTGCGTCAAGGCGTGAGCCAGGATGTGAGATTCGGTGATTTGCAAATGGAATCTACATTCTACAGATGCCAGCGTGTGTGTTTGTAGTCGAGTGGCCATGTTGCTACCAGCTGTGCGTACGAGGCAGCAGAACAAAAGCCCTGCTGCTGAAGACAATCAAGTCACAAATAACTGGAAAAACACGCACAGCTTCTTTCTGCTCCAGCCTAACTTACTCCAGGCACATGTTTGTATTGTCCCAAGTCATTCAGAAAAAACTTCCAAAGATGCGGCCCAGAAGGTCAGCTTATTTCCTCCCACCGAAATGAGCTGAAATGTATTTTCTGGATGGACGGAGTTGAGATCATTCGACAGGGAGCCCAGAATAGCAGGTTTTTAGGACTCAGAAGCATTACTTAGCCCCGTGACCTCATTCTACTTCTAAAGATACTTACACATGAACGGAGAGGAGTTAAATGTTCAAGGTTCAGGGTTAAATGCCTGTTTCCTGGCAGAAGCAGGAATAGAAGCCATAATGATTGGAATAGCATTAAGAAGTGACTTCAAGCTCTTAGAACTTTTCAACAAAGAACCACCATTCATTTATCCACGCATTCAAAAGCATTCATTGAACACCTACTATAAACTAAATATAAACAACAAGGCACCAGGGATTCAAAGATGCACAATGGAATCCTGCCCTTAAGGAGGAGGAGAAAAAAAGAATAATCTGGAAATAAAACAGGGTAGTAATGGTGTGATAGCGGCAAGCATATGATGCTACTGAGGCCTGGAGGAGAGACCCCTCAGTCTGGGGTGGAGGTAGGGGAGGAGGAGCCAGAAAACCGGGCTGAAATGACATGAGGAGTGGACAGAAATAGAGGAAATGGAAAGTGTGGATGGCTAGGGCTTATGAGAGGTAAAGCCATGAAACAAATACTAAAAATAAATAAATAAATAAATAAATAAATAAATAAATAAATAAATAAATAAAAATAAAAAAATAAAAAGAGAGAGAGAGAGAAAAGAAAAAAAGCATGGCAAATCACTTTATAACTTTTCAATGGAGAAACCATTACTAACTATATATGATTCAAAATCCAAAAGCAACAGAAGAAAGACCGATAAGCCTGATTGCATTATTCTTTACAAAAATAAGAAACGACATCATAAGCAAGGTGAAAGACAAGATAAAGTGGGGAAGAGATAGACAGAGAAGAGATATCTTGAAAGACAAGATAACTGGGCCTGGTTAAAAGCTTGGATTTGTTCTTAAAACAATGAGAAGCCATTCAAGGGCCACAGGCATCGAAGTCAGCTCACAACCAAACCTGGGTTTTCTGGCTTTTCTGCATTTTATGGATGTCTCACCTGGGCAGCCCCAGCTACACTTTAGAATCACTTGTAGAATTTACATGTAAACATTCCTTGCGCCTCGGCCCTAACTTCCAGAAACTCCGGCTTTATTGGTCTGGAGTGAGCCCCAAGCTCCATGCTTTCTGTTGTTGTTGTTGTTGTTGCTGGCTCAGAGTTTTTAACATGGACCCAAGATGAAAATCTCTCACCAGCTGAGCTTCCAGCAGCCTACCAAGTGTTCTTTGTCTCAGGGAATTTTCAGATAGCTTGTCTGTCTTTTCTTTTAAATTTTTTGCATCCTAGCAAAGAGGGGATCAAGGTGTCCACACTCCCAGCTACCTGCCCAGGGAGCCATTATAGCATGAAGTCCCTGCTTTCTTATGCATTCAGTATTCCCAGATAGGTCCTCATGGACCAGAGGCCCAGGAGGGTGGTGTTGGCAGATAACAGAGAGGGGTTAACGTTTCATCGGCAGAAATCATGAGGTCAGGGAGACTCCCCACACCTACCGCAGGAAGACAAGACACCTTCTTTTTGTCTTAAGAACCTCGAATTTCATCTCGATGGAAAGAATTTTCCTGAATGATGCTTTTAATACTCTCTCTTTGGAAGTAAAGTATCTGCAGATTTTACTCTGAAGGGAGGGAGGGAGAAATCGGAATTTTATGTAATGTATCTTCCAGTTTCTATGACCTCCAGAGTTCTAGGAGCAGGAAGTGATGGGGAAAAGAGCTCCTGGGCCCCTCCTACGGGCACACTCCTGGCTCCTCACCCTGCCGCCAAGTCTGTGGTGTGCCCCACCTTCCCTGAGCTCCATTCCCTGAACATGACGTGCCTCGAAGATTCACACAGGACTCCTATGCTCACCACTCCTGCCTTCCCAATGGACATCTGGTCCTTCCCGTTCAGGGATGGTCCCGACTGATGGTCTCACAGCAGAGAGCTTTAAGTTATCCTTGAGACAGTTGAACACATCTAGGTGGCTCTTGGCAAGTAGTCCACAACAAGAGTTAGGTTCCCTTTCTTCCCCCTCCGTCACTGCCCATGCTCAGTCATGACCATGTCCTGTACAGTCTAGTCCCCAAGTGGCTCCCCAAACCATCCTACTCTCTCCATCTGCACCCCTACCCTCAAGCCCAGTGGTGGAAGTGATCAGCCTTGGGTAGCTATAAAGTGGCCTCACGAATTTAAAAACAAGAATAAAACAACCTTAAACTCATCAGCAATTTTAGATGTCAGTGATAAATTCCTCCTTTCCCTAAAAACATCTTTCATTATTTGAAATGCTAAACAATGGAGACGGTGGCTTTTGATTTTAACAATATATTTGCAGGCTTCAAACTCTCAATTTCATGATGTTTGTTTTCATCATCATCATATTTTATATGCAACTTAATTTGGAAACTTCCAGTTATACGGTTAGTCTTTGACTCAGCTAGACTTGGCCACAAGGCTCCATTTCAAGAGTAGGCTTGTGGCAATTCAAACCCATCTGAACTTGTTCCAGGTGCTGTGTGTTTCTCAAACCTTGTTTCAATATATATATTCCTGAATTGAAGTGATAGCTTTGAAGCACCAGGTAATGGCCCAGTGATTTTAGGCCAGAGGAAACAGAACGTGAGCTATTTCATTTCTGTCATTTGTGTCCTTGATGTGGTCACTTGGAATTTGTACTTGTATGTAAAATTTAGAACAGTGGGGGCACCTGGGTGGCTCAGTCAGTTAAGCGGCCGACTTCAACTCAGGTCATGATCTCACGCTCTGTGAGTTCGAGCCCCGCGTCAGGCTCTGTGCTGGCGGCTCAGAGCCTGGAGCCTGCTTCGGATTCTGTGTCTCCCTCTCTCTCTGCCCTTCCCTTGTTCACGCTCTGTCTCTATGTCTCTCAAAAATAAAAAAATAAAAGCGCTAAAAAATAAAAATTTAGAACAGTGAAGCAGGAGTATCGAGGGTGAGGTTTAATATTTTTGTTTGCTAAGTGCGAATTTTAGTTCATAAAATACTTTATTGACTTCAAAATATATATTTAAAAGGGACAAGTATAATTTTTAAATTGTTAATTATTTGAAAACTAAAGACTAGATTAAGAAAATAATGAGTATCAGTAGTTATGATGTGATTATTGCTAAAAACAGGTTTTTTTCATACAGAGGAAGGGGAGTGTTCAGATCTGTCCCATGCTGAGGTATCAAACACCGGAGTCCACCCCAGACCCGACCCTTAATTGTATTTCTGCTCGGCTAACAGCAGTGACCTCCTCACTTAGCCTCCTGCCTCACCTCACTCTTCTTGAATGTCTCCTTCATATCATCCGCAATGTAATTCTTCTAAAAACCTAATTTTATCACCTACATGCAAATCCTATCCTCTTTAGATTGAGATCCCTCAAAATATCACCTGACATCCTTTAAAAAAAGAGTAAAATCAATCAATCTGCCACAGGATGGAGGAAAGTAGATGGGGTCCAGACAGAGAGAGGCACGGTTCTGGGAACCACCTAGGGCCTAGAATGTGGAGGACCCGGTCACAGCTAGTGTGGGCAGTGACAGGCTGGGAGGCTCCGAGTGGGCCCTGTGGCTGGCCAGCAGTGCATTTAAGGGAAAAGTTGGTGGTGTTCTGGTGGGGGACAGCCTGATGTCACCTCAGCTCCAGATCAACCAGCCAGCAGGACTCCAGCACCTTCATCCCTTCTTCTTATCTCCCACCGGCTCTTAAGGGTGTTGCGATGACTAATTAACACGCGTGGTGCTGGAGCACAGGTTCCTTACCAGTAACTATGAGGAATGACTGCTGCCCTGGGCAAGCATATTACATACAGTTCCTAAGACCAGCATCCTTCCTTGAAGAGCTTGGGTGTGGACAGGCCACATCTCGTAGTGCAGGTAACTGCAAAGGTGAAAATGCAGTGACAAGAGCTGAGCCGGGTTTGAGTTCTGGTTGCCCCGCCTACCGATCTGATGGTAGCCAAGCAACTCATCCTCCCTGGGAATCAGATTTCTCTCCTAGGGGGGAAAAAATTCAGACCAAATGTAACATCCCTTATAGATGAGATACAACTTCCAGAACCCCCAGAACACACCCTAGGTCCTAGCCACACAGCGGTGTTCCCTCCTGTCCATCATACCAGATGCACAATCCTCCTAACTTTGCCCATATTAAAGTCCTCCCCTCCTTGTAGTCTATTGTTTTTATAATGATTTGAGTATGTGTCAAGGTCCCCCTGGGATGAGTGAACCCCTCAGGGAAAGGATTTTCCTTATTTATCAGTGTACCGGTGGATGTAGCCTAGAATCCGTGGGTGATAGGTGTATTTTTAAAAAATGGTGTTATCAATGGTATGTTGTAATATAATATTACAGAGTATTATCAAAGTAGCTTCACATTAATGTCACTTCAGTCAATATTTAAGTTTATTGAGTCTGTGATAGGGTGCTCCTGAAATAAAGGTCTTTGGTATTTCGAAGGACTCTCATAACTTAATTGTGCCACCCCAAGAGTAAACTTCCAGAATAAGATAAATATTACCTCAGCTTTCTAACACTTACAGCTGTCTTTCAGTGGTTCTTTCAGGAAGGCATGAATTCCGTTTCTGAAGAGAGATTGAGCAGAAGCTGGACGAGGGGTGAGGAATGGCAGCCCCTGACGAGGTGAGTGCAGAGGATGAAGGGTAGTTAAAGGTCTTCAAGGTCACTTCCTTACAACCCTGAGACCCATTAAATTGACACCACCCATCCTCGTAATGGCTCCATGAAGATTGAAGCCAGATTCACAGGAAGGTGGCTTCAAAAGTAGGAGCTCCTGTTTGGTACAAAATCCCAGGCAAGGCCTTGATGCTCCTGTGAATTCGCCTTGTCTTACCTCAGTTTCAGCACTGGCCTGATGCAGTCCCTCTGTGTCAGGCCATCCAAGTGACTAGAACATGGACAAAGACCTTCAAGGATGGCCCTCTTTCCCACCTGCCTCCTTCCAGGAAGGATGCTTTACCGACTGGCGGTGCTCCCTAGTCTTTGTCCGTTGGGTTTTCCAGTCTTAAGGCGGGGAGCACTCAGTAACCTTGTCCAGAGCTCATTACCATCTTCATAGCAGAAACTGAGGCAGGCTTGTTAAAGACAAACCCAAACAAGCCCTAGATTCCCCACATCTCCTTCACGGAGGATGAGTTGCAAGAGCACGGTGAACTTCCTCCAGCTGGAAAAGCTGGAAGACCTCACTCACTCTGGTCTGCACCCTCCACTGCACCAAGGTTCTGTGCACTGTGGCAGGCCCAGGTCAGGCACCCCCCCCCATAATGTCCTCACCTCCTTAGTGTAGACAGGATCCACTTGCCCTATACTTACAAGTCTTGCTGCCTAGTCTACATTCATAGTCCCCTTCCCCTCCATCAGGCCCACTGCCATCAGCTCCTGCCTACCAGTCCTTAGAAGTTCTGCCTACCAGAATCATCAGTGACATCCTGGTCACCAAATTCACACCCTTCTGTCAGTTTCTATGGTGGATACAGACTACATCCTCACGGTCAGTTACTCTTCTTCCTGAGCACACAACTACACTGTATTTCTGTGGTCATGAGACAGTACTGGCTAGTGAAGTGCAAGCATAATTTCCAGACAGGCACACGATTTCCAGATGTGACCTCCCAAAGCTCTCCCTTCTGCTGGCTGGCTGCAGACTAAAGTGATGTCCTTGAAAACCAGGTGTTGAATGGGGCCAGAGTACAGGAGAGGGGCAAGGTCAGAGGGGCCTGAGTCCCCGAATGGTCACCTGGAGGTGTGAGCCAACTGCCCACATTTAAGACTTGCTATGAACAAGAAATGAGCTTTGGGTCCAGGTCCTGAAATTTGGGGGGCTTATCCACTATTTCACATACTGTTAAAGTTTTCATACCTTGTGGGCTTCTGTGCCATCTGATACTCTTGTTTCAAATCACTGTGCTTGGCTCCCTGATCCTGAATTTTACCTTTTCAGCCGAAGTCAGTCTCCCCTAGCCACTACCCTTCTCCAGCACTAGGCAGAATTGGTCCCTAGACAGGGGCTGGGGGACCGCCAGGTGAGCAGTGTAGCATCGTGGCCAACCTGGCTCAGCGTGAGTCCTTGCTGATGTCCACTGCCTGTACCAACGGCAACAGGCTTGGCTGTCTTGGACATTTGAAATAAATGGAAAACATGAAGTCCCCATGAGGGAAATTTGGAGTCATATTTATTTAGTTGTTCTAATATCATTTTTTAAAGTTTATTTATTTATTTTGAGAGATAAAGAACCGGTGGCAGAGGGGCAGAGAGAGGAGGACAGAGGATCCGAAGTGGGCTCTGTGCTGACAGCAGAAAGCCCCATGCAGGGCTGGAACTCACAAACCATGAGATCATGACCTGAGCCAAAGTCAGACACTCGAGTGACTGAGCCACCCAGATGCTCCTTTAATGTCATTTTTTTAGGGCCAGAAAGTGACTGGGTGCTGGACCCCCAATAAATGGTCATTAAAGATTCGGATATGGTTGATGGAACTATCTGTGGTTTCTCTTTGATAAGGCCATTGAGTTCCAACAGGAATAAATGTTTATAGAGAATAATGGACCGCGTCCTTTCTGAATTGTTACATCCTTGTTCTGAGCATGTGCTTTGAAGAGGGAGGGCTGCTGGGGGGGTAGACTCCTAAGTTATGGCTCAGATGTGGTATAGCTTCTCACAGAGTCCATGGCTGGGTCCCATTTGAACTGCACCTGTGGGGAGTGCAGTTCAAATGCCAGGCCAGTCATAGATCCCAGAGGGGGTTCAGGAATGTCACAGTTCTCAGTGTCTTCAACTCTCTTGGCCAGATTCTTAGTTCCAGGCAACATGGAGCCAGACTTTCACAAACATGGCACATCCATCAGCGCCCACAGGAGCCTCCCAAGGCATGCTGTGGCCAGTCGAATGCTCTGTGCTGAGGGAGCCCAGGCCTGAGTGAACCACGGGGCCAGCCATATAGGGCTAACTTGGGCGAGAGAATTCGCCCTAGAGAACACTGATGCAGCTGGTGCAGGAAGTGGTAGGGCAAAGAAAGACTCCGTCAGGAAGAGGCCTGGTGAACCACGCAGACAGGAGTAAGCAGAGCACACCCGGAGACCCTCCATGCAGGGCGCCTCCTAAGGCCAAGAGCTCTGAGCCCACGCTGTGTGCTACACTCTGGCCTGTAAGGGCGCATTTAAACAAGACCACATGTGTTCTCGTGCCTTTGGGCACATCCCGGATAAGACATACTCTGCTCAGCAGTCCAGCCTGACCCTCGTTTATAGCACTCAGCGGGAGCAAGTTACTGAAGGCCAGGACCCCAGCATTGGTCCAGAGACCCTTGGGTCCAACCGTGTCATGTCACAAGTGAGGAAACTGAGCAGAGGCCTTGCGAAGAAGGCTAGAAGTCAGGTCAGACGGCGGTGTGTGCTGCCCCATGCCAGCGCACACCCCAGCGATGCCCCCAGGACAGCAGCGCTGAGAGCCGCTGGGTTATGAACCGTGGGCCAGCAGCAGAAGGGCTCCTCCAGGCCTCGCCAAGCTACGTAGGCATCTGGAAAGAATTGCAGACTGGGCTGGAAACCGTGTTGAGAATGACATTTTCCTATAATATCCCCATTTTAAATAAGTACATCATGGCAGCTCTGAGTCTGATTTCAAGGTCTAAAATTTGTTCAAATGCACATTGACTTGGAAAGAAGGAGAAAAAATATATTGGGGGAGCGAGCAAATGGTGCCGGGTGGTACATCCTGTCCCCAGGCACTGTCAGACAGCAGACACAGCAGACGCTCCAGGCCTCCCTGGAAGAGCGACAGGACTTTGGCAGGGCTCCTGAAGGGGGCGCTTTCTCAAGCGCAGTCACCCTGTATTTATACACAAATGCGGGCTGTCTTTCCTCCCTCCCTCGCTGAAGGGAGCTTGCTCCTGTTTCCTTTCCCATCCCAAGCAGAAGCCAAGGGAGCAGCACTGTAATCCGAGAAGCTTATATCCCTAAGGGATGGATGTAACCAGAAAGCAAGCCCTACTAGGGAAAGAATACACATTCAGTGCTAAGTGAGAGTTCTTACTTTTCCCAATAAATTACCTGTCATTCTGTAGAGCCCCCCAGGATGGGTGGCTAGGAAACACTTCTCTCTGGTCCCTCTCTTTGTTTATGTCCCCTCCCCAACAGGAAAGAAACACCTCTGAGTCTCCCCACAGATCAGGCCCAGTAGTAACTACTTCCCACCAAGCTGTACGTAGGTGAGGACGAATTCAGAATGAATCCTCTACAGGAAGGAAAGTAAGCCTTCTCTGTTCACTATCAACTCTCCCTTTGTACTTTGTGGACATGGTTACATGGCTTAAAGCTCATGGTTTCTACCTCTAATCTCCCTGCATTTTGCCAAAGAGCAGCCATAGGGAGGGGAGAAATTACTCTCCCAAGTGTTCCCCAGGGGAGTGCTGTTTCCTCACCCCTGTTATGCCCAGAATTCGGGAACCCCAAGAACCACCAGGGAGCCGAACCCGATGAAAGAACAAAGAGCCTTTATTCGAGCTAGCTCGAGCTCAATCTCCTACCCGCGCCAGCTCCTACCCACGCCGACGCAGCAGTGGGTCAAGAGAGAGGGAGAGAGAGAGAGAGAGAGAGCGGTCCTAGGTTTCTGTGGCTCTCCAGCTCCCTCTCCCATATTTCTTATGGACTATCCTTCCTTCTAAAGCAGACCTTTTCAAAGTCTTTATTAGAACACAGAGTTGTTTGGGGCCCTTGTGCTCAATGTCACTTTCAAGAAGTCTGTCATGTAAATTGCCCCAGTCAGGTGTGACTCCACCTTAATGCCTGAACCAGGCATTCTCAGTACAACTCCCACCCCAGGAAAGAGGGCATAGCCTTCTCCACCAAGTTCCCTCCCACTAAAAGTCATTGCTCTTGCTGGAGCCATTCAGTAATGGTAGAAATTCACTTAGCTCCATTGGGCTCTAAGAAATACTGAGAAAGGCCATTCAAAAGCTTAGAAAACAACACCCCAAATGTCTCTGCATAATACCTTCTAGATCATTGGCAGCTGAGAGAAAACATCATTATCGAACATCACAAATACACAGAAGCCCTAGGAGATGATAAACTATCTTCTTCCCATCAGACCACGGAGAGCTCTTTGTGGGTAAGCATGAGATCTGATATCTCTGTGGTCTCCATTCTTATTTCCCTCCATCACAAACCCTAGAATATGTGTACTTTTCTTCATCCCCCTAAGGTTGAGCAATCTGCTTCTTCCAATTTTTTCCTTGGTGAAACTAGAGGGGGAGAGTTTGGTCTTCCAGATCGTCGAGAGAAAATACTCTCTACAGTGAAGGAAATTATTCCTTGACAATGTGGAAAGCTTCTTCCAACATATTTTACACATTCTTTGATATTTCTATGCCTTTTATCCCCTACTTTTCTAACTATCTATGAAGGACTGATGTAGAGAAGGAAACCTAACCCTGCTCATAAATATAGATTTGATTCAGAGTTCTACCACTTACTAAGTCAATGACTTTAGGAAAACCAAACAGCTTCTCTGATTGTCAGTTTACCCACCTATAAAATGGAGTGGTTAATACCCACCCCATGGGGGTTTCTAAGAATTAGACAAAATAGGTGATGGGTACATTCAAGTTTCAGCAAACCACAGTGCAAATTAGGTCACATTGTCATTGATGCCATAAATTTTAAGAGCCCTGAGTGCCATCAGTTCCTATGGGACCCCAGTGCCCCTGATGTTCCCACCTTGAGTGTCCTTGGTGTGGATTCAGGACTGCTCGTCTCTTCTCAGCAGACTTCGTCTCTAGCCTTCTTGAAGTTGTGCACTCTCAGCTCCCTCAGCGGTCCTGGGAGTGGACCCTGCCCTCCCTCTACTTCTCTGTTCCTCATATTCTCTTCAGCAACTTGGCAAATGTTTTTGGTGAGTTTGACAACATTGTGCTCAAGATTTGTGAGTAGAGGGAATCTAATGTACGAGGAGTGACTTTGACTCTGTATATGCCCTTCCCAGTGCCCACTGCCCCAGGCTCACCGTCCCTAGGTCCTGTCCAGCATTCACTGTCCACCCACCATCTGGCCTGCCTCCTTGGACCAGGGATCATGTGTGTCTCAACGTCTTAGATCATTCCAAGTGCTGCCTGTGAAGGCACTGTCCAAGTTCACATTTGCCCTAGGCCATTCTTCATTTACATTGTTCCTTCTGCATTAAGTGGACTTCAGGCCATCATGCCCTTCCTATAGTCTCCTGTACTGAGGGTCTTCATCTTGTCCACATCTGGCCAAAACTGAAAACTACTTACAGTTTTAAAGTGGCATTTTCCCCTCCAAATCCTATCTGTTCTATGTTCACTAAAGGAAAACCAAATGAATAATAACAACCAAAGAAAGGTAAACAAAACAAAAGCCATAGCCGCTCAGTCAGGTCACCCTGTTTCATATACATGGAGTAAACAATGTTGGGAAAATACTCAATTCTTAACTGACTGCCTGTTTAAAAATAACAATAGACCACGCATTTATAGAAAATTGCAAATTTCCATCCATCAGAGGAAACTTCTGGAACTACACAAGAGGCACCATCTTGTGTGTCTTCTGCTCCGTCAGAATGTCACGGGAACAAGGCAGGAACAGGGAAAAGGCAGAAATGTTAAACAATTATCAATAAAACATGGTGTTTCATCTCTGTGAGTTAGAAGGGCAGATCCCAAACAGCGCAGACTGAGTCAGTCTCCCCTCCAACGGGCCAGGTCCACACGGTACGAAAGGGGGAAGAGAGAGGCTGTAGCTAGAAAAAATAAAATCGTTAATTGACTTATTTCACATTCTCATCAACAGACAACAGAACTAAGTGTTTTGGCAGAAAAGGAGTGAATGAGAAGGCTGGGAGAACTCACAAAACAAGGGTACGATGAGCCATACCCTTACTCACCAGACCATCTGTGGGTTTGTTGAGGAGTAAGGACGACAGGCCACCGAGTGCCAGATTCATAATGCGTAGGTTTCATTTTTCACATTTTAAAATAAAAGGCTTAGCTGAGCAACAGAAAACAATAGCAGATTGTTTTAATTGAGTCTAAACTTTTGCCCATTTTTTCAGTCCCAACTTGTAATATTTTTGTGTGCTTAAATTGTGCTTTTTGTTTTTCTTACACTTGAAAATGACATCTGGAGCACAGTCATTATATTCTAAATAATTAATTTAGGATTAATATGAAATTAGATTTAAATCATGCTTTGAGAAGGTTTACTTGATCTCTAATAACAATTATCTTTCCCCCTTGTTGTCTAATTTATTGTAAGTAGGTAGAAATAGGCACTTGATGTGGCATTGCTAAAGAATGAGGAAAGACCAGAAAAATCCCCCAGGAGCTCAGGAGCCCCTCCCAATCCTAATTCACATCAGTCTGATAGTGAGCAATGTTGCCCTACCCCATATTCTCTCCCTTTCCCTTGAGCACCCTTGAACTTCACCCACGTTGCTCCTGCTCCTTGGAAATGTGTAGGTTGGCAGGGGAAGGGTCTCAGGCACATGGATATCAGACTGACATGAGAAGACCTCTGAGGAGATAGTGGCTCACTGGGAATTTCCAGCAGGACACGGGGTGTGGGGAGCGAATGGGGACAACATTCTCAAAAGAATGAAAAGTGTTGAGAGGACCACCTCCAAAAAGGAAGTGAACCATGAAGTTACAGTGAAATAAGGGACTTTAACCACCCACACAAGAGATTGTTCTAAGGGAAACTTCCTAAATGCCATGATGGAAATAGGCTTTGGTTTCCCCAAGGAAAGTAAACTGAATGTAAAAATGAACATGCACTTTATAAGTCATGCTTTAAAAATGCTTTATAGCTATTATATCATTTGATCCTTGCAACACTCTGAAAGGTAGACGGTACTCTTTACTTTTTTTTTAATACAGAAGGCAAAGATACAAGAAAAATCTTGAGTTTCTCCCTCAGGAAACCTGAGACTGTACCCAGATTTTATCCTTAACTTGATGTATTTCTCTACACCCTTCCAAGTCGCTGATTTTGAAATGAAAGTTTTGAGGGGCCCCTGGGTGGCTCAATCAGTTAAGCGTCTGACTTCAGCTCAGGTCACAATCCCACAGTTCCTGGGTTTGAGCCCCACATCGGGCTCTATGTTGACAGCTCAGAGCCTGGAGCTTGCTTCAGATTCTGTGTCTCCCTCTGTCCCTCTGTGTCTCTCTGCCCCTTCTCTGCTCATACTCTGTCTGTCTGTCTCTCTCTCTCAAAATAAATAAACATTGAAAAAATTAAAACAATGTATAAAATGAAAGTGTTGATAATAACTTCACTGGGATGTTAAGGAGTAAGTAAAGCAATGAAAACAATGCCCAGAACTTAATGGAACACACACATACACCATACACACACACACCACAAGGGTAGCTATTATTACAATAGATTTGTGAAAACTGAAGTCTAGAGGGATAATTTAGCTTGGTCTAGCATATACTGAAAGTAAGTTGCCAGTGCAAGTGGTATCTTCATTAAGGCTAAAGTCCAAAACCTTCTCAGTATGTCAGTTCCAACTACCAAAAAAAAAAAATAAAAACGAAAAATATTATGAAGAGTTGGCAAAATTACAAAACCTATGGTAAGCCATTCTGAAGATAGTAATATGATAAGTTATAAGTTTAGGCACACAGGTTATTCACTATGTACCTGGAAGATTAGTATAAAAATGACTGGAACAAACACCCGTGGCTGTCAACAAGGAATAAACTTTGGTTCAGTCACACAAAGGATTAATCTGAAGCAATGAAAAGAAATATGAAATAGGTTCACATATTGTTATCGTGTTATTGTATTGTTATCTCTTCAGGATATAGTTTGAAGAGAATGAAGCAAGATGGGAAAGAAAGTACGTATGTTATGCTACCACTCGTTTAAGAACTTATTTCTTATTCTTCTGGCTAAGAACAATTAAAATGTTTGACAGCACATATAGAACAAACATTAGGTGGACTATAGAGAGAAGAAAGAGCACCTATGGAACTTGAGAACCAAAGGCCACATTGTGGTTAGTTATTTGGGTTTTCTTTTTCCTCATATTTTCCCAACATGAAGCCAAAGAAGAAGCCAGCAACCTAGAAGAGTCGATGGTCACAGACAGACAAACAAACAAACAAAATAAAAAAAAAAAAACTAACAAAACCCTACTCTCCTGAGCCAAATGACTGTGAAAGAAGCAGCGCAGTGAGGTGGAATAATGACTCTACTCCAAACACCCCAGATAAAAAAGTGACCCCACCTACTTTCATACCAGCAAAAGCTGAGTGAGAAGCCTAGCTTCACCACTGTGTCAGGGGGCACCCCAAAACCCTTGTTGGTGTAGTGTCAGAGAAGGCCCACTGGCGAGCCAGGACTTTCATCTCTACCAGATTATAGAGCCTCTCTCTATGCAGGGAGTCATGGAAACCATATGTGGAGCCTGGACTTCCATTTTTACCATGCAGTAATGAGCCACCTTCCTTTCCCCACTGTGGTGGTGACAGAGGAGGTGATAGAGCAAAGTCCGGACTCTCACCACCACTCAGTAGTAATGAGGCCACACCATCTGTGATATCCGGGGATCCATGTGGAGAGAAATAACAAGGTATATCTATCACTCCCAGACAGGAAGGTACCAGTGGAGGCCGAGTGGGGAGACAGAACTGTCCCCGTCCAGCAGTAATGAGAAGCTCCCCTCGTCTTGGGTACCAATGGAGGCCAAGTGAGAAAACCGGATTTCTAAATCCATCTGGTCATAATGACATAACAAATCTCCCTTTCTTTGGTAGAGCACTGTCAGAAAAAGCCAGCAAACCAGATGGTTTAGATAAGATGCAAAATCTCGAAACATAATATGCAAGCTGACAAAAATTCAATAAAAAATCACCCATCACATTGAAAATCAGGAAGATCTTAAACTGAATGTAAAAAGATAATCAATAGATGCCAAAACCGAGATGATAGAAATGTTAGAATTATTTTAAAAAAGATTTTTAAACCAGTCATCACAGAGATGCATCGATGAACAATTATGAACATGCTTAAAGCAAATGAAAAAAGAGAGAGTCTTAGCAAAGAAACAGGAGGCATAAAGAAAACCCAAACAGAATGGAAATTTTCTCACTGAAAAATACGATAACCAAAATTAAAAGCAAATAAGTAAAGAAACTCAGTGGATTAGTCTCAACAGCATAATGGAGACTCTGAGGCAAGAGTCAGTGAATGGACAGAAAAATAGAAACTACCCAATCTTTACAACAGAAACAACATAAGCTGAAAAGATTAATAAAGCCTCAGGGCCTATAACAAAAGATCTAACATTTGTGTCACTGGAGTCCTGGAAGGAGAAGAGAAGAATAGGACTACAATAGTACCAAAAAGAAAAATGTCTGAAACAACCCAAACTTGGAGAAGAAAGATATAAATCTATAGATTCAAGAATCCAAGCAAACGCCAAATAAGATAAGCCCTAAGAATATACATGGAGACACATCAGAGTTAAACTTTTATAAACTGAAGACAAAGTAAATATCACAAAGAAAGTGGGAGTATATATTACCTACAGGGAAAACAATCCAGGTGACAGCAGATTTCTCATCAAAAACCACGAAGGTCAGAAGCAAGGGACGCATATTTTTAAATGCTGAAAGAAAAGAACTGTCAACCCCAAATCCCATACTCAGTAAAAATATCCTTCAGGAATGAGGGGAAAGCAAGATAGTTTCAAACAAAAACACAGTAAGAGTTTATCACCAGCAGACCTAACCTAAAAGAATGGTTAAAGAGAAAGGAAGCAAGAGCCTCAGATCATCAGGAAGGAAAAACGAACATGTAAGAGAAATTATTGGTAAATGAAATTGTAATACTGTAGTACTTTAATACTCCGTAAGACTCTTGAGTTTTGTAAATTATGATTGATGGGTGAAAAAAATTATAATACTATCTGATGCGGTTCTAAGTGTGTAAAAGAGGGAGAGTAGAGGAACATAAAGGAATTACCTCTCACTTGAATTGGTCAAATACGACACCAATGGATTCTGGGGTGTGTGTGTGTGTGTGTGTGTGTGTGTGTGTAGAGTGACCAATAAAACAGTTATATAAAGATATATACTCAAAGGGCACCATGGTGACTCAGTCAGCTATGCGTCTGACTCTTGAGTTCAACACAGGTCATGATCTCACAGTTCATGAGTTACTATCAGTGCAGAAGCTGCTTAGCATTCTCTCTGTCTCTCCCTCTCTCTCTGCCCCTTCCCTACTCTCGTTCTCTCAAAATAAATAAATTAAAAATTATTTTTAAAACATATGTACTCACCAATATTATAGATAAATCAAAATAGAATTCTAAAAAAAATATATTCAAATAGCCCACAGGAGGGTAGAAAAAAGAAAGAAACAACAACAAAAAAAGAGAAAATAAAATGAAAAGTAAAATTTCAAGTTTAATCCCTAACACATCAATAACTATATTAAGAGGTGAAAATGCATTGTTTAAAGACAGCGATTGGCAAAGTGGATTAAAATATGCCACCCAACTATATAATGTCTATAAAAAATAAAAGAACATTTTAAAAATTTTCAAGTAGTTGAAAACTTAACAAAACATTTTTAATTTTTTTAATGTTTATTTTTGAGAGAGAGATTGAGAAAGACAGAGTACAAAATATGGAGGCGCAGAAAGACAGGTAGACACAGAATCTAAAGCAGGCTCCAGCCTCTGAGTTGTCAGCACAGAGCCCAATGCGGGACTCAAATTCACGGACCATGAGATCATGATGTGAGGCGAAGTTGGAAGCTCAACTGACTGAGCCACCCAAGTACCCCTTCACAAAACACTTTTAAATAATGCACGGGTCAAATAATAAGTATCAAGGAAAATAAAAAATTGTGTTGAATTGAATGAAAATTAGTATATAACATTATCAATATTCAGGGGGCTTCGCTGAAGCAGTACTGTGATGGAAATGTAGAGTACTAAAACATGCATTAGAGGGGCACCTGTGTGGCTTAGTCCATTAAGCACACGTCTCTTGGTTTCCAGGTCATGATCTTACGGTTCATGAGTTCGAGTCCCACATGCTGCTTGGGATTCTCTCTTTCTTCCTCTCTCTCTGCCCCTCCCCTGCTCTCTCTCTCTCTCTCAAAATAAATAAACTTAAAAGAAAAATTTTAAAAAAACATTAGAAAAGAGAAAATATCCCAAGTCAGTAATCTAAGATTCCATTTCAAAGATCTAGAAATACAAGACCAATGGAACCTAAAAGCATTTAGAAGGGAACAAATAGTAATGATAAGAGGAGAAATCATGGGGGGGAAACCCAGAAAATTAGTAAATGAAATCAATAACTCAAAACACTTGTTTGAAAAGATCAATAAAATTGACAAACTTCTAATATGACTGGCAAAGTAAAAAGACAGATGGAACAATTTACCAATGTAATGAATGTAATGAAAGTAATCAAGGAATATGACTTGAGACTCTGCATACAAAAAAGCCTAATGTGAAAACGTTATGAAAACCCTATATGTAGAAACTTGAAAATGTGGCCTGAACTACACCAGCTCCTTGGAAAGGGCGAACTACTGTAATTCATCAAATATGAAATAAATCATTTTAATAGCTTTAAAACCATTAAGGAAGTTAAATTCATAATTAATACTCCCCAAAAAAGAAATTTCCAGAGCCAGATGGTTTCACTGGAGGATTCTATCAAATTTCTAAAAAATTGACACCATTTCTACACAATTTATTCCAAAAATATGTTGTATGAAGGACATTTCCTAATTTATTTTATGAAGCTGACATTATCTGGATACATAAATCAGGCAAATACAGTACAAAAAATAAAATGATAGACCATTTCTCTCCTTGATATAGATGTAAAAAAATTATTAACAGAATACTAGCAAATAAAATCCAGCAATATATGAACAAAAATTATACACCACAGCCAAATAAAGTTGATTTCAAAAATGCCTTGTTTGTTCAATATTTTAAAAATCAATCAAAGCCATCCACCACATCATTAGGCTAAAGTAGAAAAATCACATAATTATATTAATTAATGTCGAAAACTTACTTGAAAATATGTAGTATTTGTTCATCTAAAAATTCTCAAAAAGCTAGGAATACAGGAGGACTTCTTCAACTTGATAAAGAGTGTCTACAAAAACCCCACAGCTAATTTCATATTAGTGATAAAAGACTTAATATTATCCCTAGAAGTGTGGGGATAAGGCAAGGAAAGAAAATAAAAGAAATGCGGATTTTAATGGAATAAATAAAATTTACATATAGCATGACCATCTACATAAAAATTCAAAAAACAAACAAAAAAAAAACAAAAACAGAAAATTCCTGGAATTAACAAATGAGTTCAGCAAGTTCACAAGATACAAGAAAAACACACAAAAATCAATTGTATTTCTACATCCTACCAATTAACATGTGAAAACCAAAATTAAAAATACACACCACTTACAATTGCTCAAAAAAATGCACAGGAATAAATTCAATAAAATATATAGAGAGCTTGTGTGCTGAAAACCACAAAACTCTGGTGAAAGAAATCAAGGACCTAAGTAAATAGAGAGCCGTATAGTGTTCCTGGATTGAAAGATTTTGCATAGGAAAAATGTCAATCCCCCTCAAATTGATATACAGTTTTAATACCATTCTTATCAAAGCCAAAAGAATTTTAAATATAAGGAAACTTATTCTAAAATGGATTTGAAAAGGTAAGGGAATTAGAATAGCTGAAATAATTTTGAAAAAGAAAAATATAGTGGGAGGAATCTGCCTACTCTCCTAATCTTAAGACTTATATAGCTAACAGTGATCAGGACTCTGGTATTATCAGAGAAACAGAGGCATAGAGTAATGGACCAGAAGAGGTTAGCTAGAAATATATCCACATAAACATGCCCAATTGATTTGGGGCAAAGATACGAAAACAATTCCATGAAGAAAAGTTAACAGTGTTGGAAGAAGTGGACATTTATAGGTAAAAAATGTAAACCTCACACCTTATACAAAAATTAACTCAACACGAATCACAGACTTAAATTTAAAATGTACAGTGATAACGTTCTCAAAATAAAAGAAAGAAAAAAAGAAAAGAAAAGAAAGAAAGAAATTAAAATGATTTAAAATCTAGTACTAGGCAAAGACCTGAGGCTGAAAGCACAGCGCATAGAAGGAGTAATTGATAAATCGTACCTCATAAAAATTAAAAATAGTTGCTCTGTGAAAGACCCTGTTTAGAATAGAAAAAGGCAAGCTATAGAGTGGAAAAACATATTTGAAAATCACATATCTGAAAAAGGATTAATATCTGGACTCTTAAAACACAACATTAAAAAAAAACAACCTAATTTAGAAAAGGAGCAAAAACATGAACATTTTACGAAAGAGAATAAACAGATGGAAATAAGCACATGGAAATATATTCAGCATCATTATCCACCATTAAAACACACAGATCACAATCTCAGTGAGATAACACCACACTCCTATCAGATTAACTAAAATAAGAAATAACGGCACCACCAAATGTCAGTGAGAATCCAGAGAAATTGGATCACTCAGACATTTGCTTATGGGAATAAAAAATTAATACAATTCTTCTGGAAAACAAGTGATTAGTTTCTTATAGAACTAAACATGCAATTACCACACAACCAAGAAATCATACTTTTTGGCAGTTATCTCAGAGAAATAGAAATTTATGTGCATTCAAAACTTATATAGAGATTTTCATTGCAGTATTATAGTTGAAAAAACTGGAAATGCCCAGATGCCCTTGGGTAAGTGAATGGTTAAACAAACAGTGGTACATCCATGTCATGGAGTATTACTTAGCAAAAACAAAACAAAACAAAACAAGACTCCTACTGATACAGGCAACAATTTGGATGAATCTCAAGGTCATTATGCTAAACTAAAGAAGTCAATCCCAAAATGTTATATGCAGTATAAGTCTGTTTGAATAATATTTCTGAAATGACAAAATTACAGAGATGGAAAAGAGATTCGTAGTTTCTAGGAAAAAAGGACGGGGGCGGGGGCTGAAGGGAAATATAGAAGGGTGATGCGAGGGATCCTTGTGGTCCCGGAAATATTCTATATCGTGACTCTATCAATATCAGTATCTTTGTTGTGATATTGTAGAATACTGTACCGCATTTTGCATGCTATATTGGATTTTACATTACAGTACAACATTGTGTGCATTGCGTTATACTGGATCCTGGTTGTGATTTATAAGATGTTACCTTGGAAAAGACCTAAAGGAAGAGTACACAGTATTTCTTATAACTACGTGGGAATCTACAACTATCTTAAGTGAAAAGTTTAATACAATAGCAAAATAAAGAAAACAATCCAGGGGTGCCTGGGTGGCTCAGTCGGTTAAGCATCTGACTCCTGGTTTTGGCTCAGGTCATGATCTCACAGTTTATGGGTTTGAGCTTCACCTTGGGCTCTGTGCTGACAGCACAGAGCCTGCTTGGGATTCTCTCTCCCTCTCTCTGCACCTCCCCTGCTCACTCCCTCTTTTTTTCTCTCAAAATAAATAAAAAAACTTTTTTTTTTCTAAAGAAAACAATCCAAATGTCTATTGGTGGATGAAGGGAGAAACAAAATGTGATCTACTCATATAATGAAATATTACTCAGCTTGGAAAAGGAATGAAGTACTGATGTCTGCTCCAACATGGCTGAAACTTGAAGACATTAAATAAACCAAGTAAAACAAGCCATATACAGAAAGACAAATACTGTATGATTCCACTTACATAAGGTACACAGAGGAGTCAAAATTCAGAGACAGAAAGTAGAACAACAGTGACCAGATGTTGGGATGAGGGCATGCAAGCGGGGGAGGGGTAGAGGGGGGAGAACAGAGGACTGGAAGTGGGCTCCGAGCTGACAGGCTTACAGCAGGGAGCCTGATGTGGGGCTCCAACTCGCAAACTGTGAGATCATGACCTGATCTGAAATCAAGAGTTGGGCGCTCAACTGACTGAGCCACCTAGGCACCCCACACATAAGTAATTTTGTTGAAGTTGGAAGGAATTGAGAATTTTAGCATGACAGAAAGAAGATATAAATGTAAGATGAATGAAGTTAAGTAAAAGGTGTGTGGGCACCACCTCCATGCTGCCCACAGCAGCAGCACAGGCATACACTGGTGGAGAATCCCATCCCTGTCTGCCGCCCAACAGCAGTAGGCTGCTATCTCTGCTGGAAATGGTGTGGGGTGAAGACAGGGTGGGGACTATCATCTCCTACCCACCGACCCACCAGTAGTATAAGCAGAAACAGAGCAGGGAGCCCCTTCTTCCGTCTCCTACGCAAGGACAGCAGGAGGGCCTGGCCACCAGCTGCGCCAGCAAACCTAGTGTCTCCTATCAAGCTGTAGAAGGCGACCCAGACTCACCCACATCAGTCCTGGTGTCTCTTGGTCCTTTATTCATGGGCAAAGAATGATCTAGGCTCGGGGTCTTCTAAACCCCCACTCCAGTGGCAGAAAGCAGCACAAATACTTTCGTCCCCTGGAGGCACCAGCGGAGATCCAGCCGAAGCTTTCAGCATCAGGAGAACCAGAGAGCAGGCCCAAGGAAGCTGTACCTATCCTTCGGGACTATCCGCCAACTTCCGTCTAGAAGCACCGGGAGGCCCAGAGAATACCTTCTATTCCTGTCGCAACACCTTTGGGGCCTGAGTGGAATTCCCACCAGCACTGAGAAGCCAGACCCAAAATGTCACACACTGTATGATTCCATTCATATGACGTCATCAGAGTGGGTAAACCGAGAGAGGGAACACAGCTAGGCGGTTACCAAGGCCTGGGAGGTGGGGAGAAAACGGAGAGGAACTCTTTGATGGATAAAAGGTTTAGTTTTGGGTCCATGAACATTATTTGGGCCGAAATACAGGTGACGGGTGCACAGGATTGTGAATGCACTAAATACCACTGAGCTGTTTTTATATTATGTGAATTGCACCTCGATAAAGAAAATAAAGTACTTAACGTTAGAAAAATCACCAAAAAACCTCAAACAATCCAGTTTGAAAAGGGTGGGGGGAACAGGAGCGAACCTTTTAACAAAGAGGATCTATAGATGGCAAGTAAACACGAGAGGAGATGCTCAACATTGTTACCCGTTAGGGAGACGTGAATTACAACCAAAATGATATATCAGAACACACCTGTCAGAATGGCTGAAATGGAAACAGGGATAATAAAAAATGCTGAGGAGAATGAGCTTCATACGTTGCTGTGGGAATGTGAATGGGTAAATAGCCTCTTTGGAAAAGAGCTAAGCAGTTTCTTATAACATTACACATACACTTATCATACAACTCAGTAATGGCACTCGTGGGCATCTGTCCCAGACAAATGAAAACCTGTCCACATCAAAACTGATATGCGATGGTTTATAGCAGGTTTACTCATCGCAGCCTTTGGAAAGGAGCTGCCTAAGAGAGCTGCCTGGCCCAAGTCGGTCTGTGACATAAGATAAATATTTATTTGTACGTCAAGGCTGGGCCTCCCCCTCTCATCTCTCTTGGTGTTTCCTTCCCAGTGGAGGAATTCGTGGCTCCTCCCTTGCTCGTGTCTCGCTTTCTGTCTGGTTTGCTTTCTCTTGACAGAGAGAAGACTCAAAACTATCCCACGCCTGCCTGTCTTGGAATAGGGTCTTCTTTATGCTTACTTGCATTTTCATATTTTTTCTGGTATTAATATACCTTACTATTTATTTTTGATGCCTGCATGACAAATGTTTATAATAGAAATACCCATGGTAGGAGGGAAGATGAAAATAGAAGAAAAGGAAAATACTGTCTTCCAAATGTCAGCTTCCATATTTCTCCTTGTGCTAGGCTATGATTTCAATAATGGCAATGAACCACCGGGCCTGTGGCTGCTCTGACCGATAGAATACTAGCTCTGGAGATGGCGCTTATTTGGTCTGGTAGCTTCTGCTCCCTCTTCTTGGGTCCCAGTTGGACTCACCCCCTCCATCCGACTCCTCCAAAGCACCAGCCATGTCAGTAAAGATTTTTGGGGCCTTTCAGACAATCCGGCCACCAGGTGACGACCACCAAGTGAACCCAGTCCATCCACACCATGTGAGGTAAAATTGTCAGCTAAGCTCTGACCAAATTCTGACTTATAGCATCATGTAATATTATAAAGTGGTTGTTAATCTTAAGCCCAAGTGTTGGGGAAGCGTGTTATGGAACAGCGGGTTTGCTGGGCTTCTTGCCTCCTTCTTCAGTACCCTCAAGGAGCCTGCTGTGAGGAAGCCCCATCAGGGCAAGGAGCAGAGTGATAAGGGTGTGCGCATGTCTTCCTCCAGGGGGCACTAGCAACGTTGGATGATGACAATCACATCTTTCCTCAGCTCAGGGACTATGGATAAAAAGCTAGTCACTGGAGAGTGATAGCAGAGCCGGTGACCGGTCCATGCACGGTGCACTATGGAAATCCCTTGTCCCTGGTGTCCAGGCCACTTTCTCTCCAGACAAGCCTGCAGGGCACCCCCCCCACCCCCAACACAGCCATCATGACCTGTAGGACGTGAAGTCAACCGTCCTCAGGTCTGGCTATATCTACAGCCCCTGACCTGCTCTCTCTACCTTCATCGGAGTTGGTCACTCCACAAATCACGCTTCCTATGCTGTGGACTCCAAAGGACCCTCTTCCCAGAGGTCAGCTGTGTTCACATTCCACCACTGTGTGGCCTGGAAGACTGGACTTGGGGAGGGGGACAGAGGGGATGAGAACACAGGCTTACAGAGATTGTCCAGGGTGCTTAAATCAGTCACAGTTCCCGACGAGCTGCCTCTGATGGCCGATCCTCTTGCCTCACTCAGACAGGCTCTCGGATCTTATTTTATAGAATTCTGTGGTCTGAGATACTCAATAAATCTCCACAAGCCTTTCAGAGTCCTGCTCTGCGTTTCATTCACACATCCTGACAGTTCTGTTCAAGTGAGGAGCTCTGTGTAGAGGCTGGCCTTGGCCTGGCCGGTCCCCCTGAGCCCTGAGGGATAAATCTGTCAGTAGCCTGGCAGGACAGTGCCCCTTCCCCGAGCTTTGAGATGTATGCACAGGGCTAGGGCCTGGGAGGTTCAAAAGTCTGGGAATGTTTAAAGACACCAGCGCTTTCCAAAAGCACGAGAAGAGAAGCATGTTCCAGGCTTTTCCCTCACATCTTTCAGATAAACATTGGTTGCAGTGATGATGGTAAAGCCAATCTACATTTTCTTGGCTCTCAGGCAAAGTTTGGTCTTATATACCAGCAGGCCTGAGACAAAAGGCCTGACTTGAGACATCATGAGACTAGACCTTGGAGCTGGCATCAAGCTGAGGCCCAGGGTGCAGGGGTAGGATAAGACGGGGAGAGGCCGGTACTGATGAAACTCCTACCATGTTCTGCCCTCCCTGGAGACACGCCTACTCACTGGTTCATCATACCCTGTCAGGTGCGTCCCGTGGAAGTGCTTGAGGGACAGCACGTGACTGCTTTCTCCTGTAGGCACAGGGTCAGAAGACAAGCAGATGCTGTATCCTTGCACCTGCGCTTGTAGGGTTGAGGAGGATGGGCCCAGTGGAGGAGAGCTAGATGCACACAGACAGGTCACAGGTGGGAAGCACTCCCCACCAGGGTCCCTAGTACTCTAGAGGGTCTGGAAGTTGTTCTGAGACAGACAATGCATTTATCTCCTACCCTGCCTCTCCTGACGACCAGGACGAGCTACGTGGAACCCCTGGTGAGCTTTAAAGAAAGCGCACTCTGACTTTCTCTTTGTGTTTCCTCCCAACCCCTGCCCTCAGCTAGGAATCATGAACACATTGACGGGAAAGCCTCATCTGTGCCAGCCTAGAAATGACAAATACTCTCTCCTACATGATCTTAATAACCTAAAACGATATTCAGAGATTCAGTCAATTTTTATCAAATAAATCTACTTCTGAAGGTAGGAACATCAGACACTGAAGGCAGGCCATATGAAGACAATGCCGAAATGCCAATTGTTTGAACAGGAGGCTTTCTATTCGAAGTGTAAACTGGCCCCTTCTCCCTCCCTTACACAAACTCACACATACTCTGTATGTCCTTATTTTCTTGGGAGCCGGATTCCTTCAGTTAGGCTCTGTTGCGGATTCTCGCATGAAGGTGTCCACCTTACATCTGCTCCTGACCTTGTCTTTTCAGTGCCTGCTGTCTCTTCTCAGCTACAGCATGATGCCAGAGCAGTCGGTCTGGGCTCCGGTTCCTGGCTGTGTAGCCTGGGGCACCTGGTGTAAACTCTGTTCCTCGGGATCCCCATGTGTAAAATGAGTCTGATAATGGCTTGCCTCTTAAAGGTTTCTCATGAAGGTAAAAATGAGATACTGGTAGAGCTTGTCGAATAGCGAGGCCAATGAACCCTGGAACGTTCATCCTCCATCGCGTCGTACAACAGGTGGGCGTACACGCCTTAAAGGTGTTAGGTTATCAAGATGATGTAGCAGGGGCGTCTGGGTGGCTCAATCGTTTGGGCGGCCGACTTCAGCTCAGGTCATGATCTCACGGTCTGTGAGTTCGAGCCCCGCGTCGGGCTCTGTGCTGACGGCTCGGAGCCTGGAGCCTGCTTCGGATTCTGTGTCTCCCTCTCTCTCTGCCCTTTCCCTGTTCATGCTGTGCCTCTGTGTCTCTCGGAAATAAATAAACATTAAAAAAAAAAAAAAAAAGATGATGTAGGAGACAGTGCATTCTCTCTTCTTCCTGAGAAAGTTGGCGGTCAAGACATAGGCCTCACTTGGTTTAAGCAAGTATTTCTAACATTTAATTTCCCTAGAATGTTCTCTGAGAAGCAACTAGTACTATTACATAGAACATAAGTTCTGTTAAAAGTAGAGATTGAAAAACACAATGTTGGGGTGCCTAGATGGCTCAGTCGGTTAAGCATCCAACTCTTGAATTCGGCTCAGGTCATGATCTCACAGTTTGTGAGATCAAGCCCCTCATTGGGCTATGCACTGAGCCTGCTCAGGATTCTCTCTCTCTCCCTCCTCTCTCTGCCTGCCTGTCTTTCTCTCTCTCTCTCTCTCTCAAAATAAATAAATAAACTTGTTTAAAAAGAGAAAAAGGGGGCGCCTGGGTGGCTTAGTGGGTTAAGCGGCCGACTTCGGCTCAGGTCATGATCTCACGGTCTGTGAGTTCAAGCCCCGCATCAGGCTCTGTGCTGACAGCTCAGAGCCTGGAGCCTGCTTCAGATTCTGTGTCTCCTTCTCTCTCTGCCCTTCCCCTGCTCATACTCTGTCTCTATGTCTCTCAAAAATAAATAAACTTTAAAAAAAAAGAGAGAGAGAAAACGGAAAACACAATGTTAGGACCTTTCTTGCACAAGACTATCCAACTTATACTTGAAGATTTTCGGGGCCCTGGGACCCCCGTGATGCCATCCACAGAAGGCTCTCTGTAGCCTCCTCCTCCTGGTGACGCTAAATCTTCACAAAGATCCCCACAAAAGATGTTCTCTCACCCTTCTACTTTCATGTAGCTGTCAAGACCCCTCACACCCTGACCAAACTGAGATTATAAACAGACTTTCATCATCTTGCCCTTGGATCTCCAACTGCAGGAATGCTTCATTAGTTGGTTGGTGCAGTTTGTTGATCTGTCACTCAGAGCTCACTTGACATGAGTTTTAGTCTCCTTTACCATTCCTGTCACTCTCCTCACAATACATTCCAATGTATCTATGTGCTCCTCAAGTTTGAGTTTTGAACTATCGCCTTCTCTGTCCTAAACAGAGCTAATAATTCTGTTAATCCAATTGTAAGAGCATGGTTGCATCTGTAACACCAGCGCCACCCCAAGTGACAGAAGCCGCCATGCTGACCCTTCCCCGACTCTGCTTTCTTATGGATGGGCATGCCACAAGCCCATGGCTTTGGGTTAAGTTCTACTTCCGTCTCCAATGCATAGTGTAACTAACTGACCAAATCAGAAAAATAAAAACAAAGAATTACATAAATATGCTCCTATTTGTGGAAAAAATGGAGATGTCAATATACACATGTGCACACATGCTTTTGCGTCTTTGTATTTGCACGTTCATAAAATTTTTTGGAAGGATACCCAAGAAACTATTAATAATTGCTGCCTCAAGCAGTCATGATCAGAGGATCTGGAATGAGATATTGAATACCTTTAATATTGTTTGACTCTTACTATGTATATATATTTCTTCTTCGGTAAAAAAAGGAACTAACTAGATGGAAATAATCCATTTCCCTGGAGTCAACCCATCAATCTTGCCTATAAACTGCTTCTTTCCCACAAACAAACATGATGAACTTGGCTTCTCAACCTTCATCTGACATCCTTTTTATGTTTAAAATGAAGGACATGGTGCCTGGGTGGCTCAGTCAGTCAAGTGTCTGACTCTTGATTTCAGCTCAGGTCATGATCTCAGAGTCTTGGGATCAAGCCCCATGCCAGGCTCTGTGTTGAGTGTAGAGCCTGCCTAAGATCCTCTCTCTCTCTCTCTCTCCCTTTACCCCCTCCCCCACACGTGCTCTCTCTCCCTCTCTAAAATATAAAGGAAGGAAGGAAGGAAGGAAGGAAGGAAGGAAGGAAGGAAGGAAGGAAGGAAGGAAGGAAGGGAGGAAGGACAAAAGACAGAGCCAGGGGCACACTCTGTTAGGCCCTCCCTCAACAGCAGCATCCTACAGGACCCGCCATTAGAATATCTTTCTAGCTTGCTTTCTCCTAAAAGCTCTTTCATACAGACTACATTTCTGTGTCTTTCTCTTGATAAAGACTCCTCTCTTCAGGAATGAAAATTGCAGCAGGAATTCAGGATGGCAGTGAGAGTGTGAATGTCACGTACATGCGATGGCTGGGGGAGGTCTCAAGCGTGCACTGCAGAGAAACATGCTTTCTCCATATGTTCTGTGCTGACTGCACACATAACCTCATGGAGACTGGGATCCTCCGAGAAGACCACTTTATTTTCCGCCTTGCTTATCTCTCAGGATCTGTTCGAACAGTCCAGGAAAGCTTAAAGAATGAGTCCAAACAGAGGTCCCTTGGGTTCGAAAACGTCCTCTGTTACTTGCCCAAGCAGAGCAGACAGACGCTATGGTCACAAGAGAGGAGCATTCGAGAAGAGGTCCTAACCATGTTTCCCACACATCCTGCTGTGGGGATGCTGGGGTGCAGCTCTCAGGGGTACATGAGATGGCTGAGCGAGGCCAGGGCAGAGTGGAGCTTACGGTGTCGAGCTTTCCTCTCCAGCTTGTCCACATGCTCCCACACTGCCCTGAATTCTATAATATATTCATCTTTCTATTCTCAGCAAGTGGCATTGAGCCCAGTGGCCACAAGTCCATGAGCGCCGAGGGAATCAGTGTGTGTTCTCTTCTGCGGATCACTCTATATTCTCTCTGCCTTGGAGAGGGTCCACAATTGGCTCCCAAACTCAGCCCCATTAGGCTCATCCATTCCACAGCTTCGATGTAATAATCTCCAAGGGAACTCCCCAGAGACAGGCTTGCTATGCGTTCACTCCTAATTACCCTCCGCATCACAGGACATATTATCCAGGGTAACATGAAATCCTGCACTGGAAACACTCATCACTTGGACAAAATTTATACAAAATATTGCTCTAACTGTGGTGTTATTTGAAAGCGGAGGGCGACTTGCTAGAATTTAGTGAGAGGAAAGCTATATATAACTCGTTTGGATGGAGTTAACCTCTGTGTGGACTTCCCTGGGGACCCGCTGCGTTTATCACACACCGAAACTATTAATGCCACGGCAGATTGCTATAATATAACACACACGTGCTGTCATCATCTTGCAATAACGCAAAACCAAGACATTCGCTTGGGCCCTTCATTTTGACAGTTCCAGCTCAGTGCCCACTGAACTCGCCGTGCAAATCCACATATTATTTCTCGACTTTGATTCACATTTGCAGCTACATGAGGCCAAATATCCATGAGAAAACTGAAAAGCTCCATTAAAAATCTTGCTTTTTAAATATCCAGATGTTTAACTTTGCCTAGCAAACACATCTAGATTATTTCTTGCTTTGTTTCTCTGTTTAACCTGTGTTTGGAAGTCCCTAGACCTTTTTTAAGACATCTGGCCAAAACTCAGGCCTGAGGCTTAAACTTGAAGATGGCCGATAAACAACTCCAAGGCGTGTGGAGTTGCTCCTTCCTTTCCCAGGCCACTCAGAGCGTTTGCCATGAGCCCAGTAACAAACGGGACACAGCTGTCTGGACGGTTGGAGCTATCCAGGGACACGGAGGTCAGGCTCACGGTGAGATCTCAGGAACAACCTGTCTGACGCGTATTGAACATTGTGTGGCAAAGGCTTGTTCTCCAATGGTTTTTAATGTCAATCTTGTGTCTTACAAGGAGAAGGACATATCAGAAAATTCCAGGAGGTCAGAGCTGGTGAATCGGTCCGGCTAACACCAACAATCAAAAGCAGAAGGGCTGCTTTCAAATTCTGTTTCTGTCATGGGAACTCCTTCCCCAGGAGTCCCCAGGGAATCCCTTTCCTAAGAGGAGTTCCAACTTCTCCATTTACCTTTCCAGACCCACTGTCTCTCAGTGACACAACACCACTCCATACCCTGCCTTCTCCTTACCACCATCCACGTGATACTTCCATCTACTGAGTGTCTATGCCACCTTCCCTGGAGTTCTTTCTCCACTCTGAGCCTTAGTCTCCCCATCTGTAAAATGGGGAGACATTTTTCTAGGATTTTTTAAGAATTCTGTATGACCACTTATGTAAGGTGCTCGGCTTTACTCATGGTAAACCCTCAACAAATACTGCATCGGCATTCTGTGTGGGCCCACACAGAACAGAGATTTCAAAGTCAGACTGGGTCTCTGGCTTGAGCAAGTTAGGAGCGCACCACATGGGACAGTTAGAGCAAATGACTTAGTCGCGTAAAGCACCTCGAGGAGTGCTTGGCGCCCAGAAAATAATTGGTAAATGTTAGTCATTGGGGTTATTGTCCTCTGTCTCTGCACCGAGAGGATGGAAGGAGAGCCTATGCCCCTTGCTCCCTCCAATCGGACCACTGCTCACCTTGCCTCAGGGGGGCCCGGCCGGCCCCTGGGACATCTCTACCTTCAAAGAACCACCTCAGCCAGACTCTGGGCTTCCTGGGTGGATACTAGACATCCATCCCTTTCTAATCACTGGCTTTCTCCTGCTAAAGCTAATTCGGATGTCTCTAAATCAAAAAGAAGAAATTAAAAAGATTAAGATGAAACTCTAGAAGTTTAAAGCTCTCATTTCGATGGAGTGCCCGCAGGACAGAGTTGCTAAGAAGGCATGGAGTCCCTGGGGTGGGGGAAGGGGGTGGCAGTGTGGCCCTGGTTGGGTGATGCCCAGGGCCCTCCATCATCCCCAGGGGCAGCCGAGGCAATAGGACCCAGCCATCGACTGTGTACCCCTCCTTGCTCTCTTTCCCTCTCCCCTACTCCTAGCTTTGCATCAGTCTCTAACCACCCCCATCCTCACCCCCAAGTCCCAGGGACAGCATGTCATCGCTTTCACTTCCAGCACGTACTACCCAGACCAGACCTCATCACCTCCTCTCCATCTGTGAGAGCAGCCTTTGGTTACACCTCTGCATGTTCTCAGAGGGTCCTCCCTAATTAAGGCCAAACACTGAGGTGACCCAGCCCCAAGATCCCGCTGGGTGGTAGTGTCTCTGTCCGCCCCCACATGCAGCACCAGTAGCTGCTACCCTGACCACCAGCCCCTCACTTCCTGCTTCATTCATGCTGTCTCCATTCCCATGTCACCACCCACATAATCCCCTCACTCCCTCAGATCTGTCCATATGCCACCTCCTCCATGAAGCCTACCTTACCGCCCCACCGAGTGTGTGTCCTCCCTTGGTTAGCCTATCAGGCTCACTCTGTGGCTCACAGATCCTGTTCCAATCTGTGTAGTGATGATTTTGGACACCCATCTGCTCTGCCACACAGCGCGCCTTCTGAGGCTGATGACTGAAAGGCGCCTGTGGGGGGAACGTGAAACGTTAGTTCTCCCGTGGGATTTGGAATACTGAGAGATCACAGTAGAAAAAGCCACAGCTGGTGGCACTGCCAGGTGTTGGGCCCAAGTCGGGCACTTGGCCATGACCATGGCCTGGGATCCTGAACTGGCATCTCGGTGGACACACATGTGTATACACGCAATCACCGATTGACTCAAGTGGACTAAGAAGGCAACCAAGTCCCTGGAGGAGACCCATCCATTGTGGAGGAATGGATGTCCCTGGGACGGGGGAGGCAGACCCACAAACTATTGATGGGCTTTGGCCAGCAGACTCTTTGGTTCTGCCAACAGCCACAGGCCTGCCTCAACCGGTACTCAGCTGTATGGGGGCTCTGAAGGCCATGTGGCCTTAGCCTGGGCTGCTGTCTGGTCACTGTCTGTCAGTCTGTAATGTGCCTTCACTGGGGATGCACAGCCTTTTCATTTAGAAAGCTATTTGGGGTTATATGGGCAGGGGAAAGGAGGAAAGCAGAAGAAAACCAAAAAGAACCATTTTTCCATAGGATACCACTTATCAAGGAGCTTATTCCAAAAGTCCTGCCTAAACCTTTGCTAATGGGCAAACCTCTGGTCATCAATGCCATGGAGGCCCTGAGTTTCCTCTTGGTTCCAGACAGCACCAGGGGATGGTAAGCATTTTGTCCAGCTATGGTTTCCCCTACACCTGGGCCAAAGATGTCACAATTCTTGGTTAAGTGAGCCTAGAGCTGGTGACAATTACCAGACATCTTGTGACAGATAACTCTGATGAAGACAAATCCTTTGCCTAGACTTCTGTGGTCTTTACACCAACCCGGTCTTTCTGATGGACAATACCCTCTGCTCCTCTCTAGCTTATATCCAGATCAGAGACATAAGCCTCCAGCCATGTTCTCTGGTCCTGGTCTGGTCAGCGCTGACCTCTCAGGAAGTTCACATGGAGGGCTCTGACCCTCCTCGAGGAGAGGGAGCAAAGAGGGCCAGAGAAGGAAGCCAGAGGGTAGGCCTGATGGACGAGCCTGGGACAAGAGTCTGGGGGAGGTGTGGGAACACTGCATGTGCCAGGAAGAGGTGGAGCCTTCGAGATCACCAAGAAATAACCAGAAAAAGGAGTCTGTGGCATCCCCTCCTCCTCCTCCTCCTCCTCCTCCTCTTTACTCCCTTCTTGCTTTTCCCTGCTAGGTGGCAGGTGCTTCAGGGAACAGAGGCACTACAACTTTCCTTTCCCAGAGGCCCAGCACAGTCCATGGCTTATAGGAGTCACCGGGTTGGCATTTATAGATTAACCACAGGGTGTTTCCTTTGTGTTTTGGATCAACGTGTATCATGCTTCGCCTTTATGTGGGCTTCCCCTTCTGATTACCACCTTCACCACACCCTCCAGCCCCCACTCCTGGCACAGAAACACTGCCTCACGGGGATCAGAGATCAGGGAACAGTACCCCAGCACCCAGCCCTCTGCCAGCACCCACAGTGGGAGCTCACGTACCCGGAGGGCTTATAGAAATGCTTTCACATGCTGCTGTGTTGAGGGAGGTTCCCTAAGAGGTTCACTGTCAGGGGGGAACTGTGAGCATGTGGGGTGAGGGTGGAAGACTAGAAGGAGCAGTCCAAAGAGGCAGAGAATTAGCTGAGGATGCTGAAGGAAACACAGTGAGGGGCAACCCTGGGGGAATATAAAAGAAGAACAAGTTAGAAGATTCTTGGGGGCGAGAAATGGCCTCCCGCCTGAGCCCCCAGAGGCTGGGGGGAAGAAGAAAGAGATGGGAGCAAGCGGGCCGTGCAGAAAATAAGCCTGTGCCCAAGGAACCACAATTACCAGTGGGTTTGGATGTCACCACAAGTGATTTGGGAAGACGTGCTTGTCAGCCGGTGGCATGCTGAGCCCAGGGTCAGATGTCCATCCGTGGTCAGCCTGGCTGGAGGCTGCGTCTCCACAGAGCTGACCTCAGGGTCCAGCCACCTCCTTGATCCTGTCCTTCTTCACAGAGCACAGCCCGTCACCAAAAGACTCTCACTCAGGTCTCTCAGAACACGTGCACTGTGTGCCACCCCGTGTGGACAGTGTGCTCTAAACCAGGCCGAGGCTCAGCCTCTAAGCAGGACTTCCTGCTCTGCTAGGCTTTATGCTCGGCCTCTCTCCCGGGTCCCGGGGAAACACTCCTCCACTGCTTCCCCGACTCTAAGCTAGCTGTGGACTCAGAGGCCAGACACTCGTAAGTAATTACCTACCCCTAAGCTTCCCTGGGTCCCTGCTATATGGGAGACATTGTCCTAAGTCCTTTATAAGGCCTTCGATGCAGGCCCATCAGTGTCCCCATCTCACAGGTGAGGTCATGCTGTGAGTGAAAGTCCCAGTATCCATCTGAAATGGGCGGATTCCAGAACTATGTGCTTATCTCTACACTATACTGACCACCCCAAGCTTGGAAACCTCCCCCATGTCCCGGTCCCCATTCTAATCCTTTACCCATTGAGTTATCTGGAACTTCAGTTTGCCACTTCCAGAGCAGAACGGACTCAACTCCACTAATAAAATCTTTCCCAAAAGGGACAGAATATCAGGTCATGTCTGAGCCCCACCCCTGCCTCTATCATGGGGTGTGTGGCCACCCAAGACTCAGGGTTTGGACTCCAGGATCCCAAAGAGTACAGGTGGGTAATCATGCTCTTTTTCCTCCAGTGAAAATCTAGGCCTGACTCCTACTATCCAAAGGAATATCAACGTTGGGGGTAGCTCACCCCAAACTGGGCATCCTGAGAAAGCAGGATGGAAGGTAATAATGGAAATCAGTTACTGAATTTTCCCCGAGTTTGGCCCTATTTCTTGGCAGCAACTTTCTCCCCCAGTTTTGCAGGGGATACCTGGGCCGTAAAATCTCCATGGTCAAATGGTATTTGCTGGGTGGGGGTGCCTCTCTGGACAGTACAGGGCCCACGGGGGGCTCATGCAGACGCATGTGAGACTGAGTTCAAAGTAAATGGAAGGGAGTACGACCTACAACTTCTTTTTTTCCTGGAATAATGCACTCGAAATATATTTTATTTTGTCCTTTTCATCAAAATGTCTTGACTTCATCTTTCTAATTGTTACTCTCTGGATTCTTCCCCTACAATTTCCACCTTTCCTTGGTCTTTGTTGTTGTTGTTTTTAATATAAAGTTTTACTGACGTAGCTACATATTCACATGTAGTTGTGAGAAATAATACAGAGGGATCCCACGTAGTGTTAATACGATCTCCTCCAGTGGTGACACTTTGCAAAGCCATAGTATAATATCATAAACATGATATCGACCTTGATACAATCCCCGAATCTCATTCAGGTTTCACTAGTTTTTGCTTTTACTCGTTTGTGTGTATATTTAGTTTCATACAATTTTATTACATGGGTAGGTTTGTTTATTCATGACCAGAGTCAAAATACAGAACAGTTTCATCTGTTCTGAACCCAGCATAGCCCTTTTATGACTTCATCCACCTCCCTCCTCCATCCCCTGTCTCTAACTCCAGGTGACCACCAATCTACTCTCCACCCCTATAATTTCATCACTGTGAGCATGAGTGAGTGAGTTTGAGGATCGGCTTTTTTTCATTCAGCATGATTCTCTTGAGACCCATCCAAGCTGGTGCATGTGTCAATAGTTGTTTCCTTCTTATTGCCGAGTAATATATTCATGGTACGGATAAACCACGGTTTGTTTAATCCTTCATCCATTGAAGAGTATCTGGGCTCTTTCCAGTTTTTGACTATTATGAATAAAGCCGCCTTGCACATTTGGATACGGGTTTTTACATGCACATAAGTTTCCACTTCTCTGGAATAAGTGCCCAAGAATGCAATTGTTGGGTTGTAAGCTAGTTGTACGGTTAATTTTATATGAAACTGCCGAAGTGTTTTTCAGAGTGCCTGTAACATTTTACATTTCTACAAGCAATGGAAGAGTGATGCAGTTTCTCCACAGCCCCTCCAGTGTGTGGTGTTATCACCATTACAATTTTTAATTTTCACCATTCTGATAGATATGTAATGATTATCTCATTGTGGATTTTAATTTGTATCCCTAATAACCAAGGATGTTGAACATGTTTTTATGTGATAATTTTTCATCCATATATGCTCTTTAGTGAAATGTTTCTTCATATCCTTTGCCCATTTTCTAATTAGATTGAGGGTTTTTTATTGGTAGGTTTTGAGAGCTTTCTGTGGTCTAGATATTAGCTCTTTACAAGATATGTGGTTTGCAAACATTTTTTCCCCAATGTGCAGCTTGTCTTTTCGTCCACACAGAGCAAAAGATTTTGTTTTGGATGTGGTTCAACATGTAGTTTTCTTCTATTATGAGTCATGTATCTGGTGTCAAGTATAAGAACTATTCCTCTATTCTTAGATCCTGAAGATTTTCTCCTCTGTTTCATTTTATTTCAAAAGTTTTATAGCTTTTCATTTTTCATTTAAGTCTGAGATTCATTTTGAGTTAATTTTTGTATAAAATGTGAGGTTTAGCTCAAGGTTCATCTTGCAGTTTTGTTCATTGGATTTATCTATTTCTCCTTTCAACTTTATCAGTTTTGCTTTATGTATTTTGAGGCTCCGTTGTTTGGTATGTACATATTTAGTTTTGTTACATCTTTCTGGTAGATTGCTATTTTTATTGCCATGTAACCTTCCCCTTTATCTCTAATATTTTTCTTTGTGCTAAAGCCTACTTTAGCAAATATTAGCATAGTCATTCTTTTTTTATTAATATTTGCATGCATATTTTTCTATCATTTTACTTTCATTCTGCCTAAGGCAGTCATTGCAATTTAAGTCCATTTTTTGGAAACAGCATTCACTTGGGTTATTATTTTATTCACTCTCCCAGTCTCCCTCTTTTGATTGTGTTGACATCATTTACATTCAAGGTAAGTATTGACAAATTAGAACTTAAATCCTCCATCATCTTATCGTTTATTTTCTCTTTGTTTCTTATGGTCTTGATGTTTCTGTTAGGTGTTTTAGAATGAGACTTACAGGGGTGCCTGGGAGGCTCAGTCGGTTGAGCATCTGACTTTGGCTCAGGTCCTGATCTCACAGTTTGTGAGTTCAAGTCCCGCATCAGGCTCTGAGCTAATCAAGTTCTGAGCTCTTTCATTCTTGAGGGAGAGTTTAGCTGGATGAAGAATTTTTGATTGATAGGTTTTTTCTTTCAACACTCTGAAGATGTCATCCCACTATTTTCTGATCTCTAGTTTCTGATGAGAATCCAGCTGTTAATATTATTGACTTTTCTTGTACTTGATGAGTCTCTTCTCTTTTACCATTTTCGATATTTTCTCTTCATCTTTGAATGTCATTAATTTGACTATGATATGTCTGTGGTGGATCTTTTTGAGTTTGTTCTATTTGGATGTGTAGATTCATGTTTTTAATCAAATTGAGAAGTTTTCAGGTATTTTATTTAATATTTTTTGTCTCTTTCTTTTCTCATCTCTGTCTGGCACTCCCGTTATGCATATATTGGCATGTTTGCTGGTGTCCCACAGACCTGTGAGGTTCTATTCATCTTTCTTCATTATTTATTCTTTCCGCTCCTTAGACTGTATAATCTTTATTTACCAGTATCTAATTTTATTGATTCTTTCTTTTTCCAACTCAAATATGTTCTTGAGTTCCTCTGGTGACTTTTTACTTCAACTCCAAAATTTCTATTTAGATCTTTATACATATATACATACATACATACATACATGTATATACACATATATACATATATGTACTTTCTCTCTTTATTGACAGTCTCTTTTTGGTGAGTCGTAATTGTCCCTGCTTTTATTTTAATTCTTTATACATGTTTTCTTTTAGTTGTTTGAACATATTCATGATAACAGATATAAATCCTGTGCATAGTAAATACAAAACCTGTGCCCTCTGAAGGACATTTTCTATTGCCAGCTTTTTCTTTTCTTTCTGTGTATGTAGCATCCTTTCTTACGTCTCGGTATGTCTCATAATTTTTTTGTTGTAAAATGGACTTGGGACCTCTCCTTTCCTCGGCTTTTCCTGTGCATGCATGCAGGCGTTTAGATCTCCAGGAATATGTCACAGCTGTTCAAAATTCCCTATGGTAGCCTAGTTCTCCAGGATTCCTTTTTCAATTCCCTATCAGGCTCAAGTTTTTCTTAAATGAAACCACAGCCTTAAGTAGCTGAGATGTTGCCAGCAGTTTGGTATTGGTTCAATACTGTCCTGGGAGTAGGTTTCCTTTTGGTCCTCTCCATTTCTCATCCCCAGCTGAGCTTAGATGAGCTCTGAGTCAAATCAAATAGCCACCACATTCTGTAAATAGAGATTTACCAGGGAGCTAAAAGTTCTGACAAAATATTGACTGTTCTCTGGAAGACTACTCCTTCTCTGTCTCCCTTGAGGCCTTTTCCTCCCCAGCCCATCTGCTAGCAGTAGGTGTGCCTTTGGTCCTGTCCTAAAATAACTTTTCATCTCACTGGACCTAGCCTCTCTGAATGCACTCATCCATTCATGGATCATGTATACTCCCATGACTTTGAAATATAAATCTCCCTTCCAGCACTCTGAGGATTTAAGCTCTCTCAATTGGAAACTTTCTCTTAAACATTCCTCCAGCAACAACAACAACAAAAAAGATATTTTAAGAACTGAACATGAGTTTTATGAACAAGAGTTTTATGAACTCTTCCCTGCCCTGATTCCTGAAATGGCTCATCCTCCTGTTTCTTATATCAGTGACAGGAATCTCTTTACAAGGCAGTCCAAACAGCGTCTCCCTGTGCTTTTTCCTCCCACATCTCTGCCACTCCACATCCAGATAGTTAAGGTTCCAAGCAGTGCTGTCCCCACACTCTGTCCCATGCTTCCTCCCCCTCTATCCACACTCTCATTTCCCCAGACTAGGCCACTCGCCTCAATTCCCCAGGCTGGGGACACCCCTGGCTCATGCTCCTGTGGTGCTCTGTAATTAACCCATCTGGAGCTCTTACTCTGAATTCTAGTTATCCTTTGCTGATCTATCTTCCACCGCAGAGTAGAATCTCCAGGAAAAGATGAGGTGTCATTTGTCCTTCTTCCCCTGGCTAGGGAGCTTGGTAGGCACTTAAAAATATATGTTGAATAAGTGAATATTTGTAGCAGTGACTGAAACTAATGACGTTCAGTCAAATTGTAGTTTGGGTTATCCGAGGTTTGGGGTGGGGGAGGAATGGATGCTAGCTAACAAAGACAATGAGTGATACTAAAAAATGCTTCTGATATTAATCAGATGTTCACTCCTGATGTGTTTCACCAAACACTTGAGAAAGGGCCATGAGAATACCATGAAAAACTTGGCAATCATTTTCCACTCTCCAGAGTAACTTTGTGTTTCAGATGTAATTTTTAAAAAGATGTGACTAGACAGCTCAGGATCGCCATCTTTTTGGATTCCAAATCCTTGCTAGTTGGCTAAAAAAACCCACAGAGACTTGACTTGAGTTTTCTTGAGAATAGAAATGTGTTTCTTCCAGTTAATGGTAGGCCAAAGTATCTCTTTGCAAGATTTGAGCAAACTCTGCCCTAACAGTACCCAGAAAAACAGATAACCTTGACCTCTGGGAACTTTAAATCTGAATTTGAAATGAAGTCATTGGAAAAATAAAACATTAAAAATGCAAACACCTTTAAAAGGCATCTATCTGCACAGTATGGAATTTGCAGATAGACAGACTCTTGCATCCTAGACTTGCTTTCTAGTGAGGCCTGAGAGTAATGTATTTATTTATCCCCCCATCCTGAATTGGATAGTGTCCTACTAAAATTCACATCTAGCTTAAAAAACAGAACATCATCCTTACTTTTGAAGACCCCAAGCATCCCTCCTCTACGACCAGAAGACAATTTTCAAGGAAGAAATCTTGATAGAAATGCTACCTGTGGACAGAAATCCTCCCCACCACCCCCTAAGGAATCCAAAAGACCAACTATTCCTTCCTGCTTTTCTGTCACCTAGAGTTCAGGTAGATAGCCTGGATTTGGCCAATCTGTTCCTTCCATTTAATACATTGGATCTTGAAAGAGTGACACAAACACTCAGGGACACTTGGGAAAATATTCAGAACAGCCACAGGCCCAGGGGTGTCATCTGAAAAAATGGCTCCCGGGGTTGATACATTTCCTGCTTTTTAGCCTCCTTTGGTTCTAGTCAGTTCTCCAAAATCTGCTCACCAGCCTTCTTATGAATTCTGGGAGTGTCTCCAAATACATCCAACAAATGCTTCTGCTGCTTATGCGAGCCAGAATCAGTATCTGTTGCTTGTAACTAAACCTCTGCTCCCGTACTCTCTCGTGGTAGAAAATCCATTGCAACATGGCAGCTCCTATATGACAAATCTCTGAGCTCCAGCCCCCAGCCCAACCCCAGAATCAGCACCAAGAAATAGCTGTTGGTTAAATGAGGCCTTAGGGTTCAAAGAAAAAAAAATCTTGGGACTCAGACCGAAGGAATTTTGTAGAAAACTTCCCAGCTCCAGGAACTCTGCTTGTCACAAGAGACGCCATTGTGTCTATTGATTCGGATTCTCTGGCTTGGAACAAGAAGCACGAGTCACTCGTCTTTCTCTTCGGTAATACTGAACAGCTGCTCTGAAGTGAACACCAGATGAAGTGTGTATAACCCCTTCTCTAAATAAATGCAGTAAAGATGACTTTCCCTTTCATAAGCCAGGGTTAGGAAACATGCCAAAAGATCATTGTCTTCTCCCTGCTCTGGCAGCTCTCTGGCATCCTAGGGAGCACAGCAAAGGCACATGCTCCCTGGGCAGCACCAGCCCCACTCCAGACAGCTGCCATTTCTCTACCCCGAGGGCTGCAAGGTCAGGTTCAGTAAGGTTTGAAGCCCTCTGCCCCTCTGCAGAGGCAGGCCAGTCCCATCCTGCCAATTAATCCTTCCAAGGAGCATCTACTGAGGGCTGAGGTCAGGCTGGGGATCTGTAGTCTAATTAGTGCAACCGACACAAGAACCCATTTGCCCAGCAGATGGCCGAGGCTTTTGTTTGATGCTGGCTCACACCAAGTGCGAGGGGGAAAGAGGAGTACAGTGGAGGTGCCGGAGGGGTCAGAGAAGACCCACTGAAGAGGTGTCCCTGGAATTGGGTCTCGATGTCAGATTAGGGTTTACCGATGGGAAATGCAGGGTGGGTGTTTCAGATTGAAACACAACTTGAGCAAAGACGCAATGGCCGGAAGGTACAGGAAAGAGTCAGGTTGAGAAGGTAGAATTGCAAGTTGTCTGCAAGTGAAGCAAGCTCTCTTGGTGGGCCAGGAGTGGGCCTTCCTTTCCGGGAGACGTGGGGAACCAAGCCCGATTCAGTCTCCAGTTGGAAACACTGGAGTGGAAGGACCACTTACCCAGGAGAGAATCTTCAATGTGGGAGCCATGACTCCAGCCAGTACCTAATGCTTTTCCACAAGCCTGGCCACAGGCCTTTCTGTCTTTCCAGGACTGGGCTAGGACAAGTGAAATGCCCAATAAAGAGACTCATCAGGCACTGTGGCCCTCAGCCTGGTGACAGAGCTCCATCGGTTCATTCACTCAACATTTATTGAGGACCTATGGTGTACTATGCCAAGGGTTGGTGGTCCAAAACCATTCTTTACAGAAATGTCACTAAATACATGTGACCGTTAGAAGTGATATGGAAAGAACATTTAATGATTTAGAAAAGGAATATATTCTATAGAAGAAGGCAAGTTACAAATATGTTATACACAGAATAATGGTATTTGCTTTAAGAGAAAAGCTTCCTTGGGCACCTGGTTGAGTAGTCAATTAGGCCTCTGACTCTTGGCTCAGGTCGTGACCTCACAGCTCATAAGTTCGAGCCCTGCATCAAGCTCTGTGCTGACAGAACCTGCTTGGTATTCTGTCTTCCTCTCTCTCTGCCCCTCCTCTGCTAGGTCCCTATCTTTCTCTCTCTCAAAAATAAGTAAATAAAATTAAAAAAAAATTTTTAAGAAAAAAAATCTTCCTTTCTGCATATAAAGACATGGCGATTAGAAGGATATAGAAATAATATCAACACACACACACACACACATATGCTACACGCATTTTCTCTGAGTGGTAGTATCACAGGTGATTTACGATTTCTTCATTATTTCCATCTTCCAGATTTTCTACAATGCACATGTATAATGTTGAATCTGGAAAAAAAATAAAAGAAAAAATTTAAGAACAACAAAATGCCAGAAATTCTCACTGGCGGTGTCACACTCAGTCACACCCATCGAAGTGGGTTGATGGTGGATGTTAGGGGACTCTGGGACCTATTCAAATCTTTTATTTACCAGGCAGTTATCCTGTTTGGTTTTTGCATACAGCTACTAGTCTATTTTGTAGGTTGTGGTTCCAGAGATAGCTTAATTGTCAGGGCTTTTGCTGTCTCATTTTGGCCTGCTTGTTTATCTGGTGCTCCTGGGGCTCCCACTGGGCCTTGCTGGTGCTACCTGAGGAGATAGGTGTGTCTCCAGATGGGACACGAATGTCTCCTGGCATGTAGGGGAGTTCACGTCCAAGGGGACAAGAAATTTCTCTGGCGAATGCTTATTGTGACAAGATTCCCTTCATATGATGGGAACTCCCAGTTGCTCTAGGTTTTCTAATGGTAGAACAGGGTCTTAGCCCTCTGGGGACAAAGAAGGTAGCTGTGGGCGGGGGGCGGGGTTAGGGGGGGACTCCCCTCTTGCCTAAGCCACCAGATCCAGGAAGCCTATGAGGGGAGACGGTACTTCTCAAGACTGGGGGGTAGGAAGCTCTGCCCTTGGCTGTTTATTGGGAATGGGGTTCCCAATTGATCCCCCAGGCATGTGGTGTTATAGGAATTCCCCTTCCATACAGGGTGGGAAGAGCCTGCTAGGTGCCTCCTGTGATAGGTGGGGAGTGGGAAACCCTGGGTCCGGGTCTCCTTCTTTGGCTGCAGGGGGTGGGGACCTAAGACACTGTGCCACTGTCCTGGGGCCTCAAAGCATTTCTTCTTCTTCTTTCCAGGTTCTGAGTGACTGTCTGCTGTGTCAGTTCCGGGGCCCAAGGCCATGGTTAGCAGAGAGGAGCAGGGAGAGGAATGGCTGGATCTTTGCCATTTCCTCCGAAACAGAAACCCCTCCTCAGTCTCCTTCACTTCCTCCTTTTCCTCCCTCTATTCCTTCATGCTCTCCGCCGAGGTATAATACACCTACTGTAAAGGTCACCCATCTAACATGAACACTTCAGTGATTTTTATTTTTTTTTATGAAAAAAAATTTTAAAACATTTATTCATTTTTGAGAGACACAGACAGAGTGTTGGGGGAGGGAGGGCAGAGAGAAAGGGAGGCACAGAATCCGAAGCAGGCTCCAGGCTCCGAGCTGTCAGCACAGCGCCTGACTTGGGGCTCAAACCCACGGATCGGGCCTGAGCTGAAGTTGGACACTCAACCAACTGAGCCACCCAGGAGCCCTGTTCCGCGACTTTTACTACAGACACCAGCTTGTGCAGCCAGCACCTCTGTGTCATTCCAGAGCATTTTCATCAGCCCAGAAGGGAACCCGGTATCCATTAGCAGTCATTGGCCCCCATTCCTCCCACACACACCTCCCCCCTCCCCCCCAGCCCCTGGCAACCACTAATCTGCCTTCTGTCTATCGGGATTTGTCTTTTCTGGACATTTCACATTAAATGGAATCGTAGAATAAGTGGTGTTTTATGATGGGCTTCTTTTGCTTTGCATAATATCTTCAAGGTTCACCCATGTCATAGCACATAGTACTTCATTCTCTTTATTTGCAAAGAATACTCCATTAAATAGATTCCATTTTGTGTATCCATTCATCACTTGAATATTTAAGTTGCTTCTACTTTGGGGCTTCTATGAATAATGCTGCTATGGGCACGCACACACAAGTTTTTGTGCGGACGTATATTCTTATTTTCCTTGGTTTTATGCGGAACAGAGGTGCTAGCATATATGGATGCTGTACTGACTTACGCTACAACACGGACGAACCTTAAAAGCATTACACCAATTGCAGGAATCCCAGCCACATATTCCGTGATTCCATTTACATAAATATCCACAATGGGAAAATCCAATGAGACAGAAAGTTAGATTCGTGGTCGCCCGATGATGGCGTCACGGCTGGGGAAGAGGGGTGACTTCTAACATGTATGGGATTTGGGGAGAAGTGATGAAAATATTCTAAAGTTGACTGTAATGATGGTTGCACATTTCTGCGAATATACTAAAAGCCATCGAACTGTACACTTTACACAGGTGACTCGTATGGAATGCGAATTATATCTCAATAAGGCTATTCCTCAAAAGGACAGAAGGGAGAGAGGGGAGGAGGGAGGTAGAGAGTCAGCGTGGGGAGACAGAGCTAGCCCCCCACCCCCCACCCCAGGGGGGCCCTCAGGGCGGGTCCTCAGCCAAGCCAAGAAGCTCCAGCCTCAGGGCCTCATCTGAAGCAGGGGCTGCTGCAAATCACCGGCTCCGAGGAATGGCTCTGTAAACACGCTCCAGCAGCCTCAGCTATGTGGTCATTACCGCTTTATTGATCCTCGGATACCTTCTGGGGATTGAGTTGCTTGCGACTTCTCCGCTTGCCTTGTAAGTCCGCCAGCGCAAGTCGGTGCCGCGTTTCTCAGCCCGGGCTTCCCGGCGACCCCAATCTTCCTGCTGTAAATGTCAGAGATGATAAAGTGGGGCCAAAGCTCCTGGAGGAAATGGTGGAAACATTACCTCTGAGACGGAGGGAACAGGACTGGGCAGCGTTCTGGGGAATTCCCCAGAGCTGCTCTCCCGCAGGTGCCCAGGGGTCAGGAGGACAGACGGACGGACGGAAGAACGGATGAACAGAGATTAGACTTGGGAGCTTTTGCTTTTCTAGAACACTTCCGTCCAGGTGGCTTGCCCCCACCGCGTGCCAGACACAGCAGAGGGAAGTGACGGATTTTATTAGAAGTGAAAGGTCCAGGGTACACACAAAGTAAATAAGGGGCGGGAGCTTCGTCTTGGACACAACGTTGGTGGCATTGAGCTAATGCAAGAGCCGGCAGCAGGGTGAGGGCCAGCGTGGGCTCAGGGTCCCCCAGGGCGGCAGGGAGTCACAAAGCCTGCAGGTTTGGGAGCCCGCGGTTGCCACAGCAACCTCTTCAGGTAGCCTATGTTAGCGAGGCACTCTTTTTATTCATTAGCTTAAAGAAAACAGTTAAAGATTATATATATAATGACGGTTCTCAGTTCAAAGGGAAATGGTTTGGAACCACCCAGTCCTTTGCATTCAGGGGACTGCCACCCACCGCTTTCCAATTTGATGATATTGGGAAAAGATGAAAAGGAGAAACATTTTGGAAACTACAAAGCACTAGACAAACACCAACATCTTACCTTTTCCCTCAGGGTTTCTTACTTGGGGACCCACATGAAGACAGGGCAGGCGAGGCCCAAGAGCCCTTGCTGCTGGCCTTGGTCCTCCAGAGAGCAGCAGACTCCCCACTCCGGGGGGGGGGGGGGGGGGGGGCGGGGGGAGGGGACTGACTTCACACAAGACCCGCATTCACACCCCTGCTTTCCTAGGAATTGCTCTCATTTGGGAGGATTTAGCAGTTTTCAAAATCCCCACGTGCCTACTCTCATTTGGCGACACAACAGATGGGGGGGCGGGGGCTTCAGGGGCAGAGATGAGCACCTCTGGGTACGTAGAGGGAAACTGAGGCTCAGAGGGGTTGGGATCCTAAGCGCTTCACCTTCACCATCCGGTGTCAGATCCGATCCGGTGTCACGGGGAGGGTCACTGTTCACGGCTTGTCAGAGAGGCCCAGCTTCCGGCAGCCAAGCACCCCTGGGGTTCTCAGCCCCCTTTGCCCTCAGGACAGCAAATCTGGCTGCACCTGAGCCAGGCACTCAGTGGTCGGGAGGCTCCCCAAGCCAGGGCTCTAACTGGCCGCCGTCACACAGGCATCGGAGCAGAGGAACCACGGAGCGCCCACACTCGGGCCGCAGGGGCCTGGCAGGGCACTCAAGGGGGCATCGGCAGGGCGGAAGGACCCGGCCGCCGAAGTGCGCACCAAGACACGCGGGGGTACTTCTTTCCACAAAGAAGAGACGCGAAATACATATTTTTTGAAGCTTGTGTCCCTTTTGATTTACCACCTTAAAAAAGGATTTTTAAGTTTATTTAAAGTGGGGGGAGGGGCGGAGAGAGAGGGAGAGAGGCGCTCCTAAGCAGGCTCCAGGCTGTCAGCGCAGAGTCCCACGCGGGCTTGAACCCACCAACTGGGGGATCATGACCTGAGTTGAAATCAAGAGTCGGATGCTTAACCAACCGAGCCACCCAGGCGCCCCTAATTTCCCACTTTTAGTAGAAACATGGGTACCGAGGACTATTTGTCTATTCTAAGGGGAAACAATGCAAATACCACGGTATGCGAGCACTGACCCTCTGCTCCTCAACTGGGGACACGGAAGGGAGCCATGGGGCAAAGGGGACTGAAGTGGGGGCTGCTGCTCACCTTCGCTTCGCTGCCCCCATACTGGGAAGTGTTGCCAGTTTCATAAGATGTTCTGAGTTTCCAAGGGAAGCCGGAAATGTGCACTTTCATGTGCCGCCTCCCCGTTCGCACACAAAACACCAGGAAGACCGACTATGCGAAATGCACCAGGGGCCAATTTTTTTTTTTTTCTTAATATGGAGCACTTCACGAATTTGCATGAGATCCCTACGCAGGGGCCATGTGAATCTTCTCCGTATTGTTTCAATTTTCGGACGAGTGCTGCCGAAGCAAGCCCCTCGGCATCCAAATCCGACTTGTGAGCTTGGGCGTCTCGCTCAGGTTTTATGTGACATTGACCGGAAATGTCTCCGCCTCAGCAGATCGCGGCGATTCCCAGACAGGAAGCTGATTCCGCAAGCAAGTCTCAAAGACCTGGGAGGGAGCACGGAGAGGTTCCCGAGCCTCCTCTTCTGGAGAGCACTCGGGGAACACCTCACTCTCTCCTCTGAGGACCAGCCACACAAGCACATCTCGAGCCTGATTGGTTGTATTCTTAGGAAATAAAAATGGGTTAATGGACCACACTATTTTATATTTTTGGTTTCCTGATAAGAAGAAAAATTGACTCCTCATCACACCAGACTGAAGGATGACGTAGTAGATTTTGTTCCAAAGCCTTACTCTGTTGAGTCGAGGATATGTGTGTGTTTCTTGACAAACATCAGTACCAGTTAGCAAAAAGTTTAGACTTGGCCCCTGAGACTCTCAGGTTCAAGGGCTTATATCTTAATGTAAACAGGCTGTGAACTTTTGACGAAAACAGGTAAAGTAATGACAAACAAACCGCGATGAAATGAAAACTAATCAGAGGAGAATAATTTTCTGAATTTTTTCGAAAAGCCCTGCTAATCCCGGAGGATGTGATCTCACCTTCCAGCCATGCAGCCTTTGCAGGGGGACAGCTGTAGACGCACCGGTGTCCTGGGTGGCGAGTGCACCTTTGCTCCGAGCCCCAGCCATGGGGTGGGAAGACTCCGGCCCATGTCTTCCTCCCTCACAGCCGACATCTCTTGTTGTCCCTTGACCAGTGAGTCCCAAGCTTCAGGCTCTCCTTGGTATGCTCCTGCGCAACCGTACTTCTCCTCCTCATTCACGTTGTCGCAGAATTAAAAAAAAAAAAAAAAGAAGCAGCATTTGAGGAGATCAGAGCTGGCAAAAATGAAGCTGAGCAAATTCACTGCCTCTTTCCTTCAGTATATCCCCCCCCACCACACACACACACACACACACACACACACAGCAGCCAGTGACCCGGTTAAAATCCAAAGATTCTGTCACACCTCTGCTCAGAGCCTGCAGGGGAGCGGGGGGGGGGGGGGGGGGGGAAGTGGGGGGTGTCCCTCCTTCTCTGATGAAAGCTATTGTCTTTCAAATGACTTCCCAGTGTCTTTATGATTTGCCCCCCCCACCCCACCTCCCCCCCAAGATCAAAGAACAGGAACTTTTAGCTATAAAAAGAATCAGTTCTGAAGATCTAACCTACAACATGGTGACTATAGTTAATAATATGGTTTGTATACTTGAAAGTTGCCGAAAGTAGATCTTGAGAGTTCTTACCAAAACCAAAACAAAAACAACAAAAAAAAGGAGTTAGTTCTGTAAGACGATGAATGTGCTAATTATCTGGATCTCAGTAATCATTCCACAATGTATATATACGGGTATCATATCCTCACGGTGTACATTTTAAATATATACAAGGGGGCGCTTGGGTGGCTCAGTCGGGTAAGCCTCCAGCTCTTTATTTGGGCTCAGGTCATGATCCACAGTTCATGAATTTGAACCCCCTCGTTGGGCTCTGCACTGACAGCATGGAGCCTGCTTGGGATTCTCTCTGTCCCTCCCCCACGTGTGCTTTCTCTATCTCAAAATAAATAAATAAATTCAAATGAATGAATGAATGAATAAATATATAGATAAATAAATGTATATTTGTCAATGATTCCTCAATAAAGTTGGGGAAAAACAGTCACCTCCCTGAGGTTGTCCCTGGCCACAGTACCCAACTCTTCAATTCAGTGTCCCCAGATCCACCACCTCTTCCAGTCCCTCTCCTCTGGTTCTGTTAGCCCTCATCACTCATTACTTGAGGGGCAGTCTCGTTTACATATTACCTTGTTTGTTAACTACTTCCCTCCCAGACTGTAACCTCCCTAAAAGCAAGGATTTTGTTCTCTTTGCTTGATGCATAGTTGACTCTTAATAAATTTTTATTTCTTTTAAAAAAGCACCCCATGGAGTGAAAATAATATCTGTGCCCTGGCAAGAGGACACTAATGGAACTGGACCCTGAGAAAGCTCAGCTCCCCTGTTTCTTTGCTCTGTGGGGACCTGGACAGGCCTCAGAGCCTCGGTCACCTCTGTATAATGGGCCCAATTGCACCTGCCCGTCTTAACGCCCTGGATGTTTGTGAGATGCTAACGAAAGAACAGCGCCAAAAGTCCCTCCAAACACTGCCCGATGCCGCTGGGGCAGGGGCAGAATTGCCTCGCCGAGGCCCCCTGTTCCAGAAGGTTCTACTAGTTGTCATAAAAATGATATTCACCACTTAAATTCTTTAACTAGTGTGTTTGTCTCCAAAATTAAAAGTTCGTTTCATTTCTCTTGTTGATTTTTATTCTTATGAGAATGAACTAGAAACTTGCCCTGCCCCAGGCAGCTCTGAGACCTCTTCAGCCCTGCCTGTCACGGCAGATGTCCTTTCCTTCATCTGGAAGGCAGTAAAGCTGTTTTCAGAGCTTCTATCTCAATTCAGGGCCTCGGATGAGGTCCCCGAAGTACTGGGGAATCCATGCAGACTTCCAAAGGAGGATCTGCTCGTGAGTCATTGGGCAGGAAACACTTCCCTTCTTTCCCGGCCACCACGACCAGGCCCTTTTTTTTTAAAATATTTATTTATTTTTGGGAGAGTGCAAATGGGGGAGGGGCAGAGAGAGGGAGATAGAATATCCAAAGCAGGCTCTGCGCTGACAGCAGGGAGCCCGATGTGGGGCGCGAACTCACAAACCGCGAGATCATGACCCGACCAAAGTCAGGTGCTCAACCAACTAAGCCACCCAGGTGCCCCAACCAGGCCCTTTAAGAAACGCTCCAGGCACGTGGAGGCCACAGTTACAAACAGGCTAACGGCTGGTGGGATGCATTTAACGAAATCTAAGTGGCCCTTTTGGGAAGCCTGGTTTCAAAGGGGGTCAGTTCTGAGGGGGTTCTTCTCATGGGTAACAACGGTCCCAAATTTAACACCGATGAACTCAAATGTGCAAAGAAAACGTTGCTTTTTGTTTAAGTTTTCCTGTAGCTGTTTAAAAAAATTTTTTTTTAGTTTTTATTTATTTTTGAGAGAGAGAAGCAGGCAGAGTGTGAGCAAGGGAGGGAGACACAGGAACCAAGCTGACAGCACAGAGCCTGACACAGGGCTCGAACCCACAAGCTGTGAGATCATGACTTGAGCCAAAGTCAATGCTTAACTGACTAAGCCACCCAGGGGGGCCCCCCTCCTGTGGCTGGTTTAATCTTCTACCTGAATCGCCGCCCACAGTGAGTGGAGACACGGAGCCATCGAAGGCAGCTGTGGCTTTCCAGTAACTAGCATCTCAGTGCGTTTCTGCTTTAAATACTCTTTTAATAAATAGTCAACGCCGAGTTGTCCCTCCCTCCCTCCTTCTCCAAATGTGATCCAGGTGTGAGCGCCAGGCCGGGGACAAGGGAAGCAGCAGCTCATTGAGGGGCGAGGAGCTGCCTGCCCGGCCAGCGGCCACCCCGGGATTCAGCTGGGTGAGGCCTGCTCTGCCTGCAGCCGGCACACTGTGGCCCTGGCCCCAGGGGCTCTCACGGCAGGGAGGGCACCCCTGCTGCGACTGCTGCTGGACCCTGCCTTTGTCATCCTCAGTGCCTCTCGCCTCCCCATGCCAGATTGTTGCTGGTCCACGCAGAACTTCACGCACTCTTCTTTCGGCAAGCGGGAGCTCCCGGACCCCGTGGGTGCCTGGCCTAGATTGCAGGGAGTCAGGAAGACGGCTCGGGCCTGACCATCGAGATCCCTGCCACTCATCCCCGGCCTGAATTGTATCCGCTCTCAAGCCAAGGCAGGACTTCTCTCAAGAGCCCAGAACCTCGTTCGTTTATTCACTCCACAAATGTCTATCGAAGTGATCACTTCTATGCCACGGACCGTTGTAGGCGCCGGAGATTGAGCAGCAAACACAACAAAGTCCCCAGTCCAGCGGGAAGAAAAAGACAGTGAGCAAGCCAAGGAAATACACAGTGTGTCAGAGGGCGAGACATGCTGTTGAGAGACATATCCAGGAAGGCTGACAAGAATAGGGAGCTATCTAAAATTGGGTGATCGGGGAAGACTTCTCTGTTAAGGTGGTGTTTGAAAAGATTTGAATGGAGACCTAGAACTGGTGAGGGGTGAGTCATGAGACTCTCTGCTAGAAGAATATTTCAGGGAAAGAGAACAGCAAGTGCAAAGGTCCTGAGGCAAGGGCATGCTTGGGTTTGCAAAACAGCATGAAGTCTGGGGTTGGCCAGTTAGAGAAGGCTTTAGAAACACCCGCGCATGTGTGGGAGTGCCTCAGAACATTGAGCAGCTGGCTTCCCTTTTACAACAGCCTCCAACCTGGTCTCTCTGTCCTGGCTGTTCTCTGACTCAAGAACCAGCCTTGCAGTGATAGTGGGCTATGGAGCCCAAGGTCTGGTTTCCTTGTCTTCCCTTTGTCTTTTTCTCTCCTCCCAACTTCTGACGCATGACAGGTGGTGTCTTTCTGTCACCTTGGAGAGCTCCCTGGCTGTATATCCTAAGTGCTCTCTTTTCAGTATGACTTATAATAAAATTCTATGATCAGAGTCCTAGAAAGTCCCACTCTTTATGTCTAAAGGGGGAAGCTTGGGACTTTCAAACTCCCTTCTTCCTTTTCCCAAAATTCCTTGCTTTGTCTCTGCGAGTCCACAGGGTGCCTGTGTGAGAATTAGAAAATGTAATCCAGGGGCGCCTGGGTGGCTCAGTCACTTAAGCCCCAGACTTCGGCTCAGGTCATGATCTCACGGTGCATGGGTTTGAGCCCTGCGTCGGGCTCTGTGCTGACGGCTTGGACCCTGGAGCCTGCTTCGCTTTCTGTGTGTGTCTCTCTCTCTGCCCCTCCCCTGCTCACGCTCTCTCTTTCTCAAAAATAAATAATAAACACATTTTAAAAAATTTAGAGGCCATTTCCTGCACTGTCTCCTTAAGATCAGGAGATCAGGTTTGGCCCGGCCGTAAAATAAAATTCTGCCTCACTGCTAAAATATAAATAAATAAATAAATAAATAAAATAAATAAATAAAAATAAAAAATTTAGAAAGTGTAGTCCACTCTCAGAGGCTGGAGTCAGGCACCACGATACGCAGCTCGCCGAGCCTGGCCCAGGCTGCATTCCTGCCCTTTCCTCGTACCCCCTCAGTAAGCAATCCTCCAGCCTGCCCGTGGGTGTCAAGCCTATTGATCCCTAAAGACGTGAGAAAGTCAAGATTGATCAACGGCTTATGTGTCCCCAAAGTACCAACTCGAAAATTTCCCTGGGATAACATGTTTCATGGTGCAGCCTTGGAGGCAGAAGACAGCCAGAGAATGAGATTTATGGGGGGAAATGAAAACACTGTTCCTACTTTCAAAAGAGCCTACAGGATCCCTTCGATCCTGAGAATAACTTTCTCTTCCCTTCCCTTTCCCCTCATGGCCGGGCCTCATCTGTACATTGTAGGCTGGTCCCAGAATTTGGCGTTCCGTGGACGAGGGGCCGTGGCTAGAGAACAAGGCGTGTGCGGGGAGAGCCAGTGAAGCCGGGCTCGGCGAAGTCCGTGTGCTTTTCCCACTCCTCATGAGCAGAGGCGCTGGCCGCCATTGTCCCAGAATCTCTTCAAGAATGTTCATGTAGAGAACGGGAGGGGCCTGAGGAGAGGAGCGGGGCATAACGGGTCGATACCCAGTGACGGCAGTGGGCCTCAGAATCCGGGGTTTGAGATTTTCCTCTACCTACAGGATAACCCGTTAGCCGGCTGCAGTGGCAAGGACGATGGCAACAGACATAGTACCCCGGAGTCAGAGACAAAGGACCTTATCGCTCACGACACCATCAGCATATCTGCATCAAATCCCCTCATCCCCACATTCCGTACCCATGATGCCGAGAGGTTGGTGTGGCTACGGCCCGCGCAGTGAGTTCGCATCACAGCTGAGAAATCGTGCATCCTTTGTTATATGCGACTAGCACCCCTGTCTGCCTCCCGCCCCAGAAGGAGACACTATCTTTGCCCCACTGGACAACTAAGCGAGCCCGCCCTTTGCTCTGGAGGGGACACTGCCTCTGTCTTTCCAGGCCCTTCTCTCCACGAACATTCTTTTTTTTTTTAAACATTTATTTATTTTTGAGAGACATAGAGACAGAGCATGAGCAGGGGAAGGGCAGAGAGAGGAAGATACAGAATCTGAAGCAGCCTCCAGGCTCTGAGCTGTCAGCACAGAGCCTGACGCAGGGCTCGAACTCACACTGTGAGATCATGACCTGAGCTGAAGTCGGCCGCTTAACCAACTGAGCCACCCAGGCACCCCTCTCCATGAACATTCTTGAAGAGACTCTGGAACAAAGGCGGCCAGCGCCTCCGCTCACGAGAAACGAGAAAAGCACGTGAACTGTGGTCTCCCGGCCTGGCAGGCCGGCGCGCGGTCTGTGGAGGGTCAGGAATAGGCCCCTGTCACCGCGGAGCCTCGGATCTTGGGGAGAAAGGATAAAAAATAGAAAGCTAAAGACAGTGCCCGTGCCCCTTGAAGATAAGCTTTTGTCTCTGTTACTTCCTCAAAAGTAAACAAAAATGGGCCCAAACGCAAAACATAGGCAAGACCAAGGAGTCTGGCGACTTGAACATTCCTCGCCGCCGGGCGCGTTTTCTGTCGGAAGTCACTGGCCCCCGGCTGGCTGGGCCCGCCAACGCCTCAATCCATCACTGACAAGCGGCTCTGGCAGCAGCCGGCGTGTCGGGCCTCTGGAGCCACATCTGTAGGCAGAGAGCAGCAATTAAGTGTTTAGATTCAAATCAACGTTTATAACAGCCTCGGGGACATTTTCAGTGCTCTGGAGACCAAGTAAGCCACTGTCGCTACAATCATATGAAGTAAAATTACACAGAGAAAAGTTTCATAAGATATTCTGCCTATGGAATTATTTTGACAAGAAATTTAGTTTGCTTTTCTCAAGGCTTCTCTGCTTGGGTAAGAGTATTAATTACTCACTAATCCACTTAATTTGATTAATTGTCTATTTTTGTGAAGAAAATTGTTTTTTTTTTCTTTTTTAAATGTTTGTTTATTTTTGAGAGGGAAAGAGTGTGTGGGAGTAGGGGAGGTACAGAAAGCGGGGGGTGGACAGAGGCTCCAAAGTGGGATCCGTGCTGATAGAAGAGAGCCCGACACAGGGCTCAAACTCATGAACCGCAAGATCATGACCTGAGCCAAAGTCAGACTCTCAACCAACTGAGCCGCCCAGGCGCCCCTTGAAGAAAATGGTTGAGCATTTACTATAAGTTGGTCCTGACTGAGTGTGAGTAACACAGATAATCAGGTAAGTGGCTGCTTATTTCCCCAGGGAGCTCACAGCCCTCTCAGTGACAGGGACTTCTGAGAGGCAGAAAGTGCCAGAGGTTCAGGCGAAGCTAGTGCCTGACTCACAGACCTGGAGCACGGGCCTCTCTTAATCCTATCAGATCGGTCAGGGAACAAGCCCTTTCATCCCTGTTCCTCACTTACTGTCTCCTCCTTCTCAGATCCCTATTTGCTGTGTTTTGCAAAGGCCCACTTGGGCTGCAGAAAACTTTGAGGGCAAGCTGGTCAAAACGGTGAAAGTCCGGGATTACGCGGCATAGCCAGCGCACAAAGCAAAGGCAGGGCGAGCTGGTCAAACCAACCTCTGCTCGTGATAGGTGAAGGAATTGAGAGAACGGACGAATGAGTGGGTGGATGGATGATACAAAAGTGTGAATTCTTGTAAAAGGAAAAATGGAAAAAAAGGAAAAATGAAATTGACACCTAGAGGATAGCTCTTACCAGAAAAAAAAAAAAAAAAAAGGAAGGAAAGAAGTGTTAGTGAGGCCGTGGAGAAGGCGGAACCTTCGTGCATTGTGGTGGGCACATAGAACGGCACACCTGCTGTTGAAGACAGTATGGCGGTTCCTCAAAACATACACGTGATTTTTTTGCGAGCCAGCAACTCCACTTCTGGGTAGCATACCCAAAAGAAGTGAAAGCAAGGACCCGAACGGACACTTGTACACCAATGTCAAAGCAGCACTGTTCACAATAACTGACACATGGCCAAAAAATGGTGCGTGTGTGCATACATAATATTCCTTTGTGTGTATATAGACACACACGCATACAATGGGATATCATTTAGCCTCCCGAAGGAAGAAGTTGTGATGCAAGCTACAACACGGATGAACCTTCAGGACATCACTCCAAGTGAAATAAATCAGACACAAAAAAACAAATATTGTATGATTTCACTGACATCAGGGAACTAAAGCCGTCAAACTGAGAGAGACAGAAAGCGTGTGGTTGCCGTGGGCGAGAGAGAGGGAGGAATGGGGAATTACTGTTTAAGGGGTACAGGGTTTCATCTTGAAAAAGTTCTGGAGATCGTTGGGGGCGATGGCTGCGTCGCAATGGGATTGCGCTTACTGCCACTGACCTGTATACTTCAACGTGGTTCAATGGCAAATTACATGTTATGTGTATTTTACCACAAGAAAAAAAAAAAAAAGGAAAGGTAGAATGTTCAGTGAGTTATCAGTTGAGAAACCGATGGCAGTTTTCACTTTTTAGCCAGATGTTTTGGCGTCTTCTAGACATGGCCAAAATCAAATGATGAAGGATTTGGGAATTGAAGCCAGGACTCTGGAGTCTCAAGTGACTGTGATAATTACCGCATTTCATTTCCTGTATATAAGGCAGATTGAGTTCAAGACCAAAAGCAATATTCCAATGGGCTGTGATGAATTGCCCCTCCTGTGTTTAAATGGACCTCCTCAAGGCTTTTGCTATTGTTCTGCACAAATAATTAGGGCAGTTTCCACTGCAGAGTTCATGGTCGTGCATGTCCTCATAGAGAACTAAAAAAAAATTAAAAAAAAAGGCAACTTCTGTTCAGTGCTTAATGAGATTTCAGACTTGGAATCTGTTAATCCACAGTTAGATGGTGGACACACACAGCTTTAGCTGGGAAAGGGAAGCACCAGGCCTGGAGTGTGCTCCAGCCTGACACCAGCCTGTCATTTGCTTATAACATCTCGCGTAATTTTCTTAGTAATGCTATGATGTATATATTAGCTCTTCTTTATTTATAAATGAGTCTCAGAGAGGTTAGGTAACTTTTTCGGAGTCACACGGATGGTAAATGGAAGAGTGGAAAGTTGTACTTTGCTCTGATACCAATCATTTCATGCTTCTGAAACAGCAATAGAACGGTAATAGGATTGACGGGCATTAGAAACCTTGACTTTCTCTGAATAACTATGGTGTTATTCATTTGGTTATTTTTTCACTAGGCCAACAAATAGTCATTTTTCACTTCCTGTATTTCAGTGACAGGCTCTGAGGATAGAGACATGATATACTCTGGTGCTATCTCCGAGGAAGATCAATGTTAGTGACAGAGAGACTCAGGTAAAAGGCGGCGATTTTGTGCTATTGCGGAGATATGCACCCGTAGCAGACAGCACACAGGAGGTAATGCGGCCTGGGCCACTTTGCAGCTGAGACAGGGTGAGAAGGAGTCAAGAGATAGAGAAATGAGAAGCAGGCGTTTCAATCAGAGAAGAAGAACACGAAATTCCGGGTAGTACACTTGGAGAATATATTAGAAATGAGGGTGGGGTGAGGGGTTCAGATTCTATGCTGAGGTAGACAACAGACGGGGAGCCACTGACATTCTTAAATGAGAAAATGACAAAAGCATTAAGTTTGTGATTTAGAATGCTCTCTCCCATTAGCTGCATGGAGGATGGAGACAGAGGATGGCGGGCCAGCACGGAGACAAGGAGACCATGCTCACCTCCTAAGGCCATCGTACCAGATTACTACAAAGTGGAGGAGCTTAAAACAACAGAGGTTTATTCTTTCATAGTTATGGAGGTTAGAAGTCCAACATCGAGATGCCGACAGGGCCAAACTCCCTGCGATGACTCTAGGGAGGGCCCTGCCTTTCTCCCAGCTTCTGGGGTGGCGGGCAGTGGCGATCATAGATGTTCCTTGGCTTGTAGGCACATCACCGTGGCAGTGTGCTGTCTTTTGTTCCTGCAGGGACACCGGCCATATTGCTTCAGGGTCCACTCTGCTCCCATGTGACCGTATCTTAACTCGATTATATCTGCAAAGACTATTTCTAAATAAGGTCACATTCACAGGTGTTAGGGGTTAGGATATATATATATATACATATATGTATACGTACATATATGTATATTAAAGGGGGCACAGTTCAACCCACAACAGAGACTAGTTAGAGGACACTTGCAATTGCCCAGCTGGGAAATGATGCAGTACTGAGCAGGAGCAGAGACCCAGAGAAAAGGAAGGACTGGGAAGGAGGGCTGGTCAAGCCTGAGAGCAGTGCGGGCTAAGGGCCACCGGGAGGTAAAGGAAGAAGATTCCTGGGAAGACAAGAAGGGGGTGGGGTGGGACACACAATGACTTTGCCACGCACATCAGAGGGCTGGTGGTGATGGTGTTGATTTTCCGCCTTTTAAAACAACAGAACTCTGTTGTCTGTGAGATAAAATGCCAACATTTGACTTGGGCAACATTTGAATCTTCCAAGCCCACACCTCTCTCTCCAGCCTTGTCATTCACACCCCTTCCTTTCCTCCGGTGTGCACACGTGAGCAGGAGCGGGCATGCACACATATACACACCGGGTGGTCATTCTCTCCTTTTGTTCACCTTGCTCCCAAAGCACATACGGGACTGTGCTCTTCAGGACAGCTGGTGTCTTGTGCTTGGCTGTGTCTGCCTGGTGTGCAGTGAGGGAAAGCATGGTCTTGCCCCTGCCCAGGGTGCACCCCTACCTGTTGAACTCCATTCCCTTGCCCATCTATCATCCTTGGGGAAAGGATTAATCCTGCCTGTCCTTCACCTTCCACATTATGCTGAGTCTAATCTGTACCTATAGATGCTGTGCTCATCGTGGTCATTGTGTCTGTCTGATCCACCCCCCAGAGTAAGTACAGAAGAAAAGACCAATATTTTACTCATTGTTGTATCCCCAAGGCCTCCCAGGACCCATCCCAGAGTAGAAGCTCAAGAAACATTTGCTGAGAAGAGCAAACTGTACTGGCTCTCCAAGGAATGTTGCTGGAGTCTACTACAGGGATGGAGGGTATGGACTTTGAGGTCAGGCAGACCTGCATTTGAATCCTGGCTCTGATACTTAGCAGCTCCGTTAATTAGGGGCCTTTTGAAAACCTCTAAGCTTTGTGTCCTTGCTTGAGAATGGGGATCCTGCCAGTTGGTCTCTGAGACCAGTCAGTGAGATCACAGGTATAAAGCATCTAGCACACCACCGGACACCCAGGCTCAGAACAGGCTGGTGACCGTGGTTAGTGTTCTGAGGCCATCTGGCCCTTCCCCTGTCCTGCCCGCCTAATAGACTGATGGGATTTGTGAGTGCCCTGCAGCTCTAGCCCCTCCTACCATTCTTTTGCCCCAAGGTATCCATAAAATTATGATGTGATTGAGAAATACATGCATGATTCTTCCTCAGTCTTTATGGTTTGGTATGGAGCAGTCATGAGACATTGGAATGTCATCAAGAACAGCCGTTTGGGGAGGGAAGTTCCAGGAAGAGCACAGGACCAGAAATGTGCCAGGAGCATGTATAGGAGTTAAACAATGTTCTTTACAGTTCGCAGATAGGATGGGAGCTTGATGCAGAGGAAAGAGCCCGAACTGGCATCTCCCCAGCCAGTCCTGGCTCCATCCTTCATCGGCTCTCAGACCCATATTGCCTTAGCCTTTTCGTGAGGCTGTTGTGACAACTGGAAATAATGCATACAAACTGACCAACCCAATGAACAACAGTAACTTCAATGAAAGGTGCCCCCGTTTTCTGTCATTAAGATGATGGTGGGGGTGGAGAGAGGAGTCAGAGACCCTCCGTAGGGAGTGCTCGTGGTGAATCAACCCTAGGGGAGATTTAGCACCCTCTCCCTGATGCCAGTGGGGAGCTCTAGACATTACCCTCCAGAGGGAGGGGACCAGGAACATTTGTCACTTTAACAAGTTACATAGGTGATTTTTTTATGGTCATACAACATTAGCCTACACTGTCTGAAAATACAACCTCTTAAGGAAGCTACTGAAAATTGATCATGGTTCAATCCTTAAAACGTATATTATTAAGCTCTAATAAATGCCAAGGTCTATATTAGCAAAGTGAAGTCAAAACTTGAGAGACAGGGACACTTGGGTGGCTCCGTTGGTTAAGCGTCCAACTCTTCGTTTTGGCTCAGGTCATGACCCCCGGCTTGTGGGTTTGAGCCCCACATCGGGCATCTGCGGTGACACTGTGGAGCATGCTTGGGATTTTCTCTCTCTCTCTCCCTCTCTGTTTGCCCCTGCCCTGTTCATGCTCTGTATCTCTCTCTCTCAAAAATAAGTAAATAAACATGAAAAAAAAAAAAAACAAAACCTTGAGAGACAAACACCAGTCTTCACCAGTGGGGCCTGAGAATGTCTGTGAACCACTGAAGCTGAGCAGTGTGTCTCAGCCACAGGGTTCCACAAGGGGGCAGCTTGCCAAAATGGCCTTGGGACTTGGACAAATTCTCCTCTCATGGTGTCCCTGATGTGGTCATCCACGCTATAGGCCACACGGCCTTTGGTTTGGGCTCAACACCCAGGGCGTGTATGTTGAGTTGCTTTAGAAGAGCAGGAAAGGATTTGTGCAGCCACAGCCATCTCACAGCCCTCGTGGGAGGGCATGTGGTGGTAGGATCTGGGTGCCCTCCGTGGCCACGGTTATAGCAACACCAAGGTGCTTACCATAGAGCAGACCCTCAACCGGGCTGCCCAAGAATAAGCTCTGGTGTGACTGGCTCCCGGGAGGCCACAGGCTAGACAGAGGGCAGAAGCTCAGAACTTGGTGGCTTCCTTTGAAGAAGTGGAGGCAAAAACTACAGGCCCTTTCATCTACTGGGGCTACTATGGGGGTCTCAACATTTGGCTCTGATTGCGCAGGAGACACCAGTGGCCTCTTAGCAGGCTTGGTTGCCTCTTTTGCTTTTGGGGACTTACAGTCTCACCCACCCCATCCTCCACCTGGATAGGGCCCTTCCCCAACATCTCCTCTGGGTGTGCACTGAAAAACAAGATGCTTAGCTTTGGGCATCCTCAGCAACAGGACGACACACAGATATCATCAGTTGAAAACACATGTTGGCTTGTGCTTCTTTAGTTGAGAAATTTTCTAGTGGAAGAAAAGGCAGTTGAATACGATTAACATTTTAAAGAGCAGTGGCATTAAGTAGTGTACGGTTCTTTTTGCCTTTAGTCTTACAGTCCACGTTCATTTCCAAAGTTGCTGAGGTCAGCACGGCCTTTCCATATCCTGTTCAGTGAATTTACCTAATATGTTCATAATACAGTTACATTAGTTATGTTTTTAATTTGCCATAATATACAGTCCATCCTAATCTCCACTGATCTCCTAGTTGACTTTTGATAATTTACATACATTAAAGTCCACGTCTAACTCTGTAAAGTTCTATGGTTTTTGACAATGCATGGTGTTGTATACTCCTCAATCAATATGGTATCATAGAGAGTAGTTTCACTACCCTGTAACTTCCCCTCTGTTCCATCTATTCAATCCTCCTGCCTCCCCAGACTCTGGCATTTACTGATCTGTCTCTCTGCTCGTCATCTTTCCTGTCCCAGAATGTCAGAAAAATGGAATGAAACATTTCAGACAGGAATAGAGAGAAATTGTAGCCTAACATGGGTTCTACCCAGAGCCTGACCCACGCCCGAGTTAGATGAGAAGGTTGGAGAATTTTGATTTGATGAGACTTGAGTGAAGTTTTGCACTTGAGGGCTGTAATGGATTGAGACTGTGGGGACTTGGCAAGGGACGCGTGTATTCTGGATGTGGGATGGAGATGCTTTGAAGCGAGAGGGTAGACTGTGATGGGCAAAAGTAGTTATCTCCTGAAGATGCTGGAATCCATAAATATATTACCTGGCATGGAATTAGGGACTTCGTGGATGTGGTTAGGTTAAGGACCTTGAGATGGAGAGATTATTGTGGATTACCATTTTACCAGGGTGGGTCGGCTGTAACCTCAGTGGTTCATACGTGAAAGAAGGAAGCCGGAGAGTCAAATCAGAGCGATTGATAGAAGAATAACCACTGCTGGCTTTAAAGAGAGAAGAGGGCCATGAGCCAAGGAATTTGGGCAGCCCATAAAGCTGGAAACGGAAAAAATAAAATTCCCCCTTAGAGCCTCTAGAAAGCAATGAAGCTCTGCCAGCACCTTGATTTTATCCCAATAAGTCTCCTTTTGGGTTTCTAACATCCAGAACTGTAAGATAATAAATTTGTGTGTGTTAAGCCACTAAGTTTGTGGTAATTTGCTACAGCAGCAATAAAAAGTAATACAAGCCCTACGATCTGTTTGAGTTCGTTCTTATGCAAGGCATAAGTTGTGTGTCTAAATTCATTCTTTACATACAGACATCTGATTGTATCAAACGTCAGTATCTGTTGTTGAAAAGACTACCTTTTCCACTGAATTGCCTTCGTCAAAGATCAGTTGACTATATCTGTTCTGGGTTCTTTATTATATTTCTCTACGTGTCTGTTATTTTGCCAAAATTTAATTGTCTTGATTGCTGTAGCTTTGGAGTAAGGCTTGAAATAAGGTATCGTGAGCCCTCGAGTTTGTTCTGTAATACCGTATTAGCTATCTTGAATCCTTGTCTTTTATATATAAATTTTAGAATTAGTTTGTTGAGATCTACAAAATAGATTGCCGGAATTTGTGTTCAGATTATGTTGAATGTAAAGACGGAGTCAGGAAGAATTGACGTCTTAACCATATCAAGTCTCCTAATTCATGAACGTGGAATATTCCTCACTTATTTACATCTTCTTTTATCTCTTTCATAAAAGTTTTGTACTTTCCCACATACAGATCCTGTACGTATTTGCTAGAATACTTCATATTTTATGTTATCATAAAGAGTGTTTTTATTTCAAATTCCAATTGTTCATTGCCGATATATAGGAAAGAAATTGACTCTTGTATACTGGCCTCATATTCTGCTTCCCTCTTATGCTTACTTACTCATTCCAAGGCCTTTTTTATTTTTATTTTATTTTATTTTTTTTGAGATTCTTTGGTGATGTCTACCTAGACAGTCTCACCATGAATGGAGACTGTTTTATTACTACTTTTCAAATCTGTGTTCCGTGTACTTACTTTCCGTGTCTTACTGCACTAGCCGGGATTCCTAGTATGATGATTGAATAGGCGTGTTGACACATTTTGCCTTGTTTCCAATCTTAGAGGGAAACATCAGGTTCTCAACAAAAGGATGGTATTAGATGTAGGTTTTTCTTTCTTTTTTAATGTTTATTTATTGATTTCTTTGTGAGAGAGAGAAAGAGAGAGAGAGAGAGAGCACACATGAGCACATCAGAGAGGGAGGGACAGGAAGAGAGGGAGACAGAGAATCTGAAGCAGGATCTGCACTGTCAGCACAGAGCCCGCTGCTGGCATTGAACTCACAAACTGTGAGATCACAACCTGAGACAAAGTTGGATGCTTAACTGACTGAGCCACCCAGGCGCCTCTACATGTAGGTTTTTCATATATACCCTCTAAGTTTCTTCTATTCCTAGTTTTTTGAGAGTATTTTTTTATCATGAATGGATATTAAATTTTGTCATATGATTGTTTTGCTTTTTTTTTTTTTTTTAGAGAGAAAGAGATAGAGAATGAGAGTGGAGGAGGAGAAGAGGAAGAGGGAGAGGAAGAGAGAGAATCTTAAGCAGGCTCCATACCCAGCACAGAGTCCACCACGGGGCTCAGTCTCACAACTGTGAGATCATAACCTGAGCCAAAATCAAGAGTTGGATATTTAACCGATTAAGTCACCCACACACCCATATCACATGCTTTTCTGCATCGGCTGATATGCTTACATGTTTCTCTTAATCAGTCTGTTAATATCATTAACTCCATTGATTGATTGATTGATTGATGGTTGGATGGATGGATATTAAACAAGCCCTGCATCTACTAAGTGGCTCACACTGTGGCCACCATTTGAAAAGCTTTGGCATTCAAGGCATTTGTGGATTTGGGGGAGAAGAAAATTTGATGTTTTCATCTAATCATAAAACAGTGGATGGATGTCCCTAAAATATGTAATAGCAATTGACCAATTTTTCGCCTCATGGACTAAAATAGTACTGACACTAGGGAGCCGTTGCTTATTAGCTGTGTGGTTTGGGATGCCCTGGAATATTCTGATACCTTACTCACTTAGTTATTTTACAAGGTTATTTAGTTCTCAATCAATGAGGCACTGAGGTATTGAGATCATGGTATTGGGAGAAAACCAAAGACTGTCCTACGGTCCTATCCATAGGTTCTCAAGGGTCCTCTCCACCCCAACACACACACACACACACACACACACACACACGCAAACGCACACAGACACACACATCCAGCACCCAAGAGGTACAGACTACCTGCTGTCTCCCAGGCATCACTAGACAGCCCCCCCCAGGCTGGTTCAAGGTGCCAGGTGCAGCCCTTAGATGGATCTTTCAAGCAGGGCTGGGATTCCTGCCTCATGGGTGGTCTAATAAATTATGATAAACTGTCCCCTGGCTGCTGTTTGAGCCAACTGCACCTACTTCCATCTGATGTTTCTGGCAGAGGAATTCTTGAGACCTCTGGACATCATTAGGCCCCAGAACGGGAACCGCTGGTCCCAAATATGGGTTATTACTTGGATCCATGAGCTTGTTGCTGAGGCCCTAGGACCCCCACCCAGGTGGCCCAGATGTAGGGAACTTGGAAAGCTCCAGGCCTGGCAGGAAGCTGTAGTCGGGGCTCTCTGCTCCTCCCCTGATTGGAAGGGATATGATAGCAATTATTTCAAGCCTGCTGCGTGAGGAGAGCCACGGCAGCCTGTAGGCAGGCTGGCTTCAGGTCTCATCTTTTTCAAAAGTCTGTGACCTTGGCGACACCTCCCTGAGCCTCAGTCTCTTTGATCACCGGAGGATAGAGCATGCGCCAATGGAAGGGCCTGAGGACTCACCGAGCACAATGCCGGACCGAACTGGATCCTCGGGAAGTCAGAGCTAACAAAATGGGTTACTGTGGAATCAGAGGCATAGAGGCATAGGACAGACACATTGGCAAATGTGAGTTTAGCAAACAAAAACGCACAAACAACAACAACAACAAATAGTTCTTATTTTGCTAACCAAACCTCAGCCAGCCCATATTTTTCCTCCGGTAAACCATGTGTCATAGGCCCCTCGCTGAGACATTTGCCATCCTGGAGGAATGGGTTGTCTTATTTACTGAGCATTTGCTATGCACCAGGCACTGTGCTGAGTACTGCATGGGCTATCTCTACTCCTTCAATGTCCTGGAGTTCTGGCAATCTTGGGCCTTATCAGTTGGGAGGGAATTCAACCTCTCTAAGCCTCAGTTTCATCTTCTGTGAAAGAGGTATACTGACCGCCTGTGTCAGAGGTGCTGCGAGAATTCAAATAATATTGCACGTGCAGTGCACTTTGCATAGTGCCTGGCACGGGCTAGGCCTCAAGGGACAGGAGAGAAGAATTGAGAATATCCTATTATGAGCTACACACAAGCCAGTATAGTGTTGAGAAATGTGGACTTAGATTATTTGAAGATATGTGTCGCAACTTCTAGGGCAGTCATAAAAAGAAATTTCAAAAAGTTGTATTGATGCTGAGAAAAGATTTTAAATGGAGTAATATGAAATACACGCTTAAGAACAGAGAAGGCTTTAGAAATATAGGGGGGGAAAGAAACAAAACACAAATGCAAGGAATAAAAAACATCAAAAATAAGGTACCATAGCCATAGTACCAACTATATACAATCACTTTAAATGTGAATGATCTAAACACACTAATTAAAATACAAAGATTATTAGAAAGGATTAAAAAAATAAGCCCAGGGGCACCTGGGTGGCTCAGTCAGTTAAGCATCCAACTCTTGATTTCCGCTCACGTCATGATCTCATGGTTCATGAGATCGAGCCCCATGTCAGACTCTGCACTGGCAACGTGGAGCCTGCTTGGGGTTCTCTCTCTCCTTCTCTCTGCACCTTCCCCAGCTATGCTCTCTCTCTCTCTCTCTCTCAAAATGAATAAACTTAAAAAAAAATAATGTTGTCTACAGAAAACCCACTTTAAATACAAAGACTCAGATCGGCTAAAAGCAAAGGGATGGAGAAAAGATATGCCATGAAAATACTAACCAGAAGAAAGATGCAGTAGCTGTGTCAATTTCAGACAAAACTAAATTCAAAACAAGGAAGATTATAGGAATGAAGAGGGAATTTAAAGAATTAGACAGGGGTCAAGTCTCCGAGAAGACATAAAAATCCTGCAGGTGCACATACCTACAAAGAGCCTGTTTAAGATTGTTTCTATCCTTCTCTCTCTCTTTCCCTCCCCAACTCACACACACACACTCTCTCTCTCTCTAAAAAAGAGAAAAGGCCGGCTCATTGAAAATATCAAGAAGATTGATAAGCCTCTAGCCAAGCTACCCAAGAAGTATCTAGAGAAGGTGCAACTTACCAATATCGGAAATTAAAGAAAGGCCATCGCTCTCCCTGGCATCCCCTTGTCTACTCAGAAAGATGGAAATGAAAGGGCCCAGATCCTGAGAATCTGCTTTGCCCGCTCAAGGCCAGGGCAGGACGGCCTCCCCCGTGGGCTCTGGGCAACCCCAACCATCCACTCATCACACCCCTGACAAGACCAGCCACACCCACAGGACAACTGTAACGTTGCGGTGCCCCCCAGGGCCGCTCTGACTGCCTTCAGCTCCTATTCCCACCACCCCAGTCTGGGAGGCAGCTGGGTGTCCCTGTGACAGGGGGCAGGGCCAGCCTGGGGGTGGGGGCTCTCAGAGGAGGAACACACAGTCTAGTATAAAGACACACAAATCAGACACCCACGAGGGTGCACAATGTGAGCACGCGAGCAAGGGGCTGGCTAGAGGTGAATGCCAGGAAGGGAGGCTTGCATTTATCTGCACTTCCTGTGTGCCAGAGACTGGGCTGGGCGGCACGTTAACCCATGTCCTCTGCAGGGCGGGCATCGCCCCCGCCCTGTTCCCGGAGGAGATTGAATGCGTTGCCCAAGAGCATTCATCTGATAAGAAGCTGTGGCTAATCACCCCCCCTCTGCCTCACCCCTGCCCACAGCCACACAGCCTCCATCCACCCTTCCGCCCGGCAAGCCCAAGGAGGGGCCCTGCCCAGTGAGGGGCCCTCGGTGGCCTCATTGAGGCCTTACTGGGTGGAGTGATCCCCCTTTTCACCTCCCCGGGAAACCCAGTCCAGCCCTGTCTGTGTGCGCAGGCGTTCAGTCTGTGGGGGCCCTCCCCTGGGACACTGTCTCAGGGGCCACATAAGCCAGGGAGGGGGCTCCAGCAGCTTCTCTTGGGGTGTCATTTGCGAGCCCTGTGAAAGGAGAGTTAGGATCGGCAACCGGATTCTATTGTGTCCACAATGTCCTTTTTGTCAAGTTACAGCATCCAGGGGGAAGAAGGAATAACAGACTCGGGCCTATGGCCCGTTCTTGGACAAAAGCCACATTTGTCACTGGGCTTTTGGCCAAAGTAATAATTTTTTTTTTTTTTTTAAATTGACCCTGATGGAGGGGAGCAGCCGAGGGCCACCAAGGCGGCGGTGGGCGTGCTGAGGAATTCCCCCTCGGCAGATCCGTCAGCACCAAAGCCTGACGGATGCTCCATTCCTGACGCGGACACCCAGGCGCTGTGCGCAGTCGACGCCCAGCCTTGTTTTCTTAACAAGCAGTGAGGTCACAATAATGGGTCCCGGGTAAACATTAGGGTCAGAAGTCTTAGGGGTCTTTATTGTCAAAATATGAAAAGAGAATTGTCTGGGAAGCACAAGCAACAGGGAGAACTCTTCATGAGCCCTATAGAAGCTGCGCTTTCTCTAATCATGACTTCCAGGGCTGGCTTTCGAGAGAAGAGAATTTTGAAGACTGAATGAGTTCCCGAAGCAAAGATTCTTCCTCTCTCTCTCTCTCTCTCTCTCTCACTTGCAATATGCATGTTGAGTGTCATCCATGTCCTGGTCACTATGAGGCCTGTGCAGGGAGCAGCGGGGCTGCTCAAGGGCAGGAAGAGGACATTTAGAGATTTGGGAAGCCCACCCCTCCCCCCAGCTCATGGCAGGAGGCCAGAACCAAAGGTGGAAATTTCTGAGCCCACAGTAGAAAGCACCTAAGGATGAGATGAAAATCCAGGAGCCAGGAGGACGGAGCCAGAAGCAGGCAAGCAAGAAGGTGTTCTGGTGAGGGGCAGGCTCTCAGGCAAGCCTGGGACAACAGCCCACCTTCTACCAGATGCATGGGCCTTGGGCCCTGTGGTGGCCTGCTCCGTCCTGCCTGAAGCCTGCAGCGGGGGCAGTGTGGGGGCGGGGGGGGGCAGTCCTCCAGATCTCTCACCAAGTAAGGAGCAAGTCCCTGTCTCCCACCACCACCGCACTGGGCGCCAGCTCTGTTTCTTTTCCAGGCCTTCTTTCAAGCTGCGCCCCTCAGCTCCTAGCGCCCCTGCCCCCACTCTCTTTGTTAGGCAAAACTCAGGCGTCTCACACTGGAGGCCTCCAAACAAGCTCCCAGCCCCCCCTCCCCATGCAGCCCTGAGACCTGTGCTTCCAGACTGTGTCCTAGGTACCTTTATCCTTACACTTAACCTCCCGCTGTCTGGCGGGCTTCTATCCATTCTGCTGCGAACGCCTCGTGGGCAGGCATTAATTCCTATTAATTTATAGATGCCTAGTACTAGGTTCATGGTAAGTAAGCTCCCAGTCATGCTTGCGGGATGAATGGACTAAAGAATGAAGGAGAAAGAAGCGGTGGCAGGAAAGCCAGCCCGAGCAGCTCAGGGGGAAAGTAGCTGTGGGCTCTGATGTGCGTAATGCCGCCCCCCCCACCATCTCCGGAGTCTGATTAGCAACCTCTGAATTAAAGGAAAATAAAGACCTCCAGATTCCACGTCAACTCTGTCCTGAACTGGCTTAATACATGCATCAGAGGGGAAAGAGGCTCAGTGTCTCCCACAGGAAGGGTAGAGAAGACAAGCGACAGGAAGCATGAGCGTGCCCTTGGGTGTGATTTACACGCTGGCGAGTGGAAGATGGGCCTGTCCTCAGCCCGCCCTGCTGTCTTCGTGGTCTGCTAACATAAATCCTGCGGCAGCCCCTCTGCGGCTCAGGAGGGGAGGATACAGGAGTCCCTGGAGGATTATTCATTAGGAGGGAAAAAACACCCTTTATTTAAACTTGATAATGGCTTAGATTTTAAAACTCAGACAAGAGCTACTGAACTTGAGAAGGCGAACTTTCGACAGACTGTTTGGAGACACGTGATGTGCTTTGCAATGGGCATGAACCGTGCAGAGGGACTTGACCTAAGCATCGGCCTGGGCCCAAGGTCGCCCCACCCCTGGGGGCTCCCCCGCCCCCCACATGGCAGCTTTTTCAGAACCAGGGCAACCCCCTAAGGGGCCGGACTCTGAAAGCCAAGTGCGTTTCACTCCTCACACACCAGGGAAGCACCCGATTTTTATCTCTCAATTGTGTAAACCTCTCAACTCCCTTTTTCCACTCTCCTGTGTGTGTTTGCTGGGTTGATGATTTTATTCACTGGGTTCCGGCTTTCTGGATTTTCTCTTCCTTTGAAAGGCACTGTGGTGAGTGTGAGATACAAATGCATATCTTTGTGAGTGTGTGTTCTAGCCAGGAGCAGTGAGAGGGGCAGAATCGTATTCCCGAAAGGTCTGGAAGCCGGCAGAAGGGCAAGTGTGTACGGCTGCTGTGCTCTGCAGAGAATCCTCAACAAACATGACTGAGGGGACCTAGACCACCTGGGGTTGGCTGATTAGCATCTAGAAGGGAAGGGCTTATTCGAACACGAGTGCTTTGATCTATAGGGCAAGTCTTCAAGCAGAAGATCCCAGGGAGCTGTCCGGGTTACCCTCAAAGGTGGGCAGTGATGGGATGTTTTCAGGGGGAAAAGCTATGTCATGTGGCCTCAAGGGAGAATGTTCTGAGAGAAACTCAGACGAACAAAGGAAATGCAAAGAAAGACAGCCAAGCCTGGAGCACAGAAGTTGCTGTGGTCAGAGAGCCAAGGTTGGGCTCTGGAGGGTATCCTGAGGTGTGGACCTTGAGGCCAGTCTACCGCCCCGGCTCTTTAGATGCGCTGGGCTTGCCTCAGGGCAGGTGGGCTGGTGAGGCACTGAAAGCTCAGACTCTGACTCTGTTCCTGAAATCTGAAAATGCCTGCTTTTTTTTAAGTACACCCAGGTTGGCCAAGGCAGAAGTATTTCTTTTTTCTGACTGTCTGGCATGATCAGCTGTCCCAAAGACTGGAAAACCAGGGACAGCTTCTTGTCATTCAGCACACATCTATTTTTCTTTATCTGTCATACCAGACCAAATCTAACCACATAGACAAGATGTATATACATACGACATATTAAGACACTTTGAAAAGGTAGCTATGCTACAGACAACAGTGGTCCTAGCAGCGCAACCAATCAGATAAGCTAGTCCGTGGAAAGTCAACGTGGACTTCACGTGCCTCCCACTTGGGGATGACCAGTGACTGTCTCCTAAGAGAGGGAGGGGTGCTCTAAGGGTGTGTGCGCAGCAGGACAGGGGAGGGGATATCCTTTTCGGCCCCTCCTTATTCCGATGTCCCCCTGCCTTCCGGCAACTGGGGCTGATGGCATTTCCATCAGCTGAGCACGAGACCGCAAGAGTCCAGACATCAGGTAAGACGGCCCGGGAAAACTCCCCCTCTGACAGTGGCCGTGAGCTCTGAGTTTTTCTTCTGGTTTTCTGACGGCACAATTACTGGCTCCGATTTAGCTTTGTATAGAGAAACAGTCGTGTTTTGCTTACTGTTTCCAACTTGGTAACCTTAACATAGTAAACATGCAGAAGGAATGGATGGATCTGGGAAAGTGGCTTGGTGGACCAGCTGTAAGATTCTAAGAAGGTGCTGGTGTTTTTGTGAATGGAGGCGGGTGGCAGGCAGATTCTCGTGGCCACGGAGACCATGGACCCGCATGGCAGAAGAGAGACGCCGCATCTATAACACAGGGCTTCAAAGCCTCCTGTATCCCAGCATGCGTGTCCTCACTGCGTGTAGAGGCACAAATGGAACATTTAATTGTGCATTTAGGTAATCAGATCCCCGAATCCCTTCTCCCCAGCTCTGCAGAGGGCCAGGCACGGCAGTCATCTGGTTTTGTAACATGGTGACACTCTGCACTCTCTAGTCTGTGATTAATAACCTCTCCCTTTAAAGTTGAGATGCCAGGGGCATTTCTCCACGTGCACCCCCACCAGCCCTCAGCAACAGCCCTGTGTGGTGCCGAGAGAGAGCTCCATGGTTTTCAGGGCTGTTGGGCAGGGCAGATCGAGCCTGGGTGCAAGCCCTGGTTCTGCCAGTCACTTAGAGGCTGTGTGATGCCAGGCAACTTGCTTTGCCTCTCTGAGCCTCAGTTTCCTCATCTATAGTATGGGGATAATACTAGTGCCTACATTAAAGGGTTACTCTGAGATTTAAGATGATACACATAAACCTCTTAACACAGCGTCCACCAAATGGTAGTTTTTGTTGAGTGGTAGTTATGCTGACATGCTGACCACACGACACATGTGGATAGGGAACAATTGGTTTAACAAGCCTGAAAAGACATTCTGGAGAAAACGGGCTTCCAGAAAAGCACCAGGGAATAAGAGACATGGGAACCGATCACACTGAGACTGAGTACTGTGTACCTCGGACCCACCGTCCAGATACAAGCACCCTCCGGGGAACACAACAGTGAATGCAATTTTCATTAACTCTCCCTACCCCACCTCCACTCCCGTGATAACTATTTTGTGTACTACCGCAAGATGGAACGTGGCCACTAACACCAACACTCCATCTCCTTCGGGTAGTTCTCAGAACATCTGACCAATAGATCAGAGACATCTCCTGTGCAGTTACAGGAACGGTTGACCAGATAGAAGCTGCTACATAATACAGATAGCAAACATTAAATGTTTAAGCTTCAGAGTAACTCAACCTCGGGATGTTTATTTCACCTGAAATCATTTGTACGTTTCCTCAACAGAAGCGTGAGCTTCTCTGTGACACTCCTGGCTTCCCCACAAGCCCCATGGTGCCGCCCAGCTTACTCTACTCTGTTGCACGGGGCAATGAGACGCAGACAGGAGCTCCCACTCAGCTGTCTTGGTGAAGCCTAATCTTTCTGCTTCTTCAGATATATGGGCTGTGACTTCCTCTCTGCCAGCCTTCCAGAAGCCTCCAACCAAGCCCCACTATTGTTTCCCTTCAACACAAGCCAAGGAGGCAGGGAGTGGCAGGGACCCTCCCCGCCTCAGCTGGTGGCCTCTCCCCCAATCACCTCTGCTCTGCTTTTCTAGAACAGAGAGACATGGACTTTCCTCGGTCACTTCTCCAGCGCCACGTGCACCTGCCCAGACTGTGTCTCTCCACCTACAGGGGAGGTGCTTCCCTGGCCTACACGGTCATGATACAAGTACCTGTGCCTAGAGTCCCATAACAAGTTAGCAAGATGTGCCTCCCCCAGCTAAGCAAAAACCAACCTTCCCCGTGCCCGTGGAAGATTCCTTCCACAACGAGCCAACAGGACGCAGCCCAGTCTGAACATGGAGATGTACGTAGATGCTTGTTCACATCTATCCATGAGGCCACTGGTCTAACTGGCCAGTGACCTACGTACGGATCCCAGAGGCCTGGTACTGTTCCCAGAAGCACACAGTGAGTGAGGACACGAGGGCCAGTGTTACAGCCAGTGCTCACGGCCCACAGCTCACAGGCTCACCCCTGGAGAGCAAGGCCATGCCAGCATCGAAGGGCAAGGAAGGGGGCAGGAGGACAAACATGTCTTGCTCATCACGTGCTATGTGCCGGGCCCTTCCCTTGGGGCCGAGGAGCTGATGTTGGCCCACGGTGCTCCCCGGAAAGGCTCTGCACGCGCTGCAGGAATAGCTCGGGGGGCCCCAGCCTGCCCTTCCGCCCTCATGTCCTCGAGGGCCCGGCCGTGCCGGTCCCCCTCCAGTTCTCTACGGGATGGTGTTCAAATGGGACAGGAGTAGGAGTAGAAGGGAAAGTGTCCCCCACCCCTGCGGAACCACATCATCGCCTCACTGGATATTCCAGAAGCCAGTAAGCGAAGCACAGTGGTGAAGAAGCCAGGGCTTTCGAGGTTCAGGAACTTGCCAGCAAGTGACCGAGTAGGAGTCCAGCTCAGGACAGCTGGCCTGAGCCTGCGCTCCCAGGACTGCCCTCATCAGCTGCAGCGTGACATGCTCGTCTGAGCTCCCACCTGCTCCTGGGGACGAGGAACACAGAGAGAATTGGCTGGTTGTGTGACTTCTACAAAGAGGAAGCAGTCTGAACCAGGTTTCCTGTGGAAGGAGAAAGATCTTCAAGGACTTGGGTTCATCCCCCAGCATTTAGGCCTCGGGGACATTATGGGAAACCGTGGTAATGTCTGCTCTTTAAAGCAGGATGGAGAACAGGGGCTCGGGACAAAAGACATTCCCAAAAGGATGCAAGGTGCTTGATTGCATGTAACGGGGATGAGCTAATCTTCACTCCACGTATATGTATCGTCACATATCCGATGGGATAGCCGAGTATTCTCCCCACGGCGGAGATGAGCCCTAAGTAATATACTCAAGGTCATGTAGAGTCTAGCGGAGCTGGGATTCAGGCCCACCAGGTGCTCCACTGCCCTGCCCCTGCATCTCACCTATGGTTCTCTGGAGGTGCGTCTAGGAAGGGACGACACCACCCCACCCCCCAACACACACACGCATGCACACACCCACCATAGATGGCCGCTGGGCCAACTTAATATGACCGCAGTATTTGATTAGCAAATATTCATTCTCTCCACCCTCCTTGCCTCCCCACTCCCCTTTCCTTCTTCCCTCTCTCCCTCCCTCTCTCCAATCCTTCTCTACTTCTTTCCTCTCCTCAAACCCTGAGTCAGTCCTTGTCATATGAGGGAATCCAAGCAAGGTCCCGTGCACTGCAGAGCCCAGCCCTGAAGATGCCTTCCTCTCTGAGGATGAGCCACACACATGCCTCCACCCCATGGCAGGAGGCAAAAGTGCCAGGAATGGGGAACTAAGCAAACTCTCCAGCTGGGAAACCAGGGTCGGTGTGACAACAAGAGCGGCATTTGACTTTTTAGGGGATCCCTAAAGAATAGGTAATATCCTGAGAGAGACACAACCTTGCGCTAGAATAAGAGATATGATACAGCCCCAGGATTGGAGGGCTAGAAGGGACCTTGTGGACCACTTTGTCCATGCATGCCCCCCAACCAACAGAACAGTCTTTTACAAAGTAAATAATGTCAACTAACCACTAAGTTCAAATCCCTCCACTAGCTTCCTATGCAATTGGCAAGACGTCCGTGCTCTTTCCCTTGGTCCCTGTGGCTCTACACGAGCTGAACCCTGGTGAGCTCTCCAACTTCGTGTCAGTCAGTCTCCCCCTCTTCCACCACAATGAGGCTGCCTTTCATTCTTTTTCTCAAACACACCAACACGTTCCCACCTTAGGGCCTTTGCACAAGATGTTCCCTCTCTCTGCAACATTTTTCTGCCCCCTTGTTTCGTGGCTGTCTCTCTGTCATGATTCAGGCTTATGCCTTGCTCCTCACCAAGTTCTTCTTGGCCACCATGGTTGTAGGTCTTCCCCAAGACTCACACACACTCACACAGGCAACCTCTGCATCTAGAGCGTCTCCCTCTTTCATGTTTTTCAAATATCTATCTCTCCCAGGAACTACCTTTGTTTTCTTGCAGATTGTCTCTGTTTCTTCATGAAAATGTGGACTCCAGCAACGGGCATCAGGTTAAATTTAATCATGGCGCTAGCCTCAGACAATGCCACACGGTTGGGCCTCGAGAACAACTGTTGTCAAATGTTCCCCTCCCACCTCGCTCCCCCTTCTGACTTTCAGCACCCCTCCTCTAAACTCAGGAGTGGTATGGGCTGAGTTGTGCTTTTTGAAAATTCATAAGTTGACCTTCCAGTTCTCAGTACCTTAGTTTGTGAGCTTCTTTGGAAATAGGGTCTTCGTAGATGTAATTAGTTACATGAACATGAAGAGTAGGAAAGGCCTTAATCCAAGGTGTCTTCATGTCCTTATAGAAAGGGGAATTTGGGCAGGAAGACAAATATTCAAGATGATGTGAGGACATAGGGAGAAGACAGCCATCTTGAAGCCAAAGAGAGAGGCCTAGAATGGAAACTTCCCTCAGAACCCTAAGAAGGATGATATCTCAATTTCAAACTTATAGCCTCCAGAACTATGAGGTAATAAGTTACTGTTGTTTAAACCACCCAGACTGTGGTATTTTGTTACTGCAGCCTTAGCAAATTAATACAAGGACGTATTAGATGATATCCAAATTGCTCTCCTGGAACCACCCCCTATCCCGTTCCCCCAGATCCTATGGGAAGGGTACTTTCTATCACACCTTGGGGAAGGTAGGTGGCAAACAGTCTCAGATCCCTTCCTGAGCTGTCTTGTTTAACAGTCTTTAGCAACTGGACATTTTCACTTCCCTTAGGTGAGATTAAATTCCTTGGATGGACAGCATCCTAATATCCCCACACTGTTCCTTAAATAATATTTGTTCCACCACTTCCTACAAACAACTTTGCTGGGGGAGTTTACAACATGCCTTAAAAGAGGAAGCTTTTACTTCCTGTCTCAAGCCACTATTACAAGACCTTCTCCAGGGAGCCTTGAGCCCTCGCCCTAGCACCAGGGCACTAACGAGCCTCTCTAGGGCTTACTGTGACAGTCCCGAAGGTAAAGCTCGGTTTCAGCCTTGACCACATTCCGTCCATAACGATTCTTCCACCAGGCACCCCTCGCATCAGAATACATAAGCCCTGGTTAAAGCACAACTCAATCTTCGTTCTTACTTTCCAAAGCTTTTTCCAAAATGGGAAAACTATAGTACTCAGGAGACTAGCTGAACAACTTGAGGTTTCTGGCAAACACAAATATGCACAGATGTGTTTTTCAAAACAAGAGCGGGGCCTCACACGCCAGTTCATGGGTCTCCTCTCCAGGAAAAAGAGGGAATCAGTAGTTCTGGCACATATATCTGAGGGAGTGCTGCTTTCTACATGTTTAAATCTGAGGAAAGGTCCTCCAGTTCCAGCTCAAGAGACCCAGAAAGCTGAAAAAATATCATCCTTACGACAAGAAAAACGCTAGATGAACTGCAAATTAGTGGCCTTTTTTTGAATGGATGCATTGCAAATTAATGATATTTCTTGAACTAAGACCATTTAAGAATGGAGATTACAGATCAACCAACTAGCCTCACATCTGGGGGGAGACAGATGCATGCAAGGAGAAACAGGATTTGAGTGTTTGCTTATCTGGGGCAGATACTACCAGGTGCCGCATCAGCAGGTAAGAAGATTCGACCGAAACTTTTTAATGAATTGATAAATGGCACCTGTGGTCTAGCATGACAAGTGAAACCCTGGACAGGGGAAGCGAGTGGTGATAGAGTGGTGTTGGCAGCCTCTTGTGGACTTCTCCATCAACCCCACGAGAGACTCAAGGGAAGATTAAGAGAATCGAGACAGCCACACTCATTGTACTGGAAAGGGAAAGGCAATATCAGACTTAATCTTCAGAACAAGAGCAGCACACAGCGTTGGCCTGAGGGCAGCAGTGGAAACCCACTGCAGCTGGGAGAAATGAAGAGCAAAAGTGAATCTGTCTCCCTGGAGAAGGGCAGGAAAATGTGCGGGACCCAGCATGGCAGCTGAGGGAGGTAACGGAGCACTTACTACTGCTATCCCCCCAGTAGCACTTGCACTGTGCCTGCCTGAGACTGAGCCTTTCCCGTTTCCCTAACACCATGCTGATAAACATGAAGTGAAAGCAACGTTGGACAATAGCTGGGAGAGTTAAAACAAACAGATTCTCTCTGGAGAGGCAACACAAAGACCTTGCACCAACCAGCTAGATCCCAAGTCAAGCAGAATGCAGACAGTGGGAAAAACCTTGGGAAAATTAGTCCACACCCTAACCATAAGGCATTACCAGGGAATCTGAAGTCTCTGGTATACTGAGGTAACCAGAGCAACAAGAAACTTCAATGAAACCCAACTCTTCAATCTATTAATATGACCCCCCACACTACAGGCTTAGCAGAAGGAAAGGCATCCTCATATCCAAGCACAAAATAATATTTATCTCAATATCTACTATCCTACAGAATATGTTCAACTTCAAAAACAATAACAAAAATAAGACACATATGAAAATGTAAGAAAAACACACTGCAGGAGACAAAGCAAGCATTAGAACCAGAGTCCGATGTGATATGGAAACTGTAACTGTCAGACAAGAAATTTACAAGAACTATGATCAATACTTTAAAGGTTCTACTGGGAAAAGCACAACATGTAAGAACAGATGGGTAATTTCAGCAAAAAGATAGAAATTCTAAGAAAGATAGAGTGGGGCGCCTGGGTGACTCAGTAGGTTGAGAGTCCAGCTTCAGCTCAGGTCATGATCTCATGGTTTGTGAGTTTGAGCCCCATATTGGGCTCACAGCTGTCATCACAGAGCTCCCTTCGGATTATCTGTCCCTCCCCAGCTCATGCTCTGTCTCTCAAAGAAAATAAAATAAACATTAAAAAAAAGAAGAAAGAAATTCTAAGAAAGACTCCAGTACAAATGATAAAAAAGAAAAACACAGTAACACAGATGAAAACTGCCTGCAATACAGGCATGCAATCAATAGGTATGACACAGGTGAAGAAAGAATCAATGAATTTGAAGAAGGGTTGGTAGAAGTTAGCTAAACTGAAATGCAAAGAGGAATAGGGGTGAGCATAGTGTAATGTTTAGAATTGTTGAATCACTATATTGTACTAATATAACATTGTATGTCAATTATACTTCAATTTTTAAAAACTAGAGCTAAAAAATAAATAAAAACTTGTAAAAAGAAAGTTCCATCTAAAAAAAAAAGTACATCTGACAGCTGTGGGACAATATCAAATATTGTAAGACTCACATAGTTAGATTCAAGAAAGAACCAATGGAGTAGAAGAAATATTTGAGGAAATAGCATCCAAGAACAAAATTTTCCCAAATTAATGGCAGATATTAAACTACAGATCCAAGAATCTCAGAGAACACCAAGCAGGATAAAGAGCAAACACACACACACACACACACACACCCCAAACAAAAAAATACGACATATATTTAAATCATTAAAAGGCCAAAGAGAAAATCTTTAAGACAATCAGAGAAAAAAAAAAAGGCAATCAGAGAAAAAAACAGAAGAACATGGATAAGAATTACAAAGGACTTCACATCAGAAACTATTACAATGGAGGGATATTTTCTAAATACTGAAGAAAGTAATACAAAAACTGTCAGCACAAAATTCTATAGCCACTGAAAATAATCCTTCACAAATGAAGGAAAAATAAAGACTTTCTTATATTAAAAACTGAGATGAACTGAGATAATTCACCACAGCAGACCTCCTCTGTAAGAAATGTTAAAGGAATTTCTTTTGGGAGAAGGAATACGATATATTTAAAAAAATGGATCTACACAAAGAAATGAAGAGTGTTGAGAATGGAATTAATTAAGGTACAATAAAATTTAGTTTTTCTTATTTTTAATTACTCTAAAAGATAATCAAATATTTAAAAACAAGAGTAACAATGTATTGTGCATTTGTAGTTTATGTAAAAGTAAAATATGTGACAATAGTAGCACAAAAGATAAAAGAAAAAATTGGAAATGAAGATTTTTATCCAACATGTGACATGGCACAATATTATTTGAAAGTGAAGTTGAGGGGCGCCTGGGTGGCTCAGTCGGTTGAACGTCCGACTTCGGCTCAGGTTATGATCTCACCATTCCAGAGATTGAGCCCCGTGTCGGGCTCTGTGCTGACAGCTCAGAGCCTGGAGCCTGTTTCAAATTCTATGTCTCCCTCTCTGTCTGTGCCCCTCCCCACCTCATGCTGTCTGTCTCTCTCTCTCAAAAAAAAATAAACATTAAAAAAATTTTTAAAAAAAAGAAAGCGAAGTTGGATTACTTTAAAATGTGTATTGTAAACCCAAATGCAACCACTAAAATATTTTTAAAGCACACACACAGACACACACACACTTTAACAGGAGAGATAAAATAGAAAAATAGACTAGGTGAAGGTTTCTTTCAACTCAGAGTCACCAAGCACGGGAGGAACCAGAAGTAAGAGGGAACCACTTGGTTTGGTGACATGCAGCTGGGTCGCTTAAAGATCAGTGTCCACAACTGGCCCTTTCTCCCTTAACTTATATAAAAATCAGTACCTGCGTTTGTTATTAGAAAAGTTGTCTACTCACAGAATACTTTTTATGAACAATTTCTTTGATCTTTCTGTTCTGTATCTGGTCCTTCAAGTCTATCATGGTCAAGTGCTTATAAAATGCCAGATGTACTGGATAAAACTTTGTGGACCAAAACAAAGCCTACATGCTGTAAGAGGTTTACTCATAATAAACTACATTATTCGTAACATTATATGTTAGTTGGTGGCATTTATCTTTTTAATCCATCTTTTGCTTCTCATAAATGAAAAACGATAAAACGGAAATAGCCGTGGACAAAATTATCTTCTTACGTTGCAGCATTAAATCCTTTAAAAATTCATGAATCCATTGACGGTTCATGACCATAGAAAGAGAGAGAAGAAAATGAGTTATTTCCTTGGCAGCATTTTTCAGGATAATTGAAATAGAATCTAAAAGTCAACTTTCGAAGTGAGAACAGCAATTTCTTTTATAAAAAAAATGGATATCCATTTTCAGGAGATTAAATACCATCAAAAGGATGGACCATTTACAGACAGCCAAGACATTGACTCTATTATAATGAGAATGTGGAACTCTGGTCACCGCGCGAGCCATACTGAAACTTAAATAACTTCACCAAAAGAAGGAAAGTTCTCATGAGAAACCAAACTGGAAGCACTAAAATACAGTCAAGCAACTGTAAATTTTCACATGGAAACCACTTCTCCAGATGGTTGAGGCTCTTGAGGACAGCATTATGGCTCCGGAGGCTAATTTACTGTCTATATGAACTTGAAAACGGTTCTTCTTCAGTGAAAGTTAAACTTTCCATTCTGAACATTGGCCATTAGTTATTTCTCCCAAGGAATTTCTGGACTTTTTCATAATAAAATCGAGATCACAAGAAAACACACCCTACATGTTTTTAAATGTTTGTTTTGAAGAAGAAAACCTTTCCTTTAAAAAAAAAAAGCTTTCTTTTTTCTAGTGAGGTATTTTTAAAGATTTTATAATTTTTAAATAAAAATTATATATATTTAAGGGGTACAACATGAGATTTTAATATACATATACATAACGAAATGATATAGTCACAATAATTAAATACATCCAACTTCTTCACAGTTAACCATTTTTTGGAAATGCATGCTAAGAACATCTGAGCTCTATTCTCAGTAAATTTCAGGTATACAACACTGCAACGAAAGTCACCGTGGTGTACAGTACCTCTCTAAAACCCATTCATCCTACATAACTTGAACCCTGTACCCTTTGACCTGGTTTCCCATTGCCCCCACCGCCCCTGTTCCTGGCAATCACCATTCTACTCTTGACTTCTATGAATTCAACTATTTAAAAAGATCCCGCATATAAGTGAGATCATGCGTTTGTCTTTCTGTGTCTGGCTTATTTCATTTAACATAATGTCCTCCTTCAGGTTCTTTTCTCAAAGCAGTACTATTGGCTACAGTAAAGACGAAAGTTAAACAGAGGATCACAGTGTCCAAATCGGGCCTTTAGTGCATATGGGCTGGCAGGTAACAAGTGTGTGACAAGGATTCAGAACCTGACCGACTGTCTGTTCTGCAGATCAGAGGCTTCCATTCATGAGTCCATCCTGCACACCGGTGAGGTTTGTACTCCGCAAACACTCCTCAGGCCCTTCCTGCCTTGACTGGCACCGGGTGAGGTGCTAGAGCCCCAAACACTCCTCTTGCTTCAAAGAGTCCCATCTCGGAGAAGAAGACAGATTCAGAGGTGATTGAAGATGGCATTTGAAGGAAATTTTGCCAAGCCTCTTGCACAGTATTTTTCAAATGAATCAAAGAACTCAATCTAGAAAAAAGCAGATATAAGCACCCACACAGGACTAGGAGGAAAGTCTCATCTCATTTCACAATCTCTGCAAAGTAGCCCTCAGACACACCATGGTTGGGACTGAGCTCGCTGGTCATCCATCACAAAACAAGCCACCCCAGGCTAGCGCTGTCTGGCCGAGAAAAAAGCACTCTCAGTGTCCCTAGTGCTGGAGGCCACTAGGACCCGGAGCTGGCACTCCTTTGAGACTGGAGGGTAAACCCCATTTTAGCTTCTCTTACCTAATGCCAATCTGCACGGGCAGAGACGGGCCGAAGACAGACTTGTTACCAAGTGGGGTTTTTGTTTTCTGACATCAGACTTCACAGGAGGGTTGAGGTCAGGAGACATCTAATTATGACAATAGATCACAGGTGACTCGCTAAACAAACAAACAAAAAATATGCTGAAGTGAAATCATAGAAAGTTCTTGAGCCACAGGACAGTTTTCTAATTTGACTTCGCATTGTTTTGAATCTTATGTCATGGTAATATATCTACTTTATTCTTGTAAATTATAAAACAAGACTAAAAACCAACTATATGCCTTCCTAATTCCTGGCATTGGTTTTGAGGTAGAAGAAAAAAGACCACTGTTCAAAAGATAGAGGAAAAGTTAAAAACACCCAGGAAGCTTTAAAACTGACCACGAAAGCTATGTCTTACAGCAATGAATAAAATGTATAAACCTAACTCATAAAAGAAAAGCTATCAACACTGAGCCCGCTTCAGAGCCTCTCTTCCTCTCTCACTTGTGCCCCTCCCCCACTTATTCCCAATCTCTCTCTCCCTCAAAATAAATAAATAAAAACTTCAAAAAAAAAAAAAGGAAGAAAGAAAGAAAGAAAAGAAAAGCTATCAGCCAAGGCCAAATCAAAATTATTCAAAGTCACAGGGATTCTAAAAAAATATATAATTAAAATAAAACAGAAGGGTTGACAGTAAAAAGAAGAGCAAAAATATTCCAGTTCACTGTACATAAATAGAAATCTGAGGGTCAGCATCACACATAGTTACATCCAGGGTCAAAAATGAGGATTATGTCGCAAAAATAATGAATCGTATTCAATAAAAAAAATACTGTACTCAATATAAGTATTCAACATAAAAATATAAAATATTTTATAATGCTTTGTTGTCCACTCTACTTACAGTAAAAATAGAGCTATCAAAACTCATATTTGTTAAATATATAGCATTAATAAATAAAGACAAAGCTGGAATAAGCAAAAGAATAAATTTGGCAAAACACACAGTCATTAGAAGACTGTGCTGTTGCTCTCACCTAATCCTATATGTCAAGATATATAGTTTCTATATATATGTCAAGAAACTAAAGAGTAAAATATAAAGAACCCAAATAATATAATTAATTTAAGTGATTATATGTAACACATATATTAACGCAAACACATGTAGTTAATTTATATATGACCATGTCTCCGTGCCTTGTAAACGGAAAGTTTACAGGCTTTTCTATGGCCCATTTTTCTTACATTATTTCACAAAGAAAATCTTGAATAAAAAAAGAAAATTAGCCGAAGCCACCTACCATAACATCAGTAGAAATGTTAGACTAGAATCACCTATAAGGAACATTTAGTCATTACCAATAACAAGGAACGATTTTGGAATTTTACAAGCTCTTTCCTAAAATAATTCTATGCTCAAAATAAAAAGGTAGATCAAAATGAAACTTCCTAAAACTAGCACTCCTTGTTAAAATATTCGGGGTACAGTTAAAACAGTTATCATAGAAAAATCTGTAGCCCTTAATATTTTTAGTAAGAAATATAATAAATACAAGCGAATCAAGAATTCTATTCAAAAAATTGAAAAACATTAAAGTCGCTATAAAAAATATTAAACATAGAATCATAAGCAAATTTAGAAGTTAAAACAGAAAAGTGCATACAATTGGTCCTGGTACAAATGGTGGATCTTTGGGAGAAAGGAGAATAGAAGAATAGAATAGAATAGAATAGAATAGAATAGAATAGAATAGATTATTAACTAACACTGTTACGAAAAACAAAAATAAACTAAGGAAAAAGGAAGAAGGAGGCAAGGAAGGAAAAAGGGAAAGAAACAGAGTAAGACAAAGCACAAATACCCAAGTTTGGGAGTAAAAATGGATGACCTTTCACGCACTGAAGGGAAAAGACAGTGGTCACCAGAAGAAAATGGTTATTTCGTAGACTTGCTGACATGTCTGTATGAGTGCCGGCAATACAGAATTATACAATTAATGACTTGAAACCCTGAATAAAATGTCCTCTTTCCTAGAAAAATACAGATGATCAAAATGGACTCAAGAAGAGATAAGAACGGCGAAAGAGCAAACCAGAACAATTGTCAGGGAACCGCACCCTGTAAAGCACCTGGTCCAAACGTTTTTCTGGATGCACTGAATTTAAACTGATCCGGAGTTTAGATATGGGGTGGGGGGGTGAGTTTCGCAACTATTTTTTTGGAAAGCTAACATAATTCTGACATCAAAACCTAAAAGAGATAGCCCAGAGAAAGAAAACTACAGAAAATCCCCACAATATTAATGCATAAGCCCTAAATGAAATATTCTTTTAAGTAAGAATGTGGACATGAGAAACGGAGCAACACGCTAATGCCAGCCAATCATGTGAGCGTCTTGCTTTGTCTGTTTCTGATGCTGAGGGCAGGATCTCACCCCAAGGGCCCGGGAGGTCCTTCCTGTCTCAACATCATGAAGCAAGAGTGAGTACTCAAGAGAAGGCCCGGACTGAGGGCCTTCGGGGGACCAAACAGCAAAGTGTGGCCAAGCTTGGCATGTCTGCAGAGGAGGGGCTGGGAGCAAGAGTTAGGTGCCCAGCCAGGGGCTCTAGGCTAGCGTGGGCCTGAGAGGTTGGACGCCCCGATGGGAATGGCTCTGGGACTCTGCGGTAAAGCGGAGGTAAGGGCTGAGGCCCGGTCTCAGGTGCAGCGGGGAATGAGGGACGGAGATAGAGGAGGGTGTGGGGGACCACAATGGCCTGGGGTAGACAGAACCCTCCTCCAAACGGGAACAGCCAGGGGGCTGGCTCACAGCTCCTGAGCAGGCAGATTTATCTTAGACAGCTGCAAGTCACTTAGGAGAAAAAAAGAAAAAAAAGAAATATAAAAAGTGAAAACATCAAAGTAGCATCAAAGGGCAAAAACAACCATGCCATGTTTCACGGCTTACCAAGTCCCTTTGCAGCTTTTAGTCTGTTTCTTATCAAGGTTTGGACAATGACCCCCCCACCCCCAGGGACCGGCCTCAGGCGGCTGGGAAGTTACTGGAGTACGTGTCTGCCCTTCTCTTCTTCCTTGCCTTCTCCTTGCCACAACCTCCACCATGCCCCCAACACTGGGACGGGTTACAAAATAAGCCACATGCCGGACCCCAGCCCCCCATCCAGGCCAAGCTGTCCCTGCTGTTGGGGCTTCCCGCCCCAAAGTCCAGACCAGTTTGAGCACGCCCTGCTCAGGACTGCCCCAGGGTCCTCGGAACCTATGGAAGCCGTGGCACTGCCTCTCCTCTTTGTCCCTCTGCTTTCGGCCACACTGAACTCCACGGACTCCACATCCTCCTCAAAGGCCCTGGAGAAAGTGATTTGTGTGAATGAAGAGGTAAACCAGGAAGGTTATATGGCAGAGCAGGATTGATTCCCTGGGGCTTTATTGTAATAACTTTAATCTTCTGGAACTCATCTGGTATGAATTTAGGAACCGAGCGGCATTTCGCTAAAATTCCCCCTTAATGCGCGCTCCGCTGGCCTTGGTGGTTACAGAGTTTGCCATGTTTACGATTTGGCCCCAGGCCCCCTATTAATGGGCCTTGAAAAGAGGGTGTGGAATGCGTAGGCTTCTTTAGTTGTGCTTTTCTTGGGGAGGAAACAAACAGAAATATCCACCTTGAAGCACTTCTGGGCTCTGCCTTTCTTGGGAGAGAAGTAAATCAACTTGCGTTTCCCAGGGCCCACTGGGTAGAGAAGGGTCTGGCACCTGAACGGTCTCTGAGCTCCTGGCGTTTGCTGATCAGAAGAGGGGGTGAGAGTCCTGAAGTCTTTATGGCAAGAAACTCAGGTACTTCCACTGCTGGACCCACTAGGATTGATTAAAAAAAAAAAAAGGCCATAGGTTTTGGGAACCAGTTTCTTCTACTTTATAGTTCTCGTGGTCAAATCTGACCCATAACGGACATCAGGAAACCTGGGTCAGATCCTGTCCCCCCGCAAACCTGTCACCTGATCTCTCTTTCTATGTCCATCTCTAAGTCAATTCAACAAGCCTTTCTCAGACCCGCCTTACAGAAGGGTCCTCTGCGCAGTGTATCCACTGGGTACTGGGGTATCAAGGTCGGGAAAGCAGAGGCTGTACCCCAGTAATTGCAAGATCTAAAAGTACCTTCTGAACTTCACCTTCAGAGCCTCCTCTCCAAAACCGCCTGTCTGCGAATGAAAATAGGCGCTGCGTTAGTGGGCCGAGGAGTCGCCTAGGAGTCGTGGCTTGTTACCCTCTCCAGCCGGAGGGCATTTGTAAATACGTAGAAAACAAACAAGCAAGACTTGCCCTTGTAACCTTGATGGAGCTGCGTGGTGAGCAGCCGAGATGGTGAGAATCGCGACAGCTCACGGCGCGGCGTGCCCACCACTTCACAGTTTGCAGGGCACTTTCGCGTCTACCTACCTATCCCTTGCCGCTTTGTCAGCTCTGTTTGCGAGGATGTCGCCATGAGGCTCGGCACTGTGCAGTGACCTTCCCTTAACTCGGGAACACAGAAAGAGCTGCTGCCTCACAGCGATAGGCGGTGTGACCCTCACAGGCTTCAGTCACACAGCCCAGATTTTAACCCCGGCCACTCACCAGCTCTAGGGTCGGGCAAGTTACTAATGTCTTCTAAACCCGTTTCTTTCTTGGATTAACAAGTGGCAATAAAATTGCTTTGAGGAGCTCATGTGTCAATTAAAGTAGATAATGTCTGTCTATTTCCCAGGAGGGTGCCTGTCCGCATCTAATAATAGATGCTCAGTAAACCTACAATCAACTCCTTACTTTTCTTTCCACTACTGTTTCATGCACTGAAGGTATCCCACCTGTGGGAAAAGACAGTGGTAACCAGGAGAAAATGGTTATTCCGCAGACTTGCTGACATGTCTGTATGAGGGCCAACAACACTCAGAGCTGGCTTTTGGGGCATCTGGTGGCTGGTGTCATCTATGCCCTCCTTGTCTGGCACTGTCTTCTGTGTGCTCAGAATTAAGTGGCCCTTTGGAAACTGGAGCTTCCAAAATCCACAAAGCATACGTGTGAGTTTCTCCCCAACACCACTCTTTACCCGCCCTGGGTCTTGCCAGCCCATTTGGCCCAGAGGAAGGGCATCGTTGTCTCTGACCAGACGTGCTGAGTGTCCTGCGAGGTTTTGAAGAAATCCAGCAGTAAAGCAAAAAGCCAGCAGGGAAAGCGTGTCAGATTCTGAGCCTGGCCAGCTCTCTGCTTCCGCTTTTGCTAGTTTCCGCCTCTGGGCCTGGGTCTCATCTGCACCCCAGCAGCCGGGGCAGGAAGGGAGTGGGAGGAAGCTAACCCGCAAGGACCCTCCAGCAAGGTCAGGACAGCAGCCGCACAGCCCAGATCTATTGCTCCCTGGCTGAACTGCTGTCACAGGGATCACCGGGATCCCCGGGGCTGGACCCCCCTCGAGCAGCTGGGGGGGGATCGCAGTGTCTGTCCAGGGACAAGGAGAGGCCAGCGAACACTCCCAGTCATTCTCCTTGCTGCTACTTCCCTCTCCCTGCTCAGAATATGCTCTGAGACCAGACTCAGGGGCAAAATATGAGAGGGGGACCAAGTCCCCTTCTATGGAGTTACTGCTTCTCTCCTACCTCAAATAGGTGGAAGGGAAGAGAAAGGGAGAGAGAGAGACATCTAGTCTTCCCTGAGGCAAGTCCGCCCCTCCCTTCCTTGGTCTATTTACAAGAACCAGTAAATTCGCTGGCCTTGGCCTGAGTTAATTCATTTGGGTTTTAGTCACTTGTAGCTATAAAAACAATACCAAACGCCATGCACAAGGTTTGATATTCTGCTGTAACGAGCTAGTGGGATTTTTACATCCCTGCTGTTTTCTCTTTCTTTCTCCCTTTCTTTCCTTTTTTAAAGTAGGCTTCATGCCCAGCGCAGAGGCTAACACCGGGCTTGAACTCAGGACCGTGAGATCAAGACCTGAGTTGAGATCAAGAGTCAGATGCTTAACCCACTGAGCCGCTGAGCCACCACCCCCACAGCTGCTGTTTTCATTATAAAAGTGTCTTTAACTTACATTTCATCTTAAACCACGCCAAACCAATAGCTTAAAAGGCGTCCCATGAAACCCCACTGGTACCCTGAGGTTTCACAGAGGACCTGTCCCCCTGGCTTGTCCTAGCTGGCTGCCCACCCCCAGGAGCCCCCTGTGCACATGGATGGATTCCTTCCCCAGCTCCCATCCAGTGACTTAACTGGCTAGATTCCTCTTCTAGCACAAAACTCTTCCTAGACGTGGCTTGGCAAGGCGAAGGGGTGGACTATGGTAAATGCCGTGATGGGCCACCAGGTCCCCCTTTGGGCCTGAAGGACTCGTTTTCTCTCAAGTGCTGGGAGTGCCACTGGCTGATGGCCACCTGTCAGTCGCCCCATCAGAAGCTGCCCTCTGGTGGAGAGAAGGAACCTCGCCCAGGGCTCTGCCTGTTCCCCTAAGGAGCCTCAGGGCCCTGCTCCCTCAGGGACAGAGTTCCCATGAGATTGGCTGCAGCCTTTTTCAGGCTGGATCACAGGCTAGCTCCCTCTGGCCAATCCTGCTTCCTTCCCTCCCTTCCACAGGTGTCAACCCCAGGAGCAAGCCAGAATAAACTTAGTGCCTGTTAACAAAACACACAGATAGGAGACTTAGTCTCTGATCCCAACCATCCTGGGCTCAAACATCCTCAGGGGTTCCCTTTTTGCCTCTAGAACTCAGCAGCACTCCCAGCAGTGGTCCAAAGGGGCCAACCGCAGGGAGTGCAGGTCATCCTGGGCTTGTCCTGCCAGGGCTCACCTGATCCGAGTCAGTTGGCTGGGATAGTGTCCGGGAGTGAAGAGCAAAGTGACATTTGACTGCAGGCACAGGGGCAGGAGAGCAGGAGGCATTCTGATTCCCCCCCTCCCCCACCCCCCCGCCCCCGCCCCGGCCCCGCCACCCCATGGGGCTGAGGCAGCTGGAGGGGGCGCTGTGGGCAGATGGAAGCTATGCAGAGAGTGTTCATCCTGGTGGCAGAGGTGGCACAGGGGAGAAAGAAGGGTGTGCTCCACTCTGCACAGACAAAAGCCCAGCGTCTGCCTCAGCAGCTAGAGGTGGGGAGCTTGCTGGGCGTGGGGCTCAGTTTAGGGCTGGTCCAACAGCGGGACAAGTGTCAGCACAAACAGCTCTGGGGGGTCGGACATGAAGGAACAAGTGGGTGGGGCTGGATACACCCCTGGGCCTTCCTAAGACACCCCCCAGATCCTGGACACAGGGAATTGGGAGCCTGGTGAAGGGAGGAGAGTTTCCCACAGACGCAAATCCATAGCGCCCCGAGGCTGGGAGGGTGGGGGCACCAAAGACTGAAGAAGAATTCCCTGCTCCTTGGTTGAACACTCAAGGTCTCTGCGACCTGGTCACAACCTGCCTTCCCCACTGGGCGCGTGATTTTCCCTCATGCGTCGGCTACTCCACCGGATCATCCTCTTGCAGCCCTCCTTGCTGCGCCCCAGGGGCCACACACTCTCCTTAGCTCCCCTAACCCTCTCCTCCCCCCACCATACCTCTGTTTTCAGATCCTTTGGTCTTGACATCTAGCTGGGATGCGCCCCCTCCATCCAGACTTTCAAGTTGCCCCAGAGATTTGCCTCCTCCCTCCACCAGCTCGGCTCCTGGAATTCAAGGCTATTCTTATTGTAATTCAAGACCCCATCCATCCCTCCAGGAGGCCTCCTCCACCTGCCCTGAGGGGGTTTTGTGACCAGAAGAGAAGGAAGAGCCCAAGACTGGTGGTTAAGGGTGAGTTCAAATCCCACCTTTTCCACTGACTGGTGACCGACTTCCGGAGCCTCCACCTCCTCATGTGTGACGGAGAAAAGTGCACCAACATGTAGGCGCCAAGCGCCATGGCGGGTCCTTTCTCCTGCCCCCATTGTTGCTGGGGCTCTAGAACTTCTCCCCCAGGGAGTGGAAGAGTTTTGGGAGTCTGGCTTGTCCACTCTGACTTCTGCAGGAGTTGTACCCTCGGGGATCTTGTCCTGCCGGGACTTCCAGTCACCCCCTGAGAGGGAATGAGGAAGAGCCCAGTGGCCACTGCGGAGGGCCACTGTGCTCTCACCACAGCCGGGGCGGTGAGCGGAGGCAAGGAAGCCCCTGAACGGTGCTGGGTGTCAGGAGGGGCAGCTCCAGCGCTCAGGCGCGGCCGTTGGCATTGGTTAAACAACTTGCTTTGTAGGGTCATTTGCAGGAAGCAAATGCCAGGGTATAGAGAGAGGGGGCGGGGAGGCTGTTCGGTGCCCAAGGATAGTGGAATCTCCAGATCCATTCCCTGCATAGTTCTTGGGAGGCAGGGGGCTTACTGAGCAAAAGCACAGAGACTTCTGTGGCTGCTGGCTGGTCTTTTCCACCATTACCCCACCCTCCCTGAGCCGACCCGCCCAGGGGCACAAAGTGTGCCCATCACGCTGTGCTCCAGAGCATCCCAAATCTGCAGCTGCATCAGCCAACTGGGTCTGTCCAAGGTGCCGGGTGTTGGGTGGAGACTGGCTCACTGCGATGCTGAGTGTGTCTCATCCCTCCTTGGCCGTGATCTGAGCTGAACTTAGCATCTGTTAAGTAGTTTCGCTTGGTCCCGCCGTGGCCCTTGTAGTCCCAGGCCAGGCTGGAGACGTGGAGGGGACCGGCACGGGAGGTTAAGGCTCTGTTCTGGGGCACACTCAATGCTGCTACCCACTGGCGGTGCTCTCCTCCGCTGAGCCCGGAGTGGAGAGCGAGCGCTGCAAGGCGTGACTGGTGGACCGCCATCCACCCCAGGTCCTTCTCTTTGCTTATCCGCAAACCAAACACATCTACCATCTGTCAGCCTGGGGAGATGGAGGTCAAGTGTTGCACACGTGAAGCATTTCAGGCCGAATAAACAAGTTCCTTTCTTGTCTTGGTCCCCTGTCATTCCCAGAATCAATCCAGCTGTTCATAGCCGGGGCCACCTCCTGGCCCCAGGTGTACTCTGGGGCAAGGGCAGGCCCACACCTGGGCTGGGTGAGTGAGGGAGAGGAGGAGGAGGGTCTCCCTTCCGTGGCCTGGGAGCGAGGTCCCTGCACTTTCTCAGGGATGGAGGGCGGAACAGGCGGCCAGCCTCCCCCAGCCTGGCCCTGCCCTCACTGCTCTCCCCGGGATCCTGGGATTAGAGGCTTGGTCCAGTGAGGCCGACTGACAGGGGATACCCATAGGCACTCTCTTCCTCCTACCGTGATGAGGTTCCTAGAAATGCACTCCCTCCCTGGACCTCAGGGGGCTCCATGCCCGGCAACTTCCTTCTGTCTCCTCTACCTCCCCTCCCCCTTCCCTGATGCTACTGGAGAGCCCGTCCCTGGACAGAGACCAATTTACCTTCGCTCCTGTCTCCCATCACATTCTAGGCGGGCAGATAGGCCGGTTCTCGCTAAAACCACGATTGCCCAAATCCCAGGGGTTGAAGCATACGGAAAATAAGCTCCCATTTAAAAGGCTGTTAAGGGGCCACGTGGAGAACAGCAAAGGGTGGAAGTGAGCAGGGTGGGCTCAAAACCCGTTTTCCTTGACATCAGATCTGACCCAGGGACCGGGTGTATACAGACACCTGCCTAAAAAGTCCCCTGTGTTAAGAATGACTCGGCAGGCAGTGACTGTTGGAGGTGACTTGTTTGTCCAGCGTCTTGTTAAGGACAAATATACTGGGGGACCCAGCAGGTGCACTGTCACCCCTGAATGAGCTGCTGCTTCCCGACAGCACCCCCAGTCCTTTAGAGGTCATGCAGCCGAGAGAACGACAACCCCCAGGACCCTGCTTCTTCACCCACCACCGGAGTGAGCAGTGTCTCTCGAATCTCTGAGTCCTGGATTCCTCCTCCGTAAAATGAGGAGAACCCCTGCCTGGCTGCACTTCAGCAGGAGAGACAAATGCACCTGAATGCTGCTTCATAAGCCAGCAAGAGCTATAAGCTGGGAAGAAGTAAAATAATAATACTAATAAAGCATTACTAGTGCAGTGCTTCTGAATTATTCTGTTCTAAGAACCTGGGATCCAGGTTCATGACCTTAGTCATGAGGATTCCAGGTCTGCTAAGGCACGGTCAAGGGAGCCTCTCTTCAGGAGCCCAGAGAGCCATGCCTGGAGCCCCCCCGGGACGGTGCTGGAACAGTAGGAGCCCGTGCCATGGCCCTCCCGGGCAGCTGGCCTATGACCCCCACTGTAGCTCTCAGCCAGCCTGAACCTCTGAGGTTCTGCAGACCCAACAGGCTGTGGACACAGTCCGAAGGGACTCAGACCTCGTTCTGGTCTTTCCAGTCCACTGCTGTATTATTTTATTTATTTTATTAAACCGCCTCCTCTTGGCTCTCCGGAGTACCAAACAGAGACGTCACCCACCCTATTGCACGCCAGCAGGTGCACCCCGCAGAAGGCCAAGGGGTCGGGAGGGAGCCTGCACTTCTGCATCCAAAGCAAGCAGAGGCCAAGCACTCCCACACCTGGATCAGGGGAATGGGGACACAGGCCATGTCATGAGCCCTGGCGAGAGTCAAGTCTGCTCTACCGGCTCACTTTGTGCTGGGAAGTCCCTTCCCTCTCCGAGCCTGGACGTCTACACCTGAAGAGCAGGAAAGGCACACAACCCTACCCTGCAATACCCCTGGGGAGCCGGCAGTGTGACCTGTCTACATAACCGTCTGCCTCTGTCTGACACTCAGCCATCCTGCGGTTATCACCACACACAGGACCTACAGGCTAACTGTGGCCATCTCCAGAGGCATTTTGGGGCTCGGTCCCTGGGGAAGGATGCCTGTGCTCCTAAGTTAGAGCTCTGATTTCCCTTCAGACTTCGGGATCTTTGCCGGGGCTCAAGGACTCCGTCTATAGAAGTTGCATGAGACAGTCATCCAGCCAAGACTACCGTCACCGCATGGTGGTATATCAGACAGAATGGGCGTCCCGAGAGCTCTGGGACACTATAGAGCTGACAACCGCACAAGCCGGTGGCGTCGTTGGGCCAGGTACAAACTGAGGCCCTCAGTCTCTGTTGACGGTGGCTGGGGTGTGTGGAGACCCTCACCCCATCCGGCCAAGACAGTCCAATGTGCTTTTCTTGGCGCGCGCCGGGCAGGGGTGCCTGACTCCTCCTGAATTATGAGCGCTCAGGGTTTGGACTTCCTGCTCAAAAGCTCAACTCCAGTCAACTGGTAGACAGAATTATACCCGCACTGACCTGCTGAAGAAGCCGCAGGAGTAAATATTGCCTCGGGTCAGAGCCGCTCCTGGAATCTCCGAAGTTTGGTGAAAGCTGTGGAGGCAGGGGTAATACATCACCACCGGCCGCCTCTGTTTACAACCGGGTAATGCCTTTTATGACTGCCTCTCTCTAGCCTGAATATTTGTTTTATTGCCCCTGTAGGGAGATTTTTCCATTTGGCAAAAATCTTCAGATGGTTTTAGTCATGTTAACAACCGCTCATTAAAGGCAGAGGAGTAAACAGAGAAATAGAGTTTCGTTGCTTTGCTACTTTGTCTTTCTTCTTCTTTTCTTTCTTTCTTTCTTTCTGTTTTTCGGTAACCTTATGGAAGAAAATTATGAAATGAACGATGGTAGGTAAAGAGTGTTCACACGTCGCCCTCGGCTCCTTCCTGGGTGGGCATTCCCCAGGAAGCCCGCCCTGCCTTTCCGAGAGGTCGTTCCTTCAGCGAGGGGGAAAGCAAAGGTTTCACTCTGTTTCAAGGTGAGGGCTTGCTATGTAATCTCTGGATTTGGGGCCCTTGATGCTTGATTATTCTTCCCCTGTGGCCCAGGAAGCTGGAGGCACATCTGCTTCTGGCAGAAAAGGCATCTCGGGGCTAGAACACCTGGAGAGGATTGGTGGGGAGTGGTTGAAGGGGAGAGCCAGGTGGATGGGGCGGGGTGGACATTTGGCTGGCTGGCTGGCTGGCTGGGTAGATGGATGGATGGATTGGTGGGTGGATGGGTGAATATATGGGTGGGTGGATGTTGGAGAGAGGAAGGGGCAGATGGGTAGGCGGTGAAAGGGTAAATGGATGGTTAGAAGGTTGGATTACAGATTTATGAAGGAAGAAAAGCACCGCTTGGCGGCACAGCCTAGGGCTCCTAGGCAAAACTCGGGTACTCTACGGGGAAAGAGGGAGCATAAGTGATCAGTCAACCTGGCTGCAAATATAGAAACTCCAGTCTGGGAACCTAAGAAGAAAAAGATTGCTAGAAGCTGGAAGCCAATGAGAACTTCATGGATGAAGCCAGAACTCCCAACAGACATCCTGGCTTTGTATTGCCAAAGGAAAAAAAAAACAGAAACAAAAACGTTTACAAATTTTTTGTTTGATGAATTATCCCCAAACAAAACTATCTCCCCAGTGGGCTTCTGAGCAGTGGGTTGGGAGGATGGGCACCTTAGAGGTGCTGGGCCGTTCTCCCCAGCTGAGTCCAGCTCCCACTTGCAACCCCTGGGCCAGGCTGCTGGTGGGGCCTGCCTTTGCATTTGGCCTTGAAAGTCGCTCTGAGCAGCCTCCGTGTGCGGTCTTATCCAGCGCATCTGCGCTGCGAGACTACAGACTCTCAGCCACAGGGAGGTAAGGTGGAGAAAAAAGTACAAGTCCCTCCTCTGGACAAGGAGGGCCAGCGAGACCGGAATCCTGGCTTCTCTGACCAGGGGACCAGCTGTGCTGGCAGCCGGCCCAGAGCCTCCTCCATGACCCACAGTGGGGCTTGACCTCTTTCCGTATCTGCACGTCCCGCCAGAGCAAGGTACTGCTCATGCGATGCTCACGCCTGGGATGACGGCTCCTCGTCTTCCCCCATCCTCTGCCCACGCTGCCTAAAACAGAAGGGGCTAGGCTTCATGTACCTGGTTCTGGGCCAGAGGAAGAGGAGGGCTGGTGACGCTGGGGAGAAAGCTTGTCTCTTTTAGCCTAGGGCATGACCAGTCTGTTTCTGGAAGATCAGGGTCGGGACTAATGTAGTAGGAAAATGCTCACAGGCAGGGGCGCCTGGCGGCTCAGTCAGTTAAAGCGTCTGACTCTTGGTTTCGTCTCAGATCATGATCTCATGGTTGTGAGATCGAGCCCCTGCTTGGGATTCTCTCTCTCTCTCTTTCTCTGCCCCGCCCCGCCATTGTGCACACACAGCACACTCGCATTCTCTCTCTCCCAAAACGAATAAAAATAAACTCTAAAACGATAACATACAATTCCCATGGCCAGAAGGAGAGAGATATGGAAAAGAAGGTCATTCCCATACTGCTTTAATGTACCATTTCACACCATAATAAGATTCTGTAGTACTAAAACTCAAGAAATCCCCTCACTGAGAAACTGGGTGATTCCAGAACTTGCCTTCCCAGTACCCTCCCCACCTTCTGCTCACATGTCCTGAAGGCCCAGGGAGAAAGCTCACAGAGGGGCTCCATTGGGTCCTGAAGAGGGTAGACTCTGGAGAAGGCTACCAGGCTCAGCAAATAAAAATCCTGGACACCTAGTTAAACTTGAATTTTGGACGAACGACGAATGATTCTTTTCGGTATAAGTATGTCCTATGCAATATTTGGAATAGATACACAACACACACACAAAAGAAGAAGAAGAAAAGACAAGACTCGTCGCTTAGCTGAAATTTAAATTTAAGTGGGCTTTCTGCATTTTACGTGGCAAACCTACTCTTCTGTCCTTCGCCAAGAGGAGTCCTACTCCAGAGCCAGGAGAAGTTGATTTTAATCCCAGCTCTGCCAAAGAGTGGCCTGTGATCTTAGCTCCCAAAACTGGGGAATGGGGTTAACACTGAACTCACCTCAAAGGCGGGTGTGAGCATAAAGGAAGCGAAAAGTGTACAACACGAACTCACATGTAAATGTTATTTATCCTAAAGGGCTCACACCTCCCGTCACCCAGGGGTTTGCAGTAGAAGCTGGTACACACTTCCAATCCTAGATGCTGATGGAATTCCAGATGCTGAGACCAGTCTGCCCGGAGGCAAGGGTAACAGGAGAGAGGGGTGAGACCGGGAACAGCAGAATTAATCTAGACATGACTGCAATGATTTTGGTGGTGGGTGCAAGCAGAATTGAGTGGGTATGTGAGAGCCAGCATGGCTCCTGAGAGCACAGACCTGAACCCTCAGAGCCCCTTGGGTCTGGTTTTTCCGAAAACACTAGCTCTACTCGTCCAGTGCTCTTGAAGGATGTTCCGGAAAATACTACCCCTATTTTAGGAGTGTCCATGAGGCAGAGTCTTTGGACAGAAGATCTGGCTTTCTGGATGTGCCCATCCGCCTATGGTAAGCCCTGCCTGCGTATGTGCCCCAAACCAGCTACAGAACTCTTCATCCACGAACCCGGACTCAGCCTCCTGGGGTCCTTCTCTCTAGGAGGAAACGAGGCTCTTGGAACTGACTCCTGAGGCCAATTTGGGATCCAGCTGAGGAAAACACGGCCAGCCTGACAGACGCTACGCCCTGGCCCTGGGTACAGGCCTCCAAGAGGACCCCGAGATGTCTGCCATGAAAAGACTCACATTCCTGTGCGCACTCCCGTGGCCTGGCTGCTGTCCCAGAATCCAGAAATGTGGGTCCAGAGAGCTGCGCCTTTGCCCCTGACCTGCTCCACCATGTTGGCCAAGGCCTTCGACCACTCTGAGCTTTGGGCTTCTTGGCTTCAAAGCTGAGATATTAAGGCGTATTCTGTGGGTTCTGTCTTGGTGAAAACAAAATGTAACAAATTCAGAGAAAGTAAGCCAAAGTCCTATCTTCCAGAGGCCCTTCTCTGGGTCAAGCAGTTTCGCACTTGGTAAATCCCAACCCCAGCCTTGAGAGTGAGTATACCTTATTCCACAGATGACAGCATCAAGACTCTGAGTTTGTCTTTCTCCCCAGTCCTCTGGTTCCCAGGGCGAACCCCAATGTGAGGTGTCAAAGGTGAGAGAGCAGGGCTGGGGGTGGGGGGGAGGTCCAGCACGTGCCGCCATCTTCTGGCTGTGCCCCTCAGGTCTGCACTAAAAGCTGGGAGAAGGAAGACTCATGGTTGGGATGGGAGAGCTGGGGTTGCCCAGAGCAAGGAGGGGCAGGATCGCAAATGTTCCCACAACCTGCCTGGGACCTGAGCACTCCTGGTTGAGCATTCCCTAGCCTCTCCTGGATGACGGGGGTGAGAAAGACGCCACACCTCCGTTGTGTGATTTTGTTTTACCACTTTGGGGCCGAATGGTTTGTTTTCAGGAGGGAGTAGGCTAGTATCAAATAATACCAAAAAAATGCTTCTATTTAGGCAGCATTTTCAAACTTCAGATCTTTTTGTATCACCATCTGGATTTTTGCTGTATCTCCAACCACCTATACTATTGGATACTATGTTAGTTTAAATTTACTTGCGTTTTAAAATTAAATCACATATTCTTAAAAAAATAGAATCCATCCTGAACAGTATCTGAAATGTCTGCTTTAATGTGCTAGTTATAATCTTTTCTTATTACTCTTAAAAATAAGTATATAAATCCATAGTTTTTACACATAATGCTTTCAGGAGTACCGCCTAAAGTCATCTTGTCGGTTACACGCTGGAAACCAATGATTTGGTACAAACCTTCCTCCTTGTACTAAGGTCCTTCCCTGAAAGGCCAGCCATTGAACTCCGAAGGAATGAACAACCCAGGCAGAGGGGCAGAGGGCCACGGGCAGACTCTTGGACTCGGCACTGGGGGGTCTAAGGATCATCACATGCAATTAAGCTGCGGAGACACATCTCAACAGCCAGACCCCTGCCTGCCTCCCACCTTGAACTCCACCTGACTGTGTCTGAAGAGCGGCAACTCTGAGCGTCCAGTGGGGAGTGATCTGGAAGATCTCACAGGGACGGGGAGCTTGCTTTGAGTCCTGCTGGAAAGTGGAGTTCCCTGGCAGAGAAAGAAAGGGGGAGCCATATAACTAGAGGTAGTGGCACAAGCAGAGGACACAAGAGAAAGAGTGACGGGCTCCACTGTCCTGAATTTGGGCGGCACCCCTATGGCTGAACACAGAGCTCAGGCAAAAAGGCACAGTCTAGTAGCTCCTGGCCTCCAAGAGCCCTGGCGGGTAACATTATTTAATTCGAATAGCTTGCCAACCGAAAAACTGGAGATTTTACCTAAAATGCAGATTCTTGGTGTTCCTACTTAAAATCCTAACTCGCTCCCCTTCCCTCTGCTCCATTTCCTCATAGCATCTAAGAACCTTCTATAGATTATGTGCTTGATTACTTACGTTTTGTGCAGTTTCCTCTCCCCTCCTCCCTCCCCCTGGGGATGTACCTGGACTGGAGGTTGGGAGTTTTCTTTTTTACCTTTTTTTTTTTTTTGCTTCTTTTACTAAAGTACTTCAAACACTTAGCCAATGTCTGGCACATAGTAAGTGCTCAATAAGTATTTTAATAAATTGATAAAGGAAGTGGCTGGCTCTGATGTGTCCCACACTGATGCCTATCCTGGGGGAGCGGGGAGCACAGCCAGGAAGGAGGCCTTGGTTCTCCTTTGTCCCAGCCCACGAGGGCCCCTCCAATGACTTATTCAGCTGAGGGGACAAAACCAGATTTGAGGCAAAAAAAGAAGCAAACGAGAAACTGGACTTTGCTTTAGCAGGAAGGCTCCACGCGGCTCTCGGCAGGCTCTGAGTTCCAGGCTCCAAGTCATGCCAACTCCCGCCTTCTCGATTTTCCACGGAACACTTTAGTTTCACTTCGCTGCATGGGGATCCGGGGAGATCCTGAGCCTTGGTCCACCCGGACCTCAGGGGGCGGGGTGGGGTGGGGGTGGGGGTGGGAGGTGCCGGAGTGAAAGGGGGGGTGGGGGGGAGAGGTGGTGGAGAGGGTGTGGGAGACTTTGCCACCAGAGGGCGCCCGAGCTCAGCCAGCGCGCTCTTTCTCGTCCACAGCCGGCCAAGGCTCACTAGTTCCGCGATTACCCGCCCCGCTCTCCTGAAAAAGTGGAGTCCCGGGAATGCCTGAGGACTCGCTTGCCCACTGGAATGTAGTTCTTTAAGAGCAAGACCAAGCCAGTGCGTTTCCCGACTCTACGCCCAGTGCCCAGAAGTGGGCTCAGCTTGGAGTGAATGAATGAATAAATGGAAGTTCACAGTGCGTCTAATTGGGCGTGAAAGTAGTTTTGGAAGAAAAGATACAAAAGACACCCATCCTCACCACCTGAGTCCCGGAGTTCTTGCAGCTTCCTGCTGACTGTGGCCCTTGGCTGGAGCTGCTGAGCCCAGGCCCCGCCGCTCCCTGCCCACTCCCCTGTGGCCCAGACTATGGAACTGCGCAAGTAGAAAGACCTGTCCCCACCGCGCTCCTTGGATGGGGGCAGGGATAGAATGCACTCCAAGGTCTAGCTATGCCAGTAAGCGGGAGGTGACTGGAGCGTCCTGTGGTCACCAATGCGGTCCCAACGCATGCTCCTCTCACCCCTGCGCCTCCTGGGCCGCCTGCCTCCACCCCTCCCTGTTAGTCTAGGGCGGTCTCAAGGTGTCCAGGTTGGGGTGCCTCCTCTGCCAGGAGTTCAGACACTACCCAGGGACGACTCTGTGGGTGTCGTTTCCTGGACCAGAAAGGCCCACGCCAGGAGTACTGCCCTGGGGAAGAAGCGAGAAGGGAAGAGGGGGAGTTCTCAACACTTTGGGTTGCCCAGGGCATTCATTGGGAGAGGGAGAAAATGCTTTAGCTTAAACAATTATTCTAGCTTCCATTTATTGAGTGCTACGTGCCAGACTCAGTGGTGAGCACTTCACGCCTGAGTCAGGAGTGTCAGTCATTTCCCCCAGCTGCACTGTGATCAGCCCGTTGAGAGAATGGAGGTGCACAGAGCTAGGTAAATTCACGTTTTACTTAGAATCCACGTTAAATTCACGGAGCCGGCAGGGCAGACTGTTTTGTTTCCTTTCTGCCGCACAACATTCTATTTTACAGTCGCAATTTTGCAGGTGAGGAAACTGAGGCTTGGCTACCAGTGATGGCGTTGGCTTAGAATGGGAGTCGCTCGAACTGCAAAGACTGGGCTCCTTCCCCTAGGCCTGGTTTGCGCGGCCACAGTGCAGCGCGAGCCTGGGCGGGTGGTCACCTCGAGCTTCTAGACTCCAAAAGCGGGACGCTCTTAGCTATCTCGGGCCTCGGCACACATGGACTTGTTTGGTTCTCTTTGGTCCTCCTTCAGTTCCCGCCTCTGGGGACTCCATCTCTCCACCTGCTCAGTGGGCACAATCACCAGCGTTTGGCCGAGGCTCTCGGAGCAGGGCCCAGCGGAGCGAGAAGGTCAGAGGCCGAAGCTCACCGCAGCCCCTGGAGGGGGCGGGGAGGGGACCGGACGGGCGGCCGTGTGGGAGGGGGGCGCGCGCCGGAGCCCCCCGCGGCCTCCGGGCAGCAGCTCCAGGCCCGCCCCTCGCCGCGCGCCCCGCCCCGCCCCGCCCCTCTCTCGCCTCTAAAGTGCCCGGCGCGCGCCTCCCGCCGCCGCACTTTCACTCTCCGCAGCCGCGTTCGCTCCGCGTCCCGCCCGCGCCCGCCTGCCGTCCGCCGGTGCCATGGATGCCAAGGTCGTCGCCGTGCTGGCCCTCGTGCTGGCTGCGCTCTGCCTCAGCGACGGTGAGTGCGCTCGGCAGCGGAGGCGTGGGTGCTCGGCTCCTCTGCCCACGCCCGCGCCGTCCCGAGCTCACCCGGCTCGCGCCGCCTTGCACAGGGGAGGTCGAGGCAGTTCCCCCTTCGCGGGGCGCGCCGATCGAAGCCCCAAGCGTGGCAGTCAACACCCGCCCTGACTTCGCACTCCGCAGCCGGGCTCGGGGTCCGGAACGGTGGGCTGCCGCGACTCGAGCGGCTGCACAGGGTCGCACTGGATAACTGGCTGGGAGCGCGCCAGGGGCGCGGGGGAGCAGAGCGGAGTCGGGAGTCTTAGGCGCCCGGGTCTTGTCCCCCTTCATCCCACCCCCAGCCAGTGCCCGCCAGCGTGCGGTTCGTGTCTGCAAGCGGAGGGACTACGAGGCTCCAAAGCGCGCGGTGCTGGAGAGGCGTGTGCGAGAGAGTGCTTCGCGAAGCGGGTCTCTTCGCGGTGCGGTCGGGGGCTCCTGCGCGGCGTCCCCTCTAGGCGAGGCTGGCCCTCTCTCTGCACCCACCCTAGCAAGGCTTCGCGGGCGAGCCAAACGGAGCAGCTGTCGGGTTTGCACCACCCGCGCGGTCGCGCTTCTGCACGGCTCCGCGGTCCGCAACGACGCGGCGAACCCGGGCGCGCGTCCAGCCACAGCTTCCTCGCCTCTTCCCCGGGTCACCCAAGAGAGGCCCAGGGGTCGCCGGGGCCGCTCGTGCCCCTCCCCTGTCCCCCAAACACACCTGCAGACAGGCGCCTTTGTCACCGGCCAAGCCATCGCTCTTCCCTCGGCGTGAGCGCCGCAGCAAAGTTCAATCGCCAAGGCCTTAGGCCACTGGGAAGGGTGGTGTCCTGTTTCACTGGGAGAGGGAGAGAGCTTTTTTTTTTCTTCTGAAGCTTGAGAGAAACCTCACTGTCCTGTCACAGGACACCACTGCTGCAAAACAAAATAAACTGTTGACTTTAAACGCTCGAAACAAGCCGTGTTAGTCAGGCCACGCTGTCCTTTCTTGGCTGCGAAGTTGCCAACAAAGCCTGCACGGGGTTGAAGGACACTTGGAGTGTTCCTTGGGGCAGCTGCGGGCCAGGCAGGGTCTGAGCGCCTGCAGCCCTAGGCTGGGCTCCAGCCGCTGACCCTCTACCTCCTCACAGGCTGGTCTGGAAACCAGTGTGAGGAAGGCGAGCATGCGTGTATCTGGGCCAGGCAGGAGGGCCCGGGCTAACAGGGGTTCACAACTGCCTGCGTGGGAAGTGTTCTTTCAAAGTGCAGCAAGTTTCTGGGCAGAGCTGCAGAGGGACTGGATGGAAGGCAATGTAGACTTTACCTCCTAGCCAAAAGAAAAAGTATGCGAGGCTGAGTCTCGATGCCTGGTGCCGGTGCCGAAGCCCTGGGTCACGGGGGACACTTTGGTTTGAGCATTAACAGTTGAGTGGTGAGAGTGGAGGTGTCATCGTGCACCTCTCTAGGGACATGGTGCTTCCCCTAGCTGTCCCCCTCCGCTGGAGAGCTGCAGAAAGGACAGGAGTGCTGGGACCCAGGTGTAGCTGGCCTGGAAGGAGCACAGAGGGAGCAGGGAGCCTCACTCACAGGCTCATCCTGACCCTGGGAAGCGTTGGTCGTTTGTTCCTCTGAGTTGCCCTCTTGGCAGCCAAGTGGCCCGATCGGGTTCTTGGGCTCTAGGTCTGTCTGGTTCTCCTTGCATGTATAGGCTCGAATGTACTTCTTGACCTCCTGGAGCGTGGGTGTCCATACCGATCTCCAGAGCTGCGCTTGGAGATACCCTTGTTCAGGGTCAGGCCCAGGCTCCCACCCTCCCTGCACCTGACCTCAGTCAAGCAGCCAGGCCCCTCGATGCCCTGGGCTCTCAGGGGTTACATCCATCCGGGCCCGGCTCCATTCTGAGACCCCGTTGGAGAGGCTGACCCAGGGCTCCTGTCGCTGCACTGGAGTGGGAGTGGAAAGTTCTCTTGGAACTGCTCCTGAACAGAGCCAAGTTCACCGAGTCCCAACCCCAGTCACAGCTAGGCCAATCAGGTGTCTGGCCTATACACAGAGTCACATCCAAACCAGTTGGAAAAGTTAGTATTATTGACAAAAAGCTGGAGGAGAGGACACCAGGTGAGTTCTCTAGGTAAGAGCCCCAGGTGCTCTGTCCCTTTAAAAAAAACGATTGAAATTCCCCACTTGATAGGCCGGCAACTGGGTCCTGGGAGCAGGAATAAGAATTGCCTTTGAAGGAAATGGATAATCCCAGGGGGTAGAAGCGGGGAAAGGAGAGAAGAGAAAGCCCGTGTTTTGAGCTCAGAATCAGCTCTGATTTCTGGCCTGATCTCCGCTATTTGGTTAGTGGAGCCAGAACAGCGTCCCAGACATGGGAGAGCAGGAGAGGGAGAGCCAGCCGGGAGAGCCGGAGAGCCGCAGCCCCCACCAGCAGCCCCCGCCAGCAGCCCCCGCCTCGCCACCGCTGCCGAAGCACTCACGCTGTGTCCCTTTCAGCTTGCTGCTGCCCTAGGTTTGGGACCCTTCCTGTGTCACCACTCAGCCCCAGTTCCCCAGTTCCTAGGCAGCTCAGGAGGACACATGAACATTCCAGCGAGGCTGGAGGCAGGACACTCAGGGGGGAGACTTTGGATTCTCCTTTACCCAGACCACCTAGCCCCCAGCCCTGGGGTGGCTTTCCCAGGCGATCTGGCCACAGGGCAGCATGGGCAGGACAGTAGAAGCATCTACAGCACGGACTGGGTACAGTTGCTGAAAGCCAGACCCCAGCAATGACTTTCTGTGGTGCACCCCACCCCCCCCAACCCCCCCACCTCGCTGAACCTCCTGAAGTGAGGCTTTCTCCTTAGTGGTTTTTAGGGATTCAAGTTTGCTCCTAGGGGGCCGGGTGGTCTGCTTTTCCCCTGACTTGGTGGCTAAATAGGCTGCTGTTTTCAAGCCATGCCATCTCCCAACTGAACACAGATTTTAGAAAAATTAAGTCCCTTACGAGGTTTCGTGCAGCTTCCCTACCCCAGGTCTCTCGCCCAAAAATGCAGAACCTCAGAAACAACCCGAAGGCCTGTAGGATCTCTGTAAACAGGCAAACTTTTTTTTTTTTTTTAATCTCTGGACTAAATATTCTCAGACATACATTTAATCCCTGATGAAAGGATCCACAAATTCAAATAATTTGGGGTATTAAGTAGGGCTTGGACAAAATCTGCAGAAAAGAAAAAAAAATAACCCGCAAAGATCCCAGCCCCCCAGGGCTTGCAATTCTAGACTTAAAGGGTGAGTGGTGGGTTCTGCAGGAGCCCTTCGCTTATTTAAACTAATGAGTGTCAATTATGGCATTTTGCAAATTGGCGAATTGGCAAACAAAGAGGTAATACAACCCGGGAGGCTGTAGCATCCCTGGACAATGAAAGGCACTTTTGACTCCAGTCCTGATAATCCCCCTGCCTTCAGGGGAGTGCCGGGGAGAAGGTGGACCCTTGGCCTGCCCTCTGGGGACTCCCAGGTAGGAAGCCTGCCAGGATTCTTTTGTGGTTGCCTGGGTGTAAGGTGAATGTGAGGAGAGAAGATTGCAGGTGGGGGGAGGGCAGCATTCCCAGGGGAACTACTGCTTCTGGAGCCTCCCGCTTCCCCTCCTCCTTCCCTGAGTTGGGAGGGGGTGGGGAGCAGGGGAGGCGTTTCTAGTTGGCAAAGAATCACCAGTACCTTGGACGGAAAGAGCGCCAGTACCTTGGACGGAAACAGTTGTCTCCTGGGATTAATATATTTTATCTTAAGACACTGAGCAGAGGGGGGCTTCTTTGAATTCCCCCACCCCTAGGATCCAGCTCTCTGAAGGTCCGTTTGCCCTCTGGCCCACCCAGAGCTCCCTGTGCTGCCCGAGAGGTCTTAGCAAGGATACACGCGTGACTCGTCCCATGGCCTCTGAATCCTAACATCATCCCACCACCTTAATCCTTGGCTGCAGACCCGTTCCACACATGTACCCCCAAGGTCTGGCAGGATCATAACACACTGCGTTGTTTTCCTTACCTCTTCTAGGGAAACCGGTCAGCCTGAGCTACAGATGTCCTTGCCGATTCTTCGAGAGCCACGTTGCCAGAGCCAACGTCAAGCATCTCAAAATCCTCAACACTCCGAACTGTGCCCTGCAGATCGTGTAAGTCTAAACGTATTCTGCTAGGAGTGTTGCATCTAATGGGCAGAGTAGCACCGAGCTCAAACCTTGTCAACGCTGGAGGGCCGTCACATGCTGAGCCACCAGCCTTGAACTTGGCATAATTAGAGGCAGCTGTGATTGCCACCTGCGGCCCCTGAGTAAGCCACCAGGCAGGAGTTTCAAAAGCCACTCTTACCCTTGGCACCCTGCTGTGCCCCTAGTGGTTCTTGTTTCTTTTTTCCAAGTTTCCTTCTTCAGCTCAGGAAATGGCAGTACCGTGGGATGCCTCCAGACCAGAGAAACAAGGGCTTCACCGGAGTTTCCTCTGAAGTCCAGTAAATAGCCAGCCCTTTCCTAGTGAGGTTGTCTGTCCTGCTAGTTTCCGGGCTTTGGTGATCTAAATCCATCCTTTATCACAGAGCAAACTCTCACAAGCCCCAAATTCAGGCTAAGTCTTTAACCACTCGGTGAAACTCAAAATTTTCAGCTCACTTAACTGCGTTTTTCTCAGACACGACACATGAGTTTTTGTTTCTGCTGGCGTTGAGGACAACTGTTGATATCTGATTTCATTCATGTGGGGAACGAGACGGACTAAAGTTACACCCGTACGACACATAAAGATCTCTCTCCTGGGCTGCAGGAGGCCGGGTAGGGCTCAGGAGGAGAGCCGGACACGCCGTGCATTGCTTGGCCCTCGCGTGCTCAGACACACCCGTGCTTGCACACGAGTCATGTCGTGTCTAGCGAGTTGTGGTCATGTGGCTAGTGTCCGAGATGCCAAGGCTCAGGGTCTCTCTCGGGGAGCTCAGGCCCCTGGAAAGTCCCAGCGCTGAGAATGAGGAGGGGGCACAGCAGTTGGAATGAAAGCTGCACTTGCCAGAAGCCTTTTCCACCGGACGCCAACTGTTTTTAAGTTTGACTTTGTCTTTTTTTGCTAGCCTTTGCTGCCTTGAATGTGTTTGTCATTTAAAGGATGTTTTAGACCCACTAGAAGATGACACTCATTAGTTTCTGTTTTTTGTATAAATTTCTTTTAATGTCTATTCATTTTTGAGAGACAGACAGAGCATGAGCGGGGGAGGGGCCGAGAGAGAGGGAGACACAGAATCGGAAACAGGGTCCAGGCCTTGGGCGGTCAGCACAGAGCCCGACTCGGGGCTTGAACTCATGAACTGCGAGATCATGACCCGAGCTGAAGTCGGCCGCTTAACGACTGAGCCACCCAGGCGCCTGTCACTCACTTTCTTAAAATAAATAGAGTCTCTCCTTTGAGAAGTATTTTATCAGACATTGAATGTAGCTCCACAGACCTGCTTTGCAGTTCAGATTACACCGGTCCACTTGCTAGGAACGCACCTTGAAGCTGAAGAAGCCAGATATGATTCGCTGGTCTGGGCAAACACAGATTAATAAGCAGTGGTAGCCCGATTTAAACCCCTTGCTCCGAACCACGCCCTTCTGCTGCATATGTCAGTCACTTAGCAGGAGGCTGCCTGACTCTAGCAGTGTCCCCAAGCCGCTCTGCTGGCCTTAGTTGTCCACACAGAGCCATGCGTGGCTGGGCAGGGGAGTCCTCAGGCTGCCTGAGATTGCCTGGTACCCGGGGCTTTAGGGAGGGGGCCCGGAGAGTGGTCCAGTCTGGCCCTGGGAGGCCGGGGGGAGGTGCGAGTGGGGCAGAGACTTGGCAGGAAGGTGCCCTGTGAATTTGTAAAAAACAAATGTGACCATGGAACACTGAGGGAACTTGTAAAATCTCTCTGGCAACCGTCGTCTGGCGAATTACCTGCACTGTCCCTCCCTCCCTGCCCTGTCACCTCTCTTCCCCAGACTACCGAGCACCTGTCTGCCAGGCTTCCTGCCTCCACACTTACTCTTAAGTGTGTCCACCACATCCTTTCAAGATGATCCGCCCAAATAAAACTCTGCCTTTGTCGCCCTCCAGCGGAAGCCCCCACGACCTTACAGAGAAAGGCCCTTACGCCTGGCCACCCGCTTCTCGAGCGCCCGTCTTCCTCCGCATCCTCTATGCAGGTGCCCCTTGGGTGCCTTTGCTCTTGCTTTCCTCCCCCTCCCCCCCCACCTTGATTTCACTTGCCCAGCTCCCTCTCATCCTTCAAAGGCCAACTCAGAGGTTCCCTGCGCGCCTTCTCCCTGGACTCCCCTGGAAAGCCTCCCTCCCCTCCCCCTGTTTCTGCGGCAGGACTTGCCACAATGCTAGGAATGTTTCCCTGAGTTCCTCCCAAACCCCAGCCCGCCAAGTGGGGCACGAGGCACCGGTGAGGGTCCCGACGTGGGCGTCAGAGGCTCGGGCGCCCGGATCCCAGCAGTGCCTCCTTCGGTTCAGCCGCACACTGTCGCCTCTTCTGTTTTGGCAGGGCGAGGCTGAAGAACAACAACAGACAAGTGTGCATTGACCCGAAATTGAAGTGGATTCAGGAATACCTGGAGAAAGCTTTAAACAAGTAAGCACAACAGCCAAAAATGGACTTTCCAGTAGAGCCACTTGAGGAAAGCTAAAACCCATATAGCAGATGGAAGGGCGAGGTGCGGGGGAGGAAGGCCTGAGTGGGGGAGCCAGGCGTGCCTTGGGGGTAGCGCATTGACCCGGGGACGGGCTTGAGGTCGGCCCGGCATGTAGACAACCGCATTTATAGCCTATGGTACGATACCGCAGCTTATGTCCACCCTTGCACACTGGCTGTTCTATAACTGGGGTTTTTCTAAGAAATTCTGTTGTACCAACAGCACTTCCCGCTGTCGGTTCTCTCGTAATCCTCATAATCATGTCATTCCATGATCTTTTTTTAATCGATGATGACTTCGCCATCTGTATTTGGTTTGTTGTGGAGCTTTTCTTCCTTCGCCCCTGGGGCATCTGGGCACAGTCAGGTGACAGCCAAGCATGGAGCTCAGAAAAAGTGTCCTTCCTCCACACTCTGAGGAAGACCGTGGGTGGCTCCCACAGCGGGTGCCCATCCTAGAATGACAGCCCCAGGCGACTCCTTGGTACTGACCAGTGGTGGCAACGGCCACCGGCCACCAACCACCTCCACCTCCTCTTTCGAGCTCAGTGATTGGATCTGTAGGCTCCGTGTAGAGGCCACTGTCGCTGGGGACTGTGCTCAGAGACCCTCTCCCGGTCATTCCCAGGCCTCTCCCCGCCTCCAATAGCATGCTTTCATCTTGCTTCTGCTTCCCATTTCTGTACATGCTTAGCGGGAGGAGAGGGACCGCTGGGGCTGCTGCCCTGCGGCCCCCTCCTCCCTACGCCCTCCCCTCCTGCTCAGGCCCTCTGTGAGAATCTTCTCCGGCCTCCTCCAGAATGGGGCTGGCCCTCTCCTGGCGGGGTGAGCCATCCTGTCTCTGCCTTCCCTGGAAACGCAGGTCTTTGCGGAGTCGAATGCAATTTTCGATCCGAACTCTTTTTGAGGAATTTGGTTCTGTGATTGCCTCTGAAGCTTACATAGGCCACGGAGGCTCTCTGAAATCAGACACCCTGAGGTCTCTGAAATCAGAAGTGAAAGAAACAAATGAATAAATGAGCCTCTTGCCACTCACCCCCTCCCCCTGAAACTACAGCAGGGTTTCAGGCTCCAGTCAGAAATGTTGGCAAGGTGACATTTCCATGGGTGCATGTGATCCACACAGATGGGCCTGGTGGTATTTGTAACTTTCTGCAAGGCATTTTTTTATATATTTTTTTGTGCACATTTTTTTCTATGTCTCTCTAGAAAACAATTGTATTTCAGAATATATTTATAGTCGAACAATTCCTATATTTGAAGTGGAGCCATACGAACGTCAGTAGGTTACATTTCTCTATTATCTGAAACTACTGGCAATTTGTAAAGAAATATATATGATCTATAAATGTGATCGCAGCTTTTTCATGTTTAGCCACAGTGTATTTTTTCACTTGTACTAAAATTGTATCCGATGTGACATTATATGCACTAGCAATAAAAATGCTAATTGTTTCATGGTATCGACCTCCTACTGGATGTGGGACTTTATTTAACCTGAACTAAAATCCGTTAGTTGGTAGACGTGGGGCTCAGATACGTGTCTGGAGTTTATGAAGATAAAGGCGGCCTGCCGGTCAGGTGCCTGGAATCCCTCCTGCCGAGTTCACATGTGAGCACGGGCCTGGCTCAGGAGCAGATGAGAGCTGCAACTTAAATTTTTGAGCCTTTTTTTTTTTTTTAACCCAATGGAAACCACAGTGCTAGTTTTCTGAAGAATAATATTTGACTCACTAATTCCTCTTCCCCTTCTCCTCTTCCTCGGTTCTCCTAACACCCCACGTAATCTCCAGAGACTCCACTCTCATAATACCCAGCTTTCCCATTTTCCCATGTAAAAATCCCATAATTCCAGGCCATGGTTAATAGCAAGCTTTCACAGGAGCAGGTGGCCTTCCCCCATAAATCATTAAATACCATTCAGCTTGAATCATTTCAATGTGACAGTCATGAGCCAGTTGCTCTAATCGAATTCTGCTAACCAGCTCTCTCCCTTGCTCTCCAGAACAATCCCAGTCATTCCCGGGGGGAGTCCCCAGGCATCCGGAAAGGAGAAGGTGGGATCGGGCTGCCCTCTTTCTCCTCTCCTGGATGGCCATCCGAAGGTTGGGTCTCTAACCTCCAAAGTATGATTCAGTTTGAAGCGCAGATATGTTTAGCTCAAGCAGAGAGTTCAGCTCCGCACTGAGAAGGAAGCAAGGCTGAGGAGACGGGATTGAGGGGAGTTAGAAGGCCAAGTCCAGCCTGGGCCTGGGCATGACTTCACACCCTTTCAGATGTGCACGCCTTTCCGGGTTGGAAACCTCAAGCAATAGCTGGAACCAGGGCCAGGTCGGCAAATTGGCCGTGACTATAGCCAGTTCAGAGAGGTTCTGGAAGGCTGGCTAATATTCTCTTTGAGTCGGGGTGGGGAAATGTCCGATTTATTTTAATGAAGTACTGGTGGACCATGCTTTGCCCAGGGGCCTCCAGGCCTGGGACGGAAGATGGAGTTAAGACTGCTCCCCAGGCCCGTGTTAAATTGTGTGCAGACTGAGACAGACCCCAGTTCGTTTCAACATCATTAATGGTTCTACTGATTTTATCTAAGGGGGCGCAGAGAAGAAAAAATGGGGAAAAGAGAAAAGATAGGAAAAAAGAAGCGACAGAAGAAGAGAAAGGCTGCCCAGAAAAAGAAAAACTAGTTCTCTGCCACTTCGAGATGGACCGCAGTGCGCGCTGCTCTTGTCTCTCCCGGCGCTTTGTAAATTTGCTCTAACCCTCCTCCAGGGCACACCCCTCGCCTTCCGTGCAGGCGCTCAGACTCCCTTGGAGGAGCAGCACTCTCTGGCCACACTGGCTCCCGTATTTAGGTGCTTTTTAAGGCCCTTCCTGGTCTGCTAAGTTATGAAGAAAGCAGTCGTGCAGCGACTGGGATTGTGGTCTGGGACGAGGAGACTATGCTCAGGACTCTGTCTGGAGCGGCCCGGGGTCTCAGGCATGGCCCTGGGCTGCCGAACCCCCGCCCCGCCGTCCACTCCCTGACTCAGAAGGGTGAGTGACCGCCGGAGCACACCGGCTCCACGCACTCACGCTCCGCCTTCCTGCTGAGGCTGGAGTGTGGCTTCCCGGCCTGCACAGAGCCATCTGCTGGCCCAGCAGCGGGGCCTCGGCCAGCAAGGGCCTTCTGCCCTCCCCTTGACCACTGCTGGTGCTGCCCGGCAAAGTCTTGGTGGGGCCAAGCTAGCTATGGCCATGCCTTTCACAGGTGATAACTGACTCTTTCCCAAGGGGCCCTCCACCCCTCTGCCGCCTGGGGTGGGACTTCTCCAGCACCCCCTTCCTAGGCCTGGGGCCGTGAGAGCGGCTTTACCTCCAAGCAGGGGTGGTTCCTGGACACCCGAGTGGGTGGCAGCTCTGCATTCTGGGGGAGCAGCTGTGGAAAATACTTCTCAGGGAGCCTCTTGGCTGGGCAATTCACTTTATAGATTCTTTAAACGGGTCCCTGATGTGGAGGAACTGTGTGAAGGGCCTGTCCCCGCCCATCTGCTGGGAGAGTGTGACCTGGTGCGATTAGGTTCCGGGACACAGCTGCCTCAGTCCTCACTCCTGGGAAATATGTGCTTAAAGTGAACATGGTGCTCTAGAAAGCTCTAGAACCTTCCTCATGCCACCCACAGATTCATGTCTAAGATTTCTTGCCAAGTGTCTCTAATTTGGACCGGAAGGAGGGAGATTCACATGGGAGAGCGAGGCCCTGATTTCAGTAGTACTTTGAAAAAGGATCCCTCGAATGCCTGGACTGTGCTCCCCATCCTCCTGTCCCACGTAAACACTCGCCCTGCACCCCAGACCTCTGGTCATGATTCAGTATGTGGATCCAGAAAGATGAAGTGGTTGGAGCACTGAACAGATGGCATCGGGAGGAGAGAATCCGAGGTCCCCGCCTGTCAGACTCACCTGGAACACTGTGTCCCCCTCACGCTTTAATGCCCTCTGCTGTGACGGCAGCATTGTGGCGTTCCTTTTCTTCCCCACCCCCATCTCTTTTGTCTGGCTGACTCTCAGCCTGCGCCCCTCTTGCCAGCACGGGGGAGAGCGGGCCTGCTCTCCGCCCGCCCTGCCTCCTAAGGCATCAGGACGTTTGCTGGTCTGCCCAGGGCAACAGTCCCAGACCGGGGGACCGGGGCACCTGTGCCGGGGTAGTCCCACCTTTACTGAAGCACTCAGGAGCCGGTCAGGCCCGTGCCCCGGGCTCTCTGTTCCTCACACGGCAGGAACAGCACATCTCTGGGCCTCAAGAGGGACAAGAGGGACGGCAGGTCCATCCCGAACACCACAGGGGGCTGTTTGCCCCCTAGCAGCGGCGGGTCAAGCTACTGCTGCCCTGAGGCGACAGACCACTCTCTGCCATGTCCTCCACTCCTGTGGGGGAGTGGGGCTGTGGCGCCCCACATTAAGAAAAGCAAACAGGCTCCAGTCCTGTCCTCCTAGGACCTCACTGGCCTTGGGCCCTCCCTGTCTCTAACAGGCCGAGTAGCGCCAGCCCTGCTGAAAACAGGGTGGCGATGGAAGAGGGAAGTGCCGACTCCATTCTGTTTTGGGTGGAAGCTAGGCAGTGGTCGTGCAGCTGTGCCAAGTGAACGGCACACTGTCCAGGCACTGTCCCTGGGCCATCCATGCCGTGCTGGTCAAGATGTCCCAGGGCCAGTGGCGGGGAGGGCAGCGGGGTAGATGGAGGTGGTTGGTGGTGCCGAGGCCCCGGACGGGCAGGCAGCCTGCTCTGGGCTCGGGGCCTGACTGGGCCACACTGAGGCGAGGGGCTGCCGGCCCTCCATCTGTGCTGGGGCTAAGGCAGCGTGCCCTGCCCTGTCGTGTGACCACTGTGCCATGCCGTCTGTCTGTGTGCCCTTGTTTGTCCGCTGTACGCCATGCGGGCTGCGCCCGACTTTCTTCTCCACGTCCCATCTTCCACCCTTCCCTCTGCTTCAGCCCTGGCTGCCTCTCTCACCACCCTCCCCCTTCCCAGGGCCTCGGAAAGGAGGCACACGGCGGCGATTTGGAAGTCAGGAGTGGGGACCCCGCTGCAGCGGGGCTCGGCGTCTTGGGCTTGTGGCCTGGCCACCTTAACGGTGTCTCCCTCTGTTCTTGTTAACAGGAGGTTCAAGATGTGAGAGGCGCAGGTTGGGTCAGACGCCTGAGGAAACCTTACAGTAGGAACCCAGGTCTGAAACCAGTGTTAGGAAGAGCCCGCAGCGGCTCCCCTGCACCCAGGCAGGGCCCCGTGCCTTTCCAAGGGCTTCGTTTTGCACAGTTTGCCTTTACTTCCACCATTTGATTATGTAGCAAAATATATGGTGTTTATTCTTCATTTAGTTTGGTTATCCAGTGTCACTGGTGACATAGCAACTTAGACTAAGGCCATTATTTTACTTGCTTTGTTATAATCTCTTTCCCGTGGAACCCTTCACCCACCTGGAGGTTCCTGAGTTTTGTATCTCTCTAAGCTGTGCAGGCTGAGACCCCAGATCATCCTTTTCTAGGATGGAGAGCCCCTGGGACGTATCAGAATCAAGGCTGCCCCCATGCGAGGCAGGATGGCAGGGTCAAGTTTAGAGAGTCAGGCGGGAGCCTCGCCTTCCCCACTGGCGAGCATCGCAGGGCTTCCCCGAGCTAAGGCAAGCAGGGGCAGGCAGGGGCGTGAGGCCAGGGCAGGGGGAGACACGCCCCTCATCCCGAGCTCTTCTCTACATCCCATCATCTCTCTCATTCATCTCTCTCATCCATCATCATGTGTCTCCAAGACTGTCTCCATCACCCTGGAAAAAAAGACTCTGTCAAGACCAAAGCTTTCATTTAAACTGGGCACCAAGAAGCAAAGCAAAATGTCTCTCGTGTCACCCGGTTCTGAAAACACTGTGCACATCTGTGTCTTGTTTGGAATATTGTCCGTTGTCCAATCCTGTGTTCTTGTTCAAAGCTAATGTCCTCGGTGCACGCGCTGTCGGCTCCTCGGATGCAAAGGCTCAGAGTAAGGAGTGGTCTTTTGACCAGGTTTCTGATTAGGGCTGTGATCCTTTTGGGGGGACAACCTGGGTTTTTCCACTGAGCACAAACCCTACATGATCACCAGAGCCCAAGGGAATTCGGGGTGCAGCAGTGTTGACCTAGGAGGACTCAGCCCTTTACGCTTCTGCAGTTGGTATCTCGGAACTATGGGGGGTTTTTTCTCCATTGCACAAGCGCAGGATTATTTTGGCGATAACATGCGACAAATCCTCAACTCTTTTTTTGGTTTTTGAAAACCCGATCCATAAAATAATGAATCCCGGACCTGAAGATTCCTTCCCTATTAAAACCTAACCTCACCTTTTTCCCCACTTGGCGGTCCCAACTTCTGCTACCTTGTCTGGACTTCGCCACTGCTGTTATCTCGTGCTTCCAGAACGCCCATCCCCGCTTCCCTCTTAGAAAAGGGGGGTATTTGGGAAAGTAGGTTAAGACCCTGATGTGTGGAGTGTTTCCCTTTACTGAGACCAGTTTGTAGAGTTGCATTAAGCAGTTTAAATGCATCAGGTGGGCACACGAGGGGATTTTGCTTGTTGTGTCTGGTTTCACATTTCATCTTACTAATACTTTGCCCTTTTGGTTCAATATCCCAGTAAAAATTTTAAAGTAAGAAAATGGAAGAAAAGAAGGGCAAAACAAGGAAATGGATCAGTTGAGAGGACCTTGGAAACAACATGCAGAAAGTATATCCTAGCAAAATAATCTTGAATTGTAGGTGTTTTTAGATTTAATAATCTTGTGTTATCAGTAATATGTTAACATTTCCGTAAATAGTCCTTCGTATAAGATCTTCGTGGTAGAAAGCCAAGCCTTCAGCCAAATAAAAACTTGTAATTTCAAATCAGCTAAATTATATTCAATAAAATAGAGTACAAGAACCTGTATTAGTTAGAAGGAATACAGAACTGGTTTCAAAACCCTCTTTTGAAATTAACCTGGCACTACACGGCTCCTGAATTCTATGTGAAATGATCAGTTTTCAGTGGGCTAGTCTTCTTTTCCTAGGTCATCCAAGATACTTAAAACTCTCATGGAAAATGTGGAACCACTTCTCCTGGGATCCATGAACCAGAGCCGTTAAAATCTCTTGCTTTGAGAAAATAAACGTGGCCCTAAATCTTGACTACAGTTAAAGAACTGCTTGTTTCTCCCCAACAGGGGGGAAAATAGGTAAGAGTAGAAACTTCAAGGAAAGTATCTGCCTGACAATTGCTCCACTTGCAGCGGCTCCTAAGGGGAGGCTGCCCAACTGAAGCAAATATGCATTTAAATAGTCTATTTGCAAAGGAAAAGGTTCACGGATGGATCTCCTTTGGCTTTAAAAACACAAGTCAAGTGCATTACTTGATTAGGGGTCACCCCGCTGTTCTTCCTCGTCCAGTGCTGCTCGACCTGACCTTCCCTTGGGCTCCGTGTAACCTCCAAGGCCGTGCTCCCTTGCCAGTCTTTGCATCAGGACCCGGGCAGCTGTGGGGCCTGGGCGGGGCCGGGACTCCCAGAAGCGCTGCGTGTTTATATCCGAATCTGCGCCATGTGTTGTTCGCACTGTTCTTTGTCCAGCCCCCTCACCCCCGCCAGGTGCTGAGACCCCAGCGAGGAGGCTCAGGGGGGTGGGGGAACCCTCTGCGTGTGGGCCTGTCCACCAGAGAAAGGAGGTTCAGCTTTGAGCAGAGGGCCTGAAGAGCCAATGGTTACAGTTCCCCCATGTGAAGTCCAGAGAACTTCTAAGTTTTTTCATCGGATCCGATTTGACCTTCCTTTTCTGACTGCTGCCTGATGCTATGGCCATGGGCTCCCCCACTGGGATCTCATCACCACCCCCCACCCCAGGCAGGCAGTGTGCCCTTCTGCAGCTGGATGAGAATTGTGGGGTCCGCCCCTGTACACGTCTTCCCTGACCCATTCCCAGGGAGTCCCGTCCCTGAGAAATGCTCCCTGGAAACCTTCAAATCCCCTCGGCAGACATTTTCAAATTGACATCGCCAAGTTGAAAAAAAAAAAACCACCCGGGAAACTCGTTAGTCTGCAGCCTCGCTGGATTCTCAGTCTCTGAGCAGTGATGGGTTCAGTGTTAAATGTGATAAATACTGTATTTTGTGTTGTTTAAATTACATCTCCCAGATAATGTGAAAATGGTCCAGGAGAAGGCAGCTTCCTGTATGCGGTGTGCTTTTTTTTTTTTTTTTTAACAAATAACAAATAACAAATAACAAACAACAACAACAACAAAAAACAACAATTTCTTCTTTGAAGTCATATCAATGAAAAGATGTATATGCACTTACAATTTTTCTAATAAAGACATGTATTCAAACGTAGCGGTCAACAGTTTGAAATTAGTGTTGCCGTCTGGAATTTTCCAGACTTGGTTTTTCTGCCTCAAACCCAGCACAGAGGGGTTGTGTAATCCTAGCTGCCCTGGCTAGTGGAAAACAGGCCATCGTAATCACGCTAATCATAAGTAAGAATTCTGCGGGCACGTTTGCCTCCGCTGGTCAACTGATCCTTACTGGGGGGTAGGGAAAGACACTCCCTTTTCTCTGAATGTCCTTGGTTTTGCCAGAATCCCTTCCTAAAGGGAAGCCAGCCTTCTACTCCAGAAGGGATGGTTTTGTGCAAGGGCCCACATATTTGCCTGTCGGCTGGGGGAAGGAAGCCTCCACTTTGTACTTCCCGTGTCTAGCAGAAGACAAGAAAGGCCCATCCCTAAAGGCACTGTCAAGGATGCAGCACCTTGTGTTAGTTTCTGTCCTGCCCCGGGGCCCCTCCTGGAAGCTTACAGAATCTCTCAATGGCTGCCTGCCAGCCAGTACTGTCCAGGATGCGGTGACCAGACGGTGAGCCAGACAGTGTTCTGTCCCCGCAGAGGTCAGCCTTGCACACTTTCACCTACATTCTTTCTCATCCACAGTCAACCACACTGGCAAGGAAGAACCAGCACAAAAGCCCCAAATGTCCTTTGGATCCTCTTGTCCATTGGCCCAGACATGTTCCCCTGTGCTCCGAACCTCCGGGTTATTTATAGGGTGAACCTGATATGATTGCTCAGTTGCAGATGGACTGGAGGAAGAAAGAAGGATTCAAGGAGCCCAGGACAAGAGGCAGCATGATGTCCTGGGCCCAGCGTGGGTGTGCAGATTTGCAGTGCTGGAACCCTGGGCTCTCAGCTCGCTCTGTGACTTGAGACACACCACCTGTCCTGAGTCCCGGCCGGCGCAGCCCTAACCCAGCAGTTCAGTATCCCCAGGAGTTGTGCAGACTAGAAGCTAGACAGAGGCAGTGTATGTTTTCTTCCCTCCCTCCACCTGCTGTTTCCTGGGGTCCACCTGCCTCTGCTTAGACCTCAGCACAGCTCAGATACTGGAAGTGATCTTGAAAGGTGAGCCTCTTCCTCTTAGCTGACGGATGGGGAGAAGCCTCTTGGTTGGGTCTTGTGGGTTCCCTGAATGCCTGGGAGTGCCGGTTCCGGCTCACGCCACCGCTGTTCTGCCGCTGGGAGCTAACACCCTCTGGGGTTAGGTATTCAGTATGCAGAACATGTAGCGTAAAAAAACAGGAAAGAGTCCATGGCCTACCATATTTCTCAGGGCTGCCTCCCCCCCAACAGCAGCTGCACCAGGCCCCGTATTAGGGGGTGTGAGTGCCATGCTCCCTGGCTTCCTGGAGCCTGCGGTCTGAGGGACTGACTTGCAATCACATGAGCATCTTCAGAAGACACAGTAAACATGGGGACAGGTAACACGGGACAGGGTGTGTCCTGAGCTTCAGAGCTCAGAGCACCAGCAAAGGCTCTGAACAGAAGTGCCGGTGAAGCCAAGACCCCACAGATTCTTTTGGGGTGATCTACTGACCCCCGAGGACTGCCGATGAGAGCCCACGTGATGTACGGCCCTGAGTTAGGAATGGGAGCTTATTCTCCCATGGGTGCAGCTCTCATGGGGACCCAGGCATGAGGGGAGAGGGAGCTGGATTCCAGCCCCCTCGCTCCCCTTGCTGCATCCTTGTGTGGCACCAGTCACCCAATGCAGCTGAGAAGAGCTGGGCCCCCCACGGGGGTTGGGTCCTGGCAGCTGGGAAGCATCACGAGTGGGGACCTTGGCACAGGTAATGGGTGACCGATCCAATGTTCTGTCCCAGGAGTGCAGAGCTGTGACTCAGAGCTCATCAGGTGCTCGGGGTTTCTCTGTGCCTGTGACTGAGACCCTTGCACTTGGGAGGGCGAGGGTGACTGGCCAGGAGACGGTGAAGCAGAAGGAAGCCACGATGGGTGAAACAGACTCAGAGAGAAGTGGGGATGAGAGCCAGGTAGCCCTACACAGAGATGAGATGTGCCCATCCACAGAGGGGCGGAAGTGGCCGTGACGTTCCCTCATGAGGTCCAGCCGCACACCCTGCCCTTGGGTTCCATGGGCTACGTAAATCCCCCTCCAGAGCTAGAAAGAGGATTTCTGCTAATTACGCCCAAATAACCCTCGCTAGGGGCAGTTAGGGTGGCATGGTGGGCAAGGCAGGCCGGGAACAAGGCGGATCAGGACTCAGGCTGGTGCTTGCACAGGAGTTATGTTGGCGGTCTCACTAGCCTCCTCAGGGGTCTTCTCTGAGCCTTCTCCCCGGCTTCCGATGGCACTCCAAGGAAGACCCATTTAAGCTTGTGTTTGCTGCCGTATTGGGATTGATAAATGACCCAGAGGCATCCCCTAAGCCCCACCCCCGTCCAAAAGGTGCACAGATTCTGTTTAGAGCCTACAGTCTTCCACCTCTGAAGGCACCCACCAGCACCAACCCAACTTGCCCTACATCGTTTGTAGTGAGGTGGTCACCTCACCAGCCTGTGGAGAGCTCCCCAGAGAACAAGCTGGGAAAATGGAGTTCTCAGGGGGAGTCTATCCCTATAGAGGCCTGTTGGGAATCCGGGCACCTGTGTTCCCAGTGCCTCGAAGAGGGCTTGTCATTAGTGGGTGTTTAACGGACGTTCGATGTGTGAGCAGGTTGTGAGCTATCAACAGGATCGAGGATGGCAGCGTCCGGTCAAGCCGCAACCAAGCCCTGGCGTTCCTACCTGGGACTAGAGCTACTCTTAAGTGTCAAGGAGGTTGCTCTGTTAAGTTTTCAGGAGGTAGCTGCAGCTACCTCTTGGCCCATGAAACCAAACAGAAACAAAGCAGAGTGAAGCCCTAGCTGAAGCCCCTGACACTCCCGGGGCTTCAATTATTCTGGTAGGTGGAGAGGGCACAGAGTGGCTGAGAGGTAGGAGCCCCAGACATGCAGGAAATGTCTCTCTTGGCTGTCCATTGCTGGTGGCCCAGCCTGAGGAAAATCAGCCCAGGCCATGCCGAATTCCCACCACTATCTGGTCTCTAAATGTATGACGCTAACCTCAGTGCTGCCAGGACCCCACCTCACTTCCCGGTCCCATCAGCCCCTCCTCTTCCTGGGTGCTCATGCCACACTTTCTTCTCTCCCTTTATCTATTCATCCTCCGCCACCCTCCACACTCAGCTGATGGTCTGGCTTCTAAGTCAGAAGGAAAGACAACAGTAAGGAAAGGGAACCTATGAGCTCTAGCTCTTGTCCACCGCCTGCACAACCTGTGTCCACGGCCACTGCTTTCACCTCACAGGAAGCCCCCTGCCTCCCGGCCACCCTGCACCTGGCCATGGAGCCCAACGCCCCTCACCTGCCCGAGGACACCTAGCCCAACCACCCCCCACCCCCGCTCCACACACACACACACACACACACACACACACACACACACACTCTTGCACCATAAATCGTTCACTCTGCAACAGCTATAAGATCTCCCATCGAGGCAAAACAAAACAAAAATAAAACCAACCCCTACATGATCTTTTTCTACCCCTCTGTCTCCTACAGCTTCTGTAATATTTCTCTGCTTCTCCTCACACAGAAGTTCTCAGAAAAGTCGTCTATATTTCCTGTGTCCACTTTCTCTCCTCTCTTTCTTAACTTTCTCGAACTCACTCCCAACTAGAATTTTGGCCCTACCGTTCATTCCACTACAACTGCTCTTTGTCAAGGCTGTCACTGGGCTGTTGGGAAACCCAGATGTCAGTTATCACTTCTCAGCTTCCATGGTCTCTCGGCAACCTGACAGCACTGATCACCCTCCTTGAAACACACTTTCCGGTTGGCTCAGGAGACCTTTCCTGACTATTTCTTCAGCTTCATACTTTATCTGTCTCTCTCTTTTTTTTCCTGCTTCCTCCTCATCCTTTGGCCATCTAAACTCAAGAACACCCTTCAGCTCAGTCCTCAGATGCTCTGTTTCCACACCAGGTGATCCCATTCACTCTCCTGGCCTTGAACTCCATGCAACGGCTAAGGAATCCAGCCGGTCTCTCTCCTGGTCTCCAGCTTGTGCACCTGCTCCTCCTCGGAAAATAATCAGATGAAAAATGAGACTCCTGATTTCCACATTTCCCCCAACCAGCTCAGCTCCATTTCTGCAAGTGACCACTCCATTCCTTCCAGCCGCTCAGGCCAAACCCTAGAGCCATCTTTGATTTATTCTATTCTCTCACAACCCTGAACTAAACCATTAGCAAACCCAATTCGTGACCTTCAAAACATATCCAGCCTCCAGTCACTTCTCACTGTTACCATCTTGGTCCAAGCCCCCGCCGGCCCACCCTCGTGCCATGCAGGGGCCCCCCTGAAGCAGCGAGAAGGGTCTGCTGTGCTCCCTGGCTGTAGTGCCCCTCCAGCAATTTTTTTTTCAAGTTTATTTATTTATTTTGAAAGAGCAAGAGAGAGCATGAGTAGGGGAGGGGCAGAGAGTGAGGGAGAAAGAGAATCCCAAGCAGACTCCACACTGTCAGTGCAGAGCCCAACACAGGGTCCATGAAACTCGAGATCATGACCTGAGCCAAAATCAAGAGTCAGACACTCAACCAACTGAGACACACAGGCGCCCCCCAAACCTCCAGTTTTTAACCAACAGAGATTTACACCCATTGGCCCCTGTCACCTCTCTGACCACACACCCCCCCCCATCTACTCCAATCACACTGGGTCTCTCTCCCTTGAACAGGCCAGGACTGCCCCTGGCAGGGGACTTTTGTGCTAGGTGGTCTCTGCCCAGATACCACATGGCTTACCCCTCCCTTCATTCAGTCTCTGCTCACCATCCCCTTGTCAAAAAGCCTTTGCAGACTGCCCCAGCCTGCACAGCAAACCTTCCCTGGTCAGCGCGGCCCCTTTGTCCTGCTTGCTTCCCCCCTCCCCCCAGCCACAGCACCTTCTGCCGTGGTTACCTGTGCACTGCCTGCTTCTCCACATGAGAAGATAATACCATTCGGGAAGAGAGGTGCTTTGTCTGTTTTGCTCCGTGACTGGCACATAGAAGATGCTAAAGAAATAGTTTGGGGATGACTGCCTGATAAATCAATAGGAGGTTAACATATTGGAGTCTGTCTTTGCGTAGCTCTGAAATGCAGATAGCAGTACTCACCTTACAAGGTTGGGCATTTGTTCGCACACTCAAGGGCACGCTGCGAAGTCATTCTTTGGACCCAAATTCACCTCACTCCAACGCGCATATGTCAGTGATCACACACACATGTTGCCGGTGCCTGTCCCTTCCACCTGGAGTCCCTAAGGCATGAAACAATATAGTGGTTCATTCCCTGTGACCCAGATTAAAGAATCAACCCTGTCTGGGGGGCACCTCCTTCTGGGTGCTCCTCCCTCCTGCGGGGACCTGCACACACTTCCTGTGCAGACTGTAGGGGTGTCAGTGCTGGCCGGGGGTCAACCGAGCCTGGACTTGGCAGCCAGGGGCCCAGGAGGAGGACAGCTGCCGCTGGTGTGGCTCCCGGGGACGCAGGGACAGGATCTCTGCTGTTAGTGCTTCGCCCCAGGCCTGGCTTGGGGCAGCAGATGGCTGGCCAGACATCAGAACACAGCCAGGGCCTAGAGGAGCATGATTCCAGAGACACCACCAAGTGGAAGAGAGCAATCAATAGGGCTCAACTGCCGAAAGCCAAGGCCGTGTCTTTCCACAAGAGGACACAGCTTGGAAACGACAGAGCGGGGATTGTGACCTAGGTCTGTTTGGCTCCAAAAGGGAGCCTTCAACATTAGGATTCCATGCTTCACTTCTAGGGTTCTCCACGCCTTTCCCTCTGGCCTGCCCAGCGGGGAGGCTTCAGTCCAACCCGGCTGCCGCTGGCTTGGCCTAAAGGCAGATGCTCACAGAAGGATGGCCAGCCCTCTGGGGAGGAGGTCAGGGCAGAACTCAGGAAAGGTTGGCAGCAGCAGAGACAGTGTTCCGCTTTCCCAAGCACCAGCCAGCCTCTGCAATACAGTGGGGGACGTTGCTCCGGAGGAGAAATGACCGGTCTTGGTCAGTCTGGAAGGCCCTAGAAGCAGCCACAGACTCACCTTGTCCTGGCCCCTTCCCAGGCATTTCCTGGAGCATCAGCCCAGGTCACATGGGCTTGTAGGCCGTGAGGAAACACTCATTTGGGGCATTCCTGAGCTCCGGGGGGAGGCGGCTCTCCTTCCGGCCGCTCTGGGAATCTTGGAGCGCCATGTCCAAACGTTGGCTCTTGGGAATGAGGCCTGCCGGGGACCAGCTCTTTCCAGTTCTTCCTCCGTGTGGGCCTGTCCCCGTGCTCAGGCGGCCAAGGGGAACTGGAGGCTAATGCATTCACCGCGCTCCTCCTTAAGTAGGTATAGGACAGAGTTCCCAGTGAGGACAAACAAACACCTTGGTCAGGTGCTTTCCGGTCAGCTAACATTTCTGGATGTCAGCCTGTGCCCGTCAGCCCACAGAGGTGCTTTTCAGATACCTTCCTCTTCAGTGCTCCCCACAGTCGCAAGACACTGGCCCTCTCCCGTGTGATGGACACAGAGACGGAAGTCCAAAGCAGCCATTGGAGTCACCACATCTCAAAGCCGGGACGTGAGAGGCCGGATCTGAGCCTCGGCTCTTTGGCTCCCGTGTACCTGACAGCGCCTTCTTACGGCTTGTGAAGCCCCCCAGGCAGAGGTGGTGGGCAGGGGCTGCTGGGCTCAGGTTGGGGTCTGCTCTGTAAGGCTCAAGGGTATGTCAGGGGTTTACACGGGAGGAAATGCTTGGCTCACTCAGGCTGGGAAATCGGCATAGACTGTCAGAAGCAGCAAGTTTTTTAACAAGTGGAATAGCACCAAATAGCAAAGAAAGAAGAGAATAGTTGGAAAACACGGCCTCCGTCACACCTGCTAGAAAAAGTGGCACGCTTGGATGTGTGCGCATGTGTGTGTTTTACAGCGTCAAGTCCGATCTGGGTCGTGGACTGTGCTCAAACCCATGCACCGCTCTCGTGCACATGAAGCTCGAAAATGAACGTGGCCTTGCCTCCCTGAGGAGCAGGAAAGAAGCTGGAAGAGGACGCCAGATTTCTCGGATTTAATAAAAATTTTTTAGCAGCGTGAATGTTTCTAAAACCAGCGTACATTCTACAGCCACAGTGTACACACCGAATGGCATTTTTTTCTTTCCTACGCAGCTTTCGGCTTTACAAGTAAACCCACGTGCGAGCATGCAGGCCTTTCCCTCCTTCCTCAGGCCTGCCGCCCAAGCTCTCCATTTGTAATCACACCCGTGTCTTAGCGAGGTGGCAGTTGCTCCCGGGGATGTCTGTCCCTTCGGCTGTCTGTGTTGAGGATGCTCCTTTGCTGGAGGCCTGGTTCCTCTCCAGTCCTCGCTTCAGCTTTCCCCCAGGACCATCTCCCATCGCGCTCCTGGCTGGAGATGCTTAAAGCGCCCAAAGGCAGGACATTGTCATGAAGTCAGGGTTCAGGAGTCATTCCGGTGCTTAGGGGTCTGGTCTTGGCCTTCGGGCTCGCAGGCCCACGGTCCACCCGCCCTGGGCTCAGCCTGCTGCCTCCGTTCCCTTTGCCACCTTCAGGGTCCTCCTAGGTCTGAGCCCAGCCCTCCCACAAGGTGCCCCACTCATCCAGGGCTTTGAGCCCTATGCCCCTTGACCTTGGATCCATCAGCATGGGCAAGCAGTTCTGCCCAATTTCATGGATATCTGACTTCTAAGTCTCCATCCTGGGGCCACCACTAACTCAATGCAAGAAATGTTAATTACCTGTTGAACAGAATAGTGAAACAAATGCCTGAGGGTGTATCATTGGCACGCGCTCCAGCCTCCAGACCTGCAGCTGCAGGAGGGTGGGGACAGCCGTGTCTCGGGCTGGACCCAGGGGCTCCTTACAGCTGCCCATCCCCGAGAAGTTTTGCACACGCGGCACATCCGATTATAAGTCTGCCGCCAAGGACGTGGCGCTTGGGGGTCTGGTCTTGGCCGCCTCCAAGGACGTGGTTTGAAAATCAGTGTCGCTCCTTTACCTGTGAACCGAAAACCTTACGTCTGGATCTCACCATGTCTTCATTTTGCTGATGGTTCACAAACCACAGGCCTCCACAGTCTTGAACATATGTGTCCTTGGGAGTTCAGATTCCCAATCATCCTTCCTTCCCAATTTTTCCCGTTTCAGCAAATTCATTCCACCAGCTGTCCTGCTGGTGGGGGGATGGGGGGGTTCCCAGCACGGGCAATTCCAGTGCGGCGAAGAGGGACCCCTTCTCAGAGCAGCCAGATGCCCCCCTATCCAAAAACAAATTAATAAATAAATAAGGTTTCCGAGTAAAGTAAGACGGGCAAACGCCCTCCACCAGGGTCCCTGCACACCCACCCGTCGACCTGGTCCCCACCTGGAGGGCGTTTAGAAGGACGTCTGGAAATGTCCAGCGCAGCTTGGAAATGATTTCCGTTTCCTCTTCTCCCCCCCACACACCGTGAGCTGTTTTACAAAATTCAGATCAAAGCGGAACAAATTTGTGAGGTTCCCAGCTCTAAAACGCCCCTTCCTCATCGTTTTTGTTCACATGTTCACACCCTTCAGCATCAAAGGAAAACAAAACAAGACCGAAAAAGGCGTCTTCAGCAGGTTTGGCCTTGGAACCGCGGCAGGAGCTAAACGTTTATGGGAAATCTCATCTCAGGGACTTGGCCAAACCCAAACACTCGATGAGCCAGGAGGCTGCTGCCAGGCTTTGGGAGCAGCTTCAGCCTCGATTTGCGACTCTTTGGGGGTGCCCCCCATGCTTAGGGCAGTGAAGGACAAGTTCATGGACCCTTGCATTTCCCGGCCTCCAGAAACGGAAACGCAGAGACTAACTGACCCTCTGGACCCAGCCAGTGGAGGTCATCCACGGGGAGGAGAGATACGCAGAATTTTAATGAGAGAGTCTGGAGGAAAACAAACAAACAAACAAAAGAAATGAATGGAAAACAGAATTTATAAAAGAACATCACGCGTTTAAATTTAAACCGTGTGAGAAGGGCTTTTGTCATGGCCTTCGACTATTTAGGATTTTAAGGTCCATTGATTGCTTTCCTCACAGAAGGCTGGAGAGTACCTCAAAGGGAGCAACGTGTTAGATTCTGAGCAAAAACATCAGTCTTGCCTTGTTTTGGGGTTCCGCTCCTGTGCCCAGTAAAGAGGGAGGTTTCTGTCGGCACTAAATAAAAATGTTTTGCATGTGTCACACCCCTCCTTTATTTGAAACCCTCCAAGAACTTCCCAGGGCACCCCCTCCACCCCTGCTTCCCTTCCCCATCCTCAATCACGCAGGCTCCCTCCTGCCTCCCCCAGGGTCCTGAAGCCCACGTTTCCTTTGTTCCCAGACCTTCCCTCCACCCCACGATGCCACTCAGCCTTCAGCTGGCCCCTCCCCTCCCCCCGGAGTGCCCCCCATAACCATTTTCCTCCACCCAGTTTCCTTCACAACCTGTAGATTTCTGCGTCACCCGTGAGGCTCGCACTTCCCTCTCAGCCGTCCCTGCTGGGACACCCCCAGAGAGCAGCTGGCCGTTCTCCAGTCTCTGAAAGCCTTTGCCCATCGTGCAGCCCGTCTTAAGTTTGTTTCCCTTCTCTTCGGTCAACACCTAACTCACTATACCAAGAAGGAAGGCGGTGAAACTGTCACATGTTAGCTATTGACAAAGTAGCGCCCCGTTTCTGTTACTGTTGCCCACACGCCCTGAGGAGTTTTCATTGCTCCAATTAGCATCAGTAGGGTGGCAAGCTCATATTTCTCCAAACACTTTCATGTGGGTTACATTTGCAGTATATGTTAATATATGACACAAAGCATAGTACCCACTGTATTAGAAAATGAAACGGTTTAGTTTAATGAGTTTAATATAGAACATTGTAACTCCCCAGTCCTATAGACTGAAGCCTGAGGAAAAATGGAACACGGGGTTTTTAGCACGCTTGTGCAAAACCCCCCCAAGGACTTGCTCACAAGTACCTATGTCGTTCAGCACTTCCTTCCCCATAAATGCTTGGAAAGGAAACTATTGCCTTAGCACGTTTTTGATGACTCTATGAAAGAAAAGAGAGGAAGGCAAATCCAAGAAGGGGATTTAGTAAAAGAAACACAGAGAAGCAGATATGAAAAGCAAGCGAGAGGCAAGCAAAGGACCCCTGGGGAACGGCCTGGGCCAGGGGCTCGCAGCCCGAGCTGCACGTTAGGACCTTGACTCCCAGGCTGTGGCCAGGGAAAGCAGTCTTGGAGATGAGACGCGGGCAGCGGCAACTTTTGTTCTGTGGGTAATCTCATGCCGGGAGATCCCTGCTCTGGACCAGGGGTTCTCAAACTGAGGAGATGAAGAGAATCGCCCAAAAGCTTGTTAGGACACAGATTTCCCCCAGAAGCTTCAGATTCGCAGGTCTGGGTGGGGTCGGGTGCAGGTGTGTCTCTAGCAGGTCCCAGGCGTTGTGATGCTGCAGGCCCAGGACCACAGGGTGAGGCGGAGCCTGTGCTCTGGAGCTCGGGGCACTCAGCGTTCAAGGTTAAACGTACTGGATGATACGCAGGCGGTGACCGTGTGCTGTTCCAGGGGGGCAGGGGTCAAGAGAACTGGGAGATGTCAAGATCGAAAGGCACAGTCATCCTCTGGAGTGTTAACCCTGCCTGGGGGTCTCCCCCTCCACACGCGCCCTTCCCCTCCAGTGCAGGGAGCTCCCTGGGAGGAGCGGGAGGGGACTCCAGAGGTGGAGTTCCAGAACCTTGGAACCCTGACCTTGGTGGGACCAGCATCCTGCCCATTTGCCACTTCCAGGCTGTGGCCCCGGCCTCCGTGTTCCTGCCTCCTCTTACTCCTCGTTAATGTCGCCATTGCTCTCACTGCATCACTGGGACTCCCCAGGGGTACCCAGAACACTTCGTGCTACTCAGTTCCTCGCAGAACCGAGGGCAGCCAGCGGCAGGGGCTTCGGTCCAAATGAAAAATCCGGTTTAGCGTCCTGGTGGCTCAGTCCCTAAGCGTGTGTCTGGAGACATTGCCACCAAAGGAGGTTATATTATGGGAGGGCATTCAGGCAGACTGTGTGGAACGTCTTCTGTCACCCCCAGACCCAATCCCACTCTCTTGCACCTGCTCTCTGCCCTGGGGTCCCACACGGCCAGCGCTGCCCTCTGCCATCACCAGCGGGGGGTGAGGACGGCGGGAGAGGTGACGTTTATTCCCGGGCACCTTCAGTACAGGTCATCCTGGTTTCTGCAGTCGGAAGTTTGGAGCTCTGTCCAGGGCTACGTCTAGTGTATCTAGTGACTGGTCCCTCTCCCTTCTCAGAGGAGGGGATGACACTGTGTCCTGTCACACCTTTGTAAGGAGTCTCCTCATTAAACTCTTCTGAAGTGACCCTAATTTGAGCAGGCCGTCCGTTTTCTGCCGGGACCCTGACCGCTACACTCACCTTCACGTTGTATTTTCCCACGATGTCTGCATTTCGTATAACAAGCCTGCGTTACTTTTACAGTAAAAGCAAACCGTGAAGATAAAGAAGAAGAAAAGCAGCACTTAGCGCGCTGCGTGGTCCCGGGGCTGCTCCCTGACCTGGCTGACTCTGGGCCCAAGTGTCAGCCCCCATGGAGACACGGGGCTGACCCAGCCCCTTCATCGGTGCCTAAAAATCCCCAGGGGTGGATTCTAACTCAGTACTTACGGTGCCACCAAAGGCTTTGCTGAGCACAGCTCGGTTCCCGCCTGGAGTGAGATGGTTATAACTTTACTTTGCGTTACTTCCGCAGTTAGACCTGGGCAGACCTGGGCTCCGGTCCAGGCTTAGCCCGGTGACCTCAGACATGTCACCCAAACTCTCTGTGCCCCAGCCTTGTCGTTGGCAGAGTACTGCCTGTGGGGACAAATAAATGAGATAACAAATTTAAAATGCTTAGTATAATAAGCACCCAATTGTCCAAACGTGGGGACAATTTTCATTATAATTATAAATGCTGCTCCATGTAATGAGCAATCAATGAACCCAGGAAGTGAGTTATTACAGTGGGTACAGGAAAGTGGGTTATTAGGGTGTACCCACCTCCAGTTTCTTTTCACACAGGGCGACTGGGGCAAGGGGGCATTTTTGTCCCAGTCTGGCCTGGGCCCTTCTCGTGGTCCTCAGCCCTTATTCTGTCCATCCTCTGCTGGGCGGTCCAGACCGCCTGGGGCCCTACTTGCTCCGCCTCGGGGTCCTTGCGAAGCCCTCCCACCCGGGCCTTTGTCACTGCTGCAGAACACCTGCAGTCTGGGCATCGGCCATCAAAGCTCGCTCCATGTACGGAGACATCGCCGCTTGATCTCCGAGGAAGAAAGATCCCTTCTAGGGTCAATTTGGGACAAGCACCTTCCCGTAGGTCACCTGAGGGTTCTGTGACTGGCTCAGGGCGGTGTGGGGGCCCCTTTAAACGTTGGCTATTCAGGAAGAGTCTTTTCCTGAGTGAGATTCAAGCTGAGTCCCCCCACCGGGCCCCTAAGCAGACAATTCCCCTCCTCCGGTTCCCTGTCTTGCTGGCAACCTGCCCCTCCATCAGAGGCACCGCCAGAGCCTCCGTGAGTCAGCGCGGTGAGTTGGACGCCCATCGGGAGGGCATCCGCAGATGCGAAGCTAGGAAAGTAGACATGAAGCTGTGCGTGTCCCCACCTGAGAGGCGGAAGACACTTCCCTGTCCATCCTACGTGGACCAGAAGCAAATGCTCGCAAGGGAAGTTTTCGGGATGGCGCGCACGGGACAGCTGGGGCTCCGCGGGCTTCACCTCGCCTCGCGTCTCTCCTCTCCCTTCCGCTCATCTGCGGTCCCGGGTCTGTGGGAGAATCGAGGAGATCATGTCTGCAACATCTGTGTAGCTCAGGGGTCAGTTCCATGGTCTCCGTCATGTGGCCCTGGCCCCAGCTGCATGACGTGTGACCAACAGCGGGTTCCCTGTGGCGCCAGCCCCTCTACCCCCTCTGGTGGGCGTTCAACAGCTCCTGCCAGCCAGCTGGATCTTTAAAACATACATGAGTTCAAATCTTCCCCTCGAGTGAAGTTCTCCGACGGGTGTGTGTGTGTGTGTGTGTGTGTGTGAGCGCGCGCCTTTAGAATAAAATCCAAACGCCTCTCCAGAGCCCACAGGCAGAAGGACTTCTGCCTCTGGTTACCTTCCAGTGTTCACCAGAGCCACCCCTCTAACCATTTCCTGCCACCCAATCTCCCCAGCTGCTTCTCTGTCCCTTGTCAAGCCCAGCTTGCGCCCTCCTCAGGACATTTGCACTGTTCTCTTTGCCTGAAGCACCACCCCTCCATCTTCCCACAGCTGTCTCCTCCGTACCCTCAACTTAAGGAAACCTCCTCAGAGAGGCCTCCCCAGATCACATCACTCCACCACTAAGCCTCTGCCCCCAGGCATTGTAGGCAATTAGGGTCCAGAGGCATTTCCTTGGTAATTTGTTTTGGTTTTCATTGTCTGGGAACAGAAGCGCATGATGACAGAGCAAGGACAGACAGAGCCTTATCGCTTTCCATAGGTGTCACCAGGGCCCTGGAGCGACAGTGCAGAGCACATAGTAGGTGTATAATGAATATAAGAGGACCGGCTGGATGAATGATCCCCAGGTGCCTTTCCGGCTTAGAGACACGGGAGTCGCAGCCCCAGAACAGAGGCGCCAGGAGCAGCCCAGGCAGCCCCGCTGCCCGTGAACCTGCTGCACGACAGGGGTAATGGAGGTGGAAATGTCGACACATCCCCCTGCCGAGTGCAGGCCCCGGGCACCCCGACGAAGGAGCCTGGGGTTTGCAAGCAGCACGCGCTCAGAGGCAGACGTCCAGGTGTGGGGAGCGTGGGGGGCGCACGGACACTGGGGACTCCAGCAGGGACCAGGGGTAAGAGGCCAGGCTTGACACCCACCGGTGGGACCCTGGGCTTTGCGGCCAGGCAGCTTGCCCAGGCCACAGCTGGCCGGCTGGGCCGGGCCTCCCCGGGCCTCCCCGGGGACGAGAGCTGTGTAAACAGGAAGTCCAGTGCCTTTGATAAGCCCTAAGTGCTTGTAGGTCTCTTTGTCCCGAACGTTTTCTCTGCTGGGTTGAGGTCTCATCTCTGGTACAGGAAAATCAATTTCACACCTTTCCTCCTTCCTGACACAATCACCGTGCAGGGGTGGGGCGGGGGGCAGAGAGAGCGAGAGACGGAGAGAGAGGGGGAAAGAGAGAGGAAGAGGGGAAGGGGAGGGAGGGAACATGAATACAAGAGAGAAAGAGGCAAGAAACAGAAAGAAGGAGAGGGAGGGGAAGCGGAAGTTGTGACATGAAGGAAGATGCAAAGCACCGAGTGGTTATATAATTTCTCTAAACAAAACCAACTAAACAGAACATAACTTTTGAAGGCACTAAGCTACACAGTTTCAGAGGCTGGAACTTGCCTGCGCTGCTTGCTTGGGAAACACTCAAGTCAATAACGCTCCCCTTCCAGAAACGGGTCTCATCAGAAATTCCCTCTCCTAGCATGTGCTCTTCTCCCCAGGGAGGCGGCCAGAGCCTGAGGCAGTGGGGGGGGGGGGGTTGGGGAGGCGGGTCTCATGTCCCTTGTCCCCGGGAACCAGCACGTGGTCTCTGCAGCACGCTGGGCCCTGAGAACACAGGGACCGGGTAGGGCGTTCGGTTTCTGCCGAGCTGACCCGGGATTCGCACGGGTCCCGGCCGCCCTGCGCTCCGCACGAAGGCAGTGCTGAAGAGCGGAAAGCAACCCCTTTCGGGAGTGAGACCACATCGCTAGTAGCTAGTCGCGTGGCCTTCGGTATTTCGAACCTCGGTTTTCCATCCGTAAAATGGGGAGAACGAGAGTATCAACCTCTCGGGGTCATTGACCACGCTCAGGAGGAGCAAGGCAAGGGCGAGTTACCTGGAAGCAGAATGCAGGCGCCCACAGGGAGAGTGGGCGGCAAGGTTGTCGGCTGGGCACACCCGTCGACTCCTCGTGGGGCTTCCAAGCAGGCAGGCGGGTAAGGCCGCGTGCCCGGGGGGCCCAGGAAAACCTGTGTGTTCCCTGTACAGACTTGCCGCCTGTTCCGAGCGCCCGGCACAGGGCAAAGATGTATCTTCCAGTTTTTCAGGACGAACTTGTCGCACATGGACGAGTCATTCGCTGGCACGGGCTGGTCCCCGTGCTGTGTGCAAAGGCTGCCGAGATGAGTAACAACGGCCACTGATCATTAACCACCTACTGTATACATCTGTCTCCTTTATTCTCCCCACAGTGCTGTGTGGAGGGGGTTACTCCCGTTGTATAGACGGAGAACCTGAGGCTCTGGTGAGGGTGAGTCAAGTCCAAAGGCCATTTAGTCGTTACGTGGCAGAGCCCGCTAGCGCCTGCCGATTCCCCAGTCTTGGCCCGTAACCACCATGCGAAGCTGCCTCACGATAAGGACACGTCCTCAACCTCCAGGACCTTGAGGAGGGGGTAGAACACAGACGTGAAAATGAGCAAGATTCTGTGCAACGACCCTGTGGGAGTGGGACAAGGGTACAGCGCCCAGCCCGCACAGCCTCCCGGGCCACGGAGACAGCCCCACAGGGCAGGGGACATTGGCCCTTTGGAGAGAGAGGCGCAAGGAGCCAGGGCAGGGGAGACTGACTCCTTGGAGAAGAGACAGGGAATTTGAAGGGGCAGAGGTAGGGTTCAAAAAAGGTGGCGCTGGGGAAACAGGGCAAGATGCGGACTGAAGTATCACCCTCCGCCTGACCTCAGGGGCCACTCTGACGACCCCGCATCTGTGTGTGCACGGCTTTAACTCAGCGTGTGGAGACGTCCCGGCATCTCCTCTAGGATGACGGTAGCGGGCCCAGCCGGCTCATGCTCACCCAGCATGGGCATTGCCTCAGCGCTTTCTGAGTAGTCCTTTTCATTCTCTTGACCACCTCAGGAAGGAGGTACCATTCTTCATCCTTTTCACAGATAATGAGATGGAAGCTGTCACAGTTAATTTTATGTGTTAACTTGACTAGACCATGGCGCCCAGTTGTTTGGTGTTGCTGTGAAGGTATTTTTTTTGGACGTGATTAACATTTAAATCAGTAGACTGAATAGAACAAGTTATCTGCCATTGTGTGGGTGGGCCTCATGTAATCAGTTGAAGGAATTAAGAGAAAAAGTTGAGGTTCCCCGAAGAGGAAGGATCTGCCTCTAGGCGGCCTTTGGACTCGAGACTGCAACATCCACTCCTGTGGGAATTTCCAGACTGCTGGCCTTTCTCGTGAATTTTGGACTTACCAGCCCCAACAATCAGGTGTCTTGCCAAAGCAAACTTCCCTTTCCACCCGGCCCTATCAAGAAAGCTGGTTACACTTGCCACGAATCAGGAAAATAGCCCAGAAGCTTCTTCCTCGGGCGAGCTGAGAGCCGGCATTCATGCAGCAGTGATACACGGCCCCTCAGGTGAGGCGTCCAGGTGGTGAGGTATTAGTCACCTGGCCAGTCTCCCTAGGGGGACCGCAGGACCCCTCCTCCACTCAGGCACAGAGGCCGCAGGGCCTAAGGTCTGGGACTCTTCCCCTCTCCCCAGGTCACAGAGTTCCTAGGGTGCCCACGTGATGCCCCAGGCGCCAGCAGCCTGCTCGGAGCCACTCCTGGGGGAGGGCAGTAGCGATCTCTACACTGCATTTCCCTCGCCGGCTCGGTCTCGCAGGACGACTCGGAGATTGGCAGAGACTGGGGTTCCACAGGAAAGGAAAGAGAAAGAGGCCCGTGAATGAGGCCATGGCATTTGCCGAATCACCTCTCGATGAGTTTAGAAGATCTGCGGGGAGGGGGCCGCCTCCCAGGAGCACAGGCTTTCCCCATGGGAGCTCTGGGAGGCTCGGGGACTGCTCCCCCCAAGTTCTGACTGCTGCAGGTCTCCCCAGAGGCCTCCGTTCCTGGGCCAACGAGGGCCTTGGCTCCTTGGCTCCGTGCAGGGCCCGGGGCGTCTGGGAAGAGCTCCTCGGCTCTCTGCAGTGAATGTTGCTGTTTTCAGGTCTCCCAGCACCCGTTCCCTCTTCGTAATAGCACAGAGACTCCGTTTTACCGAATCTTCTCTCTCCTTCCCAGATCCCACCCTGGCTCCCTGGCTGGGGCAGGAGGCTGGGAATTGAGGACAACCTTTCCAAGACGGGCGGAGGGAGGTGTGACCTTTACGTGCAGACGGGCAAGGGCAGAAAATGTAAGGTCCTTCTGGCACCTGGTATCTGAACGAGAACTCCAGGGGGCTGCTAAACCCCCAGGGGCAACTCTGGTCCGTGGTCCGCCTTTTTTTTTTTTTGTCCCAAGCTGATTCTCCATTGTTTTTCCCATCCGCATGTCTGATCCGTACCCTTCAGGAAACGTCCATGCTGCCCGAGTGGGGTGGGGGCAGGGGGGGCTGAAGGATGCTCATTTCTAGCTGGCTCCGAGTCTTGAGTGACTTTGAACATGAATGCTAACAGAAACTTCTAAGTCAACCAATATATAGGCCCAGGATTACATGCCCTTCTACGTACAGGTGTGTTTTGTTTAAGAATTAAGAAACTTATTTAATTAAAATCATTAAGAAAATTACTTTGGCGGCTGCCAAGCGGGGGAAGCGTGGGTGGGCCACGGGGGATGGGTAGCTTAGAGCTCCTGAGACTGAGGCTGTTTGCAAAGGAGAGCCTTCCCAGGGGTCCTGCCCACCCCCTGGGGCAACGGAGCAGTAGGCCGTCCCATCTCTGTCCCCTCCGGAGCCTCCCGAGAAGCCGAGAAAGAGAATAAAGGGGTTCGGCCCCATCCTTGACAGTCTCCCCAGCCCTCTTCTCCCTCCTCCCTCCCTTCTCCACCTTGCAGAGTTCCGAGGTGCTAATTGGTCCATGTGAATCGCTCTTAAGTCTCCACTCCGTCCCCATTTCCCGTCCAAAATTCAGTCCCACATTTTCTATTGCCACCTCCAGCCTGATGCCCCACTGACTCCTGAGACCTCCTAAAATCTGGCCTTTGGGGCGCCTGGGTGGCTCAGTCGGATAAGTGGCCGACTTCGGCTCAGGTCATGATCTCATGGTTCGTGAGTTCAAGCCCTGCGTCGGGCTCTGTGCTGACGGCTTGGAGCCTGGATGGAGCCTGCTTCGGATTCTGTGTCTCCCCCTCTCTGTCTCTCCCCCACTCGCACTATGTCTCTCTGTCTCTCAAAAATAAATGTAAAAAACATTAAAAAATTAAAAAAAAAATCAGGTGATGCACAGAGATAGGGAGGAACACATCGAAGATGAGAAACAAGCAGAAAGCGGCTTTGGAGAAGCCATGTTTTGTTTCTGCTCTATTTCCGCATCTCCCGATGCACCACCTGGCTCTTCGCCTGCGGGCCACTCAGCGGTTGCTCCCAGAGGGACGCGATCGCCGCCACCGGCCGCCCACTGGAAATCGCACAGCTGTGACACCAAGGAGCCCCAGTCCTCCAGCCTCCCTGCTCTTCCTCCTTCTCTGAAGCCCGTCGCAGCAGTATCTTTGCAGTCCTTCTCTTCAGTTTTCTCCTCGCCTCCCCTTTGCCTGTTACACCCTCCTTAAGCCTCTGTGATGGCACTGTTCCCCCTGCCTTCTCCCTGGCATCCAGATCAGTGGCTAAAAGGCAAGTCATCCTCAGAGCCCACTGTGAATCCTTCTTAAAAGAGGAGGGTCTCTGGGGCGCCTGGGTGGCTCCGTCGGTGAAGCATCCAACTCTTGATTTCAGTGCAAGTCACAAGCTTACAGTTAGTGGGTTCGAGCCCTGTGTCAGGCTCTGCACTGACAGCTCAGAGCCTGGAGCCTGCTTCAGATTCTGTGTCTCCCTTTTTCTCTGTCCCTCTCCCACTCGCACTCTTTTTCTCTCTCTCAAAATAAATAAACATTAAAAGAGAGGGTGAGAGAGAGAAAGAAGCGTCCCTAGGCAGGAGAACCCCACCTCACCAGCCCCTGCCGGAGGTCAGTATTCGCACGACCTCTCGTAAGAAATCCAGAACCGAAATCAATAATTGCCCTTCACATGTGCACTGTGACTTTACTCCCAGTTAAGCAATCTTGGTATTTTAAAATCTTGGATCCATTACCGCAGCTCATTAAAAATAATCGTGAGCTTCAACATTCAATACAATAATTAAGGGTTCACAGGCAGGTTCCTGCCATTTCCTTTAAACCCTGAAATCCAAGTTCCCTCCTTTCCAGGTTATTGAAATGTGAAAGCAGGATCTATTCTGCCGGGCGTCAGAGGACCCTGTGTGTAATAGCCACTTTTTCAACCCTGAGGGTAGTCGGTATGCATCTGACTACAACAACAATTGATGATTTTATTTTGTTTTATTTTTAATTTATTTTTGAGAAAGAGAAAGAAAGAGAAGGAGCATAGGAGAGTGGAGAGAGAGAGGGAGAGAGAGAACTCTCGACCTGAGCCAAAATCAAGAGTCGGACGCTTAACAGACTGAGCCACGCAGGTGCCCCTGAACAATAAATTGATTTTAAAAAGTGGAGGACATGTAATTTTTAACCATTGAGAAGGCCTCCAGCCCATCCAAAAACAAACCCCTTGGAATTCTTCCCCTAAAGAGCCCCTGGGGCATCTTAACAATGTGGAGGAAATTCAGAGGAATCTGTGTTAGTTTGATGCTTCTGAGCCCTACCTTGAAGGAAAGAAAGTACAGAAAGTTAAATAAAAAAAAAAAAGGAGGGGGGGGCAAAACAAAGGGCAAAAACACAAAACAACGTTACATCCTGAGGCTGTGCTCATAACTAAGACAGGAGGACAGGAGTTTGGGTCCAAGATGGTAGGTCTGGCTGGGAAGGTAGGTGTGGGTGGCTCCCACGCCCGAGTGCACCCATGGTTGGGTACTATGCATAGGGACTCTTGACTGCCTGCGGGGCTCAGGGCCACCCCTGTCCTCTGCCACTAGGACCTACAGTCCCTGAGACGTGGGCGTGAAAGCGCCGGACCCTGAGCAGGGCAGAGGAGTCACAGGCATGCCGAGGACTGCAGGTGGTCTCCGGGTTCCGGGATCTCAGGAATCTTCCAGGAAACCCTCAGGTGCATGGTTGCTGGATGCCTAAGGCTTTCAAGTTCTCTCCTGTCCTTCCTTCTGCAGGATGGTCTGGGAGCCGTGATTAATCCGAAGAGAGCCTCTTGGCATTTTTGTTTAGCTAAATTTTTCCCCATTTTTCCAGGTTGGCCAAGTTAATTTGGGGATCTTGGTTCTGAGAACCAAGGCATTTGAAACTCTTTCCAGCTTTGTGCAAAGTCTTGATCAGAATGCTTACAGTTGGCGAGTGTCCCAAATGCCCTTTCCATAGCTTACCGTTCTTCCTGTCCTAATAAATGGCACCAAGAAACTGAGTCTGGCCCAGAACTCAGGACTCTGCGATGCCTCCCAGGAAAAAGGTTTTAGGATTCCCATTCGTGCATTCCATTTCACAGTCATCCTCGCCTCGCTCAGGTGGACTGTGACCCATTAATGCCTAAGTAGAAAGGAGCATGACTTTGCCTACTGCTTTCCTACTGTCTTTCCATTTTATCAGTGTTTTCATATGTTAAAGGTTCACCAAGTCTGTAATACAGATTTCCAAGCGTGTTTCCCAGAAAAACTTAACGAGAAGGGTCCTGATGAACCCTTCTTTGTCACAATGCGCAGAGCTGGGTTTCCCACCCCTGTTCCCCCTTTCCCGCCCCAAAATGGGCGTGGCTCTTTACACCAGCCTGGGCAGTGGGAACGGGAAACAAATAGCCTGTTGCACTCTCTTTCCTTCTGAAAGAAACGCATTTTCTTCCAAAGCGATCTTATTATTTTTATATGTTCCCAGTGTCCTTCATTACAGGTGGCTCTGGGCCAGCTCAGGGCTAATCGTGAAATTCACAAGAGATCCTGCGTAGATGGAAAGAATCCCTCACTAACTCCGGTAATTATGACATTTCTTTCTTTTTGTGAACAGAGTAACCCCCGATGTATTCTCGGCGAAGTTATTTATCAAATAAAGACTCCACAGCCTGTACATAATTGGATTTTTTAAGCTTTAAACTGATCCATGCTCTAGACCTGGCTCGTCGAGGGTTCAGTGGCACATAAGAAGATGAAATAAAGAGAACTGGAGAATTAGCGCTTGACAATGGCGATCTCTTGGGATGGTTCAGAGAAGGCTAGATTTCTCGGGAAGAAAAACAAAGAAAGATGAGACAGGAAGAGATGAGAAGCCTTATGATTTGGTTTAATGAGAACTGTTTGGGGAGCTGTGGCTTTCGGCCGTACCAACAAAATCTTCCCCTGGCTAATCCGAGGGCTACATTGGAATTTCTCTCCTCAAGATTTTAGTATTCCAGTTCTGTATTATTCTCCATGCCAACCATCCCCAAATGCAGACATAATGCCATCCCCATTTCACTGTGCTCATAGATTATGTAGGTCATGAGTTGGAACAGCGCCGAGGAGGGTCTCTGGGCCACAGTTGGGAAGACTTGGATGGTCAGGAGTGATGCTAACAGCTGGGGGCTGGACTGGACTCATCGGGAGGTGCTTTAACTCAGTGTCTGACACTTGACTGGATGACTGACATGCTAGGCTCTGCCGTGACTGCTGCCTCCTCCTTACCATGTGGGCTGGGTGGCTTGCAGCATGGTAGCTGGATTCTAGAGAGAGCAGCTGTGATGGTTCATTTTATGTGGCAACATGACTAAGCCACAGTTCACGGATATTTGGTCAAGTGCTAATCTAGAGATCACTGAGAGGTGGTTTTTTTTTTTTTTTTTAGATGAGATTAACATTTAAATCAGTAAACTGAATAAAGCAAGTACCTTCCATAATATGGGTGGGTCGCATCTAATCAGTTGAAGGACTCAAGAGAAAAAAGACTAACCTCCTCTCAAAAAGAAGGGATTCTGCCTCCAAACTGCCCTGAAACTCAAGAGTGTGATATTAACTCTTCCCTGGGTCTTCAACCTGCCAGTCCACACTGATTTTGGATTTCCCAGCCTCTATGATAATGCGAGCCAATTCCTTAAGATACATCGCGCGCGCTCTCTCTCTCTCTCTCTCTCTCTTCTCTCTCTTTCATATATATGCCCATGTATCTAGTTCTTTTTCTCTGGAAAATCTTAATACATAGGGGCCTGAGAGAAACTATCTCAGGGGAGCTTACCGGAAGACACGAAGGCTGAAGTATCCAGGCCTTCTTTGGCTGAGCCCCAGAAGTCACAGTGCATCCCTTCCTGTGCTCTATTGGTCAACCCCAGATTCATGGGTGGTGGTGGGGGGCATGTGGCTCACCTTTTGACAGGGGGAAGTAGCAAGGAATACGGGTCCATGTCTCACAGCTGCACACTATAAAATCCATAACGGCCCTTTGAGAACTAAGATCACCGGTGGGGAAAAGATTCCGGAAAACGGCCTAGGAAGCCGGGGGAAGAACAGGTTGAAGAGTACATCTGTGCCAAGAGCCCTGAAGCCACGGCACAGGCCTCTGCATGCGTTTCCCTACAGAGAGACAGGACAGGGACAGTCAGGGTCACATTTGTCCAGGTGTCACGTAGGACCAACTGTCAGGTGGACGGCTGCCGTGCCCTGAGCGTTGGGAGGACCCTGTAGCACAGGATCTAAACATCTGGTCGACCTAGGCAACTTGGAACAGCACATACGGGCAAGACCTGAGATTCGAACGTGGGTCGGATTGGTAGGACGGCTGAGCAATAAGCCATAAGATGGCTCCTCTCAGAGTGTTTATTGCACGGCAGGCTGTACTCAAAATTCTTTCATTGTCTCCTTTAGCTTTTAAAAATAAGCGCAAGGAGAGCCTGGGTGGCTCAGTCGGTTAAGCATCCGACTTCGGCTCAGGTCATGATCTCGAGGTTCGTGAGTTCGAGCCCCACATCGGGCTCTGTGCTGATGGCTCAGAGCCTGGAGCCTGCTTCAGATTCTGTGACTCCCTCTCTCTCTGCCCTTCCCCTGCTCGCACTCTGTCTCTCTCTCTCTCTCAAAAATAAATAAAACATTAAAAAAAATAAGCGCAAATCACCCCAAAACTTAATGGCGTGAAGTAACACCAATCATTTCATTTTTCATTCCTGTGGTTCTGGGTGACCCAGGCTCAGCGATGAGGGTAGCAGTCTCCCGGGGGGGGGGGGGTCTCTCACTCACAAGTCTGGCTGTTGCCGTGGGCCTGGGTGGATCCTCACCTGGGGCCGTCAGCTGGAACGCCTGTATTGGTTTGCTTATGAAGAGCAGCTGGATCCCGAGAGAGCGCTCCCTAACAGAGCTGGGCAGAAGCTGTACGACCTCTTCTGACCCCACTTCCAATCATGGAGCATCACTTCCGCTGCATTCTTTTTTTTTTTTTTTTTTTTTTGAGAGAGAGACAGATTGTGAGCGGGGGAGGAGCAGAGAGAGAGAGGGAGTCACAGAATCTGCAGCAGGCTCCAGGCTCTGAGCTGTCAGCACAGAGCCCGACGCGGGGCTCGAACCCACAGACTGGGAGATCATGACCTGAGCCGAAGTCGTACGCTCAACCGACTGAGCCACCCAGGCGCCTCTCCACTGCATTCTATTTGCTGCAAGTGAGACCCCGAAGCCAGACATACTCACAAGAGGAATGGCAAAGCATTTTCAGACATGCCTACAAAACCATTGCACACAGCATTTATTTTTCTCATTCTATGGACGAGGAAACCGAGGCCTTAATAGGCTGAGTTGACCGTGGTCGTTCACACAGATAGTAAGTAGCGGAGGACAGACTTGAAACCGGCTCAGGCAGCGTCCAAAGTCCGTGCATTTAACCACCGTGCTGCCCTGCCTCTGGGTGAGCCTGCGTTCGAGCAGGGCACATGAGGCATAGATATAGAGGGACAGAAATGTTATGATAAGCACCAGAAGAGAGGGGCTGATACGCTATTCCAAAAGCAAGGAAGGAAAACGAAAATGTCCTGCTAAGCGGGGTCAGAGAAGGCTTTCCGAAGCAGGTGGAATGGAGCAGAATGGGGGAGGGTCTGCTTAAGATAAGGATACACAGAGAAGCGGGGACACAAGCAGGGACAGGTGAAAGGATCCAGGCTTTCCTGGCAGGCGCAGGACGAGTGGGTATGCAGAGGCGGGAACGCACCTGGCAGCCCTGACCGATGCCCCTGCCTGTGCAGAAGGAGATTCGCGGAAAGAACGCAGGGGACGGGGCTGGCCAGCCTATTATGAATGTACTTGAATGCCAGGTTGAGGCCTTTCACTTTCATTTAAAGCCGCGCTCCCCAAAGTGCAGTCCCCGGACCGGCCGCAGGGGCAGCATCAGCACCACCTGGGAACTTGCAAGAAATGCGGATCCTTCGCCCCACCCCAAACTTACTGAACCAGAAGCTCTGGGTGTGGGGCCCGGCAAGCTGTGTTTTAACAAGTCCTGTAGGTGATTCCGATGCAGGCTTGGGTCTGAGACCCTCCCGGGGTAACTGGGAGCTTCTCAGCAGTTTCGGGCAGAGCGTGCTCTGATCTGTGCCGGCCTTAAAGCACATCGCCCGGTTGTGGCGAGTCGGGCAGGCTGAAATGAGAGAGCAGACACTTGTCTCTGGGAGGGGGGAATGCCCAATCGGATCAGTGTAGGGGGAGAGCCTTCCCTGATGGTCCCCCCTGCAGACCCCACAGGCACAGTTGGCTATTTAGATTTCTCTAAATATTTGAACCACGTGGCCCAGGAATCTGAGTATAAACTGAGGACCCAGGGGTCAAGTTACAGACTTGGTTTCCTGTTATGCAATCAAGCTACTCTCCGCAGTTTGCTTGGGGTGGGAGTGAGGGGGAGCATCGCTTGGTCAAGCATTTTCTCTTGGCTTCCCATGCTTCATTACAAGGTCTCCTGGCTCTGCCTGAGGCCCACTGATATTTCTAAATCACCCCTGCAGAAGAGATTTCATAATATGCTGTATCGGACAGGGTTGAAAATTAAATGAGATAATTTCTGCAGGCTCAATATTTATTAGCTATTTTTATTATTATCATCCTTGCCAGCACCATCATCATTTGTATTCATTAATTTCTTCATGACATGTGTGCTGTGTACCGACTGTGTAAGGCGCTGAGAACACAGTGGGTATCCCCTGGCTCTCCTCCGCTGTCCGTTGGTCTCTGAAACAGACCAGAACATAGGTTTTAGGGTTTAAAGATTGGGGTTGGAGCTCTAAGTTTTATAAAGCATTCACTTCATCATCTTGGAAAACCACATCTCTAGGCCTGTTTATTCATCGGCAGATGGAATGAAAAGACTTGCAGATCAAGATTGTGTGCGGATCAAATGCGGAAAAGGACCGGAAGCCTCTTCTTTTACTCTTTGTGAGTAGTCAGGGCTAGGCGCCCTCAGGTGCCAAGAAACTAACGCTGCTCCCTCCTTCCTCCCCCAGCCCCTCCATGCCAGGGCCACACTCATGCCTGGTGCTTCCGTCTCCCATGTCTAGGCCAGATTCCCCACCGCGGTATTGCAGGTTTCACAGTCTCTTTTTTCTGGGGCCTTTACTAGCTGCTCCTGCCATTCAGGAAAAGCCAATTATGTAATGAGTCAATTTGCCTAATGACTACTTAGTGAACAAATCAGATCCACAGAGTTGTCAATAACTTGTTTCTTTTGGCTCTTTACAGAGTGTGTGGCAGTTCTTACTGGATGGGATGATTTTATCAGCCTATCGACATTGTAAGGGATGTTCCACTTGTGCTGCTGTAGGGATCTTGGAGGGTACTGAGGCAGAGAGGGGTCCTCTGATGGACGAGAAGCAAAGACCGTCAGCACATGGTCCCATTGGGTGGCTTGACTCAGAGAGGGAGGGACTGGAGGTAGCAGGAAGATATGGAGACAGAGACCCTGGGTCCCCAGAGCCCCAGCTCCCAGCACCCTTAGGCTCTGCCATCCTTCTAATATAAGTCACTGGAGACTTCGCAAATAATTTTTTAAATGTTTTTGTGGAATCTGCAAGCTGGTCATTGAACAAAGTAGCCAATGATCCAGACACCGATTTGCATACAGTCAACTGGCCTTTGAGGAACTTGTTTAGGCCCAGACAGACCCTCCCAAGTGGATTTCCAATCACTTCCAAGCACACGTGACAGAGCCTGGTCTCTAAGGCACTGCGATCAGAATCATCTCTGACAGTCACACGCCCTCTGACTTTAACTGGAAGCCCAGGACATTTACCAGTGGTCCCAGCACAGGCCATCAAGGAGCTGCTTTCCAGAATCCCAAGTGTGGGACTCAGTGCCACCTGAGAGGGTCAGGCCTGGAAACGTCTTAGGTAACATCTCTATTTTTCCTATGTCTCACCTTCCTCAAAATTACCACGTTCCCTACCTGTTTCAACAACTTTTCTTTTCTAAGCCAAGAAAGAAGGTCAAAGAACATTCCCCAATAGCAGATGGCCTCTGCGTATGCTCGGCTTCCAGGTGGGGCCAGAGGGACTGGACGGGTGGCCTTCACCTTCTTCTGCTGCTCAGCGTCTGTGGTTGTGTTAGCCGTCCCCGGGGCCCGGCACCTGTGTGTTGCAGCAGCTGTGGTCCCACTGAGCATGCGAGCCCCGAGGCTGTAGCTTCCTTTCACCAGGAAGAAGGTGGGGTTCCCAGAGCGGAAGCGACCAGGGGTCCCAGTGGGCTCACCACGGGTAAGGCTGAAATTGTACCACCCTCCCCCTGCACTTCCTTAGGGGGAGGAGAAGAGCGAGGAGGACGAGGGGTCTAGTAGAGAAGTTCACGGATGGGGTTCTGTCCTCACATGTCACATGTGAACTGCGTGGGAGGACCCCACCCCCTACCAGAGTAGCGGGCAGTGAAGGTAACACCTCACGGTTTCCTGCACCAGGAACTTGCCTCAGGTGTAGGTCCGAAAGAGACAAAGCTGGATTCCTCCTGCAGGATTCGGAGCCGCTCCATTAGCGGCAGCTGGGTCTCTCTGTTGGGTCTCCCTAGGCCCATTGCCCCAGCAGGAGAATCGGCTGAAACACAAACCAGATCAGATGTCTCAGGCCCCACATCCCATTCCAGAAACCCCTTGTCCCGAAGACAATTCCCAAAGTCCCCAGTTTGGCACATATGGCCTTCATTATCCGAGTTCTGTCTATGTGTAAAGCCTCGCCACCCACTCTGGTATTTCACTAAACCGCAACGCCACTCGCAAGTTGTCTCACATGCTGGGCCCCGTGGACAAATGACTCTTTTCTTGTCTCAAGGCCACCTCTTTCCAAGTGTATGACTTGACTCGGGCTGCCTAGCTCACGGTCTGGGTGGCTTCAACGACACGCATATGTATTCTCTCACAGCTCGGAAGGCTGGAAAGATGGAGATCAAGGTGGGATTCTTGAAGACCCTTGAAGGCCGGGTCCTCCTGAGGGCCATGAGGATTGTTCCAGGCCCCCAGCTGACTTGCAGATGGCCCCCTTCTCCCTGTGTTGTCACACGGCCTCTCCTCTGTACGTGCCTGTGTCCTAACCTTGTCTTATGAGGACACCAATCGTTTTGGCATAGGGCCCTCCCTAACAACTTTGCTTTAATTCCTTCTTTAAAGATTTATCTCCCAATACAACCACATTTGAGGTGCTAGGAGTTAGAAGGTCAACGTAGGAATTCGAGGGGACACAATTCAGCCCGTAACACCAAGTCCCAAGTAGGGAGAGCAACTGCTTTGGTTTGAAGGGGACAGAAGAGGGTGTTCAAACTGGGGCAATGCTGAGCAAGCCCGGACAGCCGGTCCCCTGGCCCCAAGTCCCTGCAACCTCAGTGTGCGCGGGGTGTGACTTCTTTTACGTCTCCATTCCTTGTTCTCCTGAGGCTCTGCCTGCTTACGAGGAAGTCCTTGGGTGTAGGGGCCATTGGTTATTTATCTCTGCAGCCACCTAGCATATATTAGGTGTTCAAATATGCAGAGGAATTAATAAATGTTCCCTATGTTCTGGATCCTTCCTTTTCTCGTGCCTCTTCCTGGAACCCCCTTCCTCCTTCTCTTTACTTGTAGTATTTTTTTTTTTTATGTTCAGCCCCTAACAAAAGCCCGCCTAGAATGCAGAAAACCATTCCAGATTCTTCCACTAGAACTCGCAGGAAAGGTTTCTCCATCTTTTGTGCCTGGCCCTCCTGACCCACGGTCCTCTGCCTGGGACTCTGTTTTGTGGGAAGAGACTTAGTTCTGACTGTGTCTCATCTTTTCCAAAGGACTGAGTGCAAGACGCTTGCCCAGCCCCTCTGTAAGGAGACATGCTCACCTCAGTTAAAGTAATGCCTCCCGCGAAGCCCATCCTTATCTTGGTTTACCTCAGTCCACTCAGTGCCTGAGGAGTGAGGTCCAGAGAAGGTCAACACGGGGGGCCGGGGTGGAGCTGAGAGGGTCCTTTTTGGGTTGCAAATCTGCTGTGGTGGCTGACCTTCGAGTCAGGGGGTGTCTGGCCCACCTTGTCCTCCCGCCTTGCATCCCGCTCCCCCAGGGGCTTGATTGAAGCCCCCACTGGCTGGGGGCTCGCCGAGGGTGGGGTCACCAACTCCACTATGCCTTTTTCATGGTCTGGACACAGCGCCTGCAAGATCTCCCCAGCATCACCTGCCCTGAGCCCATCTGGGACAGGAAGGCGACTGCACCTGTTTGAGGAATAAGAGAACTGAAGGCTCCTGAACTATAGCTGAAGACCACAGATGGCTCTAAATTAAATTCTGTGCATCACTACAATCACAAGAGCGAATATGTCTTCTGTGCCAGATCCTGTGCAAGGGGGCTTCCATGCATTAACCCATTTTCAACAGACTACACCCCAACCAGGCTGGTTCTCTTGTTACATTGCAGATGAGGAAACCGAGTCACAGGGAGGTTAGACTGCCTCCTCGAAGACACAGACCAGGCGCGGTAGACTGAAAGTTACACCCACGTCACCTCTCCAGCTCTCTCATGATAGCTCTTCAGGTTCGTGTGCCGGTCTAAACCAGAGTTGAGATAGAAACGCTCAAACGGAGAGTTTACGAACACACGCGCCTACAGGACTGGGCCACCCAAGCCCGTCCAGGGCATGCGCTGTGTGTGCGCCTGGCTAGGAGCTCACCCAGACGGATGCGTCACGCGGGCCAGGCGCACCTGCACGCTGCCATCTCCATGCCTCCCTTGGCCTTCGCCCTGCCCTGTGCTCCCTCCCCTCTCCCTGCACTGTCCCTCTATACTGTGGTCATGCTGGCCACACTGTGGCCTGTTTTCATCACAGCTGTGGTCAGGGCCACGGGAATTAGGAGGGAATTAGTCTCTAATTGTATCCTGTGAGTCATGACCATCTCGCAGCTAATAATGACTCCAGTTAACCCCTGCATGAGAACTCGAAAATCTCGGAGCTCTTTTACCCGAGAAGACCCAGTCAATCTTGCTCATCACCTCATCGGGAAAGCAGGTGGTTTTGCTGATTCTCGTCTTCTTGGCAATCTAAGGGCCAGGCACAAAGACAGAGGGTGGTGGCCCCTTTGCTGTGTGACTAGAAACCAGAAGCTGGCTTCAAATGGGGCGGAGCTAGTGGGATCCAAGCAAGGCAGCTGCCTCTGTTTGGCCCTTCTGGAGAGAATACAGATGGGACAGACGCTCCCCACAGTATGGGTTATTGCAGAACAGACAGAACGTTGTCCCTGCAGAAGAATCCGTAAAGAGACAGAGAGGAAAGAGGCAAAACAAGCGCAGAAAGGAGGCACTGAAGAGCGGGCACATGGAAGTGATTGGAGTCTTAAGAGATCGCCTTACACCCGAGGGAAACCAAGCAGGTGGTGGTGCCCGGGGCTCGAGGGGGGTTGAAAGTAATTATCCCCGGTTTATTCTTCAGGACGGCGTCGGTTATAGCTGAGCAAGAAGAAAGCACATCCACCCCTTCTGATCTCTGACCTCCTTGATGGCACCAACACCGGGACCTGGACTGTAAACTGGGCAGCGAAGACAAATAGGTCGGGCAGCCAGGTCCCAGAGGAAGCCGTGCATGTTCAAAGGAAGGCTGCAAATCTCGGATCTCTGAGAATCTCACAGCTATGAGACAGAGCAAGAGTGCCTTAGTGTCCCAGTTTGCCGTGTGTGGCATGGACGTTTGAGACTCCGAGGATTAGGGACTGGCTCCGGGTCATCATGCCGATGCAGGGGCAGGGCTGGGCCTGGAATCCAGAGGTCTGCCTCCCAGCCAGGGGCCAGAAGCACCCCTGCAGACCAGGAAGAGCTCCTCATCTTGAAATGCCCTTGGGGTGGGGGCCAACTTGACCTTGAGCATCTGAGCTCAGCCTCTTTGGACAGCTTGGCACACATCTTTCTCTCCAGCCCCGCCTGTGATCCGCATGCATAATGCAGGGCTTAAGAAAGCGATTTTTTCCCCCTTTCTGAAGAACATCAGGCTTTGTTTATCTATTTCCCTTTTTCTCCCTCTTGTTTCTTTCTCTATTTCTTCACTTACAACGGACCAGTGCCAGGCACATAATAAGTATTCAACAAACAGCTGCTAAGTGGATTAAGTACTTTCTTCTTCTTCTGTGTTTGATCATGGAATTAATATAAGTTCAACTGTAGGAAATCTCGTAAAAGTATAAAGGGTAAAGAGGAAACTAAACTGTCTTTAAATTTCCACAATTTAGATAAATACATGCTAACATTTAAGTACATCTTCTTCCAGTCTTTTGTAGATGCCTAAGCTTACACATCCGGTCAACAAAGCTGGGTCATAATCTATACGCGATTTTTATGTATTTATAATTTTATTTATATATAGTCGGTTTTTTACTTATTATTTCAACAGAAGTATTTTCCTCACAGTATTCAAGTTTCTCGGGAAAAAAATGCACCTTACGGCTTGCTCCTAATGCCATCATACGATGGGTCATAATTTTCTAGCCCGTCCCTTCCTAAAACAGCACTGCAAGAAATAGCACCACGCACAGACCACCGTGTGTCCCCGGGGCTCTCTTTAGGGTCATCCCTAGGGGAAGCTCTGGGCACGCCACACCCCAGATTGTCCCGAGGACACTGCAGGTGGGTTCCTGCGACCTGCCCACAGGTCTGTGCCTTGAGAACACTTCAGGCATGTGAAGTTCCATGAGTACTTACCAATCTGTGGCTCTGGGTCATTAAAAATGTCATAAAAGGGGTGCCTGAGTGGCTCAGTCTGTTAAGCCTCTGACTTCGGCTCATGATCTCACGGTTCGTGAGTTCAAGCCCCGCATCGGGATCTGTGCTGACAGCTCAGAGCCTGGAGCCTGTTTCAGATTCTGTGTCTCTCTTTCTCTCTGCCCCTCCCCCTGCTCATGCTCTCTCTCTGAAAAATAAATAAACATTTTAAAAAACATCATAAAATAAGAAAAGGAAGGTGGAACAAAGACGTGGAATGCAAGAGAGGACAAAGGCCAGAAGCACACACCAAGAGTCTGGCTTAAGGACAATGAACACTTTGTCAGCGCTGTGGCCCTCCCAGGACATAGACAAGCCGAGGCACACGTAGTGAGTGCGCGGCCACTTCTGTATTGAATGCCTATAGGGCAGTACGAGGGTGCCTGTCTTTCTTGTAGCCTGGATGGTTCAATAAGCATTAATATTAAAATAAATTCCAGTGGCTCTCCTTTGCTTGGAAAATGGCCAAGGTTTTCACTCTCACCAGATGGAAGTGCCAATTACTCAGACTTCCAATCTGAGCTGGTCTTTCAGACTTTTTTTTTTTTTTTCCACTTATCCGCTCGCACAGATTTGAGACCCCAGCTGAGAGAAATCTCTCTGTGATCTGACCATATCCCCCGGTTCTTCCTTGCTGAACTTTGCGGAGCCAAATGCTTGCCCCTAGAAGGCCACTTCCCTCCATAGCTCCACTCAACTCCTGTAGAAGTTCGAATTTCTCCAAATCTGGGATTTACTCAAGAGTCTGGTTTTAAAGGTCTCACGCGGGGCCTCTGCCATGTCAAGAATCAATGGATCAGATGAATACCAAAATGTCACCCCTTGAACATGTCATCTAGTACCAGAAGGAAGGCACAAGTAGAAAGCACGCTTTGTCCCCATTTAATTGAGAAGGAAACAGAGGGCAACAATCCCTAATGGTGCCTAACACTGGAGGGCTGGGGGAGGGGGTATTAACCTGACTTCGCCTTGGCTTCTGTGCCCCAGGCTGAAGCAAGGCACACAGTTCTCTTTCTTCTGATGAAGATATTCCTCAGCACAGCTGAGACTTTCCATGGAGTGAAATTCAGCATTTGGATCTAGGAAGCCCCAAACTGAGTTTTTGTTCAATCTGAACCAGTCCCAAAGGGAAAGAGCCGCACCCGATTGTAAGTGGGCCATCACACCCTCGGACTTCCTGTGAGCAAAGTGTAGAGCAGGAGGATGCCGCTTGCTTGACCTGCTTTCTTTCCTGTGGGGGAGGAGCCCTGGAAACCTGGCTCTGACTAGGGGTGAGAGGCCACGCTGGGTAGTGGAGACTATTTTGCACCCTCTGACCAACGTGTTCACAACATATCTGGGTCAAGAAGGGAAGTGTCCATCTAGATGCAGAAGACCAGATACCGGGGAGAAAAGATCAGAGCAGAGGTTTCAAATGGGGACTGGGATAGTTAGTGGGGGGCGGGGGGCGTGTGAAACAAGGAATCCCGGAAGTGTCGAGGAAACTGGAGCTAGCTGATCTTCTTCATTTACGTATTTCAAGGAAAGAATTCAAATTTCTAAAAATCAAAAAGTAAACACATTCCTATGATCCAAGTAACACTTGTTTTCCATATTGTTTTGTTTGTAAGGGGAGTAGATATTCTCAAATGAACTAAAATATTTTTGAACCTCTGTCTTATTTCTTGCCTTTTCGTCTGTGGCAACCACAGCTGTAAGCATGGGGTGGGCTTTCCCAGTGATTGCTTTTTATATTTGCACAAACATGTATCTTCATGACCTGTATATAGTACTGGGGTCTCTGTGTGTGGGTGAGTAATTTAAACAGTATTGCTCCATACTCGTTTTTAATTTAAAAAAAATTTTTTTAATGTTTATTTATTTTTGAGACAGAGACAGAGCATGAGTCGGGGAGGGGCAGAGAGAGAGAGAGACACACACAGAATCTGAAGCAGGCTCCAGGCTCTGAGCTGTCAGCACAGAGCCCGACTCGGGGCTCAAACTCCTGAACCGCAAGATCATGACATGAGCCGAAGTCAGGACGCTCAATCGACTGAGCCACCCAGGCGCCCCTCCATACGCTTCATTCTTCATCTTGCTGTTGTATCAACAATATTGTTGAGCTCTATCCACACTGACACATATGAGGTAGTTCATTTCACTTAACGTCTTTGTATAGGTCTATCATGTGAATGTCACACAGATTTATAAAGTGATCGATGCAAATTTATGCTACTACCAGTAGAGAAAGAGATGTCAAGTTGCTCTACATTCTCTCCAACCCTCTGTCTTTCTCACTTGGGCCCTGCTGGTATGCGTGTCTCACTGTGGTTTTGATTGGCACTTGTCTGGTGGCTTGTGCTGCTGACGATTTTTGTGTGTCTGTCATACGGATGTTCCCTTAGTTTGCCAGGGCTGCCATAACAAAACACCAGAGACTGGGGCACTTCAACTACTGAAATTTATTTTCTCATAGTTCTCGAGGCTATAAATCCAAGATCAAGATGTAAGCATGTTTGGTTTTTCCTGACTCCTCTCTCCTTGGCTTGTTAGATGGCCATCTACTTGCTGTGCACGCATTCCTAGCATCTCTTTGAGTGTGTGCAAATTTCCTCTTCTTGTAACAAAACCAGTCAGATTGTAAGGACCATAATCCACTTATTCTTCTTGTAAGGAGACCATTCTAACAGTCTCATCTTAATCACCTCTTTAATGGGTCTATCTGCAAACACAGTTCAAGTGCTGAGACTTTATGGCTTCAACATACGAATAGAGGGGACACAATTCGTTTCATAACAACCACATTGTTATAATTATTATAGCTTTATAATATGACTTTTACATGTTTTACTGCATTGATTCCTTTCCTTCTTCCTTTTCAGAAGGATTTAAACGAGTCATTTAGTTTTTTTTTTTAATGTTTTTTAACGTTTATTTATTTTTGACAGACATAGAGACAGAGCATGAGCAGGGGAAGGGCAGAGAGAGAGGGAGACACAGAATCTGAAGCAGGCTCCAGGCTCTGAGTCGTCAGCACAGAGCCCGATGCGGGGCTTGAACCCACGAACCACGAGATCATGACCTGAGCTGAAGTCGGCCGCTTAACCGACTGAGCCGCCCAGGCGCCCCATTTAGTTTTACTCTTCCAATAGAAAGAGAGGCAGGTAAGAAGAAAGGAATTCGTGAGTAGCTGAAAGCAAGATCCGGAGGGATTCCAGGAAGTGCTGGAGAAGTAGCACTCAGAGCCGAAGACAGAGCTGTGAAGCATTCTGAGCGCCTCAGATTTCTCTCTTTCAACCTCTTATTGCAGGTAAAATAGGGCAATGAGTCACTTGGGTCCAGTGGATTGAAGACCCTACCTTTTTCTGGAACAATCTGAATGTGGGAGGCAATTTCTTTTTCTTTTCATCCAAGTCATACTCTCCCCAGCGGACCAAAGAGTAGAGTTTACTGTAGCTTCCCCATGGGCCTTGTGACACCTTTCGCTTTACGACTACTAACAACAGCTACCATTTAATAACATTAAATTAGGACCTAATTTAAGTCTCTCAATGAATCTGTGAATTACACATTTCTCATTCTACAGATGAGGAAACGGAAGTTTATGGAAACTAAATCCTGTCCCAAGATGTCATTCGTCATTAATTATCAAATTAATCCTGGGCTAGTCTGACTCCAGATCTCATCTCGCCCCCTGGCTTATATCCTCTCCTGGCTAAATAAGAGCCTCAAAGCACTGGGTCCATTGTCCTGGGTACCAGATCTGAAGGGAGAGGACTTGCCTAAGGGTTTGATTCGTGGGGCAAGAGAGTGATTCCAAGGATTTTCTAACCAGGGTTTTCGTTAGGCCAAAAGGTACCGTATGAGAAAAGTGGATATCCAGGCATAAATTTGGGAAACTAATTAATAATGATATTGCTAAGAAGCGAATCCAAGGGAGGCCAATCTAGATGTTCTCTGATTTCTTTCCTACTATAGTGTCCCTCCCACATTCATGTCTACCTGGAACCTCAGCATGTGACCTTATTTGGAAATGCAGATGTAAGTAGTTCAGATGAGGTCATAATGAATGAGGGTGCGTCCCACATCCAAAATGACTGGTACCCTTATAAGAAGAGGAGAGCACACACGGAGGTACGCACAGAGAAGAAGGCCATATGAAGACAGAGGCCCACATTACGCTGCCACAAGCCACGGATTGATGGCAACGGCTAGAAGCTGAAGAGGTAAAGAAGGACCTTCCCATAGAAGCTTTGGAGGTGGTGTGGCTCTGTGGACTCCTTGCTTTCTGACCTCTGGCCTTCTGAACGATGAGAAAATGCATATCTGCCATTTTAAGTTACACAATTAGTGGTGCTTTGTTACAACCGCCCTAGGAAACTAGCATACACACTGAGAAGTGGGCAGACGTATCCCTGATAAGTAATTGAGGTGACTGCACAATACTTCTACTTTTTTATTCTTTTGATTACCTGACTTGTGGCATTATTTCTGCTTCTTGGAAGGAGAGATGTAAATGAAACAAAAACTTGGAGGAGCCGGGGCTGATCTTGACATCTTTGTTTTAGGCCGTGATGGGCTTCTCGACATGAACACCGTCTGGCATAGAGTAGACTCGGCACATGTAAGTGGGTCAAATGAATGAATACATTTATGAATAATGGGCTTGGGACAAAGAAGCGATGATTATACCTCTTCGTGGAAATCAGGCTTCTTCGTATCTTTCTTTGATTCTGTTGCCTGTGGAGGGAAGTCTGGTGTGGTGTATTTTAGGGAATGGGCTGGAGAGTCAGACAAACTCAGACTCACCTGCTGTGTGACTTTGAGCCAATAACTTAGCCTCGCTGAGCCTTTGTTTCCCTGCTTGTGAATGAAGAGCTCAATGACTGTTTCAAAGAGCTAGTTATCAGGGCACCTGGCCTATCCTATGAGCACATATGGTTATGAGTACTGGAGTGTTGATTTCCTTCCTCCCCCTGGCTCTTCTTCTCCAGTAGGAGGTGCATACGTGCTACAACCCTCTGCAAATAGGAAGCTTCTTGCACACATTGTGTGTGTGTGTGTGTGTGTGTGTGTGTGTGTAGGTCTGTGTGATGTGTATATTTTTAGGTAGAAGGTATGTACAAAGTAGTATGTGTGTACATCAAATGTCTGTCCTTAGATATACCTGAAAAACTACGACCTCCCTTGGTAGTTGCTGAATTCAGCTCTAGAAGACTTAATGTTTTCTTAAAAGCCCTCTTCTCAGAGCAGAGCATCAAAGAATTGTCACTAAGTCACACGTTTTAAATCTCTGTAACATTTCCCTCATTCATCCCAGGACTGTCAACACAGCTGTTGCCCGGCTTAGGTGTAGACAGCTTTCTAAACAGAGTGGCAAGTCCATCGGTTCTGGTTTAATAGACACAGTCTTAGACATGTTCCAATTGTGGCTACTGTATTCAATAGACCATCTTGTCTGGAGGAAATAAAAAAGGAATAAAAAAAAAGAGGGAGAAGAGAAAGAGGTCAATCTTTGATATCTGGATAGTGATCCCAGGCGCGTCTCTCCCAGGGAAGAGTTTAGGAAGAGAGAGTGGCTGGGCTGCAAGAGTGGACATGATGAGCCTGTTCCAGGATCGATATGCCAGCATCGCTAACACGGAGCTGTGACCCTGGGGAACATGCTCCCAAGATGTGTGTGAGGAAGCAGCGGGAAGTCTGACTGCTGAAGACAGCGGCTCCAGGTACCTTGGAAGGAGATGTTGGCAAACAATTACTCTGCATAGCCTGGTCTCCAGCCAATTTCTTAAGCTTCACCAGATCCTATAGCCAGAGCGACGTGGCTTCAAGGCCCCATTGGCTGATTTTAAATCCAGATACATATCCAAACTATTAGAGGACATTGCATCAGTGCTTTTATGGCTTTGCAAATCCATTCTTTGTCTAATGCCGTAGACACCTTGGGCAATGGTTTGGGTGACTGGGAGGAGGGGAGAGCAAGAAATCCTATAAGCAAGCAGCACTGTCATGGAAGCTAGGTCCGACTCCAGTGCACTGCTCTCAGAGCCCCTCATAATCCGGCCTCAGCTCCTCATCCTGGTCTAATTTCCCATAAATCTACATTGGCCTTCCTGGTCTCCAGCTATACTGAATTCCTCGCCTTTCATGGATGCAAATTAGCACTCAAGTCAATGTCTTTGCACTTAGTGTCTCTTGGATCTGGAACACTCTCTGCTTGGAACAGCTTTTAACCCTCTCGGCTGCTTGCCAAATTTCTAAATAAGGGCAGCCGCTTCTGAAAAATTTTCTCCAGCCCCCTCTTCCTCTGCCCTGCTTTTTCATAGCTCCTTTTTCAATAACATGTATCCTTGAGTCTCCAATTGTTTGTTCACCTGGGTGCCTTCCTCACCAAACTGTCACATTCACCTTTGCAGCTCCTGATTTGGGAGTACTTCTGGGCCCTGGTGGCATTTGACAAAGATAGTTGAATGAATGAATGAAGTAATGAGTGGACAAATCCAATGAAAAATTTCTGCGAGAGTCCCAAAAATCCTTGGGAAGAGGTGAACTATTATCATTCCATAGCACACACATCATTACAGAGCAAGCTAAATAAACCATGACTGAGCTAGGTCTCTCGGAAGCAGCATACACACTTCTTTCTGAGAGGGCAGAAGTCCCAGTTTGCTTATAATTTAAGCATCAGAAATAATTAGCATTGTGGTCATTTAGTTGGTGTAGCCAATATATCATATATCCAAGGAGGGAGTTTAACTGCTAATTCATGTACTGGCTTAGCATGTGACTTTGAGCAAGTATCTGTTGTTCTTTCATCTTCTCACTCATGCAGGAGAGATAAAGACTTTGATCTTTAATTCAAGGACTAATGAATTAAATGAGGTTGAGTTTGTGAGGGCTCTGAGCATCCTGGGGGGAAACGTTTGCCGCAGGACTGTGGCCATGCACTCCCATCTCATGTGGAGCAGAAAGGATGACAGAAGCTGTCATCATTCTTCTCCCCCAACTAAGGCAGATAATCTGGATTCAAAGCATCACTATGGGGAAGGTTGCGGTTAAGATATTTCTGGCTGAGAAAGAGAAGAATTAGCATTTCAGGAGTTTTCACTAGCTTGGGGTATGAAATGAAGCCAACACAGCTTTCTAGGGCTAAATTTGGAGCACCCATTTTACAAACTGTGGGCGATTCTATCTTCCCTCTTGGGTATCTCCTTTCCATGATAAGTTTGGGAAATTCTTTCTTGGCCCCTAAAAGTTGGTTCTGGGGATTACTGTCATCCAGAGAATCCACTGCTGCAGGCACTGAGTTCTGTCCAAGGTTCCTCATGCTGAAGGGTGGAAAGAGCCACTTACCCAATTAGAGGTGCTCTACCTGGGGCTTGGGTGCTGTGCTTTTGCCTCAATCACATGAGATGCTTGGAGTGAGCCTTTCCCACAGAAAATGCTCATGTTATTTAGAAGGCAGTGTCTCTCAATTAAACACACACACACACACACACACACACACACAACTATAAATAAATCAAGACGGGATTCAAGTAACGCAAAGAAAGGCAAGTAGAAATAGACAAAGGAACAGAAGATAGACGAAGACACTAAAATGCAGACTTAAGTCCTGTTGTATCAACAATTGCCTTAATGCAAGTGATCTAAATACCAACCAAAAGACAGAAATTGATGGAGTGGATTTAACAATATGGTCAAAAGGACATTGTCTGTAATAAATATACAAATACAATGACGTACATACATCAAATATAACGACCTGGGTAGGTTGAAAGTAAAGAGATGGATAAAGATCTACCATCAAAACATTAATTAAAAAAGAAAACAGGGGTGGCTGTATTAATATCAGATAGAGCAGACTTCAGAGGAAAGCAAACAATAGAAACAAAAAGCGGCATTGCATAATGTTAAAAACGTTAACCCACCGAGAGGACACAATGATCCTAAATGGGCATGTACTCAACAACAGAGCCTCAAAATACATGAAGCAAAAACTGTTGGAGCTGAAAGGAGAAACAGACAAGTCCACCATTATAGTTGAAGACTGAACACCTCGCTCTCAGCAATTGACACACCCTCTAGATAGAAAATCAGAATGGAACACCACCATCAACCAACAAGACCTGCCTGACATTTAGAGAGCAGTCTATTCAAGAACAGCGGAATACACATTCTTTTCAAGTGTCCCTGGAATATTCACCAAGATGGACCATATCCTGAGTCATAGACAAACCTCAACAAATTTGAATGAATTGGAATCATACTGAGTACATTCTCGGAGGAGAATGAAAATCCAACTAGAAATCAATACAAAAACAAGAAAACTTCCAAAAACCTGGAAATTAAACAACACTCTTGTAAATAATCTATGGGACAAAGAGTATGTCTCAGAGGAAATTTTTAAAAATACATAGAACTGACTCAAAATAAGAGTACAACACATCGAAATATGTGAGATGTAGTTAATGCAGTGCTTAGAGGGAAATTTATAGTCTGAAATTTTGAGTTTAAAAGAGGAAATATCTCCAATCAGTAATTTAAGCTCCTACCTCAAATAAATTGGAAAAAAAAGGCAAAATAAACCCAAAGCAAGCAGAAGAAAAGTAAGAAAAGAGCAGAAGTTCATGAAATCTAAAACAGTAAAACAATAAAAAAAATTAGTGACACAACATAAAAAGCTCTTCACAAAAATCAATAAAAGTGATAAACCTCTAGTAAGGCCAACAAAGAAAAAAGACACAAATCACCAATATCAGTAATGAAACAGGATGTCATTATGGATTTTGAAGCCATTAAAAGGATAAGAATGAAATACCATGAACAACTTCACTCTCATAAACTCAATCCCTTAGTAGAAATGGATCAATTCCTCAACAACCAGAGGCTAGCAGAGTCAATGAGGATAAAATAGACAATCCGACTAGTCCTATAACCATGGAAAAAATTGAATTTGTAACTTAAAAACTCCCCAAAAAAGAATCTCTAGGCTCAGATGGGTTCCCTAGAGAATCCTACCAAACATTTAAAAAGGAATTAACATCAATTTTACACAATCTCTTCCAGAACATAGGGGAGGAGAGAACACATCCCAGCTGATTTTAATGAGGCTAGTATTACACTGATACAAAACCGAAACAGTACCAGAAAGGGAAAGGAAGAAAAAAAGAAAACTACAGACTCTAGTGAATTTTGATGCAAAAGAAAACAAAACAGAACTCCTCAACAAAATATTAGCAAAGCAAATCCAGTAATGTATAAAATGAATTATAAACCGTGACTAAGTGGGATTTATTTCAGGTATGCAAGACTGGTTTAACATTTGAAAATCATCAGTGTAATCCACCATATCAACAGGCTGAGGAAGAAAAGCCATATGAGCATACAAATTGATGCAAAAAAAAAAAAAAAAAAGCAAAAAAAAAATAGTTAAATTCCATTTCACCAGAAAACAAGTGTGCGCTGTCTGGCCTTGTCCAGCTGTGGCAAAGATGGACAAGAACAAGCTTTGGCCCCCTGGCCTTGGAGAAACAAGAAATCTGAGATAGAGTGGACACAGGGAGAAGAGTAGAGACAGAGCCCTTGCACCACGGGCTCAGGAAGGCTAAGTCCTTTGTCCGATGTCACCTTGCCAGTATCTGAGAACCAGACTGACCGCAAATCCAGGGATATGTACACAAGTGTACCCTGGAATTACATTCTTGATCAAATTTGTTCATAAAATCACACACGCGCGCGCGCACACGTACACACACATGTGCGTGCACATTACCACAGAGATGAAAACAACATGTCTCAGGACGAGGTCGTAAACACGGTAATTTGAAGTCCTTGCAATAATTTAAACTAATGACTTTCATTCTTACGATATTTTGAAGGGATAATTGGCATCACAGAACTCTTTCAGATGCCTAGGTTTTCAAGGATGAAATTGAAGTTCAGAGCAGTAAGGCTTGCTGAAGTCATAAAGCCGCTTAAAGGCACAGAGCAAGCTAGACTTAGTTTACTGCTTGGCAGAAAGTGCTTTTTACATAGATCTTACGCAATTCTCCAAAATGTTAGTTATGAACGCCCTATGTGTATTAATTATATTAAGAGAACATCATAGCCTTCAAAAAAATGTTAATGCCATGTAAAAATCCAGCCTCGCTGTATCATTAATTGGGATTATAAAGTTTTTTGTTTTTTAATTTATTTTGGGGGAGGCAGCTAGTGGGGGAGGGGCAGAGAGGGGGAGGGAGAGAGAAAAAGAATCCCAAGCAAGCTCTGCCGCTGTCAGCATGGAGCCCCACGTGGGACTCAAACTCTCGAACCATGAGATTGTGACCTGAGCCGAAATCAAGAGTCGCACGCTTAACTGACTGAGCCACCCAGGAGCCCCTTAATTAGAATTATAAATCTGAATTTACTATAAACTGTCACAAATTCTTCTAAAATTATATGGAAATACTTCATAAACACACAAGAATTAGATCGCATGTATTTGGTCTCTAAAATGAATATTTCAGAAAATATGGTAAATATTCATAAATATTTTAATAATAAAATCTGGTTAGTTTCAGAGGATGTGGAAGGGATTGGCTTGGAGGGATCGCCTATTTTATTTACAAGAGCTGTTCATAAAAATGGGAACAATGTCTTATTTTTCCCCTCAGTTCGTCTCCTCAAAGCAAGCAGCTGTTCAGAATCCTTCTATGAACTGTTCTTTTCACAGGGATTTCGAGCAGTTGCAGGAAAAGCATTTTTAAAATCTTATCTCATTAACATTAATGGTGGTTTTGTGCCAGGCACAATTCCAGGCCCTTTCCACATTAAAAAAAAAAAAAAATCCTCACAATTTTCCGATAGTCAAGTATTACCGATGGTAGTATTATTCTAATTTTACAGGACAGTAAACTCACTGGCTCCTCCAGCATCAGAGCAGGCAGTGGAGTGCGGGGGGAGTCAGGGCTGGACCCCGAGAGATCCTGACACTGAAGCCTGGGCCCCTCCTCATTCCAAGCACCCCTCCAGCTGCGCCTGGTTTTGGATCAAGCCTCCATTGACATCCATTCTTTTGCTTCCTGTTTTCCAAAAGTTAGGGAGAAAGGAAAACTAGACCGAAGAGGAGAGGGTATGTCATTAAAGGGAAAATAAAATAGATTATTGAGGGGAAGGCTAAAGGTAGACTAGTGGGAAAATCCCAGAGCCGAGCGTTACTGTGGCTCATGTGGGGAAATCACTGTTGACCTAACTTTGGACCAGAGATGTACAAGAGGTTATGGTTCTGAACAAAAGTGGTGGCACGGACCCGGGATTAATCCCACTTTCCAGGTGACCCTGCGGAAGTCATCTGACACTTGGAATCCCTGACGTGAAGGAGTTTTGGAGAATCAAGTGTAACGGACCAAAAGTTCTCCATGCCTCATAGAAACTGTGTGTCTATCAAGGACCAATGAAGGATCACGGCTACCTCCTATTTCTTGTCGCCAGAGGAGATCCCACCCAGAAAAACGAATTTTTGTTCAGAAAATATGAAACCAGACAGATATTGAGGCACATGCTCGTGCCTCTGGAGGAAATGCTGTCAGCCTGGCACTAGGCCACCAAGGAGCCAATGGGTACATGGAGTGCCAGGAAGCAGGGCGAGCCTGGGGCCAGAATGTGGAGCTCGGAAGGAATCCTGACAGTTTCCATAGAAAAGCCACCCAAACTAGAGATGCCATGGCTCTGAGTAGGGACAGTTACAGTGGGGACGCTGGAGCAGGACCATGCTGAGGGCGGAGGTCCACTGAAGAAGGCAGGGCTGAGAAGAAAGCAGCAAGATTTTACCAGGACTTCAGGCTTCCTCCGTAGCTTTGGGGCTTTGGGGGTTCCTGGTGACTGATCCAGCCACGGATTCCTTAGAACCTTCCGAAGTGTATTTCTCTGCTTACAGTAGAGACGGCACTGGCCATCTGGGCAATGGGAATTCCTAAGGTTAGAAAAAAAAAAAAAAAGAGAGAAAAGGCCCAGGGCCACGCTGGCTGTGGATGGCGCAGAAAGGGTACTCACTGGGAAGATGGGAGAACTCGGTGAGGCCGGCGCAGGAGAGCGTGAGCAGCCATTGTGGCGTGCATGGGCGCCGCCTACGTGGGGTCCCTGGAGTGCGGCGCCGGTTGGTGGACTCCCAGAACCTCAGCGGGATGCTTTTCAGGGAGGAAGTGGCGCCTGCACCCCGTCCAGCCCCGTGGACCAAATCAGACCACAGTGATTTTGTGGAAAACTTAAAGATGTTTAATTCTCAAGATCAACTGAAAAACCCTGAGAAGACAGAGGTAAAATATTGCCTCCCCTACAATCTCTTGTGAGGATGATGGGACTTCAGTGGCTGGAACACTAAGAGAGCCTGGGACACCTGACAAGAAAACAGCAGAAGAACATGACTAGAAACACTGATTATGTTATCAAGATCGACTGTAATGTCATATTTGACAGGGATGTACATAGACTCGAATGTGACCAGGAGGATTTAAGGAACTAAGGTCGACTTTAAGGAGCCAGTGCTTATAAAGTCTCTTGAAATACCAGCCCAATACCTTGCTTACAGAATGAAAACTGCCCTTTCCCCAAGTCCTAGAAGCTAAAGCTGGATGACCTGATATAAACTTCAGAAGATCACAACAGATCACAGATAAACAACCTTCATGTCTACTCATGTGGGCTTCTGAGAAAATTCAACAGGACACCAGTAACTGTAATGAGAGACATTCAAACTACAAACCGGGACATTTGTCAAATTACAACTGACATCTGCGTTCTACCATATAAAGAAGCTTCTTGCTTAAATCTAGAAATCTTCTTAACTGGCTGTCCTCTGGCCTCAGAAACTAAGTTTCTGACTATTAATATTTGTTTTTCTTTAGTTTCTGTAAAAAATGCCCCTCAGTAAATGCCTGATTGCTCATATCATATGGAGACCTAACTTAGATGAACGGATACTCTCCTCTGCACCATTGCGCCCTGAACTAAGACACAACTGTTTAAATGAATGGACCTATTCTCAAGACTACATGACCGAGCAATAGAAGAATCTGCCAACTCAGATTCTGGACCGTGAATCTTTTGGGGGAATTGTCAAAGCGGGAGAAGCAAAGGAGGCAGAATACGCTATTTTGGCGTAAGGACTGTTTTAAACTGAAGGCACTTAAAAAACAGCAGATGCAAAGAGCATTCTAATCTCCCCTGTTCTTCCTGAAAGCAGGAGATAAACACTCCTGTGTGAAAGTGTGCTCCCTGTACCAGGAGAAAAGGAACTTTCTTCAATAGGGATCAAAGCCAAGAGAATCCTGTATAAATAGACCGTGTTAAAATAACACTTATCTTGCTTTAGCCTGGTTAGTTACTTTTCCACAGTTGCCTCACTTTTTTCAACCTAATGTAAAAGCCTGTGGGTTTGCCATTTCTTTGGGTCTTTCTTTTCTACAAGAGCTCCCTGTCATATAAAACATCTAAGTTTATATACTTTTCTCCTGTTAATCTGTCTTATATCAGTTTAATCTCAGGCCTGGCTGAAAAACCCTAAGAAAGTAAAGGTAAAATTTTGCCTCCCCTACATTCTCAACTCTCTCCTGTATTGATTAAAGTGTCCTGGTAGTTCACAGATGTTGGGAAGAAAAGGAACAGGAAGATACTGTCTGTTATCTTTTGCAAGAATAATTGTGAAAAAAAGAAGCCATTTTGCTGGTAAAGGAAGGAAAGAAGAAAAGAAGAAAGAAAGGGAGGAAGGGAGGAAAGAAGAAAGAGAGAAGAAAGAAAAGAAAGGAAGGAAGGAAGGAAGGAAGGAAGGAAGGAAGGAAGAAGAAAGAAAGAAAGAAAGGAAGAAAGAAAGAAAGAAAGAAAGGAAGGAAGGAAGGAAGGAAGGAAGAAAAGAAGGAAGAAAGGAAGCAAGAGAAAGCAAGAGAAAGAAACAAAAGAAAGCAACCTGGAAGAATTAGTTGTCTATAACTGATTTTCTCCATATTTTCCCATATTTTCTTGGTAGGTAACAGCCAAGACTTATTCCCATGGGTCTACCTCTAGTGTGCCCTCCATCTCTTACTCTATCAAGAGATTTTGGGGAGTGAGAGGGACATCGTTGGGGGAAACTTGGATCTTCTCTATTAAAAACTGTTTTGCTCATAATTGCCAAAACTTGGGAGCAACCAAGATATCCTTTAGTAGGTGAATCATTCAGAATTTTTTTAAAAAATGAGCTATTGGGGCACCTGGTGAGTCAGTCGGTTAAATGCTGGACTCTTGATCTTGGCTCAGGTCATGTTCTCATGGTTCATGAGTTCAAGTCCTGCTTTGGGCTCTGCCTGGGATTCTCTCTCTCCCTCTCTCTTTCTGCTCTCTCTACCCTCCCCCACTTGCACGCACACTTGCTCTCAAAATAAAAATAGAAATAAATAAATAAATAAATAAATAAATAAATAAATAAATAAATAAAGTGATTTTAAAAAGAAATGAGTTATCAAGCCATGAAGAGACATGGAAGAAACTTACATAAAAATTATTAAGGGAAAAAGACAATATGAAAAGGCTACATACTGTATGATTTCAACTATATGACATTCTTTAAGAGGCAAAACTATAGAGACAATAAAAAGTCAGTGGTTGCCAGAGGTTGAGAGGAGGTGGTTAAAGAGGTATCGCACAGAGAATTTTTAGAACCTTTAAAATACCCTGTACGAGACTGTCATTATGCATTTGTCCAGACCTACAAAATGGACGAACCAAGAGTGAACCCAGGTGTAAACTATGGACTTTGGGTGATACTGACATGTCAATGTAAGTTCATCGATCGTATCAGAGGCACCGCTCTGGTGGGGACGCTAATGACGGGGGAGCCTGTGCGTGTGCAGGAGCAAGGGATATAAGGGTAATCTTGGTAATGTCCACTCAGTTTTGCTGCGAATCTGAACCTGCTCTGGAGACATAAAGTTTTAATTAACTGTCCACAGTGTAAATGCTTTATTATGCGTTAGCTAACATGCATGACGCACCTCGTGACCCACTGGCACATCAGGGTTTGGATGGGGCAGGATCTCATGTATCGCCTCAGCACTTTCTCTGACGGAAATCAGCAACTAAAAGAAGTGCTAATGAAGTGGACAGAAACCATGTTTTACCAGTAGGAGAGCTGCCACCTCATGGTGACAGCAGAGGCAGCTGTGGTCTCAACGCACACCCGGGCTGTGCCTGAAAGTGGGCACACAGCTCTGCATCTCGTGCTGCTGGCTCAGCAAAACTGACCCTGCCCCGCTCTGCTCAGGAGCCCCCTTGCCTCGACTCCTTGCTCCTGTTGGATGAGGCTGAGGAGGCTGGGCTTCTAGGACAGTCCATATTCGCTCATGACAAAGTTTAGCCTCTGAACCTGAATAATAAACTTTCTAGGACCCGAGGGAAGAGGGAGGAGGAAGTGCTTTCCAACATGACCGAAGAGCCTCCTCTGGAAAATGCTTTTTATTTTGGACTTACCAACATCAGGATAACCTGTTTGAGCCCCAGGGCTCCATATCATACCCCGCTTGTTCTCCCTCGTCGTAACAGAAGGAAACCATGTCATCTACAAGCTCTACCTGGGGACAGCTGCATAAGCATGGTGGTCACGGCATCCGCACTCCTTTGGCAGTATAGTCTAAGCCTAACATTTCAGGAATTAGAACTCTGCCCATCAGCTCTTCATTTGATATCCAGTCATCAGACCGAAAAATGATTTATTTTCTTAGGTGACCAGGACCAGATCTTCTTTAAAAAGTGAGCCTAAATTTCAACTTTAACACAGCACAGAGTTTAGTGACACAGAAAAAATAATCAACGTATTTTTAGTAATAACTTTATTGACATATAATTCAAATATAAAATTCACCCTTTCATTTAAAATGTGCAGTTGAGTGGTTTTGAGTATATTCATACGATTGTGCAATCATCACCACTATCTAATTCCAGAATATTTTATCACTCTCAAAAGAAAACCCATGCCCATTAACAGTTACTCCCCATGCCCATCCTCAACCACCTCCACCCCTGGCAAGGATTTCCTGTCTCTAGTAGATTTGCCTATTCTGAAAATTTAATGAAAAAGCATCATATAAATGTGGTATTTTGTGTCTGGCTTCTTTCATTTAGCATGTTTTCAAGGTCCATCCATGTTGTAGCAGGTGTCAGTACTTTGTTACTTTTCATTGCCAAGTAATATTCCATTGTGTGTAGATACCATGTTTTGTTCATCCATTCTTCAGTTAATGGACAGTTGGGTCGTTTCCACCTTCTAGCTATTAGGAACAATGCTATTATGAACATTCAAGTACAGTTTTTGTGTGGAGATGTTTTAAATTCTCTTGAACATTTACCCAAGAGTGGAATTGCTGGGTCATACGGTAACTATATGTTTAACTTTTTCAGTCATTGCCAAGCTGTTTTCCAAAGTGGCTGCACCATTTTGCATTCTTACTAACAACATATATAAGGGCTTCAATTTCTCCACCCACTTGCCGACACTTGTTATTGCTTGCCTTTTTTATTGCAGTCATCCTGATGGGTGTGAAGTGTTTTTTATTGCATTTCTCTAATGATGTTGAGCATATTTTCATGTGCTCATTGACCATTTGTGCAGTCTATTAAAACAATAAATCAATCAATCTCTTCCCACTCTTTATTGGGTTATTTGTTTGAATATCGGACCTTTATCTGATACATGATCTGTAAATTTTCCCCCATATTGTCTATCTTTTCACTTTCTTTTTTTAAAATTTTTTAATATTTATTTTTGAGAGAGAGAGAGACAGAATCTGAAGCAGTCTCCAGGCTCCGAGCTGTCAGCACAGAGCCTGATGCAGGGCCCAAACCCATGAACTATGAGATCATAACCTGAGCCAAAGTTGGATGCTTAACAGACTAAGCCACCCAGACGCCCCTGCGCTTTCTTGATAGTGTCCTTTGTTGCACAAGTTTTTAATTTTTATGAAGTCCAACATTAACTTTTTTTCTTTTGTTGCATGTGCTTTTGGTGTCATATCTAAGAATTCATTGGCAAATCCAAAGTTAGTAAGGCTAACTCTATACTTTATTCTAACAATTTTATGTAAAGTTTTAACTCTTGGAAAGAAATGTGTAGTTTTAACTTTTACAAAAATACATTTATATCTTTGATCTGTTTTGAGTTCATTTTTCTCTATGGTGTGAGGTAGGGGCTCAACTTCATTCCTTTGTATATGGATATCCAATTGTTCTAGCACCATTTGCTCAGAAGCTTATGCTTTTCCCCACTGAACATCCTTGACGCCCAGCAACTGATAATAAGTGTGAAGGTTTATGTACGGACTCTAAATTCTAGATCATTGACCTCTTTCTCTATCCTTATGTCAATACCACACTGCCTTGATTACTATACTTTTGTAACTTTTAAAATTGAGGAAGTGTGAGTCCTCCATCTTTCATTATTCCTTTTCAAAAACTTTTCAACTAGTCAGAGCCCCTTATAATTTCATATAATGCTGAGGATCAGCCTGTCCATTTCTTCAGAAAAAGAAGTTGTGATTTTGATAAGAATTGCATTAATCTGTTAAATATGGGAAGTATTACCATCTTAGAAATGTTAAGTCTTCCAACCCATGACAATGGAAATATGGGAAGTCTTTCCAGTTATTCGATTTAATGCTTTAGATTCTTTCAATGATATCTTGTAGTTTTCAATGTATAAGTCTTGCATTTCTTTTATAAAATTTATTTATATGTCACCCTTCTCGATGCTATTAAAATGGAATTGTTTAATTTTATTTTCAGATTGTTGACTGCTAGTGAATAGAAATAGGATAGATTTTCATATATTGATCTTGTACACAGAAAGTTTGCCAAACTCATTTCTAATAGTTTTAATAGTTTTTCATGGGTCCTTTAGGATTTTCTGTATACAAGATCATGGCATCTGTGAATATGGCTTAAATTCTTTCTTCCCATCTGGATCCCTTTTATTTCTTTTTCTTGCCTAATGCCACCCTGCTAGAACCACGAGTACAATGTTCAATGAAAGTGGTGAGTACAGATATCCTTGCCTTTTTCCTGATCTTAGGGGAAAAACATCTAGTATTTTGCCACTAAGTGTGATGTTACTGTGAGCTTTTCATAGAAGCCCTTTATCAAGTTATATAATTAGCTTTGTATGTGATTCTCATTACTAGTTAGTTTCATTTGCTTCCTATCACATACTTCAGGAGCTGTTTGAAGTTTTGTTGGTGTCATCAGAGTTTCGGATGACTCTTTCTCCTCTATTATGTCTATATGCTGTATTTACCCCTGAACAATCTTATTCAAGCATTTAATAGACTAACAGGCAAATATGTTCCCATATTTTTAACGTTTTTTTTTTATTTTATTTTTGAGGGACATAGAGACAGAGCATGAGCAAGGAAAGGGCAGAGAGAGAGGGAGACACAGAATCCCTTAGGCCAAATATCAGAAAACCTACCATTTTCTTGCCTGCCTTAGCATTGATTTTCCCCTCTGCAACATGGAGGGAAATTCCCTCTGCTTTTTCTTTCTAACCAGGTATGTGACTAGCAAATGAGAAAAATGGATATGGAAAGATGTGGTAAACTTAGAGTGCTGTGCCTACATGAGGGTGATGACACTGATGAGGAAGACAGACGAGGGAGAAAATATAATGGCCCAGTTTGCCTCTGCCTGGAGCTGTGCCCTTAATTTATGGTTTTCATATTCTGGCTGCAAAATGCATGTGACCAATATCTCCATGAACTGACACGGGACATCAAGTATGAGAAAGGATTCCTAGAACAGGTGATGTTCTCTGGGGGCAGAGGAGAGTATAACGAGACAATGCTACGATAATTAGAAAGGGGAAGACGGCTCCTTGGGTTTGCTCCCCTTCACACCTGCAGGAAGGAAGGCAATATTGACCATAGACCCTAAGGCCCTGGGGCCCCTTTATCCCATAGCCTCCACTGCAATGTGCGGTGAGGCCACGGGTTGGAAGGAAAAGAGAGTGGAAGTACTTCTTTGACCCAGGAAAAAGAGGGTGACTGACTCAGGGTGCAAAGAAAGTGAAGTGGAGAAAGACAGCACTTGTTCCTCCGGCCAGCTTGTCTCAAGGTGACCACATGCTGCTCAGCCACCAATGCAGTTGAATTCATGAGCCTTAAGTGTACCAAGAACTTTCTTGACTTTGGTGTTCCTGGAATAAACTCTCTCCTTGGGGTGATTATCCATGATGGGACCCAAATGTAGCATTTCTACTAAGTGATTTAAGGATAGAATGATAAACTCAAGTTATAACTGAAAAAGTACATTTAAGAGTATATCTGGGGGCACCTGAGTGGCTCAATTGGTTAAATGTCCAACTCTTGATTTTGGCTCAAGTCATGATCTCAGATCCCCATGAGGGATCTCAGGGTCGCTTTCCAACTTGCATTCTATCTCTCTCTCAAAAAAAAGAAAAAAGAAGGAATTAATCTGGAAGTTGTCAGAGGCATGTCACTGTAGTTAACAGGAGCATATCATTGTAGTTACAATATTCACAGCTGCCTTGTTTAAAAAATGGAGCCAGGGACTTCGGCCCAGGTCATGATCTTATGGTTCATGAGTTCAAGCACTGCGTTGGGCTTCATGCTGACAGTGTGGAGCCTGCTTGGGGTTCTCACTCCCTTCTCTCTCTCTGCCCCTCTCCTGCCTGTGGTTTCTCTCTCTCTCTCTCAAAAATAAAATGAAATTAAAACTTTTTTAAAAATGGATCCAGGGGACTTCTTAGAATGACGACCAAAAGTGAAATGTTTAAGGGTCTGGACACGGTAGCAGCTACCAGCTACAGAGCAACCAGGGTAGCTTGCTCTCCCTTGTTGGCCATCCTTGGTGCACCAGGAGCCAGCTAGCAATGTCCCTTGTGACAGCACTGGGGACTCCCGAAGGCACTGGTGGGAATTATGAAAGGACATGTGTACCTTACTAGATACAGTCCGGAGTAAAGCATTCCTTTGTGTCCGTGAGTATGCAGCAGAGGAAAAGCAAACAAAACAAAACCCAAATTCATTTTGTGGATCTCTGCACCAGAATTAGTGGAGCAATCTCGTTACAGAGTACATAGTCTTTGTTGTGAAAGAGGAGGCTCCCAGGAAGTCATTTGGAAAGAGAAAATGGAAGATATACCAAAAGATGTTGCCTAGGAAATCAAAGAGAATGAGAAGGAGGAGGAAGCCAGAAATGAAACTGTATGCTTTTTAGAGGATGGGATGAGGAATGAGGGGAGAGTCACCTTGAACACTCAGAGAAATGTATTCAGTGAGAAATTCCCAGAGGCTTGGGGTGACACGAGTTTGAAAAACAAGGTTGGTACATATTCAGTTTTGTTTATGACACGCTACTGGCATTTCACTCTCCCATTAGTGTCTCAAACCTTTAAGGGTCAGCTAAACCCCTACTTACTTTTCCCAGGGGAAACGCAGATACGGGCAGTAAGTGTTCCCACCTCCATTTGGCGGCCATGATCCCAGGGAGCAGTGTCCAAAGAAGAGGTCAGAGGCCTTGAAGGGCCCTATAGTCACCAGCAGCAAAGAGCCATAGAAGTGCATGGTGGTGCCAGCGCTGATGGGAGGGGACAGTGATGGTGGGAAGGGCAAGAGATAGTAGGAGGGGGCCATGGATGGCGAGATGGTCCAGAGGTGGTAGGATGGGTCAATGCTGATGGACAGCGCCAAGGATGGTTGGAGGGGCTAGAGCAGGTGGTGGTGGGAACCAGTGTTGGTGGGAGGGGTAGGGACTGGAGGGTGAAGCACCTGCCAATTGGCCAGGAGCAGTTTTAAGACCAATTTTATTCATCTCAACACAGAAAGAAGGTGGGGCACAGGAAACCTACCCAAGTAGTCTTTTGTAAGCAATGAGGATAGAGAGTTGATTCAAACAAGAGCAGAAAACTGGGAAAATTGGTGCAAGTTTCATGGTTGAGAAGCTGCAGGTGGTGCTGGACATTGCTCAGAATTTAGAGGCAACACAAATGGAATGTGAAGCTTACTTCTGTCACCTGTGGGCTGAGTAATCTTAAGCAGGACAGACCTCTCTACCCTCCAATCTCTTTACCTGAGAAATGGAAGTGGGAATAATGAATGATCTTGCTGGTAATCGTGCCCCCTCATACCCTCCCCGGGAGGAGAAGCCAACTTCCCCTTCACCATGGCCACCCGAGGTGTTAAGAGAGCCAGGGAATCTGAACTAAGGAGACCCTGTCTAAGGGGGCACAGAGTCCTCTCTTCTAAACCAGTGCTCTCCTGGAGGACTCTGGGCCCTCCCTCCACTCATGGTTGTGAGGAACCCCTTTTAATGCTATGTGGACTGACATACACCCCCTCACTCTCCAGCACCATGCGGGCCGGTACCTCTAGGACAGCAGCTCAGAGGTAGGTATGTGGTGGGTTCCAACACAAACAGGGACAATGCCCCTTTTTTAAACAACCTGTCTGTAAACGTAAGAAGTCGATAGGGTGGCAGGGAGGCACGAAGGGGGTATGGGTGAGGTACAATAGACCAATCTCTGTAAGAATAAGATGCAGCGGGGAGCAGGGACTCTGTCCTGGAAGGCATGAAAGGAGGTCGTGCGATAATGCCTTGCAGTCTCAGCATTCTGAGACACGATAAGGATTGGACGAGCTTATTCTGGGTTAGAAGAGGCTCTGTAAATCAGGGTTTAAAAGGACCAAGGGCTGGACAAGCCCTCATGGCAGAGATGCATTTTCCTAGACCTACGCATGTTCCAGAACCCAGATGTTACCTTGTCAGCCTTCCATGAAAACCCTCTATGGTGCTCATTTTCTAGCTCACTGATGACCTTCTTCCTCAGCCCCTGTTCTAGACCTTCGTGGCTCCACCTTTCCTGCCCCACCCTCTTCCGTCCCCTCCAGGCATTCTGAGAACCTCTCCTACTTCCCGAAGGGGTCCTGCGCTGTGATGCAGCTACTTACTGCCTGGCAAACTCAGGCTCATCCTTCATGGCCCCGTGATTTTATTTTCTGTCCTGTCCTCAGATTATGAGCTCCTCAAGCACAGTAATTTGCTGGCGGCTCTGGGCCCTTTGTCGAACGAATGGTCCTTTGTCATTAGTTGTTGTACACACTTATGCAGTCACACACACACACACACACACACACACACATGCACGCATGCATGCATACATAGACAGACACACACACACAAACCTGTGTGTGCTTTATTCTGTGTTTACTATCTTTACTGTGCCAGGCACTTTTCCGAGTATTTTATGTGCATTTTCTCATTTTACCCTAAGAACAAATCCTCAAATTAAAACCCAAGAAATTAAGTAATCGGCCTCAAGTCAAGCAGCTAGGAAGTAGCAGAGCCAAGACCAACCAGATTCCTCTACCTGCCCTCCAGAGTTGTTTTAAAGTTGGGAAAAATTCAGAGATCTTTTTAAGCCAACTGTAGAGACTAAATTAAATGAGCTATGCAGTGTGGGAAGTGTGTGTGACTTTATTAACTATGTGACTTTGAACCTGAGCCTCAGTTTCTTCTGTCTATAAAATGGGGATAATCGTTTTGAACCAAAAGGCTTTTGCATGGATTAGATAAGCTAATATAAGCAGGGCCGTAACAACCCTCCTGGCCAGAGCTGGAACTAGGGTGAAGCCAGCCAGGCACCACCCCACCAAGGGCTCAACATTTAAGAAGGTGCTGACTCCCAGGAGCTGACCTCCAACCAGAATGAACTTGAGCATGAACACCTACTCATGCCCTTTACCCTGGTCCTGGCCCTGCTTTTGGCACTTGGGCGGTAAGGAATCATTACCAGTCCTGTCTCTGTCTTATTTCCTAAACAAGGTAAGTTTTCTTAGGCATCTGGGTGGAATCGTTCTAGTTATACGAGGAGCTATTTTCAATGAATCATCTCTCCTTGTCGTCATACACACCTCAGGGTTATTACTGTTTTTATCGGACCCCCTCACCACCACCTGCCAGGAAAATCTTCGTACCTTCATGCAGTTTCCACCCACAGTGGGAGTGATTTGCTGTATCCAGTTTTCTGTCATAGCTCTAGAGGTCCTCCCGCAGGGGGCAGGGGACTACATAGTTCTAGACACTCTGCATTCACTCAGATTCACCAGGCTGGAGCCTCTGGCGGAAGAACATAATGGGTTCCACAGACCTAGCTTATCAGCCGTCACTGACGATGTGTGTCAGTCTCAGTAAGTGATATAAGTGCAACAGATCGCAGTCTTTTCTTCTGTAATGAGAACGGCTTATCTACCTCATAGATTTATTATAAGAATGAAGAGATTTGCTGAATTTGACGTCAAAAACACAATCGACGAGTGTCAAATATTATTACAGCACTAGTAGTGGTGGTGGTGATATTATAAGTATCGAGTTACAGGAATCAGAGTCGATGGCTCTCTATCGTGAGTGATCATCCACATACATTGCAGAAGAGTTGGGAGGGGTGTCCAGCCTTTCGCTGATAAGCAAGAAAACTGAGGCCCAGGGAGAGGTAGCGATTCTCCAATGTCACACAGCAGGATAGAGCGGATTCCCTATTTCTGGTCACAGATTCTCATATACTTCTCCGCCTCCCCATGGTCACACCTTAGGCCTCCAGCACCACTTCAATGTATTTTAAAGTGAGATAAAATTCTGACTTTTATATGCATTTATGATAATATGTAATATGATAGTACAGTATATATTATAAAAAATATATAAAATAGAAACTATCTTGTATAAGATCCTTGTCATCCATATCACACACATAACACATATATTTGGGCACACACTGAAGAGACGGGTGTTAAGTTCTATTAAAAACAAAAGGTTTAAGAAGGAATAATAGGGTGAAATCAGTAGAGGACAATATATGACTAATATCAGGAAGTCCTTGTTAAGAATGCCATCTATTATTAGACTAAAATAGCCTCCCTAGGGACACCGGGAAGGCCCCATGACTTGACACATTTCAGCCAGGACAAGGCACTGCTAAACACAGGAGAGAAACAAAGCAGCCTCCTTCCAGGGGATGATTCCAGGGACAAAGCTTGAATGCTAGCCTCCTTTCTGAGTCAAGGGCATAGAGCATAAGTTTGAACCGGAACTGACCATGCTTCTATAGGCAGCAGTGGGACCTCAGTGTCCAGCCTGGTCAGCGAGCAATAGGCTTAAAAATACTACTAGCGGCCACTTAGAAGATGTATGTCAAGTCGCGCCTGGGTGGCTCAGTTGGTTAAACGTCCAACTCTCGATTTCAGCTTGGGTCATGATCTCACGGTTCATGGGTTTGAGCCCCACATCGGGCTCCTTGGGACAGTGCGGAGCCTGCTTGGGATTCTCACCCTCCCTCTCTCTCTGCCCCTCCCATGCATGCACGCTTTCCCTCCCTCTTTCTCTCAAAATAAATAAACATTAAAAAAAAAAGGAAGACGGAGGTCCAAACCCCACAGCAGAGCAAGGAAACATGGATGTACTTACTAGGCTGCGCATAAGGACGCGAGGTGGGCTCAGCGTCTCTGGATTTTGTGGCATGTGACAAGGTGACATGCGGAGACCTTTTGATCAATCTAAAGACGACAGGACAAGAGCCTCACGGGCTCCTTATAAAAGCCTTGCTGGCTGATTGAACAATCTTTCACAAAGGGCCCTGATGAATGTGGACCCGAGGGAGCTCTCTAGGAGCTTACGTGGCCTCTTTAAATAAATATGAAGATGGATTGTGGTATTCAGAAGCACTAAGACATAGAAAAGTTGCCTGCCAAACTCATTAAATTGATTTGGATGATGTTACAGACTAATCAACATCTCAAATGGTCTTTGGACATGAGAATTATGGACATAACAAACCGGGAAGAAATTTAATACAGATATTGTGAAGACGTACTGGGACTGAATGACAATAATCGAAACTGCCTGGCATATGGCAGGAATTAAATGTTTGCTAGCTAGATTAATGGATGGGATTCATTAGCATCGTATGTAAAAATGCATTAAATTGGAACATAAACTCCAAGTGTCTCAGAAGTGCAAAGGTTGTGGCACATTGACTGCTGTGACCCTCACCTGTGTGCTCCATGCCCAGGCCGCCAGACCCTGGGGGGTGACAGCCCATCTAGTGCACTGGCCAGACCACCTACAGGGTCAGGTGCACCGCGGGGCAAGAGTTTGAGGAATGGGTTGTTCCAGAAGTGAAGAATCCAACTGGTGAAGTGACTTCACACTGGGATGGCTAGGGAACCTATGAGGGTTTAGAAAGACGGGAAGGACCGGGATTAGCTGATGGCTGGTTTAAATTCCCGAAAGGTTGTCATGAGAAGCAGGACTGTGCTCGCTCAGGGTGATTTGAGAGGACAGAGTTAGGACAAATGGAATGAACGACACAGAGCAGGTATTGGCTCAACATAAGGAAGATATTTCCAACGGACAACAATGGAGTGGACTGCTAATGAGCTCCCCGTCACTGCAAGTGTTCAAGCATAAGCTGACTGGACGGTTTTTTTCCCGTGTTTGGCACAAGACAAGATACATGCTCAGGGTGACAAATCGGTCCTCCCCAGTTCTGAGTCTTGAGAAAAGACACCATTGCCAGCAGAGGGCGCCCTCACAGATGGAGGGCGAGCTGGCTGCCTGGGCACTGGCTGGTGTAAGGGGAATGGCTGGGATCCAGAGTGAAGGCTGGCGGGGGCTGGTCACCAGGTCCCGAGAGACGTTGACACAATGGGCAGGGCCCGGGGAAAAGAAACGTGTTCACCCGAGCCAGGGCACCACCGTTTCTACCACTGGCAGGAATGCAAAGAAAGGCCTGCAGCTGAGGTCAAAGGCTGAAGTGACTGAAAGGAGCCGTAAGAGAGCCCGGGGCCCACCCAGCTTCTCCCTCTTTCTCTGTGCAACATGGCGGAATGCCGGCCAAACCACAGTCCTTGCTCATATTTGCACTTCGTTTGGGGGTTTTCCCTCACACCTCTCTGAGGGCCGCTCCTCTCTCCAGGCCTGCCTTTCCCCTCCCGATGGAGGGGACGCGCACACTGGTACTCCCAGGCCCGTGGTGAGCACCGACAGGCATGGGGGCCAACAGGGCTCTCTCTCTCCCCCTCGCCCTCTGGGAATCAGCTGCTCAGAAATGACTCCCAGAGCTAGGTGGCGAAGAGAAGCCAATCGGCCCTGCAGGCAGAAAACATCTCTTTGGTGCCAACCTCCCTTGTTTCTTTTGTGGCTTTTCACCTTTACACACCATAAGGTGAAAATTCCTCGCAGGTTTCCACAGGGGGGGAGCTCAGCGGAGTCACACCTGGAATGCACTATTAAGCGCAAGTGTCTTGCTTCCTACGGATTTAGCCAACTCAAGGATCTCAAGTGTCTTCCCCGCAGGAGAAAAAGAGATGCAGTGAACAGAGCCCCAAACTCAACCTTCCAGAGCCAAGTGTCTGGTCTTTCCCGGTCACACCAGGCAGCCAACTTTTTACGGGGACGTCTGGATCTTCATAAAGCTGAAATGTGGACGTTTCTTTCTGTCTCCAGGCCCTCCATCCCTCATCATGTCGCCACTGGGTAGCACTAGGGTACTTTTGCTGCATGCTCCCACCTGTGGGCTTTCGTCTGTGGACAGAGTGTCTCCCGTCATGTCTCCGTGTCACCCAGACTCCTCAGTGAATGGTCCCCCTCAAGCAGAGTGAAGACAGCTCCAAGGAGGCTCTATCTCGGGCCAGGAGGCGGGATGGGGCGGTGGAGAGCTGAAACTCCTCCGTGCACACACACCAGCTGTCCCGGCCAGGGGGAACGGGAAGCCGACTGGCGCCCTCCCTCCCTCTCTCTCTCGAATATAAAACCATATGGATTATTCATCTAAAAGTTCTCTGATTCTTTGGCCCACGTGATGTTTTCAGTGGATAAACTGTCTGTTTATGATTAAAAGAGGCCACAGTTCATTAGACTTTGCTTGTTACAAACTGATTTCATTTCACGTTTTCTAGGCAGCCAGCAGCCCTGAAGTGAGCGGGACCACAGTGCCATTTGTGCCTGACTGACCTGCATGACTGTGCATGTTCCGCCCTGAGACTTCCTGATGGCAGACCACGGAAACTAGACAGTGGACCAGAAAAGGGGACATGACGGCTAGTGCGGGGGAGCCAGGGCAGGCCTCCAACGCAAGCCTCCTGCAGCCTGGGGTGGGGGCGGGACATTCATCGAAATCCAAGTCGTCCACACGGCTTCCATCATAACAAGCGATCCCTGGATATAACGCTTTCTCGGAGGGAAAAGAGTAAACAAAGCACCCAGCTGCAAAATTATACTTTTTAACAAATTATTAAGTAAACAATTTGGAAGATTTCTGCCAACCATTCACTGGGAAAAATGAACAGGGCTAGTAAGTTCCGTACTCTTTCTTTTTAACAGCTTAGGACTTCAATTTGTGTTAAGGAGACAGAAGTGAGCTAGGCAGGCCCAAAGCGAAGGCGGTCACTCTGCTTCTCTTTTTCTGGGTTGAGACCCTCACTCTATATCACCCTCTATTTCCTATTTCTAGGCTTTATCTAATAACCTTATTGCCAAATGACTGACTGAAACAACGTGAGGGTGCACAGATTAAACATCAGATGGAACCTTGCCGCTTTAGAGGTCCCAAAATATATCCCCTGTTTGTTTGGGGCTCGGGAAGGGTTGGAAGCAGGACTTAGCTTGCACAAAGGTGCAAAGCAAAAGCACAGAAAGTTGATATATGGCCAAAGTATCAGCCGTTAATACGACAGGAGATGCTTCATGCTCCCCTGGGTGGTGTCAGCGCGTTCCCTCTTTCTGAGGGGACTGACGTGCAGCCAGAAGGCTGCTTGCTATGGGGGCGGGGCCAGCACTCCCAGGATATGCCCTGGATGGGCCCCTGGTGCTGCTCTGGCTCAGAGGCAGACAGGACAATGATAGGAAATGCCAGGTGAATAGCAGAGATATAAACAGAAGATTTTATCACCACCCGTCAATGAGGTTAATGGGCTAATGGCCTTTGCGAGCCATTACCCAGCGTGCCACTATCTAGCAAGGGGTACTTTCTCTTTAATATTATTTTACTGATGTAAGCAATGGCCTCTGGATTTTTTTTGACAGAAGAGCCTATTTCAAAAGACATATTAACCATGTCGTTTATTCTTTTTTACCTTGATGCGTGGACATCTCAGGGCCTTGCTGACCTGGAGACCTGCCCCTACTCGGGCTAGCCACTTCCTAGAGAGAGTGAACAACTTGACTCTGAGCATGTGTGTCAAACACAAACCAACACAACGCAGTAGAAATGCAAAATCTGTAGCCCATCCCCCACCACCTCCTTTATTAGCTCTCAGCCTCTAGGCCACTATCCACTTGCCTTGATCACTCCAGGGTCAAGTTCTAGGCAACTGGGGACAGTCCCTACTATGCCCACAGCCTGTTGAAATTATTCCACTTAGCCAGTCCTCAGTCTGTTTACCTTGCCTTAGAGTTTCCATCCCACAGAAACCACAAGAAAAACTCTTTTCCCTGTTTCCTCTCCGCCTCTTCCTCCTGCCCAACCCCGGTGCTCCCCTGTGTGGCCCTGGCGGGCCTGCCCTCTCCTCTGGGAACTGTAACAAACTATCTTTTTCAATGGCTGTCATCCCCTGATCTGTTGAGTTTACTCTACCTAAATAATAATAAAACAGATATTTTAAAACAAAGAGGTGTAAGCAATGAGAAGCTTCTTTATGAGAAGCTAGGAAATATCTCTGTACTAGAAGTACAGAAAATTGGTTCTATGTCATTTTTAAAAAAAACTATTTACTTTGAGAGAGAGAGAGAGTGAGCGGGGGAGGGACAGAGAGAAAGGGAGAGAGAGAATCCCAAGCAGGCTCTGCATGGTCAGCAAGGAGCCCCGATGCGGGGCTTGAACCCACGAACCGTGAGATCATGACCTGAGTCGAAATCAAGAGTTGGATGCTTAACCGAGTCACCCAGGCACCCCAAGTTCTATGTCATTTTTTTTAAAAAGCAATATACATTCATAATTAGCAAATCAAATATTAAGAAGGACTTATGATACAAAGTGACTGTTTCTTACCAGACCCCTCCATAGCCCAGAACCAACCTGCAGAGATTTTTCACTTTCTGTCGGTAATTGTCCTGAGGCTACCTCCATGATTCTATGTAGTGTGCTTTGCATATCTGCTGGTCTCTATCCGTGTTTGTGCTCTATCCGCCTACTGATGCACACTTCACTGGAGACTGACAGGATTCGGTCCCCTCACGACCAACCCCTCCGTCCTCTGCTCTCTTCGAAATGCTGAGGATTGTGGTATTACCTCCAGCACGGCTGTTGGTAACCTTGTAACTTTAACGCACTCACCCTTTTGCTTCTGGCTCTGTTTACTTTTCACAGACAGTCCCCACTGCACTTTGTCAAGTGAGGGTATTTGGTTTCTCTGCACATCGGCGCTTTCTTCTACTTTTCTTCTCCCTCACTCCGCTCTTCAAGTCAGCTCAGCCATCCTGCCTCCTGTGGGCCGAGCTTGTGCTGATGCCAACTAATTCCCAGTGCAATATCCATCCGTGTACTGCAACGGCCGGACCGGCAGGTGTTGAGAAGGGAACCGGGACTGATTTCTGCTGGTGACTCTGCCCTTCTGAGCGAGCCAACCAATTTCTTGAAGCCTCGAGGCCTCACTTGACTTCTTTTATAAGTTTAAAATGAGCTGACTGGGATCAAATGAGACCCCCACAGGTGAAACATTGTATAAGCCCCCCCCCCCCCCCCCCCCCCCGTGCCGTCCGCACCAGCATGGAGGCTGGTGATTATTTTGGTCTGTCCTCCAGGGTACTTGGGGACTTGGGTGGGTGACCCTCTTGTCCTTGGGCATCTCGTAGCACGATCACTGCTGGGCATGGATTGACGTCCTCTGGGCCCGTGGTTGGGGAGGGAACCCTTTATCAGGATCCCCTCCATGCCAAATCCCGCCACATCAGTCTTGTAAGTGCTCTCGCTCGAGGTTTTTGACATGTGTATTTGAACTCAAGTTCTATTTTGTGATTTTTAAAGGGGCAGAGGGAGTTATTTCATCATTATTCACCTCTCTGGAGCAAAATGTTCTAATTTACTGATAATAAAATTCAATCCCTTCTTTTCTTTAATATCCTTAGTAGTCCCATGTGAACCCCTTTACTGGTCTTGCAGTAAAACCTCGAGCATCCCAGAAATGTTATTTATACGTGGCCTTGACTCGCACCGATAAACCCTAGAAAGGATTGTTCTATGTCTCGATCATCCATAGCAACCCCTTTCTTTCTAACTTTATTTTTCTCTGTCTGAGAATCTGTCTCTATCTTTGGACTCTAATCCACAAATATTAGTTATTTTCTTATTTTCTTCCAAAGTATTTATTGTCAGTAAACGAAGCTAAGTTAGGCACATGACACTTCATGTTCCTACCCTGTTCGAAGAATGACCCTCTAAGGACAGTAATCATAGTGACTCCGCCAGCAGCCAGCCTGACCCAGCGTCCCTGTGTGGGACAAGCTGCTATGCAAAGGGATTTGTATCTGTTTGCTCATAAACAGATGCGGAACCAAGACCCAAGAGATTCAACAGCTTGAGGTTATACTTCTGGTGGGAGACACCCCCACACCTCCTTTGCTGGAAGCCCAAGTTGGGTGGTTTAGAGGCCCGCATGGGCAAAGCCCCTGGACTGGCATCACCTCCATAGTAATACTTGGCTTCACGTACCTTATGAACACGGTGTCACCGCGTAGAGGAAATGAAAGTGCTAGATGGCGATGGCAGCTAGATGAGGATTTGAAATGCCTCAGTGACTCAAAGCCCTTCGTGTAGCAATTAACTGCTCTTTGCACACGATCACTCGGGCGGATAGTGATCTGATTAGTTCTCTACTACTACCTCCTCAGACACCCTCTAGCCTCACAGCATGAGAGGCACCTGGGTCACTTCTTTTAGGGCAGTGGGAGATGGGCAGGGCTGGGGAGAGAACACCTGGTTGTTTAAATATCTTTATTTCTTAATTTTCCAATTTATTCGAAGACAGTAACAAATACAGAGAGCTGAGATAATGCCAAGAAGTCATGTGTCATATGACATAGGTATCTTTGTCCTGGTACACTTTCTGATGCCATGTTCCCCTTGATGTGCTATGGTAAAAGAATTTTTAGCTGAATCCATTGTCAACACACTGAGTGCTTTGCTCAGAAGGATCCACAGCACCCTCAGCTGGAAGCACTGGGTGCCTCGTCAGCAGTGGGTATCCCTCCCCCTTCCCCGCCACCTGCTCCACCTTCCACGAAGATTTCCCTGATATCCTGTCTTAAACTTTGACAATGGTCTTGGCCTGCCTTGGCACAGGCCTTATCATTTCCTTACTGGGGCTGTTAAAAAATCTTGGGATTGGTTCTTCTCTCAAGCATCACCCCCCATTTGACACTTGCTACTCTGTCCAAGAATCTAAGAATATTCCAGGCTTTCAATTTTCCTCTCTCATTTCATTATCCAAACCTGGACTCCCTATGCTGGCTCCTGCCTACCAACTCTGCCTGGTTCACTGAGCTGGTCCCAGCCTCCCCTGAGCAAGATGGTTCAGGGCCAACAGATTTCTGACACCGGGAGATTAATTAGGTCTAGGGAAGCAGGAAGCAGGTGGCTGTGAGTGACTTGGCCATTTGTTGGCTGCTGTTTCTCTATGATAGAATGCGAGCCACCACCACCATCTCCCCCCCCCACACACACATTCTTAGTGTCATGACCATCACCATCCATAAGACCATGGCCACAGGGATCTTAACTCCAGTAATGAGGGGTGGTTACTTTAGCTACCTCTCAGGTAAACAAGCACAAGTCAGTAAACCAGCCCTGGAAAAACAGAACCGTTGACCACACAAAATTCCAGGGAGAAGATCACACGCTCCAGCCCGAGGGCATGTCTATCACTAGGGCTGGCCAGATACTGAGTCATTTAGAAACCTGCAATTAGTCATCTTCTGCGCAACCAAAAAGTAGCCAAACAAGTATCTGGTGAAGTAAGCCAGTAAGAACAACAGGTACAGTAATAATGGATTTGCAAGATAATCTCTAGATCAAAAAACATCTCTGTTTGTTTCTGTATTTATGTATTCATTCATGCATTCGATCAATGGACATTTTTAGGCTCAAAGATGAGTACAGCTCTGTACTGGGTCGTGTATTACAGAGGTGGCCCTTGCCATCAGAGATCCACAGCCTGAGGTTAAAATGCAATGACAGAAGTTACACTGCTGATATGGGAACGGGACCGGGGGTGTGGGGGGAGGCGTTCAAGAACTCTACTCTAGATGAGTTCCTTCACATCCAACCTTATCTCTACATCACTTATTCCCTTTACTTCTGGCAAGGCTGAATTGCCTCAATCTACCTAACACCAGAAATCTTCCAGAATCTCCAGAAAGACACAAGACCCCGCCTCCTTCTCAGGCGGGTCAGGTCAGGCATACGTTCAGGGAAAGCAGTGGGCATGCAGGTGGGGGACAGACGGGCCTGCAAATAGCCTCCCACTCAGGAACTCTGCCTACAGCCCCCTTCCCAGAGCAGGAGGCTGGACCTCCAAGGGAGGGTGACAGGGAGTAACTACTTTAGCAAAACCCCACAATATTAACAGAGCCCATGTCTAGAACAGTTCTCTCTCTATACAATATATATGCATGTACAATATATATTACTATACACAGTTGTGTTATGTGGCACACAAAATAATCTTTTGGGATGGATTTGAAATGCCTCAATGACTCCACCATTCGAGGAAAGATTTTACCCTGAATGCTCACATCTCTAAAGAGCTCAACCTTTCAAGAATGGGATTGTTATGAAGAATGCTTCAGGGATTCTCTCTATGCTCCCTGGCTTCCCTGGGAGAAGACTCAAAGAATGCGGCAGTTCTCCAGGCACAGGTATTCCTGGCTTAGGCTACCAGATCTGTGCCAACACGATGCAGGCTCGGGCAGTGCACCTGCCCTCTTCACCCCCGGACTCCTGCCCCGGACGCCTGGTTCCACGGTGGTTCTATGATGGGGGGCGGGTGCATGTGCCGGGACCACAAAGGACGGCCCTCACCCTCTCTGTTCTCTCCCTTCCTCCTTTGGTTTAACACTTCCTCGGATTCTAGAATTGGCACACGTCCACCTTGGAAAAGTGAGGAAGTAGACACAAATTTAAAAGGAGAACATACCATCTTTTTCTAAACCACTCCACCCAGAGAAAATTTCAGTTAATAGTTTAGTGATTTTTCTTGCAATTTTAAGTCCATTTTATATATTCAGGGAGATTTTTGGGGGGAGGGGTGGCTAGAGGTCATATTCAACATCCAACCGGTCTTTTTGTTTTATATTACATGAATAAGTATTTCCTTTTATCAATGGGTGCCTAATAATTTAAATATTAATTTTTGGGGTCGTACTTTTCTAGACAGACCAACACACGTCTTCCTTTTTCATCGTATTATACATGCTATTCTTTAATAAGATTTTGTACTTAATAGTCATGATAGATTTTCATGTTAGTACATACAGATCCATATATGTAATTTTTTGTATGATATTTTATAGAACAGAGGTTACCCAATTTCCTTAATCCTGTATCAATAGGCATTTAAAATGTGTCCTTGTCTTTTTCAGTTAAGAAAAAAAGAGACACGATGGCTTCCTGGATTATGTCTTTAGAACAGGCTCCTGAAGCTGGGGAATGTGCTTTGAATTCCTGCCCATGACCCTGGAGGTAGGTAATGGTGTTCCCAGCAGTAGTTGAGCGAGAATGAGCGAGAATGGCCATAGTCTTTAACATTTAAGATTGTTTTTAATCTGTGTGAATTGGGGCTATAAATTAAATCTCACTAAGGCATTCTCCTTTTTATTGACCATTTGCGTTTCGTTTTATTCTATTTGAATTGACTGTATTCTCTCTTCACTTTTAACTATCACTGTTTGTTTTTCTTAATGTGTTTTAAAATCTATCCATAAAATAACTATACTAATAACTATATTAATTAATCCTTTGCTATGTATTTGGCAATTTCCTTCCTGCCCACCCCTTCCCCCCAGTTTTCCTTCTCTCTTAACTTTGTATCTGGTGAGTTTTTGTTTTATTTCAAAGCTCATTTCAACTTTTTATGTATTAACGTGTACTGATCTTTTCCTTATAGTCTTTCAGATTTTGGGTTGCATCTTTAGAAAGAACTTACACACCCAGGTCTTCACACAACTTTTCGCTATATTTTCGTCTATTGCCTTCATGATTTCTTGTTTTAAATGTTAAAATACTGAGCCCATCTGGAATTCATTTCAGTACGAGGTATGAATTTAACACGCTTTTCCCCTGAAATGTTTTTTTTTAATTTTTTAATGTTTATTTATTTTTGAGAGAGAGAGACAGAGTACGAGCGGGGGAGGGGCATAGAGAGAGAGAGGGAGACACAGAATCCGAAGCAGGCTCCAGGCTCTGAGCCATCAGCACAGAGCCCGATGCGAAGCTCAAACTCACAGATAGTGAGATCATGACCGTGAGATCATGACCCGAGCCGAAGTCGGACCCTCAACCAACTGAGCCACCCAGGCGCCCCATCCCCCGAAATGGTTAGTAGACTGTCACAACACATTCCCTAGCTACTCTTCCTTTTCCCGTAGATTTAAGGAGACTTCTTTATACATATATTCTTGTGTGTGCTTCCGTGGCCATTTTTCATGAGCGCCACTACACAGCGTTGGGCATTGGGACATGACGAAGATAGTGATATCTGTTAAGATCACCTCTCTGGGCTTGGACCCTTTGCTTAGCATTCGTATCGCTAATTTGAACCGTTATTCTTCCAGATGAAGACTCTGAATTACATACTGTTGGTGTGGTAACTGACATTTGGTTGTATCTGTGATTACTTTCCAGTGAACCACGATAGTCTTACCTCGATATAAAAAAACAGTGTTTTTTCCTTTTCAGCATTTGTATGATTTCTTTATTTCTCCTTCCTTTTTTGGGAGTGACTAAAAATGTGATCCTATGGTAGTGCTGAGACACGATATTGAGTGTGGACATCCTTATTTTACTCCCAACTTAGCCATGGACGCCCCTGTATTTCACAACTAAGTACAGCACAGACGGAATTTCTAAGAAACCCTCTCAATAATGCAAGGCTAACACAAGAGCAGTTGTTGAATTGCCAGTTAAGCAATAAAAGAGATAATTTGGGGATTTTCTCCTTTAACAAATCGTTGTTTGAAGTTATATTAACATATTTCAGGGAGATAAATTATGTCTACACGCCGTGGAATAAATCTGTCTAGTTCATGATATTTTGTTCTTTGAATATATTCCTGGGTTTAATGTAAAAATATTACATTAAAAATGTTACAACTATATTCATAAATACAATTGTTCTAAGGATATTTTTATTGATATCTCTGCTAAGTTCTGGCTTCAATGTGATTCTAGCCTTATATAAGCAGTTAAGACAATTTCTAACAACTTTCTATGCTTTGGAACCTTATAATAGCACCACATTTAATTATCCCATCAAGGTCCAATAAAATCAACTCTAACATATTATTTATAAGGGATCTGGAGGAGGGTAGCAGTAATTTATATTTATAAAAGTCCCTCTCTGGGGTTGGGGTCCTTCGACAGAAAGAGTAGTTTTACAATTTCCATGTAATTAAATATTGTTATTATCCTTTCTCCTGACTTTCTAGTTTTATTACATTGTGGTCAGAGAATAAGGCTTGTAGAATTTTTGCTTTATTTAAAATAGAGCTTGTGAAAGTTTTGGGGCCTAGTTCATGAGAAATGTTTATAAATGCTGCATGAATATATTAATATTTTAAAAGAATGTGTTTTATCTCTTTGTGCCTTACAAAACTTTCTCTGTAGCTAGAATGTCAAGTTTGTTACTTATATTACTAGTAATATAAATATTCTTACTTTTATCTCTTTGATCTGCAAAATTTTGTGCAATGTGTTAAAACTGTTGGATACCAAACAATTTCATTATTTTATGTGTTTTATATATTCATATCATTACTTTAATATTTAAGACCAGCACTTGAAACGTAAACATTCATGACTATACTGTCTTAATTTGGGATTGTATATTTTATGAATACAAATATTTTTTCTCATTTACCATTTTTAGACATTTTTTTTTGATATTTGATATAAAACGTATCTGTTAGATCCTTGGGCATTTCCTAAGTGTCCAAGTATCAACCTTTCTGTGTCACTTTACTTTAGGCACACCTGAATTTTGCCTTTTGGAACACTCTTAAGATACTTGGTGTTTGAGTAGGAAAGTTTAACCTACTTATATTTTCATGTACAGTATTCTGATAACTGATAAGTTCGGTCTTATACTTATTTCAGTTTTTAATCTTTATTATGTTTCTAGTACTCCTGTTTTGTCTCCTTTTATTTCATTGGGTTGATCCAGTAATATTTTTCCCTCTCAGAATTCAGAGGGAATTTGGTAAGTTATTATATCTAATTTATATTTTCCAATGGTTACCTTTCAGACTGTAAAAACGAAACGCAACACACAAAAACAACCTCAGTATTATATTTCACTATAATTATAAAAAATGAAACTGTTTCCATCAAACAAGCTTTGGAAGAGATCTTGTATTTCCCTCCCTCCTCCTGGCTTCCCATATCAGATCTGGATGTCCCATAGCTAGAAAGAAGCAGGGAGAAGTTCAAGTTTGCCCTTGATTGGGGGCAAATTAGTTCAGTGTGGCTTTGCCTAGGCCACAGAGATCCTATTCGGGAAAGAAAAATGATGAGCTGGCCACGCAATAACTTATGGAGAGGAATGAACATGTTCAAATACCGTTATTTTGTTCCCTACCTGGTACTGGCCTTCCGTGGGTGCCTGTGATTCTTGGTATCTGCTCCTCGTTGAATTTGGTATTTTCGTATGCTAGGACCTGTCTGTTGAGACCTAGCAGCAGAGGTTGGGGATGCGGCATCAGGCCAAGCGTCCACTCGTTATTGCTCATTATCTTTCTGGACATTCTCAGATACTCACGTCACTACCGTGACTCTTGGGCTCAGGACCACAACTGGCCACCCTCACCTGAGTGACAGAACAGGAGGCGGGGGAGAGAGAGTGTCTGCAGCCCTGGCTACTCTGATTTCACCCAGTGAATCACCCCGTCTATCTCCCAGGCTCCCTTCTTGCTCCCTAATTCCCACCACCGGGGGAGCTGCACCCACCTTTTGCCAAAGTCCTCTCCTGTGTGAATTTGGCCTATAGTTTCCTTCTTCACACTCATCCCATTAACATCCAGTCTTTTAAGGACTCTTCACAGTTTCTGGTTGGCTATAGAGATATATTTTTGTTTTCTCACTCTATTATTGATTTTATAAAATACCTTTCCTGTAGCTTTTCAGGATTTGGAGCGGGAGGTGAGAGTATATTAGTTCATCATCTTTACCAAATTCCCCCCGAATTTTTCGAGACGAATTTCTGAATCGGTCTGCTGAATTTATTTTTCCAGTCTTCATTCTGCTGACAGTTACTTTATCAATTAGTTCTATCGCTGAAGATTTTCAGTTTAACAATGAAGATCTTTGTGTAGTCATTCTCTTTTCTTGCCCTCAGATTGCTCACTCTGTATGTCAGCCGCATCAGGTGACAGACTGGTTCTTACATATTTTATACATTAAAGTACACTGAAGGAACGTGGATTTTCTCTACACTGGCAAAGGCAAGGTGAATTCAAATACCCATTCGTGGAATCGAGCCAAATGAAAACAGCACTGAGAAGGTCCAGGTGTGGTTGGCAGAACACAAGGGAAAGAAGGATTCATTGACCTGTTCGGGTGGGTACAAAAAGCCCATACCCCAGACGATAGGCTCCGCCTTTAATTTCCATCTGCTCGGAGATACAAGGTGTAGTGGCTCCTTAAGCATTATTTGATTTCCCACAGACTATGCATTTGGGAGAGTGGATTGTAGAGTGCTTAAAGGCTTGATCTCCAGACAGCGCTTCTCAAACTTCGGCACTTCTCAAACTTCAGGGACACACTTTGAGAAGCACTGATCCAGCATCTAAGAAACTTAGGGCTGACATCTTTCTTTATCACAAGAGATGGATCCTCTCGCCCCCTGTACTTCACCAAGGGTCCTAACAGACCACAAATAGTAGCACTTCCCTCTCCCCGTTGGCATAAAGATCAAGTGAGGTTAAGCGTACACTGAGCTCTGCATATGCACCCAGCTTACAACAAACGCTCAAAATCTGGACATCATCAGGATTTGCTTTGACAAAGTTAAAGCTGATCATTCAGAATTTTAAAAATGCAATTTCTTCTGGTACACACTCTTAACTGGCATTTCAGAACCTTGTCACAGTGTGTTCAAGCCTGGGTAGTCACTGCCAACCTTCCTGATGTTAGTCCACAACTCTGAGCCAATTCATGGAAAATTCAATTAATTGGTAAGATATTCCATTTGTAGCCGCTTTATGAAGGTGAAGCAGAGCCATACATTAGCAGAACATATTAGGCCAATCTTTATATTTCACATTATAATATGCAAAAATCTACTGGAAATTGGCAGAATTCAAACAAGGCTGCCATGCCCCAACTTAGAATCCATATTAAATGTCTCCTTTTTTTCTTAAATGTATAATGTTCCCTCGGAGCTGCTTCTCAGAGTATGTCCCTGACAAAGATCATCAGCATCACCTAGGAACTTGTTAAAAATGCAAGTTCACTGAAGCAGCGGCTCTAGGGGTGGGCCCAGGAAACCAACACTCCCCTGACCTTGAACTCCGCTGCTCTGGAATGCCAGCAGTAAGAGCAGGAACAGCTGTATCCCGCTCTCCCTGATTCTACAGGTGGGGAAACTAACACCTGGAAGCAAAACGGTTCACCTCACGTGGCAGGGCAGGGTGGTGGCAGAGCTGAGAAGGGGAGGCGGGCGTCCCCTTCCCCGGCCGGCCGCTCTCCCAGCCTGGGTGCCTTTGCAGACCTGAGTCACTCAAGCCCCCTGATGAAACAAAGGCTCCCCCGGAAGCTGGGACCCGCCCTTTGGAATGTGGCTGCATAGAGACAGAACTGCTTCCTTTGTTTTCGGTGACACCGCTGTTATCACAGTCTGAGCAGCTGAGCCAGAGCTCTCCCAGAATCAAAGGCGCCAGGAAGACAGACCTCCTCTGGTCGCCTTGAGGACCTGTGGCCGGTGAGAAAGCCCCGGGCTGCAGGCCTGCAGGCGGAAGGCCCGCGGGTGCAGCACACAGGGCCGGGCTCCCGGGAGCGCGGCCGGAGACGTGGCTCTGAGAGCGGAAGCCGGGCCGTGGGATGGCCCTCTCTGACTTCCTGGCTGCCTGTGGTCCCCAGCAGAAACACTGCGGATTTGGGGGAGGGGGGGCAGTTATTTTTGTTTGCTGCGAAGACCCAGCTCCTCCAAGACACAAGCCAGGCCTGGCAAAGCGAGAGGAAGTTGGGCTTGGGCACAAATAACCCGATTGTGTCAACATGTCTCAGCGTCCCTCCTTCTACCCTTCCTCGACTGAGAGGTGGGGGGAAGCGGAGAGCCAAAGCCCAGATCTGTGCTAACTGCGCGTGCGCGGCAGTGAGGCTACACCGGCTTCTCCTGGCTGTTGCTGGACAGGGCCGACCCACTCCCACTGTCACCGGAACGGGACTGCGGCAGAATGCGGAAGGGGGTCTTTACGGCCTCCTTTACCATCCATGCCCCCTCCTTCCTCAGCACCAGTGGAAACGCATCTACATTATATGTATCTACATTAGAACCTGTATATGCTACATGTCATACACATGTGTTTATACCTATACATACGGTAAGTCGCGGAGCCCGGGTGGAGCCTCATTTCTGTTTGACTCCGAAGACTGTCCCCCCCATTTCCCTGTTCCTTAACAGAATGACCATCCTTAAGAATACAGACCCAGTCACTTATCAGCCGGGAGAGCTCAGGCAAGTCACCTCCATTTTCGTGTCTCAGTTTCTTCATCTATAAAGTGGGGATAATGAGAAGGTTATCTATCCATCCTGAGGTTTAACTTTGTCGTGTGTGCAAAGAGCTTAGAACCATGCGTGCATCCAGCATGTAGCAATTTAATGATTGATTTTTAGGGTTCTCCTCTCTAAGACCCTCAGATAATGAGTGTCCATGTCCTCCACCTCCGGAGGCCCTCAGAGCCTCAGAATGAGGTCTGGGTGCTGGCAGGCAGGCCCTAGCTCACATCAGAGCAGTTAGGTCCTCAGGGTGGTCTCCCGTATTGTGGCAGCCTGCTACCCTCTAACTAGGCCTCTAGCTGGAGTTTAAAAGTCGATAAGGAAGGGTGGGCTCCTTGAATGCTCCCCTATGGCAGGAAAAGCAGAAGGTGGAAGAGACAAGAAGTGAGAGAAAAAGGAACCGAGCATCGGTGGTCCCCGCAGCCCGGAGAGGAGGGAGCTGAGTGGGGTGTCATGACTGGATAGCATATAGCTTGTCCCTGCCTGAAATTCCAACCTCACTTCTTGACTAAGACGCATCCCAGCAAAGTCCTATTAGGGACAGAGGTCCCAGAGACAAGGCACCAGGGGACCCCTTTGTCACCTCAACTGCCCCCGTCACCTGCAAAGGAGAGGCCTGGGCTCCCAGCACCTGTGTTCTCACCTGCACATCATGGCACCTGCCAGTGAGTACGGCTCTTCTGGAGTCAAGTGTTGTTTCCTTCAGGCCCCTCTGAGGGAGAGGAGGAAGAAGGAATGTGCTGCGGCAGAGACACGCGGCTCCCGTGTCAACCATTTACTGAGGTGTTGACAACCAAAGTTCAACTGAGTGAATTTGAAGATCTAGTTGGTTTACTAAGCGCCTCGTGAATTGGGCAGCATCCCAACCAGCAAGTAGAGATGCTCCCAAGTGTTGTGCAAAATGGAAGGCTTTTATAGGAAGGAAGATGGCGCCAGAAGTTATTCGCAAAGGATAGTTTGAAGCCAGGACATTCTTCTTTTGCGGGGGGAGGGAAAGGCAAGGTTTGCATCATACAGGTGACCTCACTATTGCTGATCTGGAAATTCCAGATCGACTTCTTGAAGGGATTCCTGGGGTAGATTGAAACTGTTATTTTAAGTTTTGGTTTGCTGTTGTGGGGGACAAGTGACTCCATTTTGGGCTCATTTTTCTTTTTTAACAGAGACCCACTTGGAAAAATCTGAGTGACTTCTCTATTATTAAACCCAGTGAAATGTTTTCCTCTCTTTCTGTTTCTCCTGTTGGGAGCACAGAGCACTGTGAAGCACTTCCTTCCCTCACCGCACTGCCCCTTCTCCTCCTCCTCCTGCCACCGTTCCATCCTGTTTGCCTCAACAAGAAGTGCCGTGTTTTAGATTATTTGACCCAAGGCCCAGAAAACTTTCTAAGGGGCCTCGTAGCCCAGCTGGGCAGGGGCCTCAGCAGGGCATCTGGGCTTCCTCTGAAACACTGCACGTGCCAGCCGTGTAGGAGAATCCTGGGCTTTCATGGCCTACCTAGCCTGGGCTCCCAGGTTGCACTGAGTGATTTCTATCGATCACTGACAGATGTTCATGGAAGAAAATAAGGAAATTAATATTGGCCACAGTCCTGGTAGTGTGTACAAAGCATAAACTGCAAGTCTTTGTAATTTCTGTTGGTAGGTTCTTCTTTTTTTTTTTTTTTAATATATTTTAATGTTTATTTATTTTGAGAGAGAGACAGGGTACAACCGGGGAGAGGTAGAGAGAGGGAGACACAGAATCTGAAACAGGCTCCAGGCTCTGAGAGCCTGACACGGGGCTGGAACTCATGAACTGTGAGATCATGACCTGAGCTGAAGTCGAACACTTAACTGACTGAGCCACCCAGGCGCCCCTGTCAGTCGGTTCTTGAGACAGTAGGTACATGAAGGAAAATTTTCAAGAAGGCATCTCCCAGCAGGGCTTGAGAGAAAACCCATTTTGCTGCGGTTCCCCAACACCGTATCATGCAGTAAGAACCATCTCAGTGTTGTTCAAAAGGACCCTCTCTGATGATGCACTTTGCCAGCCACTGGAAGCCCTGCCATTTCGCTCATCAGCCTGCCCTTGGTTATGGTTTAATGAGGCAGGCGGTGTTCTACCCTGCTGTTTCCAAAAGCCACAGCTCGGCATGTTTTCCATAAATCACTTTAATAAAAGACACATGAAAAAGTAAAAATCCTCTTTAGCATGTGTGAAATGAAATTAAAAAACAGTTACAAAAATACCAAAGAATCTGGTGGGTGAATCCACAATCAAGGGGAAAAGGGGGAGATCTATGCCCAATTCCTAGGTGAGATATCAGTTTCCTACCAGGGACAGAGTGAAGGCTGCCTTCCAGAAAGATTTGTTATAGAGGGGAAGCAAAGAGTGCCAAGAAAAATAATACGGCTTGGTTTAATTAACTTAAGTTGAATTCATGTTTTCCTTCTGTCATGGCAGCCAGCTAAAGGTTTGTGGCTCAAGTCACTCAACTCTTCTACCTTTTTACTTTTCTTAGTCTTCCTTCAGTTCTGCACTCCTACAGTCCCCTTAGGAAGATCCCCCATCCAATGAGTTGTCCTAGTATCTTGATCGCCTTGTGTGGTTTGGGCAATTTCTTAAGTCTTGATATTGGTTCCTGAACTTCTGAAAAGGCTAGTCCGAGTCTTCCTTACATACTATCAATGGGGCCATAAACAGGTATAAACTTTATGGAGGGAAATGTCATCAAATCTGTTACACTCTTGGACTGAGAAATTCCACTTTTATGAACTTATAATACAGAAACATGGACACATGTCCATACATACTTGTCAAGTTATATGTCCATAGGATACATCTGCAGACTTGTTTGCAAAAATCCAAACTTCCAGGACATCTGGGAGGCTCAGTCAGTTGAGTGTCTGACTCAGGTCATGATCTCACCGTTTGTGAGTTCAAGCCCCACACTGGGGTGTCTGCTGTCAGCGCTGAGCCCACTTTGGATTCTCTGTCCCCCTCTCTCTCTGTTCCTCCCCACTCGTGCTCTCTTCTATCTCTCTCAAAAACAAATAAACATTAAAAAAAGAAAAAGGAAAAAATTAAAAAAAAAAAACAACCTTCCATTGAGAAGGACTAGTTCAATAAATGATGCTATAACAGACAACTGAATTAATATGTACCATCAGAAAAAACTAAGATAATTCTATATGGATTGACATGGAAATATCCAATAGGATCTTAAATGAAAAACTAAATTGCAATACAATGTGAGTAGTAAACACCATCTGCATAAAACATAGAATATGCAGAGTAACACAATCTGAAGAACAGATCCCGAATGCTGATGGTGGTTTTGGGAATGAGGGAAGGACAGAGAAAGATCACGGTTTTCCACCCTTGCCATGCACGTTAATGGAGTGTGTTTAGTTCTTGCTGCTACCAGGATGATTCATCAAGATATTTCAAGACTGTTCAGTTGCTTCTATTGGACCTTGTAACTGAGTGCAGAAAAACTCTGCTGTCCTTTCTTACCTGCCTTATGACATCTTTTTCCTGATGAAATACATACACTTGAATGGGGAGACTGTAAAACTGAGGGGAAAGGTAAGCAATTTGGGTGAAGAATTCACATTGTTAACTATAACGTTTTGATTATTTTTATAAGACATTACCATAAAGATTAAACAACACCAGGAAGGAAGGAAGGGAGGGAGGGAGGGAGGGAGGAAGGAAGGAAGGAGGAGGGAGGGAGGAAGGAAGGAAGGAAGGAAGGAAGGAAGGAAGGAAGGAAGGAAGGAAGGAAGGAAGGAAGGAAGGAAGGAAGATGGGGCGCCTGGGTGGCTCAGTGGGTTAAGTGTCCGACTTCAGCTCAGGTCATGATCTCGCAGTCAGTGAGTTTGAGCCCCACATCGGGCTCTGTGCTGACAGCTCAGAGCCTGGAGCCTGCTTGGATACTGTGTCTCCCTCTCTTCCTGCTCCTCCCCTACTCATGCTCTGTGTCTCTCTCTCAAAAATGAATAAACATTTGAAAAAAAATTAAAAAAAGAAAGAAAGAAAACTGGGAAAAAGTCAAAACTCAGCTAACTGCTTTACTAATAATATGAGCGAGTTACCAGGGCATAGTAGCCATTTCGAGTCAGTTCTTGGAGGCCTTTTGAGGAGGAAGACTAGCCCAAGATTCTGCAAATCCTCTCTGTTGTCGTTTAGCTACATTGAGAAGGTGCTTTCAAGATGTCACAGACATTTCGGCGAGTCGTGTCCAGCCTCATGGAACAGTGAGGCAAGGGCAGGAAACCTGAACCGGAGGGCCAGGAGGGGCCCACAACAGCTGGGGGTCTTAGCAGCCAAGTCAGAGCAGCAAACCTAAGCTCCTCACAGTGCCCACTCTGCTACTGCAGAGCCCACCGGGAGCAGGTATGGGGCAGGGCCACTGCTGGGGGAGGGGCTGGGAGAGCATGGCCAGTGGAGATAGCGCTCCTCCAGGAAGCCGCCCCCCATTTCCCACCCCCAGATCTTCACCCATTTGTGTGTCACCTTCCCACCATGACAGATAGGCCCTCTCAGCTCTCTCAGCTCTGCGTGTGCCACGCAAGACCACCCCACCAGGTCTCAGGGATGCCTGAGCTCACATATGACCCTGGCACTAAGATCTCAGAGCTAACTTTCCCTTTCTAGGCTCCGTGTGTGGTGGAGACACATCTGAGGAGGTGAGGATTACTTTAAATTCTCTCCCTAATCATTCTGTTCCCCTGTGAATTTTTGAACGTTCTTTCCCTGACAGTCTTACTTAGGCCCATCACCTGATATCCCCCCTGGGGTAAATGCTTGTCACGTGTGGTCTGAGGCTTTGGTTCCTCAAGCACCTCGGCCTTATGTTCAATGCCAGATGGATTACATCAGTGTTTCTCTGGGCAAAAGAGGTTCTCTCCTCTTTTCCAGTTTCTCTCCCGTTTTCTTGGACAGAAGGCCGTCATTCTGATACTTGACACCAATTATGGTATTTCAACACCAGCTTTGAATCCAAATCCTAACCTTAGCACTAACTTCAACCCACGCCTCGTTCCTCTGTCTTTCTCAGGGCATCCTGCAAGGAGAGACCATTAGCTGTGGAAGGAATTCCAGGGTTAGAATAGAAAGAAGCCCCAGATACAGTGTCAATTTACAACAGAGCTGAAAGACAGCATGTTTAGAAGGATCTCATTTTCTTAGTCTCATGCAGGTCTCACTTCTAGGTGTCTTGGTCTCTAAGCCCTGGGTGTGGGGACCTGGGGAGCACCTCCATGAGGCCTTCGTGCTGGCTGGCCGGTGAGCTAGGGATAGCCTTCGGAGTTAGCCTGGGTGATCGCTTCTTGATTTCCTCACTCTCTTCTTTACTGGGTGCAACCAAGCAGTGGCCAGCAGGACATTCCCCCCCCCCCCGGTCAGGTTAAGTGCAAGTGGACAGGGCCTTGGAGAAAGGGGCTTTACCTGTTGTATTAGTTTCCTGGCAGCTGCTGTAACAAATTATCACAAACTCTGTAGTTTCAAATAACCAGAATGTTCTCTCATATTTCTAGAGACCAGGAGTCTAAAGGCAAGGTGTCAACAGGGCTATATTGCCTCCAAAGCCTCCGCTAGGAGGATCCTTCCCTCCCTCTTCGACCTTCTGGAAGAGTGTCCCAGCTGGTATTCCTGGGCTTGTGGCTGCATCTCTCCATTCTCTGCCTGCACAGAGTACATGCCTTCTGGGTATGTCTGTGTCAGAACTTCCTCTGCTTCTCTCTTAAAGGGATACATGTGACTCAAAATGAAAATGATAATGTGAAGAGATATCTATACTCCCCTTTTCACTGCAGCATTATTTACAATAGCTGAGACATGAAAACAACCTAAGCTGTCCATCGGTGGATGAATAGACAAAGATGTGGTACATATATTCAATGGAATGTCATTGGGCCATAAAAAAGGAGGAAATCTCGGCATTTGCCACAACATGATGGACCTTGAGGGCATTATGGTAAGTGAATAAGTCAGACAGAGAAAGATAATACCACTTGTTTGGTCTCACTTTTATGTGAAGTCTAAAGCAACAAAACAAAACAAAAAACCAAGCTCCTAGATACAGAGAACAGATCGGTGGTTGCCAGAGGCAAGGGTCGAGGGATGGGTAAAATGAGTGAAGGGTGACAGATTTCCAGTTATAAAAGGAATGTCATGGGGATGCAATGTACAGCATGGTGACTATAGTTAATAATACTGTATTGCATATTTGCAAGTTGCTAAGAGTACATTTTAAAAGATCTCATCACAAGAACAAAAATTTTTATAACTGAGCATGGTGGTTGATGTTAACTAGATGGACTATGGTGATCATTTTGCATGTGTACATATGTCACATCACTATGTTATACACCTGAAACTAATACAATATTATATATCAATTATACCTCAACTTAAAAAGAAAGAAGACATGTGATTGCACTCAGGTCCCACTCAGATCAGATAACTCAGGATTAACTCCACCCCTCAAGATCATTAACATCACTAAATCCTTTACCCTGTAAGGTGATATTCATAGGCTCCAGAGATCAGAACATGAACATATCTTTTGGAGCCACCATTCGGCCCACCACACCCACCCATGATATTCACGGAGCTGAGCCAAATGTCAGATGTCAAGTATTGAAGGGGATCAAAATTATTCACACAAATAATCGCCTCCAAGTAAATGAGTATGGCAGTGAGTCAGTACCCAGTCAAGGTTTGTTTCTCTTTGCCAAGTGCTGAGTTAAGTGGACTCAACTGTCCTCTGCTACCCTGACCTTTGTGTGTGCCTGCTGGGCCAATTCGAGATCATTCTTCTGGGTTTGGCCCCAGAGATTCCTCAGGGCAAAGGTCAGATGCTCGATTTGTGGGAGTGTGTGGATTTGAGGATGCTATTGTGCGATTAGGGAAGCACTAGGCTCAAGTCCTGGATCTGCCACTTACTAGCCATTTGTCCTCTGACAAGACACTTGCTTTCTGGTTTTCCAACCAACAAAGAGGGGCAAGAATAATCTCTATATTTTAGGATTTCATGAGATTAAATTATAAACATGTATGCATATGAAAACCCAACTGTTAGAACCACAAGAGCCCAGGGATTGAGTGGCCCTGTGCTCAGAGAAGGGGAGATATGCAGGCTGGTTGTCCTAACGTCTACTCTCAATGGAGCAATCTGACTCAAGTCCAGAAAGTTCCAGAAACTCTGAGGGCACCCCTATCTTCCTCCACTGAAAGTGGCAGTGATCAGAGGTCTCTGCACATAAGAAACGAAACTGGATTCTGACAGAAGATAGTCGCTGCGTGATGCAAGATGATTTGTCCCTCCTGGTTCCTATCTTAAATGCACAAATATATTAAGACTCCCCCCAAAAATAGGAAAAAGAGGGCATCAGAGACACTAGAACTCCTTTTCTGCACCAAGATGTGTGAGGCATTCTCCCCAGCAGAAAGCTCCGCCAGGCTCAAATTGAGACATTAAATGCCCTGTTGGCAAACCTTCTTCTCCTGGGAGTCCTGACCATCATATTTGCTACCATCGCCATCATCAGCAATGGTAACAGTTGTGTTAACAGACTCCATGGAGACACAGCACAGGAAGTGGTCCTGACTTGCACCTTGAGCTCCGAGGCCCTCTGGGGCCTCCATTCGGATCCCCCCTCACCCCCGCCCCTTGACAGTCTGCACATGCTCACACGCCCATCCTCCCAGCCCCACACAGGCCGCCAGCCACAGCTAAAATGTGAAACCGAACTGCGAGCTGCTGTCAATAGGCAAAGCCTCCAGGGATTTTCACTAAAATCCAGTCAGGATCTGTGGCTTATTTATGAACTCATGTGGCTTTTTGACTTCTCTGACTTTTGCCAAATTGCTGACATGTTTTTAAATTATCCAGTTTTTGTTTTTCCTTCGTCTCTGCTTCTTGGGAAGATAAAGCCTCAGGCATGTGGTCCTAGTCTGTTTATAACAGTGATGGTTTTCTGGGCCATTGCCTCCCACCCAGACCGCCATTCACTTGCCATTTCAACCCAGACCTCAGAAGCAGTTAGGCCTTAGGAACACAGAAAGCAGGCAGTTCCGAGGAAGAAGCTACACGGCAAAGGTGTTTTTTCATTTCATCTATGTAGCCATATAATGGGAACTTTTGTGGGAATTAAAAAAATTCCCAGGCAGTATGTGCTTTTACAAGGTGATCTCTAATCATCCAGGCAAATCCAGAAAACTCTCTGTTGCTTCCAGGACTGACGTGATGGCTAATATTGAAGACCGTTCCATCCAAAGCCACGACTTGTTTTTTATAGTAGCTTTGAGGACAGTTGAAAGGGTCCCAGAAGACTTTGTCTTTGGGCTGTCCTCTGAGCTCCACCCTAGTCCTCCTCACCCTTCCCCATCTGGGAAAACTGGTGCTAATGCTCCCCAAATTCAGCATTCCTGCAAGGTTCAGACTGGGGCTGATTAGCACATTGTAACTTTCAAATTAAAGACAGGAGTTCTCCGTCCTCTTTCGGGTTCTACACAACTACTCTGTAGAATGCTCACAAGAGAACATCAAAAGAGAAAAAAAATGAGCCCCAACCTCCCACACCGTAGCTGGGATTGTCACTTCCTAAAAGAACACTCTCGCTTGCCTTACCTAAGCCTGTAAAGGCATGCTGCCTGAGTTCATGCAAGATGTTGAAAGCATTGGCCCATGTCATCTCTGTGTTGGGTGTATCAGCATGGCCCCACGTGCACTCGCTGTTGGTCTGCGGTGCTTTGAAATGTGTTTACAAATTCTTGGACACTCCCTTCAAACAGTAAACCCTTCCCTTTGAGTGTGGTGGCCTTGGTGACTCACTCCTGACAAACAGAAAGATGGCAGAAGTGATGGTATATGCTTCAGAAAATAGGTGTATTCATTGCTTTATTGCCATGTAACAAATTACCATGAATTTATCTTAAACAACACAAATTTATTATCTCACAGTTCTATAGTTCAGAAGCCAGTCACAGTGTAATGGTGTCTTCTGCTCAGGGTCCCACAAAGCTGAAATCCGGTGTGGCCAGGACTGGGCTCTCTTCTGGAGGCTCTGTCCCCTTCCATACTCGCTCAGGTTATTGCCAGAATTCAGTTCCTTGCTGGTGCGGAGCTGAGGTCCCCATAATCTTGCCGACCGTTGGCTGGGGACCACTGCCAGTTCCCAGAAGCTGCTCTTGGAGCCCTGACACATAGATCCCTCCACAGTATAGCACCTTGCTCCTTCAAGGCCATCAGGAAAATTCCTGGCTTCAAATCTCTCTGATCCATTCTAAGGGGCCACCTCATTAGATCAGGCCAACCCAGGGTCCTCTCCTTTGTCATCAAGGCAAAGTCAACTTGTTAGGGGTCTTAACTGCAATATCTTTCTTCCATGGGGGCGAGATCCCATCATCTTTATAAGTCCTGCTTACATCCAAAAGCAAGGTATTACACCAGGGGGGGCAGAATCTGGGGGGAGGGGGGCACTGCAGAATTCTGCCTGTTGCTCCGAATCATCAAAACCCCTGTGTCTTCCTGCTTGTCTTGCTCCCTCTCTCTGGGATCTCTCACTTTGGAGAAAGCCAACTGCCCTAAAGTGAGGATACTCAAACAGCTCCGGGGAGAGTCCCACCAGGTGGAAATGCAATCTATCTATTGTATGGCTACAAGCGGTAGCCATGTGAGGAGCCATCATGGAAGCCGATTCTCCAGCCTCAGTCAAGCTTTCAGGTGACAGCAGCCCCATCCAACACCCTAACTTCAACCTCTCAGCAGACCCTGAGCCAAAACTGCTCAACCGAGCAGCTCCCAGAGTCCTGACCCTCAAAACTTGTGTGATATAACTGTTTACTCTTTTAAGATGTTGTGTTTTCAGGCAACTTGTTACACAGCAGTAAATAACTAATGCACAGACTTTATTCACTAAGAAAGCAATTAAAAACAGTAAGAAAATGTTGGATTTAAAAAGGAGAATAAAAGTCCCAACAAAACTGCTTTCTATTCTCAAAGACAGAGTTTTCCTCCGGGTCCCGGTCGCATCAGGCAAAGACTCTCAATTACACTGTGCTCACCACACGATCCCTTCCCTCCTCCGTCGTGGGGGGTGCAGAGCCACAGTGCCAAACCACCAGTCCCATTTCCCAGGGTTCTGGTGCTGGTTCATTCCAAGTTTCTCCCCAACATTTTCCTTGATTTGAATTAATACTTTGCTCCACACTGAGCACCAAACGCATCACCCTATGTGTTCTTCCTCTCCACTCCCTGCTTCTCTCTGGCTGGCCTTGACCCTTCTGTGCATCCCAGCTCTGGCAAGGAGATGGGGCGGTGGAAGGCGGAGCTTGGGTGGCCCTGGAGAGGGTGCATCTGGGGCTTCCCGCACCCTGGCTTAAAGCCACGGCTTGATTTAAGCCATTTCATGGTGGGAAGCGACACTCTCAGATCTGGGTTGTTTTCCTCCCAAGCTGTGAACTCAGCACTAGATGACAAATCACAGCATCTCTTCCTCCTGACTGTACAGCCACCTCCACAAGCTGCATCCATTCCCGACAGGGATGGGGAATCCAAGGGTCTGCAGGAGGCAAGCCCGCAGTCCAGCCCGTGCCTTGTGTTTGGATGAGTGAAAAGGGCAAGGTAGGCTTCGTCCCCAACCCCCGCCACTCCTGGGAATCCGCTGCCAGCCCAGCCTGGTTAGAGGAGGGGCAGAGGGTCCTGAGGGTGCTTCATTGTAAGCAGGGAGAAGAAAAGCCATTCCTCTGAGCAGCAGCAGCAGGTCTGAGCAACGTGCCAGTTCCCGGCCCAACAAAGCCGGGGCTGCAGCTATAATTACTGCAGGTCAGTTCACCTTGAGCTCGAAGGAGCAGTCAGTCGCCAGAAGGCTCGGCGTGACACAATGCAGACCCCTCACCCGCCCCTGCCGGCGGTGAGTAATTGGCACTAAACACGGGATGTGTCTGGATTTAATCTAACCTGAGCTCAATTACTTGACTCGCCTGATGGAAACCTGCCCGGGCTCCAGGGCTTAAGTGAAGAGGGCTCTGAAATCTTCTGATACCCGCAGCCCGGGTCCTGTCCTTCCCGCCCTAGGTTGGTAGAGAGATGTACCCTCTCCCGGCCGGCAGTCAGCTCTCCAGGTGCTTCCCCATCCATTACCTCCTCTGATCCCCAAGACACAAGCGGAATGCTGGGAGGGATGTGTTTTAGACACGGTACCTTAGTCACTCAGTTGAGGAGATGGAGGCTCTGAGTCAGTCACTTGCCCAAGGGGTTGAGCAGAAGTAGCTGAGAGGAGCGAGAACACCATGATTGTCCCTTCCCACATCACTGTGAGAGAATGGAGCTCAGTCTCCCCGTGTTCAGAAAGAGGGAGACTAACCAGCAGAGGCTCACTGGGAGAGAGCTGGGTCGTGGCTCTGAGCCACCCCACTGTACCCCCTTTCTGCATCTGCATTCGATTTTCTGAAGCCCGCTGCATCTCCCCGCTACAGTCACACCAGCCTTGAGAGCTCTCCTCCCACGGAACAGAGACACCTTGCACAGGATTGGAGAGGCCCACGCCCCAACCCCATTGACCTCGTTCCTTTCCTCCGGTGTCTTCATGCCTCTAGGCTCACTTCCAGCCCAGCCCTTCAAAGCTACTCAACTCCATCCAGCCCATGCCTTTGAGACAGCGTCACTGCTTCATCCAGCCTGCCTTTGAACTTTACAGCTCTTGCTGTGGAAGCCTCTCCCAGAGTACATGCAGGTGCTGCTGGAGGTGCTGGTTCCGGAACAGGCCATCTCTCCCTCTTGAGCATTGTTCTGTCCCTTGCAGGAAGTGGGCATTAGAGGCTTGCGGGTCATCAGGGTGAACAGAGGTCTCTTCACTCCATTCCAGCACACGTCTCCCCTGTGCTGCAGCCACAGGCCTCGCCCTGCCTCTCAGCCTGGTCCCCCGCTAGGCATGGGGCAAGCAGGAGAGTTCTGGCGGGAAGTCTCAAGCAGGAGGTGAGACATGTCCAGCTAGAGCATGCTTTTGTTTGCTTCTGGGCCGAGTAGGCACACCCGGGGAGCAATCAGGTTGCCAACTTGGAATCCGTCCCTGAATTCCATCCGGATGCCATACTGTCCCCAAAAGGGCTGCCCTCCAGACCCCTGCCCTGAGTTGGAGAGAATTAAAAGGACACACAATTAAAGGGTAATAAAATCCTCTCTCGTTTATTTTTCTCTTAAAACTCTGACTCCCAGGCGAAGATGTTTTCAGTGGGAGGAACAAAAAAATCATATATCTTCGACATAGTTTTAAATACAAAGTTGAAGGGATGGGTAACCATTCAAAGGCCAAAACACAATTGGTTAACATGATTTGGGCCCAAGTTAAAGTCCTGGGTTTGAATCCTGGCTCCACCATCAACTAGATATATAATTTGGGGTCATTTGCTTAGCCTCTCTGTGCCTCAATTTCCTCACCTGCAAGACGTGGACAGTGTCGGCACACGTGTGTTTGGGATGCTACAAAGATTGAGTGCACTTGTGCAAATAGCTTAGAACACAGTCTGGCCTCCATTGTGCTCTCAGTGCGTGTGATAGAGCAGGGTGGGTGTTCTGTGGAGGCTGAGGGAGGGCAGGAGTTAGAGGCAGAGGGCAAGGTGATGGACCAGGAGATGGTGCCGATGTCAGGACTCTTCTTTGGGAAAACGAAGGAGAAAAGGCTAGCCTGGGGCCTGGGCCCCAGAGGGGATGAGAAGGAAGCACTGGGCCTGTAGGGCACGGGGACAAAGATGTTGCCTGGGCCGCAGTCTGAAGGTCACCACCTGCTCCAGCCACGCTGTCATGAGGGTGAGGTCAGAGAGAGAAACAACGCAGATCTGGGCCACAGAAAGAGCTTCAAGCTCAGGATGAGGAAGAAGATTGAAGATTGGCCAGGAAGGGAAGCCGAGGTGTTCTTTGGGACCTAGGGCCCAGCGGCAAACCTTTCAGAGGACCTAAATCATCAGGCCAGGCATGGGACACATGGCACTTTTCTGTAAAATCAGTGAAATTTAGGAGTATTTTTTCTAGGGGAATTGATAACTTTGGATTTGGGTTTTCCTGCCTGGGTGAGTAGGTGACAACCACCCTTCTCTGTTCTGAATTTTCTCTTCCTGGAGTTGCATTGCTTAAGGTTGAGTCAGGATCCAGGCTCACTGTTGGCCTCTTTATACCCCAAGGCATTTTCAAAATAGGGAGATTCGCGGGTCCCACTCCAGGAATCCCAAGCCAGCAGCTGTGGAAGGATACACACAGGCATCCACGGCTGCGCGGGATATAGGACACTATGAGCCACACAGGCTGGAGCCTCACGTGTTGGTGAGACCTGGTTACAAAGTCACTAACAGAGAAAGCAGGACTCAAAGACCAAGAAGTATAAAACTCATCTTTCCCAGACCTCAAGCGAAAACAGTTCAAAGCAAGGAGGCCATACCTTCTCTTCGTTTAGAACTTTCTAGAGCAGCACTCTTGAACGGAACTTTTGGCAATGATGAAATGTTCTAAATCTGCAGTGCCTGATATGTTAGCCACTAACCACTTGTGGCGATGGAACACTGAAGATTTGTCAAGTGTGACTGAGTTTTTAATTTTATATGTTTTTAACTACTTTAAATACTTGCAGTTGTGTGTGGCTGGTGGCTACCATATTGGGCAGCGGAATTCTGGAAAAATGTGGGTTACAGAAGGATTAGACATGGGTCGGCACTGGCTATAACTCGGTTCTATATCTATATTCAAACATACACACACATGCATACACACACACCTACAAAAATAATCATATCGGAAGAGCTAACAACTGAAAGAGCTTCACTTGGAAATTTGTCCAGTGGAAAGGAGAAAGCGATCCAAAGCACCTGTGTGGAATACTGGACCTTGCATCATGTCAACTTCTCTCTTAAGAAATAGCAAGTGGGGGGCGCCTGGGTAGCTCAGCTGGTTAAGCGTCCAACTCTTGATTTTGGCTCAGGTCATGATCTCATGATCATGGGATCAAGCCCCACATCTGGCCCTGGACTTAGCATGCAGCCTACTTGGGATTCTCTCTCTCTGCTCCCCCCCCACCCTTGCTCTCTCGCTCTCTCTCTCAAATTATATAAATAAACATTAAAAAAAAGAACAACAAGGGGAAGAAGGGCGGCACTCTCCATGGCCCAGCAGCATGCCTATCCCTCACTTGACTGTAACCAGACAATTCTGCTTTGCCACCATCACCCAGAGTCAGATCAGTAATACACCGAGCTGCAGGTTGGGTGATGGAAGGCCGCTGATATGCCCGGTGACCAGAATACAGACCTAGGAAATTCTGAAAGGTCATAAGCTGACAGGGGGTGGGACTAATCAAAACCAAAACCAGGGAAGCTGGCAGGGCACATGTGTCAGAACATAGAGACGTTGCTTCAGGATGCCAGCAGGTGGTACCTTCTTCACCCACAGGCACTCTGGGTTCTAGTTGAGTGTTACTCTTGCTCCAAAGAGTCGATTTTTTTTCCCTAAGATTTTTTTTTAATGTTTATTTTTGAGAGAGAGAGAGAGACAGAGCACGAGTGGGGGGGGGGGCGCGCAAAGAAAGAAGGAGATACAGGATCTGAAGCAGGCTCCAGGCTCTGAGCTGTCAGCACAAAGCCTGACATAGGGCTTGAACTCAGGCCATGAGGTCATGAGATCATGACCTGAGCTGAAGTCAGAGCTCAACCAACTGAGCCACCCGGGCGCCCCTCCCTAAGATTTTTAAAAGCACCACCAGGCACCTGACATTATAAGACAAATTGAGGCAAAAATGAAGATCTCTAAATTAGGTGACTTGCACTGGATTAGATACTCCCTGGTGAGTGTTTGGGGACCTCAAGCAAGTGAAGAATGATTCTTTTAGCTCTACCACGGGTCAGTAGGTATAAAAACAGCTCTTATCTGAAAATTGGCCTGCAGACAGCAACGCCACTTTTTGGCTCCTTCCCTAAGATTTAGAGACCAAGCCTTATAAGGCGTTCATGACAACCAAATGTCTGACACCTTTACAGGATGTGTGAAGCCAGGGACAGACACTTCTGGCACATTTCCTGCTGTAAGCAGCACCAGGCCTGTGATATGCTAATGAGGTCATTATGGAAATCACAATGAGTCTATGAGGCGCAAGGAGCTAGCTGAGCCTCAGGCTGCTAAGCATCATGGGCCTGGGAGCTTGGCACCAGGTCCCCCAAATTCAAACTGAAGACGTCCAGGGAGTGTTCCATGGCACCCCGGCAGCCTGTTGCCACACACGCCCTCCTGAGAGGTCTCCGGCCTCAGCGACAAGGTGAAACCTTGGGTCAGTATGAAAATGAACATGCGTGAAGCTGTCTGCCTCGGAGAACGAAAGACCACTGGCCAGTCCTTGTCTCCTAGGGGCAGTTGAGTCAAAGCGTTCTCTGATTCTGGTACCTCGTGCTCCATTAATCCTCATATTTGCCGGTAAGTGGGAGGTCCTAGGCTCAAAGGTTACCTGCCCAGAGGCCCTGTCCTCTGTCTGGCCAGCAGAGTGAATGCCAGCATCCACCTCAGTGGTCTTACGTGGCCCGCTGTGTGGACTGTGCTCTGGGGTAACCACACAGCCCTCTCCCTGCTCCAGGGGTGTGGACAAAGTCTTAGAGGTGAGGACGCAGTGTCCCACGAGCAGAGCACTGACTGTGCCATAGCCAAGACTCTAACGGGGGTCTGCTGACAACCGCTTTGCCTCTCACCTGTTTGTTCTTTGCTGATTGATACTGAGGGGTGGGGGACTCTCTGGTCCCCCCACACACACCTTGGTGCTCCCTGTCCGGAGCAGGGGAGGAAATGTCCTATGCTGACACTGTCATGCTCCGCACCCCTCCTATCTCACCCAGCACACACCTTGCCAAGATAAGAATTGTTACAAAAGGGCATGCAAGGGCACGCGGAGCTGCCGTGTATCTTGTCCGTGGCAGTGGTCACGTGAACTGACGGGCGATAGTTTATGTTGAACTAAATACACAGAGAGACACGTGCAAATGAGTGCATGTGACACTGGTGAGATCTAAGTAAGGTGGCTGGTGGCCTCAGGGCCAGGCTTTGGCTGTGACACTGTATTCCAGTTTGGAGGGAAAGCGGGGGGTGTCTCCATATCACTTCTCGCAATGGCATGTGAACCTACAATTATCTTAAAATAAAATTAGAAACACACATTGAAAAAAAAATCATTCTCACAGTGCAAAGCGTGTTTAATTTCAGCTACTTTAAGAAAGAACCAGCTTGGGGCGCCTGGGTGGCTCAGGCAGTTAAGGGCCCGACTTCTATCTCGCAGTTCGTGGGATCGAGCCCCGTGTCAGGCTTCATGCTGACAGCTCGGAGCCTGGAGACCGTTTCGGATTCTGTGTCTCCCTCTCTCTCTGTCCCTCCCCCACTCATGGTCCATCTTTCCCTCTCTCGAAAATAAACATTAAAGAAAAAAAAAAAAAAAGAGGCAGCTGAAGCCCAGGAGGGGATCCTCCCTCCCTGCCTCTATCTGCCCTTTGGGTCTCAGGATTCATACTCACCTGCTGGCCCGTCTCCCCAGCCCCAGGAGCTGAGAACAGTGAGCTGCCTCAAGGCAGGTGAGGGGTGTGAATGACCCCAGGGGAGCTCTCCAGAGGCCAGGGGTGCACACGAGGCTGGTCCCCAGCTCACTGCCGGGCAGATAGGCCTGGCTTCTGTGCAGGGGAACAGCCCCACGCTCACATTTTCACCATGCCGACTGCCCCTCAGGTCGGGGGAGATGAAGATTTAGAGCAGGAATGAGGGAGGACCCATTACACTTGTTTAAAACAACCGCACAATGTCTATCAACCAAAAAAAGGATATCATGAAAAAATATTTTTAATTGACGAGATTTTTGCTCTATTATAAACTCCTATTTTGATTTTCCTATTTTAAGGCAAGCATGATCTTGTTAACCCTTATTAGTGTTTATCTGTACCTTATAATTTTAAGAGCATCACATGGTCACACACATTTGAGAGATGCTGACCAAGCTGGCCCAGCAGCATCTCCGAATTGTCCATGGCCCAAGGCCACCCGGCCCCCTGAACTCTCTCCTGTGGCAGGCCATGATTGCCGCAGTGGTACTAGGCTGGGCCCGTGACTGTGAGCAAACCTAAGTTCTTCTCACAGCTCAGTCTTGGGAGGGCGAGAAAGAGAAGGATTTACTGGAAACAGAGGTGGCATCTGGTCTAAGGTTCAGAAATCCTGCAACCCTGCTAATGAAAACATGACTTTCTCTTGTGGAAGCTGTTGGTACTGGGGGTGGGGGGGCGGTGGTGTATGTGCGTGCGCGAGCGTGTGTGTGTGTGTGTGCACGTGTGTGTTGTTTGGGATTATGACATTTCTTCCAAGTACCATTCGTGAAAGGCAGGAATCAGCGAGATCAGACGTTATTTCCCTTCATTACGAGCTAGCCAGGCTTGGGAGTCTATTGGTTAGGCATCTGACTTTGGCTCAGGTTATGATCTCGTGGTTCGTGGGTTCGAGCCCTGTGTCGGGCTCTGTGCTGACGGCTCAGAGCCTGGACTGCTTCGGATTCTGTGTGTGTGTCCTCTCTCTGTCCCTCCCCTGCCTGTACTCTGTCTCTATCTCTCAAAAATAAATAAACATTAACAACAACAACAAAAAAAGGAGCTAGCCAGACTTCATTCCTTTCCTGAGGCTATGTCCTCTCCCCCTTGCTTTAGGGGAAAACGTCTCAGACTGAATGTTCCTAGACTGATGTAAGGTATAAACAGAATGGAAGCAAGACTAGGGATCTTGTCTTGAGTGAATTAATAAAGAATTATTTGCATAACTGCTATCAATTAAAATCTTAAAATATTTCCCGGACGTTCTTACCTGATCATATCATAAGACAGGGCACCCTGGATGACTCAGTCGGTTAAGCATCCGACTTCAGCTCAGGTCATATCTTGCAGTTTGTGAGCTTGAGCCCCGCATCAGGCAGGCTCTCTGCTGTCAGCGTGGAGCCTGCTTCAGATCCTCTGTCTCCCTCTCTCTCTGCTTCTTCCCTTCTCACTCTCTCTCAAAAATAAACATATTTTTAAAAAAAAAAACTGCCCTAAGGTCAACATCCTAAGCAAAAGCAACTAATCCGGGAAATCAGGAGTAACATGCTGGAAGCATGTGTCGTGTGATGGAAACGGAGAGGCCCGCAGCATGCACGACTGGCGGGTAATCAGAAGGAAAGTTGCCTATTGGGAACTCGAGAGGTGGTAAGTTACCATTTATGTTCACCAAATTCAAATGCCTGGGTTAATACAGAAATGCAGTTTCCTAGGCCTTGATATTTGCTTCGATTGATTCATCGCCTACTGTGCCCCACTTATGATAATGGGGACCTGAAAGCAGGCCCTGAAACTCCACTCCTCCACTGTGAGGACTCTGGAACAACAGGACAGGAGACCAATAGTCTTTGTCGAGAGTTCCTCAGCCTTTGGTAGACACAGCGCAAACCTGAAACTCCTTTTGATCCTCTGGGGCTTTGGGTTTATGACTCGAGGAATTACTCTAGGAAGTTAAGGAACCCCAATTTAGGAAGATGTCAGAAGACACGCAATTACTTTGAGGGGACTTTTTTTTCAGACTGGCAGGAGTATCACTGAGGAACTCTCCAGCCTACCTACAACTACCCTCACTTCAGACAATACCAGGGAGGTCACTGCAACAGGGGTCGAATCTTGAGGGTCAAGGCCAGGGAATATACCCTACCTAAGACATTTCCATATCAGAAGAGCAAAAGGGGTGGATTCAATCCAGATCCGTAGGGATATCAGAACCCAAAACCAGGTCAAAGGTGCAGAACGGGGGTCAATTACACATGCAGCGAAGATTGCAAAGACGTGAGAAGACTGGGTTGAAATAGTTCTGGATCACAGTGAGAAGGTCCTGAATGAAAGATTTAAAACAGGATTAATTGTAGAGTGCGTGGTTGCAAATAGAAAATTTGTGCTCCCCCCCTCCGCAAGGTCATATGTTGAAAAGCTAACCCCCAAGGTGATGATATTAGAAGTTGGGGCCTTTGAAAGGTAAGTCAGAAGGAGGGAGCCCTCACGAATAGGATTCGTGTCCTTATGGAAGCGACCCCAGAGAGCTCTCTGGCCCCTTCCACCAGGTGAGGACACAAGAAGAGAAGTCAGCCATCTGCAACTCAGAAGCAGTCCCTCACCTGAACTCAACCCTGCTGGTATCCTGACCTTGGCCTTCCAGCCTCCAGAGCTGTAGGCAATAACCTTGTGCTGTTTATAAGTCCCCCAGTCTGTGGCACCTTGCTAGGGCAGCCTAGCCTGACTAAGACAATGGGTAGGTCAGTGCAAGAATGACAAGCCTTGAGAGCTCAGTCTAGGTTCTACATTTTTCTCTGATTCTCAGTTCATCTGTTCTTTCAATAAGCATTCATATTTGCTAGTGACAGGGGCAGTGCTGAGCTCTATGTAAACAACAGTAAATAAGGCATAAGCCTTGACCTGAAGGAAACGATAATTTAGCAGTGGAGATAAAAAATGAAAACCCAATGGTGATACGGTGTTCTAAATTCCATGGTAATGGAAAGTTTTAGGTGGGACTGAACTATCAGTTCAGTTAGGTGGGAAGTTCAATCTTGGAAGGGAGCTAGAAATTTTACAGAAGAGATAGTGTATAAGCTAATGAATGCATAGAGTATTAAAAGAAGATGGTCAGGTGAACTGATGGGCAGTGAATTTTTTTTAAGTTGATTTATTTATTTTGAGAGAGACAGAGAGGCACGAGCGGGAGAGGGGGCAGAGAGACAGAGGGAAGATCCCAAGCAGGCTCCGCGCTGTCAGTGAGGAGCTTGAACTCACAAACCTTGAGACCATGACTTGAGCCGAAATCAAGAGTCAGATGCTTAACCGACTGGGCCACCCAGGCACCCTTGGTGGGGAGTGCATTTTAAGGAAAGGGTTAGCATGCACACTAGAAGCTTCCTTAACCAGCTGCTACTAGCTGATTCTCTGGATTCTTGGAAACTCCATCTTCTCCCTTTGCGAACGCGCTGAAGGCGCCTCCGGAGCTGGCTGCTTCCCCGGCTGCCCTGGCCTCTCCTTCCCTGGCTGACTCAGTGCTCCTCGAGAGTCAGTTTCGTTTTCCTCAAATCTGTTTATGACTGTTACGCTTACAATCGAAGTGGTTTACTTTAAGTAAATGTTACTAAAATGGATGAACTACGGGTATAAAGAGTATAGTTTCTGTGAAAACTAAATGTAAGTTTTGAGAAAATTTGCTAAAGCTTGAGCCACTAAAATAAAATACTATTTAATTAGGTATAGATGAGCAGCTGTAAATTATTGGAGAAATAAAATAGTTAGCATTCCATCAGGATGCTATCAGCAGAAGGCTGCATCAGTTTTAAACTTCTTAATCCTTTTAAAGAAATGAACACTGGGATTTGTAGAGGATGCGGTATAGATATGATTTATGCAAGAAAGTCACTACAGAACTCCTACCAGAGCCCTAAACCTAAGAAGAGGCTTTGGCTTTAAGTCAAAAGATTAGTGAATAAATGTTTGTATAAACATTTAAATTAAAATAAACTCTTTATGATACCCAAATGTTATTTGTGTGATTTTTTGCTTAATTGGCTTTTTGATTACCAAACCAACCGGGGACCCCAAAATCCATTGGTTGGAGAATTCCTCAGCTCCAGGCCTAGTTCAAAGAGAGGGAGCACAAGAGAGAAAATCAAGTAACTCAGAGTAAGTTATTTTACAAGTAAGTAAAATCAAGTAAGTGCAGGGTTGAGTTTGTGGCCTGGAGAGCTGGGAGGATGCTGGGGGGCATGTTGGAAGTGAGGGAGACCAGAGCTCTGTCGGGGACCACAGGGTGTGCAGGGAGGCTGTGAGCATGCTAGCAGCATGAAGCTTTCTGGGTGGGGTTTGAGATGAAGTGGGGGCTACAAAATGAGACCCCCAGGACTCTAGTACCCGTGCACAGATCTTCTTGTCCACACTATCCTGGGGACTGGTGAAGCCGGGACATTCTATTCTGAGAAAAACCTTTTCACTTGGCATTTTTTTTTTATAGGGCAACAGCATTATAGAGAGTTGTATGTAAATTGCATGACCACGAACCATTGCGAGGCACGTGTTCCTAGTTCTGGGGAGGGTCTTGGGCCCATAAGGAGATTGTGAGCAATGCCTTATCTCTTACATGTGCAGAGCGCTGCCCAACATCCCAAACATTTTCATACTCATCCTAACGCCTTAAAACACTTTTTTCTCCCCCATTGTTCTCCTAGTCAGTATGTCGTTCTCATACTCAAGTCTGAGAGACGTGAGCTGCACTAAAGCGCGTGGGTTTAGGGTCAGGGGTCTGGGTTCAAGACCTGCTTCTGCCACGTGGCAATTTTCTACTCTTGAATCTTACTTAAGCTCACTCACTCGTGTCTCCTCACATCTGAAGCAGGAACAATAATCAGCCCGCTAGGCAGTGTCGAGGAGCAGACTCGATCATTGCCAAGACAACTTTCTGACATTCATTGACCACTCTGTGCCAGGACTCTTCTAAGAGCCCTATGGACATTCATTCACTCTGTGTGGATGCTCCCCTGCGCTTTCTTCCATCTTTCTCTGCATACAGGAGATGACCAGAAGCCTAGTCCCTTGCCCTCTGAGCAGACGGAAATTTCTGTGATGGCCCCCAAATGCAGGCAGTACACAGGAATGCTAACGCATCGTAGTATCCGAAGAGAATGCATGGTTAATTACACAATTAACAAAGTTTTAGGTCAAGCCCATTGCTTTAGTAACTCTGTGAAGTCCATAGCCACAGGCTGAATTTCTCCACTACCAGGTTTCTGGTAAGTTCTATACAGCTGTTTGGTTTATGTTTCTCAGGAAGTGTCAAACTCTCACAAATATGAGCAGAACAATATGAAGAAAATGAGTTCACTCACACTCATCCCGCATACTTCCTCAGCATAAACTGTTTAATCTGGACCTCAGGCTAGGCCAGCTACCCGAGAAATAACTCTCAGGAGAAGGCAAATAGTCGTTGACTGCTCTATCTCAGGCACTGTCGGTGCACAGGCTCAGTTAAACTTCACAATCACCCTGTGACGTGGACATCACGATCATCCCTACTTTGTAAATACAAAGGCAGACGCTGAGGGCAAATAGTGACTTTTCAGCCTGTGCCACAATTCACACTTACACCCAGGGTTTCTCTTACCACACCCACGGAGCTGCTTCCTGCCCTTCCCCAACTCTACACCACCCTTAGGAGTTCACTTCGTGAAGCTCGGTGGAATAATAGTATCTTTAAAATACAGAAGTATTAATAAATGCAATACAAAATCATATGGAACTTTTTTTTTTAAACTCCATTCACTAGAGTTAGATACTGCTAGAGTTTAAATTGTAGCTTTACAGACATAACTCTAGGTAGCTAGCTAGGCAGCTTTCTGTTTGCTACTTTGCAATTTGCTCTTTGAAACAACACTTTCAAATAAAACAAAGGTAAGCGTTGCAAGACTTATGAAATAGACATGAACCCTCAATGGGAGTCTCTGAACAAACAAAATACCCTGCAGATGAAATACCGCTGAAACAATGAGACGTCAATGACATGTCAATATCCAGCATGCTAACCCCAGTGACCCTTGGCCTGGCCATTCTCTGAGCCGCTCCCAGACTATGACATACAGAGTCTTAAACCGTTTGTGTTTTTCCACAGCAGAACCTCACTTCAATTGTCTGAGAATTCTCAAATGTAGTTAACTCAATGCAAATAAAAGAAAAAAACAACAATGAAGAGAGCTCAACTGTTTTATCAGTTGAGAAGGGCAACCATGTAATGGCTTACAAAATTTTTAGTTCTCAGCGATGTCATTGGAAGTGTGAATTTGACATTGTGACAATGTCTATCAAGAATGAGTAGCCTAACCTTGAGAACTTTATGCTCTGTTAAATAAGCCAGTCACACAAAGAATAATACTGTATGATATGAGGTACCCAGAGTAGATAAATTCATAGACACATAAGGAAGAATGGAGGTTACCAGAGGCTGAAGGGAAGGTGGGATGAGAAGTTGTTTAAAAGGTATGCAAGCTCAGTTTTTGCAAGATGAAAAATTTTAAAAGATGGAGATTTTATGAACAACAGTGGGAATGTACTTAACACTACTGAACTCACTTAACAGTGGTTATGACGGTAAATTTTATGTGATGTAGGTCTTACGACAAAGGTTTTGTTTTTAAATTTTTTTTTAATGTTTATTTATTTTTGAGAGACATAGAGACAGAGCGTGAGCAGAGGAAGGGCAGAGAGAGAGGGAGACACAGAATGTGAAGCAGGCTCCAGGCTCTGATGAGCCGTCAGCACAGAGCCCGACATGGGGCTCGAACTCACAGACCGTGAGATCATGACCTGAGCTGAAGTTGGCCGCCCAACGGACTGAGCCACCCAGGCGCCCCGGTTTTGTTTTTAAAACAAAAAAGAATGAGCGGAAGATAAATATCCTTCACACGCTATGCTTCCCTGTATTTTCACTTTCTCATAGTTAGGATTACTATATAGCCATGTTTGCTTGGGACAGTCTCAGTTCACACTTACTGTCCTTAAGCAATGATTCATGGGTGTCCTTTTCACTCTTAAAAGCGTCATTTGGGTGATAATTATTATGCTCATCTTACTCAATATGCCTATGGTAGCAAATAACAGAGAACTTAAAGCTGCTGAGCACATTACGCATATGGCTAGCATTCTCATTCATTCATTCATTCATTCATTCACATAAGAAGGACTTCTGTGTACCTTGTACCCGTTACCACACTGGGCCCTACATTTGTGTTCAGGTCTTCTCAGACAGACTGTGAGTTCTTCAAAGGCAGGACTTATACCTAATTCATCTAATGTCCCCAGATCCCACCCCAATGTCTGACACACGATCAGTTCCCAGCAGATGTCCGATGAATTTGCAAGATGTCCTGGTTAGAGCTGATAGACAACAGTGAAGGGGGACTGGCCTTCATTAGTGTTGAACCCTCAGAACGGTCTTTCCCTGTGCCCTTGGAGATGGCCTCTTTGGATAGGTGGACAGGGTCCCAATACGAAGGCAAGGGCCTCAGCTATATTTCTCTCTCGCTTGTTACCCACATCCAAGTGCCTTGTAGGGTCTTATCTTTCCTGATGATGATTTCTCTGTTTTTTTAATACACTTAGAAACGTTTCCATTAAGCCTGAAACAGACGCTCACAGTAAGCCAGTAAATGCTTGATCAAGACTGTACATGTCCCTCTCATGTGCGTTATTCATTTATAAATCAGAACTTTGAAACTCTGTCGCAATGGCTCAGCAAGTTGGGTTAATTATCTCAGCTCAGTGGCAGGCTTTGTAAATCCGGTCCTGGTCCTGGATTCCTCTTGCAAAGGCAGTGCTGCCCTCAAGGTGAGTTTCAGGGAGTCACCTCCACAGATGCAGCACATTTGTCTCCACATGTGGGGTTGAATTATCCTCCTCGCTTGAGTGTCGTTTGGCAATTCTATGATCTCTAAAGACCTGTGGTCATTGAAGGACTCAGGGATAGCATCTCTATCTCCCCAGGGGCTGAAGATCTCTGATTGCAGGAAAGCATGAAACTTAACGCGCTCCAGTCCTCTGCTTATTTCCTCCTCCTGCTCTTTAAGCACACTAGATTTGGGGGCCTAAGACCCCAGGGCAGTGGGAAGGGAGGCCTCGAGACCATCGCTAAGCAAATGTTAATGAACCAGCAGGTTCAGATGGGAATAACTTTTAGGGATTTCAGACTTGTTTTGATAATGAAACTCAACATCTGGATGGCATTTGGATGAGGAACCATCAAGAGCTACCCACTTATCCCTTGGCCAATCTTGCCCAGAATGCATCCTTTTTGTTAGCTTTTCAAAACAACCTTGGTTTTATTTGCCCTCTCTAGTGTATTATTTTCCTATTTTATTACATTCTGTTCTCATCTTATATTCTTCCTTCTACAAATGTTCTTAACATCTTAATATGCATCTTAGTTTGTTAATTTACAACTTTCTGGGGAATAGTTTTTTCTTCTTCCCGATGATTGTCAGATTCATTAGGGTTCTTCTTTTGACACAGTGCCATGGAGGCATTTTGTGTACAATTGGCTGATGACTGAAAGACAAGACAACTGTTTTTCAAGGGGGCTCTATTTAAGGAAGGAGGCAATTAATAACACAGTACAGCTGTCTATAAGGTTTCAGAGGAATGCTGATCAGTGACAGTTCCAAGGAGGAGGGGAGACCAAAAAGTCAGTTCCTATAGGACAAGATGAATCCAGATGGACTCAGAGGATTTGGAGGGAAGGCTGACAGGGACACATTCACAAACCCACCATGACCAAGGAGAAGTCCCCTCCTAAGGTGAGGAGACTATGAGGCAAAGACCTGGGAAAGAAGCCAAGAAGTGCAGTGCAGAGAACCCAGTGGCGGGCATGGGGGCATGTTGCCACCCAAGGGCAGTGTCTGCATGCGGCAAGGCACCCTTGAAACATCTGAGCAACAACACCAGGAGCAGAGTGAGGTTAGAGAGAGATGGCTCGACATGGAGACACTGGAAGCAGGGGGACCAGCAGAGAAGGCACTGTGGCCAAGATCATGAGAAGAATGACAGAACAAGAGGACAAGGACTGGGTTACCGTCCATCTGAGCTTCTGGGGGTGGCTGGGGAGGGGGTGCAGGCACATTCCATCTGTGCAGCTCCTCCAGTTCAGGCACAGATAGGTTCATTTAACAAAGAATCTTCAAAAAAAAATTTATGAGCCCAACTTTTGACAGAAGACAGAGGTGAGGCCACACGGCAAGGGGAACCAAGCATGTGGACCCTAGGCTTCTGGGGGTGCAAGCCTGGGCTTGTCCTAGCACGTCCCACATCCTTTCCCGCCCTTCACCCAGGTGACTTCTGATCGCATCACCTTATTTCCTTCAGAGCACTTATCACGAGCTGAAATTCTTTTCTTTGCCCACTAGCTTACTGTCTATCTGTCTCAACTGCAAGATGGCTACCCAAGGGCTCTCCTCTGAACCCCCAGCACCAACGATATAATAATACACCTGACACACAAGGGGTTTCATGCATGTTTGTTGAAATGAATCAATGTGCCTTCACCCTGGCATCTTCATTTGTCACTTAGGAGCCAAGGTGTCACTCTCAAGGGGAGCCATGGTGGTCAGGGGGACCTGGCATACAGTCAGTTCCATGTGGACTCCAACACCGCATACCAGCCCCGTGGCTTTCAGACTCCTGGCTGCTATTTGTAACTTACAAGGCTATTGTGGCAATAAGACAAAGCATATGAAGCGTCCAGCCCCACACAGATGGTCAGTGAACAATTGCTACTATGATCATACCTGATGACCTCATGGGGTTCTTTGTCAGTTTCGCTGTTTTTTCTATTTATTCAATTTTTTCTAAAAGTAGAGTGACCCCGGTCACTCACGACATTAGGGCTTATGACCTAAAGGATACTAGAGGTAGAAGGGAGAGCAGCGGCCTGGGTTCCCTGAAGCCCCTGGCTGAGAGGACTTACTCCCCCTGTCTTGGGAGACTTTGTCCGCAGCTGCAGAAAAAACTGTCCCTTCCCCCCTCCAGCTCTCCAGGCAGGGGGTGAGGAATGCTAAGGTTATAAAGGGGTAGGTTTAGACCTTGAGGAGGTTTTTATGTTTTTCAGACCTGCCCCAATAGTATGATTCAAAATTTTCCATTAAGAGCCTAATAGTCATTACTTAGGAGCGAAGATGTAGGAAAAGGAGAATTTGGGCCTCATAGCTGCTTCTAAAAGTTCACTCCTGCCCTGAGCCTCTAGGGAACACTCTCTCCTGACTCTGGAGTTTCATTTTCTCCTGCTTGTCCTCCCCTTCCTCTGGGGTCCACCTCAGGCTCCTTGTGGGCCTATTCTCTTCTACCCCCAGTAAGCACTGCTCTCTCACTGATTTCTTTCTCCCAGGGCACCCCCATTCCCACAGCATCATCTGCTTGCCCAGGATTATCAACGTGTTCCCTTTGCTTGTCCCACCTCTCTTTCAGACCCCTATGTCCGAACACCTGCACAGCCCCTTCATTTGGTGGTTCCAAGTATCTCAAGCTCGACATGCCCCACACCCCAAATCTGCTCATCGTTTTTCTCTGGAGGCTCCTCCCCAAGTTCCTCAGCTCAGTGCATGGCTTCCCCACCCTGCCAGGAGAGGACAGCAGCCAGGAGCTCAGACTTGGCCTCCCCATCTCCACACCACACACAGTCAGTCACCGGATGTGGTGGATTTCACCTCTGTCTGCCACTCTTCTCCATCTGCTCCACTCCCCTCTCCCTTCAGGTCCCACCACCTCCCGTCCTGGTATCTGAAGAGCCTCCAGTTCATGTCCCAGCCACAGCTGGACCCCTCCTATCTGTTCTTCATGCTGCCATCAGCACCAGCTTTCCAAATGCAAGCCGGATGGATAACATCACCTAATCCCCATGAGAGACCTGCAGCAATGTAATTTAGGACTCGGTTTCAATGAAGTTCAGATGAGGTCAAGAAAGTGGCTACCTGGGTGCCTCGTGGCTCAGTTGGTTAAGTGTCTGACTTTTGATTTCAGCTCAGGTCATGTTCTCATACTTCGTAAGACTGAGCCCAGAGTTGGGCTCTGTGCTAAAAGCGTGCAGTCTTCTTGGGATTCTCTCTCTCCCTCTCTCTGTCTCTCTTTCTCTCTCAACATAAATAAATAAACTTAAAAAAAACGCGGCTGTCCCTGGAGGTGGGGCGGAGGGAGTCCTGTGCAAGTCTGGAAATGTTCTATATCATAATACAGGGGATGGTCACCTGGGTGGATAAACAGGCCAACATTCACCAAGCATGAACTTAACATTTATACACTTTACTTATGTTAATTATATGTCAAAAAACAAAAACAGAGAATTTATAAATCTATACAATATATTGAAAAGGGAAAAAAAATTTGAAAATCTATCAGGGCTTTCAAATCTCTTTTAGGATGAAACTAAATATTTCAACATGGCCTATATTTAGAATGCCCATTTATCTTGGCTGGCCTGGCACAGTCATGGCTTATGCCTAAGGTCCTGGTGCAATTATTAATGTGGCCCAATTTGTATGATCAATTATATGGCCTACTCCTTCCTGCCTCTGGGCTTCACCCTTACTGTTCGCTCCGGCTGAAACATGCTCTGTTCCCCTTCACCCAGACAACAACTCAGATCCCAGCTAAAACATCACTGTTCTCCGAAAATTTCTCTTACTTAGCTCCAAGTCAGTCTTACGATGGCCCCCCTGTTGTCTGCACCAAGAGTGACCTCTATTTCCTCCACCCCACCCAAGTCAGTTGGCAAATTAGGATGGCAATATGGCCATCTTTGTAGTTTCAACATTTATTTAGATGTACTCATCTTCTGATACAGGACAAGGAGGTGACCACCTCTCATTTTATAGAGGAGGGGACTGGGATTCAGAGTAATTAAATGATTTCTCCAATATCATCCTGTCAATTATTGCCAAGGTCAAGACCAAAACCCACAGGAACCCTGATTCAGGGTCTAGACTCCATAAGTTACTCTGGTGATTAGACTCTTTGGTGGGGTTTTGGGGATATGATTCTGAATATCCCATTCAGAAAGTATAGAAGATTTGATTAAATGTCTTTGATCTCATCAACTAACCTGGAAGTTGATCCTTTCAAAAAACTACTGAGTGAATAAAACCGTTAGTTGAGAGTTTAGGTAGTAGGCCTTCCCTTTGGGGTATAGTCTAGAACTTAAAAGTATCTGATGATTACTAAGATCCAGCGCGGATCCACCGATACAGGTCAACACTGGCATCCTGTGCCGATACCGATCACTAGAACAAGCTCAGGGCTCAGGGCAGGACGCTGGGGCTCAGGTCACACTGTTTGGACCAGTTCCAGCACATCCTTCCTGAATGTCTGTGACCTTGGGGAAGTTATCTAACCGTTATAGAGTTTTAGATGAGTTTCTCATCTGAAAATGTGGTAAATATTCGTGCCTCTTTCATAAAATTGTTTAAACGACTGAATAAGATAATCCATACAAAATACTTAACATGCAGTGAGCACTAAATAAATACCAGCTCTTCCTCTTCTTCCCTCCCTCCCCCTTCTCCTTCTCCTCTTCCACTTCTTCTTTCTTTTCTTCCTCCCTTTCCTCTCCTTCTTCTTAGTGATAGTCTAAATAATAAAAACATATCTGTTTTACGATGAAGATTGTTTTCTATTGGCCATAGGAAATCCACAGTGTGTGAGCCACAAGGTTGTGGATATAGAAGATTAGGTCATTTTATATTAAATCATTCATTTGAGCTATCTTACTGCTTGAGTTGTTCTTAGGTCCCGCTTCAGTTTTTTGCATCCTTTCTAAAAGGTGGGTACTAGAACTAAAACATCTAGGTGTATTCGTCTAAGACAACCCCACCATCTACCTGCCCAGGAGCCACACTAATCTTCCTGTAGAGTAGCCTTAAATAGCATACTTTGGGGTCACAAGATCATTGGTCGACTTATACTGAGTGTTTTGAAAACCTATTCAATAATATAAATTATTCCAAAATACCAAGTAGAGGGCAAGGCTGCAAGGGTCAGGTCATGCTAGCAAACCACCTTCTGACAGGGAGCAGTTCAAAAGTGGTTCCTGTGGCAAATATTTGCCTGATTTGGGCTGTTATCGCAAATCTTGCTTTGTTTATCTGGACGTCACACAGTCTTTCATGTTTACATCTAACTGGCAGCTGAAGGCCTTGGCAACCACATAGCTGGGCAGATGTTAGAAATCTGAGCTGAGTTTCAGTAGCTGGAATGTCCAAGTGGGTTCCCCAAAGCCAAGGTCTGGGAAAGAAGTAGGCAAATGGCTTTGGGGACTCCTTCTTCTCTGCCTAGTCTCTGGTGAGTAGCCCCAGCATTGCCCACTGTGACTGGACTACAGTCACCTTCTACACATGAAGGGCATACCCTTGACCACCTGAAAGGCAGCAGGCCCCGGAGCTCTTCTCGTGGCAGGCGGGTAGAGTTTTTGAGTCAACATCACCATTGAGACAACATTTTGCAAATTTTCTGGCCAGAAATCAATAGATCTGAGTTTATGACCTATATTATTTTTCTTTTCTTTTTAAAGAACTTCTTTTAACATTTTTTTTGTTAGTCAAGTCTACTAGCAATCCATTTGCTCAATTTTTATTTGTCTATAAGTCTTTATTTCTCCTTCACTTTTTTTAAAGGATAATTTTGTAGGGTACATAATTCTAGATTGGTGAAGTTTTTCTCTCAGCATTTCAAATAATTCAAATTACTCTCTTCTTGTTTGCCTGGTTTCTGAGAAGTCAGATACAATGCTTTCTTTGTCCATCTATAATAAAGTGATTTTTCCTCTGGCTTCTTCTGAGATTTTTTTCTTTGTCTTCGATGATCTGTAGTTTGAAAATGATGTGTCTATGTGTAGGGTATTTAGGGTTTTGGCTGTTGCTGTTGTTGTTTTAGCATTTATCCTGTTTGATGTTCTATGAAGTTCTTGGGTCCGTGGTTTGGTATCTAATGTTAATTTTTGGAGATCTCATTTATTATTGTTTCAGATATTTTCTCTGTTTCTTTCTTTGTTCTTCTGGTATTCCCATTATGCATATGCTATACCTTTTTTTAGATGTCCCACATCCTCCAGATATTCCATTCTGTTTTCTTTGCAGTCTTTATTCTCTTTGTTTTTTTGGTTTTTGTGGATTCTATTCTATATCCTAGAGCATAAAGATTCTTTCCTTAGACATGTCCAGTCTACTAAAACACCCATCAAAAGCATTCTTCATGTCCATTACAGTGTTTTTGACGTCTAGTCTTTCTTTTTGGTTCTTTCTTAGGATTTCCACCTCTCTCTTACATTGCCTATCTGTTCTTGTGTGCTATCTACTCTATTGATGAAGGCCCTTAGAATACTAATCATGGTTGTTTTAAATTCTCACTCTGATCATTTCGACATAACTGTCATGTCTGGTTCTAGTGTCAGGGGAGGGGGAGTATCCTACAGTCCTATGATTAGGTCTCTGCCTTTTAGTAAGCCTATGCCTCTGAACTGTGAATCTCACAAGTGTTTCTCCATGTTTTTATCCACCTTGGGTGGGACATGATGGCTAGAGTGGGCTGGAGTTGGGTATTTCCCTTCCCCATGTCAGTCAGGTTTCATAACATCTCAGCAGGTTAGGCTCTGGTTAACTAGTTCCCCTGATTTCAAGCCTTACTAAGAACAGAGCACTCTAATTCCTTTTCCTCTCCTCCTACCAGAAGCATAAGAGGATTTCTCTCTTATATTTATGGTGAGCACCTGGTCAAGTTCCTGGAGGCAAATCTCACAATATTGTGGAAGCCCCTCTATGACTGGGTCCTCCTGGAATGTTTAATTCTCAGACTTATCTGCCCTGATCCTCCAGCAATTCAACTGCCATCTAGATTTTCCTACCTCACCACTAGTTCCCAAGGCCGTTTCCTCTCGTGAGTCTTTGGTAAGCTGTGACTCTCTGTCTTCCCAATCTTTGAAGCTGTGGTTTGCTCTGTCTCCTCCCCTCTCATATAGATCCAAGAAGAGTTGTTGAATTTCCAGTCTATTCAGCATCTTTTTTCTCTATCTATTATTGATTTCCGCAAATACCTTGAGGAGAAAAACCACCGAGTGTTGGGCTTATTTTATGTGGTTCATTCCTCTCACAAATTTCTGCCACTTAATTCCTAGTTATGTTGGTATCTCCTCAATGCCTTCAAAAGATGTTTATTTTGCATTATATCTGGATTTTTAAATTTTTCTTGGCACAAGTATCAGTCTACTTCGAGCTACTCTATTTTGGTCAGACTTAGAAATCCCTCTAATTTTCATTTTATGAGAGACAGACTAACATACATCAACAACTCTAGAATTAGAAAGATCTGTGATTCATTTGTGGCTCTGCCACTTACTAACTTTGAGAACTTGAACCTGTTTACTTAACCTCTTAGTGATCACATTTACAAAGTACTATGACTGTGGAGCTGTCTTTTTAATGGAAGGGGAAAAAAGTAATAAGAATAAATAAACAAACAAACAAATAAATAAATAACAATATCTGATTAAGGCTATGAAAAGATTACAATTACCCATCATTGTCAGAGACATAGTATTTAATGATGTGGGAATAGACACCTTCCTTTATGGAAACAGGTTAAAGAAGAGACGAGATTCCAAAATGCAGTTCTGAGAAATAACACCGACATGGTAAAACTGGGTAGAGAAAGAGAGCCGCAAGTAGGTAAGAGCCATAAAATTGTGGAGCTGTGGCATCATAGAAGCCGGCAACAGAGAAACTCATTAGAACAAAGAGGTAGACAGCCCTGTCAAATACCGTTATGATATAAAATAAGACAAGGGCAAAATATTGCTTATCAGATTTGGTGCTGTGAAACTTGTTGGAAGCTTCGACAAGCGCAGAGATCTTTGCAGACAAAATCAGATAGAGAAGAGTGGAAGAATGAATTAGGAATAAAGAAAGGGAGCCAGCCTGTTTAGACAACTTTTGCAAGGAGTTCAGTCTTGAAGAGGGGCCAGGAGCGGAGATTACGCTTACGAGATCTCGGCAGTGCTTCTGAAGACCTGCCCATCTCCATCTCATAAACTGTAGAGATCTTCAAACTCAGTGCCAGTTTTATCTTTTCCTCAGCTTCTCCAATGAGTGCTTCCTTTTGTTGTCCATTCATAGGACTTTTTGTTCTCATTTCCTTTTTACCAGTGGGTACAACTAACATTATCTTGGGTCGGCCTTTTCCATTTGTAATGAAAGTTGAGTTCTTTTTCATTTTTTAAAATAATATTTCAGACTATGGCTACTTTAGATAAATTAGTTGGTAGTTTTAGTCGTACTTTTCAAAAACAGTACAATAATCTGTCCTAAAACAGTGTAGTCAAATTGCAGGATTTCTACAGCAGATTCAAAAGATAGATGGCAGGAAAAGCAGAATGGTAGAGTAGAAAATCAACAGGATTCTGAGCCATAAAAATCCTGAGTTCAAGTCCAACCTCTATGTGCCATCTGGGGCAATTTCTTAATCTTAATTTTACAGACTTTATAGAAACAGAGTTTCCTATAGCTTTATCCATATATAGATTGTATATACATTATCATTTTATATATACAATCTCTATATTTAAGTCATTTAATCTTTAATTATATATTAATCTATGTGTGTATCTATATATCTATATCTATACATCTCTCCTTAATGATCTATTGAGAATCCTTGATTAGATACTCAAATACTGGCCATACAATAAACAGTTCCTTTTTTTTCTTTCTCCCTGGCTGCCCATCTCTTTAATCACCAATACAGCTTTTAGAAAAATATGCCCTGGGGCACCTGGGTGGCTCAGGTCATGATCTCATGGTCCGTGAGTTTGAGCTCCACATTGGGCTCTGTGTTGACAGCTCAGAGCCTGGAGCCTGCTTCAGATTCCGTGTCTCTTTCTCTCTCTGCCCCTCCCCTGCTCATGCTCTGTCTGTCTCTCTCTTTCTCTTTCTCAAAAATAAATAAACATCAGGGCGCCTGGTTCTCAGTCAGTTAAGCATCTGACTTCAACTCAGGTCATGATCTTATGGCCCATGAGTTTGAGCCTCCCACTGGGTTCTGTGCTGACAGCTCAGAGCCTGGACCCTGCTTCGGATTCTGTGTTTCCCTCTCTCTCTGCCCTTTCCCCGCTCACGTTGTCTCTCTCTCAAAAATAAACATTAAAATATGTAAATAAATACACAAACATTTAAAAAATTTTTAAAGATATCCCCTTCTTTCTTCCTTTCTTCCTTGCCCGTTCTTATTGCCACCTCATCTTGCCTATCTGCTAGGCATCATTCAGTTCAGTGCAATCAATTAAAAAATTTATTTTGCAACTTCCTGGGTCACACAGGCTTTCTTTGACACTCTTCTCCTTTCATTTAATAGGCTATTTACTGCGCCTGCAGTTCTGAAAACTATTTCTTTATCAGAGCTGTTAAAATTATGTTAATAACCATTTTATAGAACCAGTCTTCCTTCCTCACACACTTAATTCTTATTTCTGTTTCCTGATTTCCATCCAACCTCTGCCAAATCTCCGCATTTTCATATTATCGTCTGCATCCCTTGTTGCTCGGTCTGCATTTTTTAGATTTAAAATATTCTGCCTTCTCTCAAGTCCTGTCTTCGGGGCTGGCTACATAATTTGTGAGGCCCAGAGCAAAATGAAAATAAGGTCATCTTGTTCAAAAAACAGGAAAAGGAGTGGGGTTTTATAAAAGTAAAACTATAAAGGTTTTCTTTTAATAACATTTTCTTACTCATAAAACTTAATGAGACAATAATGATTACTTAATCACAATATAACAAAGCAATCACATAACATAGAAAGAACAGGGATGCCTCCACGCTCTCCGGAGGCGGCGCCGCTGCTGCTTCTGCTACTGCTGCTGCTACCACTGTAGGAGCTGCCAGCCTGAGTCCAAATCCCAGAGCTGACCATCCCCTCAGGGTCCTGCAGTGCCCGAGACCGCTCCACGCACGTGTGCTGGGCCTCCCGGCCAACCGTGGGCCTGACCCAAGATGCACCTGCTGCTGCCTCTACGCATCCTCTCTGCTCACGCGCATGTGCCCATGTCCCGTCTGACTTCATTTACAAAACTCAAGTCCAAGGATGAAGTCGTTAGGAATTTCAAGACGGCCACAGAAGAACATTAAACCAAGTGTGGGCACTTTGGAATCTCACAGAGGCGGCCCCACATGACTGCTTCTGTTGAGTTATAGATGTTTCTTATATACTTTGGCTATTAAATTCTTGTTAGTTATATAGTTTGTAAGAATTTTCTTTCATTCTGCATGAAAACTTCACTGTTGGCATGCTTCCTTTGGTAGGCAGAAACTTTTTATTTGGATATATTTCCACTTGTTTGTTTATTTATTTATTTATTTATTTATTTATTTATTTATTTGCTGACTGTGCTTTTGATGTTCTATCCATGAAATTATTGCCATGATCAATGTCATGATGCTTTTCCTCTATGTGTTCTTCTGGAGTTTCAGAGTTTCAGGTCTTACCTTTAAGTCTTTAATTAATTTTGTATATATGTCCGTCTTTATGACAGTAGAATACTGTTTTGATTACTATAACTTTGTTATATATTTTGAAATCATAAAGATTTATGCCTCCAGGTTTTCTTTCCCTCAAGATTGAGTAACTATTTGTGGTCTTCTGTAGTTTTATATGAATTATAGAATTGGCTTTTCTATTTCTTTAAAAATGCCATAGGATTTTGATAGGGTTTGTAATGAATCTGTAAGATCACTTTGGGTAGAATGGACATTTTAACAATATTTAATCTTCAAATCTATAAATATGGGGTATCTTTCCTTTTTTTGTATCTTATTTAAATTTTTTGATTAATGTTTTATAGTTTTCAGTATACAATTCTTTCATCACCATAATTTCTAGGTGTTTTATTCTTTTTGGTGGTGTCGTAAATGGGATTGTTTTCCTAACCTATCAGATAGTTGATTATTAATATATAGAAACACAACTGACTTTGGTATATTGATTTTGTATCTTGCAATTTGATTGAACTTATGTCTTAGTTCTAACAGGTTTGTTTGTTTTGAGTCTTTAGGCTTCTCTATTCATAAGATCGTGCCATCTATAAACAGAGAAAATTTTACATCTTCCATTTCCATCTGAGCGTCTCTTATTTCTTTCCCTTTCCTCATTGCTCTGTCTAGGATTTCCATGAATATGTTGAATAGAAGTGATAAGAGTGAGTATCCTTGTGTTTTTCCTAATCTCAGAGGAGAAGTTTTCGGTCTTCACCACTGAGAATTATGCTAGCTTTGAGCTTTTCATATATGGTCTTTATTATGTTGAGATACTTTTCTCGCATTCTGAGTTTGTTGAATGTTTTTTTATCATGAAAGTGTGTTGAATCTAGTTAATTGCTTTTTCTGCATCTACTGGGATGATCACTTGATTTTTATCCTTTATTCCATTAAAGTGGTGTATCATATTAATTGAATTTCATTTGTTGAACCATCCTTGCATTCCAGGAATAAGTCCTACTTGGTCATGAGGCATGACGCTTTTAATGTGCTTTATAATTCAGTTAGCCAGTATTTTGTTAAAGATTTTTGAATCTATATGCATCAAAGATAATAGACTCGTTGTTTTATTTTCTTGTGATGTCTTTGTCTGCCTTGGTACCTAGGTAATGCTGACCTCACAAAATGAGTTTGGAAATGTTCCCTCATCTTCAATTTTTTGGAATGGTTTGAGAAGTATTGGAATTAATTATTCTTTAAATGTTTGGTAGAATTCACCAGTGAAGTCACCTAGTATTGGACTTTTCTTTGTTGGGTGGTTTTTGATTATTGATTCAATATCTATACTAGTTATAGGTCTGTTCAGATTTTCTGTTTCTTCATGATTTAGTCTTAGTAGGTTGTATGTTTCTAGGAATTTATCCATTTCTTCTAGGTTGTCGACTTTATTGCCTAGATTTATTCACAATAGTCTTTTGTGATCCTTGTTTTTTCTGTGGCATCAGTTATAATGCCTCCTATTTCATTTCTAAATTTATTTATTTGAGTATTCTGTTTTTTTCTTAGTCTAGTTAAGTATTTGCCAATTCTTTTTATCTTTTTGAAAAACCAACTCTTAGTTTTGCTGAGATATTTTTTGCTTTGTTTTAACTTCAGATTACCTTCTGCACACACACCAATTTTTCCGATAACAACATTGGATTCCTTCTGGCCCTGGATACTCTATGCCTCCAAATGTTCCCCCCTCCTCCTCCTTAAAGTAACCAGTACTTTGGAGCTTGACCTTAGGGACAGAGCTCTAGACTGAACAGGAGGCCAATCAGATTTGCCAAGGCTCATTGGAGTGTTTCCTCTCTAAAACATCAACCCTAGCAAAATAAAGACTACTTATGATCATTGGGCTCTTTCTGGTCCCCCAGCTGGCCTTCTGCTGTGCAGGCAGCTCCATCAAACTGGAGGGTTGATAAAATCTCCCAAGGCTCTATGTTTGGGCTTTGATGGCCACCTCACTGGGTTTGGTGTGTTCTCTGGTGTCCCTGCCTGACTATACGCCAGATCCTCTCCACTGTGAGTAATCAGCTAGGAAATCTGCTTCTGCTTGAGGTGTAGATTCCTTGGACCAATAATCATGTGCAGCAGCTTCTAAATTCCAGTAAGAAAGGCAGTTGCCTCTCACTCTGCCAGATGGGAAGCAGGAGGATTCATTCTGCAAGCATTTATTGAAGGGCGTAAAGAAAGAGGATGTGCTTTGGAATTACACTAACTCAGGACCCACCCCTTTTTAATTATGACTCTGGGCAAAACTTGCAGCTTCTTTAAACATGGATTTTGTTCTGTTTTGTTTTTTCATTTGCAAGATGTGAATAATAATATTTTCTTCTGGCATCAAATAAAGGTTAAGTATAAAGCATATAGGAATTCCTAGCAGAGCGCCTGGCACACGGATGAGATAAATGCCAGCTGCTCTTTTTTATGCAAAGAAATAAACAAACGATTAACAAGGAATGTTAAGAATCACATTGTCTAGTCTTCACACTATTTTTTCCTTACACAAGGACACTAATCTCTACTAAAAATATTTTTTCTGTTTTCTTCTTATTGTGAATATTGAATTCTTTTTTTTTTTCTTTTTACAATAGAGAGTTCCAGCTGAGTAGCCTAAATCATGTTGGCTTCTCAATTCAAACATAACTGGGCAGACCTGCAGAGGCCATTTTGTATATTTCCATTTTGAGAAAATGGAGATTGGGAATGTGATAACTTGGAGCAAAGATGATGGCCCAGTGTTATAGGGAGAGGTGATTTTGACTAGTTTGGTGGATTCTCAGTAGACTGGCCTGTAGTGCATGAACTAAAGAGACAGGTATTCAAAGAACAATGAGCACTATTTCACTAAAAAACCATGTGGGAATTGGAGGTTGAGGGCAAACCCTCCTCGGGGACCAACATAATGCAGTGATAAGACGTACTCTTGCTAAATGAGATGTTGTTGGGGCATACTGGAGTATCAGAAAATGTATGAAAGACTTTGACATGGAAAATAGGATTACTCACTGCCCTGTCCAGTGAACACTTCCAGGTTGTCTCTACTCTCCACAGCCTTTAAGCTGTTTTATGACTCCATAAATTGTGAAAAATGGATAATGATGCAAATGACTCTTGTCTATAGAAATATAAACTAATTGTATTCAATGGGATGTAATTATTGCCCTGTGGATACACCATTTTGCATCTAAGTTAATCTCAACATCTCTTCTCTGCCTAAGCATGCATGATACCTTGAATTCACCTGTGAACCACTTGAAAGAAAAATCTTACTCATCACATTATTATTAAGCCAACATTATTATAATAAATTACTATATTACATTGTTAATGAGTAAAGTATAATACTTGACAAGTATTCTTTTCATACTTGTATGAGAGATATGGTTATATCCTCTTGAAAAAATAATCTTCTGGAGTGTCTGGGTGGGTCAGTCGGTTAAGTGTCCAACTCTCAATTTTGTCTCAGGTCATAGTCTGCATCCACTGGGATCAAGCCCCGAATCAGGTTCCGCACTGATGGCATGGAGCCTGTGTGGGATACTCTCTCTCCTCTCTCTCTGACTCTTCCCCCTGATTCTCTGCCTCTCTGTCTCTCTCTCAAAATAAATAAATAAACAATTTTTTAATGGCTAGAAAAAATAATCTTTTAACAGTCTGGGATGTCATGCATTGATATGTTCGTGGACTTACCTGACGGAGGCAGGTTAAATGTGTTGCCAGAGAAGTTCACAGCAGCTAAGTTATTCCCATGGTGGCAGCAATGATTGGGAATTTTACCTGACCAGTTGGTTATCTCCCTAAATGAGTTAGTGGCTTATCGAGATCTATTCTGTGTTGACAGAGAATCTGGTTTGTTAGTCTTTTGTTTGTCATTATGCCTATTTTGACTCAAATCAATTAAGAACTGATGGTCACAAAGTAGATGTACAGCTCATTGAGACTTAGTTGAAATCAATCATAACTCTATCAAGGAGGGACATGGGGTCAGGGGACCCCATCCAAGCCTTAAAAAAGGTCTGCAAGATTCCCACTGGAGTCTGAGATTCAAAGGTGGACTATGAATGGGACTTGGCATATGGGAAGAGGGGTCAGGGGCTCCGTATGTGCCAACTAGCGATTCTTTTGTCATAACCATGACTGAGTATTCTATGCTCTGTCCACACACGTGCTTGAAGAAATGAAAAATCAATAAGGACCGTCTATGTGATGATGGCCATGAGAATGCATAGGTTTTATAGTGAAGGTATCAATGCCTGGGCCACTGTAAAGACAATGTCTCTATAGTTGAACCTGAAATTGTAAGGAGAGGTCTATCTGTCTCCAAATTCACCAAGTTATCCTGCCTTCCAATCCTCCAGGACATGCTGGCAGATGGTTTCCAAAGTAAATACACTAGACTATTTCTTTTCAGCAATGTTAGATATTTTCTGACCCAAAGTACACACTACCATAGTCCTGGGCTCCATGCCCAACGTACCCGAAAGCAGCTGGCTAGGATGACTTGGGGAACCCCAAAAGGAGCTGTCCACAGCCAGGATCCTGTGACCCTGGGCACCCTTTGGAGCATCCTGCAGGAGCAAGAGAAAAACCCTATCTTGGCGACAGGAGCATGTGCTAGTGGCATGTGAAAGACTGGAGAGGATGAAGGAGAAGACACTAGCCCCTCCTGTGTGGCTGCTTTCTTCTCTGGCTACTGTGGACCTCAAATGGCTTTTCTTGTCCTTTTAGGACACAGACACACACACTAGGAGTGTTCTCTCCCTCCCACTCACTCTCTCCCCATCTCTCTACGTCATCCATCTCATGCCTGTGGAACACTTAAAAGTCTGGGCATTTTCATCACCCCCCCACCTTCTCTGGCTTCCTCCTCCATCCTCCCCACATAAGAGGGGAAAGTAGGTAGCAAACTCATTTTCTTCTTTACACCAGTTCCCTTAAGTGATGCATGCCTGCAAGAAAAGCAGAGGAAGGATTCAGATACCTACATGGATGACTCAGGTCTAAAACCCCTGATTTGTTTTCTTTTGGGAAAATACAAGCATCTAATTCCTCAAGCTCCTATTTCATGTTGCCTGATTTTCAGTCCAAAAAAATCTAGAGCTGTAAAGGATATAAAAGATTACCTGTTAAACCACCCCAATCTCCATGTAATAGAGGAAGATTAAATTGAGACCAGAGAGGATAAAAGTTCCCCCTCCCACCACATCGTGGGCTGAATCGTGTCCCTCTCTCAAAATTCATGTACTGAAGCCCTAACCCCCAGTACTTCCGATGTAACATTATTTGGAGACAGGGTCTTCGCAGAGGTGATTCAGTTAAAATGAGTTCATTAGAGGGGCCCTAATCCAGGATGACTGGGGAAACTTGGACACAGCACAGAGGAAGACCATGTGAAGACACAGGGAGAAGGCAGCCCTCTACACACCCAGGTAGAGGCCTCAGAAGAAAGCGAACCTTCTGACACCTAGAGCTCAGACTTCCAAGCCTCCAGATGAGAAAATACATTTCTGCGCCCAGTCTGTGCCACTTTGTTACCGCAGCCTTAGCAAACTAATACACCCCTAGACTACACAGCAGGAGACGGCAGCTAGAGAAGCCCCTGGGCCTGTCCCCATTCTCTGCTCTGACTATTGCCCCAGGCTTCTGCCCACTGTCTCATTCTCACCTCGATGGGTTCCTCTCCTCTCCTAGGGTGGCACCCAGCACATTCGGACTCTGAAGGATGAGTAAGAATGAGTATGCAATTATGAAGGAAGATAGAGAAAGGGGAGGAGAAAATATGTAAAAGAAAGGAAAGAGCGTTAGTAACATTGTGGGGGAACTGAGAGCCTGGCGGGTGGGGTCAGTGGAAGCAGCTGGAGGAGACATAAGGAAAAGTCAGGAACGGTCCAGAGACCAGAGTGGAACAGCAGGCAGAGCTGGGCCTTGGAGCATCTGCTCTCTCAGTCGAGGATCTCCGACTTTATGCTATAAACAATGGGGGCCCTGAAGGCTTTTAGACATGGAGGGATATGGTCAGATTTTGTCTCTGACACCAGAGGAGACCTGGATGGCTGGAAAGGGACCAGAAGCAGAAAACCCTCTTCACTGGAGGTGAATGGTGGCACTCCGATGGTCCCTGTGAATGACGGTGGCATTCCGCAGGCCTGGGTGCACCTCACGAACAATGATGAGCTGGGACGACCACAAGCCGCCTATCCTATTTCTCTGCTACCCCCAGAGCAGCCAGGGAAGGGGTTCAAGGGAGGACAGATGTGTTCTGCAGTCACTCAAGGCAGGAAGGGGAGCTCAGTCACAAGGACTATTTTCTGTCAGAGCTAAAGGAACAAAGCAGTTCACAAAGTTTGAAGAGCATATGATCCGGCAATTCCAATTCTGGGTATACATCCAAAGGAAATGAAAACAAGATCTTGAAAAGATATCTGAACTCCCACATTTATTGCAGCATTATTCACGATAGCCAAGATATAGAAGCAACCTGGTGTCTATCAAAATGGATAAAGAAGATGCAGTACATATACACAATGGGCTATTATTCAGCCACGAGAAGGAAGGAAATCCTGCCCTTTGCGACAACATGGATGGACCTTGAGGACATTACGTTAAGTGAGGTAAGTCAGAAAAAAACAAATACTGTATGATCTCACGTATCTGTGGAATCTAAAAATGCTGAACTCAAAAACAGAGACTAGAATGGTGGCTACCAGGTGCTGCGGGTGGGGGGGTGGAGCTGGAGAGACGTTTAGGGTTACAAACTTATGACTAGCCAATAATGAAGCCCCAAAGCTCTAATGCACAGCATAGTAATTAAGACAATAATACTGTCTTATAAACTTCAAAGTTGCTAAGAGACAAGATCTTAATCGTTCTCATCACAAACATGATATTTATGTGATGTGTAGTGGTGTTAGCTAACACTAAGGTAGTAATCACACTGTGATATATAAGTGTATCGAATCAACACATTGTACATCTTAAACTTCCACAATGTTATATGTCAATTATATCTCAATTAGAATTAGGATAATAAGCTTGAAGAGCAGTTGAGATCTCATGCATGTGAAAGCAGTCCTGTATGAAAGGCGGAGAGTCCTTATAGAAACTACAAGGAAGCAGCAGTTTCCCTGTTGATAAGAGTTCAACAAATAAAATCCACATGTTATCTACATGTGTCTGGCCCAGTGAACCGTTAGTTAGCTCCCTGTAGATGTGGAGATACAGGAGTAATCCGGTAGTGATGTTATTTCATTTAGAGCATGCTCCATGATCTTAAGCTAAGAGGTGACTATGAGAAAGATCTAGAAGGAGGTATTAAAGTGTTCGAGTAACTTGGAAGATGATGGGAGAGGCAGTACATAGAAGCTCATTCACAGCAAGATGGCAAAAACAGGAGGACTTTATTACTTTTCAATTATGTGATAACGTTCCTATAAAAGTAATTTATAGACAGACCCCAGGCAGAGCTGGGAAGCTGAGCTTGTGGGTTTTAGAGAAGAGCGCATAAGCTCCAGCCGGGAATTGTGTTCGGTTTGTGTTTCACGGTTGAGGTCACGGCTCTCAGATTTCAAAATTGCTATGCAGTGGGCAGCAACAAAGCCAGTTACAAACCCAATGAATCAGGAAGGAATCTAGAGAATTTACACATCCCAAGCTCCAAACTGTACAGAAGCAGGTGATTTTTCTACGAGTTTTGTGTTCACTCCTCGGAGTGTTGGGACAGTGTCAGGGGAGGGTGACTTGTCCCTGATGCACAAGTGCTACCAGGGACCAGGAGCAGGCAGGCTCAGCAGGCTGGTGTTTGCTTTTACTCATAGACATAAATGGAGCTTGGGAGTAGTTTTGCAAATGAGGTGAAGTGGGAAGGGCAAACCTTACCTTTTATCTTATTAAGGCAGCACTGTGATTCTAAATTAGAATTGGATGGGAAATGGGAATTTTTGGAATCAAATCTAGTCTGGGATGGGAAAAGAAAATCCTCTTGAGTCAATAACATTAACTTTAGAGAGATAGGTCTAGATAGACTCGGGGGTGCGGGGAGAGTAAGGTAGGCCTGAGAACTGCATGTACAAAGGCCCTGAGGCAGAAAGGAGTCTGATGGGTTTCAGGAGAAAAGAGAAGACTGCTGTGGCTATGGCCATGTGTGACAGTGTTGAGATAGAAGATAGAGCTAGAAAAGTGGGCCAGAGACTCATGATTCAGGGCCTTGTAGGCCATTCTAAGAACTAAAAGAAAATTCTATGCTATGGTGTGGGCATGTCACCAACAGCAATGTAAATGAACTGTCTTTCCAGAGGCCACAAAATATTGGAAAAACTCTGCCCAGGCTTAAGATAAGTCCTTTGGAAATTGAAGATCCTTCCACTTTGGGACCCAGGATCCTTCCCTTCAGCGATATATGGTCATGCTGAAATGGAAACAATGGACTTCAGTGTGCCAGCTGGGTGGAAGAGCATCTGGAACATTCTCAGTCACCTACTCACTGCCATCCATCCCACATCCACTCTAAACCCAGAGAGAATACTGTCTTCAAATTTCCCCTTCCTCCTTTTATTCTCCTTCCATTTCTCTCTTCGTCCTGCCTTCTGTCCCAATCTCTCCTTTTCTTCCATCTTCTGTTTTTAATACTGTTACTGAAGTATTAAAACTGCACACATTGATCTAACATACATTCATGAAGTCATCACTGTAGTCAAGATGGTAAATATAACCGTCGCCACCAAATGTGTTCTCATGCACATATTGTAAATACATCCTCTTAGTCAGCCCCAGGCTGGGGCAATTCAACGGCTGTTTTTTCTGTCACTAATAATTACTTCGTATTTTTTGGAGTTTTTATGAATAGGATACTACCTGCCCTTTTGGTCTGGCTTCTTTCCCTCAGTATAATTATTTTGAGATTCATCTATGTTGCACATAACAATACTGTATCCCTTTATATTACTGAGTAGTCTTAAGTATGGAGGTACCACATTTGCTTATCCATTGAGGGGTTGAGGGACATTAGGATTGCTTTCAGACTTTGGCTATTACCCATAAAGCTGTACAGGGGCACCTGGGTGGCTCAGTTAGTAGAGTGTCCAACGTTGGCTCAGGTCATGACCCCACGGTTTGTGAGTTTGAGCCCCACATTGGGCTCTCTGCTGTCAGCCCAGAGCCCACTTTGGATCCTCTGTTCCCCTCTCTCTGCACCTCCCCTGCTCATGCTCTCTCTCCCAAAAATAAGCATTAAAAAAAATAATAAAGCTGTATAAACACTCATGTACAAGTCTTCATGTGGACATAGGCTTTCATTTCTTTGGGGAAAGTACCCAGAATGAAATGGCTAGATCATTTGGTAGGTGTATGCTTAGCTTTTTAAGAAACCGACAAACTGTTTTCCAAACTGGCTATCTCCTTTTATAGCCGCAGCTAACATTCTCTCCCCAAGTAACATACGAAAGTTCCAGTTTCTCCACATCCTTACCAGCACTTGGTATGGCCACTCCTTTTATGTGAACCATTCTAACAGGCGTGAAGTGGCATCTCACTGTGATTTTAATTTACGCTTTTCAAATTACTAAGGTTGAGCATCTTTTCATAGGTTATTTGCTCTTTGGTGAAGTATCTGTTCAAATCTTTTAACTATTCTTTTACTTGGTTGTTTTCATATCACTAACTGTTGAGAGTCCATTATATGCTGGATATAAGTCCTTTATCAAATATTTGCTCTGCAAGTCTTTTCACCTGGTAATGGTTCATCTTTTCATTCTCCTCACAGTGTCTTTCAAAGAAGTGTTTTTAATATTTACGAAGGCAAATTCATCATTTTTTAAAAATAGACTGCACTTTTGATGTTGTTGCTAAGAAATCTTTGCTTTACACAAGCTCACAAATATTTTCTCCTATGTTTTCATCTGGAAGTTTAATCACTTTAGATGTTACTTTTAGATCTACTATCCGTTTTGAATTATTTCTTGCATCTGGATCAAAGTTTATCATTTGTGCGTGCAGAGATCCAACTGTCCCAGCACTGGTTGTTGAAAAGACTTTTCGCCACTGAATTGCCTCTGCGCTTTTGTCAAACATTACTTGTCCTACATGTGCGCTGGCCCATTTCTGGACTCTGTTCTGTTCCTTTGATGAACTTTTCTATCTTTGTGCCAATATCACACTGTTTTGATTACCATAGCTTTATAATAAGTCTTCAGTTTTGTTAGCCCTCTAACTTTGCTCCTCTTTTTCAATGGTGTTTTTGGCAAATCTAGATCTTTTGTATTTCCATATGAATTTTAGTACCAATTTGTAAATTTCTTTTCTTTTAATTTTGTTAATGTTTATTTACTTTTGAGAGAGAGAGAGAGAAAGCGCGCACACAGAGGGGGTGGTCAGCAGGGACAGGGAGAGACGCAGAATCTGAAGCAGGCTCCAGGCTCTGAGCTGTCAGCACAGAGCCCGATGTAGAGCTTGAATTCACAGACAGTGAGATTATGACCTGAGCCAAAGTTGGATGCTTAACCAAGTGAGCAACCCAAGCACCCCTCAGCTTATAAATTTCTACAAGAAAGCCTGCTAGGACTCTGATTAGGATTATACTGAATCTATAGATTGATTTGGGGAGAACTGATATCATAAAAATATTGAACTTTCTGATCCATGAACAAGGTATACCTCTCCACTTATTTGGGTCTTTTAAAATTTCACTCAACAGTATTTTCTAATTTTTAGTGTACATTTTTTTTAATTTTATAATAGTTTATTTTCAAATTGGTTTACATATAACACCCAGTGTTCATCCCAACATGTGCCCTTTTTAATGCCCATCACTCCCTCTCCCCCCTCCCTCATCCCCCTCACCCTCAGTTTTTTCTTAGTCTTTGAGAGTCTTATGTTTTATCTCCCTCCCTCTCTGGGTCTTTTTTTCCTTTCCCCTCTTCCCCTCCCCCTGGTTTTTGCTTAGTCTCACAAAGTCCACCTATTTGTGGAAACATATGGTATCTGTCTTTTTCTGACTGACTTATTTCACTTAACATAATACCCTCCAGTTCCATCCATGTTGCTACACATGGCCAGATTTCATTTTTTCTCATTGCCACATAGTAGTCCATTGTATATAAGTACCATAACTTCTTTATCCATTCGTCAGTTGATGGGCACTTGGTCTCTTTCCATGATTTGGCTATTGTCGAAAGTGCTGCTATGAACATTGGGGTACACGTGCTCCTATGCATCAGCATTCCTGTGTCTCTTGGATAGATTCCTAGCAGTGCTATTGCTGGATCATAGGGTAGCTCTATTTTCATTTTTTTGAGGAACCTCCACACCATTTTCCAGAGTGGCTGCACCAGTTTGCATTCCCACCAACAGTGTAGGAGGGTGCCTACTTCTCCACATCCTCGCCAGCATCTATAGTTTCCTGATTTGTTCATTTTAGCCACTCTGACTGGTGTGAGGTGGTATCGCAGTGTGGCTTTGATTTGTATTTCCCTGATGATGAGTGACATTGAGCATCGTTTCATGTGTCTGTTGGCCATCTGAATGTCCTCTTTGGAGAAGTGTCTATTCATATCTTCCGCCCATTTCTTCACTGGGTTGTTTGTTTTTCGGGTGTGGAGTTTGGTAAGTTCTTTATAAATTTTAGATATTAGTCCTTTATCCGATATGTCATTTGCGATGATCTTTTCCCATTCCGTTGTCGCCTATTCGTTTTGTTGGTTGTTTCTTTTGCTGTGCAGAAGCTTTTTATCTTGATGAGGTCCCAATAGTTTATCTTTGCTTTTAATTCCCTTGCCTTTGGAGACGTGTCGAGTAAGAAATTTGTGCGTCTTAGGTCAAAGAGGCTTTTTCCTGCTTTCTCCTCTAGGATTTTGACGGTTTCCTGTCTCACATTCAGATCTTTTATCCATTTAGAATTTATTTTTGTGAGTGGTGTAAGAAAGTAGTCTAGTTTCATTCTTTTGCATGTTGCTGTCCAATTCTCCCAGCACCATTTGTTAAAGAGGCTGTCTTTTTTCCATTGGATACCTTTTCCCGCTTTGTCAAAGATTAGTTGGCCATATACTTGCGAGTCCATTTCTGAGTTTTCTATTCTATTCCATTGGTCTATGTGTCTGTTTTTGTGCCAATACCATACAGTCTTGATGACTACCGCTTTGTAGTAGAGGTTAAAGTCTGGGATTGCGATGCCTCCCACCTTGGTTTTATTCTTCAGTATTATTTTGGCTATTCGAGGTCTTTTGTGGTTCCATACAAATTTTAGGATTGTTTGCTCTAGCTTTGAGAAGAATGCTGGTGCAATTTTGATTGGGATTGCATTGAATGTGTAGATTGCTTTGGGTAGTATTGCCATTTTAACGATATTTATTCTTCCAATCCATGAGCATGGGATGTTTTTCCATTTCCTTGTGTCTCCCTCAATTTCCTTCATAAGTTTTTTATAGTTTTCAGTTGTACATATTTTTCACATCTTGTCAGATTTGTCAACAAGTAATTAATATTTTTGATGTTATTATAAACAATACTGGCTTTTTAATTTTTAGGATTTTATCATTCATTGCTAGTATATAGGAATAGTGTGATTTCTGAATACTATAGCCTGTAAATTGCTTAACTCACTTATTAGTACTAGTAGCTTTTTTTTTTTAGATTCCGTTTCTGCATAAGTAGTCAAGTTGCCTATAAAAGAAATCATTTTGCTGCTTCTTCCTTCCCAATCTGGGTGCAATGGCTTGAAGCTCCGACATAAACTTGAAAAGAAGATGTGAGACTGAACTTTGTCTTTTTTCCTGATCTCAAGCAGGAAAACATTCAACTTTCCACTAATCAGTGTGATATAAGCTGTACGGTTTTTGTAGACATTCTTTATCAGGTTGAGAAAGTTCTTCATTTGCTGAAAGTTTGTCAGCGACAGATGTTAAATTTTATCAAAAATTTGTTTCATCTATTTAAATGACCATATGGCTTTTCCTTTTTAGTTGATTAGTACAGTAAATTATACTGTACTAATGTTAAACCAACCCTGCATTCTTGAGGTAAACCTCACTTGGCCGTGATGTATCTTCTTTTTATATATTGTTGGATTTGATTTGCTAAATTTTGTTTCATTTTGTTCAAATCCTTGCACCTTATTTCAGGAGAGAGACTGGTCTGTAGTTTTCTTGTCATGTCTCTGTCTGGGTTGATATCAGGGTAACTACTGGATTCTAAGAATAAGTTAGGAAGTGTTCCCTCCTCTTCAGTTTTCTGGAAGTATTGAATATAATGAGTATTATTTCCTCTTTGGTAAATTTCACAAGGGAAGCTATCTGGAAGTAGAGAGGTTTTTGTGAGAATATTTTTCATTACAAATTCAGTTTCTTGGGGTGCCTGGATGGCTCAGTCTATTGAGTGTCCAACTGCAGCTCAGGTCATGATCCCTTGGTTTGTGGGTTCCAGCTCCGCGTTGGACTCTGTGCTGACAGCTCAGAGCCTGGAGCTCTCCTCCCCTCTTCAACTCTCTCTCTCTCTCTCTCAAAAGCAAATAAAAACATTAAAAATTTTTTAAAAGAACAAATTCATTTTCTTTAATAGATATAAGAATCTGCATCTTATCCATTTGTTCTTGAGGGAGGTTTGGCTGTTAGTACACTATCACGGTTTACGAAAGTTTGAATGTAGGGAAAAACAGATGAATTAAAAACCAAAGGAACAAGCATTTCACTGTTTGGAGTTACTGGTTATGTTCATATTTAGGCCAAAGTGGCAACTGTCTCAAAATGGCAAAAGAAATCCCCTGGAGGCAGGCGTTTTCTAAACTAGAGAAGCTAGTGCCTACTGGGGGGATTTCAGGGGTTCTGCTGGGGTCAGGGTTGTGTTTGAGAAGTCCCCCTCACCACAGGACCCTACTCCATTCCTTCAGGGCCCTACATCCATCAGCAGACACGGCTTGAGGATACAACTAAATTATTGGGAATACTCATCTGGCACCCAAGCCACAAAGATCTCGTGGGAATAGAGACCCTACCAGGTTGTGGAGTCTTTCTGAGAGTGTCAGGTCTCTCCCCACTTTACACAAGCCCTCCCTTTCTGGAGGAGGGCTTACCTTACCATTTCCCTGCTAAGTTTTCTTTCCAAGACAAGGTAATGAGTAATATGGGTAGAGAGATGCCCCAATTCATACAACTAATGCTGTATTTGCCTCTGGCCCTAAGGTACCCTGCTTTCCTGACACCAAGATACAGTAGAGTGGGCAGTATGAGTGAGTTTGAGTGTGTGTTTGCACGCACAAGCATGTGAGAGAGTGGGGGGGGAGGTGCCTGTGTGTGCACATAGCATGTAGGTGTGTTGGATTTATGAAGGAGGTGGTTCTTGTTGTAATCTAAGGAGCTGACAAAGAGCCAACTATTTCAGCCTGTCTCTGGGTGTGGTGTTCCTTGGTCCAAGGTTCTTATAAGGGAAGGAGGCTTTCTAACCAAAGCTTCGCCTGGACACTGGTTCAAGTCTGTAACCTTGAGCTGCACAATGGCCAAAATTGTCATTGTTTGAAGGAACAACTCTACAATAGGTTTCTGAAATGGTGACAACCAGATTTTTATTATTAAAGAAACCAAAGCCAACAGTTTTCCCTGATGATGCGTATGGAGAAGGAAAAAAATGAAAAACAGTTCCCACTGTGATATTGCTTCAAAATGAGGTCCATTCTGTGCTCGTCCCCACCCTGAGGAGAGCAAGAAGAATCTCAACAGGGTGGTGTCCTTCCCCATGCAGCTCTGCCAAACACCATCACACTGGACTCTGCCGTGCCTACTGCATGGAGTGAATGTCCTACTGGGCTCTCTTTAAAAGACATAAGCCACAGACCTGGAGCCAGGGTTTGAAATGGGAAACTAATGTAATCCTTGGAAGAGACTGTGGGATTGCCAGCTGGGCTTGCAGACACTTTTCCTGTCTTGCAACACACATTCCAAGTTTGACCAGAACAATTGTCCCCTAAGTTCTCTGAAAGCGTCTCTTCTCATGGGCAGAAAAAAGAAGACAGGGCGTGTGCTGAGGTTTCTCTCCATTTGTCAAGTGTCACCAACAGTGAATATAGATCCTGAGCATCCTGTCAGACAGCTTGACAGGCAATTAGTGTAAAACAAGAATCAGACCAACGTTAACGAATACATATAAGTGACGATTTCAAAACCACAGAGTCTCTTATGTAACTATTTCAAAATGTTCTCTCTTTGAACCCCCTCCCCACCCACAAATAAATAACACCACAAACGAAGGATAAATTCAGTGGAGATTAAAAATGGGGGATTTGGAGAGGTCTCATTCTATCACCACTCAGATGTTCTCTTTCCTCATTTCTACATGAATCAAGGGCCTTTGTCTTACTCATCACTGAATTTCCGGCACACATGACAGGGGCTGGGCACAGGTCAAATATATTAATATATTTATATTATATTATATTTTTATATTTTTATTATTATATTTTTATATAATATATTAATTTTTTTTCTATTTACAAATTGAGATGACTACTACAAATACAATGAATAATAAATGAGTTGAGGTCACTACCTTCATGATGAGATATAAATATGCAAGGAAAAATCCTATGTTTTCCCCCAGGCATTTGTTTGGGTACCAGACTTTGTCCAGGTAGCACCAACTTCAACACTTATGTTGGCCTTCTTCTTGTGCGATAGTTTTCTTCTTTTACAAGATGGGAATTTCCTCTTTCCTCTGCGAAATGTGGAGAGGAACTTGAAAAATGAACATGTGACAATCAACGCTGGATTCACTCAGGAGAAGCTCGGTAGAGAGATCCTAAGAGAATCTTTGGGCTTCTCCATTCCATCTTCAAACAGATGCACTTGGCTTTCTCATTGGGCTCCTGATTTATCCTTCTTCCCTCTTCTTTCTTCCCTTCCTCCCTTCTCTCCCTCCCCTCCTTCCTTTCCTTCTTTCTCAATGCATCTGATACGGAAGAGTTTACTGTACTAATACCTAGCTCCATTGTGCCAATATCATGCACAGAGCCCCAGATAGAGTTCCTTTCCCATTGCTCTGTTACATGACATTGACACTTCAACTTGGCATGAGTCCTTCTACTATGTGGTTTCAACTTACCATCTTTCAGAAGGAGGGTTTGGGAGGTTGAAGGTTTCTCCATGACAGACCAGGTCAGGAAGCTATTTGTAAAGTGAGGGGAAGTAGCCTGGAGAAGAAAGGGTGTATAGGACTTAGGTGGAAACCCTAGCATGTCAGGGCCTCCCTATACTACTTTTCCCCTATGCTGCTTGGGCACCAATGATCCTAGATTTCCCCATTGTTGTTGTTTTTTTAATTTAAAATTTTTAATGTTAATTTATTCTTGAGAAGAGAGAGAGAAAGAGCAAGGGAGGGGCAGAGAGAGAAGGAGACATAGAACCCAAAGCAGGCCCCACGTTCCATGCTGCCAGCACAGAGCCTGATGTGGGACTCGAACTCATGAATCATGAAATCATGACCTGAGCCAAATTGGACACTTAACCGACTGAGCCACTCAGGTGTCCCCTAGCTTTTCCCATTCGTTTCTGTGCCTGGCCCTTCAAGGTTCATGAGAGTTTTCCCACACTTCCTAGAAGAAACATTTCTTCACTCATGCCTTCCTACTTGATGGACGTCCTACCAGCATTCAAGTGCAAGCAACCCTTTGTGCAGATTTTCCTGACCCTCCCCAGTAGCTTTGGATTTCTTCCCCTGAACCACAGTGTTTTCTGTTCCAATTCAAGCCACAGAGTGACATCTGTGCTCTGGGATGTGGGACAGGGCTCTCCTATAGGAAGGGCTAAGACCAGAGGAGTAGACAGTGAAGCTGCAGAGACAGGCAGTGTGGGATTGGCCCAAGGGTGATATTCACAGCTCCAACCACTACATCACCCTCCTTCTTACCTACTGTCATTAAGAAGGGCAATTGGGGCTGACCCATGAATCCACACGAAGATGGATTAAATGCAACATATTTCATAGCAACCAAAAGTATTTCACTTTATTTTTAAGAATTATATGGGTTGCCTTTGTGGAGCTCCCAACTAATGCCAAGGGCACCAGAACTGACCTCATAGACCACGGAGAGATAGTTCCTCAGGACAACTCTGACCCAAGCTGCCCAGGCTCAGTGAGTTCTCCCACAATTAGCTGGTGATCCGGGCAGTGTGTCTACCCTTCCTGTGCCTCAGTCTGTTCATCTGTAAAATTACAGTAATGTGTACCTCATAGGTTTGTTGTGAGGATTCAGTAATTATGTAAATATGCAGAGTAGTAACTGCTACAGAGGAAACTCTCCCAAGTACTGATGCTCACTCTGTAGTAGATCAGATCCTGAGCCATTGGTGTCCGGCAGAGCCACACTGACCCCTTCGAATCTTAATCTGAGCACTTTCATCATGTTCTAGGGAACTCGATCAAACACAAGGGCAGCCATATTGAGCAACAGGGCCCCCTATAAATAATTTTGCTTTGAATTTCTGCAAAACACATTCTGCGGTGCCAACCAAGTTCACAAAAACAATTGCCTGGGGAGTCTGTTTTCTTAACTTCTAAATAATAGCTCTGCATTGCCTGGAGGAATGTTATTTACATTTGCAAATTTAAGGTTTGTGAAAGAATTTGCCATAATAGAATTTGAAAACTCAGCAAGTTTTTAGGTTTGTGACTGGCTTTTTAAGTTTTAAATTTCCTTCACTTTCATACAAAGCTAACTCTCATATTCAAATAGTGCAACCAACTCAGTGCAGAAAATAACTCGGTAATAGTTAGATCTTTGTTTAAAATCTAGCTCTACCCTTAGAGAAATCACACGCATTCTCCACATCATGGTGCCTTCAACTCAAGTGGGAAATACGGAACTCTTTTCATGATTTTTATGAAACCTAACACAGAAAATATACATGCTATCCTTATTTTTAGATAAAAGGCTCGGGATGCCTGGGTGGCTCAGTCGGTTAAGCGTCCAACTTCGGCTCAGGTCAAGATCTCACGATTTATGAGTTTGAGCTCCCCATCAGGCTCTCTGGGTTGACAGCTCAGAGCCTGGAGTCTGCTTCAGATTCTGCGTCTCCCTCTCTCTCTGCCCCTCCACTGCTCACATTCTGTCTCTGTCTCTCTCTCAAAAATAAACAAACATTAAAAAAAATTAGATAAAAGGCTCAAAAAATAATAGTAGATACTGGTTTGGGGGATGATGTTTGCTATGTGCTATGCAATTTACTTATGGCCATAGATTTTTTTTCCCCAAGAGATTTTAACCTCCTCAAGTTGAAAGAAGTTGAAGAAACCAAAATTGAGGTAGGTAGCCAGGTGGAGACCCACTGAGTGTTTAGAATGGGCAGAAGGAGAAGACACAACACAAAGATAAGAACAAAACGTATCAGGGTGCCCAACTGGCTCGGTAGGTTGAGTCTATCTTCGGCTCAAGTCCTGATCTCACATTTCGGTTCAAGAGTTCGAATCCCACCATGGGCTCTCTGTCTGTGCAGAGTCTGCTCCAGATTCTTTGTCCTCCTTTCTCTCTACCTCTCCCCTGCTGATGTTATAAAAAATAAACAAACATTAAAAAAAAAAAGAACCAATGGAACAGAATATTGAGATAAAAACTAAAAAGTCTCATAGAATTGTTACACGTGATTTTAGCAACATCGTGTTGGTCGAAAGGTAAATTGACTTAAAGTAAGTTGACTCAAGTTCATGTTGAAAAACAAGACAAAACAATGTGGTCTAAGGGCATCTGAGTCAAAAACAAACATTAAACTCCTGGGTCACTTTGGATACAAAGTCCTGGTGGATAGTTTTGTAAACCTTGATTTATCTTAGGGTAGTTATGTCGGTTTTTCAGAAAGTTTCTAATGTCCATAAATGTGATTCAACTTTAGCCTGTTGTCCCTACTCTGTAGAACTTTAAGTAGTAAAAAGATGGAACAAATAATGCCTAACAGTAGATTACCTGGGACAGTTTCTCAGAAAAATAACAGCAATTTATAAGATTTAATTTATATAGAAAAGATATTTAAGGATGTATTCTAACACGGGGCTGAGTTGTTCAAAGGTAGGTGGGACTGTGGAGGGTTTTGTTGTTATTCTTTTGTTTTTCTGTATTTTTAAGTTGTTTAATGAATATGACTTCCTTTCATAATAGAAAAAAAAGAGACTAAATGTAAGAGAAAAAGATCTGGAACATTCGGAAATGTTTAAAGAATATTTTCTGGAAAGAGTATTTTCAATTCATCTTAAGCCAATGTTGCATGGGCTTGTAAGGGAAAATTCTAGAATTCAAGGCCAGGGAATTAAGGGGAATGAGCTAGTGAAGAAAGAGAGACATGTATGTGTCTGAAGAAGACACATCAGGACCTGTGATTTTCTCCTTTTTCCCTCCAACCCTGTATCTTCTGTCATTTGGTGAAAATTATTGTCACTGCTGAATATCCAAAGACTGGGCTTTGCATTACAATGCAATTTTCTGTGCACACCTTTTCGCCACTCCATGGTTTTACTCCTCTTGGTGTGCCTACACATTGCAAAGATGAGGGAAAGACACTTTACGGTTTCTGAAGTTTTCTGCTGTTATCATCAGCTTGTTTAGGAATAGCACACAGCTAGTAATTCCTCCAATAAGAGCCCTTCACAGGAAAGTACACAAACAAGGATCTGAAGCTATACAAATGTCACCAAATGAAGAGAGGGGTGGGAAAATTGGTCACTGTGTGTACAATTGGTACATGATGCATGGTGCAAAGCCCTCATGGCAAAGCTACCACATATGATGTATAAACAAAGACATCGCGATTTGTTGCTTGCTATATCATATTTTTACCACTCAGCTGAAATGCGGTAATTAGTCACTGGTTTTGGTTTGGATTACTGCAGTTGTTTTTTGGTTTTTTGTTTTGTTTTGTTTTGTTTTGTTTTTTGCAACTCAAACTCTTAAAGACAAATGAAGACATTCCTTCTGTTGACTGTGTACAAGAGTTATAGCTTCTTGATTAAATTCATTTATTTTTTAATTCCACATGACTCTCAACTTTTCAATGGAGCAATGCTGTAATTTTCGAATTACCAAATTGCAAACTGTAGCTAAATGAAGCATGTTTTTTGAACTTGTAGCTCAGATGGATTTGGCAATATTGGTATTTTCCTTTCTCAAGTTTCCCAGCCCTTTGGCTAAGGCATCTGTGCCCTCCATGTGTTCCTCGTTAGAACACTGTCTCTCATTTAGGGAGGAGTTTCAGTGCCTTATATGAAACTAAGAAATGCTTTCTCTCTGGCGGCACCAGTGTACCTTGTCAGAGCCATCCAAGGAAGGCAAGGAGGGTCAGGCCTCCTGAAAGACTGACAAAGTCGACTTTACGGGATCAGAGAGGGAAAATAGAACATCTGGGGTTTGACAAGAGAACTCTTTCAAATGACTCAATCAGATGGAGTCTGAGATAGGACCAACTGTGGAGATAGAACCAACTGTGTTCCAGCCATCAGCTGTATGTCATGGGACATGAGTCATCAGAGATAAGTGTCTCTGAGACAAAAAATTTGAAACCTAGAGGTTTCTGAAAATTTGGAAAAGAAAAGCCTGTTTCTCCTATCTCACCGGAATCACTGCTGTGGTCCCAGTCAAATAGCATCGGTACTTACATACATATCGTTCAATAGGTTTAGAACAGCAGTTCTGAAACTGGACTGCTTCAGATTCATCATGCAGACTTGGGTTACTGAGATTTCACAATGGTCTCCCCAGCTCGGTGCTTCCAGACACCGGTGTTTCACACTGGGCTATAAAGATCCCACATTACCATGGGAGCTATGCAGATGGAGTCAAGGTCACTGAACCTCAACTAGAACACAAGAACATGGTGAGGAAAAGGGTATATTAGTGTGCCAGGAACACCACAACAATACCCCACAGTTCTTAGTGGCTTAACAAACAAATTTTGTTTCTCAGTTTGGGAGGCTTGCGGTCTGAGATCAGGATATCAGCAGAGGTTGTTTCTTCGGAGGCCTCTCTCCTTGGCTTGCAGCCGGCTACCTGCTCCCTATGCGTGTCATCTCTCCATGTCCTAATCTCTTCTTATAAGGATACCCGTCATATAGGATTACAGTCCAGCCTAATGACACCATTGTAACTTCAATACCTCTTTAAAGGCACTATCTCTAAACACACTCCCATCCTCAGGTACTGGGAAAAACCTCCCCATATGAACTGTCTGGCGGGGTACACAATTCAGCACATAACAAAGAGTAGAGAGGAACTTGGCATCCCTTGCTTTTCCTTACCCACCTTTTCCATGATGGAGACAGGCTAGGATTCCCAATGTTATGGCCCAATGCTAAGTGTCATATTTGAATATAATACTAGAGAGCCGTTGAGATGAATAAAGCAATAATTCAAACATCTTTAGCCTTCACTTAGTTAGTAATTGCTATATTCCTTATTTCTGTCTCCATGGCCCAGTGTAGTGGCTGAAAATTCCAGAAATATGGTAAATAATAATAGGCACCGCTTCCTTGCATCTCATCTTAAAAACAATTCCTCAAGACTTTTACATCATGAATGATGTACACTGTTGAATTTCATTAGATATTCCTTGTCATGCTCTTTCCTGATTTACAGTTTTCATAGGACCATATGTTGAAATTCATAAAATGACTTTTGATATTTTTCTTAAATATTGTTTTCCCTTTCATTTTATTACTTTAGAGAGAAAGAGAGAGAGTGTGTGTGTGTGTGAGGGCGAGGGACAGAGAGAGAGGGAGAGAGAGAATCTCAAGAAGGCTCCACACTCAACACAGAGCCCCATGAGGGAATCGAGCCCACGACCCCTAGGATCATGACCTGAGCCGAAATCAAGAGTAGGATAGTCAATTGACTCAGTCACCCAAGCGCCCAACCTTTGATATTTTTGTAAATGAAAATGTAGCATTTCCCCTTGGGCCGATTTCTTTTAGGTGGTCTCTTAATGGATTTATTTTAAGTAGATCAGCAATGCATTTCCGAAGAAAGTGGACATCGGATGCTAGTTTTTAAATATGTTACTGGATACTATTTGCTAGTCTTCCATTTATAATTTTGCCTTGTTGCTTATAACTCAGTTAAGCCTCAAGTTTTCCTCTTTGTTTTAGTATTTTCAGAAGTAGATGCTACTGTTGTGCTCACATGAAAAGTGACTTGGGAAACTTTTCACATTTCCGTCTTGTCCGAACAGTGTACATAATGTGAAGATGATCTCAGTGTTGCAAGCTTTAAGAAACTAATCAGTACTACATCGCCACAGAACCATCCCGCCACACATCCGTCACCTTCACCTCTATTCCTGCGGCTCTGTTCAAGCTCTATGTTCTTTTAGTTAATCTTGGTAATTCCTCTTCCTGGGAAAGAATTAATTTCATACATATTTTTAAACAGATCAATGTGGATTTCTAAGAGTGTTGTCTTATAAAATGTGACGTTTACGTTTGTGGTTAGATACCTCGTTTTTAGCTTTTCATCTCTATACTGTCTTTTCCCCTTCATTTACACTTGCCAAGTATATCTGTGTACTTATAGTTGAGCGTTTCCCCCCCCAAAAGTGCCAGCTCTCACACCAATTTAAGCGGTTATAAAGTTCTTCTGGGGGAGGTTTGGGGAAAGAATTCACAGCATGAATCAGGAGAGAAAGAAACAATGAGCTGTTTCTCTGGCCGAAGGCTCAGTGAGCTCAATTTTGTGAGGTTTCATGGGGGTGAGGACATCGACAATCTCCACGATTATTGTGACAACATTGTTTATGTCTCACACAATCCTCAACCTCAAAGAAGTCTGTCACTCTAAATATGGGATGCATTAGGATAAAGTCATAAATTGGTGCTATGGACAATTATGCTTGCTCTGGACAATTATGGACCTTTTCTTTACTATTATTTTCCTCATCTGATGAAAATAAGCAGAGGAAATGAAAAACACTCCCCCCCACTGCCACCACCACAACATTGACTGTCAGAGCCATTCTCAGCAGTAATCAAAGGAGAGAAAGAGGAAAAATCACTAAGGTCAACCTTTAGGGACTTGGCTTTCAACTCATAATGAAAAGAAAAGGAGGAAAAAACTCTGAAGAACAATTTAATAATAGTAATAATAGCTTCGACATTGAGGGATTATTATCCAATGTGTCAGTCGGACTCCCCAAAGAGGGAAAGACATGAAAATTAAAATGCACTGCTTTTATTGAGAAAACCCTCTGACCTAGATGTCCTGGCAATCCAGTTGCCCTAAAACTCATCTGCAGTGTATTATCTTCTGGCAAACATGATCGAATTCCCCTCTGAGCCAGGCACTTTGTTGGTAGCCGAGGGTGTCAACATGCACAGAGCTCAAACTCACAATATTTACTTCTCTTCATGATGCTTCATTCGCCTTCAAGGCCACACTGGTTCCTCAATGTAGGTCTCCATTTCCGATATATGTTGGCGACACTCAGCACCTCGAATTCATACTTGTGTGGTTAGCACTTGCCTTATTCCTGCTCCCAGAGGATATGCCTGGTGTCTCATGTCGGCTATTCCCCAACATGCTCTTGACTTATTAGTCAAATTGGCTCATCACCCAGGTAAGAGGACTCTTGGTCACATTATCTTGATTCCCCTCCATGCATGACAGTCTCTCTAAACCTTAGTTTTCTGATATCTTTTGGAAGTTTAGAATATATTGTACATGGGTTTATGGAATAGTAATTTTTTTAGAAATGGAATACTGCAAGGGCAGAATGAGTGGCTCCCTTCAGTTGGTGGAGTCTTGCCAGATAAGACTCGGGATGAGGATGACATGCCCATCCAGTAATGGAGCCCTGGTAAGACCTTACTCCATCGCACGCAAGACAGCGTGGTTTAAAGACTCAAGGGTACAGAGAATGGAGAAGCATGGCCATGAGGATTCTGATCATGGAACTGTTTTTGACAATGTCTGGTGATATCAATTTGTGAATTATTATTTTCAAATTGGAATTGCGATTTAATTTGTAGGAGTACAAATGTAGACATGTTGATTCTTCTCTGGCATGTATGTTAACAACGACACAGCTTTCATATCTGTGGTCCGGCACAGTGGGCTTGACACAGGGAAGGGGCACTTCAAGCATGTAGACATCTATGAATAGAATAAATGCGGACTTCCATCTGTGATACCTCTGAAGCATTCTGTCTTTAATCTCAGAAATCTGGGGAAATCAAGTAGAACTTGAGATCTGTCAAATGAAAATGAGCACACCCAACTCCCAGTTAGTGAGATCAGGTGAGAAAAAAGATGTAATAGCGTGTCCTGAATTGTGTATAAACTGCTGAGAAAATATGCAAGCCATTTGTTATCTCACCTGCAGGCAAACATCCTAACTAGATCAGGGCTTCTACTCCTAAACTGATACAGACACAAGACAGTTCTCTCTGCCGTATCTGGGCTGTAAATCTTTGAACTTCAGGCCTAAGTGGAATTCCTTCCCTCACATTTTTTAATGAAATCAAAATAAATACAATTACTGAACAGAAGCCAAAGATCACAGGAGATTAGAAGTGGGGTGAGGATATAGTCAATACTGTTTTTTTGCATTCTGGCACTGTTTTCTTGGTGAATATTTCATTAATAGGGGGTTACAAGGGGGCAGGGGTGGCCCTTCTTTGCTCCTGATGGATGTCTGCTACTGATTAAATTGGAGCTGTGGTGGCTGTGTGATGCCCAGGAAACTGCAGACCCTAATAGGGAAACACAGCCCAGTAGAATGTGAGAGATTGAAACCAGAAGATATTAAAATACCCCCAAGTAGGAGCTTTTTCCAAAGATTGGACATTTGCTCTCAAAATCGTATCTAGGAATACACAAATATGCATCTACCTTTTCTGTATGCTGTCCCTCTGCATCCTCCAAAGACCTTGAAACCCACTTTTCTCTTTTCTTTAACCCAAGTTAAAGTAAATGCAAGAATGAGCAGTTTAATGGAAAGTCTGTTCTTGAAGACTGGACTTCTGATTAATACTCTGGTTGGTGATTAAATCTGCTATTGATTCCCCATCCCAGAGCTAAAGGTATTTGGTAAGTTCTGTATCGGTATTGCATTTTCCACAGAATAGTCATGGCTCCTAAAACCAAAAACAGCCAAATCTCTGAGCAACGCAGAAAATCAGCAATTATCCAGATTCTGTTTCAGTAAATCTCACGTTCTTGGAGAAACACCACGAGTAATTTGTGCTGCTGTTAATCTTCATTCACTCCCATTAAGCCATATTATGTATTCAAGATACATAGCAGAGAAGACTTGGCTTCTCCTCCCAGAGGTCTCAATCAATATCTAATTCAGTTGCAACTAGGTATAGTGAGTGCCCCAGATGACAGAGAAATTCAAAATAAGGCTCACAGATCCTGTATGTGATTCTCTAATGCAAGTATGCTTGTGGTTTACTTATACTCAGATCAATATTCTTTGACCTTGAAATATTAACTCTCTTACTCATAATTTCTCATCAGGGAAGGGGATGCTGTCATTCTAAAAGAAAAACAGAATGAGTTCGGCTATTGTTTGTGAACAGAATTGCAAACTTCAAGCTGCTGCCATCTTGCAAATTGGTATTCCTCCCCCCAAACACAGAACCAATCAGCAGCCAAATGGTGGAGCTCGACTCATTGTTTCCAGTGAGTCCAGGGTGGTCTTTCGATTTCAAAGGAGGCAGCAGTGCCTTCTGTTTGTCTACATCTTACTTGGATTTACCTTTGGAAATATGTGGATGTGGAGAAGTCTTTAAATTCTCCTACCGTGAGCTATCGAGAAGGTTGCTCTAACTTCTCAGCGTCCTGTCCAGTGTGTCCAAATAAGTGCAACAGAGTGAGGAGGATATTATGTCCTGATCACACTACAAGAGAACAGTTTCAGGACAACGTTGACTTAAATGGGTGCTGGGCAGACATGTCCAATGTCCTGAGGCACATTTGTCCACTTCAGCCACACTATAACCAGCACAATCACTGAAAGATGATGAGTCAAGGTCACCAGGAGCCCAAGATGGTCTCAGTGGGTCAGATTGACAGGCCATATATCTAATTCTGGACTGATGATTTTCTAATGGGAAGTTCTGGATCTCTCCAGCCTTCTCTATGGGCTTTGCTCACAAAGAGAAATGATAACACAGAAATACGTAGGAAACCAGCTTCTGAAAGTGGCTCTAAAGTTCTCCTTTTTTTTTTTTTTTTAATTTAAAAGACCCTAGAGCCAAGAGAGAGCGTACATAATGCATATTGAGTTTCCTTGCAAGGAAGAATAAATATGCATTAAACAAATGCATATTGAGTTTCTTTGCAAGAAAGATACTATGAAGAAGAATGCTTGGCTGGCCACCTGGAAATACATATATTTTGAATTTGGTTCCCTTGAGCAATGCATTCAGGTTAGACCTCCTTTCTTAATTAATAACAGAACTGCTCTTTTTGAGAAATGAGGTAGCTGTGGCACCAAATAAGAACTACAACTGAGTTGTTGCATTTTTAGATGCCCTGTGTAACATTCCCACTTGAGACAGAGGCAAAAAGGTGGTCAGAGGGTAATTATGGGAACAGTTGACAGAAATAAGATGTTGGGGGCAGAAAGAACACGGCAAGCAAAGATTGCTAACTAGTTTTATTTGGCCCCACACAGTGCCCAGTGTTTAAAGAGATATGGTTTTGCAATTAATTACCCATATTTGAAAACCAGGCAGCTTCACATAAAAATCCAAACTCCTGCATCTCTTGGAAGAATGCCTGACTTCATTCTGGAGCGGCACCTGTCAGAGATGTACTGCTGCCTTAGCTAGCCCACACCCCCTAGCTTCCTACCTGTAGGCACTGGAGTCTCAAACCCCATTCCTGCCGATCTTTACCACCCACCCCTGTTACAAACTTGGCTCAAAACCATGCTCACATCAAGTGCGTTACATTAATGAAAGAATCCTCTAGGAGAGTATCAGAAATGTGCAAAGATATATTCTCAGACTATGAGAATCAGAGATGCCTCCTGAGTTCTAATCACATATGCCTTGTATTAAAATGACCTGTTTACATAAATACATGTCCCTCAAGATTCTGAACCACCCCAGGCAGGCACCACTTACCGCACCCCCACACAGAACAATGACTTTTTTGTGTAAGTCCTCCCGGTCCATGATGTTTTTAGAGATGGAGACCACTGCTCTGCCCTTAACTCTTAATTTTAATTTTTTAAAGAAACACATAGAAATTCATCTAATCCTAATGTTTGGAAAAGCCATAACAAACTGAGAGTTGGTTTGGAATTATTTAAACTATTCCCCAGTCTCTCCCTACAGCAGGGACTAAACCTCAAAGCCCTAAAGGTGTTTGGAGACTCTGGTAATTTGTAATGTCACTTCATGCATAATCCGTTTTATTTAGGGAATAAAAAAGCTAAGTCTGATTAAACTCTTGGAAATGATACCAGCACCAAAAACAAATCAGTTTTCTCAGATAGCAATCTCACGTTATTAACTTATTAAAGGTCTTTAGCTTAAACTAGTTTATAATTATTAAATGTTATGCAATAAAATTCTGGAAATTTTTACCTAATCTTGTTTTAGTTTCTTTTTTCTTTTAAATCTTTGTCAGTGTTTGAAAGGAAGAAGAAAGATGGACTCTGCTCCATAATAAATGGGTCTACCCTGAGGCACAACACACCCCACCCTGTGATCTAATTAATCATTAATCACTGAGGCTTCATGGAGTAGAGAGTCAAGGGCAGCACAGTAATGAAATTCAATCCCCATTTCACAGATGCGGAGGCCAAGGAGGCAAGAGGTTAAGGGATTTTTGAAGACCGCACAGCAAGACCATGGAGGCGCAGAGTTGGCTACTACCCTGAGCTGCCCTGGCGGGCTCCATGAGGTGCCTCCTGAAGATGCAGGGAGCCTGAAAGAGGGCCTAGTTGGGGGGCCCTCGACTTAGGGTGGGGTTTCAGTAGGAATTCCACCAGCCTGCCTTCAAAACATCTCCCAATTCACAGATTGTAACTTCAACCTAAGGGGCTTCTCTGAGTCCCATTTCCTCTCTTTTCATAGTTATAACAATAACCACAATTAGGTTTGTGGTGAGGTTCACTTAGAATTCACATATGGGGGCACCTTGGTGACTCCGATGGTTAAGTTCCCACTTGGGCTCAGGTCATGATCTCATGGTTTATGAGTTTGAACCCTGCATCAGGCTCTCTGCTGTCAGCACGGAGCCCTCTTTGGATTCTCTGTCCCTTTCTCTTTCTGCCTCTCCCCTGCTCCTTCTCTCTCTCTCTCAAAAATAAAGAAACATTAAAAAAATTTTACGTATGAAGAATCTCTGGCACATTATGGATATTCGGTAGTGTTGTCTCCCTTTGACCCTGCAACTCGCCCACAGGTAGAAAACTATTCTTTCCTCCCATTCCTGGACTGAGAAACCCTGCGTCCACCGTGCCACCCATCAGGAGGACTGGGGAGGGTGGACAGGGCCAGCCTAGACTCTCCACAGGCCTAGAAGTGCCTGCGAGACTTCACCTATATCTTGTTATCTATGCCATTAGCACCCTTTTAGGATGCTGAGAAGTTGTTATGATTATAAATATCATCTCCCCCAATCCCCCACCACAAATATTTGCTGATTACAAGTGTTCTCTGGGCCTCCACATATTTATAAGTGTTTACTTCCTTTCTAAAGAGGCCTCTCTATATAGCAGATAAGCAGTGTAAGCATTCTACTTGTTAATGTAATATTGCCTTGCAAAGAACACCACATGTCACCATTTGTCTCAAACTAAACATGAATTTCCTTTCAAAATTATACATAAGGTGAACGAGTAATTGTGAATCCATGATGTTTGGCGTTGAATATTAAAAAGAGAGAGAGTGAAATAGCACAGGGTGAAGAGACCGTGACCCACAGTCTAAAGCCCACACAACCACAAAGATCAGAAAGCCTGAATGGCCTGTGGCAGGGGACCAGGCATCCCCGTTCCCTAGCCACACAGGGAAGTCATGCTTTATTTCTCTTCCCTCTCCCTGCAGCCACCATGTCCTGCACACCACATGTCCTTCAGCCCTTTGCAGGGCTCTCTCCTTTCTCTCCCTCCCCTGGTTCCGGCTGCATGCCAGCCCTCAACATCCATCCCATGCTTGAACTGTGGTAATGACCTTCTAGCTCATGTCCCTGCTTCCATTTTTATCCACCCTCCACACAGAGACAGAATGTCTTCTAAAGTGCAATTGTTACCCTGTCCGTGCTCTGCTTAAAATCCTTAGATTCCCCTGGGCCTATGAGGAAGAAGAACACATAATGTTCTCCCAGAGAGGGGCCTGCCTCCCTCTGCAACTCTAGCTCCTACAGTGGCCACTTTCCACTCCTCACTAACTGCCTCATTTTCCCCCGAGCCTAGCAAGTTGGGCCCTGATTCAGCACCCCGTTGCCCTGCTCCATTTGTCCTCCACATCCCTGCATTGGGCTTCTAGAGCAGCCACCCCCCTAAGCCTGTTGTCTCTTCCTGGTGCCTGTGTCCACTGGGCTCCCCTCAGCAACTAGTTCTCTAAATGCTCATCTCCACATGTCTGCTGGTCTAGAATGTTCTGTAGCTTGACTGCCATGACTCTTCATTTTTCTTTATCCCCCTTGGGACTCAAGACACAATGGCAACTGAAGATTTATTATGTATGGAATGTTCTGGGACATTGATATGGCCTCCCACATCCTCTCTGTCTTACCTACTTCTATAATTCCTGCCGGAGGTACACTGGATCTTCTTATTCTCTGTATTTCCTAAACCGTGATTTATATTTTCTATCTCCAGACGCTTTCCAGTCCATCACCCGAGCATTCACTCTTTCTTCAGTTCAATCTAACTTGCTGGCACATTATCTTCCAGTTTAGCTCAATTCCTGCATTTTTATTTCGGGAAGCTCATTTACTTAACTTTGCCCTGCTTGTTTTGTTTTTCCCCAGAATCTGTTATTTCATTTGAGATTCTGATCATTCTTTCATCTCTTGAATACATTGAGATAGGCTTATTTTTAGCCTCTTTCAAACAGCTTGATTATCCCACGTTCCTATGCGCTGTTTTCATGTTTGTTGTGTTTTATAAGTCCCTCTCATGGTTGATAGCTTTTTCGTACAGTTCTAATTTATGTTTTAAGGTGCGCCTTCCAAGGAATTTATTTCTCTGTAGGTACTCTGGGAACTCTGGACTGGGGAAGGATCCAGACAGTGGTTTACCTTCGCTCCCGTAGGGTACCTGTTTTGTGTGGGGCTCAGCCTGTTGATAGTGATGTGAGGCTAGGACTGCCTGGGGCCCTCAGTTGGACCGTACCTCTTAGGGCTGAGCCCCGACAGACATTCCGCAACCAGAGCCAATGCTGAGGGTGGACCAGACCTCACGGTTTTTATGATTGCAAGATGAATGTCAGTGAACATTACCAGGGAACTTTGGAAGACAAGGTTTATTTTCTTACTCACAGGTCTTAGATGGTACATGACAGGCCTAGGGCCACAAAGTGAGGCTTTAGATAGAAAAAGAGAGAAAGAGAGCATGGGCCTAGGGTTCTGTCTTTATTGGAGTCAAGAGTTGGGGGGGGTAGCTTCATAGGTTCACTCTTTATTGTTGAATTTAAAACATAAGAGTGGGAAGTAAAGAGTGAGAAGGGAAAAGCAGGTCGCTCAAGCGGTCAGTTATCTTGGTCGCTCAAAGCTTTCTATAAGGGGGCTTCATGGGCCTCATAGCCTGGCTCCTTCTCGGCTATGTAGCTGACAGTGTGTTTATTCTAGATGGATGTCTTCAAAATGGATGTCTCCACGGTCTGAAGTTTGACGTTAGTCAATTATTCTATTACAATAAGAAAACTGATGGTCAGGCACTTACACGACAGCAGCCGGCTTGGCCCACTGTCACACTCACTTCCGAGGCATCCCCATGCCATGTGGGGACATACACTTGAACTCCATCCCACCCCTGTGCATGGCCTGAGCTTCATGTTTTGATACCTTGCAGGTTACTCTTCTTTCTACTCAGAGTCCCAGGCGAACAGGAGGCTTCCTTATTGCTCCCATATTTGGAGTTTCTCTTTACAGAATAACAGCCCTTTCAGACTTCCAGCTCTTTCTAGGCCATCCCAGATCCAACCTCCAGCCTTCCACAAGTCTTCTATCCCTTCGCCCATCCTGGTAGGGCACCCAGGCCCCAACCCAAACACTAGGACCTCTATCCAGATTCCAGTCCTCTGCTGGCTGAAGAATCTGACCACACCCTACTTTTCTAGCCATCAGTTTCCATTTCATTTCTGGCATGTGGGAATTTTTCTTTCTTTCTTTCTACTAAGTTCAGCTATGTGTCTAAAAAGACTTTGTTTGGGTTACACTTATCCAGTATTTTTCTGCTTTTATAACTGGAAAGGTATTCCACACATTAACTCCATTCTCTTGTTTTATGAACTAGAATCTTCCCTCTGGGCTCTTCAGGCCTTGAATTAGGACATGTGGTTTATTCAGCATTCAGCAAGTGCCTGCGATGTACGAAATTCTTAGACTTTGACTACTGAATAAATAAAACCTGAGATGAATCTCACCTTCTCCATTTAGCAACTAGATCTTAGAAAAGCCATGAAATCCCTGTAGGCCTCAGTTTCTTCATTGTCAAACCAACCAAAAATAATCGCTCCCCTGTTGTCTCACACAAAGAATGGGTTGTGAAAGCCAATGCAATAATATTATGAAAGACTTCTGAAAAGTCATAAGCTCTGGTTAAGTGAAAGATGCTAAGGAAAAATAATACTCTGTGAAGCAATCATTCATTCACTCCTTTCTCATCAGGACAGGGAGAAGAAGAGAGAGCTGAGTTCCTCTGGTCTCTGCCAGTTGGCATAAACTCCTAAAGCGACATCAGCAAAACAGGACAGAAAGTTCTATAGAGCTCAGCACATTTTCCCTCAAATATAGACCCTTCTTCTGTGGTCTTGGATTTGGCTATTTTATGTAATAAAGTTTTAAGTTTTCCCTTTAAACTTGGCTCTGCTATTCACCCTCTCTTTGTCTAGTGCTGGGAGAAATGGGAATACAAGGGGCAATGGCCTCCCTCGTGGCCCTGGTTCTGACCAGTAGTTCCCTCTCGGACTCATGCTTTTTTGTTTCCATGTATCTAATGGTTTAGTTGGCAAATACTCATCGAATGTCAGCCATGTAATGGTGATGACGAGAGCTACTTACTGCTTGGGAGGAAATACAGGACTAATCATTTTAAGGATTTGCTGTAAGAGTATTTTTCCCCCTAGCTTCACATGTTCTAGATCTAATCCAGTACTTTTCACCATGGGAAACTAAATTCGCCTCCAGAATCCTGCCTATCTTTTCCCTTACCCCCCACTCCTCTCCTGTGCAGGCCCTCGTCATCCATTACAGTGTTCTATGATATCTGTGAACTTGTTCAAAGTCTGCACTAGATCTTGAACAGGCTCTGTGATTTCCTGACCCAATGCCTTTGCAATGCTCTTCCTGCTGCCACAAACTCAGATCCTCTCTCGAAGCCTTGTCTGACTGCAAGGCTGAGCTCATGCACCTCGTCATTATCTGCACACACACACCCCTCCCCACTTCAGGTGAGCTGGTGTTCTAATTTCAACAGACACAGCTGTCCGTGCCTCCTTTAGAGCTCTTGCCAGGCTCTGGAAGACACTGCCTTCATCTAGGTGATGGTCTTCTCCCCAGGTGGGAGATTTTTGTGAACTGTGCCTGTCTTTCTTACTTACCTTGGCATTCCTATAGTACCAAGTATGGTATCTCACCTACAATTAGTGCCTAATAGGTGTGTGCGGATATTGGTTTAATTTGGAGGAATAAGTAATAAGTTTTCAATGCAAAAAGATAATCCACTCATAATCTACAACAACACCCTGAGCAATAAAGAAAGTTAAATCAAATTGAAATTTTGGATTACTCAGTTCTATAAACTGTTAAGCAGTGCTTTGTTTCTTCATTTTGTTTTATTTTTTTAATCCTAGAGAGAGAGTGCAAGTTGGGGAGAGGGGCAGAGGTGCAGAGAGAGAGAAACAGAGAGAATCTTAAGCAGGCTCCACAGTTAGTGCGGGTCCCAACTTGGGGCTCAATCCCACTACCCTGGGATCATGACCTCAGCTGAAATCAAGAGTAGGATGCTCAACCAACTGAACCACACAGGTGCCCCAGTAATTTCTTTCTTTAAAGGGAATTTCTGAATCATGAGAATGCCTTGGAAACTTCTGAACCCATTCCTTTGAATCCAGGGCCCTAAGAAAATGTATCCATACCTTCCATAATATTTCCCTGGGGTATCATTTTTCCCACTGACCAGATGTACAAATCAAAGCACAGAAAAGGAAATGTCATGGGAGGCAGACACATTTCTATGTCTCACTTGGAGCCAGAAATAGAATTGAAGCATTTGTGTCTCGCCCTTTGGCCAATGGCGTACTTTGCTTTTGACAGCATTATCATTAGCTATGAAGTACAGAGGACATAGTTCTCGGTTGACTATGAACAATAAAGCATTTCAGACTAGTGTGGGAGAGGAAACAACATGGATATGATGACAAATGTACATTTATTCAGTTATTTATTGCTTCTCAAATATCTGTTATGAATCACAGTACATCTGGGTGGGGTGTGAATGGATAGGAAATAGGTGTTCCTAGAAAAGACCTCAGAAGACCCTGATACAGGCAGTCCTTGGGGTACCCTTAATGAAATTGAATTAGATGTGTGCAGTTCAATGAGGAGTGAGCCAGAATCCATTCACTATTTTGCAACTGGCTTTTTTTTAACTATAAAAAAAATCTTGCATATTGTTCCCTAGCAGAACACATTGAGGCGCTTAGCATCCTCATTCTTTTTACAGCTGCAGAGTACCTCATGTTTTTTAGCCAGTTTCATGTCGATGAATATTTAGATTGTTTCCAAACATTTGCTAGTTATAAAAATTTTTAAAAGGCCGCAATGATAGCCTTACACATACATTATTTCACACATGTGCCAAATATATCCTTAGGAAGAGTTTTTAGAAGTAGACTCGTAAGTCAAATGACATGTGCATTTCACATTTCGATAGATATTGCCAAATTATCCTCCATAAAGACTACAGATGATATTCTAGTTTTTAAACATTATGTATTTACAGCCTCCTCTGAGCAAGGATAGATTTATATTTTCTTTCCCATTCTATTCTTTTTGCTAAGCATTTTTTTTAATTGCCTTATTTCCTCAGATAGGACCTCCTTAGCAATGTTAAATAAAACTGGTAAAAGCAGATCTCTTTCCCCATTAAGTATCTTAGCCCCTTTTCATACCGAGGAAGTTCCCTTATATTCGACTTTGCTGAGAGTTCATTCTCCAAATCTTGAGTGTCGAATTTTGCCACATCTTTTTCTTGTGTCTATTAGGATAACTCTATGTATTTTCTCTTATTCTGCTGATGTGCTGAATTAGATGGATGAATTATTAAATATTAAATCAACATGCATTCCCAGGAGAATCTGTACATGATTCTAATGATTATCTTTTAAAATGTCGTTTGATTCATTTTGTTCATTTTTGCTAAAAATATATGTTTATGTTCTTTAGGGACATTATCCTTTCCTTTTCTTGAAATATCTGTTTAGTTTTGGTATTAAGATTATATTGACTTTGATTTGGGAAGAGTTTACACATTCATTCTCTAGGAGAATTCATGTAAGACTGGCATTTTTTTCTTAGATGTTTCATAATAGAATTTATCAGTGAAATCTATCTAGAACTGGAGATTTCATTGTGGATTTTTGGGGGGCGGCTAATGAATTCAATTCCTTTAATAAATATAAAGGAATTCAGATTTTCTATTTTAACTTCTCCTAAGGTTTACTAAAGTTGTAATTTTTATAGAATTTGTCCATTTCATCCTAGTTATCAAATTTGATGGTACAATATTATTCATTAGGTTCTTTTATTACCCTTTTGATGGTTTTTAGGATTTATAGTAATAATTTCTTTATTATTCCTGATACTGGCAATTGTATTTTCTTTATTTCTCCTAGATCAGTTTTGTCAGAGGTTTACCCATTTTATTAATCCTGTCAAAACACAAACTTTAGGCTCTGTTAATTTTCTCTATTATGTATTTATTATGTATGTATGTATGTATGTATGTATGTATTTGGGTTGACTTCTGCTCTTTATTACTTCTTTATTTCTAACACTTTGGGTACTTTGCACTTCCTTTTCTAGCTTATTAAGATAGAAGATTAGGTAACTGATTTGCTATCTATCTTCTTTTCTAACATAAATATTTAAAACTCTAAATATGCCTCTTTGCATCCCACAAAATTTTTATATGTGGTATTTTCATTGTTGTAGAAGTTAAAATAATTTCTAATTTCCCTTGTGATTTCTTCTTTAATTCATGAGCTGCTTAGAAGCTTTCTGTTTGGCTGTCCAGTACTTGGAGATTTTCCAGTTTTCTTCTATCTAATTTATTTTGTGACCAACTATCTATTATTTCAATTCATATAAATTTATTGGTACCCATGGCCCCAAATATGGCGTCTCTTGATCAATGGTCCATGTGTACTTTAAGAGAATATGTATTCTGAAATTGTTAGATGTAGTATTCTGTGAAAGGCCATTAAGTCAAGTGTATGGATTGTGTTTTTCAAGCTGTGGGCAATATCTTGGTGATACTTTCTCTCCTTGTTTTGAGTGCAACTCAATGTTAAAAAATACCCTACTATTAGTGTGAATCTCTCCATTACTCTCCTAATTCTTTCAGTTTTTCTTCAAGCACTTTGAAACTCTTAGGCACATATTAATGATCATAATGTCTTTCTGATAATTGAATCAGAAATGATCATTTTGTTATTACAAAATATGCCTCATGGGATGTACTTCTGTGATGGTGGAGTAAGTATCTCCTAAAATGTGCCCCTCTATAAAAGCAACCATAATATTGTCAAAATTAACTTTTGCAGAACTCCAGAAATTAACCAAAGGCTTGAAACTATCCAAAAGCATTTATTCAAGGAAAATGTAAGTGAATTCCAGTAAGAACAGAAAGCTTTGGGGCATTTTGACTTGGTATATTCCCATCATCTTCTTTTTTTTTATGTTTAATGTTTTAAACTTTTTTTTAATGTTTATTTATGTATTCTGAGAGAGAGAAAGAGAGAGAGAGAGAGAGAGAGAATCCCAAGCAGGTTCCAAGCTGTGAGCACAGAGCCTGATGAGGGGCTCTATCCCATGAACTGTGAGACCACGACCTGAGCCAAAATCAAGAGCTGGACACCTAACCGACTGAGTCACTATTCTCATCCTCCTATAGTTAGCTCCACGGTAGCTTTGAAAACCAGCAGACTCGGGACCATTATAGATGTTAAAGCCTAGCAGACACAGAGGGGGCAGAATGGGTTTAGAGCTCTCCCAAAAGCCTCATCTAAAAGAATTGTCACTATATTACCTGTCTGGCAGCTCCCTGAAAAAGCCCTAATAACAAGACTTATCTTTATTTGACCTGACTCCAAGCTTGCTCAGTGAGGAGAATCCTAACCCCAGGGCATTTATCGCAAAATCAGCTGCAATCATTTAACATCCAGGCAGACTGAGGCCATGCTGATAATTGGGCTAACCCAGGGCTGACAAAAAAAAAAAAAAAAAAAATATATATATATATATATATATATATATATATATATATATATATATATAGGAAATGAGATTGGAAAAGCTCAGACATATTCCTGGGAATCTAGAAGATTCTAAGTTCTAGTTTTTATGGTGGATAGTGGCTCATGGGTGCTTATCACATTATCAAAAATGTACCACTGGCAAAATCCATAAATACATTAATAAAATCAGGCCATAAATTGACCAATGATGATAGTATCACGAACCAAACATGTTGTGTGCTTAAGGTGAGGGAAAGAGAGATTCAAACACTGAGGAACATTGACCGAGTGGGAAACAACAGCTACAGATCTCCTGTGGAAGAAGGAGGCATCATTTTAATTTTGTTCCTGTCTGGTGTGGCCAAGGCCAGCTTACCGTAAGATGTTACAAAGGTTGTCAATAAGGGCAGTCCCCTCCGACCCCAAGCTGGAGCAGACTCTGCATGGAGAACTGTCCACCTCTACCTGTCCATACATCACTCCCCATCCAGTTCCCTAGATTTGTGAGTTGAGTTTAATGTGGTCTGCTCTTCCTTCCTGCCACTTCGGCTCTCTACACTTGAGTTTCTGTTGTCGACTTGCTGTTCGCTGTTCTTCTGACCACATTTTGCCCTGTATTTCAACTGAAGCCATTCATATTTCCCAAGTTACACAGCGTACCCAGAATTGGAACTCATCTCAGGTCAGGCTCCTGTGTCCCACTCTCTGACCCTATTCCCCACTCATTCTGCAGATGAAGAACACAAATATATGTTTCAGTCAGAGTCTTAAGGACGAAATGAGGTGCTAAATGCTATTTGAGATTAACATTTTACTTATGTTCCTGGGCATGATGAGAGATACATAATTGGAAAAGAACATTGATCTCCAAAGACCACCATACTGCCTAAGACATGTGATAGCTCTAGACAACAGAGGAGCCATGGCATAAAGCTGAGAGGGGCCTTGGCACATCCAAGTGAGCATTGTTTTCTGGGAGGATAGAGGAAGTTTAGAGGGTTTGCACACCCAGATTCTGGAGCCAGCCCACCCAACTTTGAATCCTGGCCCTGCCATTTACTAGCTGTGTGACCATACCAGCAAGTTATTTTCCCCTGTGTTCTTTAGTCTCCTTATCTAAAAGATGTTGATGATAACAATTCATGGAGTTAGTGTGAGAGTTACCAAGGTCATAGGTTAACATACACAGCACCCTCAAAACAGTGCCTGGTATGAAGTAAGTGCTACATATGCATTTGCTATTATAATTGCTCATTCTCTATATTCCCACCTGTCTATACATCAGGAAGAGGGTGGTTGGTTCTGTGGATCTTTGCTGCTCTCTCAAAGCCCATCTCCTGGTTTCTCAAATGTGATTTTGCTTGTAGCCACTGCTGGATCTGGCAAGAAATGTGGTTTGGAGAGAAGTTTTGCCCTTCCTTAATGCTCTCTGTGCTACCCCTTCTGAATGCTTCATGGGCAGAACTCACAACGGACTCCATAAAAGGGCTTCTATCCAGTCTCCTCATGGCTTCTCCATGAGCTTGTGTTTGGGGGTGCCAGATGCTGAGTTCTCACAGAGTGACACCTGAGCGGCCTCAAATCATGCCTAGCTGGCTTTTGACCAGTTGTGGGGAAATTAGATCTCAGATGTGAAACCAGCCAGATACCCCACTACTGTCCCCACACACTTCAGAGGATCAGAAAACAATCAACAATTTTGAGCAGCCCAAAAGTTCTGATAAGCCTTTACAATAAACTAGGGAGGAATAAAACTGAGATCCATCCAAAGATTTCTGGCTTGAAAAAAAAAAAAAGCTTCGAGTGTTTTTCAAAATATCTGACTCTTGATGGATAACAGGATTTTGCCAACCAATTCTCCCATGTTAAATCCCTGAGGTCCATTCTATGTGGTTCCGATTTTTTTGTCCTGGCTTCTGTCAAAGGTTACATAAGGACCATGGGATTATTCTATGTCCACAAAACTTTGACTCTATCCTGCCCCCATGCCATGGCAATTCTCCCAAGTGGGCTGTGTAGCATGGCCCGGCCCCACTCACCAAGCCCAAGTGGATGTTTGCCCAAGGTCAGCCATAGTCCCAGCCAGGGCAGTTTCACAATGCATGGTGTCATGGCCTCCCGCAAGTACTCCCCATGCGCTCTCTCCAAGAGTCCCCTGATACACGCTGGGTGCTTGGCAAGTATGAAACCACAAACAGAACTGGAGTTCACAGACATGGTCAGCTCAAAGGGGATTTCCTCAATGTGCATTCTTTTCTGAGAACCTCATTGATTGTTCTCCTGAGGCTGATTGTGGAAAAAACTCTGAACTTACCCCATCTTGGTAGATTAAGGGCCTCATTTAGGGGAAATTAGGATTAAAAAAGAGCTGAGATGAGGCAGGTCAGATGTCCTACAACTGAAAGTTCTCTGAGACAGCTCTGGAGTTGCAGGAAAAGAACATATTTTAGAGGAAAAAAAATGATGGCCGGTCACTGGCTTCCAGTGACAGAGTCCATAAGATGATACAACTAATAGCTCTGTGCTGAGTGCCTCAGAGACCTATAATCAGGATGCCTATGTTTAGTTATAATCACAGATAAAGTAATGCATGCACATGCTTAAAAATCAAATCCCTGTGCCCTCCTATAAAATGGCTTAAAATGAAAGAAAAAAAAATTATTTCTTGTCCCTGATCTACTCCCTGAGCACAATCTTAGGTTCTGGAAGTTGCCATCATTTATAAACTGAGTTTGGAACTGTTCCTTCCACTTCCGTTTTCTGGAAAAAAGTGTTTAAAATTGGCGTTATGTCCTCTTTAAATGTTCTTTAGAATTTACCAGTGAAACCACCTGGACTAGACATCTCTTTTTGAAAAGAGTTTTAACTATAAAGTCAATTTGTTTTATAGTGGTTATGTATTTAATTTTGAGTGTGTCTTGGTAGTTTATAGTTTTTAGAAATTTGTCCATTTCTTTTAAGGTGTCATATTTATTATCATAACGTTGTTTACAATACTCCCCTATTATTCTTTTCATGTCCACAGGATCCATAGTAATACCCCTTCTTTCATTCCTGATATTGATAACTTGACTCTTCTCTCCTTCATCTTTGTCAGTTTTTCTAGCAGTTTATCTTTTAAAGAACCAGCTTTTGGCTTTATTGATTCTTCTCTATTGCTTTTCAGTTTTAAATTTATTTTATTTTTTGGTCTTACCTTTATTATTTTGTTTCTTCTGCTTTCTTTGGTATTCTTTTGCTTGTCTTTTTATAGAGACTTAAGATGAAAGCTCAGAATATTTATTTGAAACTTTTCTTCTTTCCAACCTAAGCACTTAATTCTACAAATTTCCCAGATAACATTCCTTTACCTTTATTCTACAAATGTTATATATTATATTTTCATTTTTCCCAGTTCAAATAGTCTACTTTCCCTTGAAATGTGTGTTGGACACATTCTGAACGGTTCAGGTGGACAATTCTATGAATGTCAATTAGATCCAATTGGTGATGGTATTTATCAGTTCTTTTATACCCTTGATGATTTTCTATCTGTTAGTTCTATCATTACTGACACAATGTTTAAATCTCCAACTAAGACTGTGGGTTTGTTTATTAATCCTTTCAGTTCTGCTGGCTTTTACATTATGTATTTTGAAGCTCTGATTTTAATTCTTACACATTTATTGTTGTTAAGTCTTCAGGAAGAACTGACTCTCTTTTATCATATATATTTTCCTTCTTTGTCCCTGGTAATTTTATTTGCTCTGAAGTCTATTTTGATATTAATATAACTATTTCAGAGTTAGTTTAGTGTTTACATAGTGTATGTTTTTCCATCCTTTAACTTTTAACCTACCTGTGTCATTATCATTTAGACAACATATAGCTGTGCCATGTGTTTGTTTATCAATTCTGACAATCTCTGTTTTTTTTTTTAAACATTTTTTTAACGTTTATTTATTTTTGAGAGACATAGAGACAGAGTGTGAGCAGGGGAAGGGCAGAGAGAGGGAGACACAGAATCTGAAGCAGGCTCCAGGCTCTGAGCCATTAGCACAGAGCCTGACATGGAGCTCAAACTCACAGGCTGTGAGATCATGACCTGAGCCAAAGTCGGCCACTTAACCAACTGAGCCACCCAGGCGCCTCTGACAATCTCTGTTTCTTAATTGGCGTGTCTAGACCATTTACATTTAATGTAATTATTTATATGTTTAGATTTAAGTCTACCACTTTGTATTTGATTTTTGCTTACTATGTCAGTTTTTCATTTTTTTGTTTCCTTTTCCCTGCCTTCTTTTGGGAATATTTGTACACTTTTTAAAATTCTATTTTCATTTATATGTTGTATAAATGACTAGATTTCTCTGTGTATATTTTTTTCTTGCATTTAATTTGTCTGTTTTAGTGATTGCTCTGGGAATTATGATAAACATATTTAACTTTAAAAAATCTAGAGTCAGTGTTTTACAGCCTCAAGTGGGATATACAGACCTCACCATTACACAGGTCCCTTTTCCTCTCCCTTCTATGTGGTAGTTATCTGAAGTATTACATCTATATGTATTGAAAACCTCACCAAATAATGTTATAATATTTCTTATAATATTATATTATTAAATTCTTTCGAATTAGCCAAATATTTGCCATTTCTATTGTTCTTCCTTCATTCCTGATATTTCCGGTTTCCCTCTGATATAATTTCTCTTCTGCCAAAAGAAATTACTGTAGCAATTCTTTTGGAACAGGTCTGCTGGCTTTCATCTCTCTTATTGGGTAAGTCTATTTTATTTACAGTATTATGAATATAGGTTGCCAGAATGGACAAATTAGCCAATCATGCCTCCCTGTGAAGTCAGAGCAAATTTAACAAGCTCCTCTAAACAATAAAAGATATGCTGGTACTGTGAAGTTTTCACACTCTGGCTCACACAGATAAATTAATTATTATTATTATGCTTTGTTTCATATTCAGCCAAGATTTAAAGAATTTTTAGGCTTCACTCATCTTGCCTTGATCAAGAAAACACACACACATTCAACTTGTCATCCCTAGTGACTTATGGCAAAGAGTTTCTCTCATCAATTACATGGGTTGAGTCTATTGTCTGGATCTGCCTCTTCCTTTCATAATTCCCCAACCCCAATCCACACATCCCAGATCAGGGCGCAATTTTACAGAGGAGATGGCAAAGAGGATTTGCATCATCCAGTCCCAACATGATAAAAACAAAACAAAACAAAACAAAAAGCTATCAGACATTTCTATCTGCTCTTTTGGGATCTGCTCTCAATTCCAGAGCCATTAATCATCCCTTCTCATGGGAGTCAATCCTTCTTGATCCTTTTTATTTCCTCTTGGATTTATCTGTGTAGGAACATTAAACTCCTCCCCTTCCATTTATTAAACAGAATTTTTTTTTTCCTCATGGAAACTAGGCACCAGTCCAAATCCCAGGTCCTTAAAACTTGTTTCTATCCCCTCAATAGGCTTATAAAACCAATCCCTCCCCCCAACCAGAAAACTCCATGTCCCTTCTGAGTAAAGAATTCTTGTAATAGCCACTAAGAAGAAAAAACATTTCTTCACTTTATGACATGAAATCTCAGAAGAGATGTTTGCATTCAAGTTGTAGGGACATTTCACTCTAGCCCTCAATGTTTGGCCAATTGAAAGCCCAGTACAGCAAATTCAATAATGATGTGAGTTTGTTTATAAGCACTAATATGTTTCCTCTAATATATTTATGGAGTTTCTGTGGTCATCTCTTCCTCTTCTCACCAACAAGAATGTTTATTGTGTTTATTGCGCAGGGTCCCAACTCAGTTTATCCTTTCCCAAATCCCCCAGTAGAATATCCTTGAAGGAAGCCAGCCCTATACCTTTACCTGTACTAAACTGCAGGCTCATACAACTTCACTCAACTCCTGTACTCAAAATTTTGAAGGATTGTGTCTTAAGTCACTCAAGCCAATTGAGGGTAGCAGGGTATCTATGTCCCGGGTGAATTCAGCAGGTGGCCCACAAAAAAACCATGAAGGACATAGGAAAGAACTAGAATGGTGAGTGGAAATTCCCTATGCCTTGTTGTCCAGGTCACAAGCTTTGACTCTGCAGTATTCCATTACGTTCAAATGGCTTCCCTACTATATTCCCAAATGTGACTCTGCTCTCCTACTCCCAACATCAACCCCCGTGGCTCCAGTTCATAAAACTGGGCATATGTCTCCAGCTTCTTCTGATCTCTTCTTCTATTACCTCCCTGATTCCCCAGCCGCTGTGAGGACTAATGTCCTGTTCTACTTTCACTAGACAAACAAAATGGGGAGAGGCACTGAGAGAGAGCTATATCTGCCACCAGATGTTATCAAATACTGTAAGGATTACAACAGAGACAACTCTTGATGGACAAGAATGTTCAAGGTCATGTTCAAGGGGTTCCTGGTTCCTGACATGAGACTACCACAGTCATTCACTTATTTCACTTATTTGTATGCTATAATCACTCAATAATTGTTACTATTATTACTTTAAATGGTTAAAATTTAGATCAATTAAAAATAAGAAAAATAAAAATTCTATTTGACTTTCATTTTTTTCTTCTCCAATACTCTTTCTTTCTTTCTTTATGTAGATCCTTTTTTCACTATCTAATTTTCCTTTTACCTGAACTACTCCTAAAACATTTCTTAGAGGACAGGTCTAACAGTGATGAATTTCCTAGGTTTTTTCTCCTTAACTTTTGGAGAATAATTTTCCAGGATATAGAGAGTAAGAGCCAAATTTTTCACTGTTGGAGCGGGTGTTGACAGACAAGCAAGGGAAGGAGGCTAAAGTGTTCCATACAGTAATGCATTAGAGTTGGTGAAATAGTATAAATTCATGTTTAGATTAAAATAGATACAAGTGAATATATATATATATATCCACATGACAGCACAAGCATACACACGTGGGTTAGGATACACACATATATTTCCTTCCTCTATCACCTGAGAAGACCTACAAGCAAGGACACCCCAACAGCAAGGAACATACCTAACACTCAGATCTTGGTTTTAATATCATTTTTGATGTAAAGAAACTGTGTTCCTTGGGGAAAATGGTGATTGTAGGAGTAGGGTAGGAAATACACAAAGTGAACGTAGAGCGTCTTAGAAGTCCAAAAAGTAAGGAAACGCTCAAAAAACAACAAAATATATTGATAGGGGCACATTCAAAGGACACAGGAGACAAATGAAAAAGCTCCCAACAGCCAGATTTGGAATAATTTGAACAACAAGATAAATAATGTCGTACAACTGATCCTTGAACAACATGGATTTGAACTGTGCGGGTCCACTTAACCGCGCACTCTTTTCAATAGATACAGTACAGTATGTAAATGTATTGTCTTTTCCTTATGATTTTTTAAGTACTGTTTCCCTTTCTTTATATTACTTTCCCATAAGCATATAGTATATAATACATATACAAACTGTGTGTTAAACAACTGTTTATGTTATTGGTAAGGCTTCCAGTCAATAGTAGCCTATTAGTAAAGTTTTTAAGAAATCAAAAGTTATATGTAAATTTATGACTGCACAGGGGGTCAGCACCCTAACCCCTGTATTATCCAAGGGTCAACTATATTAGATTATAGCCCAAAATATAAAGTAAATATTCATGAGTCCATACTGATATAAATAAATGACTGAATAAGTAAATAATTATGGAGAAGAGACAAATCTCCTTTGCAGCATTCTAAATAAATTATATAGATACTCAGCCCTTGACAAGGTAGAGCATAACTCTCCTTAACTCTCCAGGTGGGGGTTGCACATAATGACTTCCTTCCAAAGAGTAAAACATGAAAAGAGAGGAAAGAGTAACTTCACAGTGGAGGAGCCTGACAAATACTTTCTCAGTCAGGTCAATATCAACAGTAATGTCATACTGAGAACACGTACCCTGGATCTGATGTCATGAGAATGGCTCTTTACCTCTATGGCCTCCCTCCCAAGAACACAAAACCGCAGTCTAATCATGAGAAAAGGCATCACACAAATCCCGGTAGAGGGGCATTCTAAAATTTTAAAATATACCTGACCAGTACTCCCCAAAACTGTCATGATCATCAAAACCAAGGAAAGTTTGAAAAACTATCACAGCCAAGGGGAGCCTAAGAAGACATGGTAACTAAATGTAATACAGTATCCTGGATGGGATCCTGGTACAGAAAAAGGACATTAGGTAAAAACTAAAGGAATATGCATAATATAGACTTTAGGTAAATCTAGTATATCAATATTAGTTCATTAATTTTGGCAAATGCACCATCTAATGTAAGATGTTAATAATAAGAGAAACTGGGTATAGAATATATGGGAACCTCTATACTATCTTCACAATATTTTTGTAAATCTAAAACTACCCTAGCTTTTGACTTTCAGCTGAGAGGAGGCAAAAGTGCAACTGTTTTCAATCATCCTGAATCTGGGCTCATCCAACACCAGTCACCTCCACCATGTGGCCCAAGTTGACCCCAACAAGATCACAGTTTCAAAGTTGTATATCTGAAGAGAACCGGGGCGGGGGGAAGTTGATGCCGCATCTGTCCTGGCCCAAACTTCGACCCTTTGGATCTATCTCCAAAATAGGTGATGACATCACCAAGGCAGCTGGTGATTGGAAGGGTCTGAGGATGACGGTGAAACTGACAGTTCAGAACAGGCAGGCCCAGATTGAAGTGGAAACTTCTGCCTCTGCCCTGATTATCAAAGCCCTCGAGGAACCACCGAAAGGCACAAAGAAGCAGAAAAACATTAGGCACAGTGAAAATATCACTTTTGATAAGATTGTCAACATTGTCCAACAGACGCAGCACTGATCTTTAGCAGGAGAACTCTCTGGAATCATAAAAGAGATCCTGGGGCCTGCCTAATCTGCGGGCTGCAATGTGGATGGGCACCGCCCTCATGACATCAATAGTGGTGTAGTGGAACGCCCAGCTACAAAGGAAAATATTACAATAAAGGATCATTTGACAACCTCCAAATAAAAATACAAATAAACTATCCTAAAAAATTAAATTTGTTTTAAAACAAATGAGCATAAACCTCTGGATGAATATGATGATCCAAGAGAGGAAATATTGTCAATCAACACTCTTTGGTTTTTTTTTTCCAAATGAATTAGAAATATCAATATACAAAAAGTTGCACATATTTCATGTTATACACATTTCAATGTTTGGATATATACATACCTGATAGACGTTGCTCAAAAGAAAAATTCTCTTAGTTTTGGTCAGGTGCTCACCGTGTGACTCTCTCAAAGGCAGCTGAGGAGGGTCACTTCCCATCATAGCAGCTATCAATGCTGTGTCTACTACATGCCAAGTTCTATGCTAAACTCCTTAAATAGATTATCACCTGACCCTTGTACAGACAGGGAAGAGGCAGAGCAAACACCCCTAGATGCCTATTCAGCATTTATTCACTTGCAGAATATTTTGTTTAGGGCAGTAATACACCCCAGTTGCCTCTCCAGACAGCCTGCCCCGAGCCGGGGGTCTCATATGGGTCTCCCAGGTTCCAGGGTCACCTTTCTCTGCTTCTTTCCTTCTGTCTGTCTGGAGTGCAGACACAAAGCTCTGGGCAAGCAACTTATTATGAACATGAAGCGAGGAGCAAGAAGACAAAAGACTCACCTAAGGGCAGCGTGGAAAGAGAGGATCCTGGTACCCAGATGACATCGAGAGCCACTGTGCCAGCCTGGAGCTATCGCAGGACTTGGTTTACTGTGAGAAAGCAAATCCTTAATTGATTAAACTATTCTATTGTGTTTCTGCCATATGAATTTGAGCATCGCTCTAATAGAAGAACTATGTGGCTTGCCTAGGGCTTCATACACAGGGCATGACACACCTGGCCCCAAAATCAGGTTGGTGTGACCCCAAAGCTTGAAACTGCTGCATTTTCCTTCCTTTTACATTTGTGGCCATTGTTCATCATTAACTGCTCCTGGGTTTCCCAACTCCTGGTTTTCAATGCTGACTTTATAATTGAGACTCTCAACGGGCGACTCTGGCTCTTTCTAGTCCTGGCCACCCCAGGCAGCAAGCCCACCCCGTGTGCACCGTGGACCCTGGGATGTGGGGCTCAGATGAAGCAGGCCAGGTGGGCACGCACTTTTCAGCTCCAGCTCAAATTCATCACCATACCCTCACTGGCCCTTTGATCTTGTCACGAGACAGCTGTTCTTCCTAAGCCACACCTGTCGACCCCCGACTCCCACACAACTCATTATAATCACCAAATCAAATAATCAGCGTCTAGCCTGATGCCAGAGTCCTGGGTACAAGGAGAGAAGATGAAGGCAGCAGTGACTGTAAGGTGGCGGGCGGTGAGTGCAGCAGGGAGGACATCCTCTCACCCCTCCCTTCCCATTCTCTCCTCCCACCACACCTCCATCAAACCCTGCTTTCTGTCTCCTGCCTTTGGTTAATTCTTACCACATCAAGAACTATTCTTACCACGTCAAGAACAGCTACTTTTGGAAAAAATAATCAGTAAAGGCCACTATCCCTGGCTTGAGTCCTTTGTTCACCTCCATCTGCCCAGGCCCCCCGGGACCTTCACAGTGCTTTTGCTGGTGGCCTGGGTGCCCTGAGCAGCACTGGTTCAGTCGGCTGTAGGCGAAGACCAGGACGTGGACCACTCCAGAACAAATGTACTGTGGACCTGAGCACAGGGTGTCCCTGATGCCACACCTCCTCTACTCTGATGCTTCTGAGTCTCGCTGCTAAGAACAAAACTGCTCAGGGGCACCCAGGTGGCTCAGTCAGTTAAGCAACCGACTTCAGCTCAGGTCATGATCTTATGGTTTGTGAGTTCAAGCCCTGCGTCGGTGTGCTGACAGCTCAGAGACAGGAGCCTGCTTCCGATTTTGTGTCTCCCTCTCTCACTGCCCCTCCCCTGCTCATGCTCTCTCTCTCTCTCTCTCTCAAAAATAAATAAGACATTTTAAAAATTAAAAAAAAAAAAATAACTAAACTGCTCATAGGCCAGGGGCAGGTTGCTCCATTCATCTGGGAATTCACAGTCCCTAACGGTGCCCGGGGGAGGAGGTGCCCGGTGAGCACTGGAGGAAGGAATCCAGGAGCACTGTGCACCTCTTGTGCAGCCAGTCTTGGCCTCTCTGCAGAGATGAAGCTCCTTAAATCTGCTTTCTCCTGGCCACCGCTACCTGATGCCCCATGGACACCCCACATGGAGCAGTTCCCCAGTAGAAATCGACCAGCCCCTCTTTCTCAGTCACCTCCAGGCTCCACATACAGAAGGACAGAACACACTTGCTCTTCACGGCCCATCCTAAAAGCTCTCCTTTCCATTTAATCTCCCCTAACTCCACATGGCGAAAGTGGAGTGCTCCCTTCTGAAGCCCCAAGAGGTCTGCTTCTCTTGCTCCCTCTCAGAGCAGCTTTTGTTTCCTACCCAGTCGTGCACTAGATGGTGCATACATGTCATCAAAGCTGACTCTGGGTCAGGACCATCTCTGCATCCTCTACGGTCCTGAGGCCACTCATTTTCCATGGTGGGCACTCAGGGAAGAATAGCATCCTGGAGCCAGAAGCAATCTCAGAGCTCACAAACCCAGCCCCAAGAACCCACATCCCATTGCAAAGGTGAGGAAGACCCTAAGAGAAAGGACACAAATCGATCAAGGTCACACCCCTTATTTATGGCAGCATTAGCATCAGATGATGGCTTGAAATCTGTCAGATTTGGCATTGTAGAACGTTTGTAGCATTCCAAATGTCAGTTTGGAATTTGAGCTCTGATCTCTCACGGTTGATACATAAACAATAAAAAAGTGCTAAGATTGATTAAAATTATGATGGTGTGCAGGTACACTGCTAGAAATTCTAGGTGAGCTATCTCATGTCAGCCTCACAACAACCCTATAACTTAAGGCTATTTTTGCCCCCACTTTCCAAATGACCCCAAGTCTTAGAGAGACTAAGCAACTTTCCCAAGTCATACATACTAGTTATATTTTTGAGAAAAGTTTGAAACTAGTCAGTCTCACATGAGAAGTCATACTCTGAAACCAACATATTAAGTCACTCAAACTCTCTGGACCTCAATTTTACCATCTGTGAAACAGGCGTAATAGTAATTAATCATCATGGCATATGACATATATGAAATAGCTGCAGAGTGTGCATCACTCTTTATAGTTCAATTAAGACTCCAGAGATCTGAATATTCATGTTGGTTCCTGCAGTTAATAGCGATCTGGCCTGGAATACACAAGCTTTCACCTCTCTGGGCCTCCATTTCTACACCTATAAAGTGAGAGCTTGACCAGATTAAATTGAAGACTTTCATCTACTATATTCTGAGCATCTTTGTGGTGAATATTCTGACTGGAATCTGCTAACATCCAGTTGATTTTGCTTTGTGCTGTGTCACGTGCTCATTGGCATGTGGAGCCACTGGCGTGATGTACCATGTTCATTGACATGCCAGGTTTGCCTCAAGCTATGTACACAAGAGCAAAGCTTCATGTAAGATATTCTTTCAGTATTTACTGTCACTTAGGTTAGGGGCCATACTTGGAAAGGGAGTTTTCTTTGCTCTTAACTAAAAATATTATTTTGCACAATACTATCCATATGTTACTAACATTAAAACTTAGAAATCTGTCTTTGAGTTCACTTCATGGAATATAAATAAATGTGCTTCATTATTTTTAATGATTGCATAATGTATATAATATGAATTTATGTAAAATTTACTTCATTTCTGCTATTTTCATTCAATATTGTTTGAGATATTTTTCTTGATTCAACATAGTTTTATAATTTTAGAGCTTGCATAAAATTTCATTGCACTGAAGTGTATAATTTATTAAACTTTAACGTTGGGTATTTAGGTTATTTCCAATTTTCCTTGGATTTAAGTGCGCATTTGTGAAACAGTGGATTTCTGGGTTAGATTGAGGCATTGTGCACCATCTAAAATTGGCAACGAAATAAAGTCCAATTTTTCAATTCTAAGCGAAAGGACATGCTAATATTACCCCACAATGAAGTTCCCATATATGGCTCTGTGTTCAACACAAAAGCCTAAGTAAGCTTCTAGGGCAAAGAGCTGGTATGTAATGATTTTTTTATTTAATTCTTCATCATCCATTTATTCAGTCTTTCTAAATATTTATTTTAGGCATCTGTGTTCTAAGCACTCTGCTAGGTCCCTATGATATGGGTAGAATGCCTTCCCTGACCTTGTGGGACTTATAATCTAGTAAAGAAGCAGACAATACAGCAGTAAAACAAACATGCATGAGAGATCACATATGGAAAAAGAATCTATGTATTTTTAGGTCATTACCATGTATTTACCTGGGCAAGTTATGTAACTTTTCTGTATTTCATTTTCTTCATCTGTGAAAGAGAGAAAATAACAGTTAACATATGTAAATGCTTAAAAGAGTCCTTGGCACACACTAAGCACTCAATATGTTTCAGTTATTATTGTTCTTTGTATTAATTATTCACTGCTACTTAACAAATCACCTCCAAGTTTAGCAGCTTAAAACAACAAGCGTTTATCATGTCACATAGCCTCTGATGGTCAGGGATCTGGAAGCCGCCTAGCAGGGTGGTTCTGAGTCAGGGTCACTCATGAGGCTATAGTAATCTGAAGGCTCGGCTACAATGGGGAAAATCTGCTTCCAAGATGCCTCCTTCACATGACTGTTGGCAGGAGGCCTCAGTTCCTTGTCCTGTGATTTCTCTGCAGGGCTGTTTAAGTGTCCTTACACTATGTCTGATGTCCCCTAGAGTGAGTGATCCCAGAGAGAGGAAGAGGAGGCAATATCTTTTATGACTTAGTCTTGAAAGCCTGATACACCATCACCTCCAACTCATCTATTTGTTAAAAGTGAATCATTAAGTCCTGATTTCACTTAAGGAGAGAAGACTTAGGGTCTTTTGAACTGTGTCGGAGAGCTTGTGGACATACTGTAAAACGCCATGCAGATGCAGAAGGACCACTCACCACATCTGCCACAACAGGATCCTCTCCACTCCTCGGTGCTCCTCTCAGTAAAGCACAATGCCACCCATCCATAAAGCTCATTTATTGAGATGCCTTCTATAAACCTCACCCTATTTCTACAACTCCGGATCGTCTTCATCACCACATACACATAGTAACTCTTCGGTTTCTGATTTCATGTTAAATCAAAGCAAGCAATAGATCAATGCTTTAACTTTTTAAAATACAAACTATCTTCAACTCCTTCCAATACATCTGTCTAAATAAAATGTCTTTATTTTAGAAAAGAAGCATCTGTAATGTCCTGAGACATGCAGGGAAGCCTGCTGGTGGACATCCACAGCAGCAAGCTAGAGGTGACTTCCACATCCCCTGGGCCAGGTCAGCCCGCACCCAGGACACCCCTTCCAGGCCTCCCCACAGCTGCCCAGCAGACTTCACTCGGCCTTCAATTTGTCAAAGACCTATTCTCTTCAATCGTGTTATTCTTCCCTTGGGAGGATTTTTACCAGTCCTACTGTATTCTTCTAAGTTTATTTATTTCTTTTTTTTTCTTTTTCTTTTTTTATTATAATAGTTTATTTTCAAATTGGTTTACATATAACACCCAGTGTTCATCCCAACACATGCCCTCTTTAATGTCCGTCACCCCCTCTCCCCCCTCCCTCACCTTCCTCACCCTCAGATTGTTCTTAGTCTTCGAGAGTCTCTTATGTTTTATCTCCCTCCCTCTATTTATTTCTTTTTTGAAAGAGATATAGAGTGTGAGCAGGGGAGGGCAGAGAGACAGGAAGTGAGAGGATCCCAAGCAGGCTCCATGCTGCCAGCACAGAGCCCAACGTGGGGCTCAAACCCACAAACCGGGAAATCATGACCTGAGCTAAAATCAAGAGTTAAATGCTTAGCCGACTGAGCCGCCAGTCCCACTGTATTTGTAAAATTTTGTATATTTATAAGGTGTCACATCCTTGGCATAAGTTATCTTCAGTCGTTGCTTCAGCTCCCCAAACCAAGTATTAGTCCTCATTGTGAATGACAAACCCGAGTCTCAGAGAAATCAAGGTACTTGCACTAGTTCACACAATGATGGAAGTTCAAAGCTAGGCTTGCTGAACTCCATATCTGCTTCTGTCCACGATGTTGTCATTCTTTGGGGTTTTATTTCGGAGCCACAAGACTGCAAAATCCTGCAGTCATTCAGGTTATCCCCAGATATGCCAGTTCATCTGAAAACCTTTCCCAGAAGCTCATCCCCACCCCCCATGCCAATGAGATGCCACCCACACATAGGGCTGCTTGAGAACATATAGAATGTCTAGTTAAATTTGCATTTCAAATAATTTGGTTAGTATAAATCTGTCTCCTTACTTAAGCTAAAAAGTAGTTTGTTGTTGAAATGTGAGTTCTGTGCAGTGACTACAGACTAGACTGTTCCCAGCTCTCTCTCACCATGGCAGTTCTGGCAGAGCTGAACGAATCCTAAGGTTTCTGATTTCTTGACAAAATCACGGAGTGGATATAGAACCCAGACCACGGAATTTCTCAGTTGCATGTTTCTGCAGTGGAGAACTGGGCAGAACTTCCCGGGAAGCTGGGGCTTCTGATAACACAGAGATGAAATGCCTTGGCAATTCCATGTTGGGTAAATGCAAGATAGTTAAAACTGTCTTTTTATAGTTCCCTTCTGTTCATCCAGAGGTGAGTTTAAGTGCGGAGACGAGATTTTGTGGGGGTTGTTTGTTGCAAAATTGTCACCACAAATCCATGCTCTTTCATCACTCATGTGCTTTTGAAGGGCCCCATTGCCTTAGTAAGTAATGACCTTGGGTGCAAACCACAGCTGGGAAGAGTCTACAGCAAGCCCAAATAAGGCTGGCTCCATGGGATTAAACTTTGCTTTTAGTGACGAACCAAGTTGGCTGGGACAGATGGACACCACTGTCGTCCTACGCTGTCCTGGCCCAAATCCTGACTGACCTCTCCATCATCCCTGCATGCAGCCACAGCTGGAAAAGAGGATGTGTTCCTGCCAGTGATTCTGCAGGCTCTTAGGACATATGTGTGTTTTCAGGGGCCAAGTCCACCAAAAATCCCTTTGGATAAAGTGCCAAAATTCTGGAGTGTGTTCCAAGCTCTCTGTGACTTTCCCCTGCCTACGGATCCCTGCCTGTCTCTCTACTCCAGTTACAGGGGTCTTTCAGATCCCCAAATGATTTATTTTCCTGGAATGTTGTCGTTCCTTCTTCTGGAGAGCACCTACTGATACTTCAGGTAGCAGCTGAAATATGATCGCTTAAGGGAGGCTTTGGCCCAGACCTACCCATCTCCCCATCACAGCTAGGTCAAGTTTGCCAACTGGCCACATTTCACGTGCTCAGGAGCCCCATGTTGCTCCTGGCTAGTGTATTAGTATGGATACGGGACATTTTTACCAGCACAAAAGAATATATTTCCTTAAAACAAGAAGATGTCAAATAAGAGTTTGCTTTGTTTGACTTCCCAGTCCCCTGTGGAATCCATCCAGCTTTGTGCCCTGGCCTTCCTCGTCCTTTTTCCCTTCCTCTAGGACACAGATCTGAGGTTTTCACTCACATCTCTCTAGATAGCCCAGGTACTGTCCTTGATGATCTCGTCCGTCCTTTTTTTTTTTTTTTTTTTTTTTTTTTTTTTTAAATGTTTATTTATTTTTGAGACAGAGAGAGACATAGCATGAGTGGGAAGGGGCAGAGAGAGAGGGAGACACAGACTATGAAGCAGGCTCCAGGCTCTGAGCCGTCAGCACAGAGCCTGACGCGGGGCTCGAACTCACAGACCGTGAGATCATGACCTGAGCCGAAGTCGGACGCTCAACCGACTGAGCCACCCAGGCGCCCCTCGTCCGTCCTTTTATTACAGTTTTCCACCAGGCAGCCCCAGCTTTTGCTTTTAAGGAATTTACTCTTTCAAAGTCAAAATATGGTAAGAGAGAAACAGATCTAGATAAAGGGATCTGGACAATAATTTCCTGAAATCAACATTTGCTTATCCTGGGTTAATAATCATCTTCTGGAAAACAAAAGAGCCCGAAGCTGAATATAGTGATATCCATTCTTCTTACTGAATGGGTTCCCAATTTTGCCACAGTTCCTTTGTGACAGAAAGTCACAAAAAAGATGGCTTCCCTCTCTTTTTCATTTGCTTACATCCTCCCATTTCTTTCTCATTGCCTCAAAATTTTCTGAAACCCCACATCAGTCAATGACCCACCCTACCCAACCCCATTCCATCCCCTTTAAAAGATTTCTTTCTCTTTGGAATTTCATTAATTATGTGAAGAGGAAAACAATTTAAAAAAACATGTGCCCTGACTTCCATTTTGTATTAAGATTTACTAAAAGCTTTGAAAGTTGTGAAATGGTCCTAGCAGTGATGTGTTGGCTGAGCTCGCAGATGGGGCAGTTTGGTGGTCTGATGGATGGTCCTTCCATTTCACTTTTGATTTTTGCTTTAAAAAAGTTTGATATAAAGTTGTTTTAATGTTAAGTTTCTAAGTGGTAAGGATTCTTTTGGGGGGGGGTTGTGTGTTTTTCTGCCGGAGTTTGGGGGACACTGGGGGAGATGGGAGTAGAGGTATTTTATTTCTTTCTAAACATACATAATTGCATTAAAGTCCATGGATATGGATCCTTGTTTTCTGTTTGGGGGATTTGCTGTCCCTACCAACCAACAGAAATGTCCTCTGCGTCCTAATCATAGTTCGTTCTGTGACTGTTCCTCAGATATTTGCAAGGAATGTGTGCTAATCTGTGTACTTTATGTGTAAAATCTCTCACAGCTTTCAAACCCTCTGTGGGCTCTGCCTTTGGGGCAATGTTTGGAAACGCCATGCTCTCCTCAGGTTTATACAGACTCACCTATATTGTTTTAGGACATAATGCTTTCAGGTTTTATATTTAAAACTTTAATCCCCTTGAATTAAATCCGGCATGTGATAGGAGCCTATACCTCTTTCTGTTCTTTCCAAATGATTGCCCAATCAGCCCTGGGTTCTCAATAACCAAGACACCTTTTACCTCTCATTGAACTTCACACTAAACTCCATCGATATGTACGTGTCTGTCTCAGAACCATATGTTCTCACATCTGTTGGCCAAATTCTCTCTTTACTCTTCTTACATAACAACTTCTTAGCTAGTAGCAGTCACATTTCTTTCTACTTGCTAGGTTTTAAAAAAAACAATCATGTGGCATATTTGATCACAATGGTTCTAATTGTGTAGAAAAATGAGGGAGAATCAACATCCTTCAATAATATCTTTCTATCGAGCATTTAGTATCAAAACCCTAATCATCGATGCTTGGACAGAAAACTTTCCTTCCATGTCGCTGGAACAAATGTGTTCTATGGGAATATTATCAACAAGATGATATTTTATGATATGGTAAAAGAGGAATGTGTTCTGTATCACCCTTGCTTTAAGTTTTACCCAAGGCTTTTTAGAGAAACTGTAACTATTCTCTCATGAATAGGCATCAGTTTGGTGATGCCCAACCGTGCACCACACCGTGCATCTAAGAATGAACTAAGACCAATTCTCACCTCCAAATCAGCCACCTGCCAACACTTAATTGACTCCTATCCAACACTAAGTCTCTGTAGGTCAATTCATTTAGTTAGCTAAATGTACATTTTTGCAACTAATTTATCTTGGAAATTTCATTAGAAATAACATTGCTTAGAATTTATCATTTTCTGGGTAACTTACTGGAAAGTCTATGGTCATGCTGGGTGACTGCAAATACTCACCATTTCTGGAATCACTGTGGCTGCATTTTACAGCTCTGAACTTGGAGGCCTTGGACTTATTTGTCCTGTGTTTCAGATGTATTGTTAGGACTGTTTTCTTACTCCTGCTCAAATGCATTTCTTTGTTCTATTTCTGTGTAAAGATCGAATGGTCTTCTTTCCAGGAAGTCTTCGGACACTGTGATTTTACTCAAGACAAGTCAGACCCTTTGTGTTTCTGAATGTTTGGATCAGGTCTTCTTTGGGAGGCACATCAGTTTTGCTCCAAGTCTTTCTTTATTGTAACTTCAAACTATCCTTCGATACTTGTGAAACATGTATCCAGAACCACAGCTATTTTCCACGACACTTCTGTAAAATTTAGACGCAGAACACTCGGTGGGTGGATCTATCTCTGCAAAACTATAGCTTGAAAAGAATAGTTGTGCAACCAATTTCCAGAACCTATTCATCTTGGAAAATGGAAACTGTACTATTAACGCATAACATATCGTTTATTCTCTTAAACCATTTTGAAGTGTACAAGCTCACTGATGTTAAGTATATTCACATTGTTGTGCAACCAATTTCCAGAATCTTCATCTTGGGAAATGGAAACTGTACTATTAAACACCTCCCCATGTCTCCCTCCCCCGCAGCCCACCATTCTACTTTCTGTTTCTATGTAGTAGACTGCTCTAGACACCTCATATAAGAGGAATTATATAGTATTTGTCATTCTGTGACTGGCGTATTTCACTTAGCATGATGTCCTCAAGCTTCAGCCATGTCGTAACATGTGTCAGAATTTTCCCCCTTTTGGGGTGCCTGGGTGGCTCAGTCAGTTAAGCTTCCGACTTCAGCTCAGCTCATGATCTCGTAGTCTGTGAGTTCAAGCCCCATGTCAGGCTCTGTGTTGACAACTTGGAGCCTGGAGCCTGCTTCCGATTCTGTGTCTCCCTCTCTCTCTGCCCCTTCTCCACTCGTGCTCTGTCTCCTTCTCACTCTCTCAAAAATAAATAAAGATTAAAAAAAAAAGAATTTTCTCCCTTTTTAAGGCTGAGTAATATTCCATTGTGTGTATAGACAGCATTTTGTTTACCCATTCATCTCTGGATGGACACTTGGGCTGCTTCTACCTTTTGGCTATTGTGAATAATACAGCTGTGAATATGAGGGTATCTTCTACACCCTGCTTACAGTTCTTCTGGATATAGAATCAGAAGTGAGATTACTAAATCATATGATAATTCTATCTTTAATTTTTTGATGACTGTCACACTATTTTCCATAGTAACTGTACCATTTTACATTCCCACCAACATGCACAGGGTTCCAATTTCTCTTCATCCTTGCCATCACTTGTTATTTTCTTGTTTTCTGTTTTTTTGTTGTTGTTGTCGTTATTGTTGTTTTTGCTTTGTTCTTTTATAATAGTTATCCCAGTGAGTGTAAGGTGGTATCTCACGTGGTTCTGATTTGCACTTCCTGAATTATTAGTGATATTAAGCATCTTTTCATAAGTTTTTGGCCATTTGTATATCTTCTTTGGAGAATAATCTATTCAAATCCTTTGCCTATTTTACTTGGTTATTTAGTTTTTTGTTGTTGAGTTGTAGGGGTTCTTCATATGTTCTGGAATTAATCTCTTATATGATTTTCAAATATTTCCTCCCATTCTGTAGATTGCCTGCACTCTGGTGATTTTGTCCTTTTGTTGCACAGAAATTTGTAATTTTTATGTAGCCAAATTTATTTATTTTTGTCTCCTGTGCTTTTGGTGTCAGATCCAAGAAATCACTGCCAAATCTAATACCATGAAGATTTCCTTCATGTTTTCTTCTAAGAGTTTTGTAGTTCCAGCTGTTACAATTAGGTCTTTGTTCCATGTTGAGTTAATTTCTGTATATGGTATAATGTAAGGGTTCAACTCCTTTCTTTTGCATTTGGATATCCATTTTCCCAACATCATTTGTTAAAAAAAAAACTACCCTTTCCTGCTTTGAATGACCTTGGCTTCTTTGACAAAACTCAAATGACCTTATACGTGAGGGTTTATTTCTGGGATCCCTATTCTATTCCATTGGTCTCTAGGTCTCTCTTTTCTCCAGTGTCATAATGTTTCAATTGTTGTAGCTTTCTAATAAGTTTGGAAATCAGCATCTCTGAGACCTCTATCTTCATTCTTATTTTTCATGGTTTGGTTATTTGAGGCTGACTACACTTTGGATGACTGAGGAAAAGGCTACCTTCCTCCTGGGATGTAGCCCTATGCCAGCTTGTTGAGCAGAACTGACCCCTCACCTGAAAACCACGTAAATGGATCAGCATGCACATCCAGCGCTAGAGGTGTCTTGCCACTCAGGGAGTGCTGCCTGAGGGACAGATGGTCCGTTCAGTCTTCTAAATTCAATCAATTCTTCCCTTTAGCAAAGCCATATTGTCAGAGTTGCTGACCGCGCTCAGTGATTAGACATCGAAATGCACCAAGTTGCTTTGACATTGTACAGATGGGATCTCATTTCCCTTTGCTTTTCTGCGATGCCCAGTTTAGGGTGAGGGTATCATGAAGAGCCATGGAAGCATCTGTTCACTGCCCTCGCTCTAGGGGATTGGTGAGAACGGGAATTCCTCACCAAGACCCATAAGAGAAATACGTAGCATCCCCAGTCACTGTTTGTATTACATGAACAATGCAGCTGGTCTTCTCTGGTTGTTGTTATAAATAATGCTCTTTTTCTGTTCTGATTGGTTTCTGAGACACTTCAAGGTAAATGTGCAACCTGCCTTCAACAACAATGCAGAATCTTTTGGCATATATTTTTGAGTACCAACCTTAGCTAGCCCTACTGTATTTATGAATGGCACCCATACTCTGGAATGAGAATTTTGCAGATATACTTCATTTCATAAAATATCTATATCTGTTTGACAACTAAAAGGACATATATATTAGTAAGGCTCATTTGGTTGCATTTAACCGAAAAGTAACTTAAACCACTTTAGGCAAAAAAAATCTTTTTAATAAAAATAAATAAATAAATAAATAAGTGGGACTTTATTTGCTCATAAAATTGGGAAGAATGGCTGGATCTAGGATCCTCAAAAAACGTGATCAGGACAATTGCTCTCATTTCCTGTCTCTGACTCTACTTTTTGTTTCCTCTGTGATGGTTGCATTCCCAGTAGGGTTCTTCTGTCAGGTGGCAAATTGATCCCAAAGGACTAACTTATAGGCTACCTCCTTAGCAATCCCAGTGGGCTAAGAGGAGATACATCTCCCCAGTGGCTCCAGCTCAAACCCTGAGAGGGTTCTCATTGGCCTATCTGGGCCCATGGGCCCACTCCTGGACCAATCACCACAGTAGGAGCAGTCAGTACTCTGGGTGGTCGTGTCTGAGTCACATGGCTTCCCCATTGCAAGGGATCTAGTCCTGGCACTAAACTTCATAAACGGAGCACGGGAGTTGGAAAACTGCCATGTAATTGCTAAAAAGCGTACAGAGGGGTGCCGAGCAGGCAGAAACGACCGATTTTCTCTCTGCCATACCTAAAAGGATTCTTCAAGAATACAACCTCATTCCGCTTCATGCTGGAATCTCTTCTACAATGTTCTTGCCAGATGTGGCATCTGCTTTCCCTTTGAACACATCGCAGAACTCACTACTTCCATTGTCTTCCATTCTGATGCTGGACAAATCTAATGATCAGAAAAATATTCTTTAGTTTAGCCAGTCGGAGTCTCTCTATAATTTCTAAGGAATTGTCTTAACTCTACCCAGCAGAATTCAGTAATTTCAAATTATCATCTCTTCTTCCTAAAAATGCTTTAAATTTGAGTCCTATTTCAATGTTATTTTTATATTTCTTGTTCTACCTTGCCAGTACCTTATGAAGGTTCCTGATATAATCTCCATTCCAGATCGAGAATATTCTTTACAGATCCAGTGGACTCTAATGAACTCTTGGACTTCACCAGCCACCAGAGATTTCCACCTGGTGTGGATTATACCATTAAACAATTTAATGGCTTGTGTGTTGGAAACAGTTTCCAAATATTGATGAAAATCTGCTTCTAACTCCCATAATAAGCCCAAATATGTTATTTTGTACCGGTCACATCATAATTTTGGTTAGTATTAAGCTTAATAGTATCAGCTACCATTTATTGAGTGCCAGATCCCTTACATAATCTATCTGTGATCCCTACAATAACTCTCGAGATTAATGACTATTATTACTATCCCGTTTTATAGACAAGGAAGCTAACACTCAAATAGCTTGAAAAAGAGCTCAGAGTTGGTCAGTGGTCAAGTGCTATTTGAGCTCAGATGTTTTTGACTCCAAAACCAAGTTTTCTATCCATCATACTTCAAGCTCCACACTTGAGGTCAACTGAGATCATATCTGTGTTATTTGAACTCCTGTCAATCACTGTCCACACTCGTAATTGTGGATAATGAATTTGTGCTCCTCTTAATGTGGAGCAGTGCATAAAACAGGTAACATAGCAAGCCCGAGGCCGCTATTCTTAGAAAGGCCTGCTTACAGAGTTAGTCCTTGACCAGAGCCTGGGGACCTGGCTTTTGGGAGGGTTCCCACCATTCCCTGACAAGAATGGCTCATTGTGTCCAAACTGTTTGTGCAGACAATATCGTTTATGCTGAACACATGCTTTCCTTCCAGGAGCATGTAATTTTGGAACATGTGCGGCAAAAAGTGCCTCCATCGCCAGCTCTCCGTAAAAACCCTGGGCATTGACTCTAATGAGGGTCCCAGTAGAATGTTTAATGTGTGTTGTCACAATTCATTGCTGGGAGAAGTAAACACATCCTGTGGGACTCCACCGGGAGAGGACTCGTAGCAGCTTGTGTCTGGTTTCCTCTGGACTTTGCCCATGAGCCTTTTCTTTTTGCTGATTTTGCTTTGTATCCTTTCGCTGTAATAAATCATAGACATTAGTACAATATACCGAGTGCTCTGAGTCCTCATAGCAAATCACTAAACCAGCATTGTCTCAGAGACCCCTAACACAGGGGCTTTATATTTGTTCCTGTTGAATTTAATCCTTATACGGTACTTTTGAAGCCTGATCCTCTCATCCTACTTTTCTCTTAATATTTAACTTTGTATACATTCCTTCTAGGTGTTCATTCTATTCCTTGATAAAAATTTTGATTGAGAGGGTCAAAACACAGTACTGTGGTTGTCTCCTGAACCCTTTCTCTGTGTTGACATGAAGCTATTAATCAAAATGTTAGGACAGAGTTACTAAACCAGTTATGTATTTTTCTACAAGTAATATTGAAAAGAACATACTTCTGGAGCACCTGGGTGGCTCAGTTGGTTGAGCGCCTAACTTCAGCTCAGGTCATGATCTCATGGTTCATGAGTTTGAGCTCTGCATTGGGCTCTGTGCAGACAGCTCAGAGCCTGGAGCCTACTTCAGATTCTGTGTCTCCCTCTCACTCTGCCCTTCCCTAACTCATATTCTGTCTCTCTCTCTCTCTCAAAAATAAATAAACATTAAAATAATTAATAAAAAGAAAAGAACATACTTCCTAACATAGGGAAAATAGTCCATGGTATTGTGATAGCAATGTATGATGACAGATGGTAGCTACACTTGTGGAGAGCATAGCATAATGTATACAGCTGTCAAATCACTAAGTTGTGTACCTAAGGCCAACGCAACATTGTGTGTCAACTATACCTCAATAAAAACTTATAATTTGGGGGACCTAGGTGGCTCAGTACATTAAGCATCCAACTTTAGCTCAGGTCACGATCTTGCAGTTCATGGGTTCGAGTCCCACATCGGATTCTGTGCTGACAGCTCGGATTCCTGCTTCAGATTCTGTGTGTGTGTCTCTCTCTGTCCCTTCTCCACTTATTCTCTAATCCTCTCTCTCTCTCTCTCTCTCTCTCTCTCTCTCTCTCAAAAATAAATAAAGGCTAAAAATTTTTAAATATATATAACTTTAATTTTTTAAAGGAAATTCTGAGAAATAAATGTGTTCTCTGAGTTTGGAGAAAGAAAGAATGGACGGAAGAAAGAAAGAAAAGCAAGAAAGCAAGGAAGGAAGGAAGGAAGGAAGGAAGGAAGGAAGGAAGGAAGGAAGGAAGAAGAAAGAAAGAAAGAAAGAAAGAAAGAAAGAAAGAAAGAAAGAAAGAAAAGAGAAAGGGAAAGGGAAAGGGAAAGGGAAAGAGGGAGGAAGAAAGGAGGGAGAGAGGAAAGAAAGAGGGAGGGAGGAGGGGAAAGGAAGGGAAGGGAAGGGAAGGGAAGGTGACGGGGAGACACAGGTGGACAGGTCAGGGTCAGGATGAAGGGGTGCTCTTCTCTGGTTAGAAACACTACACTGTACAGTTCTCTAAATAAGAGTCTTTGCCGGGTGCTGGTGACACGACTATGACCAAGACGGAGTGGAGGCAACAGGTATTCATTAAATTAATCCTTTTACTCCATTTTAGTATAGGCACTGCCTTCCTGATTTGGATCCCGGCCCTGCTGCTTGCCAGCCATGTTATCTTAGGCCAGTGACCTCACTTCTCCAGGCCTCAGTCTCTCCATTTGTAAAATGGAAGAACTAGCACCTTACTTACAGGATTGGAGGATTTGATGAGCTAACATGGGGAAAGGGGTTGGCATATATAACGGCTCTCAAACAAATTTGCTCTTTGTTTTTAATCATGAGAACACAGAGTGGGGGAGGAGCCCTGCCTGAGACAGGGAATTATGAGCCAAGATCCAGAAGTTAAGGAGTTTGCAGAGGACTCCAGCAGAAAGCCATAGCACTCTAGGGACCTGAAAGGCCAGATGGCAGGTGGCACAAAATGTGAAAAAGAACAGCCTGGGATAAGAAGAGGTGAGCTGGGCCTGGGACAGTCTAGTCCCTATGCTATGAGCAACAAGGAGCTGCTGGAAGCATCTCTGGAAGGGAGTGGAAAAACCTGGTTAGTGTTTTCAAAGCCTTCCTCTGCTTCTGCTCCCTGGGAACAGACTGACATGATTTACTGTTACTAAACCTATATTCTTCCTTTGCAATCATCACATTCTTACTACAAATGATAAGTAACGATTTAGCAAAAGTGCTAAAATGTTTTGAACTATATCAATGACGGCATTTGCATCTTAATGGTTTTTAGGGTATATTGGTATTTCCTATGTAAATAATCACACCATTTCCTCATTTCTTATCTTCTGCATTCTTTTAAGGAATTGGTTCATTTCATCTAAGTTATCAAATTTGTGAGCATAGAATTGTTCATCATATTCCCTTTTTTTTCCTTTAGTGCCCATACGGTCCTACTACCTGTCCGTTTCACTTCTCATGCTAGCATTTTGTCTTTCACCTTTTTTCTTGGTTAACTTGGCTAGAAGTTCATCAACTTCACTAATCTTTTCAAATAACTGGATTTTGATTTTGTCAATTTTATCAATTGCTTTTGTTTCCAGTTTCATTGATTTCTGCTCTAATTTTTATTCTTTCTCTTCTGCTTGCTTTAGGCTTGTACTGCTCCTCTCTTGCTAGTTTTCTAAGATTATTAATTTTTAAATCTTGCTTCTTTTCCGATATATGCTTTCAAGGCTATAAAGTTCCCTCCAATCACTCCTTTTGCGACATCTCACAAGTTTTGATGTTATATTTTTAGCGCCCTAATGTTTATAGCATTGCTATCAACAATAGCCAAATTATGTAAAAAGCCCAAATGTTCATCAACCGATGAATGGATAAAGAAGATGTGGTTTATACATACAATGGGAATACTACTTGGCAGTGAGAAAGAATAAAAACTTGCCATTTGCAACAACATAGAGGATATTATGCTAAGTGAAATAAGCCAAGTAGAGAAAGACAGATATCATATGTTTTCACTCATGTGGAATTTGAGAAACTTAACAGAAGACCATGGGGGAAGGGAAGGGGAAAAAAGTAATTTCAAACAGAGAGGAAGGCAAACTATAAGAGATTCTTAAATACAGTGAACAAACTGAGGGTTGATGGGGGAGAGGTGTGGGGGGATGGTAAAATGGGTGGTGGGCGTTGAGGAGGGCACTTGTTGGAAGGAGCACTGGGTGAAGTGTGTAAGCGATGAATCATGGGAATCTCCTCCTGAAGCCAAGAGCACATGGTATACAATGTATGTTAGCTAACTTGACAATAAATTATATTTTAAAAAATAATTTAAAAATAAAAAATAAAAAAATTTATACCATTCAAAAAAAAAGAAAATGTTTTAAATTTCTCTCGAGATTTTCTCTTTGACTCGTCAGTTATTCTGGAGTGTTGTTTTATCTTCAAATATTTTGAGACTTTCCAGCTATCTTTTTGTTACTGTTTTCTAATTAATCCCTCTCCTCTGTGGTCTGAGAGTATACATTGTCCACAAAAAGGACAAAAAAGGAATATTATTAATAATTCTATGCTCACAAGTCTGATAAATTACATTTTCTAAAGTATGTTCAATGTGTCTTATGGCCCAGAATGTGGTGTATCTTGGTGAACGTTCCTAATGAGCCTGAGAAGAATGTGCGTTCAGCAATGTTTTGATGGTGTTGCTCAGTGATAGTCTGTTTGTACCAATTTCCTGCATGCTGGGTCTGTCAATACTGATTAAGGGGTGTTGAAGTGTCCAACCATTACAGTTCCTCTATTTCTCCCAGCAGTTCCACCAGCTTTTGTCTTTGTCTTTTGACACTCTGTTGTGAGGTATATACACACTAAGCAGTATGTCTTCTTAGAAAATTGACCCCATGGGGCAGATGGGTGGCTCAGTCAGTTGAGCATCCAACTATTGATTTCAGCTCAGGTCATGATCTCACAGTTGCTGAGTTCAAGCCCCGTGTCAGGCTCTGTGTGGGTGTGCTTCGGATTCTCTCTCTGCCCCTCCCCTCCTTGTGTGTGTGCTCTCTCTCTCAAAATAAATAAGTAAAGAAAAGAAAAGAAAAAGGAAAGAAAATCGACCCTTTATCATTATGTAGTGTCTCTTCTTATTCCTGATGGTTTTTCTTGGCCGCTCCAGCTTTCTTTTACTTTTTGTTAGCACAGTATCTCTTTCCCCTCCCCTTACTTTTAATCTACTTGTACCCGTCTTTAAAGTAAGTTTCTTATAGACAACATACAGTTTAGTCTTGTTTTTATAATCAATTCTGTCAGCTTCTGTCTTGCAAGTGGCATATTTGGATCATCGATATTTAAAATTATACAGTTGGATTAATAGCTACCATATTTGTTACTGTTTTCTACTCATTCCATTTTGTAAGTTATAAATAACCCAATGCAGTGTTGCTATAATTATTTTGAACAGTTTTATGTTAAAGCAATTAAACATTTTTAAATAGAAGTTTTTGTTTCACCTTCACTTACTCCTTCCCTATTGTGCTTCTTTCTTTTATACAGATCTGAGTTTCTCACCTATATCATTTTCCTTCTCTGTGAAGGAAGCATAGTTTTTTATCTGATTAGGAGTTATGCTTCTGGCAACATTTATGCAAGGCAACTGCCCTAGAGACAAAATTTTGTTTTCTCTATTTCTCCTTCCCTTTCGAAGAATAATTTTGCTGGAGTCAGATTCCAGACTGATTTGTTTTTAACACTTTGAATATTTCATCCTGAAGAAACACTAGAATGGTTTCTAAAGAGAATTCTGATATAATTTTTATCCTTGTTCTTCCATAGATAAAGTGTTCATTTCTTCTGGTTTCTTTCAAGACTTTCTCTTCGTCTTGAAATAGGACAGAGTATAAATGTTTTGGTATTTATCCTGCTTGGTGTTCTCTAAACTTCCTGAATCTGTGGTTTGGAATCTGTCATAATTTTGGAAAATTTTCAGCCATTATTACTTTAAATATTTCTTTGCTCTTTTCTTCCATCCCCTCCTGGTACTCCCATTATGCATCTACTCCACCTTTTGCACTTGCCTCATGGTTCTTGGATATTTTGTTCCTTTTTTATCATTATTTTTGTTTCCATTTGCATTCCAGTTTGGAAAGTTTTCTATTGGCATATTTCAAGCTCACTGATTCTTTCCTTGACCACATCCAGCCTACTGGTGAGTCCATCAAAGGTGTTCTTCTCTCCGTTGGAATGTATGGATATCTACAATTTCCTGTGGATTCTTTCTTAAAGTTTCCATCCCTCTGATTACATCACCCATCTCTTCTTGCACATTGTCCACTTTCTCCACTAGAGCCCTAAGCGTATTAATCATTGTGATTTTAAATCCACACTGAGAAAATTCCAAAATCTGTGTCATACTTGATTCTGGTACTATTGTTTCTGTTGGCTCTTCTTGCTGTGTACTTACTTGCCTTTTAGCATGCCTTGGGATTTTCTGTTGCAAGTTGTATATTGTGTATTGTATCATTGAAATTAAGGCTGGCAGTGTGAAGGTTTATTTTTATCTGATTAGGAGTTATGCTGTTTACTCTTTACTATTGGTGTAGGTGTCTAAAGCTTCACTTTCCTCTAGTGTCCTTGTTTTTAGCTCCACCATTGCTGTTGGGTTTCCCTAGAAACTCCTTCTTGAATAAAGTCTGGGCCTGCAGCTCTTATAGCTGTAATCTTCCTCTTATTATACAGGATCTCCTGTTCCCAGCTCCCAGTAAGCTGTGATTTTCTTTTTTTTTTTTTTTTTTTTTTTTTTTTTTTTTTTTTTTTTTCCTGAAGAAGCTTACTTTATTTTTTTTTTTTTGTTATAATAGTTTATTTTCAAATTGGTTTACATATAACACCCAGTGTTCATCCCAACATGTGCCCTTTTTAATGCCCATCACCCCCTCTCCCCCCTCCCTCATCCCCCTTACCCTCAGTTTTTTCTTAGTCTTTGAGAGTCTCTTATGTTTTATCTCCCTCCCTCTCTGTGTCTTTTTTTTCTTTCCCCTCTTCCCCTCCCCCTGGTTTTTGCTTAGTTTCACAAAGTCCACCTATTCGTGGAAACATATGGTATCTGTCTTTTTCTGACTGACTTATTTCACTTAACATAATACCCTCCAGTTCCATCCATCTTGCTACACATGGCCAGATTTCATTTTTTCTCATTGCCACGTAGTAGTCCATTGTATATAAGTACCATAACTTCTTTATCCATTCGTCAGTTGATGGGCACTTGGTCTCTTTCCATGATTTGGCTATTGTCGAAAGTGCTGCTATGAACATTGGGGTACACGTGCTCCTATGCATCAGCATTCCTGTGTCTCTTGGGTAGATTCCTAGCAGGGCTATTGCTGGGTCATAGGGTAGCTCTATTTTCATTTTTTTGAGGAACCTCCACACCGTTTTCCAGAGTGGCTGCACCAGTTTGCATTCCCACCAACAGTGTAGGAGGGTGCCTACTTCTCCACATCCTCGCCAGCATCTATAGTTTCCTGATTTGTTCATTTTAGCCACTCTGACTGGTGTGAGGTGGTATCTCAGTGTAGTTTTGATTTGTATTTCCCTGATGCTGAGTGACATTGAGCATCGTTTCATGTGTCTGTTGGCCATCTGAATGTCCCCTTTGGAGAAGTGTCTATTCATATCTTCCGCCCATTTCTTCACTGGGTTGTTTGTTTTTCGGGTTTGGAGTTTGGTAAGTTCTTTATAAATTTTAGATATTAGTCCTTTATCCGATATGTCATTTGCGATGATCTTTTCCCATTCCGTTGGTTGCCTATTCGTTTTGTTGGTTGTTTCTTTTGCCGTGCAGAAGCTTTTTATCTTGATGAGGTCCCAATAGTTCATCTTTGCTTTTAATTCTCTTGCCTTTGGAGACGTGTCGAGTAAGAAATTGGTGCGTCTTAGGTCAAAGAGGCTTTTTCCTGTTTTCTCCTCTAGGATTTTGACGGTTTCCTGCCTCACATTCAGATCTTTTATCCATTTAGAATTTATTTTTGTGAGTGGTGTAAGAAAGTGGTCTAGTTTCATTCTTTTGCATGTTGCTGTCCAATTCTCCCAGCACCATTTGTTAAAAAGGCTGTCTTTTTTCCATTGGATACATTTTCCCGCTTTGTCAAAGATTAGTTGGCCATATACTTGCGGGTCCATTTCTGAGTTTTCTATTCTATTCCATTGGTCTATGCGTCTGTTTTTGTGCCAATACCATACAGTCTTGATGACCACCGCTTTGTAGTAGAGGTTAAAGTCTGGGATTGTGATGCCTCCCGCCTTGGTTTTATTCTTCAGTATTATTTTGGCTATTCGAGGTCTTTTGTGGTTCCATACAAATTTTAGGATTGTTTGCTCTAGCTTTGAGAAGAATGCTGGTGCAATTTTGATTGGGATTGCATTGAATGTGTAGATTGCTTTGGGTAGTATTGCCATTTTGACGATATTTATTCTTCCAATCCATGAGCATGGGATGTTTTTCCATTTCCTTGTGTCTTCCTCAATTTCCTTCATAAGTTTTTTATAGTTTTCAGTGTAGAGGTCTTTCACATCTTTGGTTAGGTTTATTCCTAAGTATTTTATGGTTTTTGGTGCAATTGTGAAAGGGATTAGCTTCTTTATTTCTCTTTCTGCTGCTTCATTGTTGGTGTATAGAAATGCCACCGATTTCTGTACATTGATTTTGTATCCTGCAACTTTGCTGAAATCATGAATCAGTTCTAGTAGGCTTTTGGTGGATTCTGTCGGGTTTTCCATGTAAAGTATCATGTCATCTGCAAAAAGTGAAAGTTTGACTTCCTCCTTGCCAATCTTGATGCCTTTTATTTTGTTTTGTTGTCTGATTGCTGATGCTAAGACTTCCAGCACTATGTTAAATAGCAGTGGCGAGAGTGGACACCCCTGTCGTGTTCCTGATCTCAGGGGGAAGGCTTTCAATTTTTCCCCATTGAGGATGATATTAGCTGTGGGTTTTTCATATATGGCTTTTATGATGTTTAAGTATGTTCCTTCTATCCCGACTTTCTCGAGAGTTTTTATTAAGAAAGGATGCTGTATTTTGTCAAATGCTTTTTCTGCATCTATTGACAGGATCATATGGTTCTTATCTTTTCTTTTGTTGATGTGATGTATCACGTTGATTGATTTGCGAATATTGAACCAGCCCTGCAACCCAGGGATGAATCCTACTTGATCATGGTGGATAATTCTCTTTATATGCTGTTGGATTCGATTTGCTAGTATCTTGTTGAGAATTTTTGCATCCATATTCATCAGGGATATTGGCCTGTAATTTTCTTTCTTTGCTGGGTCTCTATCTGGTTTGGGAATCAAAGTGTGATTTTCTATATTCACCTCTTTCTCCAACTTTGGAAGCATCATTTTTCCCTGTGATCTCAAAATCTCTAATGTATCTAAGAAGTTCCTTTTTTTTCCTTCAGATTTTTGCTTGTGGTGAGGATGAGTGTGCTGATCTTTTTGTATGTCAGAGCAGAAACTGGAACTGGTCACATTCCTTGTGTTTCCTCAACGACAATAAGGAAAACTTTACCCTAAGAGCGTGCCTGTAGTTTTTTCTACACTTTCAAGATATAAAAGCCTGGACCTGAAGATTGTAAGACATTCTCTTTCTAAGTCTTTCTATAGGTTGAAAAGTCATCTTTACGCCCCCGGATAGGTGATATATAGCCCATGGGTAGGAGTTTGGGAAACAAATGATAGAAAGACAGGTCATAGGGGGAGTAATGTGGTGGAAGTGATGGATTCTAGTGGGGCCACTTACTTAGTGACTGTCACCCTAGCAACCTTTAGAGTTACCCATAAAACCCAAGCCCTCCCTTCCAACCCATTCCAAGCCTTAATAGCTATGCCTTAAACAAAGTTATTAAAATTGGAAACCCTGCTACAGAATCCCTTGATAATTTTGAGTGAGTTTTGGTGTCTAAGACTGTGATATTGACAATAGTTCCTATTTCACTAGAAAGAATTCTTTTCCTATAAAGATGTTTAGATTTCCCTGATGCCCACCAACAGCCTGGAGAAAAATCCCTGGAGACAGTGCCAGATAAAGGGCTAGGGCCAACATGATGGAAAGTCCAGTGCTGCCTGGGCATGTTTTACTCTCCCTGACTCCTCGCCCAGACTGTGGGAGGCACAAGAGTTAGATGTGAGTTTCAGTAAAAATGGAAGCTGGGCCTGTATGCAACTCAATGAAAGAAGCTGGTGTCCATGGATAATCAGCTCATAAAGCAATCAATTAGCACATTTGGCTGTTAGCTGAAAGGCTAGAAACCACCCAGGGGTGAGAATTTAGTTTTTCCTCCTCTGACATTTGCACTGACTTTTCTCTGCCTCTGTCCCTTGGCGTGTGCTGTTCTCTCTGCTTGAATGCCCAGTCCTCATTTCCTCCCTCCAGTTATCTCCTCCTACTAGACTCTGTGCAGAATTCCCCTACCTGCACAGCCCTTTCTAGCCACTCAAGCCTGAAGTTAATCTTCCTGAGGAGAAAGAGAGTGGCTGTCTTGCCCGAAACTGTTCTATGTGTCTAAAATAGTGCTCAACCTTCCATAGATGCTCAGGAGTGTTGTTTGTTGGATGAACTAATGAAGTATATGTCTCTAATTTTATACTCTTGACAGGAAATGGTCTATATATTTGTCTGTCTGCCCCAATCAGACCACAAGCTCTTTGAGAACAGGGGCTGAGTCCCTTTTCTTACAGCCTAGCCCAGAACCCAGCAGTTAGAGAAGGCTTAATAAATATTTGAGAAATGAACATGAAATGAATGAATACTGGGTTCCTGGGTACTCTGAGGTCCTCCTATCAAAGACAAGCCCTGGAGACATTCAGTGCTGCCTTCTTCATGAGGACCAGGAGCAGCTTTTTTTAGCTGCTGTCCTTGGGTTCTAAGAGATATTGTCAGTGAAGGGCCAATAGCCAAGATCAGATTCCCATTAGCCTGAGGTGAACAGGTCTCCTAATTAGGCTTCTTCACTGAGACAAAGGTATCTCTATTTCAGCCAAGCATGCAGGAAGGAAGAGAGACCAAGCTCTGAGCAGTCTATTAACCATACACACTCTCTCTTTGGATCAGATGCCATTTTGGCTTCAGCTAGGCACTTCATGCTGCTGTGTGGGAGCACTGTCTCTTGAACTTCCCCATGAGAAACTTGAACGTGAGGTCCAGACCAGAGCACTGCATTCCACGGCCCTCAGCTGACATACATGCAAGACCAGAGCCGGTTTGTGCCTGTTGGTGCCTGAACAATTACAAATAGCACTGACTTTACTCTCAAGTGTTCCAGTTTTGATGATAAATGATATGACCACCCTATATGCTTCCCACACATTTTTTTCACTACCTCCATTACACATGTTGGAACATTCTCAAGCAAATTCCACAGATATATTTTATCAAAAACTGCTTCTGTTTTTAATCTCTAATTGATAAAAGCACTTAATAAATGACTGTAATGTCTTCAACCTACTTAACAAAATTATCAATAATTCCTGAATATCAGCAAATGTCTAGTCAGTGTCCAAACTTCTCCAACTGTTCCAAAAATGTCTTTTTACAATTGACTTACATGAGATAGAATCCTAATAAGGTCCACACAGTGTCTTGTAGTCCTCATTTCCTCCCCTCAGCTTTTAATTTTACACTTTATGTCTTATGTTTTCGTACCATCCACCTATTTAAGAAAGCAGGTCAATTTCTGTAAATTTCCCCACATTCCAGATTTGCCATCCTCGTGGGATCACTTAACACATTACTTTGTCCTCTGACTTCCTGTAAATTGTAGCTAGATCCAAAGACTTAATTGTATACTGGTTCAAGTTGTTTGGAAAGAATATTTCCTGTGTACCTCTTGTTATATCAGAAGACATAGAATGTCTGATTGCCTTTTATTTTTTGTGACATTAGGATTGATGATTAGGTATTGTCATTATTTTTTTTGAGAGGGGGAATAGAGGTATAAGGAAAGAGATCCCAAGCAGCCTCTGTGCTGTCAGAGTGGAGCCCAATGCGGGGCTGGATCCCATGAACCATGAGCTCATGACCTGAGCTGAAATCAAGAGTCAGATACTTAACTGGCGGGGCCACCCAAGTGCCTCTCAGGTATTATCACTCTTATCTGGCTCTTATAACATTCCTCATCAAAATCTCACTTAAAAGTTTTTGGCAGCCGTGGGTGATTGTTGCCTAAGTCCATTATTCATTAGGGGTTACAGAGTCATAAAATTCTGTTTCTATCATTTTTTCCATGTGCATTAGCCAGCATGTTCTATAGAGAAGCCATTATATGGTTATAGTTTATATAGGAAGTGCAGGTTAAATGTTTGAACTGTTTCCTTTAATGGTAAATTTTCAGAATAATGAATTAGTAAGCTAGGAATATTGAAATGTGCCCATTTTACTTTTTTAAAAAAATGCAATTAGAAGATAGAAACATTTTAAACATAATATTAAATTTCAATCCTTTGTAATATTATTACTTTCGGTGCCCAAAGCAAGCCAGTAAGCGTTCTTCAAGTTGAAAGCACAAAAAAAAAAAAAAAAAAAAGCCTCATCTTTTTTATTTCCTGTTTCAAACCTGGAACCAAAATTTTCTGCAAGAAGCCCTCAATTGGTTTAGCGGAAAATTGTGTTTAAAATCCACAAACTGTGTCCTATAGGTACTAAATGGAATAGATATGTTATTGTTTTTAGATGTTTTCAGTGGGCAGAGCAAGAAAATGGGTCTTCTTTTGAAGAAAAAAATATATGACACAAGTTCCTACTGGGTGAAATCTTACAGATTTCAAATCACGGCATTTTTATTTAATTTCTTGGGTTTTCATATACCTTTCAAAAGTAAAACTGCAGGACCAAAATATGGGTCCTATTGTAAAATTCTATGATACATATTACCTGTTAACTCTTTGAAAAGGGAATGGTCTAGACAACGGGCTCAAATGAACTAATTTCCTGTGACTTTAAGCTTGATTACTTGATGTTGGTTCCCCTGACAGCGAAATATTTTATTAAATGCCAACGATATCCTTGTGAAAGACTGAAAACTGGAGTGAAAGAACTGGGAAATGATGAAATGATTAATCCCAGTTTGTACAAGGAGCAGTGTAAAGTCTGATGTCTAGTTTCAACAAACAACCACACAAACAGACTGGGTAATGTTTAGCTTAGTAGCTGTTCATGTCGAAATACCTTGGGACTTTTAGGCTCCACTAAAACGAAACCAATGAAAGTAGTAGGATCGGGGTCTTGATTAGAGGCACATCTACACGAACGAGGTAGACACCTGCTGAAAAGGAAGCCGAGGCCATCCTTTACAGGAAACAAGATGCAATAATTAAATATACGTATGCAGACAATGCCCACTTATGATAAAATCTCTCTGTATACTGGGGAGGCCCCTGGGTGGCTCAGTCAGTTAAGTGTCTGACTTCGGCTCAGGACATGATCTCACAGTTCGTGATTTTGAGCCCCGCCTCAGGCTCTGTGCTGACAGCTCAGAGCCTGGAGCCTGCTTCGGGTTCTGTGTCTCCCTCTCGCTCTGTCCCTCCCCCACTTGCATTCTGTCTCTCTCTGTCTCTCAAAAATAAATAAAAAATTACAAAAATAAATCTCCCTGTATACTAGGAATAAAAGGGAAGCCTTTCAATCCAATAAAAGGCACATATGTAAACCTACACTTATAATTGTACTGTTGATCAAATTGAACACTTTCTCCCTAGGATAAGACACAGATAAGGATGTCCACTCTTCCCTCTTCTATTCAACATTATTATACTGGAAGTCCTAGCAAGGGCAAGAAAAAGAAAGATACAAAAATTAGAAAAGAAAAAGTAAAGCTGTTGTTACTTACAGATGACAACTGGGAACACAGAAAACCCTATGAGACCTATGAGAAAAGAAAACTACTAAAAGCATAAGTGAATTCCATGAAGCCACAGGATACAGGGCCAATACACAGAAGTATCTCTATTCCTGTGTGCCAGCAGCAAACAATTCTTAAAATGAAATAAAAACACCATTTAAAAGCATCAAAAATATTCCAGGCTGAAATTTTTTAAAAATTCTTTGGAGAAATGAAAGAAGACCTAAAAAGTGCACCACGCTCCTGTTCATGGTTGAAAGACGACAGTGTGTGTGTGTGTGTGTGTGTGTGTGTGTTCACAAACATGAATAAGCCATTGATACAGACAGCAATAACATGGATGAATCTCAAAAACATGATGTCAATAAGCAAAGTCAAACCACAAAATAGTACATACTGAATAACCCCATGTACATAAAACCACATAATGGACAAAATGAATCTATACAGATTGAAATTAGAATGTGGCTGCCTGTGGATTGACTGGAAGGGAGTGTTGGGAAACTTTTTAGGGACACAGAAAGGTTCTTCTCTGTCTTGTTTTCAGTGGCAGTTACATGGATATATATATATACATTTACAATTACAGTTACAATTATATATATATAATTGTTGAACCTCGTTTCACTGAAAACATTAGAGATATCCATTTTGATTGTAAATTCGACACCATCACAACAAAATAAGAGACAAAAAAAAAAACACCTCCCATCGTGTGTGTGTGTGTTTGTGTGTGCATACAATCATTTTGTAATATCATGAGAAATAGATATGACAAGGGATTTGAGAGTTCGCTTTCAGAAATAATCTATAATGAACACCAGTAAAAATATTTGAGAAATAAAATACCAAAAAGTGTTTAATGGCTGTAATATAATTTTTAGTCATTGATAGATATAACATTGATATAACTGTAATACCATTCTTCAGTAAATTTATAGATGCTAAACAAATGTTGCTATCAAATTCCCTAAAGTATAACGCCTGTAGGCAGTAACAAATTTAGCCTCCAATGCAATTGATAATTAATTTCTCATATCAATATTCCAAAGCTCTGTGTGTATGTGTGTGTTTATGGGAGAGAGAGAAATGAAGGGAAGAAGGGTAGGGGGAGGGAAGGGGGAGAGAGCGAGGGGGACAGAGAGAAACGGAGAGACAAAAAGAGAGGCAGAGAGAGTTTCCTGACAAATTCTAAGAATTTTAAAGCTGGTTTATCTCCTTCATCACCACCTATACAAAACCACACATGTACACTGATTCTGTGTTCTCAAACCTATGCATGTCTGTATATGAATATGTGTATAAATCCCCTTTTTAATAGAGTCCTTTTTACCTTTTGGCTTTTACATAAATAGCCTCACTCAGTCTTGCTAATGAAAAACCTTGAAACACTTGCCCAGAATTAAATACAGACTTCGTCCCAGAGCTAAAGTCCATGCCCAGGTCCTTGCCTCCTTACCCCCTTGCCCATTCTCCACTGCACAATGGTTGCAGGGGCCCGACTCAGGTTACAAGGAAGCCAGAGGCCTCTTGCTGCTGTTTCTAGCAGTGCTGGATTATGAGGCACAGATATTAACTAAAATCCTCATGAGAAGATAAGGCAGAAACGCAGAGCCTATAAATTACACATATGACTTGTATAGTGTGTGAGCAAGATAGAGTTCTTGTTGATAGAAATATAGAGAATATAGAGGAAATACAGAAAAACATTTAATTACAGAAAAATCAAATGACAAAACATTTTCCCAAAGGCTTCATTGAAGACACGGAGAAAGAACTTACGAAATTCAGATAGGCGAAAATTCCAGAACTCAACTCCTGAAAATATCTCTTCTCTACATTTGGGACCAGTTAAATTAGTAAACATGCCAAAAGGCGTTTGTACTTTGCAGCATAGCTATTCTGCCAGAGACAGCAGAGAAGGTGAAGAACGCCAAGGGATTAATCAGAGACAGATGTAATTAAAACCAGAAGGGTTACAATGGCCCACAGGTCAAAGGGAATTAAAATCCGAGCGAAGTCTCTACATAAATGAAAAAAAAAAAATGTAGTGTACTCTGTTGGGACACGTAACTGCTAGTATTTTCCAGTTTATCAGACAGGTTTCAGCGAACCTCTTCAGCGTGCAAACCTTGGAGGGGAAGTTTGTGAATGAACTTGACAGTATGGAGTGCACGTCAAATGGCCCACTATCCAAAAGTCTTCACTTAGACTGGAAGTCTTTCCTTAGTCCATAAAAATAAAATACTTTCCAGAAGGAAAGACATGTATGTCTGTATTTATTTCTTTACTCGTTCCACATAGCACTTTATAAACTTGACTTAATGCCTTGTGAACATTTCGGTTCAGCGTCCTTGGCCACATTCCAAAGAGATAGGCAGTTACTGTGCCCACTTTGCAAATGATAAGCACGAGATTAGAGAAGACATTTTTCTGGATTGCTCAGCATCAGAATGGTGGGGCCTGGAATAGCATTCCAAGATGCACTCAGCTACCATGGATTCCTGGAGTGCAACGCAGTCTACATTTCTAAGTTATTTTTACTTTTTAAAACATTTCACGTAGTTGACTTGAGTGGTCTGGAAAGACAACCAGCTACTTCTATAGCCCCCCGACCTGCCTGCATCCCCCCAGAATCTACAGCCAGTCTATTGCCAGGTACCTGTCTATTCTGGAGGAAGAGCTATTCTAGAACCCAGCACTCCCAGTCCAGACTCTGCTGTATAATTGGAGCATGATGTCCACAACCCGTTGGGAGAAGGGGCTGTGCACAAGGAAATAAAGCCTGAGGGTCCTTTTCCCCCTTGTCCTTAGAGGGGCATTGATCCTGCCCCACGATTGCGGGTATTTTCCTGGACACCTGTGGGTTCGACTTGCTCTTTTGGGCCTTTAACAGAGGATGGTGGGCGGGGGGGAGAACAGTAGAAGAGAGGCAGTGATGGGCTGACTCTCCAGGCTGGGAAATACTGCCCAGCAGTCTGGGGGTACTTGCAGTCTGCCTTAGTTCAACACGGGCCTAAGGGACCAGGAAACCCGCCGACCAGGCATGGGCGTGTTCACGCTGAAACTGGACCATCTGTCAAAGAACGTGTGCCACAGCTCCTTCCTGACCCACCCCAGGTCGGGCGGTCTGAGGATCTGTCAAAAGTCCATCAGGGAGTGAGTGCTGGACATGGGGCCAACAAGGATGGGGGATAAAAATACTATTGGGGCACAATATGGGAAATCTTAACCACATGAAAACTCGGCTCATATTTTCCAGAAGATATTACCCAGATCTGATGCGGCTGGCAGGAAAGCTAACTCTATTGATTCCACTATTTATGCTATGGTCCCGGAAGCCTCGGAAACAAAACTCAAAGAGTGTTGGGTTTGTTTGTTTTTCCACGTGGGGCTGTCTGTGGTCTTACGTGCTGAATCTTTTTTAACATGGAAGTTCATTTCTCCAACATGACATCAACTTGACAAAGAGTATCAATGAAAACCTAGAGCTAGCATCATAATTAATGGCAAAAAGACTGAATGCTTTCCTCCCAACACTGGGAACAAGGCAAGAATACGCCCTCACCACTGCTCTCAGCACCACGCTGGAAGTTCTAGCCGGCACAACAAGGCGAGAAAAGGAAATAAGAGCCATACGCCCCATCTTGGGAAATAGCCCCAGAGTATTCCTTGCATCAGTGACTGCATGGGCCCAGCACCCAGGGATCTGTTGAAGCCTTTATCTGAGAACCGTCCAAACAAGGAGACAAAGTAGCAAGGAGCTTTCTAGGGTGGCGGCTGGAGCCAAGCCAAGCTCTACCACGTAACACCTGTGTGACTGTGCAAGTCACTCAACTCACTGTGCCTCAGTAGTTTCATCTATGAAGTGGGGCAACACTAGCACCTGCATCATAGTGTCCTTATGAGGCTTTAAGGAATTAACATCCACAAAACTCACAGAATATGCTCTATCACATGGTAAGCAGCATGAAAGTATCAAGCTATTTGTATAGATTTAATTATTACTCTGGGCTTCCTTCATGAGAAGAAAGAAAATTAAAGTCAGTAGCCTCAAGCTGAGTTATAGGAAGCCGAGGTTACTTCCCACATCCCAGGCTGTGACTTTTTATAGGGATCTTGCACCTTGACACTGTATAATAACATGGTGGGCTGACTTTTGATCAAGCAGGCAGTTTCCAGGGGCGTGAGACTGGAATATGATCTCTGCCTTCCCTGCTTCCTTGTAGCTCAGACCACGATCTGCGGAAGTATTCCCAGTCTTCATCCTCACTTTCTTATTTTCCACCAAACACGTTTTCTCTGCTGGTCTCAAACACTGTTGTTTTCCTCTCTGCCGCCTCGCCTAGTGCCTCTTCTCATATGCCTATCATCTTGACTTTTCCGCATTAAAACCTCCTTGTAACTGACATAGAACCCTGTGAAACTTCCAGGCAATTAATCTAACTGGGCAGAGCTCTCAGAGACCTCTGTTTAAAAAAGGCCACAGGCTCATGTTTCTCTCACATACCATTTAAGTGGAACCTACAGAGATACATGTTGGCCCAAGGAGTGAAGAAAGCCACCTTTTATTCTTTTATTTAAGGAAGAAATTAAAAATTCAGCTCACACAGATTGGAAACAAACACTTTCTACCCTTAAAACTTTCTCCATGTTTATAGCGCACTATAAATTGAAAAAAGAAAGAAAAAAAAGCAACCGATGCAGTAAAAGCACCACAACAAAGCTGGAAGAAATATGCAAGCCTCGGCAGAGGCCAGATTTACGGTCAGAAATATGGAGTGTGTCTCAGCAGGGGCAGGTCATGAAATAGTATGAGCTAATATCAGGGGTGTGAAAACAGGCATTGTTGTTTAGTTAACTGAAGTCGTACAATTAAGCGATTCTCAAAAATCAATTAGCCATATGTTATTACCAAGATGACATGTTTTTATAACTTTTCCCTGGATGTTTTATTGCCAGAGGATGCTCATGTGGGCACTAGAACAAGAAAATAAAACACCAGCCCAAGAATAAAAGTGCAGAAATCCAGCCACGATTAATTAAAAGAGTCCAGTCTGGAAATGACGGAGTCGCTGGGCAGGCAGCATGGTATTGGAAAGATTCCTTCCTGGTGCCTCCATTCTGTTGCAAAAAGGCATGGGTCATTTTTTTTTCTTTCTCTTTGTTTTTCTGTCCTTTTTAATTTAGCACAGATACAGCTGTGAAAACTGGATATTCCATTTGAACTCTCATATTTATACTTGTAACTGGCTCCAAGGAAATGTCATTTTCAAAGTTTTCAATGGAAAATGAAAAACATATTTCTCGCGAGAAATCCCGGTGGCATGCTGTTGTTAATGACAGCTTGTGTCTCCCCTGCTTCCACAAAGGGAGCAGAAAGTGGCGCAGAGTTGTACTCCTTCCTCTTTGTTGCTTTTGAACCAGGTAAGAAAAAGACTCAAAGAGGATTTGCAGAGACTGTGATATTGAACACATAGTGCGGTCCGTGTTTAAATAGCCACGCGTTCTTCCCGTATCCACAATGGAGGGGTGGGATGCATTTTCTTTCCCCCTTTACTTCTTGGCCGGTCTAATGCGTAAGTCAACAGCATAAGTGACGTGTGTCAGTTCTGCGCTGGGCCCCAAGCACACGGTACAAGATTCTGCTCTTTCTTCCAGAACTTGCAACAACTGTATGAATCAGCCTGGGTCTCCTGCTGCAGTGTGAGATGCCCATGGCTCAGGGTCCTCTATTCCTAAATATGACTATGAAGCCAACCTTCAGGCAGACAGCTGAGGCCACCCACCTGTCAGCTGACAACAGACAAGAGCCCGCCTGGGTTCCATCACCTGAGCAGCAAAATTGCACAAATGATTCATATACTTGTAAGTGATAATAAACAGTTTTTTAAGCCACTAAGTTATAGGGCAGTTTCTCACGAGGTAAAGGCCAATGCCTATAGTCAGACACTGAGACTGCAGGGTTAGCTGTGACAATTCCGACCACATAGTCCGGTAATATTATCACCCTCTACCCATGGTACTGGACATCAAAAGCTTTGCAGCATTGCAGGACCCTCGACTCATATATTTAAAAATGCTAAGTAACCATGCTTTGTTGGGGGGGGGGGGCAAAGTGTCATGGGGTCTGAGTCTCCGGCCTGTCACTCCCTAGCTATATTACCTTTACACCTCTGAGCCTCAAATTCTTCATCTTAAACTGAGGCTAACGCTTGAAAGCTGTGTATCTCAAAGTGTGGGCCATGGACCCTCAGTGGCCCCATCACCTGGAGACTTATTAAGAATGCAGATGGTGAGACTCCAAACCAGATCTTTGGAATCAGAAACTTGGGGGTGAGGCCTAACAATCTGTGTTTTAATAAATGTCCCTGGTGATCCTGATGACCCACTCAAGTTCAAGGCTCCCTACCTTAAAGAGTTCTTATTACTGAAAATGAAATTATCTAATTTATGTAAAGTACCTAGTACATGGGAGACACTCAATAAATAACAATTCTCTCTTTTTCCTTTCCTTTCCTTTCCTTTCCTTTCCTTTCCTTTCCTTTCCTTTCCTTTCCATAGAACGCATGAATGCATATAAGTATAGAGATAATTAACATAAATTAATACGTGAAATATATACATAACAGAGATACATAAATTGAACACACACACTTTGCCATTTAACCAGGTGGAAATCAGTCAGCTTCCTGTCAATAATATAAGGAGTCACATAAAATGGAGAGCAGAATAAAAAGCCATCACTTTCTGCCTTCCGGGGACAAATGTGACATCTGTCTCATCGACATGGGTATGGGGTCTTCTGAGGGTTTCCTGCCTACAGGCTAGCTGAAGAGTTGTTTGGCGGCCAAGCTCATGCCTGGAGGGTTTCTGCCGTCAGGATGTCCCAATGACACACTCAGCCGGGCAGGGGAGTTGCTCCTAGGGAGTCTGGTGTCTGACTCTGTTCCCATTTTGTAACAACAGGGACAGGGGAGGGGAGGACGAGTTGGGCTGGAAGGGCTGGGGGGTGGGGGGAACCAAGAAGGCAGGAGTGATGAACGAGAAAGAGGTTCCCCTTGATCTCCACGCACTGGGACCTGTAATCAGCCACTGAAATCTGGGATTTCATGACGAGTACCACAGTGGCATTTGAGAACTTCGCAAGCATGAATGATGCATATTCATGTGTCTACACACGTGTACCACTGCCATCCATGGTGTGACACGGATGCCACCAACTACATGTTAGGGTTCTTCCATGACAGCCTATAAACAAGCAGGGAAGGGGGTGAAAACCAGAGATTTTTGTCACTGAGGAGAGCAGCACAGTGTGCCCCCGAGGCACAGAAGCACATGGGCAGAAGGAAGGTTTCCTGGGGAAAGAGGAAGACAATGGAAGGGGACACAGAGGGGGTCCCCAAGGCAGCCCCTGACCAGGGTCTCTGGCTCGTGCATTTCCAGCAGGGATGGGATCCAGTAGTGATGGGAGAAGCCGATTGCCCTGTCCCAGTTCAGCTCTTTGTAGTGACTGGAAGACCCCCAGGAAGAGGCTCAAAGGGACACTGAGGCACCAGGGCCAAGGGGTGAGCCAGAGACATTGATCTTTGTAAGGAATTGTTGCCTCTAGTTACAGGGACACCAGTCCTGGTGAAACCGGGCCAGTGGTGTGTCTAACTGTGACACGGCACGGGAACTGGAATCCGGCCGAACTGTCAAAGCCAATGATGATGCTACAAAGTGAGCAAGTGGCCGCCGGGACCAGCCAGGCTCAGTCTCCCTTGCTAGAGCGAGCCTGGGGTCTTTGGAGTCCTTCCCTGGATGTGGGTCATTGGCTGCTATGAGAGCTACCTTAGTTTCTGGTGGGCGTGCTGAGGGCAGGGCAGGGAGGATGGTCCGGTAAGGATATCTGGGCTCCCATGGCTGCAAAGGAAATGTGGGAGCCTCCTGCCTCCTGAAATCTGGCCTATATATAATCTCTAGACTCCATATTCTACTCCAGGCCCTTTCTACCGAGGACCAAAGAGGAGAAAACAGGCATTCGCCTTGTACCCCTTCAGGCCTGCTTCTCACCAAGCACCCTGCTAAGTCCCGACAGTCATCCCTTCACTACTCCTTAAGAGCCCAAAGTCACATTTTATTATTCCATTTTAAAATGAAAGAAACTGAGGCAGGAGCTACTTCCCAGATCTTGATCTAGAACATCTCCAGCCCTCCCGGGAGCACCCCTGTTCCCCTCCCATCAAGAACCCCATGCAGAGACTATCGTAAGTCCCTACATGAATTTTCCTTGTTTGTAGACTTCATATAAATGGAATCAGGCAGTAATCACTCTTTTGTGTCACACTTATCGTGCATGTCGTGTCTGTGAGATCTCTCCTGGTTCGTGCATGCAGCAATAAATTATTGCATTTTATTGGCGTGGTTTGGTTTCTTATACAGACACACCATAACTTGTTTATCTGTTTTCCTGCTGTTGGACGTTTGAGTTCTCCCCAGTTTGGCGCTATTATGAATTGGGTTTCCATGAACATATTTGACATGCCTTCGGTGGCCACAAGCACTCCTTTCTGTTGGAGACACGCGGACATGAAGTTTCTGGGCCCTGTGACACTTAGAAGATAATTTCAGCTTTCCCAAGTTCACTCTATTACAGACACAGATTCGAGTTCTTCTGCATCCTCCTCAGCACTGAGTATTATCAGTCCTTTTAACCTGAGTTGCTCTGGCAGAGGTGTGGTGGTATCTCCATGTGTTTTTAGTTGCATTTCCCTGTTGAGTTATGAAGAAAGGCTTTTGAACTCGTTCTATTTCATTCCAAACCCAACCCCTGTCCACTGCTCCACACCATGAATTTACAGCACGATGTGGCCACGCCCCCTCAGGGAGACCAGCCCCCCTCAGCAGAGCTCAGCGAAGCCATCCTCACCGTGGGGCACTTCTTCCAGAGATGTGCTGCCTGGTGCTGGGACCTGGGTGCTGGGCATGGTGGGAAAGGGCAGAGTGTCAGTCCTGGCAGCCACAGCATGGAGCCCATTCTGGGAAGGGCATCTCTGTAATTCGGAGCCTGCCTGTGAGCAGCTCAAGGTTAATTGCTAATTGTGGTCAATAAAGCCCAAAGACGCCCAAGACAGGAAGACACACGTGGTTCCATTATGACGGACTTCTCTGAGGTGAGGCCGGAGCCGATGCCCTGAAGATGGATGAGACATAACGGGAATGCTGTTCTCCAGAGACAGCCTGGGAAGAAGAATGAGTACCACGTGCAAAGGAGCCAGGTAGGCAGAGGGAGGTGCGACTGAATGAGAGTTCATGCTGGCTTTGGGGACAGCAAAGAAGTGCTTCTGAAATGCTTTCGCCATCTCCATCATTGAGACGTCCCTGGTTTCTGCAGAGAAAGACCGTCCTTTCTCCCCACTACGGTGGGAACGATGAGGCTTCCCCTTGGGGCTCTGTAAACGTGCACTCTGAGACCTTCTCATCCAGGTGAGAGGGGAGTGCAGGAAGTCATCCTGACCTGAACCCCGGGGAAGGCGCATTTCAGACGGGGGAGGACTCAGCATCTGTGCCTCCTCCAGAGAAGGTGCCTGAACCCCAAGGGAGGCCTCGGACTGGGTAGGCACAGGATCAAACCCCCTCTGAGAAACATCCCGGGTATAGATGTCCCAGACAGAGTGCAAGGCTGCATGTACTTTTTTTTGGTATCCTTTGAAAAACGTGAGTTATATGGAGAACCTCACTGTTTTGTTGTCTGTCCAGTTGCTAGTTGGTACTTTGAAAATACCATCAGAGAGCGTGTCCAGCAGGGTAAAAGATGGGACAAATTTGAAAAGTGATTAGTGGAAGAAAACTGTGAGAAACACAATAAGGAAGTATTCCTTTCCGAACGAGAACCAGAGAGGACGAATTAAGAATGAAAGCATGCCTGAGAAACTCCAGAATCACCCTGGGTCTGGCCCCTTTCAGGGCAGGAGGCACTGCTACCCATCGGCTGCGTGACTTCGGGTCCATCCCGACTCTACACGACCTCGGCTTTCACATCTTTGCCAGGAGATGTGTGCAGCTGTAAAACAGCAGCTCCATTTCAAGTCTCTTGCTATAGAAGAGCCCATTGCTCCCTATCGCCTGAAGAAGCAAATCCAAACTCTTTATGGGGACACGTAAACCCTCCCTGTCCTAGGCCCATCCTACCTGTCATATCCCTGCCTCTCCCATTCTACCCTCCCTACCCGCTGCACACCCATGGCCCTCACCCTCCAGGAACCGGGACGTCGCACACATCCTTATTCCACTGGGAACACGCTGCCCTCTTGCCCAGCTGAGCAAGCTCCTGGGGGGTCCAACACAGCTCCCTGCTGTGACGGTTCCCATCTTCAGGTGTGATTATTTGTTCCTGGGCCTTCCCCCACTACACTGTGAACTCCCTAGAAGCAGTGATGAAATATTACCCCTTTTAATAGCCTCTCCTCCCCTTGCCATTTAGTGCCTGGCTCACAATAAGTGCTTAAAAATGTTGGTTGAAGATTTTAAGTATTTCCTTTTTGGTATAATGAGCAGAAAGGAAAAAAAAAGGTATGCAATATGTTCTATACCTTCCCGCCCCTTTGCTTTTCTGGACCAGAAAGGGGACATTGGGCCAGCACATCTGAGGTCATAGCCTTGAGCACATTCCATCAATTGCTATATCCATCCCTGTTTGCAGCGGGGTGGGACTTGGCAAGGCTTTAATTGCACGCGTGCACCTTCTGGGTAGAGAGTGTGGCCCGGGATTTCCTCTCCCGCCTCACTGCTGTTGCCACGATCCCTGGTCTCCTCCTTCAGAGGACACGGCGGCCTCCATCTGCACGCGGGCATATGCGGTCATTAATCACTCCTACTACCTGATTAAAGGAACTCTCCAAACCAAGAGGGGAGTTGGAAAAAAAAACTATGCTATAAAAAAGACTGAATTATAGAGTCCCTCTGCACCAATACTTCCCAATCAGGCAATTTATTGCAAACAACGAAAATCTCATTCTCAGACCATTAACTAAAATAGGAAAATATCATCTTAAATTCTAAAAATAACAAGGGACACATTATAATAGGTTCCCAGTTCTGGACAAGCGGACGGGTACGTAGCATGATGGAAACCTCAAGAACTTGAAACACGACTTTTTCCTTCCTGAATCCTCCAACTTGGCGGCCACAGTCTCGAGTGTGACTCCAGCCTTCTTAACCGTCACTTCTGTCTTTCATCTTTTGGATTTCCCAGCTGCAGTGGCCCTCAGTAAACAAAGGGTCAGGAGCGAAGGCTGGAAACCAAACCTTTTTTTTAAATGTCTATTACATAAATAAATGGACTTGATATTTCCAAGGGTCTGCCTAAGGCTCCTTTGCTGTGTGGTGGCAGTGTTTGGTCTTGTTTCTGTGGAAACCCGGAGAGAGTCACAAAGGTACAGATGAGACCAGATCCTTTCAGGCCGTGTGAATCCGTTCTCCCCCTACTCCCTCCTGAAATCCCTCAAGACCATTGACCGGTCTTTAATGCCAAAGTCAGAGGTCTTCTCTGCTCTCAGTCTGGGCCTGGCTTGGTCTTGACACTTGGCAAAGAGAGGGCAGCAGGGACATTTGCATCTGGGTAGCGGGCCCAGGAGTCACCAGGTCAGGAGACAAGGGTGTGACCAGGCCTTGAACTGACGGGAACCAGCACTCTGCAGACCTGACACGGGATACATCTGAGGGGGAAGCCTTAGGGAGGCAGGGAAGTCCCTCCGTCCTCAGGAGCAGAGCCTCCCTGGGGGTCTGGAGACCTGCCCCCCAGTGCATTGTGAGAATTCCAAGTCAGTCTGCTGACTGCGGTGTCCCCACGGCTGACCTGCACACGGCCCCCATTCTCTCCTCTTGCCTCTAGGATTCCCTAGGTGCAGTCTGTTCTCTGGGCTCCTAACGCCCCTTCCTTAGTCGCCTTCCCAGTATGCCCTCCCCACAAATCCTCAGGCTCAGACATGACCTTGGACTTCTTCCCATCTATGAACCCTCCCAGCGGCCGGTGGAGCTCAAACCTCGGGAAGCAATTGATCAAATGTGTCTGTACTGAGGAATAAATGAATGATCTTAAGTTCTAAGCCCTCTGGGACAGGTACTTCTTAATGGACACACTGGAATCAGGAGGAATGCTCAGCATTTTGAGGAGAGAGGCGGCTCAAGGGTCTTCTCTCTCACACCCTGTGGGGAAAACCTTTTCTGGAGGAGGAATAATTGAAGCAAAAGTTATTTTATGATGTTCACCCCGCCAGATCCCTGAAGAAGGGGTGAGTCCCTGTTCTCTCCCTTCCGCCTCTAGCTTCTACTAAATCAAGAGGCTTTTGAGAGCGGGGCAGGCCTGACCTGTCAGTTCAGCATGGCCAGTAAATCTAACGGTTTCACGGAAGCAGCACTGAGGCGGGGCTGCTGGCTCCACAAAAGGAGCCACACAAGGGCTTCCTGAAAAGGAGAGGGAGCTACACAAAAGGGCTGGGAGAGCACCTGGGTGCTCCGATCCCGGGCTCCACTGCTCAGATGAGCCCAGAGTTGTCTCTGAGTGCAAACTCAGTCACATCACCCTTGCTTAAAGTGTTCGTTTCAGTGACCACTAATTATTTTCACGATGGAACCCAAATGCATTATCCTTCCAAGTCTGGTTATCTCACCATGGGGACCCCTCTAACTCACCTCCCAGCAACCTTTGCTGCACACACTGTGCTCTTACCCCACTAAACACCCGCTGCTGTCACTGTGCCTCTCTGTCTCCCCATGTTCTTTTCAAGGAACTTCTTGGTACCCTATGAACTGGGCCACGTCTCCCTCACTCCTGCTCCTGCAGCTCTGTATGGTCTCCCAGCAGCTCCTAGGGACTCAGGGGCAGGGCCTCCCTCTGGCTAGTGCCAAGCATTTCTGTCATCTCAACAGGTTTCTTGGTGACACCAAGACATAGGTCCTGCTCAGTGCCCACAAATACATCCCCTGAAAGTACAGGGGAGCCAATGTCCCATGGAGCAAAACTGAGCGGTGGGAGATCACAGTTTGAAAATTTGTTGTCCCCCTTTATCCTGTACCTCTCAGGGGGCCGTGGCTCCACGTAAAGCTTCTCTGAGAACGGGACCCACACAACGGAGTGCCTGTTGCAGGTAGCTGTGGCCACACCAATGAAGTGTCCTTGCTCTTGCATGTTCTTTCTCTCTTTTCATGCGCCGCTCACTCCCGCTGCCTGAGATTGCACTTCTGCCTTAGTTCACTAACAAAGTACCACACCCCAGGGAGGCTTAACAACAGAAATTCATTTCTCCCAGTTCTGGAGGCTGCAGTCTGAGGTCCAGGTGTCTGTAGCGTTGGGGCCCTCCGAGGCCTCTTGCCCTGAGTTGTAGACGGTCATCCTCTTCCCGTGTCCTCACGTGGTCTCCCCTCTGTGGGTACCTGTGTTCTTATCTCTTCTTATAAAGACATATTAGTCGTATTAGATTAGAGCCTGTTTTGTCTAAATCACCTCTATACATACCCTATGTCCAAATATAGTCATATTCAGAGATACTGGGACTTCAACATAGGAATCTGGGGGGGGGGAGGATACAATTCAGTCCATAATAACTCCCTAACATAGTGACAGCCCATGAGTCCTCTGCTTTCTGGGACACTAAGACTAAGACTTGATCAGTTTGCTCAGGAAAATTATAAAATCTTGGAGGCCAGGAATGAGGACCCGCCTTCATATCTGTATCCTTCGTGCACTAGGCAGGGCACAGAGTAGGTATGAAATAAAAACTTCAGGACTAATGGTGGTGTCATGTGCCATAATTCCCAAATGCCCAAAGTTCGCCCCCTCACGGATGTCTTCTTTAGGCATGGACTGATTCCTGTGTGTGTGTGTGTGTGTGTGTGTGTGTGTGTGTTTGCCCTCGACAAATTCCAATATAGGAGAGTGTTTATTACTTTTTAAAAAGCTGTCCCATGTTTATTTAGTTTATTGGAATCACACCCTAAGAAACAGGTGTCTGAAAGCTAACAGATGGAGAAGCTGAGTGCAGAGAGGAAGACTTGTACAAAACTTACCCAACGGAAGTGGCCAGCATGGCCCACTTGGGTCCAGTGTTCACTAAACCCCTTTCCCAGCTGAGATTCTGAGTTTGCTGAGTGCCTTTGGCTCAGGCCTAGAGGTCAAACCTTCTGCCACGCACTCTAGTCCACATTACTGCCTGATTAGTCTCCATAAAAAAGCCAAGAACAGGAAGAAAGGCCTCTGGAACCTTGGACCCTCCAAAGCAGCTACCTTGCCAAGATTCCTGCAGCTAAAAGTGCCGTAATTTATTGTAACTCATGGAGCCATTGCTGGGTAGCTGAAGCAGACGCTTCAGATAGACCACACGTGAGCACCCAAACAAAAGTTCACACGCCATCACGAAAACCTAGTGACCAGCTTCATCATCATCATCGCCATTGTCCTCAACCCTGCCACACATACGTGTGCACACACATGCACACGTATGCATGTACACATAATCATGCACATTCACGTATACACACATGCACGTGCACACACATCTCTGAGATCCTCCCAGACCAGTTTGAACCTATGAACCTCACCCATGACTCTCAGTTTGACCCACACTGGGCTCCTAAGATTGTCCTCCGTCCTCCCCTCTTGGATACTTATCGGAGCCAGTCTGAGCACTTTCTCTGGGCCATGCTGTCGATCATCACCTCTGGCCCCAAACACTGCAACATAGAGGCCAGACAACAAAAACAAAGCAAGTCAAACATTCTCTGACAAATGGCGTTATCGCTAATACTTCCGAAATGAAATAACAAACATGAGCAGGGGCTTGAACATTAATCCCAGAAAAGACAGAATGATAAATGCTCAAAAGTAGCTGATAACACTTGCAGCCCTCATAATGAAACAGAAGATGGTTAGATCTGAGAGAGCTGTTTCAATCACCCCAAAGATCTTTTCATCCCATAGATTACCAATTGATTGATTGATTTGCCTGTTTGTCTGCCCCCGGGGGAGGGGAGGAGATCGCTTGAGTCATAACCTGTCATAACACAGAACCTACAGCAGCCACATGTATTGGGACATTTAACAGGAAATGTTTTCTCTCCATATTTTCTTGCTTTTAAGAAAAGATGCCCAGGATAAGGCAGTGAGGGGCCGAACCAGCGAGGGCCAAGGCAAATGGGCTTTGGTCTCACCGAAGCAGAGACCGGGAGCAAGCACTGGAAGGAAGAGCCACTGAAACTTGCTGGATTTTATGACCCTGAGCACACCTGGCCGCACTGCTCCCCTTCCCATTAAATTCCACTTTCCCAAGCTCACAGACATGGTCTTCGGTGGTCCTGGGACGATGGGCATAATTTGCGCTTGGCGAGCCCCTCGTTCCCACGCTGTGGGGGAAGGGTCCTTGAGCTGGCTTTGAATGATGAAAGCCTCGAAGCGGCCTGCTCCTCGGCCCCCTTGCTCGGGAGGGGTCACGCAGGCAGGCTTGGCTTTGAAAATGCAGGGGGCTGTCTGCCTCGAGAAGGTGGATCCAGCCACTAGGGAGACAAGCCAGCTAAAAGGATCTCCCTAAACCCACGCCGGTGAGTTTCCTCCTGGGTCCTCTTAAAACTCAGACTGCGAAAAGATGGTGGTGGTCTGACTGCTGTTGCAATTTGAGGGCGAACATTTATCACACTGAAGGGCCGGCGAGGCTGTTGTTTTGATCTCCTGTTTACATAGCCCTGGCCTCTGCAGCGTTCCGAGGAATCCGTGTCCCATGCAGCCCGGGGACCTCCCGGGGGCCGGGCACCGCCGCCTTGTGCCGGTTCCGCCACATGTGTTTTTGCAGCTTTGGCCGCCTCCGCTCACAGGACGCGGTGGCCCTGGCTGGCTCTTGCTGGGTAGCAAGTGCACTTGCTGGTGGAGTGGGCCCCTCACATCTGCGCCCTGCAGGGAGCCAGTGCTGCTCGCTGGAGTCAGTCTTCCACTATTCTAAACAATACTCGGGGGGTGGGGTTTCTTTCCCTCTTTCACATTTCAAAGATGTAGAGTCACTTTATCTCCCCAGATGGAACAAGCCAAAGATAAATTATAAAATCATAGCTGAATGTGATTGACTGGTAAATCTTAGGCACAGCCCTAAATGCTTTGCATGCAGCATCTCAATAAATGCCTTTTTTACAAACAAGGAAACAGAAAACCCTGAGGTCACCCAAGGGCCAGCTAGTGCTGTTATCTGTGTTATCTGATTGTGATTCCGAACCTTTCCTCTTAACTACCATGTTATTCTATGTTTAAAACTGTCATCTCCAGCTCCTGTTGGGACCACATTCCTGGACTTCACATCCCGTATGCTCCATTTCATTCGTTCAGAGAGGCCGGCGTGGGCTGCAAAGTTCTACATGTGTGGGGCCTCAGAGACAAAAGCTCCAGTGTCTTTCCTGCGGCCACAGGGCTTAGCTGGTCTCCCGTTGTGGGAACATCCAGACCTGCAGACAGGCTTAGTATTTCCTCCTTCAGATGGCGTCCTGCCCTAAGCCCAGTGCTCAGAACCCCGCAATCAAAAGCAGATGTGCTATCATGGAATCCGAAGCTCCGGGGTTGGATGTGACCTTTACGATCACATCAAGTTCATCCCCGAGGGCCCTGCTCCAGGCTGTTCGTGAAACCTCCCCCACCTATTCACCCAGACAAGTTTTAAGTATCTGGATTACAGACACTTCTACTCCAGTCCAAAAATGAGGAAATGCTCTTATTTCCTTAAGCGTCTGATCACTTACCATCTTCAACCTGATTTCTATGTCTCTTTGAACTTTAATATCCCCTCTGCACCGTGGCAGTCTATGTATTTAGGAACACCAGCAAAGGTGAATGCTGGTGGAGTTTGAAAAGAGTCAACATTTCTTTGAAGCCCATGAGTCCTTTTTGTAGGCACCCACTTGTTTCTGAAAAATATAATGAAACTTTCATCATCTTTGTCAACAGCAAACATTTATTCAGCACCTGCTACATATTCATTAAAGTTGACACTGGGTAGAGAGTGTGGTACAAATATATATATGTATGTTAAAAATATCATGCATGGTGGGGCGCCTGAGTGGCTCCGTTGGTTAAGCGTCTGACTCTTGATTTCAGCTCAGGTCACAACCTCACGGTTCGTGGGATCGAGCTCTGTGTCAGGCTCTGCACTATCAACGCAGAGCCTGATTGGGATTCTCTCTCTCTGCTCCTCCTCCACTCATGGACGCTCTCTCCCTCTCTCTCAAAATAAATAAACGTTAAAAAATACATCACACATGGCCTCAAGGAGCACATGAGAGACAGATAAACTCAAACTTCCTTAGCACTCAGATGATACAAAACCCAAATAGGAAGACCTATGACAGAAGCAACTGTTCTACCCAGGCACAGTGAAAATGCTTCAAGGACAATGCCTTTGACATTATAACTGAAGATAAGTGAAACTTTCACAGGTAGAAAAATCACCCAGGGAGGATGCTTTCCAAACTAAGAAAGGACACAGCACACGGTGACCCAAAGAATCAAGAACATTCTGCCATACCCAGGAATTAGAAGGGGATGGCTGCAATCTGGGGGGCAGCATGGGGTAGATGAGGAGGCAGCTGAATCACATTCAGACTCCGGAAGGTCTTGTGGTTCAAGGTGTTGTATATTCATCCATTGCTTTCATCTTCCAGATTGGTGGTCTGTCCCTCACGTCAAAGCCATGGGAAGAAATGGCTGGGTTGCCTTGGTGGCAGTGTGGATGCCATGGTTTCTTTTCTTGGCCACTTGTTCCTCTAAGTGAAGAAAGAAGCCCCTCTTAAGCATGTCATTCCATCTGATCACCTGTGCCTCCTTGAAGGCCACTTAAGATGTGGCCCTCCCCAACTCTCTGTCCCCTCCTTCCCATCATGGCCAGTGAGTCTTCTTTCACTCTATCCTCGCAGACACCGTATATGCCTTCTACTAAGGCATTCAGTCCATCTATCATGATGATTTATGGGCCCATCTGTCCTCTTCACTTAAGTGAGAACTTGTCAAGAGAGGGATGGTTTCTTACTCTTCACACCTCACAAGGTCACACAGGACAGCATTAGAGATTCATTTATTCGGAGTCACTTAGTGTTATGTGCACAGGAAGCACATAACGTTTGTAAGTGGGCAGCGGACGAGAGACTGGGTGAGTGAAGAGTATGCCACTTTCTGTCTCCAATGGAGCCTGAAGGCCATAAAAGTGAGAAATTGCTGGAATCCAAGGAGGCAAATAAGTAACTTGATAAGACTGTTATTAATGGGGCTCTGGTCCTCTTCCCATGGGTTCTTCCAGTGGAGACAGGCTCTGCAAGTACATATGACCAGTCTTCCCAAACCAAATAAATATGTAATGAATGCCTGGAAATTCAGCTTCAATTCTGCCTCAGTGGCCTTGCATGGATGGCAAACATTCATTAGGTATTTTCTAGGGAAAAGACTTTCAACTGGCTACCACGAAGGGTGGGAGGTGAATTAATCAGGCTCAGATGAGATAAAGTTTCAAAATCTCTAGAAGGACAGATAGAACCCTGAGGAGTTCCAAGGAGGAGGTGCTTGCTTCAAGCTTGGGAGAAAGAGTCGGGCCTAAACTGTGGAAGAAGGAGCTTGTATACTTCTAAACCATTGTCCTCATATGCCATGACATTGTTATATTAGCTGAGAAATGACTCTGTGGAGCATGAGAGAATTAATCTCAAATCAAGGTGGTAGCATTGATAGACACAAGTGAAAACGGCGATTAGGTACTGCTTTAAACATTCACAAACTCTTAAACATGGCTTCTTAATCTCTGTGCCATTAACATTCTGGTCTGGTTGATTCTTTGTTGTGAGCCCTAAGTACTGTGGGTGTTTAAGAGTATCCCCGGCCAATTCCCAGGAGATGTCAGTAACACCCCCTACTCCGGTTATAATAACCAAACAAACATTGCCAAATGTCCCCTGGGGCACCAAGTCACCATCAGTTGAGAAACACTTCCTTAAACCTAGTCAGATAGCGTGCCCACCTCTCCAGGTGCCTCCTGTCCCCATCAGATGCTACCACACGCCTTCATCTCCTATCCACTCTGGTTCGGACCATAACCAAGCACAACAGACGCTGTCCCCACTCTCTCTCAGATGTCTCCCCTCTTAGTCATCATAAACAGAGTGGCTCTCTGCTCACTCAGCTCTCAGTTCCCAGTGACAACATCCACATGCATTCTGATGTCACCACCCCATTTAGAGGTCACCACATTGTCATTTGCCTTCTGTGTTCACTCCCCTGGCACACTCATTTGAAGTGGCCCTTCTTCATCTGGATGCCTTCCCCATTGATTCTTGGTGTGCCCCACTTTCTGGATCCCTAGAGAGAAATGCATCCCACGTCTCAACTTCTGTCATCTATAAAACAACAATTAGAAAGACCTGGTTAAATTTCTATCAAGGCATTGCTGAGCTCCAAAGGCTGTGAGGGAGGAGAAAAGGCAAGAGTGTTGTCCCCAGACCAGATCACTCCCTGCAAGTTTTCTCTGTGCAACTGAGCTCCCTGGGAAGAGGAGTTCTGGGTGGTCCTTTCACACAGAGAGGAGTCCTTAAACTCAGTCTGCTATCTGGGGGCACCCAAGGGCTCCACACATCTGTTAGGTGCTTAGACCTGCACACTAACATATAAAAGCAATACTTGGTGGAACTCTACATATTTTTACAGAAATCGTGGCGAAGCCTCCAGCTGGTTCGCATACATCATTGGTTTGCTCTATCAAGCCTCCCAAACAAGAGAGAAGCCATGCCTTCCTGTCATACTTTGACATTTCAATGGGGCATGGAGACTGAAAAGCCCTCAGTGTGTTTGCCAAGGACAGAGATTTATTTCAGAGAACTTAAGGGGCCATGAAGAGAACACTCAATAACCCTTAACAATTCCACACAGTGTGAGATGAAGTCTATGGTGCTCTTAGAATCCATTCTCTCGTGCTTACTCAGCTGAAATGTGTTCAGCACCATAAGTGCCAACAATAACAAAGAACGTGTCATCTTCTTAAAAATTCCTGCTCTTCCCTATTCCTCCAGGTGGACAGCTACCAGGAGTCACAGACCTCATTCTCTGAAGCTGCAGCAGCCACTTCTGGGAGACCCGATGTTTCTAACCGCACCCACAGTGGAGGCAAAGGTCCACCATATGCCAAAAAGTAGGAATGACACAGGCCACATTTGGTGTCGGGTGGTCCAGGCTGGTCCTGGAGTGAGGAGACTAGCAGTCAAAAGTGAGTCTATAATCAAATGACACCATGTGGGTCTCAGGTACTTGGTTCAAGGCTCTTGTTGCAAATGCTCCTTATGCTCTTCAAACCTCAGTTTCATCATCTGGAAAGGGGGGCCATGCTACTGTTACTAGTAATCCTGACATTACACGGCTGTGAGATAATGGAGCGGGACACTACATGTGTGATGTGTTTACAACTCCAGAAACATTAGTGTTTGTGCGTTTATGCATAGCATTTTAGGTGGATGATGTCCCTAAACTTTATGATAGTATTTGTGTTTTTGTTCAGGGCCAAGGCACAGCATTCTCCAAGCAGGAAAAACAGACCTGAGAAGCCACCAGGCATATGGTCCTTCTGGGCCTGGGGACTCATCCCAGGTGGACTTCTCCCACACATGGGGCACAATCTCCAACTGGTTCCACCAGAGCACATAAACCCCTTCTCCTCTCCTCTTACTCTTGGTTTGAGTCATCACTAGATGAAAACAAAATAGAAGCTATCGCTGCTTATTGTTGCAATTTGGGAGTTGTAATGACCCGGTCCAAGAGTAGAAATTGAATCTGATTCCACTTCTCAGACCAGACCCAGATACTACTGCAATTTTTGTTTCCCTCACCCTGAGCTGGGAAAACTGCTTGAATAGTGTGTTCCTATGTGTCTGTATCTACAAAGCGGAATTTAAAGTCTTGGCCATTTTTGTTAGAAAACTGGGGAATTTGTTTGGAGGGGCATATCCCAACTCCTGGACTCAAATGTTATGCGAACTTTATGTTAATGCTTTATATTAACTTCTTTACCATATTAGGGCAAAACCCCAGAAATAAAGTCATCTCTCTCTCTCTAGCTTTCAATCTCTCTCTCTCTAAATCTCTCTCCCAATCTCTCTCTCTCTCTCTCTCTCTCCCTTTCCCTGCTATAGTTCTGGAACTATACCTTCTTTGTACAAATTTACTAACCTACACTAAATAATTTTTGAAGCATTCAGAGAACTGTAGAGACAGCAAAAGTTCTAGAGATACATTGATAGAGTCGGAATTCATGAAATCAACTGTGGCAGTTTGCCTGAGAGGACACTCAATGTTTCCCCGTGTGGGTGCTATTGACATTAAGAAGAAAGGCAGTGTTTCATCTGACCCATGCAGATGCAAGTAGAAATGGAGGGAATTAAAAGAAAACAAAGCAAAGCAACCAGGTGCTGGAATGACAAAGAGAAGCATTCCCAAACTCCTTCTCTGCTTGGGCTGGTCACAAGCAGTGCCCAGGGGTGTCAATGGATTGGATGATGGCGGTGATGACTGCGAGGCAGAGTTCTGCTGGAGGAAGTTGGGGAGGGAAGGAGGTGATGGAAGGCTGTCACTTCCACTGACTGGAGGCTAAAATCTAAGAATGAGCTGCTAGAAAGACTGAGCTCACTGTGATACACATTTGAGTAGCATTTGACTAGACCATAGAGGCAGAGCTACTCTGGCCTGATTGCTGATTGGAAGAATATCAGAGTCATTGCTGACCGGAAGAAGGGACTGTTCTCTCTCCCTTAACATCAGAGCCTATCAGCCTTAGGCACTGAAACAGCCCCTTTCTTGCCCCCTTCTTGCACCCACATGGAGACATCTGGAAGCTAGGACTTGGGAGAATTGAAGTTATTCTATACCTTGGAGGGACAAATGCCAAGTATAACCCCAGGCTTCCAGCTAGACCTTTCCTGAGCTAAAACATCAGAACAGAAATGTTCCTGCAAGTGTCCCTAACCTCAAAACAAGTTTCATTTGAAATAATAATAAAAATAATAATAATAATAAACAACGGCAACAAGATCTTGAGAGAATATTACAAGGATGTGATCCATTAACAAAAGGGTTGAAAATCATAAAACTTTGAAAATCAAGAGGCACTCTATAGGACATGAGTGACATGGATTCTCCCATGTTTGACCATCTCTCGTTTTAAGTAAGAAGTCTCCAAACTACACATTAAAATGTAGCAGGAATAAAAATATGATTTAAAAAATCAATTGCCTAAATGCATTATATGGAGGATATGTCTTAAGATCAGCAGCAGTTCAGGGACATGTAAGCAACCAGAGCCTCAGGAAATGTTCCGTGTTTGCTCGAGGAACGTCGTTAAGGGTTATATCATACAGTCACCTCTATCAGGGTCAGTGAGAAATATTTCTCTTAAGCCTCAGCACCAGGAATAGCTATGATTGTCCCGAGTCACCAACTTGAGTTTCCTTTATGTGCACTCTGACACACAAATGATTATGTTACCATCTTTTCACTTGTTGCTAGGAAACTTAAAGCCAAATATGTGGCCTATCTCTGGCTGGGTTACAGGATCTCCTGGAATGCATTTTACCTGCCAATATAACTTTCGGGCCTCTCTATTTTCCCTATTCATGCTATCCCTTTGCTAGTTTCTTCACTAATATTTTTATATATGGCCATATTATATTTTTAGTGGTCACCTTAAGTCCTTTTAGGACTGAGAACGTCAAGAAATAGGTAGTTGAATAAGTATAGACAACCAATGGTTGATGTTTACAAAAGCAACAAAGGGCGACCCAAGAACACATAAGTTCAGTGAGTATACACAACATGAGTCAGATGGTATGACATATCTTTAGCACTACTGGTCAGATCACCGTGACCATTGTGATCCATTCCATTTGTGAATAATGACTGATGACTTCAAACAGAAGAAGAAACGATAGGAGAAGTATCTGGAAATTTTGAGACCAAAGAAATGTGGTTAAACTGGGAAAGTAAAAACTTGGGAGAATATTCTAGAAGGCTTGGGATTCTTAAAGAGCCATCACATAGAAAAAAGAATGTACTCATTCTATTTCAATTTGGGCACCAGAATTAGAACCAGTGATTGGCAGCCAAAGACTGGGGCAGATCTGAAATCAATGTAAAGAGAAGTTCTGACCAGGAGGACGATGAAACAAAGGCATCACTGTGCTGTGCCGGGGAGCAGAGGGCCTAGAGGAAGCAAAGCCCGCATTGTAAAGACGGGGCTTCTACAGTGCCTGGGTGATTGGAGTAGCTGTTCTCAAGGTTATCTTTCCAGGGAGGAAGGCCAGACGCCATCACCCTTCCAACTCAGTGACTCTGAACAAACTGCTTTCCTTCCTGGGTCTCATCGTGTTCATGCCAAACTGCGTGTTGGTGACCCTGAAGTCTTGACATGCTAGGTATCCCTTATTCACAGATAACTGTCTATTGTGCACGTGTACACCATTTTCCAAAGGAAAAGTTGACCAGATTGACTAAGTAAAGTGCCATTGTGAGAACTAGAACTTTCTGTGTCAGGGTGATTGATATGTGCTTGATCAGCTAGTTGTGCAGTCTGCAGCTCAGCCCTGCCCCCTCCACTCCACCAGGAGACGGAAGGAAAACACATCCCTCCATGCCACATTGCAGGCCAAGGCAAGGTTCATTCGGAATTGCAGCGGGGCTAACCTGGTGTGGGATGGACCGGGGGAATTAACGAAAACAAACCAAGGACAGACTCGCTCGGGCAGCACATGGATGAAGAAACCAAGAGGAAATGAAGTCAGCGAGGGTTCCTGCATGTTTATTTCAGAGTTGACAGAGCATACAGGCCTAGTCCGACAGAGTTTCTGATTTATGAACTATTTTTATTATATTACCTATTTTATATTATATCGGAGGCTCTGCTCTTTGAGCCAGACAAATCAACAGCAACCCCACAAGAGCCTTTGGTCTAGATAGAAGAATATAAACTCTTACAACCTTCCTGCTCTGAACCAAGATTTCTGCCAAAAGTTGATCTGGGTTTTTGGACTTCTGGGGCTGGCCTCCATGTATTGGGAAGGTAAGTTTCACACAGAATATAAATGTTTCTATTCTGTACGTTTTCAAAAGGTAAAAGGCTTAAGGTTTGTTTGACAAAAACCAACAAAAACACTGTTGCCTGCTGCGACAGAAAATGTGTGTTTCCTATTTTGTCTGTGTAGTGGCTCAATCGCTCTACTTTGGCATAGCCAATTCCACAATGGACAAGATTTTATCGGCCAATGAAATCCCAAGACTCCCGCCCTTCCTTGGGAGTTGCAGCCTGACAGAGGCGTCGGGGAGTACAGGTCTGCCTCCCGTACTTCACGTGTGTTTTCTTTTTTCAAAGAAGCAATTCTTCCACTTGAGCAGATGCCAGTTCCAACGGAGAGCTCGCCTGGGGCTTTTCTGGCTCCAGAGAGCTGAACTGAGTCATTGTTAGCAGTGAATTAGTAAGGTTTTATGCTAAACATGTGTTACTAACTCAAAGCATGCCCCTCCCTCAGTGTACCTGGAATATTTCTGCAAGCTCTCTCCACAGGGGCACCTAGTGTGGGGTGATGCCTGGGACCCCGAGAGCAGGCGGGGTACAGATGGAGTGGCTCTCCCTGCAGGTGTCCTCGCAGGGACATATGTGGGCACACACTTTCTGCTCTTCAGCCTCCTCTAGTAAACTCCTACTTATCTTCCATGACCAGATTAAAAGCTCAAAGTCAGAACACTTACAGCCTTTAATGGGGTGAGTGTATGTCCATATGTACTTATGGCCCGGGACCAAGCCATTTCCCCAGTGCAGTGCCGGACCTGAAACTGTCCCCAGGAAAAGCTTGCTGAATGACGAAGGACAGAATGAGCAAGTGAATAAACAAAAGCATAACTGATACCCCTGCGGGACACTCCACAGCTCACGCTCTGGTGAAGACACTGAGCAACCTAACCAACCTCCCCTAACCTCACCACTTCCTGTCGTGGTGAGGCTTGCCCTCCATTTTAGGCCAGACTCTTGACTTAATCCTCCTGCTGCATGAGAACTTACAGTGGCAGCATCACCACCAGGAGGAAGACAAAAGCATTAGATGCCCCCCAGGCTACCGAGCTAGAGATGCAGAGAGTCCAGCGGCATTGTCCATACCCCTCAGTCAAACGCAGTCTGGCTCCACTGAATCCCCCTCTTGTTTTTAAACTGTGGTAAGATACACAGAACATGAAGTTTGCCATCTTAACCTCCTTCAAAGGTACAGGTCAGTCGTGATGAGTGCAGTCCCAGGGTTGTACAACCATCAACCCCACCCATCTCCAGACCCCCTTCCATCTCCCAAAACCGAAACTCTGCTCTCCTTAAACACTAGCTCTCCATGGAAACCACCATTTCATTTTCTGTCTCCGTGATTTTTAACTACTCTAAGTACCTCTGGTAAGTAAAATCACATGGTATTTATCCTTTTGTAACTGGCTTATTTCACTTAGCATAAGGTCCTTAAAGTTCATCCATATTATAGGAACCATTCCTTCCCCCTTTCTGCGCGGGATGGAGGCAGTGCCTCCCTCTCCCAGCTGACCCTCTCCTCCAGCATCCTGTCTCAAACTGGAAGGAAGCCTGACTGGCTTTTTTGGATGGCTGAATTGTTCCTCATTACGCTGTGAGCTAAACTATGCTTATAAAAATGGGATTTTACTATATAACCATGGAAAATACAAGCTTAAGCAAATAGGCACTTTCCCCATTCGTGTTAGAAGGTCAAGTTGGTTAAGAGAGAAAAGGCTGGGCAGATCAGCTGGTGGCCCAATTAGAAAGCTCAGAGACTTCCAAGCCCATGTTTTCACTCTCCCAAATGAGGAAAAGCAGCAGCTAAAGCTGTGTGTAGCCCGAGGGTCTGGGAACAACGCACAGGCCATCTGGACTTGCCTCTAATAGAAGTCTGGGCGTTTTAGTCCCTGAAGCCCCAGGACCGAGAAGATGCACAGAGGAACCGTGTATTTCCACAGTCTCCAGGTGCCACCGTGGCCCACCCAGCCACTTGGGGGCCCAGCTGGGAAGGACTGCAGATGGTGGGTGAGACCAGAAGCCTCCCAGTCACATTCCCGAGTATGCTGTATCTTCTCTCTTGTCTACCTTATGGGAGCCCTTTGCTTTCTCCTAGCGGAGGGCGGTAAAAACTCCCCAGAGCCTGCACACACCGCTCCTCTGATGTGGCCTGTGAGCTGTGAACCAAAGGCAGTCTCACCAAGGGCTGAGCACAGATGGACGAGCTGGTGGAGAAATGCCCATTCACCCCCAACCTCTTCCAGGCTCCAAGTGGCCAGCACAGCCATGCCTGGATCTCTGAGTTATCACGACATTCACACTCTGGGGCAGATGACAGCGAGATGGGGGAGTCAGCAGGTAGGTGCTGGTGCAATGGTCTGACCCAGCTTGGTCGTGGAGTGACTCATGGGGGAGACATAACTGAGCACAGGCCTCTGAGATCCGGGACCTTGTTCACCACCTGGATTTGAGCTTGGACTGACATGCTGTGAGGAGCAAATGCCAGGGGAAGGAGGGAAGTAGGGAAGCAGCAGGCATGAAAGGGACACCATTCAGGGGAGACCTACCAGGCCTGTGCTCCCCTGGCGAAGAGGCCCAGAGAAGGGACGTGAGGAAGGACCGGAGCCCTGGCACCTTTCAGCCCAAGTCGTCTGACTGTATCTCTCTCCTGAAACAAGCTGAGCCTCCGTTCTTGTTCTCCTCAACCAAATCCACAAATTAAATCACGCTGAACTAATATCCCTAATATCCAAAAAATCCATCACCAAAAGTTCAGTTGTTGCTTGAAAATCGTTCCCCAAGGGAGTGGGTGTGTTTAAAAGTACTTCATAAATTATCTAAAAGGAAATCAGAATCATTCTAATTCTTAGAAAAGCCCCACACAGACAGCGGGACCCATATGATCTCACACTGTGTGCGCGTGTGTGCGCCCATAGAAGTTTCATCCCAGCCCCAGTCCAGTTGGTCAGCATTTCAAGGAGAAATCTGACCCTCCCCATGGCCGTTCCCTTTCCCTCCTCCCCATGCTGAATTTTCGCTGGCCAAATTTGCAGGATCTTTTTTTTCTATGCTTGTTTTCTTGATAAACAGTCCTTGCACTGTGTTTGAATGTTTTAATAGTTTCATTGCTTCATAGTTTCTGGGAAAACACTGCCATTGGGGGGGAACCTGAAAAATGAAGCTGGAAATAATTGCGGAGGGAATAAGGAGGTGGTTTAATTCTTACTCCTTGAATTCGAGGAAAATGGGGACATGGTACAGTCCTGTGCATGGTGAGTGCCCGGCAGCCGGCCCGGCACACAATGGACTTGTCATAGGGTCACCAGCTCCCTTGGTGGGAAGGACGGCGAGAGACAGCAGCCACCCAGGCCCTGTGAAGCGTGCAGCCACAGACAACCAGCGGGATGAGCCCAGCCCAGCATTCAAACCAGGTTCTGGCCAGAAGGTCCAAACTGAAGGCCATGTTTTTATCAAAGAACTTGCTAAATTACCAGAGACTGCTTTGCTCCCCTTTCCAGAGTGGATTCTGGGACTCAGGAGGGAAAGTCACACGTAGAAGCCCTAGGACACACTGGGGAGGACCAGCGTCTGAGAGGCGGGTGGCTGGGCCTCGGCCCTGCCTCTGTCCCTTACCAGACGTGTCACTGGGCCCCGCGGTCCCACTGCTTGACCCAGTTCCTTCACCCGACAACAAGAGGAACAATGTGTGTCTTTGGGAGCATGCAGGCAGTCGTGGAGAAAATGTATCTGAACAGTGAGGACTTAGAACTGAACAGCTGGACAGACGAGGTACTGAGTCAGGGGGTAGCAATGGCCTCACATACCCAGGGACTCCCAGAGGCTGAGGCTTCCCGACAAAGCGGACACACTTTGAGTTGTGGGGAGCAAACAGCTCACGACCATGAACCCAAACATGCTTTCCGTGGCTACACCAGAGTCCCCTAGATGTGGACATGCCTCATCATCGGCCTGTGTTTTGTTTCATGCACATTTCCTTCATTTACATCTGTGAAGACCCAGCGGGTGCTTAAGGAGGAGGCTGGGATGCACAGACTTGGGCACAGTCATCCCCGGTGCAGAGAGCAGAATTAGAGCAGGGCCGAGGCTGCAGAGAAGCACTTCGAGCTGTGTGACAAGAGGAGACATCTCGCAGGGACTCCGACACAGGAGATAGGAATACCACAGCCCTGCGCATGCCCACACAGTGCTGAGCAGCAAGAGGGATGGGTGGCTTTGCATACACTGAGTATGTGACCAACCACGGTCCTCCAATCCCAAAGCTCTGTCGCTGAAACTTCTCTTAACCCCTAAACTGATGCTCAGTTTTGGAATGTTTCCTCTTATCTTTATGGGTCTGACAGGAAGAAGGAAAGAATATTGAAAACCAGGGCATTTTAAATGACCTACTCAGCCTAAGTTTTTTTTTTTCAGTCTCCCTCTAGAAGATTCTATCTCTCTAGGTTTGTCTAATGGGTCTGATTTGTTCAATTCCTGTCCCCGCACCCAGAATGTTATGTGGGTGTTTACAGAGTCTCAGTGTGATGGGCTCATTAGAGAAGGGACGGGGTCTGTCTTACCCGCTGCTGCTCTTCCGGGGCCCAGTACAGCTGCAGACACATCACTGATGCTCAGTAAATGTGTGTAGTTTGGGAACATGGGCACTTGGGGTTCGCTCATCTCTCTAGGTCTTGGAACACGAAGGAGACACTGATGTGGGAGACCCTGCCCAAGCCTCCAGGTAGATCTGGAATGTGACAAGTAATGTCTTTCCACCTTCGCGTCTTACCTCTCTTTAGGGAAACTGGAATATTTCCACTTTCTGTCTGGGTTCCTGCTGACACCTAGCTTGGAATCCCAGCTTCAGCACACGCATCGGGTGAGGAGGCTGCCCTGGAGGATCTGAGAAGCTCAACTCTGGAAGGCCTGGGCCCAGGCAGACTGATAACCTTGGCAAATCGGCTTATGTTTCTGTGCCAAGGGGCATCCAGGTTAAGGCCTGCTATAAAAATGCTCTTTTACCCACATTCACTTCAGCTGCTGATGTAGTGATACTAGGCTTATTTCTGCAGATTAAACAGAGGATCTGGAACATCCACCCTGCCTCTCAGGGGTTAGGTGCGGTGATGGGTAATGGTTCAAAACCTTCAATCAGGGTAGGGAAAGACATCTATGATGGAGGCTTGCTGCTCCTATGTGTTCCACCTTCACATTCCTCAAATTCTGTGAATGCAGTATTATCATGTCTATTTTACAGATGTGTGATATAGATTCAGAAAACTTGGTAACTGGACCTGCCTAGAACTTGATGCAAGATTGGAGGCTCTCTGCCTTTGCCTGCAATTGGGAAGTCATGATTTTCCAAATCCCATTTCCGGAAGAAGTACTCAATGGGAATTTCATGAACACTTCGGCCCAAACACAGCCCAAGAATAGTCCAGCAGCCAAAAAGCAGCAGAGCACACATTGCCTTGGTCTGTGACATTTCTATGGGACTAGACTAGAAATCAGAAGATAAACAGATGGCTACTCTCTCTGAATTTCTGTTTCTGTGACCTTAAATAGTCCCTTCCTCTCTTGGCACCTTAGTTACCTCAGTTTTCATGTGATGTGTGTCTTTCTTCCTAACACCCTCACCTGAAAATCAGGAAGCTGGGCTCCCAGAAGTGAAAACAATTGTCCAGGCATATTTACAATCATATTTTGAGTCCTGGCCTGACCAACTGCCCATCTATGCTCGCTTCCATACACCAATGTTCATTCATCCTCAATAAGGAGGATTGTGTCATCATTCGGAAAGAGCCACCATGCAGACTGCCAGAGAGAACAAACTCACCTTATGTTTCCCTTCTCAAAAATTATAGCTTAGTCTTAAAATAACTATGTATGTTCCTTTTATCCCTGAATGCTTTGAATCTCATCACCTGCTCTCAGAACCCTTAGAACCATATCTTTGTGATGGCCATGGACATGGCTTGGAAACAGAATTTCCAAGGAAATACCTTGTGTGCCTAACCTAGCAGGTAGGCAGACAGAGCCTCCACAAAGATTGGGAGCAGATAGAACTTGCCATCTCTTCCACCCCATAGCAGTCCATGATTCAATGACTTAGAGTCACCAGTAAAGTTGGATTTACATTCCCAATGACAATAAAATTTCACCAGTGGGGTCACAGTGCACGTGAAGTACATAGATGCACTTACCCCTGTTGTTCAAACTTCATAAAGGGACCAAAAATGAAGCAATGTCAAAGCAATGCACTTGGGCTTGAGTGCATTTGCTTCTGGCTTGTTGACTCTTTAAGGTTTTTGCTTTTCTTTAGAAAGAACAAGAAAATGTTATTCTAGTATCTCTCAGGACAATACAATCACACATCAGCTCTAGGCTCTGTTGGTTACCTTGGCAAGTTTCTGATATTTCCTTTGGCATCTCCATTACTGAATTAGGAATGGACCAACTGAGATCCATTTTTGGATCAACGAAGATATGGGAGAACTGAGACAGAATCGATCCAGGTGGTGCAATAAATGGAAAGAGCCTTGAACGAAGAGGACAATCTCTTCCAATAAAATTCTACTTTGAAGTGATCAACAGGTTGAGCTGATTTTTATTTTTCCTAATGTGTGTTCACCATTTGCACTTTCCCTTAAATGAAACTTCTTGTTATACTTCTTAACCTTTTATCTAGGTGTGACTCCTTAGAGTTTCTACAGATTTGGAGAAGATTTTAAGAGATTTCATCTGTTATACTTGCCACAACTCTTTCTTTTAATTTTAATTTTGTTAGTGTTCATGGGACAGAAGCTTCAAAAGTCCTTCATCCTGAAATTTTTGTAAATATATAACTTCTTTACAGTTTTTTACATTGCTTTAACCCTTGGAAAATCCTCATTCCTATAGTCTTCGATTATATCATATTTTGTAATTTAATTTTATTTTTTATTCTTTTATCTAAGTTGACTTTATTTTACTGTATGATATGAAGTATGAATCTAAATTATTTTTCTCCATATTGTAACAACTTACCCCCAAGTCCCCCTTTTTTTAATGTACATTCTTCATTGTTTTAGGTAGTTATTCCTTCTATTAAATTTGTATCTAAAGAGAGTCATCATTTTAGATTCCTTGCCTGTTCTTTGGGTTCACATTATATTTTTTAAAAATATATTCTAATTTCAAAGAAATTCGGTTAAACATTCTTGCATCATATTAGCTTCAGAATATCATTTGAAACCTCATAAAATTTATTTCCCATACTACTTATAGTATAATTTTATTAACCTTAAACAATACATGGTTATCTTTCCCTTAGTTAATCAGAATACATATTTATGTTCAAAGATATTTATAATAGTGTTATTTTTAACATGAGATTCAATTTACCTAAATTTCAAAGAGTAGTATGACAAATTATACTCTAAATATTAAGCATCATAACACCATTAAAATATTATAAAATAACATGTAATGGCATGGACACTCTTCTTATTGTAAGCTTAAGTAAAAATGACAGAATACATTGTTCTTTATATACAATGATCCCAACTATAAAATAATGCATTTATACTCATTCATTCATTTAACATTAGAGGGTTGAGGTTACAGCAGTTGACAAAACACACACTAACCGCTGCCCTCATGGGACACCCTCATGGGATTTCCCAGTGTGCTGAGAGCCAGTGGTGTGCTGGAGCTGGTTTGAACCAGTTTGCAAGAGCAAATTGTGAAAGACTCAGGAATTTGCAAGCCGGTTGTTCAACACAGCCATCCTCACAATTGGCCTTAGCGGGGGCACTTACACCTCTGGCAGACAGTGTACATGCAACCCCCAACCCACCCTGCCTTGTGGAGACATTAGTTGTTACTGTTACCCATTTACTAGAACCCCATGGGCTGTTGTGGGGGAGGGGGGCATCAAACAATGAAAAAGACAATATAAGTCAAAGATTTAAATCATAAATCAAATTGTAACTGGTACCAAAGAGAAAAATTAAAGCAGTGAAATGAGACAGGGGAATTCGGGTTGGAGGAGGTGTGGCATTTTGGGTTAAGTCATCAGGGAAGAACTCACTGAGAAGGTGACATTTAAGTAAAGACCTGAAGGGGATGAGAAAGGTAGGCCTGGATGAGCACGAATCTTGCGGGCAGATGGCTCCGAAACAGATGTTACAGATTGGCCAAGCTACATGTGCCCGTTTTCTGAGCAGACAGAGACGCAGAGAGTGGGGGGAAGCAGAAGATTCTGCTGGACTGACCAGTGCCAACTAGAGTGAGAATTTGGGATTTAAATCAAATGGTCTGTGGTTCAGAGATTATAAGAATATGGAGTGAAACCAAGAAACTACAGCAGAGGTTTAGCAGGGGAATTGCATCCACATGGGGGCGGGGGGGTTTGTCTCTCTGGGTGGATTTCATTTCATCCCTGGAGACTCAGGCACCAGGTTTGAGCAGCAGACCGTGGACTCCCTTTGCAAATCAGCGAGAGGGTAGAGAGGGTGAAGAAGGATTTTCAGTCATTCAGAGCCTGGGAAGATTTCAGTTCATCACTGAGGAATTTACAGACACTTCGATAAGAGTTGGGGCAGCAATGAGTTCCCTCAGCTTGTTTCTAGATTAACAATAACGCCAACAAATCCAGCACTCCATACTCCTCCTCATCACAGCTATATCCACGCAAGTGTGGGGGTGTGGGGGGTGGGGAGATGACAGTGACAAAAATAAAAAATGATTTGCAAAGCACAGTTTGTCACTCTACCTTTTTGATTTCAGACGAGGAAATCCATGGCCAATCAAGTTCTGGGTGACAGGAACCTGGGAAAGATATATTAAAACATTAAGAGAGCCAAGTGTCAAAATATGTCGTTATCAGGAATGGACATAAGGTAACGCTCTTGACTGTTAAACAAACATAAGGAAAACAGAAACTCCCAGAGGGCAGTGTGGCCTGGCAGGTTTGGAAGGCCATCCACCAGTGTTTCTCCTCATTCTACCTGCTCAGCTAATTCGTACCACTATATCTGCACAAGACTATTCCAGATCAACCTCTCTTGATTTGTTGACTTCAGCCTTTTGTTCTGGGGTCCAGTTTCCACTTTTGTTCTTTCTTCTCTGATGGCTGATGGGGTCTCTGGTTTTCTCCTGGCTTCCCTAGAGGGCTCCTGATGTCCCCTGGTCATGGAACCTGGGGTCTTTTCACATGGCCCTTGTGAACCTCGGTTCCCACTCCTGTGCTGGAGCCTCTCAGGGGATGGAAATTATTCTCTAAGTTCCAGCTGTGGTTCAGCCTCAGAAATGTGGTTGTTTCTCAAGATGCTCTGCTTTGCTTTTCCTTTAAGTTGCAAAATACTTTCTTGGGCCCAAGGGTTCTGTGCTGTGCTTTGAGCTTACTTTGTTTGTTTCTCAAAATTGTTGTTCCTAGGTTTTCTTTTTTCTTCTTCTTTTTTTACTTTTCAGTGTTTTTCTTGGTGTCTCCTGGACCTTTGACATCTGACTTCTTGCTTCGTGTGGGTTTCTCATGCGTGGTGCCAGGAAAGATAAGAGCTATCATGAAACTATTTTCTGACTATTAATCTTTGTGGCGTTTCACTTTACAATATTGGGCGAAGCATTTTAAATTACAATGAAATGATGTAGAGTGACTCGCTTATAGCAGGCACTCCACACACATTTGCAGAATGTTAGAGTGGCTTTTGTTTTTTAAGTGCTTATCTATTTTGAGAGAGAGAGAACGCATGCAAGTGGGGGAGGGGCAGAGAGAGAAGGAAAAAGAGAGAATCCCAAGCAGGCTCTGTGCTAACAGCACAGAGACCAACACAGGGCTCGATCTCATAAACTGTGAGATCACGACCTGAGCCAAGATTGAGAGTTGGATGCTTAACCAACTGAGCCACCCAGGTTCCCCTGTGAGAGTGTTTTGTAAGCTTCAAGATGAGTTTAAGATTTTGGCCAGTCCAAAGCATGCCTCACCTCTCTGCCGTGGTTACCAATGCACTTGCCTGCCTCACCCAGTGAAGCCGAGAGCCTGTCAGAAGCAGAGAAGCAATCTTTGCTCCTCACGAAAGCTCCTGCACTCAAAACTGAGCCAGGGAGAAGCCATAAAAGTATTAATGTCCATAGCAACTCTATAATAAAGGATCAGTAATATATAGTCCTTGAGAGAGTCCATAATATCTGAGCCACAAAATTAAGTTAATATTTTTCCGAGTAGGTCAACTTATTCCTTTTTTTTATTATTATTTTCTTCTGCCAGGTGAAGCATTTATGGTCTTACTCTTTATGGAGCATTGCCACTGAGATTTTCATTTAAGTATTTTATTTCCAAGGAAAAGAATGATAAACATCCCAAGGTGAAAAGACCTAGCCGTATTTTATAAATTTGCATAATGGTCCATTTCCAGAAGCTGGTAGGTTGATTACCAAAAAAACCCACCAAGGGAAAAAGTGCCATTTGGATTTGTTTGCACAATATTCAACACAAATCCATCTTACCCAGCAGCTATAAAATTATCCCATTTTCTATGGAAACATATTTTTCTAGCCACCGTAATCGCTGCTTCTAAATCACATCATTATATTTATTCAGTGAAACTACTTTGGTTATTAAAATGACATAAAACATTCTGAACAACATTGAAACCCGGGCATAGAGGGAGTTACAGGAAACGAGGAGAATAATTGGCTCCAAAGTTTACTTGTCTTACAAATATTTTTTCTTCCTCCATCACTTCACATTTTCTCCTTGACATTACTTGATTGAACTCATGCAGATTCTAGTCCTCCGAGGAAACAACCCGCTTGGGCAGTGTGAACTCTGGAAGGTCACATCTTTTGGAGTTATCTGCCGCCAAAAGAATGGCTTCCATTTATTTTTCAAGTTGAAAAAGTTTATTTTTTTCCTGTTCATGAAATTCAAAAATGCCCGGAGTAATTTAACTCAGATTGACCAAACAGAAAAAGCACGTTTTAAGCTGTGAGGGGACCTGGAATGTCTGGGTCTGGAAGGAGAGTTATTTGGAACTTTCCTTTGGAAGCCAGGCTGCCAAATGATGGATTTTTGTCTCAAAACCTGAGCCCTGCTTTTTTACTGCAATTTGTAAGGCCAGGAGCCTCAAGGTTAGAAAGGCCAGAATTCTCCCAGAATGGATAACTAAGGTAGGCAGCAAGAAGGCTAGACCAGTGGTTTCCAAAACTTTCTGTTTGGACAACTCTATCGGTCTAATAAAAGAAGAACTCGGAAGCTATGACCCCAATTCTCATGTAACAGGATGTCATGGTTGAAGTTGTCAGGGTTCACAACGGATATGAAATTGCAAACTGAAACACCACCACCAGAATTTACAAAGGAAGTTTTGAGAAGTGGCTCCATTCTGAACCAGAGACTGACCCCCAATTAAAGGTCTCCAAGAGGGGCGCCTGGGTGGCTCAGTCGGTTAAGTGTCCAAATTCAGCTCAGGTCATGATCTTGTGGTTCGTGGGTTCGAGTCCCACATCGGGCTCTGTGCTGACAGCTCAGAGCCTGGAGCCTCCTTCAGATTCTGTCTCTCTCTCTCTCTTGCCCCTCCCCCACTTGTCCTGTCTCTCAAAAATAAATAAATGTAAAAAAAAAAAAAAAAAAACTTAAAAAAAAAAAAGGTCTCTAAGAGTGGGGAAGAGACAAGGGTGCTAAGTGTATGTCATCGGAGACAGCTAGGGGCTCCACTGGGGAGGGGCTGCTCCTGACCTCAGCCTCGAAAGGCTTCCCAAAGTTGGGAGGCTTTTGGACCTGCTATCAGAGTCGCCCCTGAGACGCCTAGAGCAAACAGGGAACAAGATGAATAAAACTTGGGGAAGGTCAGCCCACTCCCTCGGATCTCCAGTGCCAGAAGCCATGATGCTTCTAGAGACCAGTTGTGGATCACTGAGGAGAAAGAGACAGAGTAGCAGGTGTAGGTTCTGTCCAAAGGGCCACCTGGAAAGACAGAGGGACCAGCAGTAAGAATCTCCTGAGTCCTAGGTACTGGAGGTACTGGAGGCAGCCACCTGGAATAAAGGAGCATCTGTCCTAGTGAGAGACCTTCCCAGTCAGGACTCCCTGAAACTCTCAATGACGCCAACAAAAGAAAAATCCTCTTTTTACCACTTTCCAGGCTCAGAGAGAATAAAGCCCCTGGCTAGGAGGCCGCTGCCCCATGCCTGATCTCTCCTTTGTCCTTCTCTCTGCTCCTTCGAAACACCACCTACAAAGTGGGAAAGACCACGGAAGCTGACCACTCTTCTCCCCGAAACAAGCCCCAGTATAGGAGGGATCAGGAACTTTGACTTCTAATCAAGATCAAAGCTTTTAAATAATATCCTCAGCTGATTGGTTGCTGAATTGAGCTGTGTTTTCAGATCAGAGCTTCTCTGTGGCCTAAAGCAGGGCGGTACTCGGCAGGTGCACACCAGCACAACCAGGCCGACTGCTACGTAGCTGCTACCCCGCCCCAGCTCCCCTCCGGGACCTCAAGTTTACATCACAGAACCTGTAAATCCTTAACCACGTGCAAAGAAATGGCTAAATCCTGATGTGCTAGAAGCGATAACATGAGGGAGGAAGCAGCTGAGTGCCCTGTGCCAAGGCCCCTGCTCAGGCATTGGTGACACCTCTCTGACGGAAGGACCCCGCGTAGTACCAGGCCCAATGTTTTCCTTCCCTAGAGCAACGCAGATCGATAAGTTATCCTGAGCGTTCGGGGGTGCGTGCACCACCACTACTGGAAGCCACAACAGATGCCAGAAACCACAATGGGATGTGGCGGAGCTTAGCAAGGCCTGGCATTTATCTGCAGATATCCCGGCCCCCCGCTGCGGCTCCCCACACCTGGACCCCAGTACAGACACCTGTCCTTTGCAGTTTCCAGGATCATCTTTGGGAGCATTCCCTGCCTTTCGAGGGCACCCTACCCCCTAACCATGCCACAGTGGTCATCTATTCCTCAGATGCGCACTGCACTCACCACCACCCCCACCCCGCCCCATGTCATGCCCTTTTTGCCTTATTCCTCATGGGTCCCTGGTCCCTCCAGGCTGCAGCTCGAAGGTATCAGAGACCCCCGCTTGGCTTACCATCCCTGGCACTTTAGACACATGACACAGGACAGCCCAGAATGAAACCTGATTTACACCGATAACAGACATTTGGACACCAGGTCCCCCAGGGGCGTGGACAGGTCCCCTTTCCTTCTGTTCCAAGCCCCCCACTCAGCTCTCAGTCTTGGCAGGAACCTCACAGCTACATTCTAGTGAAAGTGGGGCCTCCGGGAAAATCTGTCCCACCAGGACGTGCTTTGAAAGCAGACCTTCTAGATTGGGATCGCATCAGCACTGGAAGAAAAGCATCGGGGCACTGTTATTCTGGCTCCTGGATACATTTGAGAAGGAATTCCCACAGTTTATATCTAATGAATTTTTATCAATCTGGAGGACAGAGGTCTGCAAAGCCAGGTTTTGAGGACTTTGGTGGTAAGATAGAAACTTTCCCAAAAAATTCTTCCCTTCGTTGTGTTTGTGATGTTGTGGATAAGATCTCAATGTCTCCAAACTCAGAGTTATGATTAAAAACGCTTCGAACACTGGGTGTTATATGGAAACCGATGTGAAAATAAATTATTTAAAAAATAAATAAACAAAAATAAAAAATAAAAACACTTCGAGGTTACCATTTTCCTTTGGAACAATCTCAACATCTGCTCGCCAAAGTGTGGAGTTCTTATAAATTTCTGAAGAATTATCTTGTTTCGTTGTTTTGCTAACATTGTCTTTCCAAACTAATTGCATTTATCTTTTCTCTTCACGTCTTTTAGATAAATAGTAGGACACGAATTTCGTCATTAAATACATCAAGAAATACCTTAAAACAAAATGACCCTCAGGACACAAATACATGAAGTCCAAATTCTTGAGAGAAGACGTTGATAAACTGAAAACAGGATTTCTCAGTATATAGTAATATAACCTATTCAACAATTTGATCCGGAAATGAAGGACTTTAACATAATAACAATGAATATGAAAACAGCTCATTTATTACACACTCAGGAGCAGACAGACATGAAGTTGGACACTTCGAATACGGTATCTTGTTTCATCCTCACTGCGGCACTAAGTTGGAGGTGCTATTTTTAGGCCCATTACACAGTTGAGGACAGATGAGGCTCAGAGAGGCTAAGTGACTTGCGCAAAGTCACAGAGCTAGTAAATAGTGACTCTAGTGATTTCGACTTTGACAATGTAACTCTTGTTGTCTTCACTCACATATTTGTCTCACATATGACACTCCTCCCACGTGTTGTGGTTTGCATCCTTTCCCCGACATAAGTGGAGAGACCTTTACCTCAGGACACGCTGAGTCATTATTGCTCCTACTATAATTACTGGCACTTATATGTGACTTAAAAACTGGATTTTCAAAAAAGAAACAAAACATGCTCACAATTTTTAAAAATGACACATATTCTTTCATTATTGGATGCAAAACTTAGATAATTCCCCTTAGATCAAACTTATTAAAAACTTTTCTGATCATATTTATCCTTATTATTGCTTTGCTGATTGACTCGTTAGTTTCTCTCCCATGGCTATGCATTTATTTTTTCTGATTATAATTCTATGAGTTTTGACATACAGATTTTGAAATTATGTTGTTAGTGGCATTTAGGTTGAGAACAATTCTATCTTGCTGAAAAATACAGATTTTATTATTAAGTAATAAATGGCTTAATTTCTAAAATGCTTTACCCGTTACCTAATGTTAATATTGCTATAATCACTTTTTGTGTGCTAGTATTTCCATGGTATATTTTTGCATCTCTTTCTTTTAATTTTTTCTTTGTCATTTTATTTTTTTATGCAAGTATAATTAACATACAGTGTTATGTTAGTTTCAAATGTACAATATAATGATTCAACAATTCTATACATTTGTCAGTGCTCATCAAGATAAGTGTTTTCTTAATCCCCTTTTTCTATTTCCCCCAACTCCCCACCTCTCTGGCAACTACCAGGTTTTTTCTCTATATTTAGGATCTGGTTTTTGGTTTGTCTCTTTTTTTTCTTTGTTAATTTGTTTTGTTTCTTGAAATCCACATGAATGAAATTAACATCAAACTTAAAATGGATTAAAGGCCTAAATGTGAGAGATGAAACCATAAAATTTCTAGAATAAAATAAGCAGTCATTTATTTGACATCAACCATAGAAATATTTTTCTAGATGTGTCCTCTGGCAAGGGAAATAAAAGAAAAATTAAACTGTTGACACTATCCCAAAATAAAAAGCTTTTGCACAGCACAAGAAATCATCAACAAAAGAAAAAGGCCACCTACAGAATGGAAGAAGATATTTGCAAATGACATATCTGATAAGGGGCTAATATCCAAAACATATAAAGAACATATACAACTCAACACCAAAAAAGCAAGTAATCCAATTAAAAATGGGCTGGAGGACCTGAATAGACGTTTTTTTCCAAAGATGCCATACTGACGGCCAACAGACACATGAAAAGGCTAAGGGAACATCACTCGTCATCAGGGAAATGTAAATCAAAACTACGATGAGATATCAACTCACTCCTACCAAGATAGCTAAAATCAAAGACACAAGAAATAACAAGTGCTGTTATTTCTGATTATAATTCTATGAGTTTTGACATACAGATTTTGAAATTATGTTGTTAGTGGCATTTAGGTTGAGAATAATTCTATCTTGCTGAAAAATACAGCTGGTGAGGCTGTGGGGGAAAAGGAACGCTCGCGCACAGTTGGTGGGAATGCAAACTGGTGCAGCCACTGTAGAAAATAGTATGGAGGGTTCCTCAAAGAGTTTAAAATAGAATTGTTATATGATCCAGTATATATCCACTACTGGATACGTACCCAAAGAAAATGAAAACACTAATTCAAAAAGATATATGCACCTCTGCGTTCTCTGTGTTTACTGCAGCAATATTCATAATAGCCAACAAAAGGAAGAAGTCCAAGTGCCCATGAATAGATAAACGGATAAAGAAGATGTATATATAAATGAAATCTTGCCATTTGCATCAATGTGGATGGACCTGGAGGGTATAATGCTAAGTGAAAGAAGTCGGTCAGAGAAAACACCATTTGCCATTTTATTTTGGATAGAAGTTCAGGGCTAAGTTTTGTTTGATTTCTTGGTTATAATCAAATATAAAAATCCCTCAATTTATAATGCAAATTTAGAGATTATACTGCAATTACTCCTATTGGCACTTAATTTTACCATCTTATTTGGTGTTTTTTCTTTACTGGGTTTTTTATTCACTGTTTCTTTGTTTCTTTCTATCTTCTGTAAAATTGATTAGGTTTCATTCATTTGCTTTTCCTTCTAATAGTTTTGAAGTTTGTATACTATTTCCATTTTTGTAGCTGCCCTCAAATTTTTATTTTATATACTTAAGTTAATAAATATAAAATTAATCGCTATTTTTACCTACCTCTTGAACAACACAAAGATATTGGAACACATCTCTTCTTTCTTTCTTTTTATTTTTTTTAAGTTTATTTATTTATTTTGACAGAGAGAGCAAGCAGGGGAGGGGCAGAGAGAGAGGGAGAGAGAGAATCCCAAGCAGGCTCCACACTGTGCAGAGCCTGATGCAGGGCTCAAATTCATGAACCGTGAGATCATGACCTGAGCCGAAACCAAGAGTCAGACACTTAACTGACTGAACCACCAAGCATGCCCCAGGACTCATCACTTCTGATTCTACCCTTCCGTCTGCCATGTTATTGCTTTTTAGTAATTTCTATTTTGTACCTTATCCTTAAGTCTTCCAAAATTACTGGGTTGTTCTTTTTTTTTTTTTTCCAGTCAATAGTCTTTCAATTTCCCAATATTTTTGCCACCATTTTTTTAGTCACTATCATTCCTGGCAACTGACTTTTATCTCAGGTTTAATATCCACCTTATTACAGCCTGTCTTTTAGTAGTTAATTTATTGATGACTTTCTGGGGGAGAAACTTTCTTAGTCCCTGTTTTCCTGAAAATGTCATTACTCCTTTGTTTCAGCATTAAGTGTTACAGTAAAGAATCTTTTGCCAATATACCGTCTTTGGGGGAAAAATTTCTGTCTCTTTCCTATTTTCCAATTTTAATGGATCTAGTCTGGTTCTATTTTTATGCATTCTTCTCAGAACTCCTGTGCCTCCTAGAAATGAAAATGTATGTTTTTATGGAAATCTGGAAGATTCTCAGCCATCATCTCTTAAATATTGTTAGTCCTTCATTTACTTTATTTTCTCCTGGAACTCACATTTCAAGGAATCAGTTCAGCCTACCTTTCATGTCTCTTAGCTGATCTTTTTATCTTTTCCTTCTTGCACTGAATTCTTTTTGACTTCCTCAGAACTACCTTCCAATTTACTAATTCTTCAGCTGTGTACCTAATCTGTGCTTTATCCTGCCCATTGAATCCTTATTTTCAATGATGATTTTTTTCATCTAAACAACTTCTTCATGTGGTACCTGGGTGGCTCAGTTGGTTAAGCATCTGCCTCTTGATTTCAGCTCAGGTCATGATTTCATGGTATGTGAGACCTAGCCCTGTACTGGGCTCTATGCTAACAGCATAGAAACTGCTTAGGATTCTCTCTCTCTCAAAATAAATAAACTTAAAAAAAAAAAAAAAAAAAGAACTTCTTCATTGCTCTCTAACACTTTCCACACTGGCTAATCTTTTTATTGTGGTGTTAATTCATTCCCTTACCTCTTCGATACGTTGAAATATACTCATATCATTGTTCTTTTCAGATGAATATACTCTTACCATTTCTGCAGGTGCTAATTCTACTTTGTTTGTGGACTCTGTTTCATCGTGGCTCATTTTCTTGGGTGGTTGGTTTATACTTTTCATTGTCAGCTCATCTTCAGTGAGGGTGTTTTTCTGTGGGAGTCCCCTGACCCTTGGGCTGTGAAAGTTTCCCTACAGCAATAATTTCACATTTGCTTTTGCTAAAAATGTAGGACTTTAATGGTCCTGAACTGTTATTTTTATTTCTCCATTTGGAATTCCCACACGAGGCTGGTGGTACAAATCTGGATTGCGCATCTGTGTGTACATAGACCTGGCATTTCAATTTTTCATGGATGACTTTCCTCTCTCCCCTTCCCTAGACAGCAAACTTTTTATAGATTTCTTGAGTATATCAGTTTCTGTTAAATGGAAGGGACAGCTCTTTGAGGCTCTAGACTTTATGCAGGGGCCTCACTTCTAGCTGCCTCCTCTCAGTAGAGTCCAATATCCTATCTCCCATCCTACACCAGGGTGAGACCCCCAGCCTCTGCCCCAAATCCTCATTTGACACCTGGAGATTTCACTTTTTCCTTTTTTGTCTACAGTTAACTAAGCATCAAAAATAATTTTCATTCTATCTTATGAAATATAAGGTGCTCTTTGAAATTTCCCCACCAAGTATCCTCCACACACACACACACACACACACAGACACACACTCATATACAGTGCTGTTCCCTAACTCCTGCTGCGCCCCCCCCCACTCCAGTGTAGATACGTTTTCTCCAGCAAGCTTTCTCTGACCTCCCCCACTCTGGGGACAACAGGAAATATCCTTGCCACATATTCCCAGACCTCTATACTTATCCTATCAGATCATTTCTCCCCAATTCCTACAATAATCTATAAGACTTCTGAGAGCAGGATTAAGTCTTGTCCCCCATTTATACCCAGTAGCTGGGACAGAGCTTAGCTTGAGTTAAGATGCTCTTTACACATCCCGGGATCACCTCCCTCATACTGGATGCTGTCCCAGGTGATGTAGGTGTGCAGTGCCATTAGACAGACCCAGGGTCGTATTGGAAGAGCAGAACCGCTTCCCCTTATCCCCATGGCCCCATCTCAACCTCGGTTAGTGCATGTCCTGTAATAATTTGCTTTCAGGATTTTCTCATACACTGTGAGTTTCTTGGGTGTAGGTAAGAGAAGAAAGAGTCAACATTGGTTGAGTATTTCTGGTGTTCCTGGTCCTGTTCTAGACATTTTATATGTATTATCTCATCAACCCTCACGAAAACCCCAAGAGGTAGGTCTACTGACCCATTTTACAGAAAACAAAACTGAGTCTCTAAGTGGTTAAGGCTCTCATCCGAGGTCTCAGAACTAGTGAGGTGCCTCTTGGTCCAAATCTGATGAGTCTGGCCTCATCCATACTCTTCTTGCCTGCCTCAGTCTCCTGCTGTCCCAGCATCTGGGCCAACCAGGAACTATACATACTTGTAGAGCAGGGCGTAAGATGAGGGACCCAGATGCTGCTTAGAATGAGCATGGAGATACCATCTTGTTTTTCAGATGTGAACCCCCGGCAGCATCAGTGACTCCTGGGACCTAGTTGAAAACGCAAGTTCATAGGCGCCGCCTAGACCTCCTCAATCAGATCTGCCTTTTAACACAAACCTTATGTGATATATATCACATTTCATTCTTAGAAGGCTGACCTACAAGTCGTCTAAACTTTATACCTGAGGAACCTAGAGCCAAACGGGTGTGGACTGAGAAAGTGGCAGGTCTGGGGGTGGAATTCAGGGATATGCTTCTTTCTCCCACCATGGGGGACCTCTCATGGACACAAAAGGTTTCCCTCTCAAGGGATCCACAGCCAAATGTTAATTAACCTCAGTCTAGGGGCTGCTGAGTGGCTTAGTCGGTTAACGTCCAACTTCGGCCCAGGTCATGATCTCAAGGTTTGTTGAGTTTGAGCCCTGCGCCGGGCTCTGCGCTGACAGCTCAAAGCCCAGTTCAGATCCTCTGTCCCCCTCTTTTTGTCCCTCCCCCACTCTAATTTAACAAATTCTTTAAAAAAAAAAAAGCACCTCAGTCTGTTCCCATCCATAAGACTCCCCAAGCTGGTGTTCCTGGCCCCCCCTGAGGCCTTTCCTTATATTCCCAGCAAAGACATGCTTGTGCCTCACTCTGCCCAGACACTCACTGTAGGCAGAGAAAGTTCTGAAGAGAGTGTTGGATTAGGGACCCCATCTCTGGCCTTCCTTCTCGTGCGGCACTGGATCCCCAGGCTCTGGGTGTGGGGAGAGAGCCACATGCGAGCAGAAAGTGGCCCTACATTTTAGTCAGCTAGGCCTGCCCGAACAAAGTACACAAGCTGGGGGCTCTAACCAGACATTGGTTTCTCACGGTTCTGGCGGCTGGAAATCCAAGATCAAAATATCGGCAAGTTTGGTTTCTCTTGAGGGTTATTCCTCGGCTTGCAGGCCGAGGTGTCCTCGCCTGGCCTTTTCTCTGCACCCCCGCATCCCTGGTGGTTCCTCCTCTTCTTCTTTTTTTTAATTTTTTTTAATGTTTATTTATTTTTGAGAGACATAGAGGCACAGCGTGAACAGGGGAAGGGCAGAGAGAGAGGGAGACACAGAATCGGAAGCAGGCTCCAGGCTCTGAGCCGTCAGCACAGAGCCCGACGCGGGGTCCGAACTCACAGACCGCAAGATCATGACCTGAGCCGAAGTCGGCCGCCCAACCGACTGAGCCACCCAGGCACCCCTCCTCCTCTTCTTAAAAAGACACTAGTACTCCCGAATCAGGACCCACCTTGATGACCTCATCTAACCTTGATTTCTTCTTCTTTCTTTCTTTTTTTCTTTTTTGAGAGAGAGCACGTGAGCAGGGGAGGGGCAGAGAGAGAGGAGGACAGAGCATCCGAAGCCGACTCCGTGATGACAGGCTGACAGCAGCAAGCCTGATACAGGACTCAAGCTCATGAACCGTGAGATCATGACTTGGGCCAAAGTCAGATGCTTCACGGACTGAGCCACCCAGGTGCCCCTTAACGACCTCTTTAAAGGTCCTTTCTCCAAATAAGTCCCACCATGAGGTACTGGGGATAGGGCTTTAACATATGAACTGGGGATGGGGTGCTGCGGTGGCTCAGTCAGTTTAGCATCCGACTCTCAGTTTCGGCTCAGGTCGTGCTCTCGAGGTTTCATGGGTTTGAGCCCCATGTCGGGCTCTAGCACACAGCCCTGCTTGGGATTTTCTCTCTCTCTCTCTCTCTCTCTCTCTCTCTCTCTGCCCCTCCCCTGCTCACACTGCCTCTGTCTCTCTCAAAATAAATAAACTTAAAATGTATATATGAACTGGGGTTGGGGGAACACAGTTCAGCCCATGATGGGCGCCCAGCTTTCCGCAGAGATAGAGAGCCTGAAAAGCTGCTTTTCCTCTCCATGCTGCGTTCTCCACGGCAGTTCTTCATGACGTCTGACCCGCCGTATCCTTGTGGAGCCGGTCGATGGGAGATGAGGGGGTGCGGGGCGGGGAGAAGAGAGAAAAATGCAGGAGGCTGTGGACATGTTTTCTCTCTAGTCAAACCCAGAGGTTTCTCTGAGAAAGTCCCTGGTCACCCTGATTTCTGCTCCGGGCTGTGTTTGCAGCTGCTGCTACCCCCGGAACAAGACCTCCTCTTTAGCTCAGGGCAAAACGGTCCCGTCTCCTTTTTGTTGTTTTTAAGTTAGAATGCTTATTTTGACCCATGTGCAGTCTCCCCGCTGGAACGGAGACGTCCGTGAAAAATTACTTCAAAGACACGTTTTTAAAACCCACTGTCCATAAGTCCCCCGAGAGGGCCTGTGACTACCCTGGAAATTCCTCAGCACATTATGTTCTCAACCTTCCTTAATGGGGGAGGGGAGTCATAATTTATTTTTTAAAAGATTTTGAAGTCTTCAAATATACCCCCTGGCTAGTTGAAAGTCTGAAAAGAAATCTCATTTGTATTTCCCCTAATGCTCCAAGATTTGATGACTAAGAAATGCTTCTATCAAGATTTTTGTTGTGATTTCTCGTCGTTTCCAATCCCGTTTATTAGTAACTTACAGTCAGAATATACAATTTCCCAGGAGAGGCTTAAAAGGACTGAAATTAAACCCAAGAACAAATTAAAATAGATATAGACAAGCTGTGGAGAATAGAGGTTAAAAATAATAATGATGTGGGGTGCCCGGGTGGCTCAATCGGTTGAGCATCCGACTTTGCCTCAGGTCATGATCTCATGGTTCGTGGGTTTGAGCCCCACACCCAGCTTTTTGCTGTCAGCGCAGAACCTGCTTTGGATCCTCTGTCCCCCTCTCTCTTTGCCCCTCCCCCCCACTCTCTCTCTCAAAAACAAATAAACATTTAAAAATAATAATAATAACAACAACAATAATAATGTACCACTGCAAAGCAGACTGGACATATCCTCCCAGCTTAAGGTAACACCTTCACTACTGGAGCTACCAATGACACCCAAGACTCTCCAAGCACTACCTGAAGTCATCCCCAGACAGAAAGCAGTGAAGGGAAGCCCCACCCTGGTCCAGGACATGCCTCTGAGGGTGTGCAAAGGGATCACGCTCTCATTCTGAGACCGCCCACCTTCTTAGGGATTTTCTTCCACAAAGGCACACACTCTCCATTAGCTTATCCCACTTTGGTTCTGTCTCAAATACAATTGCAGGATTTGATTAGACCTGCACAGAAAAGGAGGGAAAGACAGTTAGACCATGTTAGACTTTACAAGGAGGCAGACGATAGCAACAAACGGCCACGGGGACCTGCCTACCTGGGGCTACACCAGGAGAGCTCACCACTCCTCTCCAGTGGTGTTCCTCATTTATTAAAAAGCTACCACACTTTTAGCTCTTGCCTCGTCCTTTGATGAGATTCCCAACGGCTATACTCCCAGACAGCTCTCCTCTTAAAATGGGCTGCTGGAGAAACTGGTTTCTAGCCACCCTCACTGTGCAAATCAAACCTGAAATAGGATTCTATTCCTTTGCCTCAGTCATTGGGGAAACTGAGACACTGGCCTGGGCAAGAGTCTCCCATTCAGAACAGAATGTTCTGGCCATACTTGGAGGTCAAGGCTACGTGGATTTGCCAGTGAAATTAGATTATGATCCTTTCCTCGGGATGTATGCACTTCCATGGGTTTAGAAACAGCTAAAGGGGGTTCCTAGAGGAGACAGATCTGGAAAATTGAGCCCTTTCCCCTTTCACTGAGGTTCAGAGATATAAAAACATGGCTGGTGGATGAAGATGCCCAAGTAACGTCGAGAAAAGGTAAGGGAATTACATTACGAACGAGGACCAAGGCATGGACATTTGAGGGCAGTGTCATAATGACCAGCTTATACTGGATCCCATCTTAACACAATACATTGGCAGTATGTGTGAGCCCATGGGGAAAATACATGTCTTTCGGTTTAAAAAAAAAAACAACACAATAATCTTTCAGAATTCAGGCATACTGCCTTTGGCACACCCCTTACTGATGGATCCAAAGTGACCCAGCACCCAAGCATCAGACGACACTAAGGGCTGTGAGCTTGAACCACCAGAGACACAGCCCAAGGGCCTTTGGGAGAAGGCACAGTGTCCTTACTGTATTTTCACTGAAAACAGCAGAGTTGTGCATAATTTGTATCATAAGAGCAGCTAGAGGGTTAGGATAAATTCATTCCATAGGTAGGTGTGGTCCCTAATGCCCACACCAGACAAACTATGAGGACAGCCTGGCCTGACACCAAAGTCGAGTGTATGCTCCCATTTGGAGTTCCTGGGAACGTTTATGCAAAGGAGTCCCAGGGCAATACGAGAACTCTTACTGTGGAGGGGGATCAGGGGGCGGGGAGAGTGTGCCATTGTAAAGGAACCCAGTGTTTATGGGATACAAATGTAAATGGGGCTGCCTTTGTCCTCTCTAGCTGATAAAGTGTGAGACTTGCTGGTTTGGCCATGCAGATATTGTTCCCACCAGGCCACTCCTTGTTACTCTTCTATCCTGTGTGATATGGCCCTGGGCCTGTGGATGCCAGTGTTAAGGCAATAAATGTTGAGCCTATTGTATTAAGTTTTAATAGGGTTATTAGGGGAGGCCTAAAAGGGGGTGGGGGTGGCAGGCATTCCTGACATCAGTAATTGGGAGAAAGAATTTTTCAGAAAGGAAATAGGAACTTCCTCTCCCTACTAAGGAGGACAGATAAGGGACCTCTGCATCTCACGAAGCTCACTCTGCTTTCTGGACTTGGGAGGGCCAATGAATATGAGTGGGCCTCTGGCTGGGAAGGACAGAGACAGAGCCCACTATCTAGGGAACAGAAGCCCAAATGCAAAGGTCCTCTAGCATCTAGAACAGGGGAACTAGACTATCCAGATCCATGCTATGCTTCGTATTTGTCTCCCTTACCTTACCCCTGACTCCAGCAAAGTCTTGTCTAAATGGCATGATTGCCCCAGCTTTGCAGCTAGGCAAGGGGCAAGTCTTCACTTAAGGCTGAGTTGTCCAGCTATGGGGAATCCTCTCGACAGCCACACAGAGACCCAAAGATAAAGGTGAATCTTGATGAGATCACGTGCTGAATGAAGTAGGGAGACGAGGGCATGCATGAAACCTACAGAAATGATTCTTACTCTACATTTTCATTTTCTGGGTCTGCCAGTAAACCCCACCTGGTGACTGCTCGCCACAAGGGTGGGCAGAGTGTAGAGGTCCCAGGACACAGCACAGCCTAGATCTACAGAGCAGACGGACTTGGAGAGTCAAAGAGAAGACCACCTTCTGAGTAGGGAGCCTCCTGACACTGATACAGGTGATTAGGAGAGTCAAGTGCCTGGTGGTGAGGCAGTGGGTGTGTGGGAAGAAAGAGCTTTTTTTTTTTCCACTAAAAATTTCAAAACTATTCTAGATGTTCATTTCATGGTCGACCTTCTTCTAGAAAAGCAAATCAATTTGACTATTGAATGGAGAGAACTTTAGAGGTAGCCATACCTAGGGGTCATCAGTTGAAGAATGAAGAAAGACACAGACACGCTCACTGCGGCCAAGTGACATAACACGGGCATAAGGCCACCGACCTGGAGCCACGGTGCCTGGCGCATCACTTACTTAATCCTGTGTCTCCGTGCAAGTTATTTAATCTCTTTGTGCCTCAGTTTCCCCATCCAGGAAAGAGGAAAAGTGCCTCTTCACATGGCTGTTGTGAAAACAATTTGATTAACATATTTAAGTGCTTAGAACAAAGAGCCTGACACATAGTAATACCATGTGGGGTAGTTACTCACATTGTTTTATGAAACCCTGCTCCCCAGCCATGTTTTTTCACTATTGACCTTCAGAGGGAGATTGACTTCAGAAAAGATGCCAGTTACTAATTTCTGTGATGTACTGCCCTTGAGCTTATGGATCGGAGCTCAGAAATGACTCAGGCACTCACCCTAAACTCAAAATGTTTCTGGAAGAACTTTTTCCACTCCAAGGAGTTGCCAATAATTGTATTGCATACATCTTCCTCTGAGCCAGAAATGTGATAACACATATTTCCTTAGAGGGATGGACCAAGAGGCTTGAAGTGAAAAAATCCGAGAAACTGATAAAACGTTAAATGCATGTGTTTCCGCACAGAAGGGAGGAAAAGGGAAGAAAATAAGGAGTAAGGAGAAGAACAGAAGTTTTCAAAGGGACTACAGATTCATGTGGCTTCCACACTGAGGTAGAAGGAGACATTCAGACCTACCACTCCACCTACGGTCTATACCTGGTCCCCAGTGGCCATAGCCACAAAGAGGCCGGACACCAGGGTTTACCTTTTCTATTCATTCTTCCCCCACATCTGATAGATCATCAAATGCTGTTGATTTTGTCTAATCCTATGCAAGCTCACGGTTTCATTGGCAACCTACAGCTCACTTAAGGAAATCTCACCGCAGGGGCCTGGATCTCCCAAGCCTAAGGAGTGGAGAGGGTGTCAGGTTACCTAGCCAATGTCAGCTAATCCTAAATGGGGAAGCAGAGAGGAGAGGAGAAAAAGTCTGTATCCATCAACCAAAAATGTCCAAATTGCAGCCTTAATTCAGTGAGGCATCATTCGCCTCTCTGCGGCACGCGGCCACCGTGGCCTGCCCCTGTGTCCTTTATGGGGCAATTTGGCTTTTCTCCGTTTCTGTATCTTCTTTTGTTGCTGCCTGTCAAATGCCCCTCTGTTCCCACTGGCTTTGCTGTCTGAAGGCTGCTGCTCGTATACTGACTGTGAGTCATCTGGTACGCACTATTCCGCTGTCTGCATCCCTCTGTGTGTCTCCGTTTAAATCCAAAAGAAAGAGGATTTAACTGGGTCAATATGGTGCCATATGGAGCCAGCCTGCTGGGCAGGGCTGTTTCAAAAGGCCACTGCCCAGAAAACCTAAAGACAGCTGCTTTGGGGCAGACTCACACCCACAGCCCTGTCATTTGTGGCATGATGATATAAAGATAAAAGTCTTCATTGACTTTCAGTAGTAGACATATTAGTTTATACTTTTAGATTTTATGCATGGGGTGAGGCTTCAGCGGATATGGTCATGGACGGAATACCTAACTGTAAGTGATGTCAGAAAGATAGGAACAAGACAAAGAGCAACCATCTCGTGCACAGTTTGAGAACTTGCGGGAATATTAAAGGTCTTTTAGGGTCATTCTGCACTTCGTGAATGCAGACCTGTGAGCAAGCAGAACAAGACTGTGTCATATTAGCCGTTCACAAATGGTTTCTTTTAAAATGTTCTTTCCGATCAGCAGTTCATGGGAGGAGTTTCTCTACCCCAACGGGTCAGGGCAGCCCCTCATGTGAAGTCAGCATTTAAACATTCAGCAGGGATGTGCTGGACCACCCAGACTCCCCCAGCTCCCAGCCCGGCCGCCACGCTGGCTGTCCCTGTGCTGGCTGGGGCTCTGGGATCCCGGCCACAAAGATGCTTCAGGATTTCTGACTTTACCACCAGGGCAACTGATTGCAGTATTATACACATCTAAAGTGAGAAACACATATTAAGGTGAGTGATAGAGGAGGTGGTTTGAGAAAATTTTTCAGATCTTGTTAAAATTTTTTGGGACCTCAGGAGTCTTGCTTGACCTTCAGCTCTCTGTCCATAACAAGGAGATGTAGATGTGCACCTAATCTGCACACGGATTTCAGCATCCACGTATAAATACAATGGACGAGGAGGCTCATTTGGCAAGGGGAGGCCAGGTTCTGAAATTGGCATTCATTCTAGTAACAATAGAAAGCAGGTGAGGTCATCACCACGGCCTGACAATTCCTTTAGATTTACCCCATTACTCTATCGCGCTCTTTCATTTTAAACAAGACAGAGCTAAAAGCGTGACTTTAATAGACTTGCCCAGTGGCTAATATTGTTGTATTGGTCACTCCATTTCCTTCCTGGGGTAGCAAATATCTGTACTTTTATGGTACAGACTTGTCGATTCTAATGAGCTTCCCTACGTTCCTCTGGGCGGAGAGCAGCCATAGCAGGCCACTCATGACTCAGCTTCCTGTGCACCTGGTCCTGAGTCTGACACCCAGGGAGGGTGGCCTAGGGGAAACAGTCCCCCTTCATGAGATCAGCCTTGTTTCCCCCACATGGAGGGGCAGGATCCAAGGCCCTGATCAGCCACCGCCATGTGCGGAGCCCACGTCTGCCCCGTGTTCACAGACGGCAGCTCTCGACGAGGTGAGCCGACCTCACCGTCTCCTCTTGGCTATATTTGGCACACAGCCTGCCTTCTCACACCAGAGCCAGTAGGCTGGCACCAAAAACACCAGACCAGCTGCTTTCACTCTGCAAACAGGGAGAAAGGGTGACTTTTCCAGCCCCACTGGGGCAGGTGAGCACTTGCCAAGAACCTTAGAGAATCGGAGTGCCCAAGGACCCACAGGAGCTCACAGCCTCGCTCAGTCCAAGAGGGAAAACAAAATAGTCCAGAGGGCCCAACTGAAACAGGGCTGGAGGAAGCAGGCCAATGTCTACTTCCAACAACGTAGGCATTCATATCCAAAAAATGTGCATACTGTTAATACTGGCAAAAAGCGTTCATGTACAGTTTAAACTTTATCTCAAGCTCCTTTGAGTGAAATCAAGATCAGAGAGATCAGTGTTTAGGCTGAAAGAGAAATTTGTACGGGCTTGATAGATACAGATGTGACAGACCTGGGAGCTGGCAGAATGTTTGTAAGATCAATTGCATGCAGCATATTGAAAGTGCTCAGTTATGGAGTGGAGCTGCCTTATTTCAGAATATACAATGCTTGAGGGCTCACAATTATCTGAAAGAAAAATCCCCAGAAATAAGATGTCAACAACTTCATTTTTGTAGCCCATATTGATGACTGTGAAAAACCCTTTGGCATCAATAAAACTTGAGTGATTGCCTTTTCCAATTGTCCAAAATGAGAAGCAGACCCAAAAAGGCACTTTTCTGCCAAGGGAGATTTCTCTTAATTATCCCTGAACCTCATTTGCTACAGGCTTAGTAAACAGCCGGAGCCTTTTCTCCCTCTATGTGACCCCATGCACACACACGCGCTCATGTGCACACGTGTCTGCACACTCAGGCACAAAGTGCACACCTATGGAGATAAACTAGCAGGGCCAGGCTGACGGGGAAAGATGCTATTAGAGCTGCTAGATAAAAATACGGACAGTGCAAAAAACAGCTATAAAATCTTTGCCAAAAGCTTTATCACAAGGGGCCCAGTTTGCTAAGTGGTCCTTCAGCCTTTGTATTTGGATAAACGAGGGTTTAAATAACTCAAAGTGACTCGCCTTCTAAAACCACACAGAATTCTTCTTTTCCCAATAAAACCTCAAAACTCCTAAATCTCATAGAAGTAAAAAAAAATCCATGTCCCTTAGGACTAAAATAGAAAGAGAAAGAAACAGCAGCCAAGAACATTATTTTCAGCTTACAGGGGACCGCCTTTCTGTTCACATGCCCTTCACGATTTGTCAAGGAGGTTAAGGGTCCAGCTCACCCCACCAAGATTAAAAACTTGAGGCCAAGAGGTGGCTGCCTGGAGCTGGGACTGAGCAGGATGGAGCAGAGCATGCGTCCTTTCTAAACCATGCCAAGGATGCCTCAGTGCTGAAACCCAAGGAGCCAAAGACAGTTTTCCAAAAGACTGTACTTTGTAAGGGCAGAAGGTGAGGGGAACAAATGATGCTCCGTCTCCCTCAGGGTTTTGAAGATTATTAGATTACCATTTCAAGACAGGAACATTCTGACATGATGTAGTAGTTGGACTAAAGAGTGGAAGCCTGAATCAAAATCAAATTTGTTGAGTTTGGATGTTGGGGAAGCTATTTCACATCTCCCGACCTGACTATTTTCTTTTTCTATTGATTCATTACCTCTACAAACCCTAACACTTTTACCATATGACTACCATTACTCTCTTTATCTTCCCAAGTTCCTTATGGGGGGATCAACTCATGCTTGTCAGACATGTCAATACCACAACAGGGACAACCTCAGGCTTTGACCCCAAGCCAGCACTCACTGGTCCCTTCCGCTGCCCTGTTCTCTATCTTCTTTGTCTTCTCTATACCATGGTGTTTGGCCTCAAAGGAACTGAGGTAAGGTTCTACCCCCCTTACTAGTGTTGAGAGTTTAGGACAAAGAACACTTTTCTGAGCATTTTCTCATATGCGAAACAAAATCTTCCACCGAGAATTAAATGATATAGCTAATACAACTGAGATTATTTGAGTAGAACTATCCTAATCGTACAAACCCTTTAAAAGCAAAGTGTTTTCTCTGGCTTCCCTGTGGTGTGTTGGCTTGTGAGCCCCAAGGGGCTCATTTCACCATACTTCACCACAAAGCTTTGCACGAAAGGCACAAGAGAAGGCCACTGTTCCATCTGAGGGGGCCAGTCCTGACAGCTTGACAGCCTTCTTCCCAAATAAGTAGAAATATGGAATAAGCTGGCAGACTTTTGTTTAAAATCTGACCCGTTTTTCAAGATTGCCATTGTTTTCTCAAATTCACTTTCCTTCCTTTGCTTCCTGTACATGAAGAAAGTCCACACTCACACACTCAAAACACATCACGACACAGAATGTGCATGATGTCACCCTTCAAGGACCTCCTTGCAGGGGAATTCCAAGTCAGAGGCCATGTCTCCATTAGGAGCCATTGCCAATCTTGAGCCACTGTCCAGCCCACTAGCTCGCTGACCATCGCCACCACCCTCGGTGTGGTGATAATGATAGCAGAGTGATAGCGGAAGCTGTGCTGGCAGAGAAGGAAAGAGCAGGGAGGCACAGGAAGATCTGTCTGCTGATGGGCTTCCCGGATGGTGATTTAAATTGTTCTGAACTGTCCGAAATAATACTGGTCTTACTGTTTTTATTTTTTTCTTATAGACTTTTTAATTCTAATAAATAAAAGACCTTTAAATAGTTTTACATGAAGGTATAAAATTACTTCTGGAAAGAGAAAAAGAATGAATGGATATAAATAAACACACTCTGTTTATAATTTGGGATTGAAGGAAGGCTAGGGATACTTTTGTGGCTTTGTGTACCCTTCTCTCTTCTATTTAGAGTGAATTCTTCACCTTCTTGCCTGCTTTCTGCTGCTCTCTGCCTACCTTTGTGTTCAAATACCATCCCTTTGATGAAGACATTCCCTATGCTCCTCTCTCTCCCAAGAATTAGTTCTTCTATATTGATGCTTTATTAGTTGTCTCATTTCCTATGGCTACAGAAATGATTACCTCTGATTGTCTTTATAAACTATATTCTGGGAATCATTCAAGAACTTCCCAAAGACTTATAATGCTGATATCATAAGAGGGTTGCTGGTCCTGGAAAAAATACAACATTGATCCTGGAAACCACATGACAGAAAAAAATTCTAGAGTTCGGGAGAATGCGATAGTCATAGTATGGGTTGATCAAGGCAAACGAGTGAATGAGTCTTTCTCATTCACTTTCTCACTTTCTCAAGAGAGTACACTGAGTAACTAGAAAGAAATGGCAGATGTCCTGTTGGATTTTAGGTAGGTGTAGGTCCCTTCGGTGGAAGGAATTGTATGCATTCCCAGATCACACAGGCCAAGGATAATTAAGAGCTGACTTCTCAGACTGGTGCTCTTCATGGATATTTGTACTCTACCTTTCCTGAATGCAGAGCTACAGCAAGAAGGGAAGGCACGGTGGCTTCAAGAGGCCCCTTCCTTTCCTGCAGAGGAACTTGAAGAGAAATTGGTTCTCTGGGGCTGACTTTTAAAATCTGCACTGCAGTGATTTCTTCATCCGTCCAACCAACTAGCATGTAGGAAGCACCCACTGTAGGCTAGGGCAGGGCAAGGTTCTAGGAATAGAGAGCAAATCCCCAAACTCTCGGAGCATGCAATCTTCTCATGGAAGATAAAAGGAGTCTTGTTAAGTTTTCTCATATCCAAGGAGCAAAGGACAGCCAAAACAAGTGACAGGGGTGGGAGGGAGAGGACTCCCAGTGGCAGGTCTGACTTTTCATCAAAGGTGATGGCAAGAACACGTTTCTCCCAGGAAGCCCTGGGCAGGGTCCCTCTAGTGGTGGTCCCAGGGAGTACAGCTAGAAAATTATCTTGAGGTTTAACCCTGAATACAGTAGCCCCAGTGCCATCATCCAAGAGGGAGAGCCAAAGCCACCTAAGGTAAGTGTGACATTTATACATAAATAGTCACCAATGAGGGGCTGTTTAAGTAGGGAGGTGTCTCAGCTGGAAGCTGCTTTCCTCAATCCACAGACACATGCATCGTTGGGAAAGAATGCCTTGCCAGTGTTTGAGACACCAAAGTCATTTTGGTTAGCTTTACCAAAATGAATTTATTAAGAGTCTAGGGGAAAGGGAGACACCGAGGACAAAAGGGAGGGAGGGACCTGTTCTAGTCCATTCAGGGAAGAAAACACAGAGATTTCAGAGGGAAGATAAATGAATAGCTAGAGCTAGAAGAACAGATACACATTTTGTCACATAGAAAGGGATGAAGTAAGAGCCATCTTACCAGAGAAAACTCTAAGAACAAACAAGACAAAAACATGGTAGGATGAAGTGTGACCAGAGCATGGGCTTTGAGAAAAGACACTGCAAGAAATAAGATTAGAAAGATGGAGAAGGCCAGGTCTTTGGGGCCTCGTAGGATGTCCTGGGAAGGCTGTACTTTGTTGGATAGAATGGTCTTCAAACTGTTAAGGAAAATGATCTCATACTTTCTCATCATCTTACAGCATAGCTGAAAGGGAGCCCTGTGCACACAATTTATTTCAAGTATCATAAAATATTCCAGTTTGAGCTTCTACTCAGTAAGGGATTGATACTTATTCTAAATGGTTCTAAACACCGGGGTGCTTGAGTGGTTCAGATGGTTAAGCATCCGACTCTTGATCTCAGCTCGGATCATGATCTCACAGTTCATGAGATCAAGCCACACGTCCTGCTCTGTGCTGACAGTGCACAGCCTGCTTGGGATTCTCTCTCTCCCTCTCTCTCTGCCCCTACCCTGTTCGTGCATGCACTCATACATCCTCTCTCTCTCTCTCTCTCTCACCTCTCTTTCTCAAAATAAAATAAATAAATAAAACTTTTATAAAAAAAATAGTTCTAAGCACCAAATATAATCGATACTCCAGAATAATGTATCACATCTCTCAAGAGGCTTCAGCCCAGCTGGGGCCCAGAGAAGTACCCACCAGGGGTCCATGTAACTCAGCGTGAGAAGAGTCATTATATGCAACCAGAAGTCCCCAAAGCATTTTAAAAAGTGGAATAATTTGAATAAATTCAAAGACCACTTAGATTATATGCCTGGGAATTGAGGAGGAATGGGAAATACAAAGGATGTCAAGGTAGAGACTGTTAGGATGTGGGGACTGGTGGTGAATGGGAGTGGAGGAGAAGAACGGGTAGATAAGGAGATATGGATATTGGCTTCGATGTCTTCCACTTGGTTAAGAAATGTAGGCGAGTGAAAACACACACAAAGTGGGGGCAGAAGGAGACGCTTGGTGTATGTCCTGCAGATGTTAGGCTTCATTGCCTGTGGACCATCTGACAGGAGATGCTTAGGAAGACAATAGGTCTGCTGTTTAGGAGAGGTCTGTGCAAAAGATCCTATTCTGGAGCCACTGGCCTTGCAAGTGGCCAGAGGAAATTGTGTGGAGAAAGGTCAAGAAGAAAAACCAATGTATTCGGGCCACCGGAGTGGGCTGGGGATTTGGGAATGAATCAGATGTTCTTCTTTCTCCTGAAGAATTCAGGTCAGTGTGAAAGTCAGGATGGCCACCTCATGGCAGTCACTAGGTAGGGAATGGTAAGTGGCAGGCAGCAAATGAACTGGGAATGCTCAGTTTGCCTAAAGCAGAGGATCAAGTTAAGAAATCACAGAAAATGAGACTAGAAAAGACAGGGTGAGGCCAGCCTGTGACTGACCAAGAAGTTTGGAAGGCAAAGGGTAAATGTCATGAGCAAGGTAGCCACAGGTCTGGGGCTATATGGAGCATTGTCAAATTCAACATTTGGATCATAGGAAGCATCATTTCATGGTAGAGTTATTGGCAGCAGGTGGAGAATAATGGCTGTATAAAGGAGAAAGGGAGAGGCGGTGAGGGCTGGTGCCAGGAAGCAGAGGCATTCAAAATACCTAATGACACTAATGACATGGACACCAACCATTTAGAAAAGGTGCCAGCCAGGGTACCATACTGGCACAAAATCAGCCAATGCAAGTCATTTTTGGAGAATCAGCAATGGAAAGAGAGGAGGAGGTTGCTTCAGAGGGGATACAACCTGCCTCTTATAAGTGATAAAATATGAAAAGGAAGGACATGCAGATGGCTGCCGTGATGGTTATGATGTAATATCAACAAACAAGGGAAGAATGGTTTCTTGATAAAACATAGCTCTGCTCTTCACATGTGCTTTCATGGGACAAAAGAGAAAACGGAGGGGATTCAGATACAGAGAGACCTTGTGGGTTGGGAGCATCCGGGTCACTGAGAAGCACTGCTGGCTTCAATTTCCCGTTCATAAACTTGGCACGTTTCAGTCTCTGCACGTCACTCTCCATAACTGTGGGACCATTTGTCTTACTTTTCCATAGCAGTAAAGCTAACCCAAAAATGTAAGAATGAAAGAAAATAAACAGTCCCTTTCCCATTAGCCCTAAATGCTGATGGAGAAAGTTGGTGGCAAAGGCATTTTCGGGGTCCTGCCCTGCTATTTAAGGTTCAGCAGATGCTAATTTACCTTGGACAGTAGACTTCCAGAGCCAGGAGAGGTGGGACCACCCGCACGCTGTGGGCAATGCAGGCTTGCTCCCCCCAACTCAACAACATCTGGGGAAGGCTAGAGCATGTGTCCTCACACCCGGTGGTAGAAGCAGCGTCGCAGAGCTCTGGAACAGCACGTGGGAAATTGTTCAAGCTGCAAGCAGAGGTGCTGACATGCTTTTGCCACATTCACCTTCTGTATCCTCTCCTTCCTAGTCGTAGCAAGAAATTAGCTCAAGAGCCATGGAAATCCCCAGCCAACGATAGCCTAGCCTCTGCTTATAAACCTCTGGCCATAAGCATCTCAGGTCCTCCAAGGGAGAACCTGCCATTTTTAAAAATTCTGGGTTATTGGAGGCTCTCCTTTTGTTTACTTGAACTCCACCTCTCCCTAGCTTCTGCCTATTAGCCCCTTTGGAGGGACCAAGGAGCAGTATAGCTTTTAGGTGGTGCCTCCTGGAATTTTTGCAGCAGTGGCATGAAGTTGCCAAACAGTCCCTGTGGATGATCCTACAAAAAAGGCAGCAGGGATAGGTGAAGACCCTGACAGCTGGAGACCCCCGGAATTAAGCACTGATATTTTCTGTACATGAGCTCTGAGCCCTTCCTATTCAACATGCTGTATCCTCTGCTCCACCAGTTTGGGTTCCTTTGGCAAGTTGGTGGTGTATGTGTGTGCCACGGGGGAAATTCTCCTCTTGGACAAGCAGGTTACCTGGACAAGAGTCTAGCTATTACAAAGTGCAAACATCTTGCTTGGGGAGGAAGAGGTCAGAACTTATTTATTTCTGCTCATTGGACTTGGCTCAGAAGGTGCAAAGTTGACTCCCAAGTCATGTCCCCACTTTTCTTCTGCTCTGCTCCACTGCTCTTCCAATCACTCTTCCCAATCGGAGAAATTTAAATGGCAAGACCACACAGCTTCCTCTTTAGCTTTGCCTTCCCGTATTCTTTCCTGCCGTGGAAATTAACCCGCAGCCCCCTGCAACTGGTACTCCTTCTCCAGGGTGAGGGGTGTTTGCAGGGATCCCAACCATCTCTTAAAACTCCCTGGAGCTAAATCTTCCTCTGGATTAGAAGAGATTTCACCCTCCCTTAATATCATCCTCTAATTTGATCTACACCTTTTGTTTTTTACATATATTCTTTTGCCTAGTTGTTTCATCAGTGACCAAGTTTCTTTCTCTGTATTGGAGTCTTTTTCATTCATTTGGATGTATTCTAAGAGGGTATTTATATAAATCTGTACCTCACCTACAAGCTTTCTAGGAAATTTTGCCTTATTTTTCATGGCATTTTATTTGGTAAACATGTCTATTCCTATCATTTCTCTATTGCTGATTGTACGCTCTGTCAATAACTTTCTTCATACTGGTTAAATTTTTCGTGAAGGGAAAGAGTTGGAGTATCTGTGCCTACCTTTCACATGGGATGTTTCTATATTTTTTTTAGTGTTTTCTTTTATGTTGATTATAATTGAATTATTTTTCTTAACCTGGGTGACTTATCATATATATATATATACATATATATATATATATACATATATATATATATATACACATATATATATATATAATTTATATTTTTTCTCAAATCTATCATCTTATTTTATGCTTTCTCCTTTGGTAAGCTTTTACAGTCCCCATTTTGCTTTTTCCTAAGAACATTTCCTGTGTTATTTTCTCCCAGTGACTTGGAAGCATATATCCGATTTCAAATTTACTTCTGGTCTCCTTTAAGGTTTTCCAAAAGCACATCTTTTGTTTTCTCTTTCCAAATTCAAGAAAATTTCATAATTTTTTACTCCACTGTTATATGAGGAATTTTACACGCTTTCACCTATTTGCTTATGCCAGTATGATTGTTTTATTAACTTACTATTTAAATGTCTGGGAGCCTGGGTGGCTCAGTCGGTTAAGCGTCCAACTTCGTCTCAGGTCATGATCTTGAAGTTTGTGAGATCGAGCCCCAGCTTGGGCTTTGTGCTGACAGTTCAGAGTCCAGAGCCTGCTTCGGATTCTGTCTCCCTCTCTCTCTGCCCCTCCCCTGCTTGCACTATGTCTCTCTATCTCTCTCGAAAATAAATAAACATTAAAAATTTTTAAAAAATAAATGTCTTTTTTCCCTTTCCCCTCTTCCCCTCCCCCTGGTTTTTGCTTAGTCTCACAAAGTCCACCTATTCGTGGAAACGTATGGTATCTGTCTTTTTCTGACTGACTTATTTCACTTAACATAATACCCTCCAGTTCCATCCATGTTGCTACACATGGCCAGATTTCATTTTTTCTCATTGCCACGTAGTAGTCCATTGTATATACGTACCAAAGACACAGAGAGGGAGGGAGATAAAACATAAGAGACTCTCAAAGACTAAGAAAAAAACTGAGGGTGAGGGGGATGAGGGAGGGGGGAGAGGGGGTGATGGGCATTAAAAAGGGTACATGTTGGGATGAACACTGGGTGTTATATGTAAACCAATTTGAAAATAAACTATTATAAAATTTAAAAAAAGCAAAAAAAATAAACAAGTAACGACAAAAAACTTAAAAATAAAAAAATAAATAAATGTCATGTAACTTCTAATTTAATATTTTTTATTTTTCAAATCAGTTGGAGACTTTATAAAACTATTTAGTATCTATATCTAAGTGTGTACCTGGCAATGATGCTAACCATAGACTTTTTGTATTATTATGTCCCCATTCCTGAACATTTGCCTCTGATTTATTTTTTATTCTACCCATAAGTTTGCCAAGAAAGGCACATGGGTCTTAGACACCAAGCAAGCCTTTCTGATATCTTCTTACAGGCTCGATACAAAAATGTTGAATCTCTGGGGCGCCTGGGTGGCTTAGTCAGTTAAGCATCTGACTTCGGCTCATGTCATAAAATCTTGTTTCATGAGTTCGAGCCCCGCATCAAGTTCTGTGTGGACAGCTCAGAGCCTGGAGCCTGCTTTGGATTCTGTGTCTCCCCTTCTCTCTGTCCCTCCCCTGATCTCTCTCTCTCTCTCTCAAAAATAAAAAAGGTTAAGAAAAATTAAAAAAAAAAGAAATGTTGAATCTCTATTTCCTTCCCCAAGAAACCCCAAAGGAATCCCTGCATTGTCTTTTAAATATTTAGTGTTAGAAGAGATGTTCTAAAATCTCTGAAAGATTTTCTCAAATATTTTCCTTTGCAATTTTCCTTTCTTCCTGCAAGGGTGATTTTAGACAATTACTTTTTATCATTGAAATTAAAACATTTGGGCAGGATATATATGCATGCAAGTTTCTGTTCACAAGAAGATTCATTTTATTCAAAAAGTCTGTATTATCTTTTACAACCTCAGGAAAGTTTTCTTCCACGTGATGATTTTTTTCTGCTCCATTTTTTCTAGTTTTTATTCCACAGAATGAGTCACAAATGGGATTTTCCTTTCTTGGTATCCATTATATTCTCCTTATCATATTCTACTTTGTATATTCATTCTACTTTCCTAGAAAGCCAGTGTAGTTTGGCCTCTAGGTCATCAGTTTTTTTCTTTTGCCAACTTTTTTCTTCATTGCTTACGGTGCAGATTCTAATTCTGTAACAGAGTCTTTGGTATCCCCACATTTCTTTTATTTTTTGTTCAGTTTTTTTATCTCGGTGTTAACCTTAACTTCTTCCATATGTTTATCTCTGTCTCATACACTTCATAATTTCTTACGTATTTTATTTGGCATATAGAACATATACATATATACACACACACAGAGAAAATGTTTATATAGAATATATGTGGACTATATATGGAATTCCTGGAAATTCCAGTGGAAGAAAAAGATATTTATTTAGGCATAGGTAGCAAGTTTCCTTTTCATTTTTTGTAGTTTCAGGTTCTTATTTAAATTCCAGTTAGTGAACATACAGTGTAATATTAGTTTCAGGCATACAATTTAGTGATTCATCAGTTACATACATCACCCAGTGCTCATCACAACAAGTGCCTCCTTAATACCCATTACCTATTAGCCCATCTCCCACCCCCCTCCCTCCATCAAACCTCTAGTTTGTTCTCTATAGTTAAGAGTCTCTTTCTTGTTTTGTCCCTCTCTCTCTTTTCCCCACTATGTTCATTTGTCTTGTTTATTAAATTCCACATTTGAATGAAATCATATGGTATTTGTCTTTCTCTGACTTATTTTGCTTAGTATATTCCACTCTAACTCCATCCACATCATTGCAAATGGCAAGATTTTGTTCTTTTTCATGGCTAAGTAATATCCCATTGTATATGTACACTACATATCATTCAGAACCTGGATACCTCCTAGTGCATGTATTTTATCTTCTTATATGTCATGTGCTTTTATAAACTGAATCAAAGACTTTATTGAAAGAACCATCTTACCTATGAACAAAATACTTAAAACTAAGCATATAAGTCTCAGAAAACTAAGACTCTAATGCTTGATAAAGTCAGAAGCATTTTTCAAAAATACTTGACCAAATCTATTCTTTACAATTTTAATGTAATACAAGTTCTATTAAGATCTATTAAATGTTCTCATTGGGATAAATTATCCAAGTTTGTCTTCTGTTTGGTTTGTCAACACACTAGTTTGCCTGGACATCTCTTCCTGGAGGTAGGTAGTGAAGAGCGGCAATTGAACTTGGAGCTCTTATTAATTTGGAAACCCAAGTTCACTCAGCAAGTAGGGATCTCAATGCCAGACCATTACCCCATCGGTCTGAGGTAGGTCTCTTTTATTTTTTTTCCTAATGTTTATTTATTTATTTTTGAGGGAGAGAGAGAGAGAGAGAGAGAACAAGAACAAGTGGGGGAGGGGCAGAGAGCGAGGGAGACACAGAATCGGAAGCAGGCTCCAGGCTCTGAGCTGTCAGCACAGAGCCCGACATGGGGCTCAAACCCACGAACTGTGAGATCATGACCTGAGCCGAAGTCAGATGCCCAACCGTCTGAGCCACCCAGGCGCCAGTAAATGGACCTCTAGATGGAGAATATTTCAGGCAAAATGCCTTTAAAGGAGGGATCTTGGGTCTCCAACAGTGGAGACCTTGCTCACTTGCTGGCTGCCTCACTGGTTGGCACCTTATCTCAGACAGATGTGTCACTCTATGCTCCTTCTACATAAGACACTGAACGCATCTGCCAGGTGCAGTGGATTCTTGTTGTACAAAGATTCTAGGCTTCTGACATCAAAGGGAACCTGCAATTGCAATGCTGGCATTTTAAAAAGAAAATGCTGAAACCAAAATGGTTTTTCTCTCCCAGCGATTGCTCTGGAATTCACCAAAGCCAGACCCGAGGAAAGTGATGACATCCTAAAAGCCTGTGATTAATTCATGCTGGTCCCCAAGACTTTGCCCTCAGTGCCACATGGTGAAGCAGTTACTACCACCTGGTTTTGCTCCAGAGCCAGACAGCACTTCCAGGAATTCCAGTCATTACTTGAATATAGATAGGCCTGGGTGTATGGAGTTTACAGTGCTATTTTATGCAAATCTCTTTTATCATTTCCCTCATTAAGATTCCCTTGCATAAACAACACTGCTTACCAAAAGATGATTTACACATGTGGTTGATTGCTCTTCTTTCAATGAGTTGTTCAATGTGGGGGTTCAGATCCCTGTTTCATTATTTTCATACAAGTAGGAGGCTAAGGTGGCAGGAAATAGGAGCTCCCCAGAGGAGCAGTAACTGTGATAAATGAGACTATGTGAGGCTATTTACATATAGGAAACAATATAAGATGAGGAAGTAGGCAACTCCTCAAAGTTTTAAGTTGTATTAAAGCTATAGTGCTAATTTTTCTTTTGCCAAACCAAACTTTTTAAAATATATTGATTATCTATTATTCTTAGTTTAAAAAGAATCGATGTATATGAGAAAATGAGAAAAGGTTTATTATAATTGTTTAAAGAGTACATGTAATGTACATCGAATGTGAGGTTTTTTATTTTGCTGGAAAGCAGAGAAACTTTGCAAAGGAGGGCCCAAATCAGATTATAGGATTTGCATTAAAGTCTGGAAAATAAAAATGTATTTCGTCAATTCCAAAGTGACATAAAGCTATGGAAAATTAGAAGAGGGTTATGTCAACTTTTCTCCAAAGGAAAGGAGCAGTAATTCTGGGATTATGCATGTGTGGATGGTCCCATGTGGCCTCAGCTGTCTGCGAGGTGAGAAGTCAGCCTTGAGGAGATGAATGGTCTACTAATGACCTCGGCCATCGAGGCTTGGTCAGGATACTGAGTACCTGCTGGTCAAAGAGCTCAGCCATAAAGAAGCCTTGACATCTGTGAGAGGCTGCTGGGTCTCACTATAACATGGAGAGAACATTTCTAGCCCAAGCCCACAGAGGACGTCAAGTTTTCCCAGAGTCACTAGGCCTGTTCCATGCTGACTACGGTGAAGCACTGTTCTTTGAAAATCCAGAAAAAATCCAGGGTTCTAGAATTGGGCCTCATCCAACTATGCTGATTCTGGGCCATTAGTAAGGAAAGGAACACTGCTATGTACTCCAAGTATAATCACCAGAGAATAGACACATCAGCCAAACCATGACAAATACATCAGGCCCAGGGCTCAGCTCTTTTTGACCTAGAGGTACTGATGAACTCATCAATAAAAGAGCCTTTGTCTGAGCAAGTCTATAGATCATCCTAGAACTACTTAGTCATGGGGCCTTCATCACAGGTTAGTTTCGACATGTAAAATGACCATCCTAGTTTAAGAGAGCTCAATAGAACTATCTGAGTTAATATATCCCAGAACCAAATGGAGATCTTGCTATAACTTTGAGCTGTCTTTTTAACCGTGTCTGTCTGCTGTGGTTTCCAGAATTTCTCCTGTTCTCATCCTGGGTTCCAGAAAAGAGCAGAGATGGACCCTCCACCTGGAGGGGAGCCCAATCTACCATCTAGATTGTGCCAGGGAAGGGACAGAACTGTTTTAAGTGTCTCTGACTTGTCCCAGTTTATGGACACAGAGGCAAGGTGGAGATTCTAGATCTCGCCATGGAGTTGAGAAGTCTCTTTGAAGGACCGTTCTTTACTCACTGACTCCACAATCCCACATCCCTGACCTTTCCCACTCTAATCTATCATCCTACCTGTGAATACAGGCTCCTCAAGCTCTAGCAAGACTTTCTGGCCACTGCATCCAGTCTTTGTGTTTCCCTTCTCTGGGGCATTTGAAGCCACTCCTCCACTGAACCTTCTTCATTGGAGCTTCTGTGAAACACAGCTTCTGTTCTCCTTCACCTCTCTGCTCACTCCTTCCTTATAGTGTCTGTGGGCTTCTCTTCTTCACCTGCCTAATAAATCTTAGCTTTTCTCTAGTCTGTCCTCAAAGTTTTTTTTCCTCTCCTCCACACTCTACCTGGATGGCCCCGTATACTCTAATGACTCCTGAATCCCTACCTCTGGGCTAGACTCACACCCCTTTCCTCTGGATGCATATCCCCAGTTATTATACTTCAAGTGCATGAATTTTATGGTGTGTAAATTACATCTGAATAAAAAATGTTAAAAGAGAAGAGGGATGTAAGCCCATTGGTGTGATATCACACATGCTGCATATGCTCCTCCAAACTCTGGCTACAGGTTCAGCTCCAACTCTACTTGTCCCATCCCAGCATGCTACATTTCAGATATAGCAAGCCTTGACTACATTTAAAATAGTTCCCTAAGTTCAGTGTTTTCTTATGGCCTCTTTTGTTTGTACGTGCTATGTCCTGTTTCTGGGATAGCTTTCCCTCCAACCTCTTGGTTTCCTGGAAAATGCCCATTCATTCACCGGCACCTCTCTCAACCACAAGTGGCATTTGAGTTCTCTGCATATAGTCCCCTTACAGTGCTTATCTTAGGGTATCATCTAAGAATGCAAGTCTAAGGCTTTTCCTGAATGACAGGGGATAGGGAGGAGTAGAAGAAAAAGAGAAGACTGGGGAAATACACAGATCTGGATTTCAACTCCAAACTGTCATGGCATTATCCTGAGCAAGGGAAATAGTCTCTCTGAATATCAGTTTCATATTTATAAAAACAGGATTAACAATATACACCCAAAAAACTGCTTTGGGAGAATTATGTGAGATGTGCATAAGGTAATTGGCCCACTCAGTCAAGTTTAGCCTTCCCTCTCTCTTCCTGTATCTTGACTGTTTTTGTATGTTTGGCCACAGCTGGATGTCTAGTACATCTTCTTCTTTTAAGCAAGAAACATACACTAGAACCCATAAATCTATAAATGTTTTGTAGAGTGAACAAATAAATACATTATTTTTCTGTACTGTCAGTTATGGACTTACCCTTACAGCATAGTCGTTCATTCTATCTCTGGCTCTTTCCATTTCAGAATAGGGTTAATGTGTGGCCTGAAAAGGTCATTGTTATATCTGTTAATCCTGTTCTAATTCTTGCTATTTCTGATGATGGTGGTGATAATGGTGATAATGATCATGGTGGTAGAATGAATAAACACTGTTTAGGACTTTAGAAAGAACCTCTACCCAAGAAAGTCATTCAAATAAAATTATTCAAATAAGCAATTCAATAAACATTCAAAATAAAATTATTCAGTAAAATGGCAGATTAGAAAACATTCAAAGAGAAAAAAAATGCAAAGGAGCTATATGAGGAAAAACTTTAAATTTCTGAGGAATATAAAAGACCTAAATACATAGAAGTTATACCATGACCTTGAATGCCATAAAAAATGTCAGCTTTCATGTCGCATGTTAACATTTCCTGGAATTATGTGACCTGTTTCTACAGTTCATCTGGAAATAGTACTATTGTGTATAGGCAAGAAAATTCTACAGGAAGAAGAGTAGTAATGAGGTCAAGGTCTATTAGATATTAAAACATATTCTAAAGCTGTGGTAATTAAAAGTTTTGTTCTACAGTGGGAATAGACAAATTGCAAATTATAAAGAGAGTCCAAAATTAAATGCACCTAGGATTATAACACATTCTAATGGCAGAATTTTAAATTACTGGACAAAAGTAGATATTAAATAAGTGACAAGGGGATAAGACCTGAAAATCATGAGAGAATCATAGCTCCGCTCTTACCTTACCCCCTATATTCAAATAAATCCCAGGAGTCAAAGACGCAAATGTAGTTTGGTGTTTTTTTATGTAAATTTATTAGCGAAAAACAGGTGAATTAGACATATAATGTTTGGTTAGAGAAGGTTTTTTAAGCAAGAAACAGACGCTAGAGCCCATAAAGAAAAAGATTGATAAAAAACATCGCAATCAGAATCAAAAGGCAGGAAGAGGGGGGGAAATTCTTAATATACAAAAATTCTTTGCAAATCAACAACAAATTGAACAAAAACACAGTGAGAAAAAATGAGAAAAAAACACTAATGGGCTGTTTCCATTAATAGAAATGCAAATCGCACATAAATAATTGAAAAGAAGCTAAACATCCTTCATCATTAAATAATGGCAAATTAGGATGTTGCAGTTTCTCCATCGTTCACTTAACAAAATCTTGATAATATGCAATGAAGAGAATATATAGCAATCAGCTGATCTCATTGCACGTCAATATGTCACTATCTAAATAACGCTCATGTGCCCTCAGCTTACTGGTTCAGGGGCACCAATGTGACTTTGCACAAACTCAGGCCTAAGTAAAATGGTGTTGATGATGACTCTGGTGGCCATGTGGACTAGAAACAATCAGTCCATCAACAGAGGACTTAGATCAATAGAAGACTTAGAACTGCAGTATATTTCCACAATGAAATACAGTGTATCCATGAAGAAGAATAAATTAGATCTGTATGTCCTCACATGGAGTAGTTAACAAGACTGATTATAAAATGAGGGATGTGAAATATTCTAGAGTGGTCCGAACTTCATGTTTAAAAGATGACTAGATGTTGTTTGGGGGCACGTAGGTGGTTCCGTCGGTTAAGCATCCAACTCTAGATCATGATCATGATGAATCAGACTCATGAATCATGACTCAGGTCATGATCTTAGGGTTCGTGAGTTGGAGTCCCACGTTGGGTCCTCACTGACAGTATGGAAGCTGCTTGGGATTCTGTCTCTCCCTCTCTCTGCCTCTCCCCTGCTCACTTGCTCTTTCTTTCTCAAATAAATGAACCAAAAAAAAAAAAAAACCTTAAAATAAATAAATAAAAGTGGCTAGATGTAGTTTTATAGGTTTAAAACATTAAAAAAAAAACATTTTTGAAAGGCTGTATAAAAAACTCTAAAAGAAACTGCTTTGGGGTATGAATCTTAGGAGACAAGCGCTCTGAAGAGACTGAGGATTTATCTTCTTATTCTTTTTGTATTTATTCTTTTTGTATTTTCTTTTATTCTTTTTGTATTTTGTATTTGTATTATTTTTGTATTTGTATTTTCAACTATCCATGTATATATTTTCTCAGTTAAAACTCTAATTTTAAAATAATATTATAGAAAGAATTCAGTATTTCTAAGGCTCTTTTCTCCTCAAATTAATACAAAAATCTAAATTTTGTAATATTTATACATTTAGATTTATAAAGTATGCTTCCTAAATTAGACAGTAATATTCTGATCACTTTTGTAATATATTCTTTCAACTGCATTCATATACATAATCTCGATTTTTAGTCACAAGCACCCTCTGATACGGATTTAATCTCCTATTTTATTGCAGAAGGCAAATTTGCCAAATCATTAATAGCCAGAGTCCCTCGGAGTTGTTTCCCACACTGCTTGGGAGTCACATCGCATCTCCAGAAGGCCTCTGGGTCTGTGCAGCTGCTGCTTTTAACATGAGGCAGGGGAGTCTGGAAGGAGGACATCTCTCTCACTCACCTGGGACCGCTGCAGCTTCTAGTGTGAGGCTGATGCATTTGGAGCCGAGGCCTCCACAGCCCACTCACTCAGGGCGACTTTGCTTTGGTTTCATAGCAATCCAGAACCACTCAGTTTGAAGTGTGAAGGCCAATAACCCCATGACACCTCACATTCTGGTCTCTCTCTGTCTCTATCTGTGGTATAGGCCTGCTGCCGGGCCCCGTGCCGGTAAAATCTCCTCTGGCCGTATTGCCCCGCCTCTCCCCACTGCCCCACTGCCTACCATATCCCCCTTTTCCCTATCTTTGCCACTGGATCATCCTCTGTCTGGGGCATCCCTTTTATATCGACACTCGGTGTCCTCGACCTCTTCACAGAACAGATCAGCTCTCTTGCCTGCACTGAAATATGACATCGTGCTGAGAAACCCACTTCCCCCCATGATGTTCTCAAGTGGCCAGAGATGCACCCTGACCTCAGAGACGGAAAGGAGATTCGCTTTCTCTCTGTTCCCCACAGCCACTGTTCCTTCTTCTCACTGGCTGCCATCAACCCTGTCCTCTCCCTACCTCTTCCCTTCACACTTCATCATTGGTTGAAGACTACACCTGCATCATTGCCTCTCGCTCATTTCCTCACCCCCACCAACTGTCCTCATCATCACCTTCACTTGCCTCAGTGTCCATGTGGGTTATACATCACCCCCAAGTCTAGTGTCCCCCAACACCATTCTCCTCCAGCTGCCCACTCTCGCAACCCGATGGGGGTGTCCTTCACTGGCACTGCCCTACCTCAGACATTGTTTTCCAACACTCAAAGAGAAAAGGACAAGTCTGAAATCTCAAGTGAGAACCAAAAATTATAAAAAGTGGTGTGGCAGATTTGAAAAGTATCAAATATAAAAACCAAAGATTTTTCTTTAAGTAAGAAGAGAAATAAGAAAAATGACTTCAAAAAGAGCAACCATAAGACAAGGGTAGGTAGAAGACATGGAATAAGTTCTTCAGTGTGCTGACAGAAAGTGACTGCAGACCTAGAATTCCATCTCTGGCAAAAAAATATCTTTTAAGAATGTAAGTAGAATAAACACATTTTAGTTAAACACTAAGAGTTTATATCAGAAGAAGAAGAATTATTGAGAGGTGTTCTTCAATCATGAGACATAAATTTAGAGATCAAATTTAAGAATAAAATAAACTTAAATAGATGCTATTTAAAATCACCTAGGGAAAGTGCAGAGAGATAAGAGGCCTTGGACCAAAACCTGAAGATCCCGAGTTTGAGAATTTATCATGATTCCACCAGCTCCCATCCCCCTCTTGGTTTCTGCTGGGTCTCATAAGTCGCCTCTTTTTTTTTTAATGTTCATTTATTTATTTTGAGGGAGAGTATGCGTGCACACATGCATGTGCGCACGAGCAGGGAAGGGACAGAGAGAGAGGGAGAGAGAGAATCCCAGGCAGGCTCTGCACTGTCAGCACAGACCTGATGCAGGACTTGAATTCACAAACTGCGAAATAATGACCCGAGCCGAAATCAAGAGTGAGACGCTCAGCTGACTGAGCCACCCTGACAACCCTCATAAGTCACCTCTTCAAGTTCTTTTGCAAATATACTCAATTGTCCTGGACCTCCAAGTTTCTGCTTCACCTGACATTAAATAAACCCACCTCTATTACAGCTACTTGTGAGATGTTGAACTCTGCTGGTGAACTCACACCACCTTGAAGACTGAGGCCAATGAAATACTTGGTCTCCCACTTTGCTTTCATAACAACCCTCCGCCCGCGCCACCCTTCTCTTGGTCTTTGGAATGTTTTCTTATTCAAAGCAAAACTTGTCCTAACCTTCTCGACTTCACTCAGTCCTGCAGACCCACCTTGTTCCTCATTTCTCACCAGACAAAGTGGTTTGCAGAGGAAACAAAGGGTGTGGTGGCGGCTGGGATCTGTAACCCAAACCCCCTGTTCAGGGCTGAGCTACTCATTGCTCCAGCTTTCAGTGTTGGCAGCTGATGGCTCTCAAACAAGTCCCTCTCTAGGAATTTCCTCATCCAAACATTCCCTGTACCTGGGGATGGCCTGAATCCAGTGACCGGTTGACAGAAGAATGGAAAAGCTTGGCCTCCTTGCCTCAAGGCAGGACAACCCTGAAGGGCCATTTTGGCACCTGAGTTCCCTGTCGATGTCTGAGGCCCCGGATGCAGCTGCACCAGGTCAATGTCTCCCTCTCTCTCCACTTTGCTCCCCCTCAAGGTGTTGTTCCTGAAAGCTCCCACAAGCCTCCATTTCAGAGTCTGTTTCCAGGGACACATGATGGAACTCACTCAACTCTTGCCTTCCCCTCTTTCAACCCAGAACTCAGTTAAGGAATAGGTTAGCACTCCGTCATTCCCTCTTTTGAACATAAATGCTCCTACTTGTTTTCTGGATACACAGCAGGGCAGAGCTGCCTGCCCCATTCCCCCATAGCCGCTGAAGAACTTTGTTCATAGATTTTCCTTCACTTTCCTGTATTCTCAACATCTCTCTAGTGGGATGTTCTCAGTTGCATATGAGTGTGTTCAAGCCACATTCATCTTAAAAGGGGGGAAAAAAGTCCTCAACCTTCTCTCTACCACCCTTACCTAGTATCTGTTTTTCCTCCCTTCACCATCCAGCCTCTGAAAGAACAGTCCAGTTCCTCACCTCTCTCACTCCTTAACTCATTGTAGTCAACCTTCTCACATCAAAATACCTCCAAAACAGTTCTCATGAAGGCCACCAATGGCCTAATTGGCCAATTAGTGGCTAATTCCAAAGGACACTTTGAAATAAGTCAATGTTGTACACATTGCATGCAGAACATTCCCAGCCCCACCCACACTTCCATCTCTGCCCAAACACGCCAGGATTCCACTCTTCCTCCCTTTCCCATCTTCGCAGCTCAGCCTTCCCTGGGACTCCACCCTGGAGGATGATGTCTCCATGTTTGAGTATATAACCCTTTTTATTTGGATCTCCTGACTTCCCCAAATTCCCCCTAACTCCAACTCATCTTGCAACACTCAACATGTTGTAATTTAATGAAAATCCTTTACATGAAGGATAAGAGACCAAAAAAGGGGGGGGGGGAGTGTATGCCATTGTAACATGTTTCTTAACATCTTATTTGCTTTAATATGTGTTGAACCTCTATGAAATAATACCACTGTCTATTGTAGAAATATAGAAACTGTGAAGTGAAGAGGTAAAATAACCTTCACCTCTAGGGAATAAGTGGCAAAGTTAAATTTTAAATAAGGCTTTTAAACTTCAGTACTATTTTGAGCCAGTCTCTGTATATAGTTAGCCTTAACAATCCTGTTTATAATTTGAAAGTAATAAAAAAAAGATATACAATCAGTATAACAAACTCATTCATGAAAATCAGCTATCTGTAATGGATGAATAAACTTAAAGCCACTTGTATCTTTCAGGTACCTTCCACGTGTCTTGATCACCCACCTGTCAGAGCCATCCCCACCACCACAGGAAAAGTGGATAAAACCTGTTCCGCGTGCTCACTCCCTTGGAATCTTAGTTGGTCTCCCGCATTGGAAGGTCTCCTACAACATTTGGAAGGCAGAAGAGAAAGGGAAGCCATCTAATGCTCCCACAGCAGCTGAGGGCAGGCCTGTGGCTTTGGCAGATGGAGGTCATGGGGGCTTTCCCTCTCCCATGGGGCATCATCGACCCACTCGGGGGTTGTCCTCAACTCCAGGGCATTGCACCTGAGATCTGCTTGGAAACTCCTACATTTAGACACTTTTCTGAAAGGCCCTGCTCAGATGCTACAGAGGGCTGACTACGGAGACCTCCAGCCTTCAGGATTTTCCAAAAGCAGTCCTGGTCCTTCACACCCCAGGCTCCTGACACTTGACTAAGACTCTAATAACCTGCTATTAACCATCTCATTCTTCAAAATACCTAGAGCAGTACTTGGATTCTTGACTAAACCCCAACTGAAAAAAACCTACATGTTCCATCTATTTCCATGATCCATAGGAAAAAGGTTTCCTAAATAATGACAACTGGAGTCAATGTGTGGAATTAGACAATTTGATCATTCAGTCTGGGTATGTTTGAAATATATCTTGTCTTCTTATTTTAGAACATGCATTTTGTATAAATCGTAGAGGGGCTGGGTCCACTATGTTAAAGAGAATAATAGCAACAGTTTTATTTGATGTCTCACCCACAGCATAGACTTCTTTAATTCACCCAATTCATCTTACCTGCATAGTCTGGGTATGAATTTCATTACACCACATGGAATGCTCTGTCCAGAGCAGGAGCTGTCAGCGTGATGAGCTTCCTCCCCTGACAGAACAGCAAGGAAAGACAGCATCTGAACACCACCTTCCCGCAGGCCAGACTTACTGTGCTTAAGTAGACCCAGGTTGTTTTATGGCCTATGGGCCAAGAAATATTAAAAGGCCTGCCAGGTAGATAAATCCTAAAATCCATTAGGCTTTCATCATATGCACAGAAAGCTGAGGGAGAAGGTACTTTACCCTGAAAAAATAGTATCTAAAGATTCTATTTTGCATTATGTTAGGAGATAAACCATTTCTCCTCCAGAGAAACTTCTGAGGGTGTTCATGAGTGAACATCTAACTCTGCTTAGCTCCTCCCTGCCTTAGAAAACCATCTCGGCCACAAAACCTACTCTAGTTCCGGTGACAGCTGAATCATTGTCTTCACCAGCTTCCTTCTCTAGAACCAAGTCAGTAAGGGCTTTACAGCCCTGGGCCTGGGGAAGAGCCCCCTTTGCTGCCCACGCAGAGCCTTCTGGATGTGTAGAGCTGTATCCTTCCTGCACTGGGATCCATGTTTCCTCTTCCTTCCTTTCCTCCTCTCTCCCTTCTTCCTTCACTTTCCTCCTCCCCTCTCATTCTCCCTCCGTCCCTCACTCCTTCCTTCAATCATTTTTGAACATCTTCTATGTGTATGTTGCTGCAGTTAGGTGCTGGGGATCCTGTTGGTCCTGACCCAGCACACCCCTTCAAGAAACAGACTCAACATACAGGGCAGTATGTTGTGGCAGAAATAAGGACAGGTCACTTTGGGAGCACACTGGAGGGGCCACTAACTCATCTAGGGCAGTGCTAACAGCAATATGATGTGAGCCACAGATCTTGAATTTTCTTCTTTTTAAAAGTTTTAAAACATTAAATTAATTTAATAATGTATTTTATTTAACTGAATGTTATTATTTTAACAAGGAATTGATATAAAAATTATGCTAAATTTGCCATGTAGTTTATACTTCCAGCTTAGAAACTCAGTTCTTAGTTACCCTGACCACAGTTCAAGTGCTGCGAAGCCATGGGAGTCTGGGGGTGGGGAGGTGCTCCATGGATGAGCCGAGATAAAGGTTGAGCAGGGGGGTTAGACAGGAGGAGTGAGCAGAAAGGACACTCCAGGGAGAAGGACGGGCAGCCTAGCAGGTTGAGAGCCACCAGCAGCATGGTACAGGGGAGAAGGGCTATTCTCTGCCCTTTACATTGTCTCCAAAGGCATCTTCCAGAAAGAAAGTCACCAAATAAAGTCCTCATACTGACATTCAAAGACCTTGACAACCTGGGCCATTCTTCATCACGAACTTCAGATCACAAGCACAAACTTCTTCATATCACCCCCCAAGCCAAGCATTCCTTCCCTACCTCCAGCCACCTGAAATGTGGGTTCTTCTCTGAAGGGCTCCCCCTCCACCCCCTCCAGCCGAGAAAGCACCAGCCCAGGCCAGACTGACAGCCCCAGCAGATGTTCACCGTCGCTGGTACCCATGCCGTGCAGAAAAGGGAGCAGGGGCATTTCACGTGATCCCCAAAGCAAAGCTGAGGCCAGCTAGTTGGAGGGGAGCTGATATAAGATCAACCCACAGATGGGTGTTATATGTAAACCAATTTGAAAATAAACTATTTAAATTAAAAAATAAAAATAAATAAATAAATAAAATTTAAAAAAAAAAAAAGATCAATCCACAGAAGCCTGCTCCAAGGCAGTGCCTTTGCCACGGAATGTGTGTGGGACCTTGGAAAGATGCAAATGCTCAGTGTGTCCAGGGTAGGCCCAAAGCTCTGCATCTCTAGCTGTGGCCTATGGACCCCGCTTTGAGTTGTGCTGTTCAAGTCCTCCAGAAACGTCTCAGATGTGAGTGAGTTCTCTGGCACGGGAGGTATTCAAGCACAGGCTGGATGGCCATGGGAGTGCACTAAGAGGAAACTCATGCTCTGAGATTCAGAGGTCCATGACTCTTTGGGGGTTGAATTCAGGCTCTGCGGAAAGCATAGTGGGGTCTCTCTTCCTCTGCCCAAAGAGTACACAGGGGGAAGCTATGGCTGAGAATGGCTGGGGAGGCCACTCCAACTACACAGCCAGCCCTGCCTTCTCTGAGGGCTGTAGGACACTCTACATGAACTTCCTCATGGATATCTGCATGCCTTTCTTTGTGACTTTCTTGTCACACCTGTACTGACCATTAAAATGCTCATTCAGACCCTAACCCCAGGGAATACAGATGGCTGAGGGCCCCAGGTGCTGGCTCAGTAGCCCAGGCTGCACACTGGCAGAGCCCCTGACCCACACCCTCATGAGGTGGGCAGCAAGGTGACCAAGACCTGGATCCTTGAAGCCTGGGGTTCCTCTAAGTCTGGCCCCAGGAGTCCTGAGGCTCCAAGGACACCTCTTCCCCACCTCTTCCTCCTTCCCTCCAGTCTGACTTGCTGTGGCTCCCTCTGTTCCTTCTTACCCTCATTTCCCCTAATTCTGCCCACATTCGCCCCATCTCTGGCTCCTCTCAGAGGGCCCTGGCTGACCCAATGTCCTTAACCAGTTTCTTTTGGAGCACAGGGAGCAGCAAGAATATGCCAACTAATCCTTGGTCGTGTTTGCTGCAAACGTTTTCTTTGGTTCCTCATTTACTTTTATTTTTGTTTGTGGTACATTTTGTTGTTGTTTCTTTAGTGGTTTTTCAATTTTACAAAATTCAAACCAATCCCCCCCAGGATATCTCCCTGAGACCACCAAAACCTCAACTTCCCTCTGCTCCATTGGGCAGCGCCCCGTATTTGTCCCTAAACTGACCACCAGTACTTAGCCGACCATGGGGTCAGCTCATTAGGAAGGTCCTCCAGCTTTCTGGAAGGCAGTTTTGCAATGCCCTCACTTTTCCTTGAGCATCCAGGGGTCTCCTTCCCTCCCAGGTGGCTTACAGGACATCTTTCCAAACAATTGCCATGCTCTTCCCAGGGGGGCTTCTGGTGAATTAATTTTCTCCAAAGCATTTACAATTACAAAGCCCACATTCATCCTGGAATCTGATAAATATTCATCTCTCTTCCTCTAAATTGTTTTCATTGTTCTACTTCTACGTTTGACTCTTCATGTCATGTGGAATATCTTTTTGGGGAAGGGGGATAGTTTGGAAGTATCATCTCAGATGATTCATTTAATGACTTCTAATTTAATTTATCTATTAGTATTTGTGATGCTATCATGTCATGTCTCCAGCGAGAATTGCAACTACCTGGTTTGTTTTTTGTTGCCTAAGCTGTGAGTGCTCAGAGGCATGAAGAGGTACTAGGTCCAGAGGGCCTGGAACCTGGACCAGGTGACCATTAGGCAGACCATGGAGGAAGCTAGGCTACCTCCGCCAGCTGAGACTTAGTGTGCTGATGGGTGTCACTCAGTAGCTTCAACAATGCCACCCTCAGAGAGACCAGCCCCTCTCAAAGAGTGAATATCTTGGCAGGGTGTGGGAGCATAGTTTACAGGCCAAAGGAGCAACCAGTGGACAATGATCCTGGCAGGCTGGTGGGGACTCCAAAGAGACCACTGTTAAGGAGGAGCCAAGACAGGGAAAAGTCAGGGAAGACCATGTCCCCCAGACCTGGAATTCCCCTCCTCTGAAGGTGAACGCACCATTGCAAAACCCAGCAGTCTGGGATGCACACCAAGGTGCACCAACAACAAGGCTGACAAGATGCTGAACCATTGAGAACAGGCAGTGCCCCCACCAAGAGCCCCATCTGTGGAAAGAAGCATCAAAGGATAGAGAGAAGCACCATGGAACCTGAAATTGGGTCTTCCTACCACCCGAAGGCATCACTCATGGTCCCAAGAGGCCAGTGTCACCAATAGAAATGGGTCCAGCCTGGCAACCAGGACACAGCATCCTCAGCCTCCTCTGGAGGAGGTTCATGAGAGAGGGCTGACAGCAGGTGGGTCAGAAAAGCAGCCCAGCAACCACCCATGAAAATTCCATGGCAGCAGGTGGAATAATGGCCCCTGAGGACATCCACATCCGAATCCCACACCTTGAACCTATTTCTTTACTTGGCACACAAGACTCCGCAGCTGTGGTTGAAGGTAGGGCTTTGAGGTGGGGAGATGATCCTGGAGTCTATAGGAGAGGACGAAATATAATCTCAGGGGTCCCTGTAAGTGAAAGAGGGAGGCGGGATGGTACATCAGAGAGAAATCTAAGACCCTGCACCACTGGCTTTGAAGATGGAAGAAGGAGCCACTCAGCAAGAAATGTGGGCTGCCTCTGAAAGCTGGAAAAGGCAAGGAAACTCTTCCCCCCAGAGTTTCCCAAAGGAAGCAGTCCTGCCCATACTTGATGCTAGCACACTGAGACCCACTGTAGACCTCTGACCTCCTAAATGGAGGATAATAAATCTGAGTTGTTTGAAGCCACTAAGTGAACAGTGATTTGTCACAGCAGCATGGAAACTAATATGCACAGTTCGATGTGGGCTGTGAAGAGGAAAATGTTACCGAACTGCCCAGATGCTGGTTCCTTTAAAATCCTGTCCGATAAAATTACCCACTTGAATGGAGCACTGTGCATCCCAATTGCATCTTTCTAAAATTAAAATAGGGGCGCCTGGGTGGCTCAGTCGGTTGAGTGGCCGACTTTGGCTCAGGTCATGATCTCACAGTCTGTGAGTTCGAGCCCCGTGTCGGGCTCTGTGCTGACAGCTCAGAGCCTGGAGCCTGCTTCACATTCTGTGTCTCCCTCTCTCTCTGCCCTTCCCTTGCTCACACTCTGTCTCTATGTCTCTCAAAAATAAAATAAAAAAAAAACATTTAAAATTAAAATAAAATATTATGGGAAAGGCAGGCTGTGATCTCAGATAACACATGTGTACTGCAGCTCAGAGCACAGGAACCAATATCTGCATTTCCATCGCTCCTCCTGGTGGTGCATTCTAAATGCGGAAAAGTGGAGTGAAAAATCTTCTTTACCTCCTTGCATTGAATATGTAATGTTGGAAATTCAATGGTGGGACACAAATAAGGATTCTGTGAGCTGTGGGAAAAAGACAGTCTGATCCTCTATTTAAAAAAAAAAAAAAGTAAAACTTACCCCAAAGAATAGAAAACATTTCAGAAAATGCGTTATACATAGTAATTAAGCATGGCTGAATTGCATGTTTTAATCAGAATGATTCCCAGAAGTGAAAACATGTTTTAATTGACATTTCTGCTTTATCAGCCTCTTGCTGGGTTGTAAATTCTTTTAAGGAAGGTAGAAAGGGTACAGCTGTAGTTGGAAGCATTTTATCCATCGGTCCCCAAACCAATAATTTCTACATTTATTTGGACTACATGATTTTCAACCCATTGAAACCTATTCAAATTCTGTGGTTTATCTCTGTAATAGTTAGACTTTTATGTGAGGCTACACCAACAGAATTGAGGTCCTTAAAGAATGGAAAAATACAGTATGTGGAAAATGTGTACTTTAACTTCATTAAACCTTGGTCAGGTCAGAACAGACATTGGTGCTTATCTGAGATAACTGTAGGGTAGGAGACATGATTTGCAGTAGTAACCAACCCAGCTTGGAGCCCAGCCCTCAGTATGAACCTCATTTATACTTAACCGTGTGGCCTTGAGAAAGTGACTTGGGCTTTCTGGTCTTCAGTTTCCCCCTTTTACGATAAAACACATATTTGATTGTTCACTAGTTTGTCATGTTTTGCTTCAGTAACCTGGAAGGGACACAGACAGGCACTCAATCTGTTCTCTTATCAAGAGGCATGGGTTCAACCAGCACTTGGCACATGGGCGAAAGCCAATAGGTGATCTGAAATGGGGGCATCTGGGTGGCTCAGTCAGTTAAGCATCCAACTCTTGGTTTCAGCTCAGGTCACGGTCTCATGGTTCATGGGTTCAAGCCCCACATTGGGCTCCATGCCAACAATACGGAGCCTGCTTAGGATTCTCTCTCTCCCTCTCTCTCTGCCTCTCCCCTGCTCGTGTTCTCTCTCTCAAAATAAATAAATAAACTTTAAAAAAATATCTGAAATCTGTGATAGGCATTATTTGCTCAGAAGTCTGCACCAAGCTCACTGGATAGCTGTTGCTGGGATGACTAGGGCTGTAGGGTCAGCAATGGAATTACTTCTATCCAATGCTCCCACTGAGGCAGTTGGAATGGCTGAGGACTTGCCAGACCTCACTCTCCAGCAAAATACTCAGACTTTCAACAGACCAGTTGCTTTCAAGAGGGCTAAAGGAGGCATGCCTGGCTTCTCCAGGCCTCACCAAAAACAGGCAGTTCAGTTTAGGCCAATTCTGCATTGTTGTTGTAAAGAAGAAAGGAAACATACTATCCAGCCTTTGATGAGAGGACAGCAAGCGTGTGCGGGGAGAGAGGCCTGGATGGCAGTCACCCGCACATACCACCCACCACCTAGGCGATCCCCAGTTGTGCTCTTCCTACATAATTTACAGTCATAACCTCCCAAAGCTCAGGGAATTAGGTTCCGGGGTATGTTATTGTATTCGTTTCCTATTGCTGCTATGACAAATTAGCACTGATTTGGTGACAATGCAAATTTATTATCTTATCGTTCTGGAGGTCTCAAGTCTGAAATCAGTTTTGCTAGACCAAAATCAAGGCAGGGCTGGTTCCTTCTAGATTTTCTAGGGGAGGGTCCATTTCTTTGCCTTTCCCAGCTGTTGGAGGGTTGGCACATAGCAACCCACCCCTCCATCTTCACAGCCAGCACACGCCAGGCCAGTCCTTCTCCCATGGCATCACTCTGATCGTGATGCTTCTCCCTTCTTCTTCCACTTTTAAGGATGGACCCTGAGATTATTTCGGACCCATCTGGATAATACAGATTACTCTCCCCATCTCAAGGCCAACTGGCTAGCTACCATAATTCTATCTGCTGCCTTAATTCTCCCTCACAATGCAAAATAACATATTCACAGTTTGCAAGGACTAGGACATGCACACCTTTAGGGGCCATTATTCAGCCTACCACGGTTATCATTTCTGGTGCTTTTTTAAAAGTGTTTTAATCACCTTGGATATATTTTGTTTAAAAAAATTACCATAAGTATGGAGCCTCTCTGCCCTGCTAAACTTGTTAGACATATATAAAAGTCCCCCTTCCCAATAAATAGGCTTTGAGTGAGGGTCCTAGGAATCCTTTCTGCAGAATGTTCATAAATTTTAGTCTCGGGGAGGGGCACCTAGGTGGCTCAGTTGGTTAAGCGTTCAACTTTGGCTCAGGTCATGACCTCGCAGTTTGTGAGTTTGAGCCCCGTATCAGGCTCTGTACTGACAGCTTGTAGCCTGGAGCCTTCTTCAGATTCTGTGTCTCCCCCTCTCTCTGCCCCTCCCCTTCTCATGCTCTGTCTCTCTCTGTCTCTCAATAATAAATAAACATTAAAAAAAATTTTAGTCTAGGGGAGCAGAGTGAGAAAGGGGAAATGGGACAGTTGACGATGGGGATAGGGGAAGTAGGTGGAGTTCTGGGAACAGGCCAGCCCTTCCACCTAGTGTCTGTGTGTCACTCCCAGGACCAAACCTGGACACCGGCACACAAAGGCTATAATGCTTCCAGCCAACAACTTCGTTCTCAGAGCAAGAGTTTGTCCAGCAGGTGCTTCCAGCAGAAAGTGTGATTGAGGTGCTTTAGAGGCTATCCACATGACAAACAGAAATGTCAAATGGAAATGTCAAGTTGACAAATGTCAGTTCCTTTTGCTTTTCTATTTCAAGGGAAGAAAAGAGAATCCAAATACATCAATCCAGACCTGATCATTTAATGAGTTCATTAAAGATAGAACTACATTATTCTACTGCCTAGAAAAATTAGGGGATAGAAAGTCATACAACCAGCTCATGTTGCAGACAAACCTATTGTATGTGTAGCAGTGGAAACAACATAAAAAAATATGTAAATGGATTTTAGAAAGGGGGAAGGTTGGCCATCAAACACCCTTGCATAGCAACCCTGCCATCTTACCTGTCTCCCCAAAGCTGAGATTTGGTGTTCTGCCTCATCCATTTAGTGTTGTTCATATAACATGGGTGAGACCACTGACATTAGTGTAAAAACTACACATGGTGTCAGCTTGCTAACTGGGGCACTTTCCATGGGAACTTGACTTTGCAGACCAGGGAGGCAAGGAGGCTTTCCAAAAAGAGGCTGTCAGGCCACCAGACTCCTTCGGCTACCTGTCAGCAGCATGCTGGGGGGTTCGCAACATCCTAATCAAACCTTATCATACTCCGTGGTGTGGGGCTCTGAGTCTCTGACTTTCCACGTGGAGAGTTTTATGGGATCATAAAACTTGCTGAGCAGCCCACCAGACATCTCAGGCCCAGGCAGAGCATACATGTCTGAGACTCAAATGTATCTCTCAGCAAACATGTCCGGTGATATCTTCTGCCAACCTCCTGCCACCTTTGGCTTTGTTAGCCCCAGCCTAGTGTGAGCTGTTCCACCACTAAACCATCTGCACACACTATCTTCTGCTATAGGTGACCCCAAGTTTCTAGTATTCACAAGAAAGGTGTTTCAATGTGTACTAACGCTAATGTCCTGCTCCGGAGTATTCTACTGCAGCCCCTGATGATTAATCAGAAAGACAAACTCCAGGCCTGCGTAACAGAGTCATTATCCCTTCCAGTGCCAAACACAAACCAGATGTTCTCAATCCACCAGCATGTTTCTCCACCGTCTACCTTTTCCGTAGTCCTCAGGCTAGGAAACAAGGTACAGCCCATTAACAGGACATTCTCTATCAATAAAGATGGGATTGATAATCTAAAATGCTGAAGTGGTCCTACTATCATTAATTCAATCAAATGACATGGGTATTATGTTAAGCAAGAACAGTGGCTCAAGCATCAGAGTTTCAGAATTATCATCCCAAATCTACTTCTCTGAGTCCATTTCCTTGTCTATAAAATGGAGATAAATAATCTTGGCTTTGCTTGTTTCCTTCACAGTGATGTCGTCCCCACAACATCAGTGAGATAACAGAAATGAAAGTTTCTTGGAACCCAACATTTTTCACAGAGCTAGAACAAACAATCCTAAAATTTGTATGGAGCCACTTAAGATCCCAAATATCCAAAACAATCTTGAAAAAGAAAGCAAAGCTGGAGGCATCACAATTTGAGACTTTGGGTTATATTACAAAGCTGTAGTAATTAAAACACTATGGTACTAGCACATAAACAGACACATAGATCAATGGAACAGATTAGAAAACCCAGAAATGGATCCCAAACCATATGATCAACTAATCTTCAACAAAGCAAGAAAGACTATCCAACAGAAAAAAAGACAGTCTCTTCAACAAATAGTGTTGGGAAAACTGGACAGCAACATGCAGAAGAATGAAACTGGACCACTTTCTTTCATCACACACAAAAATAAATTCAAAATAGATCAAAGACCTACATGTGAGACCTGAAACCATAAAAATCCTAGAAGAGAGCACAGGCAGTAACTTCTTTGACATCGGCTTAAGTAACTTTTTTCTAGATATGTCTCCTCAGTCAATGAAACAAAAGCAAAAATAAACTATTGGGACTACATAAAAATAAAAAGCTTCTGCACAGCAAAGGAAACAATAAACAAAACTAAAAGGCAAGCTACAGAATGAGAGAATTTATTTGCAAATGACATATCCAACAAAGAACTTATAAAACTCAACACCCAAAAAACAAAGAATCTAATTAAAAATGGGCAGAAGACATGAACAGACATTTCTCCAAAGAAGACATGCAGATAGTCAACAGATACATGAAAAGATGTTCACCACTTACCATCGGGGAAATGCAAATCAAAACTACAGTGAGACACCACCTCACATCTGTCGGAATGGTTAAAACCAACAACACAAGAAACAACAGGTGTTGACAAGGATGTGGAGAAAGGGGAATCCTCTTGCACTGTTGGTGGGAAGGCAAACTGGTGCAGCCACTGTGGAAAACAGTATGGAGATTCCTCAAAAAGGTAAAAATAAAATGACTCTACAATCCAGCAATAGTACCACTGGATATTTATTCAAAAAATACAAAACACTAATCCAAAGGGATATGTGCACTCCTATGTTTATAGCACCATTATTTACAAAGCCAAATTATGGAAGAATCTCAAGTGTCCATCGATTGATAAATAGATAAAGATGTGGTATACATATGGGGTGTGTGTGTGTGTGTGTGTGTGTGTGTGTGTGTGTGTGTGTGTGTATGTGTGATGGAATATTATTCAGCCATAAAAAATAATGAAATCTTGCCATTTGCAGTGACATGGATGGACCTAGAGAGTATAATCCTAAACAAATAAGTTAGTCAGAGAAAGACAAATACCATACAATTTCACTTACATGTGGAATTTAAGAAACAAAAACAAATCAGCAAAGGGGAAAAAAGAGAGAGAGATGGAGAGAGACAAATCAAGAAACAGATGGTTAATTATAAAGAAAAAACTGATGGTTACAGAGGGGAAGAGAGTGAAGGGATGGGTTAAATGGGTGATGGGAATTAAGGAGTGCACTTGTGATGAGCACTGGGTAATGTATGTAATTGTCGAATCACTATATTGTACACCTGAAACTAATAAAACACTGTATATTAAAAAAGAAAGAAAGAAAGTTTCTTGGAAAATGAAGAGGATTACTATGACCTTTATGTTAATACCTATGTGTTACTTATATGCTAGCAGTTCCAATAAAGGAAAAAATCATACCAGAGAAGTAAGAAAATAATTTGCCTCTCTGGACTCACACTCCATGGTTTCCCAGAGGGCCTGGAACCTAATTATTCTTTAGAAAAATTCCCTGAGTGTCAGAGGGAGGTAAGGATTCCAAGAAGATATGTGTTCATGATCTTGACACAACTTCAAGAGATCCTTGCCAGTTATGCTGTAATGTGGTTTATCTGTTAACTCTAAGGAAAAGATTTTTTAAATTAATTTAGCTTGCCAGTTCCATTCAAGGTGGAGTAGTCTCATTTCCTCCCTAGTCCTCACTCTTAAAAATAAAAATTGCTGGGCTAACATAAAAAGTCCAACATAAAAATTAAACATAGAATGACCTATGATCCAGCAACTCCATTTCTTGGCATATATGCAAAAGATTTGAAAGCAAGGTCTTGAACAGATACATATACACCCATGTTGATGGCAGCATTATTAATAATTGCCAAAAAGTGGAAGCAATCCAAGTATCCGCCAACAGATGAGTGGAAAAGCAAAACGTGGTATATACATACAACGGAATATTATTCAGCTTTAAAAAGGAAGGAAATTCTGATACATAATAAAACATGGATGAACCTTGAAACCTGCTAAATGAAATAAGTCAGCAAAAGGACAAATATTCCGATTCCATTTATATGAGGTATATACAGTAGTTAAGTTCATAGAGTCAAAAAGTAGAAATAGAATGGTAGTTGCCAGAGACATGGTAAAAAGGAGAGTTTCAGTTTGGGAAGATGAAAAGATCTGGGTATGTATGATGGTGATGGTTGCACATCAGTGTGAATATACTTAATTCCACAGAACTGTACACTTAAAAATGGTGAATTATATGTTATACATATTTTACTACAATTTAAAAGAATCAAACATAGGGGCACCTGGGTGGCTCAGTCAGTTGAGCATCCGACTCTTGATTTCAGCTCAGGGCATGATCTCACAGTTCATGAGATTAAGCCCTGAATCAGGCTCTGTACTGACAGAGTGGAGCCTGCTTGGGATCCTCTCACTCTCTCTCTCTCTCTCTCCCAATGTCTCTCTGCCCCTCCCCCACTTGCATGTGCTCGCTCACTCTCTATCTCTCTCTCTCAAAAAAAAAAAAAAAATCAGACATAGACTCTGAAAAGTGGAAAGAATAATGCAACTTCTTAGGGACCTTGAGACTTGAGGAACAACACAGCAGTGAAATCACTAGGTTTTCTTTATGCTTTCATGTAATTCAGTCAGGGCACTGGAGAGGCCTGCCACATGGAACTATCAACAGGCACAGACAAAAAGCCCCAAGCAAAGCCTATTGCCTATAGCTGTAGCACTGATAAAATGACAACCTAACCGAAAAAAAAGGCTTTTTGACAATAAATTATTCTACTCTAACCGATATCAATGGAAAACACCCTTAACCCCCTATCCTCACCACAGTGTCAGCAGAGTTGACTGGGGAGCTGAACTTCTACTCCAACTCATCAGCAGCGAGGCAATGGCTAGCAGCTCTCCATTTCTTACCCCTCCCCCCACATTCTGGTATGAGTAGAGCTGAGTAAGGTGAAACATCTATCCCCATCTGGACCTATGCACTATACACAACCAGGGTGAGTGCCTTCTTAAAAAAGAAAATAAAATTGGATTCAAAAATTCTAAACATAATGCCGAAAATGTCCATGATACAATTTAAAAAACTGCATATCCTAACAAGACCAGAACAACCATAGCATGAATAAGAAAAGGCAATTAACAGCTTCTAAGAACATGACTCAAATGTAGGAATTATTCAACAAGGATTTTAGAGCAACAATTATAATCATTCTTCAATGAGCAATTATGAACCAGCATGAAAAAAATGAGAAAAAAAAACAAAATCTCAGCAAAGAAATACAAGACATAAAAATGAAAAATCTTTTTTATATGCCAATAAAAAGTTTTCAAACAAATAAATAAATGAAAATGTTTGAGCAGAAAACTACAATAATTAGAATTTTTAAAACTCGCTGGATGGTCTCAATAGAAGAATGGAAGGGATAGAGGAAAGAATCAGTGAACTGGAAGATATGAAAATATATATTACCCGATCTGAACAACAGAGAGAAAATAGACCACGAAGATAATGGGAACAGCCTTAGGGACCCATGAGACATCAAAAAAAAAAAAAAAAATCTAACATTCATGACTTCAAAGATCCCAAAGAAAGAGTGTGGAGCTGAAAAATACCCAAAGAAATAATGGCTGAAAATTACACAGTGAACAATATAAATTTATAGGTTCAAGAAACTGAGCAAACCCTAAGCAGGAAAAACTCAAAGAAATTCATGCCAAGACACATCATATTCAAATTCCTCAGAACTAAAGAAAAAGAAAACATTTTAAAAGTGGAGAAAAATAATATATTACCAATAGGGGAACAATGACTGAAATGATAGCATATGTCTTATCTGAAACCACAGAGGCCAATAAGAAATGACAAAACATTTTCAAGTACTGGATAAAAATAACTGTCTACCCCAAATTCTATCCCAAGTGAAAATATCCTTCAGGAATGAAAAGAAAATAGAGACATTCTTGGATGAAGGAAACTGAGAGAATTTGTCATCTGCAGTCCTACGCTTATGGAACAGTTTAAGGTCTTCCAACCACATAGGAAATTATAACAAAAGGAGGCTTGGGACAGAGAATAATAAAATAGGTAAAAATGGGAGTAGACTACCTTTCTCCTAATGATGTTTTTAAATTATGATTGATGATTTCTGCAAAAATTATAACATCACTTTATGTGTGTTAAATATATGTAGAAAAAATAATAAGAAAATTAGATTTTAAGAATGGGAAGGATAAAGGCACCAAGTGGAAGTAAGGTTTCTACACTTCACTCGGGGACATAATGTTGATACCAACAGATACTGGTAAGATCTTTATACATGCTGTAATACTAAGAGCAGGCACAAAAATAAAACAAAATAAAAAAACCACATACCATACAAACATATACTGAGAAATACTACAAATAAATTAAATTCTAAATAATGTCTAAATAACCTCAGGAAGTCAAAAAAAAAAAAAGAAATTGATGAACAAGAAAAAGAGAAAAAATAGAAACAAATAATAAAATGGCACACTTAAACCTTAACATATCAGTAACTACTTTAAATGTAAATGGTCTAAGTACACCAATTAAAGGACAGATATTGGCAAAGTGAGTAAGAAAACATAACCTAATTGTATGCTGTCTATAGAAAACTCAATATATTGTGATATAGGTAGCCAAAATGTTGACAGGAAAAGCTATATCATACAGACATACATTTTTTAGGAAGGATTGGCTACATTAACACCAGATAAGGAGGATTTCAGAGCATACAAAATTATCAGGGATTAAGAGGTATATTACATAATGGTAAAAGGGGTGAAGATGTACCAATTTTATTTCTTTTAATGTTTATTTTTGAGAGAGAGAGAGAGAGAGTGCAAACGGTGGGGGAGAGGGGGGGCATGGGACAGAGGATCCAAAGCAGGCTCCGTGCTGACAGCAGCAAGCCCAATGAGGGGCTTGAACTCACAAACCTTGAGATCATGACCTGAGCTGAAGTCCGACGCTCAACCGTCTGAGCCACCCAGGCACCCCAAGATGTAGCAATTCTAAATGTGTATGCACCTGAAGCAAAAACTCATAAAATTTTAAGGAGAAATACACTGGGACACCTGGATGGCTCAGTCAATTAAGTGTCTGACTCTTGATTTTAGCTCAAGTCATAATCTCCTGGTTAGTGAGATCAAGCCCCCAGTCCACCTCTGCACTGACAGTGCAGAGTCTGCTTGGGATTCTCTCTCTCCCTTTCTCTCTGCCCCTTCCCTGCTTGTATTCCCTATCTCTCTCTATCAAAACAAAGAAAGAAACATTTTTTTAAAAATAAAGAGATGGGGCACCTGAGTGGCTCAGTCGGTTGAGCATCTGACTTCGGCTCAGGTCATGATCTCATAGTTTGTGAGTCTGAAACCTGCATCGGGCTCTGTGTTGACAGCTCAGAGCCTGAAGCCTGCATCGGATCCTGTGTTTTCCTCTCTCTCTGCCCCTCCCCTGCTCGTGCTCTGTCTCTCTCTCTCTCTCTCTCTCAAAAATAAAAACAAAAACATTTTTTTAAAGAATAAATGAATAAATAAAAAATAAAGAGAAATATACAAAATGTTCCATTATAACCAAGTATTTCAACAATTTATCATGCAACTAGATGCACAGACATACACACACCAAAATTAGCCAAGATATAGAAGAACTTAATAACACCGCCAATCCACAGAACCTAACAGACTTTCATAGAACAAAAGCATTATAAAACTGCTTTCAAGATGTGTGATTTTCAAATAGTTTTCTCTCAGTTCACAACTTGTATTTTCATCCTCTTGACATTTCATATTTGTGTGGCTATGTGAATCTGTATGTAGGCTGAAACTGTATGGACCCACACACATACACACAGACCCACAAAGACACACACACAAATGAATGCATGTAAAAAAGCAGTGAAAACTGAATATAGTCATTAGTCTAGTCTAGTATTGTACTGTACTCATTTCCTAACAAAGTACCGCAAATTGAGTGGCTTAGAACAATAGAAATATATTGTCTCACAGCTAGAAGTTTCCATTCAAAGTGTCAGGAGGACTGTGCTAGCTCTGAAACCTGTAGGGGAGAATCCTTTCTCACCCCTTCCTAGCTTTGCTGGTGGTTTGCTGGCTTCCTTGGCACTTCTTGGCTTGTAGCTGCATAGCTCAAATCTCTGCCTGTCGTCATATAGAATTCTCCCTGTGTATCTTTGTCTTTACATGGCCATCATTTTATAAGAACACTAGTCATTCTGGATTAGGACCCCATCTTACTCTACTATGATTTCATCTTAAATAATGGCCTCAGCCAACCATATCTCCAAAGAAGTTCACATTCTAAGGTTCTGGGGAGTTAGGACTCCAATACATATATTTGGGGGAGGGGGCAGACACAATTCAACCCATAATATGTATCATGTTAATCCTGTATTTAATACTATACTATAGTTATATAAAAGATCACCACTGGGGGAAGCTGGGGAAAGGGACATGGGACTCTGTGAACCATTTTTTTTGTAACTTCCTCTGAGTCTAGAATTGTTTCAAAATAAATAATAATAATAATTTCGATTGATAAACAGAGATCAACCAGGGGTCTTACTCCATTTTCCATCTTCACTAATACATTTTTGGGCTTTACCTTTCCAACTGTACTTGACAAGGAATAAATTTTCTCATATATTTTTCCTGTGGCTTACCCTAAGTGCTTGCTGAATATATGGCATATTTTTAAATAGGCTGGTCAGCAGCTTTGGGACTTTGTTGATATTTCTCTCTCATTGCAACCCCTCCTAAGAATTTCTCAAATAAATCACCAAGCCTCCCAAGAAATGATGGTGGATAATTTCTCAACTCTGCAGATGGGAGAAGCCACTATAATTCCAAAAAAATGTTCACTCCTCTCTAGTCTCAAGTTACTGTGGTCTGGGCTTGAAGAAATAGCAACATTTTTTTTTCACCTTCTTTAGGGAAACCTTGGGAGAGTTCCTGATCTCAAGCGGCTGGGTTTTGTTGTTCTGTAAGTTCCTGGAAATGACCTGATGGGAACCAGGAGCAGAGCTATGTGGAGTGGAGCCCACTAGAGAGCCATAGGATCTAAGATCTCTCCCTCCTTTCTACTCACTCAGGTGCCCGGGGCCAAGGGGGCTAAGCCTGTGCAGGATGTATACCAGAGGCTCAGATCGTGTCTAAAGGATGGGATTCCAGGCTGTAAGCCAATCAAGAAGTCAAACAGCAGCAGAGAAAACAATGAAGCTTTAATAACTGTGATAAAAACTAACCCATATGCTGGGTGGAGATAGAAGTAGGGGGCACTACCCTAGTTTTCTACTGCCATATACCAAATCACCACTAACTTAGCAGCTTGAAATAACTTGTGTTTATTATCTCGAAGTTTCTGTAGGTCAGATGTCTGGATGGTGTTTCTCATGGGCTAGGGTGCATTCCCTTCTGGAACTCGGGATCCACTTCCAAGCTCACGTAATTATTGGCCAAATTCAGTTCTTTGTAACTATAGGACCCTAGGCTCAGCTTCCTGCCAGCTAGAGATTGTTGACTAGAGGTTGCTCTTAGCTCCGTGCTCTACCCACAAGCCTTCTTACAACATGGAGGCTTTCTCTCCCAAGGCCAACAATAGGATCTCTCTCATGTTTGGAATCTCTCTACAAGCAGAGTCCAGCCCTTTTTAAGGGTTTAGATGATCTCTCTTTTGATTATCAAAGTCAACTGATTAGGAACCTTAGTTTCATCTGTAAATTGATGTTTACCTTTGAAACCATCATTTTCAGTATTGCTCAGAAGAGGAGACTATTTAGGGTGTATATATTATGGGTGGAAATTTGGGGGTTCTTGGAATTCTGCCCACTACAGACATGAAACCCCAGGAAGGGAGCTTGAAATGCCATGCCCAGCACTGATTGGAGTCCAGGCCAGGACAAATGGCAAGAGCCTAATTCTACATTAAACCAATGCAGAATGGAGCTAGGATGAACTAAAACTCAGATGCTCCACACCACCTCAAGTCCTAAGACCGTGGGTGTTGATGGCCACCAAGGGCTGTTTGGGGAGCCCAGGAGTCCTGGAGCTGGCAGAGCATAAGTAGATTCTGAGCCATACTAGAATTCAACATACAATCACCAAACCTTCTCAGAATAGAAGGCCAATATTTCTCAGTGGTACAGATGGGAAAAGGTACCATAATTCTCAAAAATGACTACTTCTCTCTACTGTCCAATTAGTGTGGCCTGGACTTAAAAAAACAGTGGTAATTTCTGAGCCAGGTTGGGAATGACAAGCACAGGCTTGTTGAAGTCTTCAGATGGTGGAGACTGGGATCCTGGGAACTGGGAAAGCCAGGCAGGTCAGAAACAGGTTTCCCTAAAAAGAGATTCTCTCGATCTTATGGATTTGGGGGAGATTTCTTCTACCTCAGTCCATGTGAAGACTAAGTCCATGGGCCAGCAATACAGAGATAATGAGGCAACTAAGAAGATGCTATGACAGGAGTGCCTGGGTGGCTGAGCTGGTTAGGTGTCCAACTCTTGATTTCAGCTAAAGTCATAATCTCATGGTCATGGGGCTAAGTCCTGAGTCAGACTCTGCACTGGGCATGGAGCCTTCTTAGGTTCTCTCTTTTACCCTCTCCCCCTCAAAAAAATTAAAAATAAAATAAAATAAAGAAGATGCTATGGCAAGAGATGGCCAAGGGGACATTTGTCCTGAGCTAGGAATCAGCACAGCTGCATGAGCATTGGGAGAATATGGTCTTCCCAGATCTTAATTTCATACTTATGAGACAGAGACAATAACATCATGCAGTAAAAAGTGGTCAAGAAACTGGGAACCACTGTACAGTGAAAGTGTGACTGTTGCTACAATAACCCTTTAGCAAATGATCGGTGGCAGTAAATAGACACACTTTGTTTTACCTGCAGACAAACTGTCCTGCGGTTCCATATATGTGACTAAACTAAAAGCAGGCCAACATACAGGGGTTTTTTCACAACCCTGTGCCAAAATAGTTAAGGCTGGCAAGTACAATTTCCTTCTCTAGGAATTAAGACAAGTAAGACGAAGGGAGATCCTGAGTCAATGTAATCCACATTCAAGGTAGGGTTGACCTGGCCCTTCCCGTGCCGGTGCCCTTGAAATTCCTCAGCTAAGGTGGAGGCCAGGAGAGAGGAGGCTGTGGAGGATAAGCCACAGGAGCAGAATGCAGGGACAGTGAGGGGCAGGAATCGGACCCCACTGGGCAGGACCAGCAGGACCAGGTCTCAGGATCCTGTACCTCTCAATCCTGTCCCTACGCCCCAATGTCCAAATGCCCTCTAATCCCTACCTCCTAAATCAAGGCAGCCGGTGCAGGCCAGGTACGACGGTGGGGCCTCCAAATGTGGCCTACGGGCATGGTCTCCGAATCCTAAAACTGGCAGGCTCAGAACATTGAGAAAAACACAGGAATCTTTAAAAAGGAAGCTAACCACATGCTTTCGGGGTTGTTCTGCTGAATGAACATTGATGGAATGGGAACCAAATACATCAAAGTCATAAGTGGGGCCATTAAAGGAAATGGAGGGTAAGTAAGTCACCACCTGTGGTCATTTGTTAGCGCTGACATCACAAAATACCTCAGACCAGGGGGCTTAAACAACGGAAATTTATTTTCTCACAATTCTGGAGGCTAGATTCTGAGATCAAGGGTTAGCATCTTCTGAGGTTTTCTTTCCTGGGCTTGTAGATGGCCATCTTCTTCCTTTGCCTTCACATGGTCTTTTTTCTGTGTGTATCTGTTTCCTATCTCTTCTTTTCTATCTCTTTCTAGTCATAAGGGATTAGAGCCCATGCTAATGTCCTCATTTTACCTTAAATACCGCTCAGGAACCTTATCTCCAAATACAGCCACGTTCTGAGGCACTGGGGGATTGGACTACAGCATGTGCATTTTGGGAGTACACAATTCAGCCCTGGGAGCACCAAACCTGGAAGTATGGCACTAGTCAGTAGATCACCCCATGTATGCCCGCACATCTCTGGTACCCAGTGCCCTTTTGAACATGCCAGGAAGCTGCTGGAGGGCAGTAGAATATATCCAGTCACTTGAAGGGCTAAGGTTCCAATGGATCTATGATTGTAATCATGACAACATGCACATCAGAGAGCTTTATGGAACAATAAGAGAGAAGTAAGCCCAGAGGTCAGTTTGCTAAAACACCACATGACATTCCACAGACCTCGTCATTTCTCGTGGCTGGGACTCCGGTGTGAGAAGGATGAGATGGAGCCATTCTTTAACCAACTAAAACTTTCCAACAGAGGACAAATGTGAGGGACGATTAGGCCTCTCCCTCTGCTGGACACCCCACAAGTTGCCCTGCTCCCACAGAGAGAAACCCACTGGGGTGGGCGAGACACTCAGAGGGGGACACGTGGTGGGTGCACTGAGTCAGTATGAGGAGTCATGGGGCATGTCGGTAGGGCCCAGAGCATTGTTGGATCCTAATTACAAGGGCCCAGAAATCAAGGCAGCAGCTACAGTCTGTCCTCCAGTTGGAAGAACCTGGGAAGACCAGAGAGACAAAGACACTTGTGCCAAAAGGGAGCAAAGAGGCCACATCCCTTTCTGAGGCTTCCCAGCAGGGAAACAGCACAAGTATGCAAAGCCACCACTGCACTGAGAGCCCCCATCCTGTCCTTGGTGGTACCCCATCTCCAGGCCATCTGATCAGATGAAGGCATCTGAGAAGTTACAGCCATCAGAGTGAACCCTATCCTTGAGCACCTGCTCTGAGAAGTGGTCTCGTGGCAAAGGGAACCCCAGAAAACCTAGCCTTTCCCAGCTGTGGGATGCCAACCAGGCCTTGTTGGGCTCCAACTCACTCCATCAGGGGCCCTGCAATGGGATATAGGCTTGAAGATCATGAAGCCCCCACACTAGCCTGTGCTCTGGGAGAACCTGAACTTGCAAAGAAGAATCAGACCTTAGCCCTGGCCCAGCTCAAAAGGAAGAAAGGGGCAGCCTGCAGTTGGGCCTCAGTCAGAGTTCTGCTGCTGAGCAGAACCACCAGGACCCAAGTCAGACATTTATTGCAGAGAGTTGGCCAGACATAGTCCATGCGACGGTGCTGCCCTGGCATCTGATGCTGCAGTCTGAAGCGTGCAGGCCAGGCAGTTGGGGAGGGATGAGAGACATAAAGTGTGGAAAGCAGAGACAACCAGGACCTTCTTTCAACAGTGCCAGACCCAGAAGGATCAGCTGGAGCCATTCTGATCTCTGGTCAGAGAGGCAGGGGCAGGAGATGCCAAATGGTGGAGAGAGTGCTGGTGGCTGCCTCACTCAGACCCGGCAGGCCGGCGGGTGGGTGAGGACAGCCTGCACTGACCTGGAAGCAGGCAGGCTGCTCCTTCACGGCAGCCTCCCATGTGTCATGGCAAGTGCACTCCGTGCTCACTTAGACCAATTCAGAGCAGAGAATTCTGAGGAATAACGTTCCAGCTTCACTAAAGTGACATGATATGAATCCACCCAACAAGAATACATGATCAATCTAGATAGTGATCATTCTTCCAGGAAGAGAGTCCCGGAGCTCTGGGACAGAACTGTTGGGCATTCAAGTGCCCTTTTAAAATGAAATCCAGGGGCCATGAAGCCTCCATGGAGGTGACATCTGAAGTGAGGTGACCTCCTGAATGTGGGGGCTCAGATGCAGGTGGCCCAGGAGACAGGTCTTAGGGTGAGTCACAGGCAGCAGCACAGAACAAGAGCCAGGGGTGGGCAGAAGCAGCTCAGAGAGGCCAAGGACACAGAGAGGAGCCTTCTGCTTCTTCCCACAGGGCGAATAACCAGACGTAAAAAATGTTTCACAGGCCATGCAGTTTCCTACTCCCTTGTGTGAAATTAAAGTCTTCAGACTGGAATCACAGTATCTTTTTTTAAGATCATGTTTCAGATGGCCCATTTTAGGTCTTGAACTCCCCCTGATACCTTACTTTATTTTCTCCCAATTTTTTACTACACTAAGTAAATATTAAAACACAAATGGAGCTCAGCTCTCCTTTCGTTATTCATCAACTGTAGCTGCCTTCAAACTTGAAGGGATTATCTTTCGCCTGCAGCCCACGTAAGGTTAACCTCCCTTTCTTTGTCTTTTCTCCCTTTCTATCTTTCTTTCCCTCCCTCCTTTTTATCAGTCCTTCCTTAATTTTTCATTTTTTTATTACTTCATAAACCAAAAACCAAAAAAAATATCTTAACAGCAAAGGACATGTAACAAAAGTAAAGCAGCAGACACATTACCATTCGACTATGATGAGAGAAAATGTTTTCTGAGCTCTGTGTTTTCCCACCCCCAGTGCTGTCCACATACATCTTTCTGTTGTACCTGGTGTTCTCAGCAAGGGGTCTAATTTTGTACTTGCCTTGACAATGTCATAAAGATGTTTTCCACTCTGCCAAATTGGCTTGCCTGTTATCATTCGCAAAAAGCTTGTGGTTTTTGAGGAATGGTAGGCACCACTGGTGTTGGGAGTTGTGGAAGAAGGTAATTTAGCCTGATCATGAGCCACAGAGAGCTGCTCTTCTAGTCCTTGATAGCCAGGTCCAGGAGCATTCTTTGCCATTCAGGAACCTACCTCTTAGTATGCCTGACGTAAGAGAAAACTTGAGGAATTTTCTCTAAAGGGGTACAGGGCAGGAAGAGTGGTGGCAGATGTGCTTGTGGATGTTTCTCTAATCGTATCTCATCACCCCTACCAGAGGCATGTGACTCCCCTAGATCCCTCAAACTGCTTCCCAGAGCAGCTCACCAAGACCTGCAAGGTGAAAAAGAAGCTCTTCTGTTCCTCATAAGGAAGACCTTGAGAGAAATTCATGCACAAAGGAAGGAAAGCAAAATAATACTTTGTTATTAAATTTTGCACATAAAACTCAAAACTATAGTTTTGTAACATGCACTTTTAAAATGCTAAACCTGGAACAAAAAAGACAGGTGACATATAGAAATCGAAAAGTAAAATGGCAGATACAAATCCAACTATATCAATAATATTAAATATGAATGGATTTAACGACCCATTCAAAAGGCAGAGAATGTCAGATTGGATAAAAATAAAACAATTATATGTTGTCTATCAGAGATATACTTTAGATTCAAAGATATGAATGGGCTGAAAGTAAAATGGTAGAAAATATATACCACGCAAACAACAACTATAAGAAAGCTGGAGTGACTATAAGAAAGCTGGAGTGACTCTAAGAAAGCTGGAGTGTATTGATATCATACAAAATAGACTTTAAGACACAAAATGTTACTTTAAAAAAAGAAGGATATTTTATAATTATTAGAAGATTAATCAATCAGGAAGACCCACCAATTATCAACATGCATTCACCTAACAACAGAGTCCCAAACTGCATGGAGTAAAGATGATAGAAACGGAAAGAGAAATAGACAATTCGAGCATAATAGTTAGACTCTGTTATACCTTACTTTCAATAATGGATAGAATGGAATAAGACCAACAAGGAAACAGAGAATTTCAAAAACACTGTAAAATGTCAAACTTTCATGAGTAAAAGGAACTTCTTAGTACTTAAGAGAAGAAAAGTACATTACTAAGGGTGGCATGGAGGAAGGTTGGGGCTGCTGGATGGGGGTTGGGGGACCTAACCTCAAGTCCTGCCAGGCCACGCACAAACTAGGTGGCTTAGAGTCATTTACTAGAAGCCTCTGAGCCTTAGCTCCCTCACACATTAAATGAGATGAGAATGCACCATTCACAGAGCTTTTGTGGGCATTTCTAAGACAAAGTACATTAAGGAAATTACTTCCTAGGCTGCAGAGTGCTCTCCAAATGCAAAATAAGCTGATCATGGGCCTATCGACGCTAGGAGCCATTCTAAACTTTTTCCCTCTCTGTTTTATGGAGCTGGAGCTTCAGGTCCGGAATGTGTTGGCCATTTTAGGCTGTGTTGCCTGGACTTTTGTGCCAGCTGGTTTGCGGCAGGATTTGCCCACAGAGAGATACTGGTAGAGAGAGTACAATAAAGGGAAAAACCAGGGTATTTCTCCATCACCACTTCCCCACACCTAGGCGGTGTCTCTGGCAATTTTTCCTAGGTCTCCAGCTCCTTCCAGGCAAGCCAAACTGCCAGTTTCCCTATGACCATTGAGCCTGGACCCCAGTAGCAACAACTGCCCCCTTGGTTCCTCTAACCCAGGGGATTTATTGATCTCTTCGGTGTCTCTTTCCTCTGCCTTGCAACCACCTTATCACCTGGATAACCAGATCCCTCTGTTATAAATATTTAGAGTGGCCTCTCTTCCCCTGGTTGATCCTTGGATGATTAATAAGATTTTGTTTACAAACCAGGACAAGAAAATAGTGTGAAGATAAGAGATCCTGTCTTCATTTCAACCAATAGATATTGATTTCTGTTGTTTGTTAGACTTTGGACCAAGAGACAGAGATGAAGCAGCCAGAACAGGGGACTATGCTCCTGAATGCATAGTCTTACTCCTCTTCACCCTGGTGCAGAGTCTGGTACAGAGTAACTGTCAGTGTGTATTTGTCCCTAAAAGACTATTTAAACAATATTGGCACTTACTGCCTGCACTCTGTGTGCAATTTCCTGGCCTCCTTTAAGTAAATATTGTATTTGATCTACACAACACCGCTGAGAAACTGAGGCAGCTCATACAGCATAGTGCAGTGCTAGGAAGCCGGGGGAATAGTGGGAAGCCCATGTGCTTTACCATCCCCCCTAAGTCAAATCCTACCAGGGCACCAGCTGGCCAGCCCCCTCCCTCCAGTCTCCTGCAACAATTACAACAAAACCAAAGCAAAATGCAGAAAGGGACATTTGGGGGACTTTTGTTTGGGATCTCTCTCGGATTCTGAATGTGCTATACCACATGCTATTAAAGCCTGAGTTTCCCTGAGCAGCTGTTTGGATGCTCCTCATCCCCCAGGTGAACGAGGTGCCTACATGGGTTTTAATTACATGGCTGCACCCTTTCTTTATACATACCAAATAACCTCTAGGCACAGAGCCGTGGGGACAAGTCATAGGGCACTGAATGTGTCCAACGTGACTAATGACTTGGGACATTTGAGAACATTTCTGTACTGTTTACATTAAAAGACGTGTATTTTATTTCATAACATAGAACTGACATTTGACATGTTGAGTCAATGCAAGTCACTGTGCAGACCCTGAATTATAGCAGACAAGTAATTAGTCCCTAGAGCCCTATTGCTCCAACAATTTTCATTTATCTTCTTTCAGATGACAATGTGGGGTTTTCTTTCTTTAAATCTTAGTACCCACAAATATCCCCACCCCCACTGCATCTTTTCCCACACACATGCCCAATACTTGTCCATCTCCAGACTGAGTAAGACCACACAACAATAACCTACCTCACCGCAGGGCTTCAGGTCTGATGGCCCTGAAGCCCCTGAAATCCTCACCGGGTCAATATTCCCTGAATTGGCAACTTGATTCTATTTACTGATAAAGTTGACTCCATTTCACGTCTGGCTTCTAGTAGTGTTGTCATTGACCATCCAAATACTTCCACTTCTGTACAGAAGAGAATGACATTTTCCCCAGACCAGAGTGCAATGCAGAGACCAGTCTCAGAACCACATATACAGCAAGACAGCTTTCCTGTTCATGTTAAAAGGAAACCAACTTTTCTTGGATCTGGTTGTAAAAGCTCAAGGCACCTGATGGGGACAGGGAGGCATCTTGGTGAGTCACAGAACAGGGGCGCTCTTGTTTGCAATCTAAACAAGTTCTGCTTTGTTAATGGGTTTAGGATTAAATTACTGATGAATATGACAAAAACATTAAAAGCTCAAGAATGTGATTGTCTTTTTAAATCAGAGACATTAACATAGAGTAAGGTAAACATTTGCAATTTTTTTAAGATTTGGGTGTAGGTTTCTTGAGGAGAGGAAATACAGTCATTGATTTTGATTTTTCCATGCAATAAATTTACCGATTCAAAAAATTGAGGGCAAGGACATTTTAGATCAACTTAATTCTATATTCAAGAGTATTTTAAGCATTTTAAGTATTTCCAAGTTCACACTGTAACTCAAACCAGGTTGGTAAAATGTTTCCTTTGTTAGAACAAAGAGGTCTTTAGTGGTGATTTGTGGATAGCTCTGGGGTTCTGAGCGGAAAGAAGTTGCTCAGATTCTGAGATGGTTTCTGACTGACAGAAACAGGGAGAGTTTAATGCTGGAGCTGACATTTTCATGGGAGCAGCAAGAAGGTCATTCCCAACGAAAAGGGTGACATTCAAACAAACATGGAAGCAGAACTGTGGATGGATTCAGAGGATGGGATTGCTGACTTGGTGAGCAACAGAAGGGAAAGTGGAGCTGAAACAAAAAGGAAGTTGGGGACAGGCCATTGCCTTATGATCATCTTGATTTTATTAGAAGCGCCTTCAAGAAAGGAACCATGTAGGTAAACTACTGATTGAACACCATTTTGACCTGTCCCCATCCCTAGAGCTCAATTTTCTTTTTCCCTTGGAAGCTATGGGACATGTGGTGTGCACATCTGGGTCGACACAGGAAGAGAAAGTGGAGCTGGACTTCAGACCCAAGCACACCCAAGCTGGGGTCCCAGGTTGGGCGTTGAACCCTACATGAGGTTCTGGGGTAGACTAAGATATGCTGAGGGCAGAGCTGGTGAGAGAAAAAGTGCCCAGAAGTGAGTGATGGGTAACTGCATGGATGGATTGTTCCAGGCGGGTGGTGGTCTGAACTGGGACTAGCTCTCAGAATAGAAGGAGTTGTCTTCTCAAGCAAGAGAGTCAGCCCTTCAAAGGGCTTCAAAGGCTTGACTGGCTGCTGAGGAACCAGAGTGACAAGACTGAGAGATCAGGATAAAGTCTTTGACTTCACAATCACTGACCCCCAAGGCAGCTGCTGAAAGCTGCCACAGTAGCTAGGAGCCACAGGGAGGTAGGGCTTTTGTTGGGACACTCACCCACTGACCGAGGCTGCTCCCAAAAGAACAGTGAGCCCGGCCAGGCTGGGAAACTCAAGTGCTTGAAAGTCTCGGATATCCTCTACCTTCCAAGACAGTTTCCCCCCATGGAAATAAGCCTCGGTACGTTTTGTTTGTTCTCTTGAGCTTTGCCAAGTAGAGATATAAAGGAAACCTTCCCCACCCCATCCCATAGAACTCCCAGACTGAAGGCTCAGAGTCACTGAACTGTACCCACATCCTCCAATTTGTAACTTGTAAAAGCAGCCTTATGGCGAGTATTAGCCACACTGCTAGGAAACACTGCATGTTGTAAAGAGAAAGTCACTCATCAGACCCTGTTATCACAACCATTCTCTTTGATTCCACCTTGAATTCCAAACATAGTTTAGCCTCTGTGGTTACATGATGTATATGGTGGTGCATGCGCGTAAGTGTGGGTGTGGGGTGCAGCTCTTTCATCGCATTATTTCTTCAGATCTTGAGATAGGATTAAAAAGCTGCCATTCAAAATATAGTCCTGGATATCAAGACGTGAGGCTCACCTGGATGCTCTGGACCTCCATGGATTTAAAGGATTCTCAAGATACATCATTTCTTGCAGCCAACCTTGAGTTAGGCTTCCCCCATCAGTATTTAGCTTTATCTTCATAAATTACCTCACTCACAATACAATATTCCTGTGCATTCATCGCTCTGTTTGTCTCTCATAAATCAACTGCAGGCCTGTTTAATTATCCCTCAGCAATTTTAAACAACCAACATTTTTAATGAGGCAGAGAACGCGTAAGGCCAGCAAATAGAGTTTTAAGGGTCCATTGTGGGTCACTCTGTGTATATTTTTCAAAGTCAGGCATTCCTGAGATAAGTCACATATTACCCAGACCTCAAGGCTTGGCCAATGTCCTTTCCCACTGTGTGACCAGTGAGACCCTCGGCCATCAGCAGGCTGCTTTTTGTCAATGGCCTTGAAGTGTGTCAGTTACTATAAACACACTTGATGAATGAGTGTTATGGTTATGAGAGGAATTCAGTCACCTTGGCTCAGGCTGTGAATGTGGCAGAGCTAAGGATAGCTGAACTGAACGGTGATGCCTACCACCAGAACCCATGCTGTTGGCGTTTGAGCACCATTAATGTTAAGACTTTTTCCTGAAATCCACAAATTTCTGCATCTGGTCTTAAAGCCAATGTGATGTCTCAGAGAAATAGTTACCAATCCCCTTTCACCTATAGGAAACATCCTCGTGACTCTTTTAGAAGGTGAGCCTAACTTCACTGGTCCCGCCTCAAGGAGGGAAAACCCTCACTTGTTGGCCCCAATCTGCCATACCAGCAGGACATTCTCAGGTGAGTGTCTCCAGTTTGTCCTATACCCCAATATACATGGCTGGAAGGATATTGTTCAGCCAGGTCTTGGGTGACAGCTATGTTTGTGCGATGGTGATTTCCTGGGTCCAAGCTGGGAACCATACACAGACCTAAGGGCCAATTCTTGCAGCTGAATGGACAGCCCATAATCTAGGGAATAGATAAGTCTGAGTAGGAGAGAAAGAGTTAAGATGGAAGTGGCAATTGGGTACCAGGTCTGAGAGGAGAAAGGCACAAAGGAACAAATAGATACTTGAGGGCATTTCTGGAAATCTTCTTTTTTTTTAAGGACATTCTTATGACCATAGAAATGGGAGCAATTTCAAGAGGACAAACTTATCTTCTGCCCTAGCAGACCCCTAACACCACTGCTGCCTTCCCTCCACCTCCTCCTCCTTCTTCCCCATCTCTTCCTATGCCCAGACTCTGTGTTGAGCTCTGTATATGAAATGTCTCAATTAAACTTCAAAACAATCCCATTTTACAGATGAGGAAACCAATGTATTGAGGGCTCCAACAACATGCTCAAAGTATCCCTGCCCTTCAAAGAGCTAGATTTAGACCCCAATCCCGTCCTGTTCTAGACCCCAGCTTTGTTGCACCCAAGGCACACTGGCCCCTGTTCTGGAGTAAAGGACATGAGATCCTTCAAACCATGTCTCTGTGTTTGCCTCAGCCAGCCTCTCTGAACTTGAACCTCAACAGGCTCTTTTCTAATTAAGGAGAGTGTTACCAGAGTGGTTAAGAACAGGGCTCTAAAATCAAATGCAGTCAGTTGGGATCTCAGCTATATGACCTGGGAAAAGGCATCCAAGCATTCTGTGTCTCAGGTGAGTCATCTTCTGGGTGGGAATCATGGCAGAACCTAGCCCAGAGGGGTTCTAAAGATCACTTAGGCAAAGCACTTAGAAGAGAAGCTGGCTCACAACAAGCATTCTAAACATTGGCTGTTATCGGTAATTACCCCTTCATGTCCACTCTGTCCTATTTCTTCCTCCAGTTCTCCACGAGAACTGCAAAGAGCTTGAGCTTTCTGTCCATTTACAGCAGTTACTGATTATGTCACAGCTGTTTACCCATGGCCCAGGGATTCTGGGACAAGTTAGAAGCCTGCACAGGAATCCAGGAAATTGTTATTTTGATCTTTAATGTGAGTTTTCTTGCCAAGCTAAGTAACCTTTGCAGGCCCTGCAATATGTTAACATTTAGAGGAAGAGTTTATGAACTGCCCTAATCCATTTTTAGTAAGGCCCATTACCTCCAAATACAGAGTCAAGGTTCCAATTAAAGCTCTCCATTAGAGAATGAAAGTTATTTGCCAAACCAGGAGAAAACACAATTTCTCATAGTTCTGAAGTTTATCTTCCCAAAAATGGCAATCTTCTTATAGCCCTCGCAGGCAAGAAATCAACTTTTTCAAAGTTTCAGAGCATCGACTATGAAATGGAGAGTTTTCTGGAAGCCTGGACAAGGCAGCACCTCCTCCCTAAGGGATCTCAGGTGGAAAATGGGACACACATTCACATACTCAGATAGTCACTCTAGTAGCCTAACATCTGAAGCCAAGGTATGTCAAAGTTTTGGGGGAGAAAAGAAAAAGATCCTAATTTCTTTGGTCACAAAGCTCATAGAAGGCAGGCTTCTTAGGGAGAGGTTGTTTCAACTGGGATTTCAAGCTTTTTACAGTTTTCCTGGATAACAAATCACAGGCCAAGTAAATGGATGTGCAAAGACACAGAGGTTGAGAATTGTGTGAATGCTTGGTGATGCTAAGGTTCTGTGAGCCTGTGCCCCAAAGATAGCACAGGCTGGGGTGCAGAGATAATGCTGGAAACGTGTCTTGAATCCCCTGTGATAGAGTTTAGTTTATTCTGACAAGTGTGTTTCACTTGTAACAATCCTCTGCAAAACCTCCTGTCCCTGAATTTCGGGCTTTGAGAATCGCATAGGGAGCCATGCACAGAGCAAGCAGGGCACAATGTCACCCCTGGACGCCGAGCTGCCTGGCCATGGGCTACATACATGCTTCTAGTGGCTGTGGTTACGTTAGCCACACTGGTAGTGCTGGCTTTAGGAGAATGTTGGGGTCTCTTTGATTGCTCTTTCTTGGTCTCCTTGATTTTATATTCATTCCTGATTGCAAAGTGTGTCCTGAAGCCCCTTGCTAATCAGGCAGGTGTGATTCCCCTAGTCAATGGGACCAGTGATCTTTGTTATGGAGTAAACTCTTTTCCCAGATTCCCTGACCTCCTTAAAGTTCTAGGATGATAGGAATTCCCAATAAGCTAAGGTTTCCAGGGCGGCCCAGGACACAGCTGTGCAGTACCTTCCTCAGAGCCCCACAGACCTAGTAGATGGTCTGGAGAAGTGGAATGAAGACCTTTTTCCTTTAGTCTTCCTGATAGAGAAACTATTTGTGGTAGCCAGCTGCCATCCTCTGCACAGGATAAAGAGCACCAGAAAAAAATACAAACAGGGCTCAATTCTAAGATACCTGAAGTCTGCCCAGCAACATAGGGCATTGCATTTTGATATGGGAAATGGGAACCTAGGGGTTCTGCCCATTGCAATGACCTTTGGCTTCTGAAAGCAGGGAGTGCTCCCCAGTCAGCTCAGCTGAGCAGTTGTGAGTCCTTAAGAACATTCTCAGCATCATCCTGTTGTGGACTCCCCAGACCAGATGGAAACTCAGATCAGTGCACTGAGTTCTTTAGGCAGACCCTCCAGGCTGCGCAGTGGGCTGAGAACGAGGTCAGGAGATACCTCGCAATGACTTGACTGCTCTATGCTGGTTGCTGTGTGTCTGTGCCCTAGGATGAGGAGCCTGAGTCTCTGTCAAGCTGAGTCACCCAGAAATAATTATGAGGCCACTTGTGGCTCAGATGTCCCTCTCTACTGCATGAAAACAACATACCTTGAGCAATGCATTTGTGTATTTAACAATCATTCATTGCACACATAAGGTACCTGACCTTAAGCTTACAATCTAATAGAAATAAAAATAAATAATTTCGGTATAGTCTAGTATATGCAGTACCGGGCATATCATGTGATAGTGATTGTTACAAAGAGGTAAGGAGATTTCCTTCAGGCAAGCGAAGAAGTAAAGAGGGAGGTTGGATAAGCCTCCCCATGGAGGCAATGCACAAACAGGCTGTAGATGCCTGAGTAGGAGTTCTACAGGCAAAGTATGTCCGTGAAGAGTAATTCCGGTAGAAAGAACAGCCATTCTGTTGTCCAGACCTTGGAACCATGGAGAGTGAAAGAGGATGCTATTAACAATTGTGCTTGACTGATAAACATAAACCTGGGCTGTCCTGGACCAGCTGGGTCATAGGTTCATCCTACATCCAGGCAGAGTGTGCACAGGCTTAGAGGCTTAAATTAGCATCTTTCAGATTTGGGCTACAAGTATTTATTTGAAATCCATGGTAAATTCATATGATTAGAGCCCAAGGGGGCCTCTAAATAAGGTGCCACTCACTGGCTTCCTGCCTCCACTAAGGACCCATGTACCTTTTCTGTGTTTTGCTATTGTCACTATCAGTTTCATCCCAGGGCTGCCTCTTTGTCTAGTCGCAAGATAGTGACCAGTGGCAATGGAGCCACAGGCTTCACTATTCACACCCAGAAAGACAGAGAGAGAGTGAAACCTCTCCCCAAAGTTACCTTCCCTTCAGTCTCTCTGCCCACTCTGGACCAATTATGTAGCAGGGGGACATCAAGTATAAAAAGGTTTAAAGGGACGCAGCCCTGCTTTAAGGAGCTTGTAATCCAATGTGGTTCTAGGAGGAAAGAGGGGGAAAGGACTGGGGTTTGAGGTAGATGGTCAACAGTGTCCATAGCAAGGGCATTTAGGGTTGCTAAAACTTAAAATAGAGAGAAAAGTAATGGGGAGAGTTGGTTTACATGCAAGGAGAAACAATAGGAAAAAATTCTGAAGGATCTTGTCTGCTCTGTAAGTATGGGATGTCAGAGCAGATTTTGTGATAAGTCTGTACTTTTAGAAAACTCACTCTTGGGACCATGTGGTGGGTGGACCAGCAAAGGGCAGACTGTAAGTAAGGAAATGCAGCCAAGCTATGGCAATAGTTCAGGAGAGGGATGATGTGGCAGTAACACTGAAAGTGAGGAGAGATATTCAGATACTTCTACATCCAAAGGAACATGTCGGGGAATTCAAAGGCAATCCCTAGAATTCTGGATCAGGGATCTGGGTAATCATCCCCACCATCAACAACGTTATGAAATTCAGAAAGATTAGCATGTTTCTTTGGTGTGAGAGGCTACATACTTGATGAATACTGAGTCTGAGACAAGTTGAGTTTGAAGTACCTTTGGAATACATGAGGGGACAGGTGTAGGGTTCAGGAGACAGAGCTAAGAATATCCGAGAGTCATCGACTTGAGGATGGTAGGGTCTCAAGACTGAAAGTGGTTAAGCAGGGGTACTAGGGAGCACTGGCATCTAAGGGCTGGCTGTGTCTCCTTGGTCATCACCTAATAGTAAGGTGGTAGGATTAAAGCTATGGGTCTGAAAAGGTCTGAAATAGTCTTTTAAGGAATTAGGAGAAGGATCCTCCTCATGGTAGGATCCTATGAGAGCAGCAATTCTATCAATTGAATTGACTGGAGCCAAAACTTTCTGCAGTCTGTGTCTTCATCCATGGACTCAAGCATCTGAATCTAGGTTAACTGTTCTCTGCTCTGAACTCCCAGATCTGGATTTATACCCACCTCTGTTGTAATAACTACAACAAAGGGACATTTTCTGCGTGTCTGCTTCATTTCACGGTGGGCAAGTTAGGATCAAGGGATATCTTTTCCTCACCTCTGTGTCCTTGTAGTATGCAGGTGGTCATGCATATAGTAGATGCTTGATAAATATTTGATGCTTGAGTGAATTTTGAAATAGATGCCTATATTAAGGGTTCTGTTAAATTGCAGTGTATCTGGCAGACACGGCTTTCTTGCCATACATGCCCTAAGGCCATTATGGTGTTTGTGACCATGAGGAAGGGCACAAATTTAGAGGCTCTGAGAACATCCCCTGCTCATGGGGGTGCTGAGATATCAAGGCTTCTCCCTCACCTTGCTCAGCCTCCCTCTCTAACCACAGACTTAGTAAAAGGATCCTATAGGGATCATGACCCCAACAAAGTCTCACCCCAGCTCTAACAGGGCACAGTCCAAGTGCAGCTATTGTTTCAATTCCAGTCAGGGTGGGAGGCCCAAAATGACCCTGAGCAAAGCCATGGCCCAAGAACACAGACACTGTGAGTTTTGTGCAATGTGGGAGCATTTGAACACCTGAAACCTATCTTTCTTGGATGACTCCCAACTTTCTAAGGACTTTTAATGAACATCACATTCCTTCACATGGTATAAAGGCTTCTCATAGCCATACCTCTAACGGCCAACCACTAGGCTTATCTTGAGGATTCCTTGTTTCCTATGGTTCAAACCCCAGGAGACCATTCTCCTGCCCCCTCCAGGCTTTTCTACATGATGTTCCTGACTCCTAGAATCCTTCTGCATTGGGTGCAGTGGTCACATCCTCAAGGAACAGCCCTCAAGTCTGGGTTAGGTGGCTGCCCTCAGAATTTCTCCACCCACAATGCTGAATATAAAGACCTGTAGTTATGAAATTGCAAGCTTCTTGGGAATAGCTTCCTTGCTGTGCTTTTTATGCACTTTGTGTTTGCTTAGCCAACATTAATGGAAATTATGGCCCTCTGAGATATGAAGGGCCCTTAGCCCTGGGATCCCTGTCCAGACTCCAGAGATTTCCTTCAACCTCAATTAGTTAGACTCCAGTCTTCAGGGTCCAGGCATGGATTTACTGATGGTAATAACTGCATCCTGATTTAAAAAAATAAAGTCACTATGGTACAGTGCAATGCAAAGAACACCTGAATGGTACCTAAAAGACCTCATAACTACTAATGAGTCATGCAACCATTAGAAAGTCACATGACCTTTCTGAACCTCTATCCCATCCTCTCTGTAAAGGGATCATTATACATTGCTGTTAGGAAAATACCCAATACACACCTAGAAAGAATGGACTTTGTCCAAACATTCCACATCAATGGGCACTGAAGCCTCCAGGGGTCTAAATCTGCCAGGGCAAAGACACAACTCAGGCTTGTCTTGTTGACACAGCTAAAATCAGATATCACAGTCTTCCCAGTCTATCCCCAAATGGGTCCCAACTTGGTCCTAATGGGCCTAGATGATGATATGTTGGGGGATATGTCAATGGCAATATTTTATTTGAAGGGTGATAGACTGAGGCACTTCTTTGGGCGTCTGGGGTGAAGGTACTTTCCATTTTGACTGATCCTGTGCTAAACCACATTTCCTGGCATTCACTCTTTTCTCAGGGACTGTAGAGTGAAACATTCTTCAGCTAGATAGTTATAACGGATTGTCACAGATGTCTGACAGATGAAGAACCACCTCACAGAAAATGCTCTACCAAGGGCACTCATATGGGTTGAATTGTGTTCCCAAAAAGATATGTCAAAGTCCTACCTCCAATACATATGAATGTAACCTTACTTGGAAATAGAGTCTTTGCAGATCTAATCCAATTAAGATGAGGTCATTAGGGTGGGCCCTAATCCAGTGATTGGTGTCCTGATAAGAAAAGGAGAAAGGACAGGACACAGACACAGACAGGGAGGGGGTGTCACGTCACTATGGAGGCAGAGATTAGAATTATGCTACCATAAGCCAAGAATACTTGGGGCTACCACGAGTTGGAAAAATCAGGCAAAGAACTTCCCCTGAAGACTTTAAAGAGAGCATGATTATATAAACACCTTTATTTCTGACTTCTAGCCTGTGAGAGAATCAATTTCTATTTCTTTAAGCAACCCATATTGTAAGACATTGTTATGACAGCCCTAGGAAACTAATACAGTCACTTACAGCACATAGAATGCTCTTTCCATGCCTGAGCGTCTGCTCTGTTTGACAGAGTGGGTCAGCCCTGCTTAAACTGCCCTGCCCTCTGAGGCAGGGCCCTGTACACTATTTCCCGCCATGCCACCACCATCCCCAGCACTTTCTCTGCCATGTCCCTTCTCCTCCGCGTCCTGCTCTGATGCAGCGTCTCCCCTCAGTTCAGGAAAGCTGATCATCAAGAACAGAGTCCAACTGGGGGATGTTGTTCATGCAAATCTCTGAGAAGGACAGTAGGAAAGATAAAATATCACCCCGGAATATAGATGCTCTGAGAAGCAGCAGTCTTCCATAGCAGGACTCAGACACATAGAAAATGCAACAGCTGCATTACCCTGCCTTGGGCTGGAGCAGCAGCAAAGCCAACGCTGGTCCCCTTTGTGTTGGGTAGAACTTCCCACCTTCTTCTTGCCTTACCACAGGACTGATTGTTGCATGCTGTGAGCTCTGAGGCAAGGTGTTCCTTTTCTGTCCTAAATTATTAGCCCTTCCTGACAGCCACTATATATTTACATACACCTCTTGACTACTTGGCCCAATCATCACTGATGAAGCTGGAAACAGTTTGTAAGGTCTCAGGTAGCACTTGTCAGTTCCTCAGTAGCTCCCTCTGTCTGGAAGGTCATCAACACCAGGAAGTTAACAGACTAAACAATGGCTCCAGAGAGTCTTCATGGAGTGACATGATTTAGAGTTTAGACACTTGGTTCACAGGAGATTTCTCTAGACCCTCAGTCAGAATGTTTTCACTGTAATTGTCCATAGTTCTGACAAGCTCCTGATCAGTTTTGAACCTGAAACTCAGAAAGCATAAGAGAGGGTAACTACAGCCACATAGGCTACCAAAATAAAAAGAAATGGCTGACTGTCAAAGGTAAGGGAAGAACAGAAAAGCGACAAAATTCAAGCTAAAAAGTACTGAGGCCTTATAATGTAGGAGAAAAAAATTCATGGCATTCAATAAATGGAACTGTATTATAATGGTTTTTGAAAGATAAGAGGGCAGAATATGATCCATTTTCAGTGCGTAAAATGTATGAAGATAGAGGACATGCAATATGGCAGCATGAGGGGTTTGGTAGACCCTCTCCCCTTGAAAACAACCATTTTAACTGGAGAAAGTTATATAAAACAATTATTTAAAGTCTCTGGGGACTGTCCTAAGGGCATACAATGGAAAAATATTTGTTTATGAAAATTTATGAAGTCCGGTAATAACAGTGAGAATTTGTGCCATGTGTGCCACAACCAGCTCTTGTCCCCAATCTCAGCTCAGTATAATGGTAGCTCTACTCCAGGTGGGTGTAGCCAAGAAAATGGGGCTATTTCACCTCAAGAATGCAGTCTAGAATTACAGTTTCACCCTAGACTGAGGAAGTTGTCAGCAAATTGTATTCCTTCCCTAGCTCCCTTCCACAGGAGCTCTGATGCAGGCAGGGATGCCCAAGAACACTGGGGTGCCATTCCCCCACTGAGTCCTCACTTACAGGGCCAAGGATACAGGACTATGATCACCTTGCATCAGATGACTTTTAGGGGGGAGGCCCAATGCCAGACGGAACAAGAGGACACAGAGTCCTCTTACTCATGGAGCACGGCTGTCTCAAGGAGACACAGTTTAGTGTCTGGTTTAGTGACACAGAGCTTCTGTCCAGTGCGGGAAGAGGTTTTAAGAAAATAGAGGTCCTTAACTCTCCCTAAAGGAATTGACTTGATTTATAACATAGTTTAGGAAGCACATGCCTAAAGAGATTGTTAATAAACAATAGAGATCTTGGTGGTAAGTAAGAAAAGGCTGTGGTTCCATGACGTTAGTAGCAGCAAGCAAGATGGTATACCAGCTAGAAGTTTAACAATGAGAACCAGGGAGAGACACCCAAGAAGACTCAAAAGTAAGAGTCAGAGTAAGACTCAAAAACAGAACACCCCACCCCTGAAAAACAACATGATTACAATTGTATCAGACCATAGAACAATTTATACCAAAGTAGTGTCAAACAATACCAAGATACTGTCAAAATAATAGAGCCAACAACTAGCAATTACAGTAGAAGCTAGCATCTAGAATTATGATGGAAGACCAAAAAGGAACTTAACAAGAATATCAGGGAAATAGAGATTTAAAGATGCCCAAATAAACTACAGACACTTCTGGTGATCAGGAAGACTGTGCACATTCCCAAGAAAGAAAAGTCTTCTCAAACATGGTGCTTAGACAATTGGATATCCAATGCAAAAGAAAGAAACTGGAACCCCACTTCATGCCCTATTAAAAAATCAACTCAAAATGGTCAGAAACTTAAATGTAAAAGTTCAAACTATAAAACTCTCAGAAGAAAAGTTAAGAGTGAATCTTTATAACCTTGGATTAGCCAATGGTATCTTTGATATGACACCAAAGCACAAGTAACCAAAGATAAAATAGACCATGGGACTTCATCAGCCTTAAAAACTTCTGTGCTTCAAAACACATGAACAAAAAAAATCATGAAAAGACAATTCCAGAATGAATGAAAATGTTTGCAAATCATATATTTGATAAGGGACTTATACCCAGAATATAAAATGTGCTCTTGCAAATCAATAATAGAAGATAAATAAGCCGATTAAAAATGAACAAAGGATCTGAATAGACGCTCTTCCAGTGAAGATGTACAAATGGCAAATAAGCATATGAAAAACCTCTCCACATAATTACTCACTAAGGAAATGCAAATCAAATCCACAATGTGATACCACTTTACAACAACTAGAATAGCTGTAATCAAAGACAGTCAGCAACAAGTATCAACTAGGAAAGAGAGAAAATGGAGCTCTCATATGTTGGTGACAAAGTAAAATGATGCAGCTGGCTTCAAAAAACATTTTGGCAGTTTCTCAAACACTTAAACATAGTTACTATATGATCCAGCAACACTAGTCCTAGGTATATACTCAAAAGTAATGAAAGCATGTGTCCTCACAAAAACTTGAACACGAATGTTAATAGCAGCAATATTCAGAACAGCCAAAATGTGGAAATGACTCCAGTGTCCATTAACCGCTAAATGGATACATAAAATGTGATACATATACAACATGGAATATTACAGCACATGGAATATTACACTACAGTACTTGGTGTACAGTACTTGGTGTACAGTACTTGGTGGTTAGGGAGGATTGGGAAGGAATGCTCATGGGTAGAATTTCTTCGGGGAACAACAAAAATGTTCTAGAATTAGATTGTGTTGATGGTTGCATAAATATATGGATATATTAAAGACCTCATCAAGATAAAAAGCTTCTGCATAGCAAAGGAAACAACCAACAAAACCAATAGACAACCGACAGAATGGGAAAGGATAATTACAAAAGGCATATCAGATAAAAGACTAGTATCTAAAATCTATAAAGAACTTACCAAACTCCACACCTGAAAAACAAACAATCCAGTGAAAAAATGAGCAGAAGACATGAATAGACACTTCTCCAAGGATGACATCCAGATGGCCAACAGACACATGAAACGATGCTCAATGTCACTCATCATCAGGGAAATACAAACCAAAACCACACTGAGATACCACCTCACACCAGTTAAAGTGGCTAAAATGAATAAATGAGGAAACTATAGATGCTGGCGAGGATGTAGAGAAACTGGCACCCTCCTACACTCTTGGTGGGAGTGCAAACTAGTGAAGTTGCTCTAGAAAACGGTGTGGAGGTTCCTCAAAAAAATGAAAATAGAGCTACCCTACGACCCAGCAATAGCACTGCTAGGAATCTACCCGAGAGATACAGGAGTGCTGATGCATAGGGGCACATGTACCCCAATGTTCATAGCAGCACTTTCAACAATAGCCAAACCACAGAAAGAGACTAAGTGTCATCAACTGACGAATGGATAAAGAAGATGTGGTATATATATATATACAGTGGAATACTACGTGGCAATGAGAAAGAATGAAATCTGGCCATGCATAGCAACATGGATGGACCTGGAGGGTATTATGCTAAGTGAAATAAGTCAGTCAGAGAAAGACAGATACCATATGTTTCCACGCATAGGTGGATCTTGAGAGACTTAGCAGAAAACTATGGGGGAGGGGAAGAGGGGAAAGGAAAAAAAGACACAGAGAGGGAGGAAGACAAAACAGAATAGACTCTCAAAGACAAAGAACAAACTGAGGGGTGAGGGGTGTATGGGAGGGGGGAGAGTGGGTGACGGGCACAGAGAAGGGCACTTGTTGGGATGAGCACTGGGTGTTGTATGGAAACCAATTTGACAATAAATTATTTAAAAAATAAATAATCATTAAATATATATTTAAATGGGTGAATTGTATGTGGTTTATATCTCAATAAAGCTATTAATAAATAAAGATGTGGAGATGTGTGTTAGCTTTTAAAGAGATTTGAACTAAAAGAATAAAAAAGGATTAGTTCTCTAGCTTTTTAGGAAATCTGGCTTCAGAATGGAGAACTCCCCACAGGGCAGCAGGACTGAACAGATGGATACAGAGTATGAAGGAGCACAGATATGGGGCTCAAGTAGCTGGGTTCGAATCTCAGATGCAGGGCTTGCCTCTATTTTCTCTTAAGTAAGTGACTTAACTTTGTTGAACCTTTCTTTAGAGAAATTAGGGTCTATTTCATTGAATTGGTGGAAGTATTAAAGTAAGCCCCATGTCTAAAGAGTTTAGCATAATACCTGATAAATAGTAGTGTTTGACAGCTGATAACTATTCAATATGTCATTGTTATTATTATTACCATTCATTACAGGAACTGAATGGGAACACATAAAACCTTTAGGCCCCGAATGGCCATGTATACACTGCAATCATCCAGCTACATGCTTTTATTTCATACTGAGGAATGTCACCTTAGATTGCTGGGCAGAGCTGGCTGCCATTTTATTAACCTCTCAATAGCTACAGATTCTTATTAAGAAGAACCTCTGACTCCACTCCCCCCAAAGTGTTATTAGGAAACTCTGAGAAAACACTTTGGTATTTGCTCCTAGTCCTGTCATCCACGGAGGGTGTTGGTAGCCAAAGGCCAGCTGTGCACCCAGGCGAAATTAGCAGTTGGATTCTGGCAGCTGGTGAGGTAAGTACAGCTCTTCCAAACACTTGTCCGATCCTTGAATATTGGGGTAAGCGGATCTGCTGTTTCCCCACTGGGAATGTGGGAATGGAAAGAGGCTCAGGGATTTGAACAAGCGCGAACCAGTGTCTTACCACCCACCTTGCCGTGCAGATTCCTTCATCCTTCGTCTCAGCACAGTCAAGGAACAACTCCTAGAACTGACAGCAATAAGAAATTCTGCTAATATTTTTCCCTCTAGGAGGAAGTTTCTCAAGCAGCAAACCCTCTCAGGGCCAGCACCGGATCTTAAATAATTCTGCCATTACCTAGAGCAGCCTGTCCGTGGGTGGCACACAGGGTGCATCTTGGCGGTGACAGTGATGTTGCTGTTGTTGACCCGAGGCAAGCACGCCTTCACACTGCTTGTGCATTTGGTTGTAACAGCCACGCACTTAATCGTGCCTGTGCCTAACTGATGGGGTAGTGCGAACCGTCAGGGGCCCCTGGGGGGTCAGACCACTGCTGGACATGCGACGGCTGCAATTACTTGTCCGGGCAAATGCATGGGGTGGGGAGGGTTAGGTCAGCCGAAGTTGATTTCCTGGGGTTGGGACTCAACCAGCACCCCACTAAGGAGGAGGGCAGAATCCTTTCCCTTCAGCTTTAGCTTCTACGAGCTAAAAAGTTTTTCAAGAAGGATTGTGTCCTTTGTGATTGAGAGAATAATTTCTTCCCAACTGCCCGTGTCTGGGGATTTGAGACCGGGAGACAGAGGACCCCGGGCAGGAAGAGTGCTGTTTGCCTCCCCTGTGTGGAGGCAAACACACTTAAGGGAGGTGATGATTGATGGGCACTTACTTTCTTGCTAACAGATCGCCTCCAGTCAGGACACTTGGTGTGTTCTTACCTGATGGTCTTCTCGGTGTGGGTCAGCGACAGATTCTGGGAGTTCACACACACACACACACACACACACACACACACACAGGACATGAGGACATGATTCTTCGGGTTGTCTAATTTATTTTTACACTAGGATTTGCCTTCTGGACTAGGTTAAACCGTCTGTCACCTTTACGACTAGGACTGGGGGCTGAAGTCTCAAGAGTGAGGGGCTAACCTCACTGTGATCTTTCACTCAGATCACATCCCTGGACAAACACACGGCCTCTCCCCCACCCTCAGACTCACAAATCACAGAGCACGAAGGTCATCCCACTCAACCCCTTCGTCTCCCAGTTAACAAAACGTCAGTCCAGAGAAGGGAAGCATCTTGCCCGCGGCTATAATGTAGTTGGTGGCGAGGTCACAAGCAGACCCCGGGTCTCCTGCCTTCAAACCCATCCACTTACCGATATGCCCCGCTGTCCCCCATTCGCATCTGCTACCCGGCATCGGAACGGCAAAAAAAAAAAAAAAAAAGGTGCTTGTGGCAGCTTAATTAGTCATAAATACTCTCTTAATAAACCCACTCTGTTATGGGCTGTTTCTGTTAGGAGGGATTACTATTGCCACAACATAAATTTCCTGAAAAAGATATGGTCGGGTCACACAATGTAGCCTATTATGAGAACCAGTGTAATAAAACAGCCAGATAATTTATGTGTCTCTCTGGGTTCCTTGCGCTTATCTCAAAGAAAAGAGCCAAGATGTTGAGACAAATGGGGAAGTAAATATGTGTGGCTGGAAACAGTCTGCGCGATTGGGTCACTACCATTTTTGTAAAGGCGCTTTTAAGACGAAGGCCTGAGCTGCTAGTGATGAGCACGATTTCACTGGGAAGTGACCGGCCATTCTCCGTCCTCACTGAGGACAAAGGAAATGGGAGTAAGCCAAAACGGGAATCATTTTTGCCTCATAATGAGGCAGTATCACAAGTCTGTGAAGGGTTGGGGGTGCAGAGACATTTTTGGGTCCACGGCGAGTTGGGTGGCCCTCCTTCTGTGCTTGGTCGACAAGCACATTTCCTGCTGCAACACGGAGGGCTGGGGAATGCGGTGTGACCCCTCCCCACGAGCGCACCTACCCTGGCAGACAAGGGGATCTAAGGAACAAGAAGGCAGCCACCAGCCCCAACACAGTCACTGTCCTGAGCTTGACTTTTCACCCAGCTGCTGCCGTTCAGGCATCGTCCTAGATAGACTGAGAGTTACTCTTAGATCCAGGACTCCCCTCCTGCCTTTGTGACAGAGCAGAGGGCAAACGAGGGCCAGGCTCCTGAGGCGCCCTGACGTCCCCTGCCAGACAGACGTGGGGGCAAGTAGTACGTCTCTCACCAGGCACCTCAGGCCCAAATCACGGCAACTTGTGGAAAAAAGAAAAGAAAAGAAAAGAAAGGAAAAGAAAGGAAAAGAAAAGAAAAGAAAAGAAAAGAAAGAAAAAGATTCTCTTCCTAAAGAGAATGTTCTTTCCAAGGTGCTGTTTTTACCACAGTTCAACCAGAACCAACCTGATAAACTGGGTTTTCTTGACAAATCAAACTTCTGATTATCCAGAGTTTGGGGTGGGCAGTACAGCTCAAGGAGAAACCTGCCCAGCTTCCCCACCCAGTGACATCCCCCACACCCCACACCAGGGGCACCGGGACTGGCAGGGCATGGACTGGTGAGACCATGTGGGCTCCTGCTGTGACATGACAATCATGTTCACCTTTCTTTTAATTTACATCTTAAGTTCGTGAGGGTACATAGCAGGATAAATAGAAAGGTAATTTGCTTTCACTAAGAATGGAGCTAAGTTCCTGTTCTCTCCCAACACCATGAGAGAACAGTTGCTCATCCCCACTGCCCCTGGAAGGGTGGCTCTGGGACATGGAAAGAGGAGTCAGTGCAACACCACCCTCTGAACCCACACCTCTGTTGGGCAGCAGTTCGGCTGATTCATATTCTTATTAGCATACGGCTGCCAGCTAGACTTCCCACAAAATACTCACTTTCAAAGATGTAGAACCACCAGCACTATGTCACCCACAATTAACCTTCTGTGCACTGTGGGATCTCCTGGTGCCCCAGGAGCAGCTCTTGGCCTTCAGCTTTTAAGTATTATTGGACAGTTGCTTAGAAGTTCCATGTGTAGAAGAGAATAGAAGAGAAGAGAAGAGAATGTTTCATGCTGAAGGGATCCCAGGAAGAAACACTCACTATTTAGCAGGAAAGGGACAAGACCTCGCCTTGTATTGATTAAGTAAAATCCACGCAAATTCTGAGTCATTGAACCAAAAGACAGTGTTTTTGCCTTTGACTTAGGTGAGATAGAAGAGTTTGGAGCAAAAAGGGCAAAAAATGCTGAGGGCTACAACTTGTGTCTTATAAGTGAGCTTTATTCCTTTCCATGAGGTGGGCGATGTGTCTCCTGGAACCGTGCACTCACACGACGGTGCCAAGAAGGCACAACCGGACAGACTCCACGTCCCTCAGCCCCTCGCTCTGCCCTGACGCGTGCTCTTCTTGGCACACTCAGTGCGTATTCCTGCCTCTTTATCTTTGCCCAGTTTTCCCTATCTGATGAACTCCTAATCATCCTTCAGGGCCCAACTGGCCTTCCCTGACCCCCTGTCATTCCCTGTCATTATTCTGTCCTGTCAGGACTGGCTGCTCTTTCTCCCACGTTCCTGCGGCACTTCGCACCATGCCTCTCACGGGAATATTGCATTGCCTCGGGAACCGTCCCCTCCACTGAACTGTGGATGTCAACCCCATCTCTGCTCCCTAGCGCCTAGGAAAGTCCCTGGCACATTCTAGGAGCTCAGTTAATGAAATGGAGTGTGTGATTCAATGAGCACTGCTAGATTCCCCTGAACATTATCAGGGGACTAGAAACATGCAAGGTTTGGCTACACGCTCACACGGAAGGAAGGCAGCATTGCTTAACATTGTTGAAGTGCATTAGGAAACACAAACAGAAGGGACAGATCAATGTCCTGAGGCTCAGAGGGGCAGGCAGGAGGGCTGCAGGCTGCTAGTGTCAATCCACTTTTGATGTCTTCTGGAAACAAAACAGTAGGAAGATTTCTGCAATGGTGGGGCAGACTGATCCACCGCAGGGCAATATTACCCAGACACCTGAAAGCTGGACAACACGATTTGCCTCACAGGGATGCCCAGAGAGGTGGGTCCTTGGCAGCATGCCGTACTCAGGCCCACACATTTAATTTAATATAAAATTAAATACAACGGACAAGCCCCAAGTCTGCCCTGATAGTGATTTTTGTACATTACAATGCAACATACCAATTGTAGTTTAAATGGTATCCCCAGTGCCTCGTTAATTCTGACCTCCTAATGCTTCTACTCAGGCAGCATCTTTAACTGAAGGTATGCAGAGCACTTTGCAGGCGGAATAGCATCACACCTCCTTTACTGCCTCCCCTAGCAAGATTCCTGAAGGGAGGGAAGCCACCATGCAGGTGCCCACCCTGCAGAGGGGACAGGAGGCCCAGGTGAAGAGAGGCATCACAACCTTCCAAATCTCCTGGCAGCCACAAGAAACACCGCCTCCCTACTTGCTAGAAAACTAGGCTTGGCCACATCGGAGAGCAAGTTGGAGGAAGGAAACATTAGCATACAGGTAAAGTAGAAGAGAAGTCCATCTAAAAATTGAGAAAATTGCAAATGCAAAACAAACTCACTAGCAGAGAGATGTGGGTGCACAGGGAAGCTGCTTCCAGAAGTATGGCAGCCTGGAGGTCTAAGAGTGAGGATTATGTTAGTATGAATGTACTGGCGACGGCGCCAAAATTCACTGTGGCCTGTTGAAAGCCACACTGGGAAATCACCACAGATGGAAATAAAAAGAGAAAGAAAGTCAGACTGTCCGAATGATGCCTTCTTATTACTCACAGGTCAGAGCTGAAGGTTGCCATGAAAGTTTAAGTCCTTCTTCAGTCTTTGATTCCCCCACTCACCTTTGCAAATGACTTCACTTGAAACCTTAGCTCTGTGGCCACTATTACACATGCGGGCGTGCGCGCGTGCGCGCGCGCGCGCACACACACACACACACACACACACACACACACACAGCATGCACTTCGATGTGACCCTCTTCAACAACAGAATTATCTTCTATCATCCTTACTAAATCCATCTGTGTTTCTCAGCTCATTCCTGGAAGACATCGGAACGACATTTATGGCCCTCCCGGTTGGTGAGAGAGCGCATTAAGCCATTTCTTGACTGCCAGCTCTGGGGCCAGTTGCATTGCTGTCTCTTTGTTCCTTCACTCACACGCATACAACGTGTAATGCCCATGCCCCCCTCTCTGCAGCCTCCACATCAACAAGAACATGGCCCTTCTCTCCAGGACAAATAAAAGCTTGTCTCAACCCGCCATCTCTCCTGTTACTCCCATCCTTTCCTGCTGTTGCTCAAAGGCAAGTTTACACACACACACCTATCGTCAAGTGGACCATCCATTTCCTCGCCCCCCCAATTCCTCAACCCACATAACCTCTGCCTCCACTCCCACTGAAGCTGCTCTGGCACAAGTCATCAAGGACCTCTGGGTCCAAAGCCAGTGGTCCCTTTTCAGCCTTCCTCTTATGTGACACATGGGCCATTACATCCTTAAGTACTTGCCCATCTCCTATGACACCACACTGTCCTCTTCCTCTGCCTCTGACCACCTTGGGTGCATCTGCTCAGGCTCTTCTGCTGAACCTTTCGATGTTATTCCTGGTTCTCAATAACCTGGCACATAGCCGCCATCACTATGTGTGCTGGCAACCTGCCCATCTCCCCCCCCAGTCCAGCTCTTCCAGGCACCAGACCCATGAGAAGCCTACTTGTCCTTTCACCAGCCACTTCTCAAGCTTGTTAAACTCAGCATTTTCAAAAGGTTATTTGTCTGTTCTATGCTCCAAACTTCATTTCTTCAAAGATTCCATCTCAGTAAATGCCATCGACTACCTTCTCAGCTTCCAGGAGTCATAGTTAATTCCCTATCCCTGGATCCAATCTGTACCAGTTACCAATTTAATGCCTCTTAGCTTCAAGTTCATCCTTTATTTCCTGCTCAGCAAAGACAGAGCCATAAGCATTTCTTGTATACGACTGGTATCCACATGTTCAGCTTTGTCGGTAGAGGACACTGGAGGGACACTGCAGGAAAAAGAGGCTTTTCTTTCTGGTGCCAGCATGCTTCTGTTTGCTTATTCTTTCTGCGGTGGGGGGCAGGGAGGGTGCATTTTGTGGTGCTCTGCCGAACCTAACTCTGCCCTAATGTCCAGAGTGCACTGTCCTTTGGTGTGCTCACAGCCTTGGCCCAGCCCAGTGACACCTTCCTGGCAAGGACATCTCACTCCTGGGCCTCACACTGCCCTGGCTGATAAACGGTTTCCCAATACTCTTCCCGTACCCTCACCACCAGCCCCAACCCACCTGGTCCCCAAAGAGTTTCTTCCCGCCTGCTGGTTCTGGCTACGGTGTCCAACCACCTGCCAGCCCCACACCTGCCTAGCAACTGGACAGCTGTGGCCCAGGCGACCTCAAGCTTCTCTCCATGCAGTGGGCTGTAAACACAGCCTCTCCGATGAGGTCGGAACCCCAGCCTTGGGAAGGGTCCTCACTTCCAAGTTTCTGCCTTCTTGGCTACTTTACCTGATCCCCAGGGTATTATTATGTATATTTTAATCCTTTATAGCTGCTCCCGTTATACTTAAGAAATCTTTCCTAGTCCAAATTATCATGTGACTTCCGTCTCCTGATTAGATCCTAACAGATACACTGTCACATACCAGACTGCATTTACTCTATCATCCAAATTTCACTATATGTGTGAATAGTTCCTATTCATGCTTGAATCTCTATAGTCTTCATTTTTTTCTGCTTTTTCTCTTATTAAAACCACCATCATTTCTTGCTTGAATTCTGCAGTTATCTCTATAATTGATCTCTCCTAACTGATCAAACTGACTCCTCCCCAATCCATTTTTCCCCTCCTCAACTCATCTATATTTACCATCCACTTAACTTCTAGAAGTTTCCCATTGCTCTGAAAGAAAGCCCCAAACCACTGACATACCTTGTAGGTTAAATAAAATCTGACCTTCCCCTGGCCACATTCCAATCTCAACTCAATATCCCTCCTCCCTCTACCATGAAAATTGGTAATTTGTGCTTTCTTTCCTGCTTAGTCGATCTTACTGCTAGAATTGTACCATGCTCGAACATATATTCTTTTTAAAAATCTTTTAGGTTGCTTTGTTTTGTTTTGTTTTAATCCTGTATCATTTTTTTATGTTCTACTTCATTAAATTATTTTTTAATTATTTTTTTCATACTTTGGGATAATTCCATTTTAATGTTAGCTTTTTGAAATGACAATATAGCACATTTAAAGTACATTATCTCTCTAAGTATTGCTTTAGCCATATTCCATGGCTTTTGAAATGCAAAACTTACTTTGTTATAAAGTTCTAAATTTGGGGGAATATTCACAATGACTTCTTTTGACCCATGAAATATTTAGAGGTGTGTATTTTATTTGTTTTTAAATGTTTATTTATTTTTGAGAGAGAGAGAGAGACAGAGTACAAGTGGGAAAGGGGCAGAGAGAAAGGAAGACACAGAATCTGAAGCAGGCTCCAGGCTCTGAGCTGCCAGCACAGAGCCTGACATCAGGCTCGAACTCAAGAACCGTGAGATCATGATCTGAACTACAGTTGGATGCTTAACCAAGGGAGCCACCCTTGGCTTAGATCTTAGCTTAGATTTTTTGCCTTTTAACTATTGATATCTAATTTTATTCTATTGTGGTCTGAAAACATGTGATAACGATTCATCCATATTTGCTGAGATTTCAATCTTTATACACTTCCAAAGTGGCTGCAAATAATGACTATTTCCCTCTTTGTTTCATGCGAAGTTATTTCCATATATATTCAATTAACTTAATTCATCAATTATGACAGAGGTATATGAAAATTTCCCACCATTATTATAAGTGTATCAAAATTAATGCAAAATTTTAATCAATCCTATTTTATCCCTTTGCTGCTATGATTTTTTCATATATACATATTTTCTCATTGTTTTATCTTCTTGATTGATATTTTCTTTTTATCATTGGAAAAGTACGCTTTTTATTCCTATTCATGCCTTCTGCCTTACTAGCATTTTTAATCTAACATTAGTATTGCTTTAATTTTTAATATTTACTTTTATTCTAGGTTTTAGATTTCGATGAACCTTTAGTAAACAGAACACAGCTGGATTTCTTAAATCTAATTTGGGAAAAGTTGCTTTTTAACTAAAAAATATTAACCATGATACAATGTACAGCTAGTGAATTAACCAATTTATACATTTCTTTTTGTTATAATTGATAGGAAGGAAGCATCTTGGGCACGGAAGTGCTAAGCTGTCTCTGAGAAATGTATGTCAGGACTTACACATTAGGCTGGCAGCAGAGGGGCAGAAGGAAGTATAGTGGGAGAGACGTGCACAAATGTGTTCATATTTACATTGTAACGGTAGTAGTTAATGTGTGTGCATCTCTTTGGCTGTACTATAGGAATACATTAAGTGATTCAATGGAAACATACCTCCTTGCTAATATTTGAATAGTATAGATCAGATAATGAATTATTTTAGAAGCATTATACTTTGCGTACTCTGTTACTTTATGTCTCGTTTTTAATTGAACATTAAAGGAATGCAGTATTTTAATTTTAATTTTACCAATATCTTTATCTAGAGGCCTGTTGCCATTTTTGTCCTTTATGAAATTTTTGTCACCAAGAAAGGCAGGATTAATATTTTTCTTTCAAATTGAGTTGGTGTTGCATATTCTTGGCTATCAAAATACTCATCGTTCGACTTTGAAATGGTAAATATTCTTGGTGTGCAAAAGTGCATGATACATAACTATATGATCTTAATTACATTAAAATGCTTAGTGTGTAGATACACACATGGGACCTAGAAGTCAAACTGTAAACTGCTTGTGATTATGGATGACTTTTTTCTTTGCTTCTTGTGTTTTTCAGTTTGCTTTTATGTACATGTTAACTTTAGAAAAATAAATTATTTTAAGACCTAAAATATTAATTTAAATTTGTTATAAATATTGATAGGTTTAGATTTATTTTGCCATTCTATTTTTTTCATTTATGACTTATTGTATTTTTTCCTTCTTTACATCTCCTTTCCTACTTGACATTATATTTATCCAGGCTTAATTCACCCTACTCTCTTCCAATCATACAGAATTTCACATTCTACTTCTATTATTTTTATTAGCTGCCATTGCATTTTAATGTACTACCAGACCTTACAAAGTATAAAGATTTTTAACTCCCTCCTGGAAAACACAAGCACTTTAGAATGTTTTTATCCCAATGCATCTCCTCCTCCCATCTGCCAACAACAAACTGAGTGTACTATCTAGTGTTCAGTTCTACCTTTTATTAAAATCCCCAATCGTAGTCATTTTAAAAATTGATAGCAGTTGTGTTTCTTTTTTCTTAATGTTATTTTATCAGGAGACATTCTTTCTGATTTTAAAACATCCTTCATGCAGACATATATTCTTTAGGTCTTCCATTAGGTTTTGCAAAACCCATCGAATCTTCTGCACTGACCACCATGTCAAAAATTTGGCTATTGTTGAAATTTTGATGCTATTTTAAATGAAATCATTTTCTTAATTTCCTTTTTAGATTGTTCATTGTTAATGTATGGAATTATAGCTGATTTTGGTGTGTTGAGTTTGTATCCTGTTACATTGCTAAATTCATTTATTGGTTCTAATAGTCTTTTTGTGACATATTTATGGTTTTCTACATATGAGGTCATTTATCTGTGAACAGAGATAATGTTCATCAACTGATGAATGGATAAAGAAGATATGGTTTATATACACAATGGAATACTACTTGGCAATGAGAAAGAATAAAATCACGCCATTTGCAGCACCATGGATAGAAATGGAGGGTATTATGCTAAGTGAAATAAGTCAGTCAGAGAAAGACAGATACCATATGTTTTCATTCATACGTAGATCTTGAGAAACTTAACAGAAGACCATGGGGGAAGGGATGCAGAAAAAATATATAGTTATAAACAGAGAGGAAGGGAGTCAAACCATAAGAGACACTTAAATACAGAGAACAAACTGAGGCTTGATGGTGGGTAGGGGAGAGGGGGAAAGTGGGCGATAAGCATTGAGGAGGGCACTTGCTGGGATGAGCACCAGATGTTGTATGTAAGCCAATTTGACTATAAATTATATTTAAAAATAAAATAAAATTAGCATCAAAAAAACTTATGAATTAACTTAACCAAGGATATTAAAGACTTGTACAAAGAGAGATCTAAAACATTTCTGAAAGAAACAGAAGAAGACAAATAAATGCAAATACATCCCATGTTCATGTTTTGGAAGACTTATCATTGCTAAGATGTCAATACCAAAAGCCATCTCCAGATTCAACACAATATCTATCAAAATCCCATTGAGATTTTTTGTATAAATAGAAAAATTCATCCTAAAATTTGTATGGACTCTCCAGGGATCCTGAATAGCCAAAATAATCCTGAAAAAGAGGAAAAAAACTAGAGGACTCATACTTCCTGATGTGAAAACTTACTACAAAGCTAATTAAAAGTGATCAAGCAATGTGATACTAGCATAAAGAGAGAAATATATGCCAATGGAATAGAATAGAAAGTCTAAAAATAAACTCTCGTATATAGGTCAAATTATTTTTGACAATGGTGCTGAGACCATTCAGTGGGGAAAACATAGTCTTCTACAAATGGCACTGAGAAAACTGGATATCCACCCACCAAAAAAAAAAAAAAAAAAGAGAGAGAGAGAGAGAGAGACCATTATATAACACTATATACAAAAATTAACTCAAAATGGATCTAAGATCTACATGTAAGACCTAAGTTAGCTATAACTCTCTTAGAAAGAAACATAGGGTAAATCTTGACGACATTGATTTTGGCAATAAATTCTTAAATATGAGACTAAAGGCACAAGCAGCCACAAAAAAATGGGCTTTATAAAAATTTTTAAATTTTATGCATCAAAAAATACTATCACTGAGTAAAAAGGCATCACACCAAATGGGAGAAAATATTCACAAATCATATATCCAATAAGGGATTCATATCCAGAATATAAACTCTTACAACTCAAAAATTAAAAATAATCCAACTTTAAAATGAAGAAAGGATTTGAATAGACATTTCTTCAAAAAAAGATATGCAACAGATGCCAGAAATAACATGAAAAGATGCTCCACATCACCAATCATCAGGGAAATGCAAATCAAAACCATAATAAGATACCATCTCACACCACTTGGCTACTATCATAAAAGAAAGAAAGAAATAACAAGTGTTGGTGAGGATATATAGAAATTGAAATACTTGTATGCTGTTGGTGGGAATATAAAATTTTATAGCCCCAATGAAAATAGTACGGTGGTTCCTCAAAAAAAGTAAAAATACAGTTACCAAATAATCCAGCAATTCTATTTCTGAATGTATACCCAAAAGAATTGAAAGCAGAGTCTTGAAATCTTTTTACACCTGTGTCCACAGGAGCATTGTTCATAATAGCTAAAATGTGGAAGCAACCCAAATGTCCATTGATGGGTAAATGGATAATAAAATGTGGAATGTGGAATATTATTCAGCCCCAAAATGGAAGAACTTCTGACCAATGCTACAACATGGATGAACCTTGAAAACATTACGCCAAGTGAAATAAGCCAATTACAAAAAGACAAATACTGTATGATCTCAGTTACATGAGTATAGTGTAAGCCTTGACTGTTAGTTTTCTTTTTTGTAATAAAAGTATTTGACTTAAGCTCTGAATGCCTAGGCATCTATTTCGAAAAGTGCTATCTCCGGTAGACATATTGTCAACCACAAGAGTACGTGAAGAGGGAGGCTCCAGCCTCCTTTGTTTTAGAGATCTTGGTAGGTTCTGAGATAACTGACCATTTGGGCCACCGTTTTTTCTCTTCTCACACGTTAAATTCCCATTCTTATGTTTTATGATCACCAATAAAAATGGAGTCTGCAAAATCCCAGGTCCCATCTTCAACCCCAAAAGAAGGAGAATTCCAGGTCTACGCACTGCCATGCTCTCATTTGCCTGCTCTCTCTCTCTTTCTCTCTCTCTCTCTGTACCTGGGACCTGTGTGCTATGTGCTTTCCAGGACTTGTGAGTAATAAACTTTTTTCTGTAAAGCTTCCTGATAGTTATCGCTGAAGGGCATCTTGAAATTATAATAAGAACCACAAGGGCTGGTCCAGCCACAACATTGGTTATTGATAGACCAAGGCCAGCACAAAACAATGAGGAAGCTGGAACAGTCAAGTTCCTAGAAAGAAAACAGAAGAATCGTTGCTGGGGTTGGTAGGATGGCTATTATTGAAAACGTTCGGAATTTCAGTTCGGGAAGATGAAAAAGTTCTAGAGATGGATGGTGCTGACAGTTTTACAAAAATGTAAGTATACTTAGTGCCAATAAACTGTACTGAGGAGGGCACTTGTTGGGATGAGCACTGGGTGTTGTATGGAAACCAATTTGACAATAAATTGATTAAAAAATAATAATAATAAAAATAAAGAACTTCACTTTTTTTCATTTGAAAAAAATAGTTAAGATGGTAAATTTTATGTTATGTATATTTTACCACAATTAAAATAAACTGGGGGAAAAAAAAGGTAAAAACACTCTTTCTTCAGATATGTTTGTCTGGGTCAGCTAGGTCTCTTGCGCTTACTGTACCCACCAGAACTCAAGTCTCTGGCCCAGGCTCCCTACTGGTCATTCATGAGTGCAAACAGGGTGTGTTCTCCTCTCTTTTGTATACTTGAAATTTTCTAGGAGAGTAGATCTAAAGTGTTCTCACCATACACGCATGCGCAAGCACACACACACACACACACAGTAACTATGTGAGGTGACAGGTGTGTTAATTAATTTGCTTGTGGTATCATTTTGCAATATATATATTATATATACATGTATAATAAAACTAGTAAAAATTTTAATAAATTATATTAAATTTAATAACGTATTTTTTAAAAGCATGCCTGTCCATCCTCAGTGCTCTAGTTATTACCCCGAGGGAAATGGCAACCATACGGAGCCCTCAGAGAAACTTAAGTCCTGAACAGAAAGCACTACTGATGGGAGCCTTGTCAAGTCTTCTCAGTTTCAGAGGAAGGAACTCATTACCCAGATCATACTGGAGGATGAGTCAGTGGTACCCGGGAAATGCCTAGAATGGCTAAGCATGTATTTATTCATTCAACAAATATTTACTGAGTGACTACTCTGTTAGGCACTCTTCTAATGATTAAGTGCAGAAATTTTTGACTACTAATCTTTGCTCATGCTAGCTGCCACATCCCACGACATCCTGGTGAAAACAATGTGTTAAGGGGACTTCTCCTTGTCCAGGGCCTCCGAGTTAAGCAGGTCCCCTTTCTGGGACATTAGACATTTGAGACAAGTAGGTCCAGGCAAGAGGAAGCAAGAGTCCAAAGGGATGTTGACTGGCATTTCAGAAGGGAGTGAAAGAGAAGCTTGCATGAAGGGTAACATGGTGTCCAGAAACTTGCTGGTTCTCCTTTGTCATCCATCCATGAGGGTCTGGGCTCCCGTGTGTTCTGACCTGGCCCTCTCCTTCTCACTCCCACACTCTCTCTGGATAGACTCTTTAGCATCCCTGGTGTTGTGTACACCTGACTGCTGACTGCTCCCACCCTCAGACCCCGTCTCTGAGCTACGAAGCGACATGACACTTGGTCAATGTCTCACAAGGACACAGACAGAACCTTTGCATAGTGGGACTCTTTCACCTTCCCCTCACTGCAAACCTGCTTCTCCTGGGCTTGTTATCTCAGGGACAGGGCCCTCACACAGCCCCCCAAGCAGGCACCAGGTTGCCATTCCCCATACCCCTTAGCTATTCTCAGTCTCCAAGTCCTAGTTGTAAGCATATGTGGAATCTGTCTGTCACCCACCACGTCCCTGGATCAAGCAACCTTATTAGGTAAAATGAAAATGCCAATTTTCGGAAACGTAGGGGTCCACTTTTCCTGGCTCCCTTCACTCCCTCACCCACTCCCAGTGTGGGATCGATTCACCCTCTACCCTGCAGTCAGACTGGGGATTGGATCAAGCCACTTAGTTAGCTCTTTAGTAGCTTCCACCTCCAGATTCGGCCCCGAGGAAGGAACATGGCTTCCTCCACCCTCCCCAGGATTCAGTCTCTGTGCGTCTCATCTCCTCCCATTCCCTGGCAATCCTCATGCTCCAGCCTGCTAGGACGTCCTCAGAAGCACCTCCTCCAGCTCTCAGCCTGCCCTGCCTACTCTTCCAGCAGCACTCAGTGATGGCCATGCTCACGTGTCTAATTGTACTCATCCTTGAGGCTCACTTCAACCCTCACTCCTGAACACCCAGATGGTCCTACGTGCCACTGCCACCCCCTCCTGGGGAACTTTCACTCCCTCCTCCAAAAGTCACAGCTTACACTGACTCCATCTGATTCTTGGTCATCTTCCCCAAAGGGCTCCATGTGCTTCTGATGACCATGACCTTCAGCAAAGGCACAGCAGTTTAAAGACTGTTATCCTTAAAAATAATCAGGAGATTACAAAAGCTGAAGAATGTTTGGAAACTAAGATGAACCAAAGCCCAGGCTGCACCACATGCTGGCATGAACATGGAGAGTTAAGTGAGAACTCGGGCCTGATGACTTGGGGATATCTTGTGAACTCTCAGAAGACACAGGTGGGTTCTTAGCATTCTGCTTATTAATTCAATGGGAGTCAACTGGCAAGATATAATTCTAAGTAGATCTGTTCTTACTTATCCCGAGTCTTCACAAAGGAACAAATGACCACGAGAAAGTCAGCAGGCAGAGGACTCTCAGGAAGCTGTGACTGCTCATTAGCCATCACCTGTCTAGCTCTTTGCAGATCACACAGCTGGCACCCACCTTCAGAGATTCTGATAGGTCTAAGGTGAGGGTGGTGTCCCATTAACCACATAATTTGCAGACCCAGCACAAAATTCAAATGCAGGGCTCCTTGTTCAAAAATTATTAAGAATTTCAAGATGACAACAGCAAAGCATTAAACCAAGTGGGGGGCCCTGCTGAGTGCAGGCCCAAAATGTGCATTCTGGAGACTGTGGCCCCAGTGACACAGCTGATTTCCCCTAATGCCCGCAAACCTCGGCTCGACGTCAATGACACACCCCCTGTGCAGGTCCTGGAACCAGGGAGCTGAGACTTCAGGTCCCTGCAGACATTTTGAATTTTATTTCAATGTTTATTTTATTTTTAAGGGAGAGAGAGAGAGACAGAGCATGAGCGTGGGAGGGGCAGATAAAGGGAGACACGGAATCTGAAGCAGGCTCCAGGCTCTGAGCTGTCAGCACAGAGGCCAATGCAGGGCTTGATCTCACAAACTGCGAGATCATGACCCAAGCCAAAGTTGGACACTCAACCAATGAGCCACCCAGGTGCCCCAGGGGCCCTGTAGGACATTCTGAAAGGCACCAACCCCCTGCATCTTTCTACTACAGATTTTATTCTTTTTTGTTTTTAAACTATATATTCAGGAAGTCCGAAAGATTTCTGAAGTGATTTTCTTTTAGAACTACTTTTCTCTTTACCAGCCCCTTTAAAAGGCCCAAGTCACCAGTTGGCCATGGGATTGAAAGGCAGGAAAGGCGGGTTCATTCATCTCATCCCTAGAGCACAAAATGGACACATGAGGGGAAATTGTACATTTTTACAGTGATCTAGTCTCTGAGGAAAGATGCAAGAGAAATACAACCTAATTCTAATTCCTGTGGTCAAAAATCTGGTAAGTCTAATAAGCCCAATATGATAAGCACACAAAGAAATATGAAGTAAAATGGGTCACACCTCTCCCCATGAGTTCAGAGGATCACAGGGGCCTGAAAGCGTTCATACGCACAGCTTGACTTCAGAATCTGACCATTCTCATGTTTAAGGAAGCATTTTCGTCAGAGAAAGTGAGGCCGACATGATGACAAGTCTTATCCAAAGCCCATTTATGGGGAAACAGTCTGGGACATGGTCTCAAGCCCAGCAAATGGCCCGCACAGCTTCTGTTCATTCTGTTTCCTGTCCAGATGTCTCCTAGGCTGAGACTCTGGAACAGGCTTGCTTCACAATCACGCACAACCCCACCCCCGGAACATTCATGGAACCATAATCCGTGCCAGACACTCTTAAAGCATTTGGTTGTTTTATTTTGAATGGAGCAGTAACCTCGTGAGCTAGATAATAACATTACCCCCACTCTACAGGCATAGGTGTGAGATACGGAGCAGTGAAGGGACTCTTCATGGGCATCGTAGCCACAAGGCCAAGCTGGGATATAAGAATAGATGCCACCAGATTCAGGAAGAGGAGGGATTGCTAAGTGAGCTTCCAATGGTGTTCCTGGAGCAAGAGAAAATGATCACAGGGATTCAATGATACGAACATGGTGGGCTCACTAGAGCCAAGCTCAGGATTGACACTTTGCTGTGCTACTTAATGCTCCCAACAACTCTGTTGGATAAGTGCCAGTTCCCCCATTTTACAGATGGGAAAACTGAGGCTTACGTACTTTAAATAAAAGGTTAAGTGAGATTCTGGTTTAGCCACACCCTTGAACCAAAGTCTGGTTTTGTGAGGCTTAATTTGGCTGGCCAGATGGAGACAGAGGACAGACGGTAAAGGGTGGAATTGTCGAGGGCAAAGGATGCCGGAGAAGTAATTAGATTCCATTCCTTCAAATTGGCAGCAGCCCCTCCCTCTTTTACGAAGGGCAACGGCCCCACACCCATTGTAGGTGAGCAGAGAAGGACAAAGGATCACTTTCAAAAGCAGTTCTACCACAACCACACTTTTTCTTCATTTCCTTGACAAACACTCCCTAGATCGGGATTCCCCGGCTCCCCTGCTGGAAGATGGGCTGGAAGGACTCAGCCCCTCACCTGATCTGCTCCCAGTCCAGCAAGAGGGAAAATCCAGTTCAGGAGGAGAGTGGTCTGAGGGAGGAACGCAGGCCCTGCCAGGGACACTCCCAGGGGCAGAGCCGGGACAAGTCAAAGATCAGGGATGCTGGCCTAGAAAAGATGGCCCCCAACCCAGGACAGGAAGGCAATGGGGAGGGGGTGACACAGAGATAGAACAGCACTGGTGTGACCAGGACGGGCCATCGTTGGTGGAGGAATCTGGAGGGAGGCAGAACCCAGCTCGGAAACACTGAAGACAGGTCCTGACCCTCTTCAATGTGTGGAGAACTGTTCCCTTGGCGGCACCACACCACCTCTCCTCTTGGCCAGGCAGGACAGGGAAGGTGTCCATCAAGGGACTCTGATACCTGCCTTTGTTCTTTAATCCTCGCCCATGAACTTCCCTGGCTTCACTTGTTTTAGCCACTTGGCTGTGTGTGGCCTCCTCCTGTGAGCACCCAGTGCCTTCACAATGGGCACTCTTGGTCTCTTTCCATTTAAAAGCTTTAGAAACCGTGTTCTAAAACTACAGACAAGCAGAGCATTTTATGCCTCATCGGTTAAGAATCAGATTATTCTCAGGCTTCCTCTGGTCTCAAATCCTCCCATGGTCTGCAGGGGTCTCCGGGTGGGGGAGACTGAGCACACCTCCAGGGGTGCCCTGAATGACAGCTGGACCCCTACTCCCTCACTCTGGGGAGGGTGGGAAGAGGAGACAGTGCTGAGGCCACACATGGCATCTGTGCAGGGTCGCCCTCAGGTCGGTTCTCAGGGGCAGAGGTCAAGTACATGCCCTTTGTTTTCTGGATGGGTTTAGCTGCCCTGAGAATGACACCCCCCAAAAAAAATTATATTATGTAATCAGCACAAAACTTTATGCTGGTCACTCATGTCCATCAACATCTATTTGAGAAGGCCAGCATTTTGCTCCCTTTGGAGAGGCAGCAAAGCAAGATGATGCCAGGAGTTTGGTTTGGAATGGGAAGTATTCATGGGGGCTTAATCTGGGGAACAGACCATTGATACATGGTCCATAAACTCCTGAGGTTGATTGACTTTAGCCAGAACCCAACAGTGTGCCCCTAATCTTTTTTAATTGATGGAAAGGACTAAGAAAACTCTTTAGAACAGCTGAGGTCAGTCTCCAGTGCCCACACTCCCTCCCAGGTCTGGCTTAGGTGGGGGTGCAGCTTCTCAGGGGCCTGGCATGGAGTGACGAATATTCCCTGGCACAAGGCGCTGCCCAGAACCCCAGAGAGCACAGGTCCGTATTCTGTTTTCCATCTGGGAAAATCGTGCTTCCTGGTAATAAATCCTGTAAGATCGTGGTCCTGAAATGTGCCTTTGTCAAACCTCGTCCCCCTGATAGTCCGTCTGCCTGAGTGCCTGTAGAGCCCGCCATCTCAGTGAGCAGACCAGGCTGAGGGACAGTCACCAAACGAGTTAACGCATCACTTCCCCACGCCCTGCTATTAATCTGGAGCCCACATCCATGGGGCTCTCCCAGCCAGAACATGTACCCCACCCTCTGTGCTGAGCTCCTCTGATTCTGAGTCTTCACCCCATGAAAACATTTTGTTCAAGTACTCACGGAGCACCGAATGTAGACAAAGCCCTGTGGCAGTGAGGTGAGCCGAGACAGACATTTAGAAATAAAGAATCTGACATTTTCCTTTATGTAATCTTGGTATCTTTTTTAAATAACAAGACTAAATATACAAGAATAACCAAGAGAAATCAGGAAAATAAATAGTTAGGAGGTATATGCGTTTGCAACAGCTGCCATAACAAAATACCACGGGCTGGGTGGCTTAAACAACAGAAATTTATTTTCTCACAGTCTCCGAGGGCAAAAGTCCAAGATCAAGGTGTCAGGAGTTTGATTTCTTGTGAGGCCTCTCTCCTTGGCTTGCAGATGGCCGTCTCCTCCTTGTGTCTTCATGTGGTCTTCCCACTACATGTGTCTGTGTCCTAATATCCTCTTCTAATGCGGACACCAGTCGTATTGGGTTAGGGCCCACCTTGACAGCCCCATTTTAATTTAATTACCTCTTAAAATGCCCTCTCTCTCAATACTTTCTGAGGTACTAGGGGTTAGGACTTATGAACATATGAAATTGGGGTGGAGGGACAGAGTCTAGCCCACAACACCTGTACATGCTGTCCTTACCCTCTTCCCACTTTAGGCTTAGCCCTTTGCCCCCTCCTGCTCTCCCTAGGCCTCTGTCCCACCCCTGAGTACCTCTGCCCCAGGTCTCAGCAGCCGTGTCTCTTTTCCTCAGTCAGTGGAGAGAAAGGATCCAACTCACCTATCCATGCAATCACACAGCACCAGCGTTCACTGCCTGGTCCACCATGTTTGCTCCTTTCTCCCTGTTCCTGGAGTAAGTGGTGGTGTTTGTCAGATCATCTCCGACAATAAGGAATTTCTCTTATGACTTCTTCTAACAAACATAGTCTCATCTCAGTCACTACATGTCCTGTCACCTGGAATAGGTGCAACTATGAACTTCTTGAAGTTGAAACTTGTCCTCAGCACGGCTGCATCCCAGGCTGAAGCCCGGTTGAGCACCTGCTCTATTTCCCCACCTCACATGGCTGTTCCTCCCCAGCCCTCTCCCTGCTTTGTGAGCCAAGTTTTTTATTCCTCTGGGTTTGGGAAGAAAAGGAAGGAAAGGTGGGGTGTTTTACAACTGTTTTGCTTGGTGGGCCCTGCCATCATCCAATGCTGTTTCTCCCTAGGGTTCCTTGGAGACATTGGTGCCCTCTCCAGAGAGCCTTGAGTCTGGAATTCTCTCTCAGCTGGGCCTCAGTAATCCACCCTACAAAGATTCTCTATTGGAGTGTCACTGCCCCGGGGGGTGGCCCATCTGGGCAGAGCCTTGCAGGTGTCTCTAGGCTGGGTCTCCTCTGGTAGAGGGGACACACTCATGCATCCTTTATCCTGACAAAATCTAGAACATGAGGTCATTCCTGAAGCAGCCAGGCCTGGACAGAGCTGCAGCCCCACATGCTGTACAAGACTCACATTCTGGACCTCTGACTAATCTCCTTGAGGTTCCCCACTTGCCCTGAGGAAAGGAGGAGCACACAGAGGGAGGGAAAATACAATAGCTCACCACCAGTGTGCTTCCCAAAACTAAATGGTCTCTTTCAGGCTCTTTAATTCACTGCCCCGGTCAGGATGAGCTGGCATCTCACTTCAGAATACAGGAGGCAAACAGATCCCAATGTAACATCCTGTTCCGCGTTCCAGGCCCTTCCCTGCAGACACCACCCTTCCCCTCCTGAGGCCCCTTGGCCCCCATGCCTGAAAACCTCCCTGTTTGGGTTTGTGCACACACACACCATGCACTTGGGCTCAGCTCCCCATCCCCCTCTCCCCAGAGCAGCCCCAGCTTCAGGAACCCTAATACCTATGAAGGACTGGGTTCCTTCTTGCCCCCGAGGGGAAATGACACTTGAGAACAGACCTGGGCAGGTGCCTTTGAGGAACGAGGATCATCAGAACGAGATGTCCAAAGGAGCACCAGGTCATTGATACTATTCTATCAGTCAATCATCCAACAAATACTGTGTACCAAGCCTGGTTCTAGATGCTGTACATGTGACAAAACAGGTAAAACCCCTCCCCTCCCAGAGCTTATCTTCAGTGGGGGACACAGACAATAAGCACATAAATCCATGCATTGCACAACCGGGCATGAGAAGGGCTATCAGGGATGAAGATAAAATTCTAGGAAGCTGGGAGGGAGTCAGGGAAAGCTGTCACTCAGAATTGACCTTTCAATGGACTCAAGGGAGGTGAGGACTCATGTGGTCCCTGAAGGCATCTAGAAGAGGAGGCTGTGGGTGGCAGCAATGGGAGCTAGGGGTGGGTGGGTGTCCTTGAGGGAAAACATATAGAATGAGTAGAGAAAAGGACAGAGGATGAAACTCTGAGAAACCCAAGAAAAAGGCTACAAGACACCAGGAGTTCGTGGCCAGGGAGGCAGGATGAGGTCAGGAGAGAAAATGGGCAATTGTGTGGCTGCTCTGAGGATAAGATGGAGGAATTCAAATGAACTGAGCTTGGTTGTGGGGATGGTTCATGACTCTTCACCCTCATCAACACCCACCAGACACCAGAAAGAGTGAACTTTATTGGATGTAAATTTTTTAAGTAAATTGAACAAAAAGCCCACTAGATTTGCCACTAGGGGAGCAATTGGTGATCCCAAGACTTCAGATGAGTGGCAGGTAGGGGAGAAATGTCATTTCAGTGCTGAGGCAAGTTTAGGGTGTGGTGGGAGTCCAGGCTTCCCAATTCCACAGCTGGGAAAAGTTCGTGAAGACTTCTCACTGCGCCGAGATGCTCCAGCATGGCCGGGGCATACTCTCGCTCAGCCTCATCTCTGTGGCCACTCTGATGAAGCTCCTCTGTGTCCTGCAGGAGTCCAACATGCTACACGTGTTCCACATGGCTCCTCGGAGGCTTTCCCTGATCACCCCTACGAAGCACCTTCCATCACTAGCATGTCACGGTGCTTTATCTCCACCAGACACTCTGTCAGTCTCTGAAATTATTTAATATTTCTGCTACCCTGTTTCCTACCTAGCTCCTTCACAAAACGGTAAGCTCTAAGAGATCAGGGACATGTGAGTCGTGTGGCTCACCAAATCCCAGTGCCCAAACAGTGCCGAGCACATAGTAGGTGCCCGATAAAAAAATACCTGCCACTATTTTGATTAATATAATAAAGTTGCAATTCCTGGGGGTGCCTGAGTGGCTCAGTCGATTAAGTGTCTGACTCTTGGTTTTGGCTCAGGTCATGATCCTGACCATGATCCTGACCAGTTGGTGAGTTTGAGCCCCATATCAGACTCTGCGCTGGCAGTGCAGAGCCTTCGTGTAATTCTTTCTCTCCTCTCTCTTTCTGCTTCTCCCTCTCTTTCTGTCTCTCAAAAAAAAATACTAAGTAAATAAACATTAAAATATATATATGAAGTTGTAACTTCTGTTGAAAGTTTTGAAAGTTGAGCTACAGATTCCATTTGGAGCTTCCTGATGGCCACAGCAAAACAGGAAAGTAATGTGATTGATATTATCCATGAAGTAAAACCAACATAAAGACACAAGATTGTCTGAGAACTTGTTTTGTCCAGATCATCACTGTGTTCTCACTGAGAAATATAGAAGAAAATATCTGTAACATTATCCTTTCAGTAAACAAATCCCATGCAATTATTTCTTCCTTAATCCTTTCAAGTAAGACAAAGTCAAAAGACCAAAGAATAGTGGCGAGGCAGGAATTATTTCCAATTCAGCCTCATACCCACCAGAAAATTCTTGCATTGACCTCACTGATGGTGTGGATCATCCTCTGTTTTTTTATTTTAAGGGCACACATTTAATTAGTGTTTCAGAAGCACTACACTTCAGCTAACCCTCAGTACCTCTTTGAAATATGTGTTATTATGACCATTTTACAGATGAGGAAACTGAGGCTCACAGCCTGCAGTCACTCAGAGCTGATATTGTATGTATCACTCAACTTATTAAACAATTGACAGCTCAATTGATTTGAACCGAAGCTTGTTTGACTCTCTAAATAGGAGTTGGTAAACTACACTTGAGACCCTGATCTGCCTGGTTTTGTAACTAAAATTGGGAGACAAAAACTAAAAACGTCATGGCCCTTTATAAACAAATTTTCCAACCCCTGCTCTAGACTTTGTGCTTCTCCCTCCCAGCAGGGTACCATGTTCACAATATATCTGGATAGATCTGTTCCTCTGAAGGAGGGGGAAAAAAAAAGCTTTGCATAAAAATATAAGTAAATGTAAATTAGGAGCTCTCCATGCAAAATTGTGTTGCTACTAAAATATCAAAGAAGAATGTTTTGCAAGTAAATTTTCTGGGGAGTAGTTTTTATCTTTTCTCTCTCTCTCTCTCTCTCTCTCTCTCTCTCTCGGTCCTGGTTCCTTCCACCCACTTAACAAAAATCACACTCTTAAAAAGGATATTAACAAATGCATTCGATAAGATCATGGCTGCAGTATATGCAACAAATCATGTAGGAAGCTCTGGTTTTGAAGTCTGTGGCTTCAAAGCAAGCAGAAATAAATGAACCTGTTGCTATTCACGAGAATAACAGAAATCCACGGTGTGTCACTTAAATGTAATTCTATATTTAATCAGTCAGATTAGCTTGTCTTGTAAACATCCAAATTAACAGGTATTTAAGATGACTTCCCGGTGAATCTAATTTTCATGTTTTCTATGTATTTATGGAAGATGTAAATGAGTCATAGTACATGTGTTAAGTCAAGTGATGAGAGCCTTCAAAGGGATTGACAAGGAGATTCACTCAGGAGGAAGACCTTCATCTCTGCTTTCAGAATGTTCTTGGCCACAAAGGAATAGTGATGATGATGATGATTGTCAAGACTCACACAGCCAGGCCTTTCACTGTTCGTGTGCCATAAATCAGTGCCCTCAGGGGACAGGAAGCAGAGGAGCCCATCAGGGTGGCCTGTCTCCAGAACAGATGCTCCCTGTGCAGTCGCACTCAGCAAGGACATGTATAGAAAGTGTGAGGCTATTGATTAGAACCTGGTTAAGGAACACAGCTTCTCCAGGGCTCCATGGAAGGGCTAGATGGAGTGCTACATAGACCAGGACGTGGCTTGGGGGTTGGGGATGTTTCCCACTGGGTGCAGATGTTGCGGATGAAATGAGACGTGCCCCGAGGTCCCATCACCTGGTGCTGGAGAGCACAGGCTTTGGTGTGAGACATCCCTAGGGTTCAAATGCAGGCTTTTAGGTGAGTTATCCACAGTCTCGGCCTCAATGTCTCCATCTGTAAAACGGAGTTAGTAGTTTCCCTGAGAGGAGCGCCTGGGTGGCTCAGTCAGGTAAGCTTTCGGCTGAGGTCATGATCTCAGGGTTTCTTGAGATCTTGGCCACATCAGGCTCTGCATACTGACCTCACAGAGCCTGCTTGGGATTCTCCGTCTCTCCCTCTCTCTCTCTAACCCTTCTCTGTTCATGCTGTCTCTGTCTCTCTCAAAATAAATAACTTCTAAGAAATAAAATAAAAAAGTAGTTTCTCTGAGAATTATTGTGAGAATTCAGCACTGCATGTGAAATGTCTAGACAAAGGACCTGATTAATAATTGCTCATTATTTTTGTTGTTATCTCAAAGTTACTTCATCATGTGGATGGTCTTTCTGTAATTATTAGCACATTATATTAAAATATGGACTATTCAAGGGGCACCTGGGTGGCTCAGTCGGTTTAGCATCTGACTTTGGCTCAAGTTTTGATCTCATGGTTTGTGAGTTGAGCCCTGTGTTGGGCTCTGTGCTGACAGCTCAGAGCTTGGAAACTGCTTTGGATTCAGATTCTGTGTCTCCATCTCTCTCTGCCCCTCCCTCACGTTCACTCTTGTCTCTCTCTCTTTCTCAAAAATAAACATTTTTTTAAAATTTTTTAATTAAAAAAAAAAGATGGACTATTCATTGATGTAATAAATATTCCTTGGGCAACTATTATGTGCCAAATTTTGAACTAGTTCTGTGGTATAGAAAAATTCATAAGACCTAAGTCCTATCTTCAAAAAGCTGACAACATCGGGGCACCTGGGTAGGTCGGTCAGTTGAGCATCTGACTTTTGATTTTGGCTCAGGTCATGACCTCACAGGTCATGAGATGGAGTCCCACATCTGGCTCTGTGCTGACAGGGGAGAGCTTGCTTGAAATTCTCTCTCTCCCTCCTTCTCTCTCTCTTTCTTTCTCTCCAAATAAATAAATAAACTTAAAAAGAAGCTGACAACATAGAAGAGAAAATAGATGTTTTCAATCACCTAAAATAGTAAGAATAGTGACAATTAACAACTTGGCGCCCCAGTACGTGCCACTGCCTGTGGTCTGTGAGCTACAGACTGTCCAGTGTGCGATATGCACACTTACATTTTTAAACCTCACGACAATCACCCAGCTAACCGCTATTATCCCTGCCTTATAGATGAGGTCACTGCGATGCCGACTGACCAAATAATATGTGCAGGGTCACCCAGCAAGCACAAGCAGAAATAGAACCTGCATTGAGGTTTGTCACAAACCTGGAGCAGAGCAGTGGCAACCTGGAAAATCTTCTGTTCTCGGTTTAGGAAGAAAATTACAGACCGGGGATCTGTGGGGGTTTCTGGCACCGATGGAGATTTATCAAAGGCCCCCTCACCCGTCCTCAGGCCCCCCAAACATAGACACCAGCTTCCTTGTCGTCCCCCAGAATGGGAACAAGAAGAGCTTCAGTCGTGCCCGTAGTCCAGTGACATGTACACACGGCCATGAACAAACGGCCAGGCTAATCTTCGGGTGCATGCGTTCAGACAGTGTGCCCAGGACGCCAAGACTGGCCGAGCTGGGCCCAGTACATGCCTTGGTCTCAGCTGGGCCTCCTCAGCCTAGAGGACTTTTCTGGCTAAAAGACTGAAGTCCTTTTCTCCACCTGCCAAAGATGCAGTTCAGCCTCTCAAGGATCCTCCATGGGAGTCCTCAGAGATGGAGACTGTGCCTTTGTGAAGTCTTGTCTTTTCCAGGATCAGTAACCCAACCCCCTTCACGAAGTTCTCCCTGAGAAGGCGTGCATTCATTAGGGGCCCGTTTGCCAGGTCGGGCCCTCTGGTGCTACCTCCACCACAGGACAGCGCTGGCTCTCCATGACTCGCCATGGAGGGTTTTAGGTGCTGTGTCCGCCCCGCTCTGGCCCTCCTATATTGCACTTCTGAAATGGATTTCTGGAATCTGGTTTTAGAATCTTCCACCTACTCCCAGGAAGCCTCACCTTGTTGGTCTCGGCTCAGTTTACCATTTCTTCAAATTTATTTCAAATCATGATTCTGTTCTCCAGCTCATATATGCCTTCATATTTAAGTTATTAGAATGTTAGATAAACATCTTTGCTGGTGTTGTTCAACCCATTGATTAAATGTTGAAGAAGTTGAAGGATAGAGCTCTGAGGCCATCCACTAGACACCATCCCAGCTTCACAAAGAGCCAGTATTTAATATTCTTTGATGTAATTGTCCATTAATCAGCAGTAGCTAAACTAAAACTCCAGTAGAGGGGCACCTGGGTGGTTCAGTTGGGTAAGCATCCAACTTTGGCTCAGGTCATGGTCTCACAGTTCATGGGTTCGAGCCCCATCTTAGGCTCTGTGCTGACAGCTCAGAGCCTGCAGCCTGCTTCAGATTCTGTGTCTCCCTCTCTTTCTCTGCCTCTCCCCCACTTGTGCTCTCTCTCTCTCTCAAAAATAAATAAAAATAAAAATAAATAAAACTCCAGTAGACCGGGGATGTTTCCAAAGCGCCTCAGAGAGCCGCACCCGCCTTTACCCCAGTGTTTCCTGTCCCCAGCACTGCAGCCCCTGCGTTCTCATCCTTTGGTTTTCGGATCCACTGCCCTAGACCAGTCCTCGCTTGGCTGAGTCAGTCCAGCTCCAACCCTCAGCCCAGCTGACAGGCCCTGAGCCCAAAAACCCTCACCAGCCACTGCCTGATACAGCTTTCTAAACCAGACATTTTCATTGTTGTTGTTTTCAGTCTTGCTATTAGGAGCATGCAGTTTCTCCCCAGTTCCTCTGGGCAGACTCTAAGGAAAAGTCAGTGTGTGTGTGTGTGTGTGTGTGTGTGTGTGTGTGTGTGTACGCGCGTGTAGCCAGGAGGCCTGAGTTCCCCCACTAAACAGGGCTCCTCCCATCCTTCTTTTCATAGCTAATTTAGTTAAGTGTTTAAACAATGTAAATCTGGCAGCTCCCCTCCGTTAAAGCTGCAAGATTGAGGACAGCTGCCGCCCAGCTACCAGCCTCCAATACAGCGTCCACCAGCTTTCCTGAAATAGCAAGGCTCACTTCCGTCCTTGCTTCCCTGGAATAACCCCGGGGGAAGGATACTGCATTTCCTACGCCCAGACCGCTTTATTTATTACCATCTAATGAGTCCATATTTGGAGAAAAAAATATCACCACCATGTGGAATGAAATCACACGGTTATAAAGAACCGATGTTAAGTGTTTAAATTCAAAGGCGCTCTCAATGAGACTGTGTATGTATGTAAATAGGCGTGCACTTCTCAGACCTGGGGTGTGTGACCGCAGCTCACCCTCTGACAGGCAGGGGACCTGACAGGACAAACAGGTTACAGGACCTTTCCAATGCTATTCTTTTAGTCAGACTCAACTAACTTGGCCAAGGATAGCCAGGGAGTTCAGCTCCTCAAAAACACAAAGTCGCTGCCACATCATGGTTAGAATGGAGCCCATGCAGTATGTTGAAGCAACTATTTTCATACTATTTCTCCATTTATCTACTTATTTAAAATAATTTCCTCTTTTGTGCACCACGTGACTTTGTCCTTATGCACATATTCCTCCTGACACACGTGCCCTTCGTTTGACGTTCCACTGACAGCCGTGCAGATCTTCAGTGATTTTCCTTCCTAGGGGCAAGCCGGCTCTACCTGGCTTACTAACTGCATTACAGAGAAGCGGCATGGGCACTAATCCAATCTGCAACACACTAACGGTGTTCAGTATTTAAGGTCCCCTGAGTTGGTTCATGCAGTGAAGAATCACTTTATAAACCACTTTATAAGTCTAGAAAGGCTCGCGCATGCTCCTGCAATGTCTCTCGAAATGAGACATGCCTTTCTCAAGTGCAGCAAATATTTCCAGAGCAGCTTAAAAATCACCCTTTCTGAAACACAGCCCTTCTGGAGTGAGCAGCGCTCCGAATTGACTGAGTCTGGAATCCGGAGCAGAAGCGAGGATCTGCACCAGTTTCTGTGTTTGTGTTGGAAGTGGAAACAATTTACCCCAGAGACTCTAACCAGATTTTGGTTCCACCATTGGCTGAACAGTTAACAAGTTACTACTTGGACAAAGAACCAAAGTTCGGGGATCAGGAAACAGTAATTTTACAAGCGACCAAAGCCCAGTTTCGTTTCTTTTCTTTTGAATATGTGGTGGTGGCCTCCCCTAAACTCCCACTCAAGGGCATACTACAGAGGGCCAGGCCCACTGGAGGGTCTACGTCAGTATCCTATGATGCTCTCTCAACAGCACTGGGTAGTTTACCACACTACCAAACACCTGGGTCCATTGGTGGAAATTTAATTGCTGATTGGGAATCTATTAAAATTTTTTTGTGATCAATTTTGTAGAAACGTTGTATGTTTCAAAAAATTATACATTCTCCATATTTGGAATACATATACGGTACATTGGTTAAGCCCTCTACAAATGTGTTCATTTTTGTGCTTGACCTGTCCCAACAGATGTCAACATCGCCCACTACAATAGCATTTCTCTTTTTCTCCTTGGATCGCTGAAAGCTATTGTTTACTACATCCGTTTGATACTTTTATATTCATCATAGAAAGTGCAACCCTGTCATATCTTCATTGCGGATTTTTTTCTTTTAGTGGGATAACTGTAATGCTGTCTATCAGATCTGTCATCAGTCTTGGGCTCCACCCCTTCTCCTACTTATGTTCCTGCTCCTGCTCTGGCTTGGGTTCTCCACTATATCGTTACCCATCGTCTTATTTTTATTATTTTTGGATTGATCGGGTACACTAATGCAATATTTACATTTTATTTTCAACCCAGTAGGAGTCCATGATTCAAAATGAGAGCTTATCCCAACCATTTTATTAATAAGATTTATAATGCTTAGTTTCATTTCTACTATTTTGTTTCATAGTTCTTTTTAATTGTCTAGATTGACTGTAGCTATTGTTTTAACTGAACTTTTCCTTTGTGATTTTGGAAATCATATCTACTATTTTTATTTTATTAGTACTGACATTTAATAAATATATATTGGAATCTATTTTCACTAATTTTCATTATCAGAAGTAAACCAGTGTCAATTGGTTATTCCTGTTTAATATGAGGAATTTACTTGGTTTTTCCTTCCTATCTTCTGGTCCTCTACATCCTAGTTTTAGTGATTTTGGTGGGTAATTTGAACTAGATCTCATTACTAAATTAATATTTTTAGTCATGTGTCCTCCTGTGAAAATTATTTTTGGCATTTTCATTATGTTTTAATATCATATTAAGAATTACATTAATTTTGTTTAATGGCTCTTTGTTTTGGGGGGAAAGAAGAAAGTATTTGTTTGATGATTTTTCTCACCAGTCTTTTAATATCATGAGTTCTCCATTCTTGAATATGATATTTTGATTCCTCACTCAGCTGACTTAAAAATTATTTAAGTAACGGGGTGCCTGGATGGCTCAGTCAGTTGAGCGTCTAACTTCAGCTCAGGTCATGATCTCACGTTTGTGAGTTCAAGTCCCGTGTCAGGCTCCGTGCTGACAGCCCAGAGCCTGGAGCCTGCTTCAGATTCTGTGTCTCCCACTCTCTCTGCCCCCCACCCCCGTTCATGCTCTGTCTCTCTCCCTCTCTCAAAAATAAATAAACATTTAAAAATTTTTTAATAATTTAAGTTTTTTTTCAGGACATTCACAAGGGGTATGTACTTTAGGGCTCATGTATACAAGAGAATGTCACCCTGCTGCACTGGGATATGCATGTCGACCTGGCCCGGCACAGGAGCTGAGGATGCCAGATTTAGCGAATAAAAACAGAGGATACCCAGTTAAATTTGAATTTCTGATAAGCATCAAATAACTTCTTAGTTTAAGGATGTCGTCAGTATCACCTGGCATCCCACATTCTATCTGACTACTGCATTCAAGCCACGATTCTTTTCTCCTCACACTTCTGGAGACAATGGTCATTATCTTCTTCATGTTTCACAGAAGAGTCGGAGGGAAGCTTGACCTGCTTGGATCCTCACCGAATTTGTTTTTATTCTTGAAATTCAAATAAATTATCAAGATAAGTGTAGGTATTAAAAACCTATTGTTAATTTTGTCTGGTATTTAGAAAACTCAAATCTTTCTTTAGGTCAGGAAAACTTCCACCAAATAGTTCTTCAATGACGACTCCACTTTCATGGCTTCTTCTTCTGAAATGCCTAATATTTACACATTAACTATGTCTCATCCATCCTTTTTATATATTCTCCCACTATTTTTCTCTTTTTATCCTTCATCTCTTAGTTTTGTGATGTCCAAGTTGACTTCTGCTCCAACATACCTGTTTGCTGCAAGGCCCATTTTGCTGTTCACTTCCTCTGTTTCAGTTTGGAACGAACATTTATTAAAACCTTGATGCTGGCTTCTCAAACCTGTTTGTTTTTCTCTTTATAGTTCTCTACTTGAATTTCATAAAAGAAATGTCCTTTTGAAGTTTGTTGGAAACACAAATCAGGAGAGTCCTCAAAATGTCCCGTCTCTTGCAGAAATTATACTTCATAGGAAAATATTTTCTCTGACTCCTCAGAGTGGTCCCTTCTTTTGAACTGTGCAGTCCCTTCACGTGTCCAGCAGTTTTACTCTGCATGTTCATCATTACAAAGGGACTTCAGTCTTGGTTCAGAACCAGCAGTTGAGATCCTAGTCTGAATCGTTCTGACCCAAGGGAAGTGAAAAGGAAGAAAAGATAGGGTTAGGTTTACTTAAGTTTTACTTTGCTGATTTGGCAGCCTGGGGAAGAGAGGGAGTTCCGTTTTCTATGTTCTGGAGGGTGTTGGGTATTTTCTGAGAAAGTGTCCTTGTTCTTTACAGAATACTGTTCTTGACCTGAGCGCCTAAGCTCATGGCCCACAAGTGTCATCCGTGGGGTGGGGGGGAGTAATTCCACTACAAGTTTATGAACTGAACAGCATTTGCATCTACTGAATTCCCTGGTGCCACCCCCCAGCCCCTTCCCCCACACCACACTGCCAGGCAAAACTACAGGGCACTGGAGAGATCCTTCCAGTCTTTTCTCCCAGCGCTTCCCAGGTAAATTACTCCTTTACATGTAAGAAACTGCACTTCCTCACAGCACTAACATGAAAGAAATTCCTCAACATTTTAGACGCGAGACTGGCATGCTCCCCTACTCTCTGCAATTTACATCCCCCCACCCCCGCATTTCTAGTAACCGAACATATTAGCATGAAAGTTGCTTAGGATAATTTCTCATATTTCACAGTATACATATTTTGCTGAATTTTCTTCTCAGACTGAAAGATTTCACTTTTCTTTCCTTTGGAACAAGTGGTATGTAAAACATGTGTAAACCCCATTTTAATTTGGAAGCTGTTCCAGGGAATATATTGTCCAATTGAACAATGAGTCCCATTGTCAAATTCATTCTCGATACAAAGAACAGCCATAGATTATCAAAACCCACAAGCTGGTCAGCGTTCTTTCTGTAGGTTTCTGGCGGGATGTTTTGCAGATAACATTTTGTGTAGGAAGCAATCGTGGCTTCATTCCATGATAGGCAACGTTGCCAGGAAATACTAAATCAAGTGGCAATAGAGTCCCTAAAGAAAGTTGTTCCTGATTTACGATGATAGTTCCAACAATACTGCTGAACTTTTTACACATTGGAATGACCACTGAGTTATGTTTCACATTATATCAGAGAACAGCCGGCCTGCCAGATCCAACATTGCAGCTGGAATGCAGCAAAGCCCTATTATGTTCTCTTCCAAAGTCTGGGAAAAAATGATTTCTCGTTCCCAAAATGTAAGTACTTCTTTGCTTTTCTCCAGCACATCTCACACCCTGAATCTATGGTGGCATTTTAAAGAGTGGAAAGCAGCTAAGGCTGAGTTTGAGGAGGGATACGTGGGAGGCAGAGATACCAGGAATAGAGGGGCCGAGGACCAGGAGGGAAAGGGGAAACTGATCAATAGCGAGGAATCACCAAGGGCTGAGGAAGAGTCTGCACTCTTTTTTGAGAACTTATAACATTTCAGATTTATCCACTAGCTGCTGGGGTTGCCTGGAACCCTCAGCAGTGTGTGGATGAGTGTGTGTCTGTCTTTCTGTCTGTCTCTCTGTCATCATGGGTTCTCATATTTTGCTCCTGGAGCTTTAAGAAGAGCCTAGACCAGTGTTGTCCAATAAAAGCGTAATATAATCCAGATGTGTAACTTTAGATATTCTGGTAGCCGCATTTTAAAAAGCAAAAAGAAACCAGTAAAATGATTTAATAGTATAATTGATTTAACCTAATATATTATCTTTTCAATACACGACATACATGAAACTTACTGAGATAAGTTACATTTGTCTTCTGGCTCCAGGTCTCTGAAATCTGGGTGTGTCTGGGGTGCATTTTACACTCACCCACAGCACATCTCCCTTGGGACTAGCACCCTTCTCTGTCTCCATAGCCACATGTGCTGACCTGTGGGACGGGGCAGGCTGGCCAATGAAGAACAATCACCCTCTCAGTTCTGACTTACTCAGCTCTGCTCACATCTTTGTGCTTCCCTAAATCTGCAGCTTCCCCTCCTCTGGAGACCCCAGAACACCTCTCAAAGGCACCATGCCTGCCAGCTCCTTGAAGGTGCCCAGGAAACATGGCCCTTCCGGCTGCTCCATTAGTCCTCCTTACTCAATAGGTCCCGCAAACCTTTATGATTAGAAACTCAAGAACCTGGGAAGTACACGCATAAAAATCACCTTGGACATCAGCTTTGCCTTTGGACTTCCAGGCAAAAGCCTTTCTTTCTCCCATGGTCTCCAGTGTCCCCTTCCAACCTTTGTTTCGCTATCATTTCTCACCAAATGTTCTCCTTTCTTCCTCCTTGGTCTCCCTTTTCCAGACTGAGCCACTTGGTGGGGGGTCTGGGGGCTGCTGAGGGTATTTCTGTGTCCTGTCTTGATGGTTGCAGAGGGGAGGCAGAGAGGGTGAGGCCCACCCTCACTTCACTGTCAGTCCTGCAGTAGAAAGTCTGAAGTTGGACCAATGTATCTACATGGAACAAAAGTCAAGGCTGGAGGTCCTCCCTCAGTGGTGATCCTGGAGATTCACACCATGGCCTGCAGTAGGTATCCGAAGAACTCATGCTTTATACTCCTCACCCTTCTTGGGATCTACCTGGCTTTAAGTTTTTGGAAATGGGCTCGTCGTCATCTTCATGCTAGTTAACAACCAACCTCCTGACCTTACAGATCCTTGGTCCTCACTTCCAATGGCCCTAAATTCCATTCAGCACTGGATCCTCAAACGGGGTGAAATGTTCCATGCAACTTGGAATCACGTGGCAATTTGTAACCTCTGAACCTCTGTCAGTCACTGACTTTCTCCACAACCCTAAGCTGTAGGTATACTGCAGCCCAAGTATTTGGAGACTTAAACCCAACAACTAGAAGAGTGCATCCTACTGTTAGCATCCTGTTAGCTGCCTGTTAGCATCCCGTGGCCGCAGGCAAGTCTGAGCATCTTCACACAACTTTGCTGTCAGAGATCTGCTGAGCTCTTCTGTGACTCTCGTTAGTGTGCCAGGTGTTTCGTCACGTTCTCATTTGTACTCAGTCCACGCACTGTGACTAGAGCTCTGCCCAGGATCCAGGTGGAAGCACTGATGTGCTGCCCAGTCCTGACCAGACCCCTTCCCAAGTGAGTATTTAGACACTGCCCTATACTTCCGGCAAGGTTCCAAACAGATCAGGTGGAACAGGAATCTCACTACCTTTGTCTTCCACCTATGTTTTCTGGAAATGTTTGCTATTGCCCAACAACTGAAACAGATTTCACCCTGGAAAAGGAAACAGGCTTGGATCTGGTCTGCATCCTCCACACCTATTCCCAGTTTCCTTTTCCTCCTGGCTGAAGCCCCAACACGTGGTCCTGCCAAGTAGCCTGGGTAATGACCCTTTCGTTCATGCCTTCCTCCTTGGGCGGCAATAAGCTAAAGAGAAGAGAAAGGGCTTTTGAGTCTGAGAAATCTGTTTTCAGATCTTGAATAATCTTGAATTTGAATCTTTGATAACTCTGTGATCTCAGGCAACTTACTTAACATCTTTGAGTGTCACCATTAAAATGTAATCAATCCTATTTTATAAGGTCATCAGAGAGATCAGAAAAGATAGTGTTCATAAGATATTTCACACATAACAGATATTTGTACTCATTGGCTAGTTACCACTGAACCAGCACTTTGCCGAGTGGTGACCACCAGCCTCTTCCCTCTTCCTCATCTCAATCATCATCAAGAGCATTTTGACCCTGTTTGATGCCATCCAGAGCCTGGATCCCACAGATTGCTATTTTCCATTGGTCTTCCATAGACTGTCTAGCTACACCCCTTTCCCACTCCAACTTTCTTGTCATATTCTCTGTCTATGTGGGCAGGACTCCTTTGGTCCTTCACAGGCCCCTCCGTGTCTTCTTCCAAGAAGCCACACTCCCTGCTTTGGATGTCTAGATTAGGGAGGGGCATTAGCCTCAATCACCAGAAAGGCCAGAAAGAGATGGGGAACTAGTCCAGTTTTCAGAGATTTCCAACATGGCATAAACCATATGGCAGTGAAAATAGTTTCTCTAAATACAAACTTGACAGATATGGCAATGTTTCACTGACGTGGTCTTTCCAAGGGTACATCTTAATAGGTATGATGTTGTTTGAAAATCAACCGTATATGAGCTGTCTAATAAGAGCAACCAATGGATATTGTTCTTGCCTTTGCCCAGAATTCATTCTAGAGCTCCGCCTTGTTTTGGTATTGGTAAATGCCTCAGGGTGAGCGAGACTAGCTTCTATGACTAACCCAAATATTTCAGTTACTTAACACACAAAGGTCTCACACAATATTTGATGTGGTTCAGGCACTCCCCTCCACCTTGAGCTATGTGCTCTCGATGACAATGGCCCCCAAGGTCCTGACAGCAGGGAAAGAGGAGGCACGCTGGCTCTTACCTGCTCGTTCCAGAGGTGACCCTGCCACTTCTGCTCACAATCTGTTGTCCAAAACATCTGACCCACTGCAAGCGAGGCTGGGGAATGTGGGGAGCACACGAAATACTGAAGAGCGGAGCTCTGCTCTGGTGTGTGCGTTGGTGTATGTGTGTGGGGGTGTGGGTGTTCACAGGCTGCTGGTGAATGTACCTGCATGTGCGTGCCTGGGCCTTTCCACGCCTTCTGTTGGTGCCCCAGCACTGTTCCTCCACAGCTTTCTATTCCTCTGAGGTACTTGTAATGGGTCAGCCTTTCACAGTGTCTTGCACGAAGTGTTTTATAATTTCAATTTAGTACAACTCACTCAGCTTCTGATGAATGTCCCTTACAGTAATAATAAAAATAGAAAAAGATGTCATTTATCATCTCCCATCAAAGTTTTATGTTCTATGCTAATAATTACTTCACTTTTATAATCAATTCTCACAATTGGTCTATGAAATAGGCGCTAATTTCCATCATCACTTTATAAATGAAGATGCAAGTTTATAAAGGTGATATAACTTCCCAAAGTCAAAAGCAAATAAAGCAAAGCCTTGGGATGCTTGGCCAGCCTCTCTGATTCAGCCTTTGTGGTCAGCCTTTGCACCACACTGGTCTCTGAGGAAATGCCCCGTGATCCATAAAGACAAGAGTTATCTGCAGGCTCACAAGTGAAATGATTCCTAAGGGTTTTCTTGTTTAGATTGCAATCCCAAGAAATTTAGAAAAGTATTGGGAACATTTACAAACATGGGAAGTTCTTCTTTCAGAGAGTACATGTATTTTTTTTCCTCACAATGCAATAAAATAATATTTCCATTGAGATACCAGGAAAAACCCTTAGCCCTGTTTGTTATAGCACTATGGAACTTTGAGATTGTAGTGTGATACAAAGAAAACTGGTTTTCTCAAGATATTTATAACGTTGTTGGATTTATTTGACAACACTCAATCTGCTAGACCAACTTTAGAATTGTTGTCATTTAGAAAAGGCAATAATACTGCATCGAATTTGTTCCTAACCCTTTACAGATTTATTTTTCCTCACTATTTTAATTTGCCATGATTTTGCCAAAAGCTGGAAAATTAATTTTGGGAAAAATAGATATGCTACACCAAACTTGTAGACAGCTAAGTGCTCATGAAGACTTACACTGCTTTCCAAAGTGGGTTTTTGAATCAGGTCAGGCTGGATGTCAGCAGCCCAAAACCATGAAGCCCAGTTGTTGAAAGAAGAATAGTTTGACTTTTGCTCTCCCGTCGTCTCCCACTGGGTATTCATTTTCATGTACCTTTGTGAATCTACCTGCATCCTTTCAGATTCCCACATTACCAGGAAAAAAGAAGTATCAGCACACTGACAATAAAAGTTGTTTTGAAAGTGCATCTTGCAAGTCACGCTTGTTCAGTGTCCATACTGAAGCTGTATTTCTAGTTATTTCCTTCGACTGCATGTAGGAGGAAGACCTGGATTTCCAGCACACAGTTGCTCCCAGAAAGCCAACTTGCAAGGGAGCATCTTGGCCTGCTCCCCATCTTCAACCTGGGTGCAGCCCAGCAAGAGTGCAAATGAGGCTGGACGGAACTCATTCCTACAGCTAAATCCCCAAGGTTTGCTCAAAGAATGTCTTCCTGTGCCACTGTCATCAAGTTGTCATGATGCTCCAATCATTCCTAGGAATCCATGCACCTGGCCATTCATCCGCTCCTGAGTCAAACTGCTTACTCCAGGGCACAACTTCTACTCAAAGAGCAATGAAACCCTGGGAAAATCCAATTCATCCCAGACCAAGTTCCCAGGCTGAAATAGCACGTCAGTGCTGAGAGCTTCTGGATCTTGCCCTCCTTCTCAAATGCTGCACCAAGGGCATGGACCCTCTCAGTCCCCTTCACGGAATAACCGGCTCCCCTTCACGGAATAACTGGCTAGGTTTGCAGTATATAGAGTTCACAAAATACTTGGCAAACTTTCTTTTCAAGATGAGTTTTGTTACAACTTGGCTACAACTTAGTATCCCCACAGAGAGGAGATACAAATTAAGAAGTCAGACATTGGAAATGCACCTTTTCACCCTTCAGTCATTGATCTCAGGTCACCAGCTAGGACTTAGGGGATCCTGAGGACAGGCTTACATAAATAAGAGCAGTCCCTTGTTTGCCTAATTCTCAAGATTTTTCTGAATACTACTAATCCATCCCTTTCTCCTCCCACAACAGAAAGAAAGAAAGAAAGGAAGAAAGAAAGAAAGAGAGAGAGAGAGAGAGAGAGAGGAAGAAAGGGAGAGAGGAAGAAAGGAAGAGAGGAAGAAAGGGAGAGAGAAGGAAGGAAGGAAGGAAGGTAGGAAAAGAGTGGGGGAGGGAAAAAGGGAGGGAAGGAGGGAGGGAGGAAGGAAGAAAGAAAAAGATAATAATATCAATCATTTAATATTTGAACAATGCTTTACAGTTTAAAGTGTTTTATGTATATGATCTCATATGACCCTCATTATAACACTGTGAGGAGTCTAGGGTAGACATTAATAATCTCATTTTTCAGCTGGAAATAAATGAATTGACCTTTGAGAAACCTAATGGTGTAAATCACAACTTGGTTGACCTTTCATAGGTATGAAATACAGAGTTCTCTGATTTGAAAACATGAATGTACTGTAGGTGCAATCATAAGACACACATAAGCCAAAATATGGGAGATAAATCCCACAAGGTTTTGCCCCACTGGTGAAGTCAGGAGAGTCCAGTGGTCTGGGATATGTGGAACATTCCTCTCCGGCAAAGGGAGCATCGTTGCACCTTGTACCTCCCGCTACTAAGAAAGCAGACGATGTTTACTAGGCTTTGTGGTTTGGGGATACAGCATACATCACACTTAGAAGTATTGATTTGACCCATTTATCAGATAATCCAATAAGCTGCCAGTTTTAAGTGGGGCCCAGAGCAAGAAAAGCCTCCACCTCCAGTCCAGCTGTGCACAAACTGCCCTGCCCCCACCAGGCAATGCAGTATCTGTTGCAGTAGGATTCTGCAGAGTGTCCAGAAATTTCCTGTAGCAGAACTGGCTCACAGACTCCAAGGTGGCTGGAGCAGGGCCACCTTTCTATGGCTGAAAGCGACTCATTATTTGAATAACATACCCAGGCATGTCACCGGGCCCTGGTAAAAACCAGCTCCTAGCCCCGGGAGGCCGAGGCACCCGGGAGCTGGGGCTGGGTGTCCCACGTGTCACAAGTTTGGGTGGGCACAGCAGCAATCCTTTACACAGAGGAACCAGTACTTTCAAGATCTGATCTATGCAGACCCAAAGGGAAGGGGACATTTCATAACCCAACGGCCCTGTCTCGCGTGTCACCCACGCTGTTGCCCCCTTGTCTCTCCTTCTGCTCACATTCGTGGACTCATGGGGCCTTCCTGCCTGCCAGTTGTCAGAAGAGAGACTACCCAGGCCTGTTCCCACACCTGAGTTGGCATAAGCTGGCACTTACTCGTTGAAGTAGACTGCTACTGTATTCCATCCCCTCCAGGGTCCCTAAAGGGTGATACTAAAGGAAAATCCTCCTGGTGAGCAGAGTATCAAGGATCCCCGTGGCTGATTAGTTTGTGTGGGGAAGTGGTCTGAGGTATTAAGTCCACCACCGCCGGGAAGAGCTGATGGCTTGGCTGATGGGTCAGAACCCAGAAGAAGTTGATTAGAGGATCAGGGAAATCAAGCAAAGTACAGAAGTAAGTCTGGCCTCTCCCTTCATTGTCACTGATTCTTATGTGGAATTTGTACTTCCTGTCACTACAGCTTTAGGCTTTGATCAATCAAAGACCTGAGTTCAAGGGATGGCACAGTGATGGTCAGGGGAGACGCTTTTCTGTAAGTGAACACAATAAAGATTCTATTCAACTGAAGTTGGAACTCTCACCTGGTCGCTTTTGGACCATTAATGCCAGTGAACTAGTAAGCAAAAAAATAATAATAATAAATAAAATTAAATTTAAAAAGAGGAGTTATTGGTGGGAGCTCTGGATCTTGATTGGTCTAAGGGCTAGGGCTTCTCCTGTGGATTTGGGTAGGGCCTGTACAGAACCCAGGTGATTTATTGGTACATCTCCTGAGGTTTCCATTAGCCAGTGAGGATGGTAAACAGTCAGTTGCAGCAACTTCCAGGTAACAAGGCAAGACAACCAAGGACTTAGATGCTTTGGGTAAGAAGGTCAAAGCTCCTGCTCCAGGCAAGCGACAGAGACCAGCCCAAGTGTTGGCCGAGGGTGAAGGTAATCTAGAATGCGTGGTGGAGGAATAGTCATTGAATACTAGTTATTGCCACATAGCCAGCTGCAATAGTTACTATAGCTTGTTTCAATAATACTTTTAAGTTAAATATTTACAGAGATTGCCATCCACTACCTTGAAGCTGACCTTGTGACAGATGGGACTGAATGGATGAAATGAGCAGATATGCCTGGTATGAGAGGTGGCTTCAGTGGACACCTCTTGGGCATCCTTTCAGATGCTCTCAGATTCACCTCCTTCTTATTTTAGCCACATGGAGCAGCCAGTACTCTGTAGGAGTTGACATCCTTCATGCAGGTACAACCTAGATGCATCACTCTGTGGACCTCTCGTTTCCTGCTTCAGTGTTTCTCTTTGTCCAACCTACTTTGTACACAGATGGTCAGTCATTTAGGGGCAATAACACCGTATCAGGGATTCTTTGATGGGATAGGAGCCAATGGATAAATGTTTCCCTCTTCCTCTCATAGAGGAGATCCTGAGATCCTATTCACATGGCTCCTTAAACTGTCCCATGGGATCCAGCAACCAGCTGTCTGACTCAGTGGCCAGCATAATGTATGGCTTTTCCTCTTCTCTTGCTTCACCCTTACTCCTACCCCTGGGGTCCCAATAAAGAACTTTCACTCAAGTCTCTGTTTAAAGCTTTGCTTTCTGAAGAAGACTAAGATACATCACCTATTTCTAGGTATAACCTCTGACACCTGCCAGCCTCCTGGTCACTCCCTTACCTCCACATTCTACCACCCTTGAGTGACTTTAACCTTCAGGCTCTATACCTGAGTTCTCAGTCCTTCAGTCAGCTCAGTGACCTTCACCCCATTCCACTTGGTTGACTTGCTTCCTGCGACCTGCTTCCATCGTCTCCCTAGAACATTGTCATCACTGATTACTGTTGTATTCATGAGTCCAAAATTTACAAATCCCACACTTCCTCAACCTTCCATCCTCAGTCCTTTTCATTTAATTACCCCCACTGCAGCAGTGTGGTAACATCAAGACTTTCTGGCCCAGGAACTGTCTATTTTCTCATTATCTAGCAGCCTTCTCTTGTCTTCTCATTTTTTTAATCCAGTTAAGATTCCACAGAACAATATTTCTATCACACTTGCCAATTTTCACAACTCCCTTATTCTTCCATCTCACTTCTTGAAAAATCCCCCTCAGAACTAATGCATTTGTCCAACTTTTCTTTGTGCTTATATTCCAGGTGCTAATCACTGTTAGAGAAAAACCACAAAGCTGAACAATTTGGTCCCATTATAATGGCTGCCAAGATTTACTGAGAGCTTAATCTTTGCCAGGCACTATTCAAAGCACATTACATAGATTATCTCATCCTGCTTCCTACATCAGGCTGGAAAGTTGCCCAGAAATTCTGTTCTCAAACCTCTGAAACTCACTCTCATCAGAACACTTTCTCTCCTGTCGCTCAGAGAAAATAGAAGTCATCAATTAAGAACTTGGTAGACACCATCATTCACATTTTAGTAGTATTCAAAAGAAATGATTCCCTCCTAATCCAAATACTCTCTTTGGCTTCCCTAATGCCACACTCTGCCACTTTTTCTTCTATCCCTTTGTCCCTTTTTCGCTTATCTCCCATACTTCTTTTCCCAAGCTTTCTTCTAAATTTTGGTAAGCCTTAAACTATTCCGTTCTGTCCTGAATCACTCTTTCTGGTGGTCTCTTCCAATTGCATGGCTTCTATTACCATCTCTTTAGAAAATTATTCTCTAATTAGATGCTCAGCCCAGATTTCTCTCCTAAATTCAGACCTACTCAGAGTAACATTTCCACTTGGATCTAACCAGCCCATGTGAGGAAACAGAAACACACTTCTCACATAAACTTTCTTTTTTATCTTTATCTCTACCAACATCTACCAACCCCTGTAATTCAGCACTGTGGTCTGTACCCTTAACTCCCCTTCTCCCTCACTGTCTACCTCCATCCCTTCCAATCACTTAGGTCCATAGTTGCTACTGCTTCAAATCTCTGGGAATTCCCAACGTCTCCTCATACCCACTACCATTACTGTAGTCTAGATTGCCATCTCCCACCTGCATGACTCCAGGAAACTTCTAGTCCACTCACTTTCAGTTATGCCAGGATTAAATTTACTTCGTTGAGTTCATTCCACAAGTCTTTTCTCATGCCTAGCAACACATACTGATATTTTTTAGGACTGCCTCCCCACCCTGAGCTTCCTTGGAACAGGCACAATGTCTTGCTCCTATCTATTTTTGCAAATGATTTGAGAGTCCTTTCTCTCTTGGTGCATTTAGCCATCAACACACAGAACCATGGGCCAGATCAAGTAGTAGCAAGTGAATGTTAACATTCTAGGTTCAATCAATTTCTGAGAGGCAGGTATACAAAACAGGATGAGGGTGAAGGCTTTGCTCTGACAGGAGGTGAAGAAAGGAGTGGGCTCGCTGTCCCATCCACCATGGAAACGGGCAGAGCTGGGTGACTGGGAGTCTGAGCTGTCCCTCACATGTGCATATCTTCAGCAATAAAGAATCCAGGGCATTAGCAAGTGACACCAAATCAGCCTGCACCATTTAGCTCTGACATGGCTGAGTGTGAACTCTCCATAAAATGTCACAGTGCAGGGAGAACAAGAGTGACAGGGGACCCGGTGACCTCCCCAAATCACACACACTGTCCATCCCTGAAGGCTGCTGGGAGTCATGGGCCTCACGGCAGAGCACAGATTTAATGAACCTCAAGGGACCTACTCCCACACGGCAGTGTAGAAATGTTTGGAAAAGGAGAGCTTTGTACTGAGCATCCTGCACAGATGTGTTGCATCAATGGCAGGGCTGCCTGGGGACTTCCCTCCCCAGTCTGTACTTAGAAGGGCAGACATTGCCTGTCTGGGGCCTTGGAGTCACCCATTCCAGGAATTTGGTCACAACCACAGACTTCTAATTTGTAATAACTGTCATTGTTCTATGGTCATGCAAAAGAGCCCAAGTATACATGGTACGATTTCTTTGAGATTAAAACCCTAGGATGTCTCAGAGAAAGTGGAATGTTTTACCAAAATGCATTGTCCTGCAACTACCGCCTTGGCTAACTCTGAGGTCTTTAACCCAGGATTTGTATAGTACTTGGCAAAGCTTTGTGACTTCCATCCTCCGACCTAACTTTGCATTTTTCTGTGAGACGGGTCAAGCAAGCATTCAGTGGTTCATCCATTGAGTGAGCAAACATCGAGTAAGATTTGTCTCACTCGTTCTTAGATGAAATGGAATCATGACTGCTGTTTCCCTCCTAGCTCATCATGTCCTTTGTCATAATACAGGGTTTAATGCATTCTTTTAATTCATCCTAAGGAGACAATCAAAATATTGTCTATGTAAAAAAAAGAGAAAAAAGGCAGAGTCAAGAAAATTCTACCCATGTTATTCTGGTTATTAAATTCAAATAGAACTGACTCTATTTAAAGACAAATATATTTAAAACTACAACATTCCATATTAAATAAAACTTTAACAAAACAAAACTTTAACAAAGAAAGTGATGAAGATATAGGATTAGTAAGGGAGAAGGAGAAGGAAGAGGAAGAGGAGAGGATGGGGCGGGGGAAGCAGCAGTATACAAACAGTAGTTGGAGAGAAAACTGTGAGAGATTTATTCCAAAGAAGCAAAGAAGAAAAAGTTAATGGTAGACAAAGGAAAACAAGTAAAGAAATGAAAGGTACAGGGGTGAAAATATCAGAGACATATCGGAGAGAAATGGAAATCTAACATAAAAATAATTAGTTTACCTAAGTAAATATTAGAAACTAAATTGCAAGATACAAAATGTATCCAGACATAAATAGGACCTTTATTTCAATGAAAGAGAACATAAATACAATGCAAGTCTTAATATGTCCCAATAAAAATAGTATAGGATGAAAACATCAAAATTTTCCAATAAAGAATCACTGACTCCTTGAGGAAGTAAACACTGGTATCCTAAAAAGAAAACAATTAGCCAACTATAATCTTCTCAGCATTTCTACATACAGAACACAATGAAAATGGGGTGCCTGGGTGGCTCAGTCAGTTAAGCATCCAACTTCAGTTCAGGTCATGAACTCGCTGGTCTGAGTTCGAGCCCTGCATTGGGTTCTGTGCTGACAGCTCCTGGAGCCTGTTTCAGATTCCATGTCTCCCTCTCTCTCTTTCTCTGCCCCTCCCCTGCTCACACTGCCTCTCTCTCTCTCTCTCTCAAAAACAAATAAGCATTAAAAATTTTTATTAAAAAAAAAGATCACAATGAAACTATAGAAATTTGAAGGGAAAAGTGTAACAGGAGCTTGGGAGTGTACTTCCCCAGCTGTCATACATCTAGATTATCAGCAGTAGAAATGCATTTTAAGATAGGTAAGCATCCAAATGTGGATGATCCATGAAAGTTCCTGATAATTGTTCCTGAAGACATAATCCAGCAAAAGCATATTAGTCAAAATTAAATATTAATCAATTGGGAACATAACTATTAAAAAACTTAGAGTGAACTTTTAACCTACTTAAAATTAAATATAATAGAAGTTATATTTTAAGTAACTCAACTGAGTCCAAAAACAAAGCTAAAAAATATTTTGAAGACAAAAATATCCAGCATCTAACAAGGTATCTCTGGTATCTGGAAAAAAAAAATTGTCCATGCAAAGAAGCAAGAAAATACAACCCACAGTGAGGAGAAATATCAATGCACTGAAACTGACCGAGAAATGAAACAGATGATTTATTCACTAGACTAGAGCATTAAAAGAAAAAGTTATGATTGATTTCCATATGCCCAAAAGGTGGAATACTGAACATATTAAATAAACAAAACTGACCAAAATAAATTTAACTTCTATAAATGGAAACTACAAAGTGTGAGATAAAAAATACACAAGGTGAGATTGATAGCAAATTAGACATTGCAAAAGAAAAAAGATTAGTGAACATGAACACATAGAAATGGAAACAATTCAAAATGAAACAGAAAGAAATTTTTTTTTTTGAAAGAGATTGAGAGGGCACAAGTGAGTAAGGTACAGAGAGAGAGAGAATCCCAGGAAGGGCAAAGAGAGAGAGAAGGAGAGAGAGAGAGAGAGAGAGAAGCAGTGCTCACCCAAAGTGGGACTCATGTTTTACCCGAAGATGGCTCATGTTCACCTGAAGCGGGGCACGAGCTCGCCCAATGCAGGGCTCAAACTCAGGAACTGTGAGATGATAACTTGAGCCAAAATCAAATGCTTAACGACTGAGCCACCCAGGTGTCCAAGAAATAATAACTTTAAAAAATGAAAAGGGCATTAGCAAACTGTGGGACTATTTCAAGCAGCCAAATATATGTATAAATTGAGACCCTGAAGGAGTCACTAGGAGACTGAAAAAATATTTGAAGAATTGTTGAAAATGTTCCAAATGTGAGGAAAATTATAAACCCACAAATCCAAATACCTCCATTAACCCTAAAAAAAAAGAAAGAAAAGAAAAGAAACATGAAGAAAACCACAGCAATAAGGTCAGCTTCTACCCCTACCCAGTGTCAGTGAGTCAGTGTGAGTCAGAACTACTCAGCACCCTCTGCTCCCTACCCCAGAGCCCAGTGGGGACCTAAACCTCAAGAAGCAGCCAGCATCATGGAGACGGAAGAAGACAATGTGGAGCAGGACTAAATGATACTCCCTGTCCACTGTCAGCAGGGTCAAGTGGAGAGCTACACTCCGCCCCAAGCTGGTTGGTGCTTCCTCCCCTCTCCCTCCACTGTGTTCACACAGCCCAGAGGGAACTGAGTCTCCTCTCCCCCACAGCGTCAATGAGGTGGAACTGGCTGGTCAGAGGCAAGGTTAGTTGGCACTTGGTTCCCCTCACCCTCCTCCCTGGTGTCAGCAGGTCTAGGTAGAAAGCAGTGGAGCTTCCTTACCCATCCTGGGGCAACAATGCAGTAGTCAGCCCTGAACTCTTCCCTCCCTGATGCCAGGCACCCAGCAAGGAACTGGGCTTACACATCTGCTCAGAGGTAATAAGTTGGTGAGAGTTGGTTTCTACTTCACAGGACGGTGTCAGCAGGACCTCAGAAGAAGCTGGACCTCCTCTCCAGTCATTTGGAGTCCACCAGTGTTGAGGCTGTGTCAGCAGGAAGCATGATAAACTCACCCACCCAACCCACATGCTACACCTCAAAAAGGGGATTACCTGCCAAAATAAAACCCAGAGTTTCATAATATAGTATCTAAAATATTCAGAATACAATTGAAAATCACTTATACCAAGGGCCAGGAAAATCAGAACCTAAATGAGAGACAACACAAAACAACATTCAGATAAATCAGATGTTAGAATTATCTGACTAGGCAAGTACTATAAAAATGCTTCTATCAGCAATGATCGATTCTCTTGAAAAACATGAAGAATAGAAAATCTCAACAAATAAATGAAGGTATAAAGACAAAAAAAATAGAAATCATAGAAGTAAAAAATGCAATGTGTTAGTCTGCTTGGGCTGCCATAGCAAAATACCACAGCTGGGTGATTTAACAGAAATTTCTTTTCTTACAGTTCTGGAGGCTAGAAGACCAAGATCAAAGTGCTGGAACATTCTATTTCTGGTGAGAGCTCTCTTCCTGGCTTGTGGACAGCCACTATCTCACATGTTTCTCCTATGCCCTTTCCTTTGTACAAGCTCAGAAGGAGAGAGAAAGAGCCTCAGTGTCCCTCACTCCACTGATCAGGGCACCAGTTCTATTGAATTAGGGCCCCACACTTAAGATCCCCATTTAACCTCAATAACCTTTGTAAAGGCCCTATCTCCAAGTACAGTCACATTTGAAGTTGGGGCTTCAATATATGGATTTTATGGAAACAAAACTCTGTCCATAATATACAGTAATTAAAATAAAAAACTGACTGGATGGGTTCAGTAGCCAAATGGAGCTTTCAGAGGATAGAATCAGTGAGCTTGAGTAGAATTTACCCAATGTGAGCAACAGAGAGAAAACAGATTGAAATAAGTAAACACAGTCTCAGAGACCTGCAGAACAACAACAAAAGAGCTGATCTGTACCATGGGAGTTCTAAAAGAAAAATGAGTGATTGAACTAAAAGAGTATTTGAAAAAACAATGGATACCAAGTTCCCAAAGATGAAAAAAAATCTACAGATTTAAGAAACTGAGTGAAATCCAAATAGAATAAAAGTGAAATCCATAACATGACATATCATCATAATTAAATTTCCAAAATCTAACAGACATGGAAAAAAACTTGAGAGCGGCCAGAGAAAACTGATGCATTATTTATAGGAGATTACCAATTTGAATGACAGTGGAATTATCACCTGAAACATGGAGATCAGAGGAAGCGGCACAACACTTTTCAAGTTTTGAAAGGAACATACGGTCAACGGTTAATTCCACATCTGGCTAAAACCCTCCTTTGGGAAGGAAGGGCACATAAAGAAATTCTCAGATGAAGGAAAACTAAGAGGATTGGTCGCTAGAAAGCCTACCCTTAGGGAACTCTTAAAGGAAGTTCTCTGTGCAGAAAGGAAATGATAACCTTCTGTTATCAGAAGGTTCACAACTTAAAAGAGAGAGAGGGAGAGAATATATCAGAATGGTTAATAGAAGACCAAATATAAATATACTTTTCATGAATTTGTTAACTCATATGTGATAGGTAAATCAAAGATTATAACACCTTCTGATGCAGTGTATGTAGAGGAAAGGCTTAAGACAATTATATTTAAAAAGAGGGGAAGATAAAGAGATCTAATGGAAATAAGTTTTTGCCTTCGCTTGAAAATGTAAGAATAAGCCACTGTGTAAGTATGTTGTCACACCTACAGCAAGCATTAAGAAAACTAGTTTTAGGGGCGCCTGGGTGGCTCAGTCATTTAAGCATCCGGACTTCGGCTCAGGTCATGATCTCATGGTTTATGGGTTCAAGCCCCGCGACGGGCTCTGTGCTGACAGCTCGGAGCCTGGAGCATTCTTCAGATTCTGAGTCTCATTCTCTCTCTGCCCCTTGCCCACTTGTGCTCTGTCTCTCTCTGTCTCTCAAAAATAAATAAATGCAAAAAAAAAAAAAAATTTAAGTAAACTAGTTTTTCAAAAGCAGAAGCAGCTACATTCATGATCTAATTAGAAATTAGCTTAAGAAAGTTAACAGGAAAATCTCCAAACACTTGGAAATTAACTATATCCATAGATCAAAAAGGAAGTCTCAAAGGAAATAAAATACACTAGAGTGAATGAAACTTAAAATAGAAGTAAAAACATGGGATTCAGCTAAATTAGTGCCGAGAGTAAATTTGTAACACTAAAATGCTTACATTAGAAAATAGAAAATGTCTCAAGTCAACAATCTAAGTTCCTACCTCAATAAACTAGTAAAAGAAGAATAAAATAAGTACAAAGCAAGCAGAAGGAAGGAAATAATGAGGATACAAGCAGAAATACATGAAATTGGAAGCAGAAAAATAATGCCTCTAAGAATGCCTAAATCATTGATATCAGATTTGAAACAAGGGTTATCACTACAAATTCCCACAGCTCCTAAAGGAATAATAAAGAAATACTGTAAACAACTTTGCACCCATAAATTAAACAACTCGAGAGAAATAGATCAATTCTTTGACAATCACCAACATGAAATTAAAAGTCTGAATGCAATCCTACAACTGTAGAAATTCGGTTTGTAATTTAAAACTTCCCAAAAGAAATGTATAGGCTCAGTTGGTTTCACTGGAAAAGTCTATCAAACATTTAAAGAAGAATTCATACCAATTTTCCGTTATCTATTACAGAAAACGAAAGAGGTAATAGTATTTCCCAACTCTTTTTAACAATACAATAAAACTGCAGAATAATTTCTTTCAGAAACCTAGACATATTATTTTTTTTAATTTTTTTTAATGTTTATTTATTTTTGAGACAGAGACACAGAGCATGAGTGGGGGAGGGGCAGAGAGAGAGGGAGACACAGAATCTGAAACAGGCTCCAGGCTCTGAGCTGTCAGCACAGAGCCCGACGCGGGGCTCGAACTCACAGACCGCGAGATCATGACCTGAGCCGAGTCTGACGCTCAACCTACTGAGCCACCCAGGTGCCCCAAAAACCTAGACATATTAATCAACAAGAAAATATTAGCAAATCAAATTCAGCAATCTATAAAAAGAATTTTATGCCATGACCAAACAGATCTTATTCCAAAGAATAAAAAACTGGTTCAACATTTGAAAATCAATCAGTATAATCCACCATATCAACAGGCTAAAGAGGAAAAGTTATAGGATCATACCTACTGATACAAAAGAAGCTTTTGACAAAATCCAAAGCCATGATAAGATATCCAATAACCAAAATCATGATAAAAGCTTCCAGCAAACTAGAAATAGATGGGAGCTACCTAAACTTAGTATAGAATATCCACAAAAAGCCTACAAGAACATCACACATAATAGTGAAAGATTGAATGCTTTACTCCTAAAATCAAGAATAGAGCAAAGATGTCCTCTCTCACCACACTCATTTCTTTAAGAGTTTATTTATATTTTTGAGAGAGAGAGAGAGAGAGAGAGCACGAGTGGGGGAAAGGCAGAGAGAGAGGGAACAGAGGATCTGAAGCAGGCTCTGCACTGACAGCAGAGAGCCCGATGCAGGCTTGAACTCACAAACTGTGAGATCATGACCTGAGCCAGTCAGATGCTTAACCAACTGAGCCACCCAGGACAGCCCCTCTCATCACACTTATTAAACATAGTAATGGAAGTAATGAAAGAATATAAAAAGCATACAAATTAGAGCAACAGTTAAAATTGTTATTTGCAGATAACATGATTGAGTATATAGAAAATCCTAAGGAATCTATGAAAAAAGTTTTTAAACCCTAAAACCATGGGAGTTCAGCAAAGTTACATGATACAAGATCAACACACAAAAATCAATCAAATTTCTCTTTACAAAAATGAACATGTGGAAGCCAAAATTAAAGGCATAATACTATTGACAGTTACTTCTCCAAAACAAATGGGTAGAATTCTAACAAAATGTACATAATCTGTATCCTAAAACTCACAAAATGTGATGAAATAAATAAAAGAAGACCTAAATAAATGGAGAGACACACCATATTCGTGGATTGGAAGAACTCGACATAGTAAAATTTCCATATTCCCAAAGTGATCTCCAGATTCACTGTGATTTCTATCAAAATTACAGCAAAATTTTAAAATAAGAGAAGCTTATCTAAAATTTATATGGAAAGGTGAGTACCTAGAGTAGTGAAACCATTTTTGAAGAAGGGTAAGGAAGTGGGAGAAATCACTCTAGTCGACGGTAAGGCTTACTATATAATTATGGAAATCAAGAAAGTGTGGTGTTAGCAGATATAGACACACACATAGATCAGTGGAACCTGGAAGTAGATCCATGTAAATATGCCCAATAGACCTTTGACAGAGGGGCAAACGCAATTCAAAGGAGGAAGGATGGATGGCTCTTTTTAACAAATGATTCCAGAGCAATTCAGGCATTCACAGGCAAAAAAAAAAAAAAAAAAAAAAAAGCCTGAACCTTATGCTTTGTACAAATAATAACTCAAAATGAATCACAAACTTAAATGTAAAACTATAAGACTTTTAGGAAATAAAACACAAGAGAAAGTCTTTGGAAGTACGACAAGTACATGGGGTACCTGGGTGGCTCAATCTGTTAAGTGTTCAACTCTTGATTTCGCCTCCGGTCATAATCTCATGATTGTGAGATCAAGTCCATGTCAGACTCCTCACTGAGCATGGGGACTGCTTGGGATTCTCTCTCTCCCTCTCTTTCTACCCTTCACCTGCTCATTCTCTCTGTTTCTCTCTCTCTCTCCCTTTCTCTATCTCTCAAAATAAATAAAACAAAGACTAAAAAAAAAAAAGTAGTACTAATGGTATAATTTATAAAAGAAAAAATTGAAAAATTGGACCTCATCGAAATTAAAATCTTTTTGCTCTCCAAAAGTCCTTATGAAGAAGATAAAAATACAAGCTACAGACTGGGAGAAAATATTTGAAAACTACATATCTAACCCAAGACTACACTCTAGACTGTGCAAAGAACCCTCAAAACTCAATTATGAAAGTCAATCCAATTTGAAAATAGGCAAAAAAAAAATGGGGGGACATTTCACTGAAGACAGTTGTATGATCCAGTAATTATACTCTTGGCCATTTATCCCTAAGAAATTTATCCCAGGTTTATGTTCACACAAAAACCTATACACAAATGTTCATAGCAGCTTTATTTTGTAATAGTTAAAACTGGAAACAACTCAAAAATGTCTTTTAACGGGTGAATGCTGAAACAAACTTGGGTATACCATATTCAGGGGTTGGACGACCCAACATAGTAAAGATTTTAGATACTAAAGACTTAGAATACTACTCAGGAACACCTAAGAAGAATGAACTACTGATACATGTAACAACGTGGATGGATCTCCAGGGCCTTGTGCTGAGTAAAAAAACATTCTCAAAAGGTTACATACTGTATGATTCTGTTTATATACAAAATTCTTGAAATGACAAAATTATAGAGATAAAGAATAGATTGTGGCTTTAGAAAAATAGATAGTGATTGTCTGGCCTTAGGGAGGACAAAAGGAAGAGAGGCAGCTATGGAAATAAAAGATGAGCTTAAGAGTTCCTTGTGATGGATTATTTGTGTCCTAATTGGGGGGGTGGTAACATAAGTCTACACCTGTGATAAAATTGCATAGAACCACACACACACACACATACACACGTGCATGCCCACACACATACACAAATGAAATCACAAATCTGGTGAAATCTGAATAAGGTCAATGGTTGTATCGATGTCAGTTTCCTCGTGAAATTGTACAATAGTTAAGCAAGATGTTATCTTTGGGGAAATAGTAAAGGCCTTATGGGATTTCTCTGTGTTATTTCTTAAATCAGAATACCAATTATCCCAAAAATAAAATTAAAAAAAAAAAACTCTCAGCAAATTAGTAATAGAAAGGACTTTCTCAATCTGATAAAAGTCCTCTAACCTCTCACTTAATGGTGAGAGACTGAATGCTTCCCCCAAAGTCCAAAACAAGGCACTTGCTCTCACCACTCATTTTTTTTCCTTTCTTTCTTTTTTTCTGACAATTAAAAATTGTATATATTTAAGGTATACAATGTGATGTTCTGATAGGTACATACATGGTGAAATGGTTACAACCAAATTAATTACCATATTCATCACCCCCATAGTTAACCTTTCCTTCTTTTCATTCAACATCAAAAATGGAGGTTCTAGCCAAGACAGTGGGGCAAGTGAAAGAAACAAAAGGCATCTAGCTTGGAAAGGAGAAGTAAAATTATATTTTTGCACAGAAGGTACCATTATTTACATATTAAGTACTGTAGAATCTATTAAAAGCTACTAGAACTAGTACATAAGGTTAACAAGACTGCAGGCTATGAGATTAATATACAAAAATCAATTGTATTTCTATACACGAACAATGAAAATTCAGAAATTGACATTTAAAAATTAATAGTATTAACACTAACAAAATGAAATACATAGGTCAATACCTGGTAAGAGATACGTAAGACCTGTCTTCTAAAATCTACAAAATGATGCTTAGAAAAATTTTAAAAGACCCAAATAAGTAGAGGAATATATTGTGCCCATGGCTCAGAAAACTCAATACTATTAAGATAACAATTGTCTCCAAATTGATGCACGGAACCAATGCAATTGTAAGCAAAATCCCAGCATAGATTTTTGTGGAAATTATCAAACTGATTCTAAGATTCATGTGCAAATGCAAAGGACCTAGAAGAGACCAACCAATTTGTAAGACAATGACAAGTTTGAAGGTCTATTATTACCTGATTCCAAGACTTACCAAAGTACAGTAACCAAGGTAGTGGGAATTGGCATAAAGATAGACAAATTGATCAGCAGAGTAGAATCTGAGACCCAAAAATAACCCAACACATTCATGAACAATTTCGACAAAGGTGCAAAGAAAATTCAGTGGCAAAAGGAGAATCCTTTCAGCAAATGGTGCTGCAAAACAATGATAATCCATATTTTTAATAACCTTTAACCCACCCCTGACATTGTACACAAAAATTAATTTAAAATGAACCATAGACCTATTTATAAAATTACAAACTATTATAATTCTAGGAGAAAACCCCAGTGACCTTGAGTTGGGCAAAGATTGCCTAGGTGTAATAGCAAAAAATAACCTATAAAAAAATATTGATAAATTGGACTTCATCAAAATTAAGAACTTCAGCTCTTCCAAATACACTATTAGGAGAATTAAAAGACAAATTATAGGAGAAAATACTTGCATAATAATAAATATTTGTATGTAAAATACATAAAGAACTCTCAAAACTCAACAATAAGAAACCAACCAAGCGAAGAAAAATGGGCAAAATATTTTGACAGATGTCTTACAAAAGAAGATAAGTGAATGACAAACATGCACATGAAAATATACTTAACATCATTACTCATTTGGAAAATAAAATATAAAATCACAAGACCCCTAGGCACCTATTAGAATTTCTGAAATTAAAAAGACACCACCAAATGTTGGCAAAGATGACAAGCAACTGAATTCTCATTACTGCTGTCAGTATTGTAAAATGGTATCACTGCTCTGAAAGATAGGTTTTCAGTTTCTTAACTGAACTTTTAAAAAAAAAAAAAGTTAAACATTACACCTACTACATGATGCAACCATTCACCATGGTATCTTTCCAAGAAAAATAAAACGACATGTCTATACAAAACTCACCAAAAATGTTCTAGGAGCTTTATATGTAACCGCTTAATACTGAAAAAGACAAAATGTCCTCTAACAAGAGAATGAATAAACAATTGTGTTGCGGTTGACCCTTGAACAACAGGGGGTTTGAGACACCAACGTTCTGTGTAGTTGAAAATACATGTATAACTTTCAACTCCCCAAAAACTTAACTACTAATAGCCTCCTGTTAACCAGAAGCATTATCAACAACATAAGCAGTCGATTAAAACATATTTTACTTAAAATGGTATTCTTTTTTTAAGTTTATTAATTTATTTTGAAGATACAGAGAGAGTGAGTGGGGGAGGGGCAGAGAGAAAGAGAGAGAGAATCCCAAGCAGGCTCCATGCTGCCAGCACAGAGCCTGATGTAGGGCTCGAACTCATGAACCGTGACATCATGACCTGAGCTGACACCGAGAGTTAAACACTTAACCAACTGAGCCATCCAAGTGCCCCAATATACATGGTATCCTTATACTAAAGTAAGCTAGAGAAAAGAAACTGTTATTAAGAAAAAAAAATAGAGAAATACATTTATAGCACTGTACTGTATTTACTGAAAAAGATCTGTGTATAAGGGCGCCCACATGCAATTTAAACCTGCATTGTTCCAGGGTCAACTATATATCTGTACAATGGAATTAACTCAGAAATAAACAGAAGTTAACTATTAATACACAGGGAAATATAAATAAATCTCAAAATACTTGTACTATGAAAGTAGCTGGGCAAAAAGCTTACATACTGAATGGTTTCATTTATATAAAATCTAGAAGATACAAATATGTCTATAGTGACAGGAGAGAGATCATTAATCATCTGAAGAAGGGCATCAGGGAGGGGCAAGAAGGAGGGATTACCATGGGCACAAGGAAATCTTTAGGGGTGAGTGACACATGATCTTGATTGCGGTGATGGTTTGAAAAGTGTCAAAACTTTTCACAGCGTACATTTTAAATATGTGCAGTTTACCTATTCGAGTATACCATAATAAGGGAAAATAAAGAAAGAGAATTAAATATAAAAAAATTTAGTAATTAGAGTTCCCATTCTTAAAAGTAATCCTCTCAATGTAAAAATATTAATAATTTACAATAGTACCAGGGAGCAAAACTTCCAGAACATGAGAACATGTCTCAAAAAATTGAGACATGACGAGTTGTGGAGTGAAAATTATCTGTGCTTATTTCTTCATCTTGGGTGATAATATACAGTAATTTATTTCTAAAATTGATATATTGAACAAAATGTTTAACTTTTAATAATAAAATGTTATTAAAAATTTTAAAGGTAGATTTCAGGTTATTACTTACCATTAGAAATGTGCAACCAGAAAAATGCTATACCTTCCAAATTACAAAAAAAAAAAGCATAGAACATGTTGCAAAACTAAAACCTAGGGGAAATCGATAAAGCATAATGTAAGTACCATTTAAAAAATAAATAATTCAAAAATCTAAATATTTGCTTTACCAGTAAGTTCATGTCTTTGAAGCAAAGCAAATACTTTCAGATATTTTCATATATAATTATTTTTTACCTGTAAAAAGACGAATCCAAAAGATAGTACCTCCAACAGTTGGAAATGAGGATAGGTAAGAATACATGTGTCCCAGAAAGAGAAGGTGGGAAATAGTACATGTACACAGCAGGTGAAGTAGGGAAGAATACATGTACCCCCAGAAAACAATGATGTGAATCTCCATTCCTTGACTTAGGAAGAGATTCCCAACACAGCACTGAGTTTTAAAGTAGGTCAAACAATAGCTGTTTTAATGTGATACCATTTATTTAAGAGTATTAGCATATGTGTCAACAGGCATAAAGAAATATGAAAACAAACACTGATCTGGGTTTTAATAATGACCATCTTAGGCTATTGGGACACTGGAGATTTTTGGGTTTTTTTTTGAGATGGCACACATGAGCAGGGATGGGGATGAGAGAGGGGGAGAGAGAGATTCTTAAGCAGGCTCCAAGCTCAGCATGGAGCCTGACACGGGACTCGATCTCACGACCCTGGGATCATGACCTGATCCAAAATCAAGAGATGGATGCTCAACTGACTGAGCCAAGTATATCAGGACTGGATTTTTTTTTCAACAATGGGCTTATATCGTTTTACAATGAAGCAATAACACTTTTAAAGCATTTGTCTTCAAATTAGAAATCCATGCTATTGAGAGTGTGGTTAATGAGTTGCACGCATTGTAGTATCACGACTTCTTTAGAATGTAATTCGACAGAAGCTATTAAAACTTAAAGCATACATGTGCATTGGTCAGGGATCTTATGTTGGGATATGTTGGGAGAGTGACGGCCACCGCACAAGGTTGTACAGCTGTGAGCTCTACGACCCGCCGTTTCCTGACTAGTCACCAAGGATTTACATTTATTTTATGACAGCTTTCTGGTTGTAAAATGTCTTGGGAGGACTTTTTTCCTGACTGCACAAAGTCACCACTTGGGCTTGGAGGGCTCAAAGATTTTACAACATTATTTGTATAAACCAGAAAAAAGAGGAGGAGAAAATAAGGCACCAGGGTGGAGTAGGAAAAGGAAAAGAGTGAAAACGACAAGAGACTCAGAAAGACTTACAGTGTAGCCATATTATGGAATAAATGAAATAATATATAAAAGAAAAGGCTGGATCTATTTGAATTGACCTAGAGAGATGTCCAGGATTTATGGTTTCAATTTTTTTTTAATGTTTATTCATTATTTGAGAGACAGAGCGCAAGAGGGGGAGAAGCAGAGAGAGAGGGAGATGCAGAATCTGAAGCAGGCCCCTGGCTCTGAGCTGTCAGCACAGAACCTGATGCGGGGCAGGATTTACTGTTTAGATGACAGAGGTCCATTTATTTAGTGTTAGGTTACAGAAACAAAATAAAAAGTCCTCACTGTTGTATTTGCTTTTGTTTTCGTTTGTTAGAAAAAATATCCTCTACCTCCGTTTATATAAGTTTTGGATCACTAAGAAAAATGTGGAGGGATGCATACTCCTGTTTTAACATCAGTTACCTCTGGGGTGTGAGTCTGGGGGAAGGGATGGACATTATTAACTTTTTATTCAGACCCACCTGTATCATGTAAATTGAACTTGAACACATATTACTCTTTATCATCTAAAAAAATAAAATAAAATTTGAAAGTGGATTTCAACACAGAAATGCCCTGCTTAGCCACTTTCTGGAAATGGAGATGCCATTGGAAAAACTAGTGGAGATTTTAGAGTAACTCTGAGGACAGACTTGTCTTTGGGAAACGTAAGGAACGTTTCTCAGTGAGAGCTCAAAGCACCAGCCACACTAGAGTTAACCGTAGGAGTGGTTAGAAGTCATCTTCCACATGGCGGACTGTCTCAGATGCTCAGATATTGTGTTCTCGAAGCCCCCCAGATAGGTGATTTCTTAACACAACCAAAGTTTGAAAACCACTTTTCTATACACTGCAAAAGCTCAGGTGGGGCATATATGTTACAAAGCTTCCAAACTTCCTGCCGGCACCTCATTGCCCGAGGTAGAGGACGCCACAGCTGACTTCCTGGCTAAGAGCAGAAGGGTGTTGCTTCCCCAGGTGAGCCATAAAATCTGCTCTTCCCAGAACCTTGGAGCCAGGCCTCTATCCTGGGCAGCACAGAGTGACAGAGCTTGGAGACCTAGGACCGGGAGAGCAACTAAGGTGTTCAGGGCAGAGATAACGAGAGCCTTAAGGCCGCTGTGTTGTGTGGCTCAAGGGAGTGTAAGAAGCCAGCGTAACATGGGCAGTGAGGAAACAAGAAGTGCCCTTTTGCTGGAGGCACTGTTGCTGTGGACGCACCAGGGCCAGCATCCACCTGCTGCTCAAGGAAATAGCCACTGTCTTCCTGAACACCCAAGTCCCAAGTTTTGGAAGGTAGGACCATGGCCTTGAAGACGCCAGTTTGTGTTTCAGAAACTAAGCATTCAAAAGAAGTTGTGCCTTTTGTATAAGTAAAAAGAGGGAAGATGGGATTTCCAAGACTGGGAAGATGCCTAGGGCAGCACAGGCTAATGAGCCTGGGGAACCTATGCCCCAACCAACACCCACGTCTGGGGCGCAGTGAAGTCTCTAGAGAGTATGGGAGTCAGTCCTTCAGGGCTGCATGGAAGCTGGAAATCACATTATGCTGCTTCTGAGCCCAGCTAGCGGCAAACACGCCCTCCGGCCACTGATGTGGTGTGAGACCCATTTCCAACCCCAGTGCCCTACAGGCGACAGGAGAATCATGCAGCAGAGAGAAGGCAGCAGCGACAATTATGTCGACCCACAGGCCAAGAAGCAGCTTTTGCCTTTTTTTCCTGACTCGTGAGCCCCAGGATCCTTGTATGATCTGACCGAAGGGGGGCAGCCCCAAGAATGGCCAGTATTGTGTTTCTGGTTAACCCTGTTAGTAAGAGGAGTAGACGCTCGGAGCCAGGTGTAATTTGATTTAGAAAAATAAAGAAATGTGATGCTTCTTGCACCTGAATGTGGAGGAGGAATTCATAACTTACACCAACCACTTATTAATTCCTCTGTCCACGTGTAAACGATTTTAGGTCACCTTGACTTTGCTACTGAAAGCTGCATTCTCCCTATCGTTCAACATCCAGAATAGTCGAAGCACTTTGCAAGAACCAAAGTTTATATAAATATTATGTCTTAAGTTCTTATCAAAAATCAATTTTCCAGTATTTATGTTTTAGATTTCTTGCACCTTTTGCTGGTGGGGCAGGGAGAGGTGGGGTGAGTTCTTAGCCAGAAAATTTTTAAAGTGGCTCCCAAGAGAGTGAGGAGCTGAAAAGCAAAGAAAGCAAACCTTGAATGTGTTTGCAGCAGCCTGAAGCAATTTAAGCAAAGTAGGGTTAGAGGGCTTGCCAAAGATATAGGCATGGAAATTATTTCCCTTTTTAATGCAGATAGATGAAAATAAGAAAATTGTCCTAAGGGGTAATTCACCCAAAAGGAAAAGTCTCTTTAGCATTCCCACCAAGTGTACATTTAAATTCTTTCTAGTAAATATAAATATAACATGTGTATACATACATCATACATATATCCACATATTTACTAGAAAAAAATTTAAATGCATAATAGATAGGAATGCTAAGATATAGATATAAATATAGCTATAATGAAATTCAAAAGAAATTTTTTAAAAATAAGCATAAAAACCTGTCTTTTCTCCTGTTTTTCATCCCTGCACTTATCCGCCCCCAAGGATGTATGTTACAGAATCCACCTCTACAGAAATATCCTACGCACAAGTAAATATATACATGCTAAGTACATTTTAATGCAAATGGCACTTTAGTGCCCATCCTGCTGTATGTTTCACTTTTTAAGTTAGCACTTGTGTTGTTAGATGAACCATAATTCACTTCTGTTGATGATCAGGAGAATGCATCCAATTGTCTGCCATTAGGAGCCATGCCGAAATATTGGTGATGTATTTCAAAGGCTCTTGTACATTAGTGAGGTCAGAATTTGACAAAGGCGTAGGAAATATATTTAAGGGGCATTTTTTCGGGTTTAGTTAGCTCATGGAAGAAAATGTGAGAGACGTGTTCAGGATTCCCCTGGCCTTTCCAAGGTTCATACCCTTTGCTCTGTCAGGACACATTGGTTCCTCCAAGATTCTCTTGTGAGGGGGTCCTGGTTGGTGATGGCTTCATAAATGGAGGAAAGATGCTTCATCGTCAAGAAGAATCCCTTTTCTTTTCACAAATGGCTTAGAAAAAAATAGAATAGAAGAAATGGAAAACATATATCAAGAGGAGGCTAAATTCAGAACTTCAGATCCTGAACAGGGAATCATAGTTCAACACGCTGAGAGCCAGGACCACCAAGGTGGCCAGAAATCTGAGTGAGTGTCAGAGAGGAGGAGTGAACTCTTGTAACACGCTCAACTATAGAAAATTCTCAGGACATTTCCTTTCCCAATAAAACGTCACATAACAAAGCTGTTTTTGACAAGGTTGAAGTTTCTATGGAAATGATATGGAAGCCTTTGCCTTGCAGGTGCAGGAGGTCCCCCAGATAAGTCCAATGGGGTTGTCAAGAGCATTTCATTTGTGACTCAAGGTTGACATAGCCGGAGGACAGGAGAGAAAACTGGAGAAAGCCTTGCCCTGAGAATACCCCCATGAACAAGGGAATCCACCCAAGCCCCATTCTCTCTTTTAGGACAAGGTCATAAGGATACAATGGGTTACAGAGATGGAAGAAACAAAGGAAAGGCACTTCATAGTAATTACCTCATTTAATTCCTGCAGAAGGGGAGGGAGAGGACATTGTTTCCATTATATTAACCACATTCCAGAAAAATTGTAAAATAGGGAAAGAGAGGGAAAAAAATCACCCCTAATCCCATAATTGAAACAAAGCTATTGTTACCATTTTGGCGTCATTTTCCATCCTGACATTTTAACGTATTTGTTATTATTTTCACATAATTATAGTCAAAGTGGTACAACTTCAGAGCCTCCTTCTTAATTTTTCACTATTACAGCATTATAATCATTATAGCATATACATTTCCCGTGTTGTCAAAATTCTTCAAAATCATCACCTTCCTGAATATTAACCAACCATCTTGATATTGTCAACTTTATTGGGACATTCCCTTATTGTGGGACATTTCCATTGCTCTTGGGGTTTTATTTTTGCATTATTTTAAATAATACTACAGTTTCGGATTGTTTTATTTAGATAAATCCCCCCCCCAGTGGGCAGGGGAGAGGAAAAGGGAAGGCAAGAGGAAGTAGGTAGTCAACCTTTCTGAGATGCCCTCAGGAACTTGGAGACAAGATTTCCTTTGAGAGTTCTGCTATAATAACTGGCCCATAATCAGTGAGTTCAGAAATCTGAGCTGTTACCCTGAAGGGATGGAGGCAGGGAAGAATGAAGCAGTATTAATGGCATCAATGTAGCCAAAGTATATGACAATCAGAAGTAGCAGTGAGCTGGCTAGAGAAGCCCAGAAAAGTGATGGGGATGGAGTTAGATAGTCCTGGTTTACTCCCATTATCTCAGCATTATTTTTTTTTATTTTTTTAACTTTTTTTAATTTATTTTTGAGAGACATAGAGACAGAGTATGAGCAGGGAAAGGGCACAGAGAGAGGGAGACACAGAATCCAAAGCAGGCTCCAGGCTCTGAGCTGTCAGCACAGAGCCCAATGCAGGGCTCAAACTCACAGGCTGTGAGATCATGACCTGAGCCGAAGTCGGCCGCCCAACCGAGCCACCCAGGCGCCCCTATCTCAGCATTATTTTTAATACCTCCTGCTAACCTCCATTTTGTTATCAAACTATATTGTTTCAGAAAATAAATTACATAGTTAGGTTCCTATAGAGGATTTGACAACGTCAGGCCTGCATCTTCTAGGGAACAAGAGGAATGAGCCCTTAGTTGCACAAAAAAATTGGGATGAGGGCACCTGGGTGGCTCTGTCATTTAAGCACCCAACTCTTGATTTCAACTCAGGTCATGGTCTCACAGTTTGTGAGTTTGAGCCCCACATCAGGGTCTGCACTGGCAGCGTGCATCCTGCTTGGGATTCTCTCTCTCCCTCTCTCTCTCTCTCTCTCTCTATCCCTCTCCACCCCTCTCTCTCTCTCAAAAAAAAAGGGGGAGGATGGGGGCGGAATGGACCCTTTTTCCCTTTCCAGAGTTGGAAAGAGGCAAGGGGAGTCTAAAAGAAAGGTGATGGTCACCAGTTCCTCCCCTGCCTGGATGCTATCGGAAGCATGGGCCTCAGAAGGCAAGTCTGGAAAGAGCTGATTGGGCCCTGTGTCATCTACAGGAGCTGGTGGAAGGAATTCTGAAGCCACACCAAGCTAGCCAAAGCGGGGAAACCTAGACCACCCCCTTGCAGGCCTGGACCCAAAGTTGCCTTTCGATTATGGCACACATGAGCTCAAAGACCAGATCCTTCCACCTGGAGAGACAGAGGGCTCCCCATATGATTTCCTGGGCTTCTCCAATCATCCAAAAATCCAAATGGTGAGCCAACATTACAAGAGCCTTCTTGCCAGTGCTGGGGAGGAGTGCTCAGGCAGGCTTGGTGGCATCAGGGGAAACAAAAGAATGTGATGCCATCTGAGTGTGTGTCACAATCTTAACTTCCAGATGGTTCAGCAGCATGCAGAGCAAATGCTAGGCCAGGGTCCCGCCTCTCCTTGCTCTGATTCCACACTCACCATATAGTGTCCTGTGGGACAGGGACAGCCTTCACAGATCTTCTTTGTCCCCTGATAAATTCATAAATTATCACTAAATTGTATACACTGGTTTTATGAGTTTGTACAGCTCAAATCAACATTCAGAGGTTTGATAAACTCTGATACAATAAAAAAAAATTTTTTTTGAGTGTCTGAGCTCACAAGATGAATGGCAAATCCTTTTTCCAAATATTTGACGAGGCTGTCCCTTTCATCTGTCTCTGGTTGTTCTGTATTTTAACTTTTGTATTAATTTGAACTTTACTTTGTGTTTTAAGACTAATTACTTTATATCCCTAATTTCTAACAGATTATTCCCACGTGATTTGTGGAATAACACATTTATTTTATACTTATTCATGTTACTTTATATACCAGATACCCATTTATTCATATACATATCAGTGTATCTGTATCTCTATTTATGTATCAAGATCTTTGAATTATTTTCCTGTTACATTGATTTGTCTATTCATGAACAAAAAACAAATTGTTTTGACAACTGTATCTTTATAACAGAGTTTAACAATTATAAAACCAAATTGTTTTGGGGGCACCTGGGTGGCTTAGTCCGTTGAGTGTCCAACTTCGGCTCAGGTCATAATCTCATAGTTTGTAAGTTGGAGGCCCACATCAGGCTCTGTGCTGTCAGTCCAGAGCCTGCCTCAAGTCCTCTATCCCCCTCTCTCTGCCCCTCTCCCAAACTCTCTCTCTCTCAAAACTAAATGAACATTTATTAAAAAAATAAATTATTTTTATTTTTTATTCAAAGATTTATTTTAAACATTCACATTAGCAGCCTCAGAATTTCTCATTTCTAAATTAGCCTTGGGGATAATTAAAATGACTTACATTAAATTTGTGCCTTAATTTGGGAACAATTAATATTTTCACAATGGTCATTTGCTTATCTGGGAACATAATATATGTCCAAATGTATATATAATCTTAGGTGTACATTTATACATCTGTAAAGACTTGTCATTTTCTTCATTGTGGTCACATCAGTTTTCCTTAAAAATACTTTTAGGTGTTTTATGGTATTTGTTGTCAGTCTTTATGTATTTTTCTCATTAAATCTTCCTACTTCTGGAGAGGTATGTATTTTAACCACCATCCTACATATGAGGAAACCAGGGCTGGGGGAGGTCAATAAATTGTTCAGGATATATTAAGCAATCAAGTGGGAAAGCAAGAATATAAAGCAGTTGAGAATGACCTCGGACTTCCAAATGAGCTGTTACCATTATTCTGTGCTATTTCCATGGCTCTTGGCAATGATTTCTTCTAGGCATGCAGGTGTTGGGAACCTGGGCCCTGGTCCCTTCACCGCATCCCCTCCACACAGGACCTCCAGTCCCCCATGTCTTTATCTGAACAGCATTGCCTCTCTACTTGTTCACGCTCTTTCCAATCTTTGCCAAAATTCCCTCCTTTTCTGAGTCAGTTTGCCACAGCTTTCTTGGATAGGTGATATTTACTCCTATTTTCCTTGTGCTGTTAGTGAGCAGGGCACTGGATACGTCAGGATAAACTCAGAAAGCAAAACCAGGGTTGCCTGCGTGGCTCAGTCAGTTAAGTATCCTACTTTAGCTCAGGTCATGATCTCATGGCTGGTGGGTTCAAGCCCCATGTCAGGCTCTGTGCTGATAGCTCAGAGCCTGGAGCCTGCTTCAGATTCTGTGTTTCCTTCTCCGTTTGCCCCTCCTCTGGTCGGTCTCTCTCTTTCTCTCTCTCTCTCAAAAATAAATAAATGTTTAAAAAAAATTTTTAATTTAATGAAAAAAGCAAGACCAGATCACAAGACATCTGAGAGACGGGGCTGCTGCCCATCAGGACACACCGCATACCTGCTGAGGGGCAGAACTCTAGAGGTACCAAGGCGCCCAGAAGCTGATATTCTGGGGCTGGCTGTGGCAACAGCCCTGAGACCAGAGCCTTCCCTGAAGGTGAGCCATCCAGCTTGCACCTTATTTTATATCCACAAGGCCAGGTGCTTTTCAAGAAGAAAATCTGGCATATAGAATAAAGTGTGAACTACCCCCCACGAGGGTAGCATTTTCCTCAGTCTCATGTTTCATGGCTGAGATCAGTGTTCTTAAACCATACTAGATCAGAACCAAATCCCAACTGGTAATCCCATTCGACCACAGCTGTTCACTCCCGTGCTCCTATGAGCCAGATTGGCACATCCTAATTATTCCACACTTATGAAACTCTTTCCGTTTGGGAAGGTGGCTTCCTCTTGGTTTCTCAGTTACTATTCATGATTCTCTGCAATATCCTATTGTAAGTCAGATGAATTAATTGAAGCCCTGAGAAATGATGGGGTTGGCCACGGATAACATGGAAATGCAGGGAACACAGGTATTATAAGCTACCATCTTTGGTGTGTCAGGGCTACAGTTCAGCTGCGAAGGGCTTGTCTGTTTTGTGATTTGGGTCTGAATCACCTTTAGTATTAGGGACTAGGAACCACCTCAGTTCAGACTTGATGCCTATGTGAAGGCCCCAGTCACCTTAGGGACAGTGGGCATTTGGAAAAATACACCAGTCAGGTCTCTGCCCACAAGGGGCCTGAGACTGTGTTGGAGAGATGGATGCATGTGAAGTGTGACCTGAAGGTGGTGTGAGGGGTCACAACTGACAATAAGACCCCTCAGAAATCAGAAAATGGAGCAGTCATCAGAAGCAAAGGACAGGTCAGGCCCGATTCCATGAGGCCTAATAGGAAAGGTATGCTTTAGCCAGGAGGGTGAGGGGAGGACTCAGGTGGGGACCACAGCCCTGATAAAGTCCAGAGAGAGTTCTATCTTTTACAGGAAGAATCAGAGTGACTGAGCAAGCCAAATCCTAAGTTACCAAAAGATTGACCTTCTCATCCTACTGTTTCCACCACTGTCTCTGTAACCCATCCTAACGTTTCCCCCAGGAAAGACCTGCCCCTGAATTCTCAGAAAAGGGAGTAGGCACTTGGACGTCCTCAGAATAAAGGACTCTATAAATACAAATGATAGGAAACTCTCAGTCCATATAAAGATGTTTTTCAAAAGACCAAAGCATAAAAGGATAAATAACAAAAGCACCAATACTGTGAGGTCCAGGCATTATTTTTAGACCATTCCTCACGGTTCAAAACAGACGTGCGAGACTAGAGAGGTGATGCTGGCTACCGGTCATGTTCCATTTTGGTCCTCACCCCCAGGAAGTACTGAATCCTTGTTTTGTTAAAAACATCCCAGAATGGATTTTGTTGTCAACTGCTCTTGATCTCTTAAAATTTCCTGCATTTGCTGCTGACCGGCATTCCTGGCCTTGATAGAAGTCCAGACAAAATTATTAGCCTATGAGCTGTGGCTTTGTAATCAGCAGCTTCAACCACCCTGGCAGCTACTGCTGGATGGAGCGCCAGGCAGCCCAGGAAGCAGGAAATCAGGCTGCTGAGCCAAGCCTGAGCTGTGACTGTCAAGCAGCCTTGGACCGATCCTTGCCTCTCAGTCTCTCCGTTCCTGCTCCGGCTTGAGATAATGAGTGGCATTCTACTGTCAGAAACCTATAGAGACCCACAGACATAAAGCAAAGTTGCATAATGTGGTATAAGAAATACTACTAAATGTTCCGTGCATGTGGTTCAGCTCCATGGGAATGTGTAAACACGGACTTTATGGAGCCTTTGCACCACACAGGCCCCTAGACCTGAAATGAGGGGCCTTTCGAAATGCAGAAGGAACAACTCCCTGTAATTGAATTTCTTGATTTTTTATTTCTGTGGTAGACTAAGCTGAGTCCTCCTAACCCTCTTTAAAGAGTTTCATAATGAGTGGTTCTTCTGGGAGGAGGGCATCTTATCTCTGGATCCTCAGCATCTGAGCGAGGCCAGTACATGAGTGCGGACTGGTGGAGGCCAAGGAGGGTGGGGGAAGGGTAGGCAAACAGGCTGGAAGACACAGAGAACTTCATTCACTCAACTCCAGTTCTTCTGTCTTCAGTGTCCGGAAGCTTCCAGGTTATGGATAAATGCCACCTGAAGCAAATGTGTCAGAGTGACAGAGTCACCACCAGCACATCCTATCCTTCTGGTCAGTCACAGCAGCCTTCTGATGGCTGAGACTTAAATCAGAGGCACCGCAACTGAGAAAAGACTTGGAAATTGTCCTCTCACAACATTTAATAACCCAGATTGTTTATGCCGTCTTTCTGTTTTCTTAATACATACACTCCTTAGTTCTTGACAAATAACTGCTAGGAATAAATTGCGGTATGTAGTTCTACCATTAATCCTGAAGGACACTAGCTAAACTTCAGAGCAAGAAAACTCATCTTTCTCTTTCCTCAGCTCCCTGAACATGTCTTCAACAGTCCTACACTATAACTGTAAAATATGACTTTATAACAGTTAAGGGCATGAAGGGAAAAGAGAAGGTTCCATTCTTTAGCTTCCATTTCAATTTATCAGAAGGTTGTTGGTGGGGGTGGGGAGAGAAAATTGGAGGCTAGGCCACATGATTCACAGGAAATTATACCAACTCAAATTTCTTTGCAAGCTGCAAAGATATTGGATCTAAGGAAGCGAAATACACATACTTAGTTCATCAAGTTTATGTCATAATTTAACTATAATTGCTGAAATAAAAGACAAGAGGAATACCAATTTTCATGAAAGGCAGACATAAATACACCCTTATCAAAGCTCATGACTTTCATTAACCTTAAATATGTGTAGTGCGGACCCCCATGAGAGACCACACCGTAACACTCTAATAACTACTTGCAGCACTTCTAACAACTGGTTGTGCAATTATCCACAAGGGGTGTTAGATGTGACTTCTGACCAGAACACAACAGAAGCCGCCTCCAACGTGTGAAAATCAGAGTTAATGAAACTCATCCTTAAGTTAGACAAGAAGTAATCTGATTAGAATGCCCTTGAACAGCACTATTTATAAAACTCTTTTATTTTAGCTTAATCTCCCAGTGGTGATTACAGCTAAGAAAAAAAAGAACAGGCTAGTTTTCATTTCCATGGAGAGAAACACAGTTTTAGAGCACATTTTACTTAAGGTTATCAAATTTTACTACTCTGAAAACCTTCCCCAATGTTAAGAATTGTAAAAGGAAAAAGTGTTTTGGCTACTACTTCCCAAAGGGAGAAATTGAGTCACAGAGAAACCAGGGCTTAAATAAGTTCACCCTCTATTCATTTTAAAGAATCAAGGTTATGCTTCAGAATTCCCAAGAACTCAAGCTCAAGAGTATGTAACCTCAAGAATTCTGACTTCTAAGGTATACATAGACTATACATAGTTTTGGAAAATTTTTCCAGATTTGGAGGTTTTCCAGAACCTCTCCCTAAGTAGAAGCTAAACCAGAAAAACGCTCCGACTTTCTTTACCTTCCATTATCATCCCTGTTCACTCTGACACTAGAACTCACAGGTGTCAAACATGAACAGGGCTCGTAATTTTTACAAAATTTCAGGATTTGCCTATTTTTTTAACATAAATCCAAAATCTGAAAATTATCATTTCAAATAATTGGACTTGTTTTTGTTTATGCCAACAATTTTCTAAGCTGAAGACACTTCCTTGATCGTAATGGGATGACACGCATGTCGACCCAACAGTTTTAATCAACTACTGGCTCATTTGATTATCTGTTTCACAACAGCTTTCAAAAGACTTAATAAATTTTAACCAAATTTAATACCCTTATCTCTAAAGGCCAAATCTTAAAAACAAGACAAAAAAATTAGTAACCGCTTTGAAAACCACAAAGAAACTTCCCTATCAAGCATTATTTGTAATTTAATAAAATCCAGCACATGGAAGAACTCTACGACACGTGAGGGTCCTCCGTGAGGTCTGCAATTCACACTGGTCATGGTAGCATGTCAGCCACTGATCTGACAATGCCAATACCACTCTGCCACAGGCTTCATAAAATAAGCATTTAACTCTCTCTTCCTCATGCATTTATCAATGGCTAAATGTAGATGTAATAAATGTACAGAGCCATGTCACATTAAAATGGAGAAGGACCTTTAAGGTTTTAAGTCCAAATTCCCACCTAGAATAGAAACCTTCCCACTGCCCAACCCCCCTCCCCCAACGTTGAAGCCCCCTGTGGTGGAGCACCCTAAAGCTGAGCACTTCCTGTGGGCAGCAAACAAAAGGGAATAGGAGCTAATCCGTGTTGAGCTCCTTGGACAATCTGTGCCCAGTACACGTTGTGGTCACTCTGCAGCAATTCTGTAGGGAAATCTGATTTCTCCATTTCACCAAGATTCGTGGAGTTCCCAAGATTGAGTGAGTTTCCCTGTGTCATTCACCTTTTGAGTGAAAGAGTTGAGGTGGAATCCACGTCTGAGAGACATCAAATCTCATGTTTTTTCTATTGTACTGCTTCTCAAATGGAATTGCATAAAATTGAAATATGCTTTGCATCAGGATCCACCATTGGCTCTTCTTTGCCTTTCCGAGTCTAATCCACATTGTATATAACCCACATATGTAAGCCATATTGTTTATAGAAATATATCTTTAATGGGCCCCCTTTCCTTCATCTACAATGTCTCCCAGGTCAAACATAATATCTGGAACTGCAATTGCTTCTTCACAACAAACCTCTCCCTCTGTCTACCCTCAAATCATTCTTCCCCCAGTACACAAATAAAATCCTTCACTCCCTATTTACCACTTCCCGGTGGCTTCCCATGTCCTCTGAAAACAATCCGATTTCCTTAGTGTGAATACAGTCCTCTCTACTGAAGCACTTAGGTGATCCTACCCACTCACACTTTGTATCTGATGCTTCAGATATCAAGGGGTATCTCACTTACTGTGCCCCACCCCCTTTGTAGTCCTCAAATGTGCCAACCTAATTCCTGTCTTGCAACCTTTGCCCTGTTCATTTTTCCCTGCCTCATGTCTCCTTGTAGCTGATTCTTCGTGCCATTCAGTTTTCCTCGGAAATGTTCTCATAGAGGCATTAATACTCTGAAGGCATTGCTCGTCTGGACCCCAGATCTGTGGTTTTCCGTCATAATTATCTTTTTTCTTTAGTATTCTTATCACTCTCCAATATTACCATACTTTCCTTTTGTTTATTGTCTCCCACTACCTTCCTTCAATTACATGTCAGCACCCTGAGTAGGGCCTTGTCTGTCTGGATCATACCGCTGGATCTGAACTAGGCCTGGAAAAAGTAGATGCAAAGGTCATCCGCTAAATTTCTTGAAGGGTGTTGAAACCAAATTCCTTCCCTCTGCATCATCTCTTCTCTGGGTAAAATGCACCCAGTGTGTCGGTTATCCTTGACATTGCTTCTAGACTCCTGCCACCCTACACCAGGGTCTCTCCAACACTGCCAAGTCCAGATTTGAGCACAGCCCTGAACTTGCCATGTAATGGATTATGTGCCTTCAGGGAGAACCTTAGACATGTGAAGAGGACCTGAGGTTAGCAAAAGGAGGTTAGTCTGGCAGAAAGCCTCAGGCAGCTGCAGGCCTCTGCCTTTGCCCTTGCCCTTCACTCTAAAACATTGCTGAGGGCAGTAGCACAGGGGCTCCTGGGTGGTGGGAGCTCAGCTGCTCTAGGCAGATCCTCCTCTCCAGCCCCTTCCAATAGCGTCCAGGCCTCCATGCATGGCTTCGTTGCTGAAGACAAGACTATGGGCTCCAACAAAAACACCCATGTCTGAAGGCTGGGAACCAAAAGTTTGTCTCCTCCAGGAATGAACTCTTCAGAGGGAAGGCCTGATGAAGCAAGGAGTGCTAAGCTCACTAGTAGCAGAAGACACCAGCTCTCTAGACACTTCCCATAAGCCTCTCTCAGGCATCCATTACACATTTTTGTCTTTCAAATCAGGAGATGAGCTCATTTCAAAGCTGAAGCAATTCAATAGCAAGCCAAGATGATTTGATATCCATCTGATTTAAAGTCCATGTAATTTTTCAATCAAGAAGATTCAATCCGGGGCACCTGGGTGGCTCAGTTGGTTAAGAATCTGACTTCAGCTTGGGAGATGATCTCACGGTTCGTGAGTTCGAGCCCCGCATTGGGCTCCATGCTGACAGCTCAGAGCCTGGAGTCTGCTTCGGAGTCTGTGTCTCCCTCTCTCTCTGATCCCTCCCCTGCTTGCTCTCTCTCTGTCTCAAAAATAAATATTAAAAAAAAAAAAATTTTTTTAAGACAAGTCAATCCACAATAAGATTGGTGAATTTAATTTTACTGTCTCAACAACCAAGTCTTTTACATGCTTCTCAAACTTTATGAATTCTACTACTTAGGAACTGGAAAGGGCTATAAGGTCTCAGAACCTAACTTACATGAGGGAACTCATAGGTGAGTTATGAAAGAAAAGACATGACGACCCCGGGAGCCTGGATAGCTGGGTCTGGGCCATGCTCTGCCTCTAACCCCTATGTGGTTCTGTTCTGGTCCCATACATCTGTCTCTGCATCCGTGACCATGAACATTTCTACTCAATTGCTCTCGAGGTTTGTTTCAGATCTGGGATCTTGCAATCAGGATTTGTAGTTATAATCAGCTCCATTTCTACCTACTGAATGAGGTGATCTTTGACAACCTTGTCTAAATTAGTTCCCCATCTTATTCTCCATCACTGAGTCCTATTTGTTTCTATCAGACACTTGTCCCAACCTATATGATGCATTTGCTTCAAGTTTACATTCTCTCCTCCCACACCACACTCTCAACTCCAAGATGAGAGGGATCCTGGTGTCCTCCTTCACTGTTATAACCGTAGGGTCCAGTGCAGTATGCCAGGCACTAAGTACATACTCAATATTTGATGAATTATTTAATTATAGTATCTACCTCTGATTGAAGTATTTGAGGCATAAGACATTACTTCCTCACAAGGCTGGAAGTATTCTGTGTGAGCCACTAGAATTACTGAAATTTCTAGATTGAGTCCAAATCTACTTCACTGTAGTATCTAGCTCTTGGTCCCAGTTCTAACCCCCTTCTATTCTTGTTAGCAATTGTTCAAATAGAAGAAACATAAAGCACCTTTGGAGTCCTCTCATAAAATCATTCTCACTGGTACCCTGGAAAACTAGAGAAATGACAACACCTAGCAGTATCTATCTAAACCATAACACTCTCCCAGAGTAGAGGACAGAATTGAAAAGGAGATAGAGCTCTGTCTCCCAAGGCTGTGAGTATAGAAACTAGAGCTGAGAAGTAGGCTGCTCTTGCTGCCTTTCCTATACTCCAACCACTGTCCTGGGGAAAATAAACTTTAAGATAAAGTTCCAGTGGAAAGCTAGCATACCTCGGATTTCCCTGACCAGTGCATCATATACCTCTGGGCAACCTGAACAGACCAGGAACATCTCAGAAAGAAGGACTTCCCTGGACAAGAACAAGTTTTTTGTGTATTAGTATGTTTGGTTTACTTATTCAAGGTATGTTAAAGCCGCATTCCGCACTCTTATCCTCGTGGCCTGTCATTTATGGAAACCACAGTGACCCTACAGCATCCATATATGAAGAGATGGGGCTGTATAAGCAGGATGTCACCTATGAGGGACCTCTCTTGTTTAACAAACCAAGGACCAAGTGTCCACACTGCCTTACAGTACAGCCCTCCACAGCACTGAATGAGCAGAGGTGTTCTTCTCCTCCTACTTGAATACGGTACTCTCAACCTTGAACCTCTCCTCTCAACTCTGAGGCCGGTAAAGGAAGGGAGTCCACTTCAGTGGGAATGCTGAAGGCGCGGCCCTTAGGGAAGTCAGAGGAGGTCAGCCGAGTGCACACGGCAGCAAGTCTCCAGCGGGGCCATCAGGCAATTGGCAGGCTCCAGGCTGCACTGGCGGAGCCCTCATCCTCTGTGATCCTGAAGCACGTTTGCCTCACATGGCAAGCACTGCTCCTTTTGTTCTCTTAGGTCTCCACTGGGGCTGGGCTTTTGGGAATGAAAATGTACAATAACAGCTTTCAAAGTCCTGAAGATTGTTTCTGTCAACAGCAGTTCTCCATGTGAGCTGTGCTCCCTGACTGCATCTTCACGAGGTCTTTCAGATACAGACATAGGTAAGTAGTAATCCTCCAGCAAAAGGGCCGTGAAAACAAAATGAGTACAGCTAAAACTCATCACCATCCACCACCCTCTCTTTTAAGTGGTTTGTATTCTCATTCCTATGACAAGTCCCTATGGAAGTCTGTCCATTTGTATAAGCCACCATCCTCCTGTCATGTGTGGGGTAGGGGCAGGCAAGAATGGCACTGTGTGAAAGCAAAATCCAACTTTTAACAAAACCCTGATTTCTATCACAATAGAATCTTCTCCCAGGATGTCTATGGTAGACTATGCTTATGATTCCCAATATCTGATTCTCGATCTAAAAATGTAAGGTTGGCAGTTTATCAAGTAGCCCTTCCAAACAAGCAAAGATGGCATCTAAAACCATGATAAAAATGACAGCAGGCACATGGGCCAAGAGGTATCACCAGCCATGATGACATACTAGAAACCTGGAAAGTTTTAGCAGTACCATGGGCTGGGGCCCACCCTAGACCCATATGCTCAAGAAATGTTGGGTCTCTAGCCCCTCTGTCAATGAAACAAACAAAAGAGGGTGAGTCCATGTGGTCAAACAGGAAAGCCCAATAAGACTCACTTTCCCAACCCATGTGTTATCACTTTCCCACCAGGGCCACCACCCAGTCCCTGCCATCGATGAGGAGAGGGGCTCACAGGTGGAGCTTCCTCCTGGGAAAGCAAGTTTTAGTTCACAGCTTGCTGAGGGCCCTGAGACTGGTCAGGTCCAAGGAGAGGCACAAGGCTGGCTGGTTAGCTGGGGAAAAAAAGGGGGACTGGAGTCTTTGGCCAGCCTGCTTGAAGGCATCTTTCTCAGCTGCAGTTTCCCTGACTGAATGAATTGAGAACAGGGAGGATATGCTAGGAAGCACTCACTCCTCAGCCTGTCTCAAATCCAGTGAGTGGCCCTCCCAGCACTAGACATATAGTAATCCCTCATTCCAGCCTGAATCCCAGGTTGGAGGCAAGGGGAGGGGACAGGTGTGAGCCCAACCCCATGTAAGGGACCACCCTCATTTGCCCGTCTTCCTTATCCATTCTGTGCCACCACCTTGGCCTGCCTCTCCTCCTCTCTGCTGAATTCCCACCTCTGCCCTCTTCCTCTGAATCTTCCCTGCACATAGATACTGTTCCTGTCTTTTATCTCCAGGACTTAGTCCACTCTCCAAACAACGTTTATTTCTCTGTTTGGCTGCACACATTTTTGAACTCCCTAGAAAACTTCATCCCCTGGCAACACTAAGCCACCAAGTGGCTATTGGCAGGGCCATTCTCACCTTCCCAGAGTTCTCTGCAGCCAAGACCCCAGTACTCTCGGGGCCCAGGGAAAGAAGGTTCATACGATGGAGAGGGAAAGAGGACTACTCTCTGGCTGCCTTAAGGACTAATTAGTAGACAGGTACTAGGTCAGCACCTATAAGATAGAGGTTAAAATAAGAGCAAGCTAAAGCCAGGTTTCTGGAAATGGAACTCAAATTCCAAAAACTTAATTCACAGATCAGTGATTTTAAAACCTTGCTATGCATAAGAATCACCTGTAAGAGATGAAAATGCAGATTTCAAGACCCCTGCCCCAGAGATTCTGCCTTGGCATACAGAGCTGAGGAAACTGCATTTCAGCAAGCCCTGCAGGCCTGTGGACACAGGTGTTCCAAGGAAAGATCCAGAAGATATAATTATAAAGCAAAAGTGAATCCAGGAATGGCCTGAGGACAGATGGCCAGAGCCAAAGCACAGCATAGAAATCTGAGAGAGGCTGAAGTCGGAGCTGGCACAAAGGAGAGTAGCAAGGAGTGTGTGGTTTCAGCTCCCAGAGCATAACATCCTTCTATTCTGAGAACCGCTGGTTTCTTAGCCCAGCCTTCGTACAACACTTGAAATATGAGCAGGTCGTAAGGAATCTCAGGGAATATGAAATCTTCCTCCTTAGAATAGACTCCTAATTTATAGAGCTGCAAGTCCACTCGAGAGCAAAGGGCTGGATTTACTGCTGGTAAAATATGAAGGATGTAACATGATAGCTCTTCAAATCTCCTGATAAATTTTCCTGGGCCAGGCGGTAATTGCCTCCAGAGGTGAGGCCCTGACAGGTCAGGGGAGGAATTCCCCCAGGGAGAGGAGGATCTGAACAGGGCCACAGAGCAGAACGGAATGAGACCTGCAGGAAGAAGATTGGACGGACGTGGGTGGGTCCATCTAAGGTGGAGGGATTGGAAAATAAGGAAGCCGCAGGGACAGACAGACAGAAGGTGATGAGCAGGGTAGAAAGGAGTCAGGAACTTGCTCACTACAAATGCAGGAACCCTGCTCCCATTCCAGATAGCCCTGAAATGGCTCTCAAGGATGCCCGTGTTCACGCAAGGCTTCCTCTGGGTGAAACCGGCACAATCAGGGGCCACAGGGTGAGTCACTCTCACCCCGCTCTGGCCTTTGTGGGCTTTTCTCAGGCAGAAAACTGTAGCCAAATTAGGACACTCCAAGGACCTATAGGCACCAAGCCCTACTGGCTTGGGACCCGGAGCCTCCAGATTTTCTACCTAACTCGTAATGATCCTTAAGTCATCTGAGCCTTGTGTTCTCCACACATGAAGGATGTTTATCAAAGTCACAATGGCTTGTGAAGAGGGCAACTAAACATTGTCTATATGATGCCAAGTTGTTGCTGGGAAAAGAAAAGTTTATTCTCTCAACTAGTGTTTGAGGACAATGAGGCACGATTCTCACAGCACTGAAAGACCTCCATTCATCTAGTCATTGTGTGGGAAGATGTAAAGTCGCAACATTAAGGGGTAAAGAAGGCAACCCGTGCACCACGAGGCTATAGGTCTCTGCCCCTCTGAGACTCAGGCGAAGTGTCTCTAAAGAAATACTCTTGGACTGAAGTCTGGAGGACAGTGCACATGAACAGGACAGAGAAGGGGGAAGCTCAGGAAGGCAACCAAAGGAACATATGGTAGCCCAAGGAACAGAGTGGCCAGATCCAGAGCATGGGGGGCATGGTGGAGAACAGCATCAAAAGAGAGCCAGAGGCCTGACTGGGGAGAGCTTTGGGTCCAGTTAGGGATTCTGCTTTTTGTTCTGAAAAACAGGAGGAGGAGGAGGAGGAGGAGGAGGAGGAAGAGGAAGGGAAAGAGAAAGAAAGAAAATCGAGAGCCATTGAAGGGTTTAGACAGGGAAGTGGTACAATGAAGTCTTGAAAATGACCTCACTGGCCACAGTGTAGGAAAAGGATTATCAGTAGTAGGAGCAGACACAGAAAAGGTGTGGAGGCGACAGTGATACAGGACAGAGATGCTGCAGCTCCCCCCGAGGCACTGTCTGTGGATCACCATGGATGTGTTTGACAATACATGGCAGGGGACATCAGCAGGGGGCAGACTGCATTTGGAGTTGTTGAGAGGACAATGTCTGCCTGGCGATTTCCTAGCACAAGGGACACAGGAACAGGAGTGATTCAGAGCTCTGGATTCAGATTCTGTTTCAATTGTGTCAAGACTGAGGTGCCATCTAAACAGAAGCTTTGAGAAGGCAGTTGGAATGTGTTTCTGGAGCTGAGAAGAAAGTTCTAGGAGAAGATTTCAATGTCGTGTTTCAATACTCGCAGGAGCTCACTGAAGCCATGGTGAAGAGTTAGCAGTGTCAAAAGCTGCTAAGAAGTTAAAAATAAATAAAAAAGGAGTATTTCATAGGCTCTACTGGGAAACAGTGCTGAAAATGCTAAAAAAAAAGCCCAATGGCAGAATAGAGAGACACTAGGAGACACTCATGCAGAGAACAAGTGGGGCCAGTGAGGAAATGCTATGAGAAATATAATCAGAGCTATGTTTAGGGAAGATCATGGTTATAATTCAGTAGCTTGAGATGACAAAAAAAAAATAGAGCTAGGAATTTCAACTTCTGGATAATACAACAGTCTTATAAGAAATAAGGAGGTCCAGCGGCACCTGGGTTGAGTATCCGACTTCAGCTCAGGTAATGATCACACAGTTTGTGGGTTCGAGCCCCACATCGGGCTCTGTGCTGACAGCTCAGAGCCTGGAGCCTGCTTCAGATTTTGTGTCTCCCTCTCTCTCTGCCCCTCTCCTGCTCACGCTCTGTTTCTCTCTCTCCTTCAAAAATAAATAAACATTTAAAAATTTTTTAGAAATAAGGAGGTCCAGAGTATGGCAGCAGTGACTGTGGGGAATAAACAGTTGATGATCAGTCGTGGTCACCAACTTCATGGGAACCCAATTAAGGATGCCTGCACAGATTTGGAAACAGATACTTAGCCAGACTCAGTGTGTACCCAGGCTGCTAGATGATGAAGGCATCAGTACAACTAGGAGATTGACGGCAAGGAGAAGCAGGTCCCCACTTTCCACATCAGGGGCAGCACGGCCAGGATTCTATACTGAATACTGTAGTTTGCTGCTCTTGTTTTAGATTCCAGTAGAGTCTCCCACGGTGATGCTCACCAGCTTGTTGTGACTTGCAGACCTGGCACGCAGGAGGACCCAGGGCAAGTGGGTATGGGGTTGCCATCAAGGACTGAAGGATAAAAAGGTGACGGGAGGTATCAGGAGGGGGGACAGTCCCAGGAGCAGTCCCTGCAGAGGTCACTGAGCCTGGCCAGCATTGTAGAATGCAAGGGTCAAGGTGCAGAGTGAAGATCCTCCGGTCTTCTGGGTGTGGAGGGCATAGTTTCTATGCACCGGGAGGAGTAGGAGCCAGATGGAAAGGGTTGGAGACAGAAGAGGGAGGCCAGAAGAAAGCCTAAGGAGAAGGTGGTGAGAAGGCATAGGAAGACAAATGGCCTGAGGTTTCAGTGGAGTCCCAGGAAAGGAATTCTGCAGTTATCTTGTTTTATCCTGTTGTGGTGTTTTTAATAAAGAAGAGGTGGGTGGGGCACCTGGGTGGCTCAGTCAGTTGAGCGCCGACTTCGGCTCAGGTCATGATCTTGCGGTCTGTGAGTTCGAGCCCCATGTCGGGCTCTGTGCTGACAGCTCAGAGCCTGGAGCCTGTTTCGGATTCTGTGTCTCCCTCTCTCTCTGCCCTTCTCTTGCTCACGCTCTGTCTCTATGTCTCAAAAATAAATAAACGTTAAAAAAAATTATTTAAAAAAAAGAAGAGGTGGGTATAAAAAAGTAGAAAAGGCCAATAAACATGTGAAAAAAAGAAAAAGATAAGTAACTAGAACAATGAAATATTTTCCAACCCTCAAAGTAACAAATACATATAATCAATTTCTCCAGACACAACATTTGATATTAAAAATAGGGACAAATGTCACAGGACAGTTTTTTTTTGCTCCAGCACCGTGAGCCCTCCAGGTCCTAATTCTCAGCATACCTAGATGGGTTCTCTGGGACTAGGACCCCTTGGTATGTCCTGCTCTTCCTGCTTCCCTGTGGCAGCACCTGTTTCCTCCACCTGCCTACAGTAGCCTTTGTGAGGCAGTGTACACGGAGACCACTAAAGAGCCACTGAGACTCCAAGAAACTATGCCAGGACGTGCTTTCTATGCCAGGCAAGCTCAGTAGCCACTCCATCATGTATAAGAGATTGCCTCTACCATCACAAAGGGAAAAGAGACCAAGGGAGACATATTCAAGGTGTGGAAACAAAGCAAAGTGAGCACAGGAAGTTAGCTCTGAGTTAAGTGACCAGTCCACTGAAACATAGCTCCTGAGTGGCTGAACCAGGACCTGACCCAGACTGTCAAAACCCAAACGGAGGCCCCATCAGCCACACTCTTCTTCCTACCTAAGTCTATCAGTGCCCTCTCCCATCCAAAAACCAGAAGGCTGGGGGAGAAAGTCAGCTGGTGGAGGGAGCTAGGACCCACGGGCACAGCCATGGCACAGAGCTGCCCTGCCTGATTCTCTCAGGCATCAACACATACTAATCATTTCCTTGTTTATCAGCAATGGGCTCTCTCCTCTGAAAGCCAGAGCATGCAATGGACAGCTAATCATCAGAGTAAGGATGGAAAGGCAAGACCAGCATGGGTGCAGAGACCTCCCAAGGTCGAAGGCTTGCCATCAGCCAGCCTGTGCAGGAGAATCCTCCTCATCCTTCCTAGCCTTGCTCTCCTCCTTCATATATTGCCTGGGGATGGGGAAAGGGAAAGACCTTTCTAGTCCCCTGCAGCTCTACAGCCCAGAATCCAGCTTGTTAGGTAGTATCATTTATGCTAGTAATACAGGTATCCTAAGAGTCCCAGTCGCTCAAGAAGTAAAATGTTAAAATAAGTACGAGTCCATCAAACCACACTGACAGAAAAAGAGAGAGAAAGAGAGAGAGAGAACAAGCAAAGCGGTATCTGCCTGGCTCACAATGAGCCAGAATTTCAAGTGTGGAGGTAAGGGAACAACTCTCAAGTCTTTTCCTTACTATACACTAGCTCTGAGTTTAAGGGCCACATCTATGATAGTAATAAGTGATAAGAACCTTCTGCTGGGGCAGTGATTAGGACCTCCCACATAATGCAGGCATTTGCTCTGTCACTCCTTTGGCAAGTAGGGCTCACCTGTACCTAAGGCATGTCATTATGGTGGCCCCAAAGTTGTTGCTGTTCTGCATGTAACTGAACAGGTCAACAGATAGGAACCCCCTTCTACCCAGGACTGGCTTATTTCCAGGCTTCCAGTTTTTTTAAGCAAAAACAATGACAATTTTCTGTCTGTTGTCATTTCCTAAGAACACTTATGAGACAAAGTCTGTGCTATAGTAAACAGCTTGGGAAGCCAAATGTCTTTGGCTCCAGTGAGCACGTTAGGCATGATTCATCTGGTGGAAATTCTCTTTCTAAAGAGGGAAAAGCAGGTTAAACAAGGGCCTGCAAAAAGTTGTCTTCCTGTGACAAACAAAAGCCTTGGCCAGCCCAGCCCATTAGACCAGGCTCAGTAGAGCTCATTAACCAAGTCCACATGTGGCTTACACAAGACTCTCCTTGGTCACTCCTGGAGATGATAAGATGGTGGTGATGGTGGTGGTGATGGTGATGATCATGATAACACTAGCGATGATGTCATAGTACTCTTCCAGAAATGCCCAAAACTTCCCAGTGCAGACTTCTCTGGGGAGCAATATTATCCTGTCAAAGTTGTGGGGCCAGGAAATCTCTTAGACCATACAAAGCTAGGGGAGGAGAGGAAGGTGCCTTTAACAGAATGAATGAAATACGGTGAGCCCCAGAGGGAGCTGAAGCTAAAATCCTGACCTAAAGAAGAACCCGGAGGTGGGGGGAGGGTGATCCGGGACCACCTAGAGAGTGCAGAGAGCGAAGGGCAGAGGAAAGCACCATGCTTTGAGCAACCAGGGAAGCAATGTTAGAGTGCTGTGGATATTCTGAGCATGGCAATTTCATTTGAGGCCAAAATCAGTGCTGAGCAAATAGTTTACTGAGTGTGTGAGATCTGAAGAAGCCATCATTATCCTGTTCTTGTGACCAGGCCTCCTAGCCCAGACCATCCCACCTAAAACCACAATCCACACCCTTCCCAGGGCTTTCCAACCCCCCTTTAGTCTACTCTATACTTTCTTCACCACAATTTATATCACTTACTGACTTGCTCTATAATTTATGCATTATATTAGTTATTCATTGGCTGCCCAACACGCACCCCTCAATTACAATACGCATCAGCTCCAGGAGAACAGGGAACTTTGTTTTGCTCACTGATCTACCCCTAAGCACCTAGAACAGTGCATGGCACATAGTAGGTATTCACAATATTTGTGAACAAATGGCACTATAGGGTTTTCTGACTATCTGGGAACTGAACTGGCCCAGCTGGTGGTCCACACCACTCACTCCACAATTATCTGTTGTATAATTGCTCAGCTGGAGCTCTCCATGCAGCTTTTCCTGTATAGACACAGACTCAGTCCTTCTGTCCAAACATGGTGCTCCCTCTGCCATTGATTGGAACCAGATGGAGTCTTGCCTGTAACATGACTGAGCATTGATTTCAGTAGAGTAAGGAATTACCAAAATATAGTCATTACCATCTATCTTCGTCTTGGCGACACATTTGGCGAGCTGTTATAAACCAGAACTTGAAAAGTAAATGCGAATTTATAGACCTCTCAGCTCTGCCCACAGGACCCAGATCTGGCAGAATTGTCATCTCTATTGAGCTATTACAACTAGTTGATGAGCTGTGTTGCCCACAGATTTTCTCTGAATACATAGGTCACCCAGCTAAAGATGCTACATGATAATTCACCCTAGGACCTCAGATTTGGAAAGACCTTTAAGGTCATCTAAACACATTCCATCTGCTTAAATGAATGACAGTAAATCACAGCTACTACTCTTCCACACCCTGCACAAAGAACTCACCCAACTCCAACAACAATCCCACACACAAAATGGATTATCAGCTCCTCGCAATGGAGTAAGCGTTAAAAAGTCGAGAGATCGAGCAACTTTGTCCAGGCAGGACAAGTAACTGGCAGAACGAATACTTAAACCCAGGTTTCTGACTCCAACCTATTACTCTTGACCATTATACCCAACACCAGCTCTGAATCCTGGAGCAAATTATCAATAGAAATGCAGACAGATTGGTGACTCCTAGGCCCACAACACTTGAACTCACCAATCAATCTTAATACCATTAAAAGTGACATTAACAGACATGATTGCTTCCCAATATGATGCAATAGGAAGTGCATAGCATTCATATCAAGTATTCTTGCCAAAAAAAAAAAAAAAAACCCAAGCTTTAATTGAGACTTGGATATAACCACCAGTTTGCAGGAAGCATGGAAGATAAAAAACTTGTTCAGTGAGAGGGCAGTCGGCTAAATGCAGAACATAATACACTCTACAGGACACGACCCATGACCCAGTTTCTTCCATAAACAGATGCATGAAAAAAGAAGGGAGAACTGTTACAGATTAAGGAAAAGACCTAAGAAACACATCACCTAAGTGCAATGTGGGGACCCTCTCTGCATCCTTGAATTCAGCAAAGCATATGTAAGAAGGTAGTTTGATGTAAATTTTTATGTGAATGCCTATTAAAATACTAATGATTGTTGTACTAGGTGTGAAAATAACACAATAGTGTGTTTTTAAAAACTCATTTTCTTTTAGCGATATATATTGAAGCATTTGTGGATAAAATGACATCTAGATTTGCTTCAAAGATAAGAAAAAAATAAGCGATAGATGAAATAAAATAGCTGAATGTTGATAATTATTGAACCTGGGAGATGTCTAAATGAAATTTCATTATACTATCTGTCCTACTTCTGTATATGTTTAATATTTTCCATAATAAAGTTATGTTTGAGAATAAGTGATGATAAATAGATGAAGAGAATTTTTTAATCCTAAAGCAACATTATGCTCAAGTGGAAATGGTCAAGATTTTCCTTTGAAAAGCCTTTCCCTTATAGGAGGTAAATTTGCCAACTTAGAAAAATGTAAAAGCTTCCAAAACAGTGTGGGTTTCATCAGGAATATTCTACAGCAACCAAAAGGGAAATGATTAAGAGAAAAACCATATAAAATTTAAGAAAATATGTATGTTTAAGATTATTAATAAAACATTTAAATGCATGTAATGAATTGGGAAAATATTTGCAAAGTATATGTCATAAAAAGCTAACCATCGTCATTAAATTTAAAATATCTTATAAATCTGTGAGAAAAAATACTCTGTCCAAATGGACAAAAGATATGAGCAGAAAATTTGAAGGGAAAGGATAAAAGGGTATAAAAATAATTAACTGGTATTAGGGCCAAACAAGAGACCAGGTTCATTTGTAACTAAATTAGTGCATATTTAAAAGGCACATCAATGTTTACACAGTACTGACAAAATTATCATATTAAAGAGCATCAGATAGTCTGAACACGGACAATAGCTCACGGAGATTGCCCTTCCCCTGGCCGGCTGGTGGGCCAGGAAATTGGTTCACATTTCCTATTTGTATGTAGCAAAAACCTCATTAATGCTCTCTGACCCAGCATTTCCTCTTGCAGGTATTTATTTATCAAAAGTAAAAAATCAGAAAAAGGTTGCTTTGTGGACAGTGTTAAGCACAGATGGTTTCCTCAGGTGCTATATGAAAATTATTAGTGCATAACTCAGAACTTCAAGTAATGGTCAGGGGCTTGAATTCTGATGCTGGCTCTATTCTTATGGCTTGGTCTTCTTTTTATTCCACAGACTTATACACTTGCATTTAATTTCCAGTTGCATTTAATTTCTTAGCAAGTGGAAAACTGGAATGGATCTAAGAAGAGAAAACATTTTTGCTACTATGTGTGAGTCACCTATTACAAACCTGCTCATTCACTGGATACCATTTTGTGCCTAAGACTAAGAAAATCATAAAATAGTTTTCTTCAATCACATAACCTCTACGGTCTTAGACTCTTAATCTGCTCAGTGAACACACTGGCACAGTTTTAAAAATGACACCCATTGGTCAATACTCAAGTTCTAGTCCACAATGGAAAATGTTCCCTTGTGTGATCCAGGACATGAAAATAGAGCAAGATTCCCTAAAGTGTATTCTTGGACTTTTCCCGAAAATTTGTTTCCTCCAGCCTTAGATTATTACGGAGCTAAATTCAAGGGTTACCAACCATCAGAGGGCCATTTACCAGTAGCTGAGAACCCACGAACTGAGGGGTACACTGTCCAGTATGCTTCCTTAGCATTTTACTTGAGGGAGTGAGTCTGTGAGGGAAGGAGTTGCCCAAGTCTCCTGTTTGTTCTAAGAGCAAAGGTGTTTTGAGTGCAGTTAAAAGCCAACCACAGTGTAGACAAGATCAGCCTCACACAGCCATGCAAACCACAGCCTGAAGACCTAAAGCTCCTAGTCCCTGAAGGAGCAAATCCATGGACAAGGGCACCTGGGTGGCTCAGTCTGTTAAGTGTCTGACTCTTGACTTTGGTTCAAGTCTTGACAGTTCAAGCCCTGCATCGCATCAGACTTTTTGGGATTCTGTCTCCCTCTCTCTCTGCCCCTCCCCCGCTTGCTCTCTATCTCTCTCTCAAAACAAATAAAAATAAACTTTAAAAAAAATCCACGGACAGCGCAGCAGACTGGCCGCTCATCTGATACAGCCAATGGCACGTGTAAAATAGATCGAGGAACAGCACCAGCACCGGTAAGCAGAGCTGTGAGCTGTGAGCTGATCCCAAGGGTGAATTTTGAGGAAATGCTTTGGCTTATCCAGATTCAAATCTGAATGGAATGCTGCAATATTTCCAGAAACATGAGGCATTGATTTGTCACCAGGAAAGACTGATGTTGACTTTCATGATGGGAACAGAGATTCCAGCCCTCACCCGCCCTCCTTTCTTTTAAGAACGACACTTAGAAAATCCGGCATTACAATGAAAGGCGAACCAAAGAAGAAATGGAAGGTGAGAGCCAGAAAGAATACCTGTCAATAAAATTTTGGATGCAGTTCTGAGCCCTGGTCCTCAGGATGCCTTCTCAATTTGGAACAGAGTAAGAATCAAGGCTGCGTTAACAGTTCAATGAACATTTGCCGAAAGGAGGCACTTGACCCAGAGAGCCAGTTCTCAACCTGGGCTGCACACTGCAATCACTGGGGAGGTCTAACACATACTGATCCTGGTCCCACCTCCAGAAATTGTGATTTATTTGGTCTGGTGTGCAGCCTGGGCACTGGGACTTTTTAAAGTCCAGGTGATTCTGATGGGTAATCTGGGCTGAGGATTACTGGTCCAAAATGACAGCCAAATGAACGGGGTCAGAAGCAGAGCTGCTGGATGGTACGCTATTCAATTTCTCTATTGTATTCCTTGCTTTCCTTATCGGTATAAAGAGGATATGCACACGCAGTAGTTCACACAAGATGAAACAGAATTACCTATGTGAGAGCGCTTAGAAAAACCCAAAGCACTGTATAAATGGTTACGATGTAGAAATGATTCTCAATCCGTGTCTACTGAACCAGTTATTTAACCAAGCACCAGCAAGATTATAGTAAGATTAATGAGGCCTAAATTAGAGGTCTAAACACATGTTGCTTTATGAAATCGATAATTAGGGGAAAATCTTATAAAGTATTTTCTGAAAATCATATCAACATCCTCAAAATTTTGTGGAGTTTTTCCAAAAGCACAAAAGTGAGTTGCATGTAACAGAGTGTGCTGGGTTGTGAGCAAGCATCTGTCAAAGGGCATGTGTGGACACTGAGGGAAGAGAAAAGGAGAGCCAAGGGAAGAGGGGGAAGGGGAGGGGAGGGAGGGGGCTGGAATGGAGTCGTGGTTACATTTGCTTACCTGGATTATCACTCTTTACAGAATAAATACCTAATACAATGCTGAAGCTTTTTTAAATTTTGAAATCAGAGACCCATTTCAAAAATATATGCCCATTATTGACTAATGCATACAACTGATTTTATTAATATTTGTGTGACTCTATGTCTAAAAGAGCAAAAATTTTGCATTTAAGTTCATAACTACAAAAGACTAGGCATATATATGGCATAAACTTGTTTTTCGAATATGGCAATATGTCATGCTTAAAATCCTGTGTGTTCGCTGAGCACCATTTTGTGCAAAAAAAGCTAAGAAAATAATTGTCAATTGATATTAAAATAAGATCAAACTTATATCCAATGAATGGAGCAATATCAGAACCTATTTTCCAGAACTAACTAGACAATCTTTCTGAAAAAATTCTGAGTTGGGGGGAGCACCTGAGTGACTTAGTTGGTTGAGTATCTTACTTGGGCTCAGGTCATGATCTCACAGCTCATGAGTTCAAGCCCCACATCGGGCTCTGTGCTGACAGCTCAGAGCCTGGAGTCTGCTTTAGATTCTGTGTCTCCCTCTCTCTCTGTACCTCCCCTATCTCTCTGTCTCAAAAATAAATAAACATTTTTTAAAAATTCTGTTGGGTAGAGAGAAATATACATATTATATATACAACGCTGTGTGTGCCACCTTATCGGACTAATTTAATACTAAATTTTTTTAACACTTATTTATTTTTTGACAGAGAGAGACAGAGCATGAGTGGGGGAGGTGCAGAGAGAGAGGGAGTCATAGGTTCCAAAGCAGGGTCCAGGCTCTCAGCTGCAAACACAGAGCCCAATGCAGGGCTCGAACTCACGAACCGTGAGATCATGACCTGAGCCCAAGTCAGACGCTCAACCGACTGAGCCACTCAGGCGCCCCACCTTATCTGATTCTTGACTCTTCCCCAGCACACTGGCGCTTTGGGGTTTTGCTCTTGTGGTACAGAAAAGTCCTTATTTATTAAATGTGTTCAAAATAAAATACAGACAGTAAATTTTTATTCTTTTCCTCCAAACAGATGGCTACGTTTCTGTTTCTGTCAATGTTGTGTTAACAAAAACTTTCAAAATCATCTGCAAAGAATTGAAATGATGATCCCCTCAAAGTTTGTTTTCCAAAATCTCTCCTCTATTTCCTCTTTGAAATTCAAAATGACTATGACCCCACTGCAGATATACAGTGACTTTCTCCAGAAAGCTCTAGTGGCCAAGTAGAAATATTTCTCTTCAGATCCAGGAAATGGTATTTTATGATTAAATTATTTTGAGTGACACAGCTCTTCGTGTTTTATATTGCAGAGCTGTGATTTTATAGCAGATGGCTTTGACATTCTTATACCGAGGCAAGTTGTAGTTTTCCAACCTCAGTTAAAATCTTTTAACTGTTTGCTTTGGAAGGAATTGCTGTACAAGGGGGAAAGAACCATATGCAATACCTTATCATGTCAGGAAAATATTCCGTAAAAAAACTGGATTTCATTATGGCCTGTTTTGTGTAACCAAGCCACAGGTTCAGTTGCTACACACATCGTTAGGGTATTGCAAGTGTCTGCTTTTCGTTACTTGGGCTGCGCGACCCAGCCCCCTGCATCTGTGTGTATGCACGCTGTGATTCATTACAATAACAGGAATTTGCTGCTGTTATGATTGAGATAAATCAGCTTTGTGGTCTGGGCAGCCGTTTTGATAGCCATGGCTCCACCTCAAATTTGCTGCCTGGTCTTAAGTCATCTGCAGTACAGACTGACTGAAGAAGCAAACAGATACAATATTTTCTTAGAAATAAAAAAAAAAGGAGGTACTGTGGCCAGGAATTTAACTAATGCCTTTCTCTACATTAATTCATTTAATCCTCACAACATCCCTAGGGGCTTTAACCTTCTCTTATCTGTCTCAGATGGATCAACGGATTGTTTATCCTCAGTTCAATAACTTGCCTAAAGCACCCCAGCTGGTACACAGCTCAGGCTGGTCCCGGAGTCCTGGCTCTGAACAGCTGTTCTAATACACCATTTCTGGCCATGCACGCCCCAGGGTCCAGGGTGAAGAGTGGGATTCCCCCATCATTCATTTCTATAGTGGGTCCTGGAGCGGGGAAGGACCAGGCTTAGTCATCCACACTCTCCCCCACATAATCACCTGTCTGTACTTTGGGCTGGGTCCAACACTACCCATGGGATAGACTGATCTCTACAAAGCTGAAGGGAGGCCAAACAACCCAGAAATTTCTATCTAGTTACCTCTCTCTAACTAGGATGGTGTCTGTGACCATTCTCTCTCCTTTCTTCTACCTATTTTTGTATTCGCTTCCACAGCAGAGAATTTTAGTATTTTCTTTTCTCCAGGACATACTTATACTAAAAAATTACTTTTTGTTTATCTGTGAGATTCAAAATTAACTGGGTGTCTTGAATTTTTGTTTGCTAAGTCTGGTCATCCTAACTAGAAGCTAACCAATAAAGAATTGCCACCAGGGGCGCCTGGGTGGCTCAGTCGGTTGAGCGTCCGACTTCGGCTCGGGTCATGATCTCCGCGGTCTGTGAGTTCGAGCCCCGCGTCAGGCTCTGTGCTGACAGCTCAGAGCTTGGAGCCTGCTTCGGATTCTGTGTCTCCCTCTCTCTCTGCCCCTCCCTGACTCATGCTCTGTCTGTCTCTGTCTCAAAAATAAATAAATATTAAAAAAAAAAAAAAAAAAAGAATTGCCACCAGACTCCTTAAGTAACAAGAAAAGGTCACAAACAGGGAGGATTTAGAGACTGCAATTCTTTATCTCCTCCCTGGTGAGTCTAGCATAATATCAGTTCATTATCCCTGCTTATATGACCTCCGACTGTACTGGTCATTGCTGTCATTCAGTCTTAGCTCAGGTGTCACCTCTTCACGAGGCTTTCCCCAACCAGCCCCATCTTGCCTATCCTATAATCCTATTGTATGGTCTCCAAGACCTAACTAAAATGATTTAATCTGTGTGTCTGATTCTGCTCAATCTCACTTCATTAGAAAGCAGGGATCTAAAATCCCTTGGGCACTGGAGAAGCCCCGTCTAGAACAGGGCACACAGTTGACTTCCTATTAGCAACTATATGAACAAATGAATGAATCCTCCAACAGGAACTTAAACATTCCTTGACACAATAATGAGTCTCTGACACACACTGCTTAGTGAAGCTATGTGCCAGTGGTCTTATCAGCTAACCCTTCTGGTGTGAAATGCTTCTAACCATGTCAAGGACTCTTGGACAGCACACTAACGCTGCACATTACTCTCCCTTTCCACTCCTGGGCCAATCTGCACCACTCCTCTGTCACCAAAACTGTCTTGGGATTCCTTGCATAGCTATATTATCTCCCTAGTCAGACTGCACACAGAGAAGAAACCACTTTCCATTTCCAGTAGAAGTATGGATCAAGCATCCAAAAAATGCTAACTCCATAGTGGTAGGATTCATTTTACAGGTGTTCATACAGTCAAATGCTCCCTAGAGTCTCTGTCTAAGCCAGGCTAACTGCAATCAGGCCATAGGGCATGGGATCCTTAGGCAGACACTACACAGACATATGTGTAGACATGGCTAATCAGAGTGGAGCATTGACCCCTTGCAAAGCTTGGATATTGTAAGCCAGAAGGAGAGCAGGAAGCAGGAGCTAGAACTCTAGTTGACACCTAAGGTGACACAGAAAGTCCCAGAGTTTGACATGGGACATAATAACCAGAGAAAAGCAATTTAGTTGTTCTGTGTAGCAGACCTACACTGCTTTTCTCTGATCATCAAATATGTATTAACATTATTAAATACCAGATCAAAAATATTTTTGATATTTCATACATAGATCAAAAATATCACTGCCTACGTTATGTCACCTGCTCGGATGAATAAGATATAACCCTAACCTTGGGGAGTTGGTGGTTTTTCTCCCTCTCTCCATTCAGTAATGATGTTCTTGAGGACAAGGACATGTATTTATCACTTTGGATGCTTGTAGCCGAAGAGATAGTAAGGGACATTCTCCTTGCTTTGTGTTCCTCTAAGAGAACAAACTAGAACAAAATGGAGAAAGACTCAGAGGAAAGAAACTTTTCACAATAATAGAATCCAGGCATTTGCAACTGCCTGAATTCTCCGGAGACGGAATGGGCTTCCCCTTGAGACAATGCATTTCCTTTATCTGGATGTAGTCAAGCACAGATCAGACTACCTCATAATAAGAAAACTGTGGTGGAAATTTAGAGATGTTTAACATGGCTATTAGCTTTCTTTTGTCCTAAAATTTGCAGTGTTCACTTGGTCATGATATTGCTGCTTTCAGAGCTTTTCAAGAACTGGTAAAGAGATTCCATTTGATTCTCCTAACATTTATTTATTTGCAAAAAGCAGGGAGAAGCATGGAACCTTGGTCTTTCTGGGGGATCAAAGTCTTTATTCACTGGTACTATATCTGGAAAGAAAGCATCATGTAACAACCTCTCCCCTTCACTGGCTCAGCTTCTTGCTCTTTTCTGCTCTTCCTTTGCCTCTGGAATCCATGTAGTGGGACTCCACCACCTCACAAACCATACTCAGGCAATTAAAAAAAAACACACAGGAACAGAAGAGGAGACTAGAACTTCTTTCTCAAGTAGAAGGAAGCCAATCTGTGGTTGCATTCCATGCCTATGACATGCATGCTTGGAAGGACGCGTTCCTTTAAATACAATAAAATTGAATCTCATCTCCACATCTGGAGCTAAGAAGGAAAACTACCTTAATTAAACACAGCAGAATCCAGATTTACTGTTCACCACATGGAGTGCTCTTAGTCTCCGAGGACCAAACCTGATATTCCAGAAAAGCTATTTTCCGTTGGCACTTATACACTTGCCTACCCATGGCCTTCAGATGCATGGAACCAAGGAGAAGAAATGTGTTCCTCAATTTTCAATATGGTAAAAAGATTTACAGTGTAATAAAAAACATAGGGTCAATACAACTAGTTGAAGAGTGAATACAAAGTCAAATAGCTGTTTAGGCCACATGCTCTTTCAAGCAAGTAGGTGGACTATTTGCTCCCACTCCTCCCACTGGAATCATAGATGATTTTCCTTAACTTGTGCTTTGGTATCCTGTAAGTTGTGTCTAGTTCCAGGTAATAAAAACGATTTGCTGTGGGAAAGTGGTTAGAGAAATAAAGTAATAGATCAACAGTACATAAAACTGAAGCCCTGAGAAATGGATTGTTTTCCCTAGCAAACAGGTCTAATCCGGAAAGGAGGAAACACAGAGAGCCCGGAACAGAGTGAATGGCCCAATTGTACCACAAGCAATTCAGAAAGGCAGGCAACAAGACTTGCCCATTTAGCAGCTCTCATGTTGGGCCAGAATTCCCTCTGAGTCATTCATTTTAAACACTACTAATAATAAAATGCTGGAATTCTCATTGCACATGAAATAAAAATGCCCCATATAGATTTAAAAAAACACTTCAAGGATGCAGAAGATCTTTACCGTACTCTCCTTGACCCTGATTTTCCTTGGCTTGCTTTCTTTGCTTCAACCTGGGAATCTCGCCAATTCCCATCGCCACCATAACCATCTCTCAGGTAAAGACCCAGTTTCTGACTTCTCTTCAAGGCTCCAGAGCCCCATTTCCAGTGCTTAATTCGATGCTCCCTGAACATCAGTAATGGGGGTTCTGTAGGCACCTCAAATACCACATGCCCCCAACTCAAGTTGGAATCTTTTCCCATAAGTATGCCCCCTCTTCTCTCTCCTCCATCCTCGTCAACTCCATCTGTGATCCCAGAGAACCCTTCCATTACCATCATGCTGGCCTGAATAGCCATGGTGCCAGAGCTCTGATGCTCCCTGTCAACACTGGCCACCTTCCCAGTGGTATTCCTGGCTCTCCCATGGAGTGCTCCCCTCGTCCAGCACACATCCTCATGTGCACAGGTAAGCTCCTTTTGTGGGGATCCTGACCAGGCTCTTCCCAGCTGGAGCCCATCTTGCCCTGTAGTCCTCTCTCAGCCTAAGCCCAGCACTGCTCTGCTCTCATGCTGAGACCCCCGATAATAAGATCCCTCCTGCCAGTGAACTTGAGTAGTGCTGCCCACCAACAGTGCCCTTGCCCCTGAAGTGCATTCCCATATTTGTCCCAAATAGTCAGTGTCTGCCCTTCATGGCATACACTGGCACCTGATACACCTCTCTAATCATACTGCTGCCCTCCTAAAAGCTCTACATGATTGATTCTCCATTGCCTGTTAAATGCAATTCAACTATTTCAGCAAGTATGGCTCTTAAATACCTGGATCCACCCACTCACCTTGCTCAATGGCATTGCCCCAACACCCCCTTCTGTTCCAGGCACATGAGATTTCCTTCCTCAAATGAGCCCTGCACTTTTCTGCCTTGTCCTATTTGTCACAAACACTGACACTTTCCTAATTCGCTTCTCCCTCTGTTATATTTCCACAGAAATGGAGGCATGACTGTTCACTCTTAGCCTTGTGTGCCTGCCCCGCAGCTGCCCTGGAAGTGATGGTCCCCCACCACCTTCACCAGCCCCCACAATCCTGGATTAAACATTAGCCAAGAGGAAACATCAACCATGAAGTGGCAGATTTGACTTGGTGCTGAGCGTGGAAAAGAACTTTCTTATGAGCGTATTTGCATAGGAACCATGAGACACCCCATGCGACAGATTAATTAAAACCCAGCAAACTCTTAAACCTACATTAAGTCCCACTGATTTTTTTAATTCCTACTCAAGAATCTCTGCCTAAGCCCTCCTGTTGTGGCCAGCAAATTGAAAAAGGAAGCAATATAAATCAGTGTGTGTTGCTATATTACCAGCGAATAAATTCTCTATGCAGATTTCGGACCTGGATAACCAATTAGACCACATATTTATCTGTTCCCTCCCCAAATCCCATTGAAATAACTGAAAAAATATAAAAATTATGCAAAATTATGAAAATAATAACAAATGTTTAAAAGCATGAAACAGGGACCAAAAACTCCAGGGAATTTCTGACTCTGGGTTAAGAGGGAAGTACCAAAGAAGGGTCCCAGAAAGGCACTGGGCCAAGCAAAACAGCATGACAATAGCCTGGGAATGTCTCCCTGCCCTCACAGATACAGGTTAAAAGGAAAAGAACCATCTATCTGGGGTAGTATTAACATTTCCTAATGCACTCCCACCCCAGACCAACACCTTCACTATTGCCCCAAAGGTGGGAGTGGGGCTGGATGGGGATTGGGGGAAGCTCATGTGCCAACTCCTTGTACATCACCTTCCTGCCAGGGAAGAATGACCCTGGGTAGGGGACAGGATGGAGAACTTGGCAGGGGAACTCTGACCTCTGACCATCCTAACTGGTACACTAACGTACAACCCATGCCCAATCTAGAACTTTCTTTATAAGTGTGAACGCTAAACGTTCACCCCAAACTTGAGGGTAAATTAGATACAACAAGCTGGACCAGGCTAATAATTTCCCGTTGAGGAAACAGAGGTATTGCAGAAAACTCAGAACTTAGAAATGTTGGTCGAACAGTACGAAGTTTAAGTTATGGAAGATGGACAAGCTCTAGGGAATCTAATGTACTGTCTGGTGGCTATAATTAGTAATACTGTGTTGTACACTAGAAATTTGCTGAGAGTACATCTTAATTGTTCTCTCTAAAAAATAAAAGAAAAAAGGTAGCTATGCTACCTGAAAGGTATGTTAATTAACTCGGTTGTGGTAATCATTTCACAATGTATACATACATCAAAACATGTTGGGGATACCTGGGTGGCTCAGTCATTTAAGCATTCGGCTCTTGATCTCAACCCAGATCTTGATCTCAGGGTCCTGAGTTCAAGCCCCACATTGCACTCTGCACTGGTCATGAAGTTTACTTGAAATAAATAAATAACAAAAATAAATTTTAAAAACATGTTGTACACCTTCAAAATACATAATTTTTATTTATCAGTTATATCTCAATAAGGTTGGAGGAGGAATGATTTCAGTTAGTATCCTCAGAGAAATTCAAAGATAATTGTGTGGATTAACACAAAAACTAGGCTGCTTTCTAACAGAATAATCCAAAGGCAAGAAATAAATAATACCTCAGTATAAAACTTGACAGAAAAGCCAAGCAATGTTGAAAACTAAAGGAGTAAAAAGTATCCAGGAAAACCAAAAGCACCTAGGAAAGTGTCAGGAACAAGACCAAAGCTATCAGATTATTAAAAATAGGAAGAGATTAGGGGTGTCTGGGTGGCTTAGTCCGTTAAGTGTCCAACTCTTGGTTTCAGCTCAGGTCATGAGTTCTAGCCCTGCATCAGACTCTGTGCTGCCAGTGCGGAGCCTGCTTGGGAATCTCTCTCTCCCTCTATCTCTGCCCTCCCCTGCTCGTGCTGTCTCCGTCTCTCTCTAAATACATTTTTAAAAAATTATAGATGTGGTGTGGGGGATTGTGGGAGAATCCAAGAGTATTTTGTTTATAAGATATAAAGTTTATAAGATATAAGATGCTATAAAAATATTGATACCTGGGGCCTCTGGGTGACTCAGTTGGTTGACAGTCCAACTCTTGATTTCATCTCAGATCATGATATCCTGGTTAGTAGGATCAAACCCTATATCAGGCTTCTCACTACCAACAAGGAGCCTGTTTGGGATTCTCTCTCTCCCTCTCTCTCTCTCTCTGATCCTCTCCTGTGCACTTTCTTTCTCTCTCCCAAAAATAAATAAACTTAATTGTATGGGTTGTATGATTAATATGGATTAATATATGTATCATGTAAGTACCAAAAAAAAAAAAAAAGCAAGCATCAATACTGAACTCAGCTGAAACATACAAAAGAGAAGCGATTTCATATCAATAGAAGATACTGTTCCCTTGCCTGGAGGACCATCCCCCAGTTTTCATGGGGCTGACTCTCCTTGTCCTCTGGCCTCAGATTCAACGTCCCCACCTTAGGGAGGACAACTTCCCAACCATCCCATCAACAATCCCTCTCTCCTCGCCATCTTTAACATGTGCTCTTTTGCTTCCTTTACAGAACAGAATTCTTTTAAATTAATATTTACTTATTTATCTACTTGGTTATTTGTTTCCATAAGCATACATGTATGAATCGTGAAATGCTGAAAGCTTAGATTTTTCTTAATTTGCCATCGTATTTCTACTACTTAGCACAGTGCCTAGGACATAACAAGCATTTAATAAATACTCTTGAAATGAATACCAGTATAAACATCACAAATCTTTAGGTACCCAAATGCTCCAAGAATCACTTACTAGAATATATTTTAAATAGACAAATTTAACAAAACTACATGGTCAAAACAGAAGAGTTTGGCACAAGTTTGACAATGATGCCTCATATAGAAAGAAAAGCTGTAAGAATTGTTTTAGTTCATTCAACATAAGTCCTATAGGAAGGAGATCCTATTAGGTACTTGGGGCAGAGCTGAGAATGAAATGGACAAGTCTGCCTCAACAAACGTGCATTGAAATGACTCCAGGACTTGGCTAATACAGCTAACCATCAGACCAGATATATAAATATATGTGCATAACAATGTGTTTATGTGTGTATACAGGTGTGTGTTACTATATCCCAACAGATAGTATATATTTCATTATAGATCTTGGGAACACTGACAAAATTTTTTCACTTTCTAGGCCAAAATAAAAGTTTAATATATTTTTTTAAAACTAAAATACTTCAGACTACTTTCTCTAACCACAATGTAATAAAACCAGAAATTAATAACAAAAGAAAATCCAACAAATTTAAGCACTTGGACATTCAAATAAACCTGGAATTAAACATAGAAACAAAATTCAAACTGAATAACAATTAAGGATACTTCATACTGAAACTATGGAGTTTGGTCAAGGAAAGCCGTGGGGAACCTGGCGTCATTAAAAAAAATTTTTTTCAGGGGCTCCTGGGTGGCTCGGTTGGTTGAGTGTCCAACTCTTGATTGCAGCTCAAGTCATAATCCCAGAGTCAAGGGATCAAGCCCCACCTCCCATTCCACACTGAGTATGAAGCCTGCTCGAGATTCTCTCTCTCTCTTGCTCTGTCCCTCTCCCCAGCTCATGCTCACTCTCCTTCTCTCTAAAATTAAAAAATATTTTTTCCATTGGAAAAATGTTTGGACAATACATGAAGATAGGTGTCTGCTACTTGTTGTATTTATATAAAACATTTGCCTAAATATAACTTTCAGAGTAGCTTTTCATTGCTATGTGATCAATTTTTTCTTCCCATAACATCTTGTTTTTTTCCAAGTGCAAAGAAAATATGGGCTCACTACAAAAAATCTGAATTATCTAGTAAGATATAAGAATACTTTTTAAAAAAACAAATAATTAAAAAAATTCATGTGTAAAAACAATAATTAAACCACTCAGACAAAAAATACATAGCTATGTCACATTTTCTTACATCTAAGTTTCACAGAATTCTTATTTTTTCATTTTTAATTGTTCATATAAAGGGATATTTGATAAGCATCTTTCAATAAAATGCATCCCTTTATGAATGTAAAAAAAAAGAATAGCAAAGGATATGTAAACATAGACACAGTGGAGACTAAATAATTGTAAGAGAGAATGATGTTCAAGTCTACACAATAAATATAATTATGTAAGTGAACTGGGAAATTTTTTTAAGAAAGCAAATATAAACAAAAGTAAGCCAAAATGAGAGAACTCTAATAGACCAGAGGGACACTACTGGGCTCAGATACGTACCTCGCACCACAAGAACCCCAACCCTGGTTACTAAATTCTGCCTGGACCTTCTGTCCCTGTAGTCTCAGACTACCACATCCAGTCTCTCTAAAGACACCTCCAAAATAAATGCTGTATGGCCCAGCTTCTGTTTCAAAGCTCAGGCAGGTACATCTGAGTCTCAAAGTGTGGATCATGTGACCACACACTAGCTCAAAGGAGCCTTGTCCCTTTTTTGGTGGGACGTTTTTTAAGACACGAAGACTCTACCTAAACACAGGAATGGGGTTCAGAGACTTATTGACCAGAAAGGACACACGGTCATCGCAATGGTCATAGAAAGTATTGGAAAGTAAAGCAGATTTTAGTTATCAGGTCAGCAACCCCATTTCAGTGCCCATGATGCTGCAAAACAGGCATTCATCTACCCTCTCAAGGTAAGTACAACCCACTGAAGGTTTACTTCCAAATCTGTGTGTCACCCCTATTCAACACTGATTTACCCAGTGCCTGATATGAGCAAGGTATGATTCCAGTGGTTTAATAGATAGATAGATAGATAGATAGATAGATAGATAGATAGATAGATAGATACAATATGTTATAGATATAGACAGATAGAGATATAGAGATAGATAGAGATAGAGATAGAGATATAGATGATATGGATATGTAGATATAGATATAGATATTGATATAGGTATAGGTAAAGGTATAGATATAGATAGATGATATATATAGATATATAGATATAGATATAGATGATATAGATATAGATACAGATATAGATATAGATATAGATATATAGATGTCTCCACTTAAATTTAAGCTTCCTATGAGCACCTCAAAGACAACAAGCCCCCAAATCTGACAACTGACCTTCATTCACTCTTTTGTAAAATGAGGATAATAGGACCTATCTAATAAAAAGAGATTATAAGGTTTAATAGGATAAAACCTGCAGTACTGTACATGGAACATAATTAGGGATAAAAAAAAACATTTGTAACCTTTATTATTATCCTTCCTTGCCTCTAACCTGAGCTTCCCATGACCCCCAAATCATCATAAACCCACTTGACCCAAGGGCAGTTTATATCCTTCAAGACTCAACTCAGACACCACCGGCTGTGTGAGGAGCAGTGGCTCCCAGGGAGAACCCTCCGCACTCCAGCACTGAGGCAGGCCCTCTCTGACGTCACACCTACACTTGCTCTTCCCCAGTCACAGAGCTCCAGCCACACTGCCCTTCTTTCTGTTCCTTGAACACTCCAAGACCATTCATGCCTCGGGGACTTTATTTTTATAGGAAAAATAGATCTTTGCCAGATGTCTACTCGTCTGAGCCCTTATCATCCTTCAGGCATCAGTTTCTCTCTCCTGTACTCTTAAAGAAATTCCCCAATCACTCTAAAAAATGCAACTCCCTTCCTGCCCAACCCCTCACTCCATTTCCCCATCTCATTTTCTTTGGTATCACTGCCACTCTTAGAACATAAGCTCAGTTATCTAAGTGATCTTACCCCTAGGACCTCCATAAAGGACGGGAGCATGGATGAATGGGTGGATGGATGGATGGATACATTCGAGAATCAGTAGGCACTTCTGTCATTCTGTTATAACACTGAAAATCTGAACGCCTATCTGCTTACTGTCTGTGTTCTATTAGAATATGAGTGCTAAAAGATAGAGACTGGGTTCCTGTATACTTGGTGCCTAAAACTATGACACAAGTCTCCTGCTTAATTCAACTCATGTCTGTGTTGTCCTATGCTCTCACTGCAGTGATTCTCAAATTCTGTTGTTCAGTATAATCACTGCTGATCCCATCCTATCTTCCCTGTAGTAGATTAAACATAACCACAATGCCTTGGATTCACTCCCACTGAAAAGTGGATTCACTCCCACTGAGATCGGGGCTGCTCTTGGTGATTTGCTTGACCAATAAATGTGGCAGAAAGGAATTGCTGGGACTTCAAGACTAGGTCATAAAGAACACTGCGGGTTCTATGTAGTCTCTTGGAAGTCTCATTTGCCACGCTACAAGGCACATAGGCCACACGAAGAGCCTATGTTTAAGAGTTGCTATCAATAATCCCAGCATCAACTCTCAGCCAGGCAAGGGAGCCATCCTGGACGTCTAGCCCAGTTGAGACTTCAGATAAATACAGCCCCGGCCAGCAGGTGACTATAACCATCCAGTCAACCATAGAACAATGAAAAATAACCAATTATTATTTTAAGTCACTAACTTTTAGATAGTTACTAGCCAGCAAGGGCTAACAGGAATAGTCTCTAATCAGTACCAAAGTAAAGAAGTAATAATAAAACAGAAAGGACATTGAGAACTGTGTTCTCTAGTCTTAGCTCTGCCTCCAATTAGTTGTGTGGGCTCAGGTAAGTCATGTTAACTACTCTAGGTCTTATCCAGGAAAATATTTTAGTTTAAGAGAGTAGACCAGCTACCTGTAAGTCTAAGTCATTTTCATCCTATGTATACATTTTTTATTTGTTCTTATTAAAACTTTCTTTTATAATTCAATAATGTTATTTAATTCATATTGTCTTGTAGGAAGAGTAAAAGATGAATGTCACCAATATCACATTTTTGCCCTGGGTCGGTCCAGCCTAAGGGATGAAGGAAAAATGGGACACCAGATTACCATTCTAGAGGGATTCTTTCATGGTAAAGACTCAGGCCTGCTATAGAGATAAAATCAAGAAGCCAAGCTGCCAATAATTAAGATGTGCCTGTTAGAAATAGGATGTTGACCCATGGTCAAGTAACAGGAAGGGTTTCGTGGTTGTATTGTTTGGCTTTGTTTTGTTTTGCTTTTGCTTTTAAATAAAGGGTTTGATTATGTTAGCAAGTTGCTTGTTCTACAAGGAGAGCACTAGGATTCAGTGAGGACTGACAACCTTCCAGCTTTGATATCATAATTCCAGGATTTTCGCTTTGTTTCTAAAGCAGAAACTTGATCATGTGGGCTCCCTGCTAAAAAATCTGTCAGCCTCCTATTGTCTACAGTCAAAAGAACAATTCAAGTTCCTTATGCTTTAAGGTCTTCATGTGGCCCTGCTCCTCCCTCACTACCTCCACCTCTTCCTGTCTAGAACCCTGTCTGATCACACTGACCACATGTCCTTACCATTCCCCTTCTCCCTTGGGATGCTCTTCTCCTAAATGGCAGGGGCTGAGTAAAGCTGTTTTCTGCAGGTTGCATTTGCTGGCTTCTATATTACTCCTGGCTCACTTCCTGTTGAACTTCCCTGAACTGTACTGCCCTGGGATTAGGAAATGAGTTAAGACAAACTGGCTTTAAGACTGCCCGTCCTCAGGGTGAAGAGCCTGGCTTTGCACTGACCACTGGCTATATGGATTGGTTTTGGTGGACCTGATTCTTAGTGCACCTTCCTCACACTTGGAAACCCCCCCCATAAGGCACTTAACAGAAAAATCTTCGCTCCTTCCCCCCTCACAGACCTGCCAGGTGTTTCCCCACTCGTCCCTGCAGACATGACAACAGGGTTGACATGCACCCCTGTGTGATGCCATGCCGCCATCTCCCCTGCTGTTAGCATCAGAAACATTTCTGCTCATTCTCAAGTTTCTCTTCAAATGCTTCCTGTTCTCGGAATGAGCACTTAACACAGAGGTCAGTCCTCAAGAAGGAGCAGCTATTTTTTACATCGGTGCCTCATCCACTTTCAAAAGCATAAAATAATTTTTGGATAAATAAGACATACCCTGATACAAAATTGGGTATTTTTAGTCAGAGGGAAAAAATCTCAAGTTTCTTAATGCATACTTATTTTCTCCAGCTTCCTAGTATTTGGCATGCATACCACTCAATGCCAAGTGGTCTTAAAAAATAACCCAAGAGGGGTGCCTGGGTGGCTCAGTTGGTTAAGCATCTGACTTCAGCTCAGGTCATGATCTCGCAGTTTGTGGGTTCGAGCCCCACATCAGGCTCTGTGCTGACAGTTCAGAGCCTAGAGCCTACTTCGGATTCTGTGTCTCCCTATCTCTCTGCTCGTGCTCTGGCTCTCAAAAATGAATAAAAACATTTTAAAAAAATAACCCAAGAAACTATTTTCTCTTTAGTTTGCTCAGTAAGTTCAGCATGTCTCTCTTTTGGAATCATAAATGTATTCTTCTGAGCATGTATATGAATATAAAATCACCACAGTGTCTAAGTACTGTGGGAACTTATTATGTTTTTATGCATTAAAAATATTCTGATTTTAAATGCCAAAGGAAATAAACATATGGAAAATTTTATGATGAAGGACTCAATCCTATCTCTGTGCCCTGGCCACCCAACCACCGACCTGAGTTTTTATATTAATATATTAACTTCTCCTCTAGAAGGAGGATCATTTCCTCCTTCTACCACTGTAATGTCTGTCGTTGGGGCATTAATTAAGATATTGGAATTATTGTTCTCCACACTCAGCTGCAAGCATCTTGAAAACAGGGAATGAGTCTCATCTATCTTTATGTCATTAGCATGTACTGTGTGGGAACTGTTTCTGGGACTGAGTAGATGAGGCAGCCTCTGCACAGATCCTAGTAATTAAGGGAATAAATAAATTGTACATCCTTGTGGAAATTTGGGAAGTCACGGGGTCAGAACCCACCATATCTTTGTCCCTTTTCTTCGTACTTCCAGAGCAGCAACCAAGGCTCATCCCATCAGCTTCAGGCATGTTCCCTGCCCTCCTTTCGCTCCAGGTGCCCCAGAGCAGAGGAAGTAACCAAGACAGGCATCAGGCAGTCAGCCTGATCTGGAGCTAAGGGCCTAGGTTCTGGTTATCACATCTGTCACGTGAGCAGATGATCTGAGGGAGAGAGAAAAGGCCACTGTATGGCCCTCATGTTTTGCCCCTGGAGGGAGGACGCAGAGGTTTTCTCCATTTAAATGAGCAAATAAGCATGCTGTTCATGTTCCAAGAACACAGCCCACCAGTATGTCTGGCTCCACCAGAGCCCTGAAGGTGAACTCTGAGACTATTTCTTCCTCCTCCAGGAAGTATTGTTGGGGAGAAAGACACCAAAGAGAGGAATCAGTCAAAAGAAGCTTCTGGAAAGTTCCTAACAATTGGCTCTTTTGGGTTTGCCCTTTGCTGTTTTCTCAAAATGTTAGAGAAAATAGCCATAAAATAAATTGGTACTATGTAAAGCATAGAAGGGCCTGTAAGTTACAGCCCTGGTCCATCAGTCAGAATGTGCCCAATTTTTTCACTCAAGAGTGTCAGCCTCCCTCAGAGTAATGGTGCCTTCTGAGGGTAACTGTTCAATCTCTCTTATTTCCACCATCCCTCCCTGACTTCTCTCCAGCATAGTCTCTGGATAGATGTGGGGAGGAATCACATAGTCTTATAGCCGTGGAGGTAAGGCAATGGGTTGTAGAGCCTACCCCCAGGTGCCGAACAAAAGTTCTAGCATGTGAAACAGTTAGTTGACCCAGTGCTAGGAACCAGCTACATGTGGAAGTCTATCATTCCTTAGCTCAGTTGGGCCCAGCGTTCCCTCTCTGCAGAATCAGCTGACCTCAGAACAGCCCCACGATGCTGCCTCGCACTTCTCATCTGTGCCAGGAGCCCCAGCCTCTGATATGCAGTAACCATTCTCCCATCGTGATGAACCCTATGGTGGTCCTACTGGCCTTTCAACTCAGCATCCCCCACAAACAGGAGCCCAAGTCTCCCCAGAGAATTCTACAAGATCCTTCTCTGGCTGACCCCGCCTTGCATGGCAACTGCCTCTTAAGCAGAGAGCAGGGTGCAAGTAACCTTTTGTCCCTTTCCTAGGTATCCTTCTCTACTTTTCAGCATATCTGCTGTCTGGTACAAAGTCCAGAGGACAAACATCAGTGTGCCCATCTGCTTATCTCCTCCCTCCTGGCCCCCTCTTTATACAAACTGCTACAACAGAAGATGCAAATCTCCCTTCTTTGTTGTCTTCATCAGTGCCCACTTGAGATTCATGGTTAATCCATAATGGCAGGATTTTTTGCAGCTCTGTGAGAGGATCTCTATCTAGGCAGATGGACACCAGAGAGTAAAAGTTGTGTGGTTGGAATATGTCAGAAAACTAGCACATTTTTCTTCAAAAAGAGGACACTCCCTAACACTGTCTGGGGAATTCTGCAGAAGGATCACTTTGTTGACGCTGAAGGAGACCCTCCACCCCCTAGGGAGAAGCTGGAACCAGAATCCCACCCTGTGTGTTTCTCTGCAGGGGACAGAGGCTGTAAGTAGACTGAGGTCCTGCTTCCAGGTGGAAAGGAAGGCTTAGTGGACCTGGGAGACCCTGGGCACCAGGACACTCTGTGGACAGGCTCAGCTGTCCCATTCTCTCCCACTGATGATGTCTGGCCCTGAAGAAGGAAACCAAACTGTTGTCCCAGGGACTGTTAGTAGGTTAATTTTAGGTAACTAAATCAGAGGGTAATGGGGACACTGGTGTTCTGCTTGCAGAGAGCGTGGGGGGGTGGACTCTGTCCCCACTGTGGATTGCCAATGGTCCTGGGCCATTAAGCTTGACCTACCACCGTTGTGGAAAACACAAAGCCCCAGGAGCTTCTGCTTCCAAAATAAAAGAACAAGAATATCTCCTGGATTGTGGATATTCTATCAGGAAGTAACCAGAGAGCCCTGACTGCCAATTCTCCTTTGAAGATGGAAAGCAAAAACAAACACAAACCTAAAACAAAGACTACAAACCACTAAAAAAATAAAATAAAATAAAAATAACTATTTCAAGGAGTGGTTATGAAGAGAATGCCAAGGATGGAAAGAAAAAAAAATAATGGGGTGTGTTGTAAATCAGTTCCTTTTTTATGCACCTGCCAATGTTTCAGTTTATGACAAGAGAAGTAATTGTGGGATGCAGTCACCAGAAGTAGAATTGCTGAGGTCCAAACTGGAGTTGTGGCAGAAGAAAATGCCCCTAGATTCTCTCAAAACAACCCATGACCCCAGTCTTGTTAGGATTTAGTTGAAATGTTGAGAGAAGAACTTCGGGGTCCAAAGACAAAAGAAGGTGGGTTGATGGTCAGAGTGTCTGATGCCTCATTTTCTCTTCTGTTTTTAAATTTTTTTAAGTTTTTATTTAAATTCCAGTTAGTTAACATATAGTGTAATATTAGTTTCAGGTGTGCAATTTAGTGATTCATCATTTCCCTGCATCACTCGGTGCTCATCACCACAAGCACACCTCTTAATCCCCACCATCTATTTCACCCACCACCCCTCTGGTAACCATCAGTTTGTTCTCTGTAATTAAGAGTATGTTTCTTGGTTTTCCTCTCTTTTTTCTGCTCACTTGTTTTCTTTCTTAAATTTCACACATGAATGAATTCATATGGTATTTTTCTTTCTCTAATTGACTTATTTCACTTAGCATAATACTCTCTAGCTCCAGCCATGTTGCTGCGAATGGCAAGGTTTCATTCTTTTTTATGGCTGAGTAATGTTTCATTGTGTATATATAAACCACATCTTCTTTATCCACTCATCAGTCGATGACATTTGAGCTCTCTCCATAGTTTGGCTATTGTAGACAATGCTGCTATAAACTGGGGTGCATGTATCCCTTATAATTCATATTTTTGTATTCCTTGGGTAAATACCCAGTAGTGCAATTTCTGGATTGTAAGGTAGTTCTATTTTCGACTTTTTGAGGACCCCCAATACTGCTTTCGAATGGAGTCACATTTTCTATCACAGTTGAGATGAGTGTGGTTCAAAATGCATCTTCCTTCCTCGCTCCAGTGAAGGTGATGGCCCAAGGGAAAAAGCAGAAAGATCTGAGTCAACAGACTTGAGTTTGAATCTTGACTCAGCCACTGCTGAGAACCTGGGGATGGCCTGGCAGACCTGCAGAGAAGCCCCCTCAAGGAATTCGGCATAGCCTGAGGCATAGAAGCCACAAGATTGAGTGGAACTCATTGTAGAGGAAGATGAGTTTTCCCCTTGGATTCGGAGAATAGAGGGATAAATGCCAGCAGGAAGTGGCATGAGGATTAGCGGTGGGCATCGTCTCTCCCAACTCCATGCCAACTGCCCCCCTCAAAAACTGAGAGTCAAAGAGGACCTGGTGTCAGGCTGCATGCCTGCAGATATTTCCTTTATTATACACAAGCACCCTGCTAGAAGTTGGGGAGAAAATGATGGAGACCAAATGTATCCTCTTTGTTACTGTGACCCGTGAGATGGTCATCCTGCATAGATACGACCAATCTTGTCTGTGCACTGTCCTTGTTCCAGCCCTTCCCACAGCTCCCCCATCTGCACGTGCCCAATTCTCCCCTCATCAGCTTGAGGAGGCCACGTCTGCCTGTAACTTTCTGAGCACTTCATCCTCTAAAATTATTTTCAGCTCTGATATAAAACAATTTTCAAGGAAACATTCTTTCCCTGGTTAGTCAGAGTGCTAGCGTGTCTCTCTTGGGTGCTGCACCTTTTCTTGTCACAATCCCATGTGTTATCATAGCTGTTAAAATAGCTATGATTATCAGAGCACCTAGGTGGCTCAGTCGGTTAAATATCCGACTCTTGATCTCAACTCAGGTCATGATCTCATGGTTTGTAAGATCGAGTCCCACGTTGAGTTCTGTGTTGAGTGTGAAGCCTGCTTGGGATTCTCTCTCTCCCTTTCTCTCTGCCCCTCTCTCTCTCTCTCTCTCTCAAAATAAATAATTAAACTTAAGAAAAATAGCTCTGATTATTTTTATTGACTCATCCCTAGTCCAAGAACTTAGGAATGACAGCCCCATCCCAGCCCTCCTTTTTTCTTGTGGGTAAACCTGGCAGACATGTGGGTGAATTCAGGGTAGATCTGAGGAAGGGAGGCTTTGCCCACCAAAAAGAGCCTCTTGGATTGGCAACCACATTCAGTGCTGCTAGTAGTTATGATCGCTTAGCACCAAGGAGATAGTCGCACTTCCTGGTCCAAGAACACCACCCAGCTCCTTGTCTGGACAATTCTTACTCATAAACTCACAATGCCCATTGTTTTATTTCTCTGCAGGTGACCTTGGGTAACTATTATTGAATGTGATTATACACACAGTACAATTATAACTTATGACTATTATTTGTCTTCCCTCCAGCTCCATGACCTTTAGCATAGGACCTCATAATCTCTCACACTGACTTTGCCTTCTTGAACTATCTTACTCTATGTGTGGAATGTATATGTGTATGTGTGCACTTGTGTGTGTGTGCGCTGTATGTATGCATGTGCTGTATGTGTGGAGGGTCTATGTGTGGTGTATGTGGAACGGATGTGTATGTGTGTGTGTGGTATGTGTATGTGAAGGGGAGTGTGTATGGTGTATGTGTGACAGTGTTGTGTATGTGTGTGGGTGTGGGTGTGTGTCTGCCCCTTCACCAGATTCTGATCGGTAGAAATCTTGTTTCTTACCCCACATTCAGTACAGAATCTAGAGCATGGTAGGCACTCCATAAATGTTTGAATGTTGAATTAAATTGAGACTCGTAATTTATCATTTCCAATTCTGAAACAGAATATGAACACCTGAACACTGTCATAAGCTTGTTGAGAGAGAAACTTGCCATGGCTGAGTCTTGACTAATACTCTGGTCATCTCCATGAGGGTCTGCCGTGCGTGTGTGAAGGTGACTACAAATAGAAGAGTAGATATTTCTGCCCTTCGTCTCACCTAGTAATCGCTGTGTCATTTTCCAGCCACCTCAACAAATGCAAGGATTGCAATGGTGCAGCAATGTCTGCTCAGGTAGGAGGATGAGAACATGTGGACAGCTGGAGGGGTCAAGGTTTGGGGTTACCTTCTGCCCTATGGAGCTAGCTATTCTAAAGCTCTGGGGGCAGTAGGAAGATTCACGTATTTCAGAGCCCACGAATGGGGAGCTGCTAGCAGGTTGGCATTTCCCTTTTCATAACTATTTGATATTTATACATGGGGTAAAGTTCTAGAATCACTGGATCTCTTCCTTTTATAGGTACAAAAAAATTAAGAGGCATCTATCTTACCTTTGAAAATACCTATACATAAAACTATGAGCTTCTTTGATAATTTTTATATCTATGTAGCTGTTGGAAGTTCTGATAATTTGGAACAAATCATTATTAACTATCAAATAAAGGCACCAATGAGAATGCTTCTGGCATCTCACAGCTGTCATAATTGTTACCACCACAGATCCTGTACATGTATTCTCACTGTATCTTCCCAACAACATCCTGGGTAGTTATTACTATTCATTTCTTTACACATGGAAACTGAGGATCAACACACCTGAGACCACAGGTCCTGGCAGCCATGTCTTCTGGCTGCTGATTCCCTCCTTTGTCCTTGTATAAACAAATTTGCTAAGAGCACACTAAATGGAAACTCCTTCACTGGGAAGGGTTTTGTTACATAGCAGGCAACAACTGCCACAGCAGTCTACCGGCCTGCGAAACCAGGGCTGGAAGTGGGGCAAGGCCTATCTTCCTTTGGGTCTCATAGAAACGACTCAGAAAGAAGGGAATTTGGTGGCTAAAAAGGACAGTGTATATCACACGACCTTACCTACCAAGCAACGCTTCTGCCTCATCCTGAATACTCTGCATGAATGCACGACTTTCCAAAGCAAATTAGTCACAGTGTATTTGTTCTCATAACTGTGTGGTTCTTCCTTCTACATGTTTGCCTCCACTTAGACAGAAGCAATTAATTTCTTCCACATGCCAGCTGCCACAGATATTCCTTTTCAATTCTGGACTGTATTCCAACATATTTTCCAGTTCTATCAAATTTGAATCAACCCCACATTAAGGCAAGAAGCCATAAACTGTCTCACCAAAATACCTCTGAACAATTTCCTTTTCACGTGATATCAATTCTCAGATAGGTTCATTTATCCAAGTGTACACAGACCTAACTTTGAGTTTATTATGTAACAAGTGACAGTCATGTAAAACGGTGCTAGGTGTTGGTTATCATGAAGGTGACTAAAACTGTTAACTGAAGTAGTGAACAGAAACATTAAGGGTCCTTGTTGATGCCTTGAACCAAAACCAAAGAAATCCAACTCCCCTAGACCAGTGATCCTGTCAAATGAATAACTGACTCTTTTCCAATAATCCAATCTTATGGTCATATGATACGTGCTAAGACAACTGATGATTATGGCTTTATTTTATTGTGGCTTACACACTATCATTTCTAAAAATCCATTATGAAATACTTCCTGAGATCACTGTCACTCACCGCTCTGTTGTTTGAAGAAGCCATTTTATTAAGTTTTATTTTGCTGTACTTGTGTTTAGTTTAGGTGAAGACTCATTTATCCATCTTGTTTCCACTAACACATATCACTTTTTGAAGCCTCTGTGGTAAATTCCCCAATGCTAATGAAAGTGACCACATCAGGAAGATTGGGATATATTTTTTAGCAAATAAATATTAAGCTTATGAGCCAAGGGGGGAAGGAAAAGGGTTTGTGGGCTGAGTGTGGTAAAGGTGGGGAGATATTCACAGAGAAAGGAAGCAGCAAATGCAAAAGGCCCATAGAAGAGATCATGGCATAATGCAAGAGCAACTCCTCCAAATCCGAGAGTGTTTTTAGGAAAACTATTGGGACCACTAAGAGAAAAGTGGTTATATATAAGACTTGTATGCAAAGGAAAAAATATTCACTATGGACAACCAAATCAAAATGTATTTTAAGAAAGAGGATTGGGTTTACAATGTTAAGAGTATGAAGTCTGCTGAAAAATCCAACAGAAGTGCAAAAGCATTATGGAGAGGTTTTTTAAGCTTTTTAAAAAGACATATAAGAAGACCTGGTGCCTGGGTGGCTCAATCGGTTAAGTGGCCGACTTCGGCTCAGGTCATGATCTCACGGTCTATGAGTTCGAGCCCCGCGTCGGGCTCTGTGCTGGCGGCTCAGAGCTGGAGCCTGCTTCAGATTCTGTGTCTCCCTCTCTCTCTGCCCTTCCCCTGCGCATACTCTGTCTCTATGTCTCTCAAAAATAAATAAAAGTTTAAAAAAAAAAAAAAAGAAGAAGACCTAATAAGCTGGGGCACCTGGGTGGGTCAGTTGGTTAAGCATCCAACTTTGGCTCAGGTCATGATCTCACAGTTCATGAGTCCAAGCCCTACCTTGGGCTCTGTGCTGACAGCTCAGAGCCTGGAGCCTGCTTTAGATTCTGTGTCTCCCTCACTCTCTCCCTGTCCCTCTCGCTCTCTGTCTCGGCCCCTTCCCTGTTCATGTTCTGTCTCTCTCCCTCTCAAAAATCAACATAAAAAAATATTTTTAAGAAAACCTAATAAGCTGGATTGGACACCATAGTCATGGTTGTAAATGTTATTGTCATATAGATTTCAATTTTTCCTCAAATAATTCATATGTGCAATGAAATTCCCATCAAAATTCCAAACACAATTTTCATGGAACTTTTTGGAGTGATCTTAAAAGCTGGTAGAAAGAGTAAAGGCACAAAATAACTAAGACAATTTTGTTTGAAGTCAAGAATAAAATGAATGAGACAAAAAACTGACATACCATACCAAATACTGAGACTTATGAAAAAGCTGTAGCAATTAAAATGGTATGACCATTCACCAAGGAACTAATTTAACAAAAAGCCCAAAAATAGACCTTCACATATATGAGAACTTGAAATATGACAGAGATGGCATTATAAATCAGTTGAGAAAGAATGGGCTATTTAATAAATGGTACCATGACAACCAGCTATGTGTATGGAGAAAGAAAAAATTACAGCACTATATCAAGTAATTTCAGATAGACTAAAGATTCTACCACTTGTGATCCTTAGCAAATTCTTTAACCTCCCTATCCCCTAGCTTCCTTATCCATGAAATGGGAATAATAATAACAGTACATAACTCCTATGGTTGTCATGAAGATTAAGTGAGGTAATTATTTGTACAGCACTTAAAATAGCATCTGGCACATTGAAGTATTTGTTAAATGAGTAAATTAAAGTCAAATGTTAAAGACAAAACTGAAAACTTCTGGAGGAAAATATATGTACATATCTTTATGGCATCAGGGAAAGTGAGAATTTTTAAAACTAGATGCAAAAATCATGAACATAATTACAAAGATGAAGGAATTGGACTACATTAAAGTTTACAAATCTCTATAACTAAAGATAGCAAACTAACATTTAAAATCGACCAAGACTGAGAGAAGACACTTGTAACAGATAGAACAAGAAATACAGAGTATATAAAGAGTTCCTACAAAATAAGAAAAATAAAAATAGAAAATATGGGCAAAGAGAATATACATTTCAAAAAAGAAGAAATCCAAAGGTCGATAAATGTATGAACTGGCTTTAAACTCCCTGATAATCAGGGAAACACAATGACTATATAATATCCCTTAGAGGTATCAGTCCAGCAATCCTTGGGGAAACAAGTAGAGAAATAGAAATGTTCATTCCCTGCTGTCAGAATTATAATTTAGACAACCATGTTAGGAATAAATTTGGAAACATGCAATAAGTTTAAGGCTTCGCATACCTAGAATCCAATATAACCCCCCCTACAATTATAGTGAGGCTCACATCACACACGGCCTCCCCATTTCCATAAATGATAACTCCAGTTTCCCAGTTGCTTAGATCAAATGTCTTGGAGCCATCCTTGACTCCTCTCTCATATCACATCTGATCCCTCAGAAAACTGGTTGACTTTATGTCAAAATATATCCAGAATCATACCATATCTCATCACTTTCACCCACAACCTCGGGTCCAAGCCCTGATCACCTCTTTCCCAGACCATCACAGTACCCCTGTACCGGTCTGTTTCTACTCTTGCGACCTTTTAATGTGTTTTCAGCCAGAGTGGTCCTATGAAGCTCAAGTCAGATCAAGTTACCTCTCAGCTCAAAATCCTCCCTTGGTTCTCCATTTCATTCAGAATAAAGGCCAATAATGCCAAACAGCCACAAGATCCCACACAATCAAGTCCCCATTCTTCTCTGACCTCACCTCCTACTATCTCTGCCACCCCTTGCTCTCTCTGCTCTGGTATATTGACCTCTGAGTTGGTCTTTGAGTTTAGGGTATGCTTCCACTGCAGGTCCTTTGCCCTTGTGGCTTCCTGTGGCTATAAAACTTTCTCATAAATCCATACCTCCTTGAAAACCCTACAGAATGGCATTTTCTCAACGAAGACTTTCCTGGACTGCTCTGTATAAATTCCAACACTTCCCAACATTCTCACACCAATACATACACTCACATAATCTATAATCTTCTTCCCGACCTTATTATTTTCCTGTTCTTCTTGTATCCTTACTTTCTTCCCTTTTTTGGGGGGAGGGGAGTGAGAAGGAGGGGTATCTTTCTCATCTCTTTCAAATGAAAGCTTCGGGAGGATGGAATTTTTGTCCCTTCTGCTCATTATGTTATCCTCTAGAGCAGTACCCAGTAGGGTATTTGTAGGCACTCAATAAATCTTGGTTAAATAAATAAGTGACTATATAAATTATATAACTACATTCTTCCAGGCATTGTTTTGGAGTTGGAAAATAGAAATGGGGAAGGGGGGAGAAGAAGAGGCCTCATCCTCAGGGAACTAATGATCTTCTAACGGGAAAAAAATGAGCTAATACATAAACATATGGATATATAATTTAAAATAATTAAGGATGTTAGGAAGGCAATTTCTGTTGTTTCCACTCCACTAGGCTGGGGCTTTTTTGTTTTGTTTTTGGGTGCTATATTAACTGTGAAAGTGTGTCATCCACCTCATGATGAAAAATCATTGCTTAGGTTTCTCACGTGCTCCGTTAGAACTATCGGCCAGATTTCAAGAAGTCAGAAACATGCTTTTCTGTTCTGTGTTCTAATGTCAAGGGGGATCTCACTCAAATTTTTCATTGATGACTATAAGCCTGAGTGACAAACTGGAGAGCTCCTACCTGTTTCTCAGTCCCCCTTACTGACTGGCAATGCTTTCAAGTCACTGGGATGCGAGCATCTATCCCACCTGGTGGAGCAGATTCGGCGGGAGGTGGGGTTTCATGTCTTCTTTTGTTCATGGAATTTCGTGAGGTTTTTATGACTGAAAAGGATTTCAGAAGCCCTTGCAATGGTGAGATGCAGATGGCTTTTGGAACATAAAGCCCTGAATCGCCAACTTTTCATCATTGCTTCCAGCCCAACCCTAACTCCACACTCGGTTGCATTTAAAAAGTAGGTGAAAGATCTTGGGAAAAAAGCCACAGAATGCTTGAAGATTACACTAGATGAGATGAATTATCTTTATTGAACCCAGATATAGAGAAGCACTCGCCCACGAGGAATTCCACCGCCAGGCCAGAGAGCATTCTGTCTTGGAGGGGCACACCCCGAACTGTGCTCTTATAACTAGAAGGTTTTGTCTTTTCACCTCTTTATTTGGCAGCCATGGATCTGGTTTTCATTGTCTTCACCACATGTTTTCTCCTTGTTGTATGTTGCGATTGTTGACTTACAGAGCATCAAAAAGAAACAAAACAAATCTCCAAACAGCAGAATTTGGCCAGAGCCAAAAGCAACTCGCAATGTTTGAGCTGAACTTACTCAAAGCTGGGCAGAAAGACAGAGGCTTACAAAAATGCCTTTTGTTTGAACCAAAGACTGAAGCCAAGGCATCTGTGTCCAGAAGTTCTTGTGCATGGATAAGCCTCCGATTCCAACCTGCGAGAAGCCAGCTGGATGAGGCTCTTGGCAGCTGTGTGTCAGAGAACCGAAGCAACAACCTGCCTTGCTTCAGCTTTCGAGTGTCTCACGCCCCATGGAGCTTGGAGAGTTCTAACAGATTCCCTCATCCATGGCAACAGATCTATGCCCGGATTGAAACTGCTCACATTCCAGGAACACTGCATCCATTAACTCAGTGACACGTTCTATTACTCTACTAATTGCATCAGCCGTAATCTCAACTGCCCGAAGATGCCACGCCTACCAGTAAGACTTCAAATTTAAATCATCTAAGCTTCCCCATGTCTCAGGCCTGGTAACCAGCACCCAGCTCAAGAAACGGAATGACTAGTGCCACAGAAGCCCCCTGGATGCCCTCCTAGTCCCTGCACTGCCAAGGGTAACCACTGTCGTCTCTTCTAACAACATAGATGAATCCACAATAGACCATTCAGATCACAATTATCGTATTATTCTATGTGCAATCAATAAGGTACTTACGTTAGGGGCGCCTGCGTGGCTCAGTTGGTTAGGCATCCAACTTCTGCTCAGGTTGTGATCTCATGTTCCGTGAGTTCAAGTCTTACATCGGGCTCTCTTTGCTGACAGCTCAGAGCCTGGAATCTGCTTCAGATTCTGTGTCTTTCTCTCTCCTTGCCCCTCCCCCATTTGTGCTCTGTCTCTCTCTCTCTCTCTCTCTCTGTCAAAAATAAATAAACATTAAAAAATATATAAGTTACTTGTGTTACACATCTTATTTCCTACCCCACTTGCTCCGGAGCTGAGAGACGTGAATCCCAAGTGCCAGGGTTTGATTCCCGGTCCCACCATTACTTACCCTTGTGACACCTCTGTTTCCTCATCTTGAAAATGAGGGCAACAAACTAAGATTATTATGATAAGTAAATAAGATATATGTAACACTATCACTTCTGGCACATAGGAAGCAACACATGAATTCTTTCCTTACTTCCTTACTTACTTCTTCCATCCATTCCTTCCAATCTTACTTTTTTCTTTCAGTCATTCATTCTTTTTTGTTTGTTTTCCTCAGCAGTGTCCCTGGAAGTAGCTTCTGGCACCTCCTCCCTTTGGTAGCTGTCAACACAGCCAGTTCCCAAAGGCAGGTCCCTGGCAGCTCTGGAGCTCCTGCTCTGTCCCTTCTCACACCATGTCCAGAGAACAGCTCACAGGGGACAGACCCTCACCCCATGAGACCGGGCATGGCCCCAAGGCTTGCAGCTTGCACCCTACCCTTTGAGTGTGGTTACCCTCCCTCAGCCTCTAGTCCTAATGGGCAGACCACTGAGTGGAGGCTCTCCCCTCACAATGACCCCTGGCGTGATCCCACTCACCTTGCGTTTCCTCCCAACCTAAAGGGCACTGTCATGACCTCATGTTCCCTGGGCATTTCCTCCCTTGGCCCGCCAGTCAGTTCCCAGGTTCTTTCAGTCTGTCACTTTTGTATTTCCCAAACCCATTCTCTCTCTACCCACCATCACTGCCTTAATTCATTCCAACATTTCTTCCTTGATTACATATAATCCCTTCATAAAAGACCCTGCCTCTAACTGGGGTCCTCCTCATTTCAAGGCCTCCTAAGATCTGCCTTTCCTCTGTCCCAGAATGTCCCAGGTACCCTCCTCCCTTGGCGCCGCAGCCCACACCCGTGCTTCTCAGCCTAAAGCCTCCTGCCTCTTCTTCATCCTCGGACCTGCCCCCAAGTGTCTGCCCCAGGGAGAATATCCCCCTGCCAGGGCTGGCGTGTCCAGCGAGGGGAGCTCAGTTGTGCACAGCCTGTCTTGCTGCCCTTGCTCCTGTAAACCCTGTAGTCTGCACATAAGGAAGCAGGTAATTAGGCAATGCCCATTTTTGATGCCTCTCCTAACTCTCTGCACATACTGAGCTATTACAGTACCACGCCAGGAAGGGTGGGGACTCGGGGACACATGGAAGGTTGAAGAATGGTCCTCAACATCCAGATTCGTGCCTGGCATCACAGTCTCACCAGCTGAGGCTGGACAGATGGTTTTAGGGCAGCTGCATGGGCCAGCTGTCTCCTTACTCCCAAGGAATCTCTTTACCCTCACCGGGGCCATGAGCTACCACAGCGCCTGTTAAGAAAGGCTCCTGAGCTCTGGACATTTCAGTGGGAATTAGATGGAAACACATTCCCTGACCCAGATGGCAGGCAGTTCAAGGTCAGGCAGTGAAGTGGTGTGTCCCCAGCAGCCTGCTGCCACCTAGCCTCCCACCAGCCTGTAAGGCACCAGCTTTCAGAAAGTGAGCTCTGAAGCCCATTGAGTACTAAATGTGGCCTCACACAGAGGCAAAGAGGGCACTTTCCCAATCACTAAAAGAAAGAAAAATCAAAGAGAACATAAGCCATTTAGCAAAATATAGAAAGTACAAATATTCATTCAAAGAAACACAAAATAGAGAAAGAGGATGGAAGTAAGAGCAAGTGTATCCGTTTTCGTAACATATGTCAATAAGACACATTCGATTGGGGTAAAAAATTACCATGTGCTACATGAATGAGGATGGCCCTCAGCAGAGCAGCTTGGAAGGTTTGGAAGAGACAAAGGGCAGAGATGTACCAGGAACCAGCCAGGAGAAACAAAAACAAAGCAGGGCCTTCCAAAGTAATATCACAAAACTAGTTGAATGTAAAGTTTAAAGGCATTAAAATTACACTAAGACCACATTATAACAAAAAAGTATATAATCCAGAAAAAAATATTTGACTGTCATAATCCTTTTTGTGTCCAATAATATACCATTAAGTATCAAGCAAAAAAAAATGCTATAAATGGAAGAATAGGACACTTCCTTATAGATGCTCTCATTATGAAAAACAGCTTCCTCCCTGCAAAGGGAACCACCAACAAAATGAAAAGGCAACCTACAGAATAGAAGAAAATATTTGCAAATCATATATCTGATAACAGGTTAATATCCAAAATACGTAAAAGAATCATATAACTTAGTAACAAAACAATAAACAATCCGATTAAAATATGGGTAGAGGATCTAAATAGACGTTTTCCAGCAAAGACACACAGATGATCAATAGGTTCCTGAAAAGTTGCTCAACATCAGCAGTCATCAGGGAAGTGCAGATCAGACCCACAATGCTGGAGAGAATGTGGAGCAGAGGGAACCTCTGTGCACTGTTGGTGGGAAGGTAAACTGGTGCAGCCTCTATGGAAAACAGTCGGGAGGTTCCTCAAAAAATTAAAAATAGAACTACTCTTTGATCCAGCAATTCCACTTCTGAGTCTTTATCCAAAAAAAAATGAAAAAACACTAACTCTAGAAGATATATGCGCCCCAGGTTCATCTCAGCACTTACTTACAATAAACAAGATACGGAAACAGCCTAAGTGTCCACTGATGGATAAAGCAAATGTGATATATACTACACATACAGACGCATACACACCATGGAATATTATTCCGTTATTTTTAAAAAATGAAATCTTGCCATTTGCAACATGGATAGAACTTGAGGATATTGTGCTAAGTAAAACAAGTCACACAGAAAAAGACAAATATCATATGATCTCACTTACATATGGAATTAAAAAAAAAAAACACCCAAGCTCATAGATACAGGGTGGTCGGTGGTTGCCAGAGGCAGAGGGGTGGGGAGTAGGCAAAATGGGTGAAAAGGGTCAAAAAGTACAAAAGAACAAACTTCCGGTTATAAGATAGATTTTTTTAAGTTTTACATGGTGGGGGGCACCTGGGTGGCTCAGTTGGTTAAATCTCTGACTTCGGCTCAGGTCATGATCTCGGGGTTCATGGGTTTTAGCCTCGCGTCAGGCTCTGTGCTGACAGCTCAGAGCCTGGAGCCTGCTTCGGCTTCTGTGTCCCCCTGTCTCTCTGCTCCACCCCTGCTTGTGCTTTGTCTCTCACTGCCTTTCAAAAATGAATAAACATTTAAAAAAATACATTAAAAAAATTTTACATGGGGATGTAGTGTACAGCCGAGTGGTTACAGTTAATAATACCAGATTGTATATTTGAAAGTTTTGAAAGAGTAAATCTTAGAAGTTCTCATCATAAGAAAAAAAATGTTTTTGTAACTATGTACGGTAACAAGACTTCTTATGGTGATCATTTCACAATATATACAAATATCAAATCATTGTATTGTATACCTGAAACTAGTATAATGTCTACATATGTTAATTATACCTCAATTTAAAAAAAAAAATAGCCTCCCAGGGCACCTAGGTGGCTCAGTGGGTTAAGCATCTGACTCTTGACCTCAGCTCAGGTCATGATCTCACAGTTTGTGAGTTGGAGCCCCACATCACACTCTGTGCTGATGGCATGGAGCCAGCTTGAGATTCTGTCTCTCCTTCTCCCTGCCCCTCCCCCACTTGCATGCGTGTGCGCGCGCGCGCTCTCTCTCCTTCTCTCTCTCAGAATAAATAAACATTAAAAATTTTAAAAAAAATAGTTTCCCTTCCACTTCATTTGCTATACTCTTGTCCCACTTAGATTATTTTATTGATACTTATGAGGGTTTGAAATTACATTATTTATGTTTACCCGGTTATTGTCTATCTCCCCACACTAGACGATAAAGTTCACACAATTCTCAACATCTACACTTATACCTGTATGATAAGCATTCAATGCATATTTATGAGTCAATCACTCAATCAATAACAATATGACCAAAAAGTTATCCCAATTGGAAATGAGAAAGGAAAACTCACTCCAAACACAAAGAACATTAAAGCAATTGTTAGAGAATCTTTGTTCAATTATGTGGTAATAAGTGAGAAAACTTAGATAAAAATCAGAAAGTTTTCCTAGGAAAAAGTAAGTTATCAATATTAACAACAAGAATAGTTTTTTAAAGAAGTATTAGCATTTGGATGGACAGATAGACAAACGGTCAGACAAATACACACACACACACACACACACACACAGGTCTTTGAATACTTTATATTATTAATTATAAAATATGATAGAAAAGTTAACAGCAGGCAATTTAATAGGTTTATGCCCAGGAGAAAAATTACCCAATGATTAGGTAGGTAATCATATCTTCAGCTTTAATAGGTTATGCCATATTTTTTTTCCAAAAGGATTTTGTTAACCCCCACCAGCAATGCATAAGAGTTCCTATTGTACCAACAGCTGGTATGGTCATACTTTCCATTTTTACCAACTTGGGGGATTTAAAACTTTATGTTGTGGTTTTAATTTGCATTGCCCTGATAGCTAATGAGGTTGAGCATTTTCCATATGTTCAATGAGTTTTGATATTTCTTCTTGTACAAAAATATATCTTCAGTTGTTTTTCTATTGGGTTCTTTGGATTGTAGGTTTATTTATATGTATTAAATACTAACCCTTTGTGGTTATATCTATTGGGAATATCTTTTCTCTTTGGCTTGTCTATTCGCTTTCTTCATGGTACCTTTTGATGAACATAAGTTCTTAATTTTAATGCGGTTGAATTTATTAATCTTTCTATTTCTGGTGTTTGCTTTTTACATCTTGTTTGAAAAACCTTTCCAAACCATGGAAGTCATAAAGATATTCTCCTATATATGTTCTACTAAAAATTTTTAAATCTTGCCTTTCATGTTAATGTTACATACAAATTACTGTAAGTTATATTCTAAGCATTAACTGTTTTTCTCTTCTAATAAACATATCAGGAAATTATAATTATTATCCCATTATCCTATTTTACAGGTAAAGACACAGGGCACTGAGAGATTAAATAACTTGGCCAAGGTCATATAACTAGAAATGATGGAGAGGGAATATAAACCTGAATTCATTCTATTAACCACTATCTGGTAAATTTCAAATTTATTATTTTAGTAATATTTATAATGCTATTTTTGTTGTACAGAAATATAAACAATTTTTACATGGATTTTATATCCAGTATCCTTGCTCTTTTACAATTCTTTAATTTCACTGTATATTCTGTGGGAGTTAGCATACAGACAGTAATATAACTGTAAATTACCACATTTACAATTTTTCCATTCCAATTTTTATTCATCTCAGTTTTGTAGTTTTATTGTGAACCTTTCAAAGTTTTTATATAGGATTAGAATTTCCAGCTCCTTGAGCATTCAGTCAAACTGCTTTGGGCCTGGCATTGTCTTTAAGGATAATCTTTTTTTAACTAAGAATTAATGTGTAGTCATCAAGACAGCATGGTACTGGCACAAAAACAGACACAAAGATCAATATAACAGAATTGAAAACCCAGAAATGGATCCACAACTATATGGTCAACTAATCTTTAACAAAGCAGGAAAGAATATCCAGTGGAAAAAGACAGTCTCTTTGTGGCGCCAGGGTGGTTCAGTCAGTTAAGCATCTGACTCTTGATTTCAACTCAGGTCATGAGCTCATGATTCATGAGATTGAGCCCCACATCAGACTCTGCATTACCAGTACAGAGCCTGCTTGGGATTCTCTCTCTCCCTCTCTCTCTCCCCCCCTCCTTCGCTCATGCTTTCTCTTTCTCTCTCTCAAAAATAAATAAATAAACATTAAAAAAAAAACAAGTCTCTTCAACAAATAGTATTGGGAAAATTGGACAGCAACATGCAGAAGAATAAAACTGGACCACTTTCTTACACGACATACAAAAATAAATTTAAAATGGATTAAAGACCTAAATGTAAGACAGGAAACCATCAAAATCCTAGAGGAGAACACAGGCAGCGATCTCTTTGTCCTCAGCAAGAGCAACCTCTTACTAGACACGTCGCCAAAGGCAAGGGAAACAAAAGCAAACATGAACTACTGGGGCTTATCAAGATAAAAAGATTCTGCACAGCAAGGAAAACAATCAACAAAACTAAAAGGCAGCCTACAAAATGGGAGAAGATATTTGCAAACAATATATCGGGTAAAGGGTTATTATCCGAAATCTATAAAGTTATCAAACTCAACACCCGGAAAACAATCAACCCAGTTAAGAAATGGGCAGAAGACATAAACAGACACTTTTCCAAAGACGTCCACATGGCTAATAGACACATGAAAAGATGCTCAACATCACTCATTATCAGGGAAATACAAGTCAAAACCATGATGAGATTCTACCTCACACCTGTCAGAATGTCTAAAATTAAAACATAAGGGGTACCTGCGTGGCAGTCAGGTAAGCATCTAACTTCAGCTCAGGTCACGATCTCATGGTTTATGAGTTTGAGCCCTGCATCAGACTCTGTGCTGACAGCTCAGTGTCTGGAGCCTGCTTCGGAATCTGTGTCTCCCTCTCTCTCTACCCCTCCCCTGCTATAACTCTGTCTCTCTGTCTGTCTGTCTGTCTGTCTCTCTCTCTCTCTCTCAAAAATAAATAAACATTAAAAAATATTATAGATAAAATTAACACAAGAAACACAGGTGTTGGCAAGGATGTAGAGATGCACTGGCAAGGATGCACTGTTGATGGGAATGCAAACTGCTGCAGCCACTCTGGAAGTCCCTCAAGAACTAAAAATAAAACTAGCCTATGATACAGCAATTGACTATTAGGTATTTACCCAAAGGATACAAAATTACAGATTCAAAGGGGTACATGCACCCCAATGTTTATAGCAGCATCATTAACAATAGCCAAACATGGTGAGAGCCCAAATGTCCATTGACTGATGAATGGATCAAGAAGAGGTTACACACACACACACACACACACACACACACACACACACACTGAAATATTACTCAGCCATCAAAAAGAATGAAATCTTGCCATTTGCAATGCTGTTGATGGAACTAGAATATATTATACTAAGCAAAGCAAAAAAAGTCAATCAGAAAAAGGCAAATACCATATTATTTCACTCAGATGTGGAACTTAAGAAACAAAACAAATGAACATGTGGGAAGGGGGAAAAAAGAGAAGAGAAACAAACCACAAGAGACTCTTAATGATAGAGAACAAACTGAGGGTTGACAGAGGGATGTGGGTGGGAGACAGGCTAGATGGGTACTAAGGAAGGCACTTGTTGTGATGAGCACTGGGTGATGTATATAAGTGATGAATCTCTGAATTCTACTCCTGAAACCAATATTGCACTGTATGTCAACAAACTAAAATTCAAATTTTCAAAAAAAAGGGGAAATAATTAATTAATTAAATTGGAATAAAGGTTAAAAGTTTGATAATTTGTATAACACACACAAAAAAAAGAATTCATGTCTTTCATTAACATAATTTGATTCATGTTTACTATTTCACCTTGAGTCTTTGTGTCATTTATATTTTCTGTAAATATTTCCACATTATCTGATTTCAGTTATATTATTGTAAAGTGCTCATTATATTCCATTTTAGTGTCTTTTAAATCTTGGTTCTATTTTTTATTATGTCCTCTTTCATTCCTGGTTGATTTTGTTAATGTCTTCGATGTTTTCTTACCATCTTACCATAACTTTGTCATTTTTTATACTTTTCAAAAAAGTAAATTTAATGTTATTCATCTGATCTATTATATTTTTGTTTTGTACTTCATTAATTTCTATTCCTTAGTATTTATTTTCTTCTATTGGATAAAAAGTCTGTGTTTTTATCCTTTTCATTTTAATGTAAACATTTAAAGCTATAAATTTCTCTCTCTAAATATTAATTCAGCTACAGCAAGCAAGTTTTGATATGTAGTATCTTATTTTTCAATCCTAAAGAATTTCAATTATAATTTCTTCTTTGTTCCATGGGTTTTTTAGAAGTGTGTTTTTAGACTACCGAACAGACGATGATTTTGTCAAATATCTTTTGGGGTTTTATTTCTGATTTAATTACACTGTGGACTCAGAATCTGGTCTGTATAATAATGATTTATTAGATGAACCCAGGTTTAGTGTATCTTCCTAGAAGTGGAATATTTTATCAATAGTCATCCTCTGTTTCTCCAGGAATGCCTTTTTCCTTAAAATCTTTCTTCTGGCACTGCTCTCACATTGCCAGACCTCTTTAGTTAGTATATACCCGGTATATTTTTCCATCCTTGTTTTTCAAACTTTCAGTGCTCTTACGTTTTAGGTGGGTCTCAACAACATTTTATGGCTAGATTTTATTTTTCCAGTCTAATATGCATTTTTAAATACACAGAAGATATCACTTACATTTACTGTGATTATGGGTATTTTTACTTATTTCTACAGTATTATGCTTGTGCTTTTTATTTGGCTTTTTCAATTTTTTTATTTAATTTATTTTCCTTCTTTCGGACTAGTAGAGGCTGTGGGGGCTTTTTTTAGAGGTTTTGTTTTTAATTTCTCATTTTATTTCTTCATATACTGACTTGGAAATTCTGTACCTCATTTCTATACTTCTAAATAGTTATTCTTTACATATTTAGAGGTAACTCTAAGTGAAAACAGTTTAGATTATACCAGTACTTTTATCCTTCTCCCAAATCATTAAAGGACCTTAGAATGTGTAAAATCCACTCCTTCCATTCCTAGTTTATTTGCTCTTATTTGACAGTATTTTAGCTTTATTTTGTTCTCTTTTAAATATTACAAACTGAGGGGCACCTGGGTGGCTCAGTCAGTTAAGTGTCCAACTTCAGCAAAGGTCATGATCTCGCTGTCTGTGAGTTCGAGCCCCACATCAGGCTCTGTGCTGACGGCTTGGAGCCTGGAGCCTGCTTCAGATTCTGTATCTCTCTCTCTGCCCCTTCCCTGCTCATGCTCTGTCTCTCTCTCTCTCTAAAATAAATAAACTTAAAAAAAGATTCTCTCTGCCTCTTCCCTGCTCTCTCTCTCTCTCTCTCTCTCAAATTAAAGAAAAAAATGTTTTTCAACATTTTATCCAGCATTTTTTAGATGTTCTGTACTGTATGGTTTTTCTAGATATCTAGTCACTCATACTCCCAAAAATGGGAATCACGTCACTGTGTTTCGCCATACAGCACATTTTTCCTTCCATCCCTCCTTCCCTCCTTCCTTCCTACCTCCTTCCTTCTTTCATTTTCCTTCACTTCCCTTCTTCTTCCTTTTTCCTTTCTTCCTTCTTTCTTTCCTTCCTTTTTTCCTTTCTCTGTTAGAACGTATGGGGAGGAAGTCTGACTCCTTTCACTAACGGGAAAGTGTTTCATTCTTAAGCAAATACTAGGAAAAATATTATCTCGGGCAATAGCAGGAGGGATCTGACCGACTGCAGCAATTTGACACCACATTCCAAACACTGGTTTGCATTTGGAATAAGGATTGCAAATGGCTATTTCCAGCAATCCTATTTCTCATGCGTTGGTCCTTAGATGATTAAACTGGTCACTTCTAAAGAATAATTGGCCAGGGTTTAACTGAGGGCGATATGAAAGAACATTCTATTATTCAGTGAGTAAATGCTTAGTCCTTCAGGAGGATTTAAAGGGAAGGAAAATGGAAGCAATTCTGGGAGCGGGAGGCGAGAACAGAACCTTTTCCCAGTGGGACCAAGGTTGTGACATGGCCGAACTTCCAGTATCTGGACAAATAGCAGAAGTCGGGCAAAGATAGTGGAGCAATGACATTTCTCCAGAAGCTAATAGGTGTGAGATGAGTTAGGAGGCGGTCTCGCCTCTGGGGAAAAGCTGATGGACCCACACAAGAAGAGCCTTGTTTTCCTTCTTTGACTTGGAAATTCAAAGTGTGGTAGTTGTGTGAAGACTTGGGGGAAAACCAACCTTTTACTTAAATTCTGGAATTTTAAGGTATATGATGGTGTGTATTAATCAAAATTATTTATAACCTATTTCAAGTGAGGAAATAGGATCAGCAGGATGCTTACAAGGCAGAGGGAATGGGAGGATGTGTGCCACTTAAATTATGTACTTTTCACGGTAGCTATTATTTGGAGGATCTACTCTCTGCCAGGTACTACACTAAGGACTTCACATACACTAATTCTAACCCTAAGAGAGAGAGAGAGAAAGAGAGAGAGAACAGAAAAGAACTTGCAAGGTGGCTAATATTTGTCACATTTTATAGAATTGACTTAGGGCCCTTGTGGCAAGAATATTTCTGGTGAGAAGGTAAAGAAAGTCATGTTATTTGTGAATTTTTAAATCTCCGGGGGCGCCTGGGTGGCTCAGTCGGTTGAGAGTCCGACTTCGGCTCAGGTCATGATCTCGCGGTCTGTGAGTTCGGGCCCCACGTCGGGCTCTGTGCTGACAGCTCAGAGCCTGGAGCCTGTTTCGGATTCTGTGTCTCCCTCTCTCTCTGCCCCTCCCCCACTCATGTTCTGTGTCTCTCTGTCTCAAAATAAATAAACATTAAAAAAAAATTTTTTTTTTAAATTTAAAAAAAAATATAAAATAAATAAATCTCCGATTGAACTCTTTTGCGGTTAGTTGGTTTACTGGAAAATGCAACCAAACCACAGTACTCTCTTACAATGAACCCTTATCTGCAGGCCCCGGCCCTGCTACTGTTTGGTCCTAAAGTCCCAAAGGCAGAGCTGGCCTCAGGGACACACTGCAGTGCTCAGGCACCGCTTCAAGATGAAAACTGCTGTTTGCTCAGTCCTTCCTCTCCTTGGAGTAATGGAGAGCTTCCAGATTTTTACTGAAATTGAAAGGGGCACATAAAGCATAGAGTTGGCACAAGAGGTCTAAGAAGATGCTTTAGATGGGCCACATTCAAGCAGCCTCTTAGTGACAATGCTATGGTGACACTGTGGCACTGGCCAATCACGTCGATTGCCCAGGAGACTGCAGGCTACAGTGCCGTCTGCATGCGGCTCGGCACAGGGCTGGCTCTGGGTTTGTTTTACTCTGGTACGGCCAAGTGGTCAGAGTCCAGGCATGCGTGCCAGATTCCTGGATTTGGATTCCACTCCAAATTGTGTCACCTTAGGCAAAGGATATAAATCTCTCTGTGCCTCCCTTTGTTCATCTGAGAAACATGGACGTTAAGGCTACTTAGCAGTCAGGACTATACTATATGAATTAGAACCTAAAGAAGAACAGCCGTGCTTGGGGCAAGTCAGCCAAGCTCTAGGGAAGGACACTCCCCAAAGGTAACCAGAACCATGGACCTGTGCACGATGCGCTTTGTGGATCTCACGTGCGCTCGGTGGAAAGAGTCAGGAAACAAATGTATAGATCTACGGCTCTGCAGACCGGTCTCCAAAGAGCCTTCCTCTGCGTCCAGAATGGCCACCTGGACAGGAAGTCCTGATGCCGCGCCCTGACCCAGACACACTGCACTAGAGAAGCGAATGCTTTGGGAACCAAGGTGGGGTAGAGACCCCTGACTGGACACAGGTTTATGATACAGGCTGTGTGCCATTTCTCCTCTCCTGCTGCTTTCTAGACCCCAGAATTTTGTTTCTTTTGTGTGTGTGTGTGAAATCACAAAAGTAGGTGAACTCCCCAGCAGCTGTACTCAGCTTATAGTTATACAATTAGAAAGCAACAGGGAAATTCCTTTCACGTTGCCTGTAAGAATCATCTATAAATATTACCGAGGGGAAGCATCTCCGTGAGGAAAAACATGAGTGATAGGCGGTAGTGAATGTTCCTGAAGAGTATTACTGGGCTGTGCTGGTTTCCTGTTACTAAGAAAGCATTCCCGTGGAAGCAGCCCAGGCCCCCTCTAAGGTTCTGGAAAGGGCTCTCTGCAGTTGTTAATAAGCACGACATTTTTAGAAGGAGAAAGAGTGAAATCCAGAGCTTCAAAGGTGTCTCAAGCAGAATGCTCTCTCGAATGAGCGAATGTCCATCCCAGCCTTCTCTGCACCTGCTGGTCAAGGAGGTATCTGCCTCCTCCCGCTCGGCTCTCAGATGCCCTCAGCCCTCTCCTCTGAGAAGCTGCTTTTTTTGCGAGGCAGATTCCTCGTGACTTTACTAACTCAGAGTCTGGCATGATATATTAACACTCATGAAGAAAAGGACATGGTGGAGGGGCTGGAGTGAGGTGAGGTTTAAGAGGGGTTATCAAACAGCTAACCCACGTAAGGCACCCTGAGAAACAAAAGGGGATCCAAAGCAACGTTTCCAGCTCTGTGACGATGACTCCTCCCTCCCCTCCTTCCCATCTTCCTCTCTGCCCTCCTGCTCCTCCTCCTCCTCCTTCTCTGAGAAATATAAAAACTAGAATTATTTTGAAATAACTGTTGGTAGCTGGACCATGTTCACTTGACCACAACACCACTCTGGGACAGAACCACAAGGATCTCAGCCCTTTTAAAGTGTTACATAATAACAAGGAAACCATGAGATGTTAAATCAGATTCAAAACAAGTTTCTTCCCATAACCTCCTGGACAACATCCCAAGCAAGGTCTCTAAATTGGCAGGATGAGATGAATGTTGCCCAATAATTTAAGACTATTCTTATTTATGTACAAAAGTCACGGGAAAAGGTACCAGAAGGCTGTTTTTGGCAGGTAGAAAGACATCAAAACAAAACAAATTAAAATGTTTCTTTTGAAGCAAATGAATCAGAACATATTGGTGAAAAATAGAGATACAATGGCATTTGCAACAAAACTTTCAGGATGGTGCTTGTTTGAGAAGAAATTTTGCTGGTCCTGTTGCCCTTTAAAGTTGCTTTCTGCTGAGGGGCAGCAGGTAGGGGGTAGCTCAGTCAGTTAAGTGTCAGACTCTTGATATTGGCTCAGGTCATGATCTCACACTTCATGGGTTCAAGCCCAGAGTCAGGCTCTGCACTAATTGTGCAGAGCCTGCTTAGGATTCTCTCTGCCTCTTCTGACCACTCTCTCTCTCTGTCTCTCTCTCTCAAAATAAGTGAATAAGCTTTAAAAAATGTTTTTTAATAAAATAAAACTGCTTTGTGGGTAGGATGTGAAGCAAAGGATGTGTCCACACAATTCCAAACACATGAGTAAACCAATTTAATTCAGTTTCAAAAGTTTGCTTTTGCACACATAATGTCAATCGTCTAGATATCTGGAATCCTATGTTATTTAATTTGTTTAAATTACATGTTAACCTTAATTCTTTCTTCAGAGTCCATCAAGAGCATCTAGAGTAATCCTAGAAAAAAACCTTTTAAATAAAATCATAGAAATAATGCTCTATGCTTATGTCACAGTTGCTCTAAGTGGTTCCAAATATACAAGATATTCTCATCGTGTGCTAAAACCTCTTTGTCACTGAAGTCAGCGAGTTCAAAAAGAAAATACAAATTATAATACAATGTCAATATATTTGTAATAGAATCCAAGTCTGTGACTCTTTCCTTATAACATGATAAAATATAATACATTCCTCAGAAAACATCAAGACTTGTGCATGTAGCAAAAACACACCAGAAACACCATTTTGAAAACACCAATGACAACATTGTTAAAACACTCAGAGATTATGCTTTTAATATTCTCTATTAGGGCCTCTCAGCTCCCATAATTTCCCCCAAATAGCATTATGAAGTCATGTAAGGGTAGTCAGACAGAAACAAAATTATTGAAAATATCCTCCAAAAAAATGAAAAGATGCCAAAAATCACACAAGGACTTAATAACCATAGTATTTACAATGGAAAATAATGCTTCTGCCAGAAACAGTACTCTGTTTTTATTAGCCAGGCATTTTTTTCATGTTTAATTTTATACACAGGCTTTTTGCCTGGATTTATCATTAAATTATTTTCCTCTCAACCCCCTCTACGTTGCGCTCCCCTGCTTTTATCCATACCAAATCATTTGGATTCGGCATCAAATAAAATAAGCAATAAAAGTAAAAGCTAACTTCTATATAATGGTGATTGGGTCCAGTTCTCATCATTGAAACAAGCCTAGGAACTAGATACTATTAGGTCACTTTTTACCAGTGAGAGTCCTGAAGCACAGAGATGTTCAGTAATTGCCCAAGCTTACACAGCTGCTAGGCGGCAAACTGAGGTTTGAACCCAGGCAGGCTGGCTGCAGAACCCATGCTTTCTCCCTCTCAGGGGGGCAGTCCAATGGTTTTAGTCCCAATTCATCAATTTTGGAAGTAACAGGACCTCTTTTCCCTTCGGACAAATCTTTCCCAAGCACAATTAGATTCATGTCTTAGCATCTGTAACCAAGGCACAAAGACAGGTGCAACAACAACAACAAAAAAAAAAAAAAAAAAAAAAACCCACAAGAATATTGCTTCTAATCCTGAAAGATGTGAACTCTTTGAGTAAGAGGAAATTAGAGAAATTCCATCTGTCATTTACCAAGGGGAAGAGCTAAACTGTTACTGGGGCATCTCCTCGGGGCCGTCCCACCTGTGTGCACACTGATGGGGAACCACCGTGCGCTGGGACTTCTGTGCTGGTAGGGGTGGGGTGGTGGCTCCTCTGAAGGTTAAATGTTGGCTCTGTCAACACACATGTCCCCTCCCATCTAAGGGCAGGCGGGACAAGTTAGACAGTGTTGCCTGAAACACACCAGCCCCACATGCTCATCTGGAGAGCTCCCTAACACCCTGCTTCTCCCAGCTTTCGTCAGTTTCTCTCTGTGCAATGCCTAGGAGGTAAAGATCATGTCTTCAAAGCCCAGAGTTCAAACGAGCTTCCCAAGGTGACCCAGACAGGAACCTGCATGTGAACAGGTGAGGAGGCCTTTGGTCAGGCAGGCTGGGCCAGGTATGCTACTTTGATTCCCACTCCTGTAGCGTCTCTCATATCCGTATCTCATCCCTCATTCCACGCCATTTATCCATCCCTCCCGGCTGCCTCACGCTGTTGTGCACATGATGGATCAAACACAATTCTGGTCCTTTAAAATGCTCCCAGCTTAGGTGAAAGGAGACATAAGCTAACATTAAAATACAATGTGGTGAGCGGCATTATACTGCAGTTTTTTACAAAGCCCTGAGGGAGCAATCTGTCCCTGCCTGGGAAGCCTGGGAAAACTTCCTGCAGACAGTGGTCCCCTAACTGAAGGACAAGGTCAAGATGTGACCTTCTGCTCTTTCCCAAACTGCCAACCAGAACTGAGTCTGCCTCATTCCATAGCATCAATGCACACTTACCCTGTTCAGGGCCCATGACATGCAAACAACTCACAGAAGCGGACACGACTAACCCTCCAGCCTAACCCTGGAGACGCCCGCGAATTAGCAGGAAGAGGGGAACATGGCAGACAATTTGAACTGAAGCTGAAGCTCATTACTCATTTCTTTGACCAACAGTAACTGAACATGCACTGCCTGCTGGCAGAGGAATGGCTATGCAGGCTGGGATGCTAGGCAGACCTGAGAGCATGCTGCCTTCTCATGCTCCGGGACATCGAGGGGGACAGCTGTGACCTCAGAGGCACAACCACCTGTACCAGTGCCCTGGAAACGCACTGGCTGCTAGGACAGTGGGGCCTGGCATGGATACGTATGATGGGGAGGTTTCCCTGGGGAAATGGCTACTGCACAGGGAGAGGACAGGAGGCTACAGGGAGCAATCCTCTGCAGAAGCCGCCCGGGGATGAACACAGTGAGGGGAGTACCGCTGGCTGGAAAGGGGGCCAGGAGGCATTCTAAGCTGCAGAGCTATAGAGTCAGGCTTCTGTGTTCCTCTTCTTTTTAGTCAGAGGAGTAGAAGAGGGGAGAGGGCTTACAGGTGGGAAGAGATGGAGAAAAGAGACGTTGAGGAGGTAAAATGAGCAGCCTAGGAAGGAGGGAGGGCAACAGGAGACCCCAGGAAGACTCCCATCATTCTTGCACCGCTGAGAATCTTGCACACTAGAGCTTCTCGGATGCTCCCCCTGACTGCTCCACCAGCGAGCCGTGTGGGCTTCAGGGAGGGTTTGGAGAGGGAACACCTTGTGGGCTGTGCATGTGTGGAAATATTTTCTTGTCTTCATAGTTACACACAGATGTCCCATGGCAGAGAGAAGGCTAAAATTAGCCTAGGTTTTGTAGAGAATTTTGTTTCCAATTTTAATGCCAGGGGGTCACCCCATTTATTTTTTACAAATTTTATCCCTGGCTTCCTGTCTTTTCCTGAAGATAACTATGGTGCTTTTCCCCCTAAAATTTTCTTTTCTTTTCTAATCTACTTGATCAGCTTCTCCTAATTATCAAGGTAATACCTAGTTTCCATCATGCCCCCGAATCTCCTCCCCGCCACACAGTGCATTTTCTTTTTCCCTTCTTTTCCCTTCAAGTGAGTAAAACAGTGGTCCAGCTCACCATTCACAAGCAGACAAGGTACATGGTCTGGGTGTGAAGTAACCAAAATGTCTGGGTTGCGTGCAAGTCATCTACTGTTACGTGACAAATATCCCCATACTCAGGGACGTCACACAATGACTATTTTGTTATGCTATCAGATTCTGTGGCTCAGGAGCACAGACAGGAACCAGTGGGAATGGCCTGTCCCTGCTGGGGCTTCTCCATCCACACACCTGGCATCTGGACTGGATGACCCAGAAGCTGGGGTCAGCAATGTCTGTCAACGGCAGCATCAGAGGCATAGGGCCCCTCCATGTGGCATCTCACATCGGGACAGCTTTGTTCCAGGGGAATGTCCTGAGAACTAGCATCCCAAGAGAACCAGGTGCAAGGCTTTTGTGATCTGGCCTCAAAGGTGACACAGCTCTCCTTCTGCCACGTTCAGTCAAAACCCACCCACATCAAGGTGAGGGCTGAAAGACCCCGCCTCTTTAATGGGAGAAATGTCACAGGATCAAGGGCCGTATTTTAAAACTGCCACAGGAGGGCACTGGTGGGATGGCGACATTGCTCCTGAGACAGCTGTGGGCTGCCAGTCCCACCCCAACCTACCTCTGTGCGTCCTGCTCCCCCTGCTGGTCTCGGGCTGGCTCAGCCCCTCCCCAGACCCAGATCTCAGAAGCTGGCTGGGGTCCTTCGCTCCTTCCCTGCCGTGCACTGCAGTAAAGGTAGGCAAAGGAAAGAGCTAGCTCCACCCCTCCAGGCCCACTCGGAGTAAAAGGTGCAGTAGAAGTTCATGGGAAGGGCACCTGTTCTCCTTTCTGTGCTGAAGTGACATTTATCTGTTGCGGGGCTGCTGACCAGCCTATCGCCCACCACGATAGTCCCACCGCCCTTGGTCCTATTCTTGCAAGTCTTTACCAGCCCCATGCTGCTCCCAGAGCTCTTCCGCATTCTCTTCTTACCTACAACCCTCAGAATGCCGGGCACCCCAGCTATTCCCCCTGCTGCCAGGTTACAGACCCACAGTCCCCAGTTTGCTTGCTTTTGCTTTGTTTCCTTGAGAAAATTGTCCAGGAAAAAAAATTATCCTCTAATACTCAGAGTGGAAGAGGGGTTTTCTAGCTCTCTGCTTTTCTCTAGGATGTTTCTGGTTTCAGAGAAAGCAAAGTCTCAGAGGAAGTTTGGGTGATTTCGGTATGCAACTGTAAAACTCTGAGTGATAGGACAAGAAAGCAGTAAAAAAAAAAAAAAAAAAAACCTTAAAGAGTCTAGCTCTTAGTCACAGTAAATGAGGCAAATAGTATCCCCTGGTATGCTAGTGTTAATCTCAAGATTTATCAGAAAGTCAGCAACTTCTTTACAACAGAGGACGCTGGGTTCGCGGTCCAGCTCTGCGCTGTAGAAAAAGGCAGAGCTGGCCTGAGTGGTATCACTTTCATCTCTTGAACTGACTCAGGAGACTTTGAGATGGCAGGGCCCTGAGAGACATTGGTCACTAGCAACTCCCAGTGGTGCCTTTACCCTGGGATGAAGGGGCTAGAAAGTGGGAACAAAAGCAGCCCCACGGAGTCCCTAGAACACACAATTTCTCAGAGAAAGTGAGTTTTCCTCTTGAGGTCTAGCTTAAACCAACACCATCTCCAAGGTCTGACTCAAATTCACTTGTCCCCGGTGACCCCAGATCACAGAATGTCACTGGTCTCTCCACTCAAATTGCACTCATAGTTAGAGCACGTGGATAAACACCTAGTTGCGTGTTTCCCCAGATGTCTTTTTTCCTCACCCCATTTCTTCATGTAGAAGGTGAGATTCTTGAGATAAAGGATTTAATCCACTATCACCCAGAATCCCCTCCTGCAAAGTGTGGAATTTCATTGAAAACTAATAGGCAAAAAAACAGTACCACTAGGCTGCTGTGTCTGAAGGATTGACTGGTTCGTTGACCGAAGGCCTTTAAAGATGATGCAGCTCCCAGGAAGAACAAATCGTCCTCCCTCGCCTCGCCCAGAGTCGCCACATCCAACTCATTCTTCATGCTGAATGAGATACTCTTGCAGTGTCCAATTTATGTGATGCATGACCCTAGCTATCGATCCTTCTTTTCGTGAAGCCTCATCAAGACTAAAATGAAATGTTCCTTCTAGCTCATTCTGGGGCATCTTTCAGAGTCTGGGAAGAATTCCTCTCATGGTTTTAGGAAGACCGAGAGCATTAAAGTGTCCACTAATCCCTTAGTTATAAAATGTCACGACCAATGGAAAAAAATAAATGACTGCTTCTGGAACTTCCATGATGAACTGCAGAGCCCCTCCATACATTTTACAGGCTCGCAGTGAACCAAATAACTCCGGCTTCAGAGGAAAAGCTCAGAGGCAGCGATGTTTACAGAAAAGGCCAGCTGTCATTTTTTTTTTTTTAAAGAAAAGAACATCAATTTCCAGAGAGCTAAACCTAAGTTATTTAATAATAGAATCATTAATCTACTCTTCGGTGACTTCTCCAACTCACTTTCCCTGCCTATAAATTCCCTATAATCTCTGTGAAATTGTTTTTAACTTCAAATCACTGTTTCCAAATGGCCTTACCTTGGCCTCCTCCACAGACTTATGGACACCAACAGAGGGAGCTGTGACCTCAGTGACCCTCTCTGCTGTGCTTCCGGCCACACCCTCTTTCTGGGCCCCTGAAATCAAGGCCACCAGTGGGATGGCCAGCTCCAGAGAGGAGAGCCCAAGCAGAGTGACTCACCTCTGCAGTTCCCACTTAGACCTGGGACCACCCTCTCCCTGGGCCCCACTGTGGCCACTGACTGTAGACCCAGAGGCTGCTCTGCCACATGGTGACCTGAGCAGGAGTGTTGGGCTTTCTGAACCTACTCTTTGAGCCTAGACCTGTGCCATCCCATGTTGCAACTTTAATCCATTATAAATTCTGTGAAAAGTGCTACCCTAAACTTAGCACAGACAGTTTTATCTCTCTGAGTTCTGGGGAAATAATCCTCTCTGTGGCATAAGCCTTCCCTGTGAAACCTCTCCTGCTGTGCCCCCAGCAGGCCAGCCCGGAGGCTGTCAGCTTCTGCACTCCAGCATCTGGACTGTTGATTCTCTGCTCACATCCCAACTGGCAAACACCTTCGGTCTGTGCCCATTTCCACCTTCTCATAGACAGAAGCTTCTTACTCACCATGTGTTGCCATCATGGTCACCAGGCACAGCTCTGGCACCAGAGAGTTAGAGCACTTTGCCAGAAACCCAGCGGCCGTCCAGGTCTTCTGGCTCCAAGAAGGCATGCTCACGGTGGTTCAGGAGCTTTCCAATGTGGGAAAACTCCACTCTGGCCCAGACCTCATTTGGATTCTTTTCATCACGGTGAGATGGAAATGTCAGGACAGAGGGGCTTTGATATCACCAAAATCGATGACAAAGAACACCTGGACATCACCTTGAGTGGTCCAGAACCAAATCAGCCTGCCTCCTCTACTGGGCAAATAGCAGATAGGGGGTGGGGCCTGCTACCAAAGCTGAGCCTCAGCAAGGTAAGCCAGCAAGCACTCCAAATGGGGACAAGGGACCCAGGCTCCTTTTATTACTTTTACTAGGACTGAACTGATGAGTCAATAGTGACATCCAAGCACAATTCTCATATCATTTGGGACTGGTTCAAGAGAGACACCCAATCAAAACTCTCTTATCTCATGCAGGAAATGGGTTTGTTTCTTTCTATTCTTCCAGAAGCATTATAAAGGGAAGCATAAATAATTTCTAGAAAAAAAAGAGACTTCTCCCACAGCATCTACAAACATCCATATCCCTTTCCTTTCCACTGTTACAGCCTGCAAAATCCATCTTCTATGAAGAGGCCCACAGCCCCTCACTCTCCCTTGCTCAAGAACAAAAAGCATGGTCACTGCTGTTACCCACATTTTCTTCTCATGCCAAGGAAGAATTGTTATACAGGCATCCCAGAGCTCCAAAGGGTCTCCTACAAAAATGCCGGAACAGTCAGATTACACACGGGGCCAATACACACACACATGCACACACATACACACGCCTTGCACTGGTATTAGAAAAATCTCTTTAATATGAAAGCCTTGAGATGAATCCTGAAAATGAATAGGTTTCCACAGACAAAAAGGAAGAACATTTGAAAAAGGGAGAACCCCATTGTTTTGATGTTTCATGACCTGCCTAAGAGATTGTTACCAGCTTGGGTAAGCATCAGAGGACGCTGGCTGAGGTCTGGCTGTGCTCATCACTCATTGTGATCTTGCCCGTCACTTACACCTCAGCCCCCATTTCTGCATTTGTCTGTTGGAGACCATATTAATCCTACCTGAGCAATATCACAGGATGCTTTTCTTATGAAAGAAGGATCTAGAAGGCTGTATAAGGAGTAACTTGCTAGGATAATGTTCACTGTTTCTGGTATTAAAGTCAAGGTCTATGGAGCACCTGGGTGGTTCAGTTGGTTAAGCATCTGACTCTTGTTTTCAACTCAGGTTGCAATCTCACTGTTTGTGAGTTTGAGTCCCGCATCGGGCTCTGTGTTGACAGGACAGAACCTACTTGGGATTCTCCTTCTCTCTTCTCTCTCAAAAAAAAAAAAAAAAAAAAAAAAACTAAAAAAGAAGTCAAGGTCTAATGCTCAGAGGTGTTAGAATATTACATTTGTCCAATAAGATAAGGGTCAAAACATGGCTGACTGAATGTTAAGCTGATTCACAAGTGATGCTTACAACAAAAGGAATCCATGAGGAGTGAAGAGAATGTATGTGTACTGAGGAACTGCTATGTGCCAGGCACAGGGTTTGTGATGCTGGTGCTGAATATTCTGTTTCACTGATGACAAAATGGGGACTCTGAGAGGGTGTTTCACTCCTGGGGAGGAGCTTTACCCGAAAGCCAGGTCTCTGTATCTCCAAAGGGGGAGACTTAGCAGAGAAAGAGGAGTGGAAAACATCCTCTTATCAAGAACCCCTCATAGTACAGAGACCTCGGGGGTTTCTTACACGTTTGTTTTTAACCTAGTTGGACCTATGTTAAGGGTCATTTTCCAGTCTCTCATGTCTACTTGCCTCCCCTCGTCCATCCTGTGACCATTTCCCCCTTAGTGAATTTCTCCTCTCAGTTCAGTCCCTCCCAGTCTCCTTCCTGCCCATTCCCATAAGCCTCTGTGCATGATCCTATTACGGCACTCCTCTTGCCTTAGTGAAAGGCATCTGCTTTGTGCATTCTTTCAGGAAAAATATTACTCACAACTTCCAAAACTATGGAACCAACAACTAATTATTCCACATCTGCTTTATTTCAAAAGAGAGCATGGACAAGGCCAGGGTATTATCTCCAGACTATTCTAAAAAGCTCTCAGCACTTTCAGAACTCACAAAGGATGTATGAGCAATCGTTCAGTTCACACAGTGCAACCTATTTCTGTATGACTCCCACAGGCAGCCTTACTGCCAAGATTTTGAAAGATCTTAGTAAGAAGAAATTGACTCTAACCTTCATCAGACCAAAGGCTGAGTAAATAATTAAAATTCTTTTTTTAATGTTTATTTATTTATTTTGAGAGAGAGCAAGAGAGGGAGTGGCATAGAGAGAGGGAGAGAGAGAATCCCAAGCAGGCTCCGAGCTGTAGTGTGGAGCCCAATGAGGGGCTCAATCTCATGAACCATGAGATCATGACCTGAGTCGAAATCAAGAGACAGACACTTAACCAACTGAGCCACCGAACTGTCCCAATAATTAAAATCCTTATGCCAAAGAGGGTCAAAACGAAAATAATACTCAAGTACAGAAAGGGAGCAGAGAATCATTTTTAAATACGTATCCCTAAGAGGCTGAAGTAAGAGAAAGAAACGGCTGAACAAGTGTCTTCTGGAGGATAGCAAAATCCACCCATCATTGTCTCTTGCTCCCCTGCCCCACTACCATGTCAGTCTTACTTTCTCTCTAAAGGTTAATCTCACTCAAGCTAATCAACCTAAGTCTCTCTTTTTTTTTTCTTCAGTTTAAAGTGATACCTAACATATAGTTCCCCTTGCATCTGGTTTTCAAACCTCCTGCTCTCAAAATTTAAAAGCATGATGGGGGGCGCCTAGGTGGCTCAGTCGGTTGAGTGTCCAACTTCAGCTCAGGTCATGATCTCACGGTCTGTGAGTTCGTGCCCCGCGTCGGGCTCTGGGTGACAGCTCAGAGCCTGGAGCCTGCTTCGGATTCTGTGTTTCCCTCTCTCTATGCCCCTCCCCAACTCATGCTCTGTCTCTCTCTGTCTCAAAAATAAATAAACATTAAAAAAAATAATAATAAAAGCATGATGGGATTGAATTAAAACTTTTGCAAACCTTAAGAACTCATGACTTGGCCAACTTTGCAAGTTAAAATTGATTTCTGAGAGAGAGATTCTATACTATTTGTTTGGCAAATATTGATGATTCATATCTCTGTTTCATTCTTAGGTTTTTATTTAATCCTCTTTTATTTACTGACAAGTAAGATAAGTATGTGTTAAGAAAAATCCAAATACCTCATAAGGTAGAAGAAGGAAAGAAAGAAAGAAAGAAAGAAAGAAAGAAAGAAAGAAAGAAAGAAAGAAGAAAGAAAGAAAGAAAGAAAGAAGAAGGGGAAGGAAGGAAGGAAGGAAGGAAGGAAGGAAGGAAGGAAGGAAGGAGGGAGGGAGGAGGGGAGGGAGGAAGAAAAGAGAAGAAAAGAGAAGGGGAAAGAGGAGAGGAGAGGAGAAAGGAGCAGAGGGGAAGGGAGGATGGGAGGGGAAGGGAGGACAGGAGGGGAAGGGAAGACAGGAGGCGAGGGCAGGACAGAAGGGGAAGGGAGAGGAGGGGAGAGGAGGGGAGGGGAGGGGAGAGAATAAGAGGGGAGGGGGGAGGAGGGGAGAGGAAGGAAGGGAGGGAAGGGAAGGGAAGGGAAGGGAAGGGAAGGGAAGGGAAGGGAAGGGAAGGGAAGGGAAAAACTCCCTCATAAACCAGACTCCCAAACTTCTTTTTTTTTAAATAATTTATTATCAAATTAGTTTCCATATAACCCCCAGTGCTCATCCCAACAAGTTCAAACTTCTTGTAAGATGTAACTGTTGTTGTCAGTGTTTGTGTGCCTCCAAAACCATCCTTGCATATTCAAACCCTTGTGTTCGTTTGTGTATGTTTTCATATTCTTTTCACATCAAATGAGAGCATCCAGTACCCACTCTTTTGCATCTAGCTTTTCTTTACTGTAATGATACATTTCAGCACATATGGACCAATTCTTTTTCAAGACTGTGTTGTATTTTATTATAGGGAAGACTGATAATGCATTTTACCAAACCCCTACGGATTGGCATTTAAGGGCTTTCCATCTTTTGCCTTTACAGATCATACCACACCCTTGTTTATGTGACTTTCTGTGCAGCAGAGCATGCCTGTGGGATAAACTCTTAGAGGGTCAATTGTCCGGTCCAAGAATCTGTCCTTTGTTCATTAGAAGCCACAGAAGTGCTCTCCAAAAGCAATGCACAAATGTGCTCTCCTGCCAAAATGGAAGTATAAGAGGCCCTTTCCCCTCATCTTGCCAAACGGGCTAGTATAAGGAAATTTACTCTTTGCCCAGTCGGTAGGTGAACAACATGTGGCTTTGGTGGTGGAGACAGAGGTGGTTTAGTCTTGTCTTTTTCTATGGATTGCCTGTGTGTATTCTTTGTCGACTTTTCTACTGAGTTTTGGTTGTTTCAGTGATAGATTTGTAATCCCTGGCTTTATTTTAGCGACATGTTCTTTTTCTGTTGTGTGTGGCAAATATTTTTCAAGTTTGACATTGTCTTTTAATTTCTGCCCCTTTTAGCCTTAGCAAATTTTATTTTTATTTATATGTACTCATATCCATTAGTCTTTTCCCTTATAGTTTCTAGGTCTTGTTTTGTTTCACTTCGAAAGGCCTCACCCACTCTCTTGAGAGACATAAAAGAGACTGAAATAAATGGAGAGACAGGCTTTTGTCTGGAAGAGGAACTCTTAGGATTAGTCACATAGTAATAATTAATTTGATGCAATCACAATAAAAATCCAACCATTTTCCTTTTTAGAAACTTAGTAAAATTAATTTTGTAATATCAAGACTAAGTATACAAGAATAACCAGGAAAAAATCAGAAAAATAAATGGTTGGAGGAAGAGGAGGTAGTGAGATTTGCCCTGCCAGATGTTGAGAGCTTGAAAATAATTTAAATTCAGTGGTGTGGATGCACCAATAAAGAAGTAGAACAAACAGAATCAAGAAATGCAACCAAGAATTAATTGAAACTTATAAATGTAACATTTTGGTAAGAGAAGAAAAATGAGTTCCTGAATAAGCACTGGCATGAAAATCAGCTAGACTGGGGGGCAGAGGGCAGGAAGCATCTTCTACCTAACTTATTTGTGGTTAGAGCAAATATTTAAACAAAACTAAAATTATAAATGTGCCAGAAGAGAATACATTTTTAAAACATTGAGATATATAAAAACTTTTCTAAACATGCACAGATTTAATTAATAATAAAGAGTTGCCCAAGTTTGAGTATGTAAAATATAAGTAATTCTGCAAAATTATCATAATCAAAATCAAAAGACACTGTGAAAACTTGGGGAAAAATATTTAAAATATACATGAAAAAGAACAGGTATTCACAACACACAAAGAATTTTTTCAAATAATTAAGAAAGCAAGGAGATAAAGGTAATGATAGAAATTGATATATTGGAAAGTAATAAGAAAACAGAAAAAATCTAGAACTCAGAATCAGTAAAGGTGTAAAAAATAAAAAGAAAAGAAGAAAACAAGCATATACCATTGATGGAAGCAATATTTGGAAGTATATTGAATTACACAATAGTGCCAATATTAATATGGCCACATTTGACTTATAAAATATCAATTTTTCAAAGATGAAAATGTACATATTCTTCCATTCAATATACTACCTTTAGAGACTAAAGAAATATTTCAAGTATACAGCAGATATTTATGAGTTTTATTGCCCATCAGATTGGTTAAAAAAAAATTAAGTCTGAAAATACTAGTGGCATACAGGTTGTGAAGCTCTTCTATACTGCTGGAAGTGGTGGCAAGAGTACAATCAATAAGGAAATCACGCAGCAGTGTCCAGCAAAGTTGAAGCCACAGCAATTACTCTTCTGGGTGTGTGTGTGCATGTGTGTGTGAGTGATACATGCATATACATACATACTTAAGACATGCACACCTTCCACTTATATAAATGATACTATGTACATATGTGAAATTTTCTCTAGGATGCATACATATATGAATGCATGTATATGTATGTGTGTATGCATACATAGGTGCATCTGCATATGTATATGTGTTGTATGTGTACATGTATGTGTACACATGTGCTTGTGGAAATAATGTATTAATCCATGTATATCTACATGCTAGAGACATTCTCTCATAAACACATGTGTGTGCACTCACACACATATACAGTCACATGTATAAAGGAATTAATTTTTTTCGATGTTTGTTTATTTTTGAGAGAGACAGAGCAGGGGAAGACAGGGGTGGAGGAGCAGTGGGAACAGAGGACCCAAAGCGGGCTCTGCACTGACAGCAGAGAGCATGACACCAGACTCGAACTCATGAGCTGCAAGATCATGACCTGAGCCAAGGTCAGAAGCTTAACCCACTGAACCAACCAGGCACCCAGACATTAATTTGTACCATTGTTTATAACAAGAGAAGAGTGTATACAACTTAGCTATCACTCAGTAGGGAAATGTGTGTGTATAAGCTGTAATTTTCTCACAGAATGAAACATCATACAATAGTTAAAATGCACAAATTATGTCTACATATATCCACATGCATTTATATCAGAAACATAAAACCCAATTTAAAAATCTGGTAGAAAAATATATATTTAATATGATTCCATTTATGTATGGATGTATGCAAATGTAGTAAAATTATACAGCAATACATGTTAATGAAGTATGCCAATCTCAGGAAACTGATGCTGGGAGGAAGCAGAAATGAATGGGGTAAGACCATTTGAGTTTCATTTCCAGCATTACGGGTCTCAAAAACTTGAGGGGAAACAAACTGGCAAAATGTTAACATTCTTAAAGTTAAAAAAGGAATTACTTTTATATGTTTTAATGATAAACATATATAATATCATGTCCATCTCTTTATAAATGTACATATATATAACTTAAACATAAAAACATAAAACATAGGGTACCTGGGGAGCTCAGTTGATTGTGCCTCCAACTCTCAATTTTGGCTCAGGTCATGATCCCAGGGTCATGGGATCAAGCCCCTCCATGGGCTTGGTCCTGGGCATGGAAGCTGCTTAGTATTCTAAGATACAAACAGAACTTATTTAACTGTTCCCTAATTGAAAGGTATCCAGCTTATTCTCAATGTGTAGCCCCAGGGAACAATGTTGTAATAAGCATCTTTGTCCAAAGATTCTTATATATGGTACTTTCATTTTATGAGACAGAACTTACTTACATTTTTAAGGCTTTCCATATTATTATTATTACACAAAATGTCATGGATTATGCTACAAAGAATCAATTTCATCCTTGTTTATTCAAAAATTTCTTGTCATATCTTTTTCAAATGACTAACAACTTGAGTACATAGAATTCATGGCTCACGATGTTTCTCTCTCACACTTCATAGTTTTATAGTTTCTTACACTCTAGTATTTTCTCCCAAAATACAGTTGGCACAGTTTGAGGCAAGAATTCTCTTTTCCCCTTGTGAAGTATTTTCTTCATCTTGGTGTTTATGGGATTTTATTCATTTTTGAAATGTCGTCATATCCATAGAATATGTCTTGGTGAATGATTAATTTTTATGTATTTTTCCTAAGACTTGATAAGCACTCCTTATTTAACAATATAGGAGTTTCTTGTAATTTCAAAGAAAAACTTTTAAACCCTTTTTTAAAATCCTGCCTAAATATAATTTTCTGTTTAGATATAATCTTTTCTCATTTAAGTATATCAATTAATTTATATGGAGGAACATATCTGCCTGTCATTTGTACTTACCAAAGTATCCAGATTATTCTTTATCCTTTAGTTGCTGTATAATTGCTAACATTTTAGCCGTATTTAAGTACTATTTTTTCATGTTTAAAGACTTTTTTGGAGCAGTTTAGGTTTACAACAAAACTGAAAGGGATGTACAAAGTTTTCCAATATACTCCCTGCCCCCACACATACATAGTATCCCTCATTATCAATATCCCCCATCAGAGTGGTGATGTTGATGAATATTTGCTACAATTGCTGAACCTACACTGACACATTATCACCCAAAGTTCACAGTTTATCTTAGGGTTCTCTCTTGGTGTTGTACAGTCTATGAGTTAACCAACGTATAACAACATATATCCATCATTACAATAACATATAGAGTATTTTCGCTGCCTTAAAAATCCTCTGTGGTCCACCTATTCATCCTACCCCTGGCAACCACTGATCTTTTTACTACCTTCATAGTTTTGCCTTTTCCACAAGGTCATATGGTTGGAATCCTACGCTATGTAGCTTTATTACATAGGCTTCTTTCATTTAGTAATATGCATTCAATGGCCCTGTATTCCTGTCTTTTCATGGCTTGATAGCTCATGTCTTTATCATTCGCCTACTGAAGGATATCTTGGTTGATTCCAAGTTTTAGCAATTATGAAAAAGCCACTATAAACATTCATGGTTGGGGCGTCTGGGTGGCTTAGTTGATTAAGTGCCCGACTTTGGCTCAGATCATGATCTCGCAGTTCGTGGATTCAGCCACAGGTAGGGCTCTGTGCTGAAGCAGGCTCCAGGCCCTGTGTCTCCCTCTCCCTCTGCCCCTCCCCTGCTCGCACACTGTCTCTCTTGCTCTCAAAAGTAAATACAAATAAATAAACAAACACACACTCATGTGTAGGGTTTTGTGTTAACATGTTTTCAACTCCTTTGGGTAAATACCAAAAGCACAGTTGCTGGATTGTGTAGTAAGATTATGTTTAGTTTTGTAAGAAACCACTATCTTCCAAGGCGGCTGTGCCATTTTGCATCCCAACAACGAATAAGAGTTCCCGTTGCTCCACATCTTTGCCACCATTTGGTATTGTCAATGTCCTGGATTTTGACCATTTAACTAGGTGTGTAGTGGTATCTCACTGTTGTTTTAATGTGAATTTCCCTAATGACGTATGATATCATGGGCTTATTTACCATTTGTATATCTTCTTAATGAGGTATCTGCTAAGGTTTTTGGCCCATTTTTAATCAAATTGTTTTCTTATTATTGAGTTTTAAAAGTTCTTTGTATATTTGGGGGTTGTTGTTGTTTTTTTTTTATTTATTTTATTTTTAAGAGAGAGAGACAGAGTGAGACTGAGAGACGGGCAGAGAAAGAGGGAGACACAGAGTCTGAAGCAGGCTCCAGGCTCTGAGCTGAACTCACAAACCACAAGATCATGACCTGAGCTGAAGTCAGATGTTTGACTGACTGAACCAACCAAGTGCCCCGAGAGTTTTTTCTTTATTTTGGATAACAGTCCTTTCTCAGATGTGTCTTTTGTCAGTATTTTCTCCCATTCTGTGACTTCTCTTCTAATTCTCTTCATGTTGTTATTGCTGCAGTTGTTGTTGTTGTTACTGTGGTTTTGCAGAGCATAAGTTCTTAATTTTAATGAAGTTCAGCTTATCAAATGTTTCATTTATTGTCTCTTTAATGTTGTATCTAAAAGGCATCACCAAAGCCAAGGTTATCTAGGTTTTCTTCTATGTTATCTTCTAAGAGTTTTATAGTTTTTCATTTTACATTTAGGTCTATGATGCGTTTTGAGTTAATTTACATGAAGAATGTAATGTCTATGCCTAGATTCATTTTTTTACACATGCATGTCCAGTTTTTCTACTATCATTTGTTGAAGAGACTCTTTGCTCATGATAATGCCTTTGATTCTTTGTCAAAGATCAGTTGACTATATTTATGTGGGTTTATTTCTGGGTTCTCTATTCTGTTCCATTCTCTGTTCTCTCACCAATACACCCTGTCTTGGTTACTGTAGATTTATAGTTAAGTCTTTAAGTCAGTTAGTATCAGTCCTCCAACTTTGTTCTTCTCCTTCAACATTTTTTGGCTTTTCTGAATCTTTTGCATCTCCACATAAACATTAGAATTCATTTGTCACTATCCATAAAATATCTTGCTGGGATTTGGATTGGCATTGCATTGGATCTATAAATCAAGTTGGGAAGAACTGACAACCTAACAATAGTGAGTCTTCCTATCATGAACATGGAACATCTCTCCACTTATTTAGTTCTTCTTTGATTTCCTTCACCAGTTTTATAGTTTTCCTCATAGAGATCTTGTACATAGTTTTTTAGATTTACACTAAAAATTTCATTTTGGGAGCTGTTCATGTAAATAGTATTGTGTTTTTCATTTCAAGTTCCACTTGTTCATTGTTAATATATAGGAAAACAATTAACTTTTGTATATTACCTTTGTATCCTTTGAATTTGCTATAATCACTTATTAGTTCCAGAAGTTTTTTGTGCATTCTTTCAGATTTTCTACATAGACAATCATGTCATCTGCAAACAAAGACAATTTTATATCTTCCTTCCTAATGTGTATACATTTTACTTCCTTTTCTTGCCTTATTACAATAGCAAGGACTTACAGTATGATGTCAAAAAAGTGGTGAGAGGGGACATCCTAGCCTTATACTAGATCTTAATGCAAAAGCTTTGAGTTTTCTAACCATTAAATGTGATATTAGCTATAGATTTTTTTTTTTTTGTAGATAGTTGTCGTCAAGTTAAGAAAGTTCCACTCTATTGCTAGTTTACTGGGAGTTTTTATCACAAATCAGTGTTGGACTTTGTCAAATGATTTTTCTGCATTTATTGATATGATTGTGTGATTTTTGTTTGTTTTTTGTCTGTTGATATGATGAATTGTATTAATTGATTTTCAAACATTAAACCAGCTTTGCATTCCTGGAATAAAGGCCACTTAGTCATGGTGTATAATTCTTATACTTTTTTTTGGATTTGATTTGTTAATATTTGGTTGAGAATTTTTGCATTTATGTTCATGGGAGATGTTGATCTGTAGCTTTCTTACAATGTCTTTGTCTGATATTAGTATCAGGGTAATGCTGGACTCATAGAATGAGTTAGGAAGTATCCCCCTCTGCATTAATCCTCTGAAAGAGACTGTAGACAATGGTATCATTTCTTCCTTAAATGTTCAGTAGAATTCACCAGTGAACCCCCTTGGGTCTGGTGCTTTCTGTTTGGGAAGATTATTAAACTTTTATTTATTTTCTTTAACACAGTCATCTTGAGATCATCTATTTCTTTTGTGTGAGTTTTAGCCGGTGATGTTCTTCAAGGAATTAGTCCAGTTCATCCAGGTTATCAAATTTGTGGGCACAGAGTTGTCCATATTATCTCTTTACTATCCTTTTAACTTTCATGTCTAGTTCTATTTTTGACAACATCAAGTCTAATAAAGTCTTAGTCCTGAAATGCTAGAATTGTTCTTCTTCACTTATTAATTCTCTTTCCATTTCATTCTTTACTCTTTAGGTTACAGAGCTCATGGCTGTATTTCCTTGAAAGCATAAGTCCTAACTGCTAAAATTCTTATTTAGGTAAGGTATTTTGGTATCTTTCTTATGTAGATATTCTTTCAGAAGGATTTTTATCAATATTCTTCAAGCTGTATTATTTAACTTTCTAGGAGAGGAGGTACAGATGTTTCCATCTTGTTTATTTGCTTGTTTGTTGATCTTCTGCTTAGGTTTCTTTCAACATTCATTTTAAGTCTGTTATTTGCCCCCAAAGGATCTAAATAAACTATCATCAACTTTCCTCACAGTATTTGATGTGTTCAGAATTCCATTTTAATTCACCTACTGACTTTTTAGCAATACCTCATTGCATTACATTTTTAGTAATTGCTCTAGAAATGGTGATACACTTCCTTAACTTTAACTTAGAGTTAATATTGTACCACCATACATAAAATGTAGAAACCCTGTGGCCATATAGCATTTGAACAACAGTTGAATCCTTCCTTTTGCACAGTAACTCGAGTGCTTGAAGTTTATGGTATTTTGCTTTTCTTTTCATTTTTGTTTCTTTGTTTATTTGTTGGTTGGTTGGTTGGTTGGTTTTTAATTTACCAGCAGTCTGAGGAAGAAAAGAAAAGGAAATTCTTTATCTTAGGCATTTTTCTTAAATTACAAAAGGAAACAAACCATTCCTTTTCATTTCTTGTTCTTCCTCCCTATTTCTTGATACATACATGCAAACATGAACATATACACACTCTCTCTCTACCATATACCTGTATGAATGAATGTACTCTTGCTGTATATTCATATTTTCAAAGACTATTGTCACTTGGAAATCAATAAGAAAAGATTTTAACCTTCACAGACTTGGTCATTGTGATACAGAGTTTGTCACCAAGAGCCAAGGGAAGTGGAAAACAGACTATAGTATCATGTGTCATGCTTTGGGCCCCATATTTATGACCACTAAGTTCCCTCAAATCCAAGGATCTTCTGGTTCTAGGAAGTTCTGTACATAAGTATGTGAAACATCCCATCAAAATGTTTAATTGGTCTTGTGTATCCACAATTACCAGTAGATTGAACTTTGTTTCAGATAATCCACCGGGAGCTTTCTTGGCAGAAAATAACTGAACATGGGTCATCCTGTGCTGGCACCCGGCATCTGGGAGTGAGGAAAGGACACCAGCACTGCTTCAAGCTGGTCTGCAAGGACACAAGTGGTTTCTGGGACAAGTGCCTTCAGAGCCATGTTCCATCTAAAATTCTCAAGATGTTTGAGAACTGAAGGTTTCCAATTGTAGCAAATAAATCCTTTAGATAGGTAACAGAGACCTTAATATTTGAAAGATTTTCCCATGGACAGAAATATCAGTCACCTGATTTTAAACAAAAGGTGAATTTCAAACTGAAGTCAGCATCAGGCACATGAGATGCTATTGGCCACCAGAACCCTCAATTGGCACTAAACTGATATAACAACATCATGTTTTATTTTTAGGCAATTACTCATTCATTGGAGAAAGCATGAGCAAAACTATTTTTCTTGTGGTCACTGTTGAACTTCTAACAGTTTTAGAAGCTGTCAATATTTTCACAGGTGTCCTATTTCCTCTTAAGGACCGGGTCGTCAATGTCGCATTAGTCAGCTTTTCCCGCTTCAATAGATCCCTCATTCTTTTTTTCCTTCCCTCTCCTGCTCCTTTTAATGAATCTTCATAAAAATTTTATAAAAGCAGTAATGCTCGAAGTAAAAAATTCAAATATAGAAAAGTGTAACACAAAAGGAATAGATCTCCTGCCCTCAGCCCCTGCACTCTCAGAGGTAGCCGCAACAAACAATGCTTTCTTTCCAGGACTTCCCCTGCATGGACAATCAGAGAAATAGATCAATAGATTTATTAATAAAAGGATGGTTGAATAATCATATATTTAATGCTTTATTTTGTACAAAAAGATCTGCTTAAACAAGCACTCCATTAAGAAGAGCTTTGCTGAGTGAGCTGCAGTGTACTTAAAAGAGTGTTTTACTTTTAAGTATAGTGACAGAATAGCTTTCTTTGGATCCTGCTATTGAGCAAGTTAAGATAAATCCATTTGTTAAGCCCTGAATTATGTACCTTGATTGCTTATTTCTCTACATGATATTAGAAGCTAATCCATTCCACTTCAACCTAATAAAGTGGTCTGATTTAGGGACTTACTTTATATTAGCCTTTTTTATACTCATGTAAAATATATCTATATCTCAGATTGAACACTGAATGAGATGTTAAGTCAGTATCAATAGTCTTCTTTTTATCTAAGAATGTTTGTCAGATTTCAAATCATGAATATTGGGTTTTGTACAAAAATTTCTATATATTTGTATATATGTATAGATTTATGTATGCTATTTGCTAAAGACTGAGAGGTACAGATCTACCTGGTTCAATGTTAGTGAAGAATAAATAAATGCACATACCAACATGAAAAGTGGCTAACCAAAAAAAAAAAATGAACATGTATTAAATATGAAAAATTGCTTTTTTCAAAAATTACAATTTTTCATACTTAATATTTGTGAGGCATCTTTTCCTCGTGGTGAATGAACAGGTTTATCACCCGTTTCAATATCTGCATCTTGTTCTACCATGGAAGTGTACCATCATTTTGTAAGGAATATTCCATAGATTAGACTACTTTAGAGGTTTTAGTATTAAATATTCCAATGACTGTCTACATGTGTATCTTTGGAAAATTGGGCTAGTATAACAATAGGAAAAATGTTTATAGATTCTTAAAAAAATAAACTTATTTACAGACATAAAAATTTAATAATTGTCATATATAAAGGAAGGTCTCTTTTTTAATTTTGCTCTTTTAAAGTTTCTTCTCATTTTCAAATCACACTCTTTTTTATTTTGGCCTTCTATAAACCTGCTCTAAATTGTGACAAAATTAATCTTTTTAAGAAGTTGTGTTGATCCATAAATTCTTCTTATAGATCATTTAAACAATTACATTTCACGGACAAAGCTCAAGGCTGGGGCATAACAGCAGCCTCCTCTGCCCCCTTTGAACTGGGCATTCTGGAGATTTCACCCCTCAGCCTGACTGGCTGACCTTTGTTGATTTTACTTGAAGCTATTATTCTAATTGACTCAGTCCTGGCTGACATCTGGATGTGTTTTATAACAGACTGTTTTCATAATTCAACAAAAAAGTTCTCAGGATTAATACTTGTTTATTTTCATCTTCCATTGGACCTTAAGGAAACTCGCGGCCAATTGTAGCAGAATTCCTTACTGGAAGCCATTTTACATAAATGAAGGAGATGGTAAATCCATTAAACCTTGGACTTTCTGTTGCTTTAAAACCTCTTGCCAATTGAACATTATTCAAGAATGACTATAAAGTCGACCAATAGCAAAATACTTAGGAACATTTGCAGGTTTGGTAGAGTAGAAGCAGCCAGATGTATGATTAGGAAATGCAATTACTTTTCTGTGTGAGCAGAGGGGCAGCAGGAAGAAGCAGGGGATCACGTGGATGTGTGTGCAGACAATCAAGCACACAGGTGGTGAGATACTTTATTGAGATGTTATATGTTTTGTTTTCTCCATTTACGTATTTTTTTCCTCTCCCATATGAATGTTTCCTTTACTTTTGATATTACACTTTTAAAGATGTTCCAGCCACCTAAATTTCAATTTCAGAGCATTAATCCAGAGCTTTGTTTTCAAAGACCTAGGATCATTAAAGTAATTAAGTTAGATCTTCCTGGACAAAGGTATATTTATACATGTTAACACACATGTTATATATGGCATAAGGAATTGGCTCACATAATTGTGGCTGCTAGGAAGTCCCAAGGTCTGCAAGAGGCAAGCTGGAGACCCAGGAGAGCCACTGGTGTAGCTCTAATATGCCCCAGCTCAAGGCAGCGAGACAGAGGAGTTCCTTCCTAATCAGTCCTTTGCTCTCCTCAGGTCTTCAACTGATTGGGTAGAGCCCACTCACACGGGGGAGAGGAATCTGCATTACTCAGGCTCTGGATTCAAATGTTAGTGTCATCCAGAAACATTCTCACAGACACACCAGAATAATGTTTGACCAAATATCTGGACACCTCATGGCCCAGTTGAGTGACACAAAATTAACTATCGCAATAGGTGATGCCCAAAACTATCACAACGGGTATGCCCAAAAACGTTAATTGAAGTATTATAGTTCATATTCATCTATAGGACCCTAGATACCTAAATAAAGCCATAGCCAAACAAAGGAGTACCATGGAACTATAGCAAAGCTGGCAGGAGGACACAGCAACAGAAATATGTTCTCCCGTGTCACAGGAAACATTCAGAATCCAGCATCCTATATCAGGAATACTTTGCAATAGAGGCCCTGTCCTACACAGAGGGGCAAGCCCCCCATCCCTGGTCATTTAAATTCACCCACTCCCTGGATGGAACTTACTAGCAAGCTACAAACATAAACTGTTCTGAAACCTTTGCTTCTTCCTACTTCTCTCAACCACCCTGCTCTTGCCTTATGCCTTAGGCTCCCAAGCCCTGCTCTCTGCACTCAGGCTCCACACACTCTCATTTTCCTCCCTGCCTCTCAGTTTGGTGTATTCTCAGACTCACTTTTGGAGCTTAATGGACCTCAGATTCCCTTTGGGTACTAGACTATCAGGACACTTCTTTTGTTCTCTGTAAAAGCCTCTTTACTTCAATCCAATGGCAAGAGTCCCTAGGCTGCACAGAGGGTGGGGATTTGGGCCTACACTAGCAGGAAGGCCTGTCCTGCAGATGGACCAAGCATCTTGCCAAGTAGTCTCAGACAGAAAGTCTGCTTCTAGCAGGAAAAGAAGAAAAAAGAAATATGGAACAATAACCTATTGGTTTTCTTTCTCTGAAGAATCTTAACTAATACACCTGTCTATACGTTTGCACAATTATCTCCTTAGAATAAATTCATAGGAGACAGATTGCCAAGCAAAAGCATATATATTTCCCATATTTTGACACACACCACCAAATTTTCATTCAAAAATGTTGTGTTCACTGATGAGGGAGCATAAGGCAAGCTGATAGGCCACAAACACCCACTCCTAGGTGAGATATGTGTGATATTCCTCAGGCACTCCTGGCTGCCCAAGAACAAAGGAAAGGGGTGGAGGGGGGCGTGGCAAATGGTTAACTGATAGAGATCCGAGTCCTGCAGGACCTAAGTCTCCATCACCCTCCATAGTGATGTGGGAAACAAAGGCAGGAGGAAAGGGCGATAGAGCTAACTTTCCTTATAACCTGCAGCCTATTGACAGATACATTGACAGAGGCTGGCAGAGGTAAATGTTTCTCCAGGAACTCCTTACTGTCTTAATGTTAATGCTTTGCTAGAGGGAAAAACCACCCTAGGTTGACAATAGCTAGGCCTCCAGTATCCTGTGAGTCTTCTTTAGCTTATGAAAACCTCACTGGAAACTTCCCCTGGACTTTACCTCCCCAACCCCATAGTATATAACCAGTCTCCTTCATTGTCCTGGGGCAGCTCTTCCTGCCCACAGGTCCTGCCCCCTTGCTTTAAGAAAACCACATTTTTGCACCAAAGACGTCTTCAAGAATTCTTTCTTGGTCGTCAGCTCCAGACCCCATGAACCTCACTAAAGCCCCCAAAAACTTCATCATTCATTACATTCCCAAACAGCACAAATTCTCAGTGTTGTTATTTTTAGGTCAGTTCTATCGAATTCTCATTTAAGATTTTTGACGCTGAGATCTTGATTCAAGAAGCCTCCCCCATCATAAGATTACAAAATTATTCTTCTGGATTTCCTAATACTTTGATGGTTTTATTATTTTATACTTAATTAATCTGATAAGAATCTAAATTTATAACTGCTGTTGTAAGTTTTGTTGTTAGTATTTTGCCAAATCTGTAACTAGTTATACTAATATATTTTACTGGGGAATAAACTCTTGCTACACTGATTTAAACACTACTTTTACTATTTTGGAAATCTCCCTGCATCTAAGCATCTGTTTCTGGATGTATGTTTCCACTCCATCTCTCCCCATTGGTCCTTCTCCTCTGAGGTTAGTTCAAGGCTATTCTGATCATTGAAACATTGTGATATGCTTTAATAGCTATACAACAATTACCAATTATCCTCTTCCAGAATTTTCTTGGTTTTCCTTGAATATTTCATTTCCAGATAAACATTAGAATCTTGTGGTTAATTTCTGAAAGAAAAATCACATTGGGATACTAACTTGGGTTATCCTAAGATCACATACGAATGGAAAAGAATCGAAGTCTTATAACACTGCATACATTCATCCTGAAGATCGTCACCTGCGGTTTTATTTTTTAAATGCTATTTTTATTATATGATGTTATCAGGCTCATGCCATATCCATTCAAGGTATCTGGCAATTTTATTCCTTTTTGCAGCAGTTTCTGGAACAGTTTCAGTATAATAATGATCTGTTCCTTAAGTTTCAACCACATACTCTGTGTAAGTTATTATTCCCTAAATGGTCTCTAATCACAGTTCTGATGTTCTACGTGACATAAAGAATTGTTTTTAAAAGTATTTTTGAGCTTTCAATATGTCTTCTTGCCCTTCTGTCATTTATTTCTAGTTTTGTTCTATTCGCAAACACTTTTGAACTTTCCACGTGACCCATGTCTACAGTTCCGCAGCTCTGTGTGTGCCGCACATCATCCATGGTTCTCCTGCTGGGATCCCCATTACATGTGTGTGGACTTTCGCGCATCTGACCTCGGCTTCTCATCTTTGTGTTCATTATCTTTATACCTCTACAATTTTCCTTTTCCTGTGGGAGAACTTTTATGTTATGCTCTAATAGCCACATGGCAATTACCAACCAATTATTTGCTCAAGCAAGTTTCTGCAACACCTAATCTGTTCATCACTGCTTCTGTGCCGTTTTCATTTGGCATAACTGTTCTTTGCTTTTTTGGTGGTTTTTATTTTTTCATCTTAAATCCATCGATTTCTTGTCACGGATTGTCCTCCTTCACAAATTCACAGTGCTCTTACATTTCTACTGAAAATGCAAATCCAGGTTTTCAAACAATTCCGTGTTTTTCTTGGAGTCAGTCTGTTGCTCTGGGTCCAAATGAAACCAGGTGCGTGGCAATTTTTTCCTGCCTGATTACCCTAACAAAGGGAAGTCAACACAGCATTGGGAGAGTCTAAGACTGCTGGCTTCTCATTAGAATCTCTCAAGCTAAGATCAAAGAACGGAAAAGTCCAGATTTCTAGGCACTCCTTGTTTCCAGGTGAGTTTCCAGTAGTGTGTAGGAGGTAGGGATGGGTCTGGAATTGGAGATGGAGGTAATAGGAGGTTTCAGCTCAGTGCTATTTTCTATATTTCTTGGGAGTACTGACAAGACCGCCCTTGCTAGAGGCAGGCCCACCCTTGCCTCTGCATTTTATTTCACATAGACCTCTCTCCACCAAGGCAAATAGAAGTAAGTGGACAAAACCCTGAACTCTCATTTGGAACCCTTGATGTTTGGCTCTACCCTCCCCATAACTCATGTTTTCCCTGTGGCTTTTTACTCTTGTTCCATAGATTTTTAAGTCTTGTCTCTTTTTTAAGGATACAAAACAGATGTTTTCTAAAACATTCTTCTCTTTCCTGTGAATGATTTTAGAGACCTGCCTTTTCTAGCAAATCTAGTCTTCTAGATAACATGCTATTTTCCCTAAGTTGTGGAATCACTCCATGGAACCTTTCTTTTACTGTTTGCTCATACAAGGAAAAACTGTATCCAGGCCTGGCACCTGTCAACAGACATTGGATATGAATTGCCCTGGGTCACTGCCCTATCCTTCCCCTTGAGGAGCCCCTGTGGCCCCCTCCAAAGACTGTCCGGAGAGCTAATAGAACCCTTAGCCCTATTTTCACTTCAGAGGAGTCACTCGGGTGGAGCTGTATCTCAGATCTTAGTGAGGCAATGTTGTTCCCGTTGGACTGGCAATTTCTGTGGTTAGAAAGCCAGGTGCAGCCTATCAACCTTTTCAGAGTTCTGCACTGAATAAAACCTATCCATCATCACCTACTGCTCACATCCTTTCGCCCTCTAGCTTTCTCTCTTTCTCTTTTGACAAATAAGAATAATAATGCTATCAGTCATAAAGTACTTGCTATATTCAAAGTACCAATCTAAGGACTTCATAAGCATTGTTCCATTTAATCCTTATGACAACTCTATGGAGATAAGTGCTATTATTATCACACCCATTTTATAGATGAGAAAACTGAGCTGAAGAAGTTGCATGACAGCAAACTTCACACACCTTGTAACTGCTAAACATGGAATTCGATCCTGGTTATCACTTATCAACTCTTTTTGAAGGAGCTCCAAAAAGAGAGACCCAGTATGTCCCTCATGTTGCCCTTGGCCCCACTGAATCACAGGCTGGGTGTTGTTGTCATGGAATGATTTCACAAAGGCAGGGCTGTGGGTGGCAGAGCATACAGGGCAGGGGTGTGGCCCGGGCCCTCCCCTGCTCCTATTATTTCACTGTGAGATTGGGGTGGCCCCTGGATACTTTGACAAAGGTGGTCTCACTAAGGGTACCAAGTAGCCACTGGGGCAAACAAAGAACCATCCTGCTTCTTGGTGGCTGTCTTCAATGCCCTGGCTCAGAAGCAGAATTTGCATGCTTCAGGGATGCATTTCTCGGTCCACTTCTCTCTGTAACACAGACTTAGGTTTCCAGGGATTTTGTGTACCTTTGGGACACTTTAATAGGGGTGGGAGGTATGGCCTGTCCTCCACGATGTGGACCAGGAAATCTCTGCAGCAGTTGATATGATTTACATTTGTGTTTAGCTTTAGTCTGCCACCCAGTCTCATACCCTCTTGTTATTTCTTTTTTCATATTGTCTCATTTTCCTCCAGGCTATAATTTTTTTTAATGTTTATTTATTTTTGAGAGACATAGAGGCACAGCGTGAACAGGGGAAGGGCAGAGAGAGAAGGAGACACAGAATCAGAAGCAGGCTCCAGGCTCTGAGCCATCAGCACAGAGCCCGATGCGGGGCTCGAACTCACAGACCGCGAGATCATGACCTGAGCTGAAGTCGGACGCTCAACCGACTGAGCCACCCAGGCGCCCCGCCAGACTATAACTGATTTGCCTTCAACTCTGCATCAATGATCAAACTGTCATTTCATACACCATCTTGCAAATTTTGCTGATGGATCAAACTCAGCCTGCCCCAATCTGCGTTCACCCTCCCTTCCTGCAGGACTCCTCCCCACATTGTGTCACAACACCCTGTGATGATTTCATACTTTTCCCAGGCCTGCAAGCCATAAATCAAGCTTCATTCTCTCCATGCCCCCCAGCCAGCTAAGAACCAATTCATGTAGTTCCACCTCTACGCTTCCACACCGACACCCGCCTTCTTTCAACTCTTCTGCCATCAGCCTGGATCAGCCTCCTGAGTGGTTTTCCTGAGTCCGGCCTCTTACATCTCGTCCGCCACTACTGACCGTCTGACAACAAGCTACAACCATGTCACAGTAACCCACACATCCCACAAAGTTTTGCAGAGCACGGCATCCACCCGATATTCACGGCACTCCCCGACCTCCATCTTCATCTCCCACCCCACTTGTCCATGATCTCTACAGCCTGGTAGTGCTCAGCTCTCACTCCTCATTTCCTAAGCGGATGCATACCTTTGTGAAAGCAGTGACCTCAGGAATGTCTTTCCCTGCACTGCATCTACTTAACAATATTTGGGCCCCAAATGTAATGCCACCTACTCAGTGGCACTTCTGGGGATCCCACCCCTACTTCTCATCTGTGACCTACTGCCTGCGAATTCTGACTTAATTGATCTCAGCTTCTAATACAGAGCTCCACTTAGCCATCTAAATGCAGACTACCCTCTAATCAGCCTTTGTGTGTCTGAACTGGGACAGGCCACAAAACATGGTGGCCATGCAACACTTGGAGTGGACACGTTTATGAGGACACTGCAGCCACTTGCAGGAACACCCTCACCCTGCTGATTCTTGCAGCAACAGTTTTAATGGAAAGAGACACATATTGAACTGACTGACCATGAAAAGAACATCAGATCCTGCACAGCATAGCGACATAATAATTATGATATATAAATAATAATCATAGATAACAATCATTAACAATAATAACAGGAACTAATTATTCACGTGCTGAGGTCAAGTGACTGAATCCTCTGGTTCAGACTTTGGGTTTAAGTACTCCTCTCCAACACTGGAACTGAATTTTGCAAACTATAGAACTTACCTCTGGGTTTTCTTTCAGAAATTAGAGGCCCAGAGATAGAGGGGCTGTGTAACTTTGAATTCTCGCTTCCTGTGAAGTGCATTTGAAAAGTCTGAAATCAGGGAAAATGGAAGTGTGTAAATCTTTTTGAAGAACTAAATGTCTAAGTTCTCTGTTTAGCCTCTGAAAGGCAGACAATAAAATAGCCAGTGTATCAGTCAGCATATGACTAAGTTATGCTACAATAACGAACAACCTCCAAATCTCAGTGGCTTAAAATAACAAAGGTTAATATCTTGCTCCTGCTACATGCCCACCTTGAGTTGTCAAGGAGGATCTTCTCACAGGAATCTGTCCTGATGGAGCAGCCACTATGTCCAAGATTCCAGCCACTACGCCTGAGGGCAAGAGCATTAGAAAGGACCTCACAGCAGCAATTAAATGCTCTAGCCTAGAGGTGAAGCATCATTTCTACTCAGAACTCATGCACCAGAAGGAATCATGTGGCCCCACTTAACCACAAGGGAACCAAGAAGCAGAATCCTTCCAAATGCCCAGTGGGAGGCAAAAGAAGAAAATGTGGCAAACAGCATTCGCAATGGCTGTGAACATCTGTTTATGCCTCCTATAGTCAGTAATATCGATTCTCAGACCAGCAAGACCTACAAGTATGATAGCAGCTGTTCCAAAGAAGATTGTGGTGATGTTCAGGGACAGCCATAGTACTTCTAGCAGACCAGGGAAGAGATAACTGACTTTCACCTTAGACAAGGGCTCCCTAGAGCCCCTGTGTGCTTTTAACTTTTCTTTACATTTCTTTTTTTTTGCATCTGCAAGCTAATTTTTCTACCTCATGTTAGATTCACCATAGAGAATTAGATATTAGTAAGGTTTGGCACTAATTTTGCAGATGGAATAAAAATTAAGTATGAATTATATCTTGATAAAATCACTGACAAATCATGGCCAGAACTGAACTGGCTATTTCTTCTTTTGGTGTGGAGGTCAGTGTTATTCCAGGAGTCAAGTGATCTGCACAGAGCTAGAGAGTGATAGTCATGTGAATTCTCCAACTTTTTTTTTTTTCACTTAAATGGTGAAGCCAGACTACACATATCTAGGATCCTTTTGTTCTAAAATGTTGTGAATGTAAATTATTAAGGAAAATTAATTTTCACTGCTGTTATTGCTAAATACAATCCCATCTTCTTGGCCAGCACCTCATTCTCCCTGAGTCCTTGATGTTGGAGTTCCTCCAGATTAAGTACTGAAGGCTCTTTTATCACTTGGTTCCCTTTGCCTGACAGGCTCCTCCTGTCGTCTGTGTGTCTACAACCCCTAGACTGATTGCTTCAAAAGTTCAAATATATGCACCCAGATGCCCTTCTTGTGTCCCCATTTGGGTTTCTCATAATCATCTCGAAATGTCCCAGAGTGATGGTCTCTCCTACCTTCAATCTGATCCTCCTTCAATGTCACCAATCTTAGTAAGCCAGGTGCTCGTGCTCAAGACTGAGGAGTTATCCCAGACACCTCCTTCTACATTCTCATCCAGTCCAACACTTCCATTCAATAATTATGACTATTCTACCTCTAAAGGACTCAACCCACTCCCTCCTCCCCACCATCATGACTCCTCCACCCAGGCTGAGCTGTTGTCATGAATTTCCTGGACACCTATAATTAACCATCACCTCACTGGGCTAGTGCTTCTACTCTTATTCCTCCCCAATCCCTTCTGGACACAGAAGGTGGAACAAAAGAAATTGGAAAAAAAGCACCTGGGTGGCTCAGTCGGTTGAGCATCTGACTTCAGCTCAGGTCGTGATCTTGTAGTTCATGGGTTCAAGCCCCACGTCGGGCTCTGTGCTGACAGCTAGGAGCCTGGAGCCTGCTTCAGATTCTGTGTCTCCCTCTCTCTCTGCCCCTCCCCAACTTAGTCTGTCTCTCTCCTCTCTCTCTCAAAAATAAATTAAAAAAAAAAAACGTTTTAAAAAAGGAAAAAATGGATCACAACACTTGCTTAAACTCTTTGGTGGCATCCTCTTTAATTTAGGATAGAGTCTAAAGTCTCATCAGTCTAATATCACCCCCTGCCACCCTCTTTCTTGCTCACAAGATCCAGATTCACAGTGCTTTTACTGCTTAAAATGTGATCCTTTCTCCTGCCTAGGCATGTTTTCCCACCATGCTTAATCTGCCTGCATGTCTTTCCTCCACACCTTTGCCTGACCTGTGGCTGACTCCTCCTTCACCCACCTAACGGTCACTTCCTAAAGGCTTTCCCTGCTATTCATTCCAATACTAGTCCCTTCTAGATTGCTGCTTTTATTTCCTTGCATCATTTATCATGCATTTTAACTGTGGGTTTTTTTCCCACTATTAAGCATTTGTTTACCCTACTAAGTTAGAAACTTAATGAAAGCAAGCATGACTGTTCAGCTCATCACTCTGCCCAGCCCTTCCTTTTTCCACAGAACTAGCAGTCTTTGGCACATAATGAGCATCAAGAAATATCTGTATATCAAATTAATAACTCTAATTACCTAACTCTTAGAATGTTGTAACAGGGGTGCCTGGGTGGCTCAGTCGGTTGAGCGTCCGACTTCGGCTCAGGTCATGATCTCGCGGTCCGTGAGTTTGAGCCCCGCATCGGGCTCTGTACTGACAGCTCAGAGCCTGGAGCCTGCTTTGGATTCTGTGTCTCCCTCTCTCTCTGCCCCTCCCCCACTCATGCTCTGTCTCTCTCTGTCTCAAAAATAAATAAACATTAAAAAAAATTAAAAAAAAAAAAGAATGTTGTAACAAAGATGTCTTCTAAAGCTCAGTGATCATGTTACAAAAAAAAAAAAAGGCAAAATGACACATGCACAAAGCTATTACAATACTGTATGTAATAGAAAAAGACTGAGCTAATGCATGCCATAAGTCAGAAACACCTGCACAATGGAGGATTATACAGCTCTGAAAAGGAGTAAGGAAAGTCTTTAGATATCGTTCTTCCATTAAAAAAAAAACAAAAGATGAGGTGCTGAAGAGTGTGCTAGCTTTTATCTAAGAAAAGAGACAATATATAAATACATGTGTGCCTGTTTTCTGTTATTTAATAAATGAAACAAAGAAAACAAAACTTCGTTCTTTTAGGATGTTTACCCGCGAGAGGAGAAAACAGGATAGAGGGGAAAGACTCAGAAGCTAGACTTCCCTGAAGTTACCTTGTTTAATAGTTTTGACTTTGGAACCTCGTTGATGTGTTACATAGTTACAAAACAAAATTAAATCAAAATAGAAAAAAATCAAACAAAATGAAGGAATTGAACCTAATTCTATATCAGAGTGGTGTTTTACCGCATAGAGAATTATTTTAAGTAAATTCATAATATAGCAATAAAATTTTTCACCTCTGCTGAATTTATCTTAAGGACAAAAAGAATACAAAGAAATTTTTTAAAGGATTCGGTAGTCTTATTTTTATTAGCAATAAGTGGTGCTGAGCTACACAGACACACACACAGAACACACACAGAGACACCCTACAGTGTTATTGGGAGGCAAGAACCTTTAGTGTAAGCATGAAGAAAATTAACACAAAATCAAATAAGTTAAATAAAATCCTTACGATCTTATATTTGATTTAGAAATACGTGTGTGAACTCACAATATATTTTTCTTTTTCAAGTGAAAAGAAATATATATTTTCTAGGTCTGTGCAAATATGTATTTTCCCTGAAAATATCTAGAAGCAATGAAAACCGAGTAGGAATAATCACCTAGCATGCAGCTGTTAGTCTTCAGATCTCAGCAGAAAATGTACTAAATGATTCTAGACTGTCTATCTTGTACCAGAAAACAAGGAAGTTACCCAAGACTACCAGAATTTGAAAGAATTCTCATTAGCCAAGGATGGGACAATTTAAACATCAATAGGTACAATGCTTACAAGGAGTTGAACTGTAGCAAAGAAGTTAAAACCCATGAGTGCATAATGATAGCAAAAAGTCCTCATTGGTCACATTGGAGATTGCTAGAACCAGATCATTATTTTGAAAACTATTAAATAAACTGAAAGAATCAAACATTTATCTGGATTTCCTGTCAAAATATCTTTGGGGGAAACCAACTGTTGATGACCAAAAGTTCTTATTTATAGAATAATTCCAGCTAATAAATGCTGGAATTTATTTATATGTTAGTGTGTCACCAATTTTCAACCCTAATAAAATAATGAACCTGGCAATGAACATCAATAGCTTCTAAATCCCTTGGATGGAAGGTTGATGAGAAATTTCTTATTGGATAGATCTGGTTGACATCACCTGAGCCCACTGATAAATCTTTACATCCCAAAGGGAGAGACACTAGCCTTCCACTGCTCCTGGTGAGATGGAATTGGAAGACATAGCACCAAATAGGAAATCGTTTTGCAAAAAATTCAAATCTGATCAAGCCTCTAGATCTAATTATCAACTTATACAAAACAAATTAGGGGAACAGTATCACATAGGGAAGTCAACAAAGCCCGAATGTGGAAAATTCTACAAGACAAATGACTCTGTTTCATCAACAAGTAAATAATAAGGGGGAAAAGAAGGAGGAACTTTTGGCTAATGTATTTTTAATGCATATTGTTTTATTTCCTTTTTTAAATGTGTATTTATTTTTGAGAGAGAGAGGGAGGGAAAAGAGAGACAGGGAGAGACACTGTGAGCAGGGGAGGGGCAGAGAGAGAGGGAACATAGAATCCAAGAGGCTCTGCACAGGAGGGAGCCCACAGGAGCCTCGAACTCATGAATCGTGAGATCATGACCTGAACTCTAGTTGGTCACTTAGCCAACTGAGCCACCCAGGTGCCTATGAAACAATCAAGGAAATTTAAGCACTGACTGGATATTACATGACATTAAGGAATATTTTTCATAATTCTAATATGATCATGATAAAATGGCTATCTTTGTTAAAATAGCCCATTTCTCTTAGAAGTACATAGGTAAGTATTTGTCAGTAAAATGGTTTATCTGAATTTTCTTCCAAATAATTCAAGTGAAACAAGAAAAAAAAATTGTAGCTTAATGCTTAACCCCAGTTGCCCTAAATATCCACTTTACGCAGATATTAATAAATATGTTCCTAGTTTTATTAGACAATAAAAACTACATATGGTTTTGTGACAACAATTATAATTTTAAATTTTAAATTAAGACATTTCCTAAATATTATTCATGCGCCCCTCACCCTAAGCACAATGAATTGACTAAACGGATAGCCCCCTCCACACTAGGTTGCTTGTTGGGGAAACAACTCAGCTGCAGCCTGGATCACCGTCCTGTTCCCCTACACCAGGCCAGGTGCTACCGTTTGCACAGGCTGCGGAGTCTCCTCTCCTTCCAGCCTAGTCCCGCGGGCTCAAAGCAATTTGTTCCGCACGTTCTCTTGACACGTCATGGCCTGTACTTACCAACTTAGACTGGAGATTCCCTACAGACACCTATCCCCGCTCCATTTCCTTACCCTCTCCTGAGAACTCTCAGCCATGTCCTCTTCCAGAAAGTCCCCTGCCTTTACAAACTGGTTGAGACAGTCTCTCTGCCTTCTCAGCACAGGGGAAAACGTGAACTTCCCTCTCTCACTTCTAACAATGAATGTGTCATTACCCATAAGTCTTGGTCAATCTGAAATGGTTACAACCAGAGAGAACAGGCATCTAAAAACTAGAGACAAGTAAAGAAGCCAAGACATATCTACTTAGCACAAAGGACCTGTGGGCTCTTAAAGGCAGTGGGCAATCAGTGGTTAAACACTATAGGTCAGTGGCTGCCTTGTTCATGGTGACCTGTCACCCCCACAGAGGGACACAGGATGCTGTCACAGGGCAGGTGAGAGCTTTGGGATCATACACACCTTGATTTGGAATCCATATCAGTCTCTTACCAGATATTTCAATTTGGACAATAACTATTACTTTCTGGGCCTCTGGTTCCTCGTCTGTGCAAGGATCTCAGTAACCCTGCTTCACTGGATTCCGTGAAACATGTGCAAGCCCTGCTAACTGAGCTTGCACGTGGGAGCCCTGGTGAGCTTCTTTGTGAACTCCAAAAGGGTTACTTTGGCAGCCAGAATGGATTTTTCTGGAACAGCAAGTCCATGCTCAAAGCAAACAGTTTATTCATCTTCTCATCTTGTTCCAGAAGTCGTCCTTTATCTTTTTGGGTTTCTGGCCTAGCTCTCCAGCCCTGCAAGCCTTTGGCCTCGGTCCCCTTCCGAGTTCAGGGCTTTTGCATTCATTAGATTACATGGCAGCAGCATCCTCTGTCACTTATCTCGATAAGGCACCGCGGGAGGGAATGCTCTGGCGCGGAGGACTGCATAACTGAATGAGGGAAAACAGTTAGAAGGTTCTGCAGCTCTCTACTCATCTGAAAATGATGAATGATTTCCTGCCAAGGACAAGCAAGCTGCTAATTAATGATCTGGTAATGGCACCCACTGTCCCCTGCCCGGCTCATATGTCTTCCCCGCGTGGACAGATTAAGGGCCATAAATACAGTCTTAGGCTCTTGTTCACTCCATGGGTTTCTCTGTTGTCTTAAGGCCTCGTGGCTTAGTTAGGGTAGGTGCCAGTGGGGAAGGGTGAAGGGTGAGTCTGCTTCTCAAGAGTTCCCAGGACATCAGGGGTAGGAGGGGGAGAGGTAACATTTGCGAGTAGCCATCATGGACCAGGAATGTACAAGTTCCTTAACATTGCTTATTCCGTGAAATCCCAGAAAACCTTCGCGGGGAAATGAGTTGGGAAAGATGACTCCCATTTGGAGATGAAGGAATGATGTTCAGAGAGGATAAGTAATATGTTCTAGGCCATGGAGCTAGCAAGTGATTCCTGTGAGATTTCAACACAATCGGTTTGGTTCCAAAACCATCACCACGGGGCTCCACACTCCTGAACAAAGTCAGTATCTGCAGAATCTAAACAATACATCTAAACAGTTATGGGTATAATATACACAAAATTCAGGATTCTATGGGAGGAAGGGATGAGACCTGGGAAGAACACAAACATTGCCTTTCAAGTTGTGTGGTAAGTTCATGTGTGGTCATTTTTACACTGGGCTTCATTACTGACATATGTTACATTATATATTATACATATAATATATAATAGTATATAAAAGATCTAATGTCTAAACAAAGGTCTTCTCATTCTCAGTCAAGCCCTCCTTCCTCACCACCGGAGCACAAAGCAGCCCTAATCCTAAAATTAATACACTTTCAAACACCAACTGCATACCACCGGAAACAGCCCAGGAAACCCTGTTATCCCGATGTTCACACTGGCCTCTGTGAGTGGAAACAAGGGAGTTCATCCTCACCTGTGAGGTGAAGGCTCCCATTCCAACCTCACAGATACCCGCACTCTCTGGTACTTTCCATCTATGGCCATTCTCTCTCCTTTTTACTCCCAAAATGAATATTTCCAGAATAAAGGAGGGAGTCAGTACACAGTGTTGTTTGTGTTGAGGGAGATGAGAGAATGAGTAGGGAGTAATGGGGTGAGGAAGGAAAATCAGCCCAACAGTCAGTCCTTCCTTGGACAGGGATAGGCGGTGATGGTGGCATACTGGTGGCCATAGTGTGCCCTGAAGCAGAAAGGCAGTGCATCCTCCTGCATCCGAAAATGTGCCCCTCTCCAAAAACAAAACTTCTCTAGCAAACCTCAGCTCACAACTACAGGCTGTGCTTGGCCTTCACCCAAAACTATACAATGGAGCCGCCCTGAAGCTTCCCCAGGGTCAGGGGAACTATCCAGCCAGCTCAGAACTGGGAAGCGCTGCTGTGAACACACATTTCTCTACAAATGCAAGGACAGCATTAAGCAAGTTCTATGATGCTTAAGCAAGAACGATGCTAGTGGTTGAGCAATAAACTACAGTATCTTAGAATATTTTTAAATGGGTACAAACATCCATGAAACTGGCGCTTGGCAGAAGGGCCATGCAAGGGTTTGGTCTTGGCCTTGGCCCTTTCCAGGGCCTGCTGGGCCCCACAGTCACCCAGGGGTGACCCCTTCCTCCTTCCTCCCTCCCTGCCCAGCCTGGTGCTGAGCACCCCCCACCAACACCTCATCATTCTTGGCCCCTCTCTTCGTGCAGGCCAAGCCTGGCTCCCAGGTCTCTGTGGGTCCACTAGGCCCAATAGGCCTGAGGCTCCCAGATTCCATGCAGAAAGACACCTGTGCCCCTTTCCAAAACTCTGCCAAACGAGATAAACCCTGACACTTCACAGAAACAAGCCCCCAACAAGCGGAGGTCTTAGTCAAACTGTCTTTCCTTGTCCAGCCTCGTAAGGAGCACATCAGCACAGAGAAGAAGTTTGGGGTGTGACATCCCTCTCTGTGTTTCTCTGGTCAGCCTCCTACGCTCCATGCTGAGGCTAGGGAAAGTGAGATGCAGGGTACAAGAACAAGGAGTTCTGGTTATTACTTCAACCTCTTTTGGTCTACCAGAAATTAACATAATCAATTTCGCTTTTTTTTTTTTTTTTTAAGGTAAATCCTCTCATGAGCCTAACTGACCTGGCACATAAAAGTTTGCTCTTTGGAGAGAGAAATAGAGACAAAGCAAGAAACAGACTCTTAACTCTACAGAACAAACTGATGGTTACCAGAAGGGAGGGGCGTGGGAGGAGGAGTGAAATAGGTGATGGAAATTAAGGAGTGCACTCTTGTCTTTTGTTGTGATGTATGGCTGCTGAATCACTATATTGTACACCTGAAACTAACATGACACTGTTAACTAACCGGAATTAAAATAAAAACTTAAACAAAATAAAATACATTTTTAAAATACTACTTTAAAGTGTCCTTTTTGATTCTCTTAGGAGGTCTTCACCCCATTGCACAGGTTTATTCTCTCTGATTTCCATCATGTAATCAACTAATGACAAAAGAATCCAAAAAGATGGTGGTGAATCATTACATCCACCAAACACTAGGTGGTCTGGAGAGTTTCTCAAGTGACACTTGAGGCTCCCTTTGTATACTTTGCGTTTCAGTGGTGCCAGAAAGAGATCTTAATCTATTACTTTTAAATCAGGTAATTCTAGGTGGTGGTTGTTTTTTAACAACTCAAAATAGAAAGAATGAAAGTCTTGGATAATCATTTTACAGCAATGTCACTGGCAAGCCAGTGGGCAATGGCAGCTTCCCAGAAGCTCTTATCTTATCTGCCCCAGATTACTCTTATCTGTCCCAAATTAAGGGAAGTTTCAACTTCAGCAACTCAGAGAAATTCAGAGAAGGAACAATGTCCTGACTGCCAGCAAAGATAATTAGAAGTTGGTCCTTCTCCATTTCTTCTGTTAACCAAGATCCTCTCCACTTCGAATCGCACAAGGGCCGCAGAACACTCCAGAGATCCCAAACCTAATCTTCACTTATTGATGGGACAGAGAAAGCATCAACCACACGACGGAGAAAATCACAAATGTCCCCTACTTCTGTTCAAGCACAGATGAATCTCCTCCCATACCCCGTGTGCCAAACACCAGGGGCATCAGAGATGGTTAAGAGCAAAGTCTTCCTTCTAAGAGCTAGCAGTCCCGTGAAACGGCAGGCATAAGATACAAGGCCCCCTAGGACATGGACAAAAAAATCATGGGCACCTATGGGTGATGACTTGTGAGGTCTGGAAAAGCTCTTGAAGGAGGTAAGATTAGATCCAGGCCACCCAGCACTGAGATGGTGTATTTGCAAGAAACATTTGCATGGAAATAAAATAGCAGGAATTATTCAAAGAATTACCTACTGTAGTAGAAACGTGGGGTGTAGAAATATTGAGATGTCTACAGCCCAGGAAGAAACGTCACCCATCCCCAAGTCTGGAACATCTAGAAAGAACACCAAAATTACAAGTAACCATGATCCTCCCAGACTTGTCTTACGGCACTGTTGATCCAAAAGTACCTACTAGGCTCACCTGACCATTTAAAAAGCAAACTCCAGGCCCTTGTCAGTGACTCAATGAGGATATTGCAAGATGAAGTGATTCTTTCTGAAGTCAGAGCACGTTATCAAAGAGGTCCAGCAGGAAGTCATAAGTTGCAAACAGACGGTGTCCTGGTCTGGACAGACTGCCTAACCAAGGATACCAGCTAGACCCTCCAGGTCTCCCGCAGGTGTTTCAGAAAGGCTGCAGGTGTGGCCATGGGGCTCTTCCACCTGGAACTGCTTCTCCTAAGAGTTTTCCACCTCTAAGGCAAACGTGACAGAAAGATTACTATATAGTAAGTCCCTCCTTATCCGTGGGGCATATGTTCCAAGACTCCAGTGAATGTTTGAAACCATGGATCACACCAAACCCTATATATACAATACTTTCCGGCTCAAAATATTGTCATCAATAGGAACACATCTGTTCATGTCCTCCACCCACAGATTTAATGTCTTTTCCATCTTAACTAAGTATTTATCACACACGACGGCCATAACTTTCACAGTCTGAAGTTCGACTGCAAAACCAGCACAAGTTTCTTTTTCCTTCTTCACAATTTCCTGGACAGAGGATTCGCTCTCACCACAGATATTAGCAACACTAGCATGTGATTTTTTTTTCCTTCATTAAGTCAAGAACTTTTTCTAAGTTTATTTATTTTGAGAGAGACAGAGACAGTGTGAGTGGGAAAGGGTTAGAGAGAGAGGGAAAGATAGAGAGAATCCCAAGTAGGCTCCACACTTTCAGCACAGAGCCTGACGCAGGGCTTGAACCCATGGAACATTGAGATCGTTACCTGAGCTGAAACTGAGAGTCAGACGCTTAACCGATTGAAACACCCTGGTGCCCCAGGCCAAGAACTTTTACCTTTCATATAAAGAAAGCACTTTAGGGGCACCTGGGTGACTCAGTCAGTTGAGCACCTGATGTCGGCTCAGGTCATGATCTCACGGGACCACGAGTTCAAGCCCCACGTCAGGCTCTGTGCTGACAGCTCAGAACCCGGAACCTGCTTCAGATTCTGTGTCTCCCTTCTCTCTGCCCCTCTGCCACTCGTCCTCTGTCTCTTTCTCTCAAACACTAAATAAACATTAAAAATTTTAAAAAAAGAAAGAAAGCACTTTACAGCTTCTCTTTGACATATATGAATTGCCAGCATTGCTACTCTTGCACTTTGGGGTCATTATTAAGTAACGTAAGGGTTACTTGTGGATGGAACACAAGCCCTGTGATACGGCAACAGTTAGTCTGATAACCAAGATGGCTACTAAAGTGACTAATGGGTGCGTAGCCTGTACAGCATGGATACGCTGGGCAAAGGGATAATTCATGTTCAGGCAGGATAAAGCAGGATTTCATCATGCCACCTGGACTGGTGCACAATTTAAAACCTATGAACTATTTCTAGAATTTTCCATTTTTCAAATTACAGTTGACCACAGATAACTGAAACCATAGAAAGTGAAACCATGGATAAGAAAGGACTACCATAATTCTTTTTTGAAAGTAAAGCAAACACACTAAAATAAGTTCTTAAAATAGAATTAGTGAAACAGAAATTAATGCAGACATGTGATATAAGTACAAAATTTACCAAGTAATGAGTTTAATTTTGTTCCTAACTAAAGTCTTATCTTATTTTCCAATAGTAGGCTACTTCTTTAGTGATTTCCAAAATGCTATCTCAGCTATAGTATAGTATCATTTTAATGTTGTATTCCTTATTTCAAAAAAATTTTTGAAGGTCATGCTGTCAATACATGCATTGCTAAATGAACTGAATGTTTATGAATAATTTATATCAATAACTTGGGTGACTTGATTAATTGGAGAGGAACATATACTACTGCTGTATTTATGACTGTCAATGTTTGAATAACTAAATTTAATGTCTTAAGTTATTAGCTTATATTAATTTTATAAGAAGATCAAAGTAAATAGCTTATCATTTTCCAAAGTGGATCTTCTATGTGGGCCTTTGATAATATTTAATGCTCCCTCAGTATTACAGTAGGAAAGTTGTTCTAAATCCAATACAGAAAGTTACATACTATTTAACTACCTGGAAGAAGATGAGGATAATGTGACATCTTGTAAATATTTTCTGAATGAGCACAATGATAAAATATGAATAAGTCATTATTTATGGTATATAGTTATAAAAATATTTTATTTGCATCATTTAGGATTGCGTTTGTTGGCACGCAGCAGAAGCCAACAGTGCTGGCTTCTGTGTCTGCAGTAACGTGGGAGAAGCAGCCTACCGCTGGTAAGGAGGCTCACAGTGTCACCAGGCTCCAAGCCCCGTCTGTAGTCCTGACAGATCATCGGACTATTGGTTTCTGTGCCTTAGTTATGGGGTGGCCGCTGCACTCCCAAGCACTGTGTCCACACAGCAGGATGAAAGAAGGATGAAGGATGGTGAGGTGTAGGGCAGAGGGCCAAAGGCAGTCCTGTCTGATCATTAAAAAAATTTTTTTTTTGCTTTAAGCTCTACCTAGCAACTTTTGTTTCTATCCAAAGAGCCAGAATCGGGTCATATGTCCACTCATAGCTTTTAGGATATCTGTAGAGTTGATTCCTTTTCAGCAGGCATTGACACACTCTGCAGAGTTCTAGTAGTAAGAAAGCAGCAGAGAATGGATACTGAGTAAGCAATTGGCTGTTTCTGCTACAATGTCAAGATTTTTATCAATTCTGTGCTGGAACCTCAAATGAGAGAGTACAAGTGGCTACTGTTCTGGAGCTCTTCTGCTTCAAGCACACAGAAAGATACTTCCGTGCTCCACTGACTTTAGGCACAGCCGCATGCCTGCTTGCAGCTGGTGAAGGTAAGTACAAGTGACGTATGGCCCCCAGGCTAAAGGACTGAGCAGCAGTGCTCGCCTGGCACCCTACCTTCCCTGCTGAGATGACCACAAAGGTCCCTGTCGAAAAGGATCCAAGTCCTCGAGTGTTGCCTGTGAGCAGAGCCCTCTGACGCACTTGAGCAGCAAGTACACTTTGCTCTTTGAAGCCACTAGGATTTGGGGTTGGTTTGTCACCACAAAAAACTCTGTCTGGGCTGACTAGCACAAACTGATGGTAATTTGTCCAGTGCTCCCAGTTACATGTGTTTTGTTTCATTACTAAATAGGTGGGGATACCTTGGTATACGTTTCACAAGCCAGTAGCTTTTTTTTTTTTTTTTAATAAAAAGGGTTGAAAATAAAATAATCTAGTCTTTTTTAACAGTTTACTTCCTAGGATGAGAGTGGTCTGGATGCAGTGACTATCCACAGGTATATCAAGAGGAGCACATACACTTTGAAGAGTTAAATTGTCTCTTTGAAGAGAATGTAGGGAAGTTACCCCCATAAAGGTCCCTATCGGTGAGGGGCAGTTATCCAAGATGGAGAGGTGGCCTCTCTTGTGTCCTAATAACTCTTAACAAACAAGAATTATTTTACTGTTCATTTTTTAAATGTTTATTTATTTTGAGAGAGAGAGAGCACAAGAGGGGGAGAGAGGAGGAGGGCGAGACAGACAGAATTCCAAACAGGCTCTGCGTTGTCAGTGCAGAGCCCGATGTGGGGTTCATCTTACACATGAACTGTAAGAACATGACCTGAGCTGAAATCAAGAGTCGGATGCTTAACCACCTGAGCCGCCCAGGCACCTCTTTTACTGTATACTTTGAAATAATTTCAGACTTAGGACAATGCTGCAACATGAGTACAAAGAATTCCCCCTCAACTTCGCACACCTCATACTTTTCTGTTTTTCCTCCTGATGACCTGGAAACTTCTCTGCCTTTCTGGCAAGTTGGTCCTCCTCAACCTAATCTTGGATGTAAGAGCTTCTCAAGGCTGCCTAGCCCTGTCCCCTCTTCTCCATCATCTCCCTTTCCTCAGATGAACTTGTGTGCCCCCAGTGTCTGTTACCACATACCAGGGGACTTGAGCCAGACCACTCCTCTGATCCCTACATTTTTGTCTATATATTCTCCTTGATATATCTAGTAATATTCAATTTTCTACATAATACTGGCTCTTAAATATCTCCAATGTGCCCTAAAGTCCCAGCAGAACTTACTTTCCCCACCCTCCCCCACACCGTCTTCCCATCTTGTGGTGTCCTACAATCCATCGCATAGTGTCAACCAGAAATCTTACAGCCCTGTATGACGCCTCTTCAATTAATCTTTCCTAACCTGTGCCAAATATCGCTTTCCTCAGGAAGCCTTCCCTGCCCTACCTAACAGACAAATCTCCTATAACTATCCATTTCACCTTTACTGCATTTATCACAGTAATGATTTTATAATTATTTATTTGGCCACTTAATTAGCTTCTGTCTCCTCAACTAAACCATGAGCTCATTAAGGGAAGGACTTGGTTCTGTGTGGTGTCCCCACCTCCTAACTCACTGTCTCGAATGGTCAGTGCTCAGTAGGTAATTTTTTGAATGAATATGAGAATGAGAACCTATCCAACGTGTGATTTTGCTCCTGAAAGTTATGGATTCCTGTCTTCTCCTTGGTGGATCACTTGAGGGAGGGAAGATCAGTTCATGTCCCCCATGGGAACTCACCCCTAAAGTATTCTCAAGAGATTTCATAAGGTCAGGCATACCTGACTTCTCTAGTGCAAGACAAAACTTTTCCTTGCATTACCAATATTCTGGAAATTGAAGTCCTTAGATGTGGCAAATGACAGAGAGAACTCATCCTTGTTCAAGCTGACAGTGGGAATAGCAGAGTGTACACACACTTGGAAGGAGAACATCCCAGGAAGAGGGCACAGAAATGCAAAGGCCCTGCGGCAGGAATCTGGTATATTGAAGAAAACAACTGCAATGGAAGGTCAGTACCATGAGGCATATGCTCGGTCTGTGTTGTCACCACTGGAGCCCCACAGCCCAGCCCAGTGCCAGCATGCCTGGAAGCACAAGAAAGTATTGTTGTTGATGTTGAATATCAAGCACTCAACATGGTCTCTCTAACAGCTGGCGTGACAAATTTAGGGACTGAGTCAGCTGTCTGTGACAATTATTGATCCCCTCATGCATGTAGGAAATAGTCTAATGCTTGGTTGGGAGGAGGGGCTGTTGAACCCTAACTTGTTGCAAATGTCCTGGGGGAAATGACCTCTGCTGCCCCACCATTCCACCTGGATCCCAGCTCCAGAGGACTGGACTAATTAGCATCTGGCAGGTGTCTGGAAAGAGTGACAGGGCAGCAGTGAGGTAATGGCCAGGCACATGCCCCACCCCCTATTCCACTGCCAAGAAAGCCTCCGTTTAATTAGGATGCCAGAGGATTACTTTTTTATGTTTTTAATTCCCGTGTAGGTTCTGGCCCCAGTCATGCTTATGGAAAGTTCTGTACTCTCCTTCCTGCTCCCACTGCCTCAACAACCACTGTGCTCTGGTTAAAGTTACTGTTCACTGAAGAGGCAGCTCTGTCTTCTCCAGGCCCATACTGGCAGGATCCAGGCTCCTCCCCCACTTGCAGCCCCTCCCACACTTTGAGCAACTGACATCTTGCACTTAGGTTGCTTTTAATGTACCAGGAGTAGTGATTTTTAGCCTGGCTTGTTGTTTTCTCAACCTGGTAATATTCAGGTAGTTCCGATGGGCTTTTCTGTCACTTCTCTGGTTCCTGGACTGTAGAGGTAGAAGGCAAATGGTCCATTTGGTCAGACATGTATAGTCCTGGGGGTAACTGACTCTATCAATTGTGAATAAAAAGCTTATGCTCATAGAACTCTACAACCCACAGAGTCAACCCTAATATAAACCACGGACCTCAGTGAATAATAATATATCAATACTGGTTCATCAATGATAAGAAACATACCACACTAATGCAGATATGTGAGAAATCTACATATTACTTGCTTAATTTTTTATAAACCTAAAACTGTTCTAAAAAATACTCAGTTGATTAAAAAATAATAATATGGGTGGGGGTTGTAGATGAGGGAACAGATGAAACAAGATGAGCCAATAGCTGGTCGTTTTTGAAGCTGGGCAACGGGTCCACAGATGGGGGTTCATTATTCTATGTCTACGATAAAAGCTTTGTTAGTCTTATGATATTTCAATAATGTGTCTTTTCTCATTATAAAAATAATTCATGCACATTGTACACATTTGAAGGATACTGGAAAGTACCTATAATGGAGTCATTCGAAATATGAATACAGTCACCATACAGACCATTTTGGCATGGTCATTTATACAAATAACAAAACCAGGATCATACTGAATAAAAAGTTTTGGATCTTACCTTTTTTTAAAAACTTAGTATTGTACAGTTGAACAACTTCCCATGTCTCAAAATAGCTCAGAAAGTATGCTTTTTAAATAGTTGCAATAAGATTTCATGGTGTAGCTATACTATAAAGTCTAGAAATTAAATACGCACTTGAATGGCCCTCATCCCATCTGGATGAGATTGTCAGAGGTGTGAGATCTGCAATGCACACCGAGTCCTGCGACAGAGAAGAAGGCTGACAGCAGCGAGAGAGTCATTTGGTCTCGGTCCCCAGCTGGTGGTGAATTTCTCACATGTCAAGTTGTAAATGAACCTCAATGCTATTTAACACAGTGGAAGAGGCACTTTTTTTCTTCAGAATGTACACAATCTCAAGTGGATTTCTATTTACAAAATGAAAGGAGGCCAGGATTTTGAGTGTTGGAAGCCTTGGTGTGCGTGCAATTGCTCTCCCCGGACCAACGAGCCAGCACTCTCTGGGGGTGCCTAAGGACAAAGGCAATTCCCGGCACACACTGAAACACTGACCCCTCCCTCCTGCATAAGAAAGCATATCAGAGGGCAAATGAGTGAGAATGGTGTTTTAACAATAATATTCACTTAGTAACTGTAGCAAATCCTCAAAATCAACCTTGCCGCTGTGACCTTGCACTACCTAGAGGGGTGGCCCATTGGCTCCAGATGGGTCTTGCCAGCCCACAACTGGACCTAGCTATAGGTCCCAGTTATCCACCCACCTCTTGGCTTAAAAAATCAAGGTTAACACAGGATTGCAAGGGACCAAACAGCCATGTAGATAGCACACACACTGTTATATCTGACCATAGATCATACGATTAATGAGACTTCTAGATCAGATCTGGAAGAAGCGGTTTCTTCCTGAAGGAGCCAGTTCTCCCTGCGGCTGAGCAGATACGGGCGCCAGCCCACCCAACTTTGCCAAAGGTATTTTCTTCTGCAGAGCAGGAGAAAAAAGAGAACTTAAAACTTTAAATATGAGGAGATGTGTTTTCTAAAATCCAAGACTCCTGCCAATATATCAGGACCTTTATCTTGGCAAATTTATGTAATCAGACAACTGTAACCTGCCCTGAGATGTAAACACTGAGAAGTCACATCAGTGCTTGGGAAGGCCTGGCACTGTCAGAAAACTCTACTGGGCCCGAGGACCTAAACGACCTGGGAGGCCTCAGCTTTCACTGCAGCTCCCCTGGGTCTGGAACCTGGGAAATCTTCCAGGTCAGCTCATCCAGGAAAGAGTCATCTATCAATTGAATTCCTGAGAATCACTGGCTCTTGAGGAACCTAGCCCAAATTGTGAATTGGCCCCATGCGAAGAGTTCGAAGAGTTCGTGGACACCCCTGAGGGCCACAGAACTGAGCAGTAGATGAGTCAGCCAGAGATTCAAGTTGCCATCAGTTCAAAGGCCCTGAGGGGAGACTCGTTCCAAAGGATATGCAGTTGTCCAGGTTTGGAGAGAAGAGAAAATCCTTTTACCAGGAGAAATAGCAACTCCTGGTCCAGAGAAAACAGAGAAAGAAGCCAACGGGAAGAGCGCTCATGCAACACAGGGAGCTATGGCTGTGGATGTGACGGGAAGACAGAGCATTCCTCAGGGCCTCATCTTCTCAGTTAGCACTCTGCCCCCCTTGACGTGCAGACAAAGAGCATCCCATTGACAGTCATCTCGCCACACTTTTAAGAAAAGGGCCTCATCCTTAACGCTGCAGTTTGTACAGGCCTGTTTCACCCCTGAGGATCCCAGATCTTCTTGGCACTGAGGACCATGAGAGTAACCCCAGCTCCAGCCAGCATTTCCCTGGGTCAATGGGGGTGAGGAGGAGACTCATAATTGTTACCTGCCCAAAAAGGAAATCAGTAGAAAACGTGAAATAAACCTGACAGAGACAGAGGCTGAGGGAAACACGATGCCTGTGTTCTGGCTATGGATGCTCCACAGAGCAGCTTCCCAAGGACTGTGTGCCCCTCATATCAGGCTAGGTAACTGGATGACATTTCTCCATCCCCCACACCTGGGGCTGTGCCTGCTAGAGATTCTAGAATTCAGAGTGTTCCTCTCTTCAGGAAGAGATGGCCAGGATGTGATTCCAGAGGGTACTGTGACTTGACCGGCCACATGGGAAAACCGCCAGTGTTCCAAGGATGTTCTTTAAAGGAAGGGGTTTGAGAAAGTCAGGATGAGACTATGAGAGGTGTGGAGGAGGAGGTGGCCCAAATGACCACAGCAAAAACACTACAAAATATATCATGTATAGAGGAAATAATTTAGAAGACACAAAGAAAGTAAAAACATAAATAAAACTAAGGAATTAAAGGTAAACAGGCCATGATGCTGAATGACTTACAGAAAATGGTATTGAAAAAATCACAAGGATAAAAGATTAAGCTCTGAAGATTACTTATAAGAAAAATTTAAGAGCAAAATGAGGTAAAAGAATTAGAATAGATAAAAGAGTAGTTTAAAACGAACAAACCAAATAGATGAAATGAATGAAATTTTCATTCAAGTGAAAACAAAAAAATAAATTTTTAATGTCCGCAATAGCAGACTAGCTAAACAAATGATGATAGATTACATGGTACAGTATTAAGACACCTCTGAACATTGTTTTAGAAAAACAAGTAATGAGGGGCACTTGGGTGGCTCAATCAGTTGAGTGTCCAACTTGATTTCAGCTCAGGTCATGATCCCCGGGTTGGGAGAGCAAGTCCCACGTTGGGCTCTGCATTAAACATGGAGCCTGCTTAAGATTCTTTCTCACTAGGTCTTAAGTACAGAGAACAAACTGAGGGGTGCTGCAGGGGAGGTGGTGGGGGCATGGGCTAAGTGGGTGATGGGCATTGAAGAGGTCCCTTCTTGGATGAGCACTGGGGGGTATAGGTATGTGATGAATCACTGAGTCTACTCCTGAAATAAATACTATACTGTATGTTAACTAACCTGATTTAAATAAATTTAAAAATTAAAAAAAAGAAAATCTAGATGAGATTTTTTTCACAGCTTTTTCCTTTTAATGCATCATATTAAATCCTAAAATAGCCAAAGTAAAGAATTTTGCTTTCTAAAGCTAAATAGTTAAGATGCAACACTTTCCTTTAAAAAGCAAAGAACCCAAAAATATAAATTAATAAATTCTAAAAATATGTAGTGAGAAAAGAAAGAGCTTTGTATATATAACCTAAAGAACTAGAAGCAATACATATGTTTTACCTTAAGAATAGCTATTCGTGGGGCACCTGGGTGGCTTAGTTGGTTAAGCATCTGACTTTGGCTCATGTCATGATCTCACAGTTCATGAGTTCAAACCTTCATCAAGCTTTCTGTTAGCAGTGCAGCGCCTGCTTCGGATCCTCTGTCTCCCTCTCTCTTTGCCCTTCCCCCACTCACATTCTCTCTCTCTCTCTCTCTCTCTCTCTCTCTCTCTCCATCTCTCAAAAATAAAATCAAAAATCAAAAAAGATTCACTCTCTCCCTCTGCTCCTCTCCCGTGCTTGCACTCTGTCTCTCTTGAAAAGAGAAGAAAAAAAAAAAAGAAAAGAGAAAAGAAAAGAGAAAAACAGCAAAAGTAATGATACATAGTATGCTCCTAGAATATACTACATGATACGATTAAAAAGAGCACAACCCTGGAGCCCCTGGTGGCTCAGTCAGTTAAGCCTCCGATTCGTAATTTCGGCTCAGGTCACGATTTCACCATTTGTGAGTTTGAGCCCCACATGGGGCTCTGAGCTGACAGGATATTTTTCTCTCCCTCTCTGTCCTCCTTCCGTGAGCGCGCTCTCTCTCTCTCTCTCTCTCTCTGTCTCAAAATTAATAAATAAATATTTAAAAAGAGTACAATCCCAACTTAAATACATATATATATATGTAAATACATACAATTACGTATTCATAGAAAAACGTGTGTGTGCACGCGCATGTGCATGTTTAGATAAAAGTGTGGAAGGAAGTACATCAAAACGCTACCAATGGTTAACCCTGTGGAATTATCAATAATTTAAACTGGTCATACTTTTTTGAACTTCTTACAATGAATCAGTATTCCTTTTATTGTCAGAAAAAAAAATGTTTTTCAAAGAATAAAAATCAGAAAACGGCTTGAAAATGTATCTGTAGAAAATGAAATTTTTGTGTTGTTTTAAAGTTATTCTGTTAGAAATATTTATTTTTTACTTGAAGAGATTCTATGGAAGGAAGAACATCTTCAAGTGAATTCTTAATTGAATAAGAGGATACAATGTCCATTCATTCACTAAAAGATATTCATTCCACATTTTAATTCTCGCCAAACACTCACCCAGTTACTAGGGATATAACAAACTAGATAAAAAATCTTCTTCTCTTAAGGGTTGCATTCTGGTTGGGGGAAATACACAATAAACAAAATGGAAAGTATCTGCAATTGTGGTAAGGAGTTTAAAGAAAAACAGAGCAGAAGAAGGTACAGATGCTGCATTTTTACAAAGAGTGATGATGGATGAATCCGGAAGAACATGACTTTAGGACAAAGACCTGAAGAGGGGAGGGTGCCATCCATGGACACCTGATAGAAAGGACCCAGGTCAAGAGAACACTCATGTGAAGGTGTTGAGATGGGGAACGGCAAGGAGGTCTATGTGCTGGACAATGTAGGGGAGAATGGAGAAGGAGAGGAGGGCAAAGGGCGACTTTGGCTGTGACTGTGAGCAGGGTCGGCAGAGGGCCATAAACTGAGAAGAACATAAACAGAGGGTAATGAGAGACCCGGTGCTGCGCACTGTCAAATGCACTTGTGTCAATAAGTGTTCACCCTCGCAAGGCGCCTCATGAGGTCGTACTGAAACGTGTGGGTTAGGCTTCAACCATGACTTTAGCTACAGGGGATGCAAAGAACAGAGGGCTTATAAGCATTTATTTCCATGAAATAAATTAGTCATTCGAAGGAAAACTGATTTGGGGGCACCTGGGTAGTTCAGTCAGTTGAGCATCTGACTTTGGCTCAGGTCATGATCTCACAGTTTGTGAGTTCGAGCCCCACATCAGGCTCTCTGATGTCAGTGTCAAGCCTGCTTTGGATTCTCTGTCTCTCTCTCTCTCTCTCTGCCCCTACCCTGCTCATGCTCTCTCAAAAACAAATAAAACATTCAAAGTAAAACTGATTTCAAAGTACATAATTTGAAATAAAATACGCTAAAATAACTTGGACAAAGATACAGAAATTATAAGTGGGTAACTTACAAAAGCCATAAAGTCAGGGGCGCCTGGGTGGCTCAGTTGGTTAAGCATCCGACTTCAGCTCAGGTCATGATCTCACGGTTGGTGACTTCAAACCCCATGCTGGGCTCTGTGCTGATGGCTCAGAGCCTGGAGCTTGCTTCAGATTCTGTGTCCCTCTCTCTCTCTCTCTTCCCCTCCCCTGCTTGCTCTCTGTCTCTCTCCCTCAAAAATACTAAACGTTTAAAAAAAATTTTTTTAAGCCATAAGGCCTGATTAAGTGGAAATACTAGAAAGCAAGTAGGGAGCTCAAAACCTTAAGATCTGGGATGTTGTAAAGCTGATGCTTCTGTCAGGTACAATCCAGGACTCACTGAGTCAAAGACAGCAGGTCTTCCAAGCCAGCCATCGCCGTGAGCGTTTCCTCAAATGGACTGTGGACATCTACAGTGGCCTCATGGCAGCCAGAGCAAAACAGGAAAAAATGAGCTGCTGGAGCAATTCTTTGACCAGGAGCTCCAAAAAGAAGCCTGTGTTGTCCTCAGGCCTAGGTACACAGAGTATAGCCAGGTAGGGAGGACCAGGGCGGCAGTGAACCGCAGAGCTTGGGAACCAGGCTGAGGTCATGAAGGTAGCTGTTAACTTGATGGAGCATCTTTATCCAAAGCTGTGTCATTGTTTCTCCTTCTCAGTGCACATCATCACCACATCTTCTCACTCGGCCCAGAGGGAAAGAGAGCTCACCAACAAGCGCAGGGACACACTGACCTCTAGACCTTCAGGGCTGGTGGCTTCCTCACTACAGCCATATCCACTGATAGACTCCACAGAAGGAAACCTCTCCAGCCCCAGGAGAACCCAGCGGTCAATGCTCCTTCTTTATAACGTAACAGAGCTGGGGGAAGAAGGCCTTCCCTGCCAGCTTCATCACCTGTCATCCAGCGGAGATTCCTCTGGCCAGCCCATTCACAAGAGTAGAACTGGACAGACGCCCGAAATGTAAATTCTCATGATCTGAATAGAATGAAGCTCTCTCAAGAGGGAGCTAGGGAAATTAGAGGGACTCAGACTGGAAAAACCTTGAAATCATTTCAGTTTTTTGTCTCCATCGTCATTATTGGTGGAGAACTTATCAGGTCTAAGAAATGAGAATTCTTGGAATTATAGATTGAATCATGGGCGAAACCCTTTATAAGGAAAGGGCTAACCTGCCAAATCCTCCCTGGACAAACCATCAGCACAGCTGTACTTTACCCACTTTCTAAGAACTATTTGAGGAAAAGTCCCTCCTCGCCTTCATAGAGTTAACCAACACTGTCTTTCCAGTGGCTTGGACCATTTTGGTGATTATGTTACTAGTGAACCAAGCCTAATTATTGTACAGAAACAGATGCTTTCTGTCTGGGCAGGAAGTGAGGTTGTAATTGCAAAGGGGCATGGAGGACCACATCCTCAGCCCACTGGCAGGCCTCCTGCCTGTTGGGTCAATGCCGCCCAGCTCAGAATTTGTGGTGAAACATCGTACTTGATGCTTTTCCTGAGGAGCTCAAGGCTGGAACTTAGAGATTAATCTAGTTTTACTTGGCAGTCACTACAGCTAGGCAATAGGCTCACAATTCGTAAGCTCCCTGTCTCAGGACTGCTAACGCCCTTTACAGTTGCCTAGCACTTTGCCATTTACGAAGAACTTCTGCATTAATTATTCCCTTTGAGACCAGACCAACTATGTGAGGTTGTTAAGTAACAAACGCCTCAGGGGAGTTAAGTGGCTTGCCAAAAGCCATGAGTGTCAGAAGTGGTAGGCCCTGAACTTTCTGACCCCCGGTAGTCTGACTCCAGGGAGCAGCCCTGTCCACGGGACCACCCTGCCATTCATGACCTCACTGGATCAACATCCACCAGTGCCCAGATGTATGCAAATGCCCTTCTTAAAGCATCTACTTTGATTGGTCGGAGCTTATATATCTTTTAAAACAGCAAATATGCCCTGACTCAGATTTCCTCTTACCTCCCAATGGTGAGCTAGTCCCCTCTTCTCCGTGCTACATCGGTACTTTAAATGTCCCTCTATTGTTTCTTATTAATTTGTACCATAATTGACTTATTTATGTGTCAAGCTATATAGCCTGTTAAGTCCTTAAAACAGTGAATACTTCTGAGGTAGGGGGAGGGAGCAGAATTCTTGAACACACGTTTTTGGAGCCAGGCTGCTTAGGATGGAATCCTAAGTGCACCACTTATTAGTATGTATGAGAAAATTACTTCAACTTTGTGTCTTCACTTTCTCATTGGTAAAATGGAGACAACAACAAAATTGCCAACTTCACAGGGTTATTGTGAGGATGAAAGCAGTTACTACATATACATCACTAGGATAATTAGTAAACATTATGAAACAACCCAATGTGAATTAATAACGAAATTGGTAAATTAAATGCAGTATGCGAATACAAGGGAAAAATAGTCTCCAGCTATTAAGAAAGGAAATACACCTACACACACCACCACTGTATATGGTATCATCGCCATCACCATCATCATCAACATCTTCACATCCTAGCTCCTATCAAGCCTGTCGCACAGCAGGTGCTCCATAAGGTTCTATCAAATGAGTGAAAAAATAAATGTCCTGATAAAACAGTGATTTTGAGTGAAAAGAGAAGTAATACCTACTCTGCTTTGGGGTAGTCACAGTTGCCTGGAGCTCATCTAAAACTGCTAGCATCACTGCTTTCCTCAACAAAAGAATACACAGGAAATGCAAGGAATTGATCTTGAGGTCCCTAAATTAATTTACCCAGATGAAAATCACAGGCCTCCAGGCCAAAAAAAAATCATGCTGACTTATTTATTAATAAAATTTTATGCAAACTATGAAATTTTGTTTCAGTTCAGGCAAAGCTGCTTGGTTTGAACTGCCGGGAGCCTATCAGAAACCCCAAAGACTTCGATGTTGGGTGGAACAGCCTGAAAAGAAATCCAACATACCCTTCTCTCTTTTGAGAATGTTTGATTCAGAACAAACTAGAAAGGTAACCACCACAGAAACAAAGGATTTCACAACAAAACCATCTGGAGTGTGTGTGTGTGTGTGTGTGTGTGTGTGTGTGTGTGTGTGTGTGGTGAACAATGAAAGCGAAAGGTAGCAGATTCAAGGAACCTGTACAAGGAAATGAAATGTTTACTTTGATAAACTGTAACTTAAAAAAAAGTTGGATATTTCCTATCTAAAATAATGGATATCAAACATAAGACAGCTTTTGCAAAGACTGGAAAAGTCCAGATTTTAAGTTAATTAAAGTACCTAACATTTGTTTACCATATTCCATTTATAAAACTTTATATGTTACTTAAATTCTAAAAGATTAAAGACAATTTTTTACAAATAAATACCACAACGAGTCGCACACATGAGTTCAAGGAGAAAGATAGCAGAATTATTGTTGCAGTCTTTTTTGATATAGTGAAAAATGTTAAATAACTGAAATACAAATGCAAGGGTAAATTGGTAAATGGAATGTAGTATATTGACACAATGGGAAAATATTATACACCAATCACAAGAAATTATATATACATATGTGTATGTATCTATTAACATGGGTATGTTTCAAAAACCATGGAAGTATAAAAAAAGAAATTCATAATGACATAGTGATGTTCCTGTTTTAAGAAAAAAAAAGAAAAGCTGTGAACTTTCAATAATATGACTGACTGTACCAGCGGAGTAGTTTTTTTTAATCTTCTAAACTGTTTCTTAAAGCTAAACAGACCATAAAAGTAGGAAAAAGAAACCCATAAATAACATCTTCAATAACACTGAGCTATGGAATCCTCTGTGAACCTGAACAAGGGAGGTGAATGAACAGGATTGCAGAAGACCAGGTTGTGGGACTCAAGTTAGAGAAATAAGAGGAAGGCCTCACTCCCTACAAGTGATGGAAACCAAAAACAAAAACAAAAAAAACAAGCAAATGAAAACACAGATAAAATTCATCCAAGTCTCTTAAAACATATTAAGGAGATTCTAAAAAAACAGCCACAATGGCAGCGTATATCTGCTTAGGATGTTGTGAATCATCCTAAAAGCCCTCTCTCCTTATAAAGAAAGCAACATAGGAAAACAAAACCAAAAGCCCACAAGTAATATCTACCAACACGTCGAGATGACAACACATCTTCAAGAATCTCAAATAAAGAGGAGACAAGAGAAGTCCCCTTACAGTCCCGAGACTTGCATGAGACAATGAGACTTCAGAGAACACTGATAATCAATGAATTAAAAATTGTCCAACAGATACTAACTTAGAAAGCAAGAGAAGCAATCTGAGAACAGTAGTTAAAACTAAGAAAGGAGTATTAAATTTAAAAGAATTATTTTGTTATCCAAAGATATCAAGTAACTTAAAAGGGAAAAGAAATCAAATCGGCATCAGACATTTTAAATAGCAACACTTCCTGCCAAATGGATGTGGAGTGACATATTTAAGATACCCTAGGAAAGGAATAAAGCCAATGATTTACATCCAGCAAAACAAATCTTTAAGTATATAAAGGCTGAAGACAGTCTGTTATGAAAAAGCAAGAACTCAAAAATATTGTTCCCACAAGCCATTCATGAGAAATCTACTGGAAATAAATTAACATATAGACTTATATGTCAAAGGCTGTCAACACCACAAAAGAAAAAATCAGATTTTATATGAATTTTGATGGAAGTATACACCACCACCTATATTCTTGCCAAAAAACAAAACAAAAACAAAAACTTGAATCTGATCAAGCCTTCAGACCTATCAATTTACACGAAATACAGGAAATAGAAAGAAATTGGCAAATGCAAACTGTGGAACTCTCTACAAGGAAACAAACCAGTTCCTTCAACAAGCAATATAAACAATTCAAAACAAAACAGAAAATAAAATAAAAAACACTAAACACATATTAAGTAAGCTGTGGGACAATTTCAAGCCACCTGGTGTACATATAAATGGAGTCCCTAAAGGAGAGGGGAGAGAGGAGTGGAGGCAAAAAATATTTGACGAAATCATAGCTGTAATTTTCCAAATTTAATGAAGACTATAAACTCACAAATCTAAAAAGCTGAAGGAAACCCAAGCACCAAAAAATTATGAAGGAAACTACAATCAAGGCACATCGTACACAAATTGCTTAAAAGTCAGAGATAAAGAGAAAATTTTTAAAGTAGCCAAAGAAGAAGGACATGTTGCATACTGATAAACAAAGGTAAGGATAACAACACATTATTTTTCTTTTTTTATTTTTCTTTTTTTATTTTTAGAGAGAGAGAGCATGAAAGGAGGAGAGAGGCAGAGGGAGAGAATCTTAAGCAGGTTCCACACTCAGTACAGAGCCCAGCACGGGGCTGTGAGTCAAAATCAAGAGTCCGCTGCTCAACCAACTCAGATACCCAGATGCCTATTCAACACATTCCTTATTGAAGAAATTATTGAAATTATTCAAGAAAGAATTCAGTGGAGCAAATATTTAAAATATATAAGAAAAAATGGCCAACCTAGAATTCTATATCCCACATAAATAAGTTTCAAAATTGAGAGCAAAAAAGATGTTTTTCAGACATACAAAAGTTGAATCATTTATCACCAGTAGATTCATAATATCAAAAGTGACAAAGGGAGTGCTTCATCAGAAGGAAAATGACACTAGATAGAATACCTATCTACAAAAATATAGATCTGTACAAATGTATGAAGAACACTGAAACTGGTAACAACATGGGTAAAATATGTAAGCCTTTTTGTTATTATTTATCTTTAAAGGTAGAAATCTTTAAATATCTTCATGAAAGATAAATACAAATATGTTTATGCTTTATAAGCAAATATAATAATAATGTATGAGGGGATTGTATAGCAAATGCAAATATAAAATGTATGACAACAATAGCCCAAGACCAGAAGAGAAATGAAAGTATGCTACTATAAGATTCTTAGAGTATTCATGAAGTGATATAATGGCACTTGAAGGTAGTCTGTGATAAGTTATACACTATAAACTCTAAAGTAGCCACTAAAATAACAAAAGAACCAACACTAAAAAAACAACAAAGAATATGAAATAGTAATAGTAAAAATATGTAATCCAAAAAAGTCAGAAAAAGAAAAAAGACGGACAAAAATAGATGAGACAAATAAAAAACAAATAAGATGACAGATTTAAATCTAAAAATAACACTAAATGTCAATGGCTTACATATTCCAATTAGAAGACAAAAATTGTCAGATTAAATAAAAAAAAAAGCAAGAGCCAACTGTCTGCTGCCCTCAAGAAATACACTTTATACAGAAAGACACAAATAGGTTAAAAGTAATAATATACTATGCTACCACTGATCCAAAAAGAGGCTGAAGAGGCTATATTAGTATCAGACAAAATAGATTTCAGAGCAAAGTATATTACCAGAGATAAAGAAGGTCATTTCAAAGTGAGAAATGGATCAATTCATTACGAAATATAAAAATCCTGAATGTCTGGGGTGCCCGGGTGGCTCAGTTGGTTAAGCAGCCGACTTCAGCTCAGGTCATGATCTCACAGTCTGTGAGTTCGAGCCCCGCGTCGGGCTCTGTGCTGATGGCTCAGAGCCTGGAAACTGCTTCAGATTCTGTGTCTCCCTCTGTCTCCGCCCTTCCCTTGCTCATGCTCTGTCTCTATGTCTCTCAAAAATAAAATAAAATCAATTTTTAAAAAATCCTGAATGTGCATCTAATAACAAAGCTTCAAAATACACAAAGATATAGCTAGAAACAAAAATAATAACAGAAAAAGAGTGGATAATAGCATGCTAGCACTAATCAAAAGAAATTTGGACTGAGCTTTTGGGTTGGTGAATATGTGGAGACTGGGGAGAGTGGTGTGTCATGGTTGGCGAGGCCATGCCCTTTCCCCATACTTCCCATGCATCTCTTCATATGACTGGTGATTCATATCCTTTAATCACATTCTTTAGGTAGGTAGCATCATTACAGATTCTAAAGATGTTAAATAAATAATAAAAAGATGAGCAATCTATGTCAACGAATTTGACAACTTCAATGAAATAGACAACTTCTTGAAAGACACATACTACCACAACTAACAAGAAGAAAAGATAGATAACTTAAAAAAATAAATTCCTATACTTATAAAGAAATTGAATTTGTACTTTAAAATCTTCCTACAAATAAAACTGCAAGTCCAGAAGTTTGGTAAAATCTTATCACTGGTAGATGCTAAAATTTAAGGAAGAAATAATACCACACATTCTACACAAATTTTTTCAGATAATTTAATAAGAGGGAACACTTTTCCGTTTATTTGATGAAGCCGGTATTAACCTCATTCCCAACAAGCTAGGCATTATAATAAAAGTACAATTCAATATCTCTCATGAGCAGAGATGCAAACCTTTTTTTAGAACATAGCAAACTGAATCCAGTGATAAACAAAAAGAGTAATATATCATGGCCCAGTGGAGTTTATCCCAGGAATTCAAAGTTGATTCAAAATCAATCAATAGGGGCACCTGGGTGGCTCAGTGGATTGAGAGTCTGACTCTTGATTTCAGTTCAGGTCATGATCAGGTTCATGGTTGAGGTCCAACTCAGGTCATGATCAAGTTCATGGGTTGGAGCCTTGCATTGGGCTCAACATTCACAGTGTGTAGCCTGCTTGGGATTCCTCTCTCACCCTCTCTCTCTGCCCCTCCCTTGTGCTCTCTCTCTCTCTTTCTCAAAATAAATAAAATAAACTTTAAAAAATCAATCAATATATTTTTAACTTTTTGAGGAACCTCCATACTGTTCTCTAGAGTGGCTGCACCAGTTTGTATTCCCACCAATAGTGTAAGAGGGTTCCCTTTCCCTGCATCCTCATCAATACCTATTGGTTTCTGTGTTGTTAATTTTAACCATTCTGACAGGTGTAAGGTGGTATCTCGTTATGGTTTTGATTTATATTTCCCTGATGATGAGTGATGTTGAGCATCTTTTCATGTGTCTGTTAGTCATCTGGATGTCTACTTTGGAACAATGTCTATTCATGTCTTCTGCCCATTTCTTAACTAGATTATGTTTTTGAGGTGTTGATTTGATGAGTTCTTTACAGATTTTGGATACTAACCTTTTATCAGTTATGTCATTTGCAAATACCTTCTCCCATTCCGAAGGCTGCCTTTCAGTTTTGTTGATTGTTTCCTTTGCTGTACAGAAGCTTTTTACCTTGATGAATTCCCAATAGTTCATTTTTGCTTTTGTTTCCCTTGTTCTGGAGGCAAACCATAAAAAAGACTTAACTATAGAGAACAATCTGAGGGTTGTTGGAGGGTAGGTGGGCAGGGAGATAGATGGGCTAAAGGGATGATGGGCATTAAGGAGGGCACTTGTGATGAGCCCTGGATGTTGTATGTAAGTGATGGATCACTAAATTCTACTCCTGAAACTATTATTAATATGTTAACTAACTAGGATTTAAATTAAAACTTGATAAATAAATAAGATAAAAACAGAGAGGGAGACAAACCATAAGAGATTTACAGAGAACATACTGAGGGTTGCTGGAGGGGTGTTGGGTGGGGGAATGGGCTAAATGGGTGATGGGCATTAAGGAGGGCACTAGTTGGGCTGAGCACTGGGTATTATATATAAGTGATGAATCACTAAATTCTACTGCTGAAATTATAAAATAATAATAATAAAATAAAATAGAGAAAATAAAAAATTTACAAATAACTTTAAAAATCCATATAATTAACCTTACTAACAAATTAAAAAATAAAAACTCTAAACATTGAGTAGACATAGAAAAAACATTTGAGAAAATTCAACCTCTACTTCTGACAAAAATAAAAAAATACTCTTAGCAAACTAGGAATAGAAGGAAACTTTCTCATTGATCAAGGGCACCTATTGAAAAAAAATCTAGCTGGAGCATCTGGGTGGCTCAGCCAGTCCAGCCTCTGACTCTTGTTTTCAGCTCAGGTCATGATCTCACGGTTTCATGGGTTAAAGCCCCACATCAGGCTCTGGGCTGACAGTGTAGATGAAGCCTGCTCGGAATTCTCTCTCCCCCTGCCTCTCCCCTACTCACGCCGTCTCTGTCTCTCTCAAATAAATAAACTTAAAAAAACTTTTTTTTTGAAATCTTCAGCCAACATCATACTTACTTGAACAAAGACTAAATGTTCCCCCCACCCAAGACTGGGAACAAGCCAAGGATGTCTGCTCTCACCATCCTAATTCAACACTGCATAGGAGACTCTAGCCAGTGGAATAAGCCAAGGAAAGAAAAAAAATAAAAGGCATCCAGATTGCAAAGGAAGAATAAAAACTGTCTTTATTCACAGAAAACATGATCATTCAACCAAAAATTCCTATGGATATACAAAGATATTCTGAGAAATAATTGAGTTTTCAGTTCATACAATACAAGATTAATAAAAAATTAATCGTATTTCTTTTTTTAATGTTTATTTATTTTTGAGAGAGTGAGACACAGCATGAGTTGGGGAAGGGCATAGAGAGAGGGGACAGAGGATCCAAAGCAGGCTCTGTGCTGACAGCAGAGAGCCCAATATGGGGCTCTAATCATGAACCATGAGATCATGACCTGAGCTGAAGTCCAATGCTTAACCAACTGAGCTACCCAGGTGCCCCCAAATTAATCACATTTCTATATAGCAGCAATGAAAAATCAGAACTTGATATTAAAAATAAAACTATTACCAATAGCATAAAATCACGATATACTTAGGAATATATGAGAAAAAAATATAAGACCCTAAACACTGAAAACTACAAAATACTGCTGAAGGAAATTACAGAAGAAGGAAGTAAATGGAGAGATTAAATAGGTACATGAATCAGAAGACTCAATATTAAGATATCAATTCTTCCCAAATTGATCTATAGATACAGCATACTATGTAAATCAAAATTCTATTTATATGAAAATGCAAAGGACAGAGAGTAGCCAAAACAACTTTGAAAACAAAGGCTCTGATTCATAACTCACTATACAGTTGTAATAATCAAGATAGTGTGGTATTGACGAATAGGTGGACTTTGTGAGACTAAGCAAAAACCAGGGGAAGGGGAAGAGGGGAAAGAAAAAAAAGACACAGAGAGGGAGGGAGATAAAATATAAGAGACTCTCAAAGACTAAGAACAATCTGAGGGTGAGGGAGGTGAGGGAGGTGAGGGAGGGGGAAGAGGGGGTGACGGATATTAAAAAGGGCACGTGTTGGGATGAACACTGGGTGTTATATGTAAACCAATTTGAAAATAAACTATTATAATAAAAAAAAACAGCAAAAAAAAAAAAAAAAAAAGATAGTGTGGTATTGGTATAAAGGCACTAAAGAGAGATCGGTGTAATGGAATAGAGATCAGAAATTGACCTATATAGACAACTGATTTTCAATCAAGGTTCACAGACAATAAAATGGATAAAAAGATAGTTATTTCAGCAAACAGGCCTCAAACAGTCATATGTAAAAATAATAATAGTTTGACCCATTCCTCACACAACAAGCAAACGTTCACTTGAAATGGATCATAGACTTACATTTAAAACCCGAAACTATAAAACTTCCAGAAGAAATGTAGGAGAAAATCTTCGTGACCTTGATTTAGACAAGGATTTCTTAGTGTAATCTACAAAGAAAAAATTGATGAATTTCACCTCATCAAAATTAAAAATTTGTGCTCCTCAAAGAAAGTAGAGAATAAAAAGATTAAGAGAATAAAAAGATTAAAAACAGACTAGGAGAAAATATTTGCAACTAACGGTGTTTAAGGTAAACTTGCATCAGAAATTGTCCAAATTCAACAATAAGAAAGCAAAAATTCAATTTAAAAAAAAGCAAAATATTTGAAATAATATTTCTTCAAAGAGTAGATGAGGAGATTAAGACAGAGTAATTGGAAAGTAGATGACTTGCCTCTTAGTGTTAGCTGAAGACAATAAAAGAAGCCGCTTGAGGCTGACAAGTTGAAGAAGCTTAAGTAAATTGAAGAGTACGAAGATTAATAGTAAGATAAATCCGGTGTCTAAAACTCAAAGCTGAGGAAAAGGGAGGGAAAAGAAGTGGTTTCTAGAATTCCCATATTGCTCAAAGTAAGATACCAACAGATAGTATCTAAAGAAAAAGATAACTAAGGTTTTTATTACATCAATCACTGGCGTAGAGGTAATTACTAGAACACACACAAATCTTTCTGAATACAAAAGTCAATATCCAATATAAGAGCAAGTCAATCATGACATGGTCCAACTGAAATTGAACATGTCATTTGTATCAATAAATAGGAAGGGCTTAGCTCAGCTATTAAAAGGTTTATCAAGTTGACTAGCAAAGCAAAACCCGACTCTGCTCTAGAAAAGAAAGGTAAGTAGCAAAGGCATTCAGAAAAGATGAAAGTTAAAGGATGTGAGAATTCATACGAGGCGGATCTTGCTATGAGACAAGGTAGAATTCTAGCCAAAAAGCAATAAATGGGACAAAGAAAAATACCTTTTAATGCTAAAGGCTATACTTCATAGTGAAAATATCATAGTTATTAACATCTATGCACCTGATAACACATCGAGTGTGCCAAGCAGATGTTATAGGAGATGAAAGGAGAAATATGCAGACACATGCTGGAGATTATAAAACACAGCTAAGCTAAAGACAGAGGAAAAAAATCATATTAAATATTTATAGAAATAAAAATAAAAAAGAAAGAAAGAAGACTAATGTAATACAACAGAAGTAAATTAATAAGGGTAAAGATCAGACATGAGTTAAGAAGCTACAAAGTAATAAATACATCACGATGTCATAAATACATCAACAGCTGCTTTGGAGGAAAAAAATCCACAAAGAAATATTAGCAAGAAAAAAAGAAGCATAAATATACAAATAAAATGAGACAAAGGGGAAATTGCTACTGAAATAGAGAATTTTTTAAACATCTTAAACCAATAACTTGCTAACTTTATACAAATAAATTTGACAACCTAGATAAAATAATTTTTAGGAAAATATAAGTTACCAAATCTGAACTTTAAGAGATGAGAATTTTGAAGAGTTCAATTACTATAGAAGTTATGGAGAAAATTATGTGTTCTCACCAAATAATACACCAGGCCCTGAGGGTTTCACTGGGGAATTTAGCAATCCTGTCTAGTCAGATAATCCTCAGGCTACTTAAACTATTACAGAACATGGAGAAAGAATTACAATTTCCAAATTCTTTTTATGAGGCAAATTCAACATAGATGTCAATATCTAATAAATATTGCCCTAAAAAGAAAACTATAAATCATTTTGACTTATAAATGCTGATATAAAAATCTTAAATAAAATATAAGCAAACCATGTATTAAGAAAATGTCATCATGGCCAAATGGGATTCCCTCCAGGAAAGAAATCCGTGTTAGAAAGCTTAATTATATTAATATGTAATTCGTGATAGCCATTTCTACAAGAAAGCAATTCATGTCGTTTCCGCAGCCCTGCGGTGGGACCCTGCAAACCCCCCTCGTCTTTGGCCCGCTGTTCCCCGTTAGGTTCTGCCTGTAGGGGGCGCTGAAGGGAGCGTGAGAAGCTGGGTGGATGGGAGGCAGAAGTTTGCTCCCTTCTGTCTACTCTCTCCTCCTGCCCATGTCATCCCAATCGTGTTTCTTCACCTCACAGCTAGTGGGATTTTTCCAGTAGAAGCTTTCAAATTCAGTTCGCTATTTTTCCAGAGCTTGCTCCTCCAGCTGGCCAGCCCCGCCTTCCCAGAAGTGTGGGTCCAGCTCCTGCAGCCCCGCAGAGCTCAGGTGCTGGCGCCCGCCAAGCAGGGACTCCTCAGAGGTCTGAATTCCGTGGGGTCCCTGCTTTTCCCTGTGTTCCCCCAGCGCTAGGTGTGGTAACTACATCCTGCAGTTTCTGTTACCTCCCAGAGGCCTTAGTAGTCCTTTTGCCTTTTTGTTAGTTAACAATTATTTATGTTAAATTCTCTTTATTAAAACGACAGGCATCGTTTCTGTGTCTATTTGACAAAATCTGACACCCATTTCTGATTTGTGAAAATATTCCCAAAAAAAGAAAATATTCAACTAAGGAAGAATTGGTGGATACTTAGTTGATGGATATATGATTTCATATATATGCAGCTCCACAGGACAGTGGTATCCTTCTGGATGGGGAATAGAGCTTCCTCCACTGCCCACTGTGTTGGGAATAGTAGGCAGAGCAACTAGACAAGGAATGAGAACCAACGACCTCTAGACGCCATCTCCTGATGTGAACCAATCTCAAGAACAGGGAAACGACCAAGGAGCATAGCAGTGCATATGATATCTACATTTTATGTAAGAAACAGGGAAATACAGATATACACGTATCTTCTCTTAGCTACAAAATGAAATACTGGGGAAAAAAACTAATTTTAAAATGTATTACATAAAAAGGGAAGGAAAAATGAGGTGCAGAGGACAGGAATGGAAACTAGATTTCTCTGAATATAACCAGTTACGGTTTTGACTTTGGGAACATGTTTTATATACTTAAAAATGAATTTAAAAAGCAATTCCTAGGGGTGCCTGGGTGGCTCATCTGGTTAAACATCTGACTCTTGACTTCAGCTTGGGTCATGATCTCATGGTTTGTGACTTCAAGCCCCACTTCAGGCTCTGGACAGAGATTCTGTCTCCCTCTCTCTCTGCTTCTCCCCTGCTTGCTATCTCTCTCTCTCTCTCTCAAAATAAATAAAAATACTAAACTTAAAAAAAAGGGAATTCCTAAAATAATCTGAAACAAATAAGCCTAATTATCTAGCTGATTGATAACATAACCACACAAAAAGTTGTTTGTAGTAACTTTAAAACATCATTCGACTGATTGAACCCGCACGGAGCCCTGCGATGACAGCACAGAGCCTGCTTGGAATTCTCTCTCTCCCTCTTTCTCTGGCTCTCTCTCTCTCAGTAAATAAATAAATATTAGGAAAAAAAAAAAAAAGAGTTGCTGGTTCCAAAGCATGCTTCCTCTGCTGCAATCCACATCAGCAAAAGGATCCCCTGAGCCATACCTCTCTTTCCTCCCATCTCAATTCCAAATTTAGGTCTCCCATGGGTGCATCTGATTGGTAGACCATACAGCCCATCTGGAACCCCAAATGCAACAGTGACTAAGAAATACGGTCTTTAGCTTTCTATATTTTGCACACAGGTCTGCACATGAGCTGGAAAAGGAATTAAATAAATCAGTCCGTACAATCTATGACCTTGTGAACTCAGGCCCTTCAAATGTCTTTGATTACCCTCTTAAAGACTTGGTGTGGTAGCAACAGAGGAATTTTTCGAGAAAACGCATTCTAGAAATCCATTACGAAATTATACCAAGTAGCTAAAAGTTAGTTATGTGTTTCATCAGAGTATAAGTTTAGTCTATGAAGGGAAAGACAAGGTCTAAAATATCCTCTGTGCCCTAGGTAGCAGCAGGGCCATGGAGTCACTCAGGCAACCCTGCCTTGACTGCAGCTCACTCACACACTGAGGGTGCTGGTTTGGAAAGGGGGGTATATAAGTTGTTGCTTTCTAAATACTCCTAATGGGATGGTAACTTTATTATTATTATTATTAATATCCCCAAAATTCCATTCATTGTAAACTCTCCTAGGAATAACCTTTAAAATGTATCTGGATGAAAAAGGGAAATAAAAACTAAGCTTCTAAAAATAAAAACATCCAAGATCCCTAGACCCAGCTATGGCTCAGCCCCAAATCACCAACAGTACTTCCAGGTATCAGAGAACTGGACTCAGCTGGGAGGCCCATTCAAAAATCACTGTTGTCTGATGAATTTCTTACTGACTCAATTACCAGACCCAAGTTCTGTCACTATATCATGTATGTGAGTAAATACCCTGAGTATATGCACATCACACACACACACACACACACACACACACACGCACGCACGCACAGTGCTCTTCACAGTAGCAAGAGTTGGATAATATCTGATTCCACTTACTGGCTGTGTACCCTCAGACAAGGTTTTTAACCTCTCTGTGCTTGTGGAGAGAGGACAGAGACAGGGGAGAGTACAGGAAAAGCACCCCCACACACACAAAAGCAGCTGGAGAGAAAGTGGAAAAGTGGGAGCATCTGCAGGGACTGAACTAAAAAGGGAGAAAGGAGAAAGGAGAGGGTTTAAATTCCATTAAGACTCTATAAACAAGGAGAGCGGAGAGCCTGAAACTCCGCAGCACAAATACCTGGCGGTGCTCTGGTGGGAAGGGCGAATCCCCAGGAGCAGAATGGGTCCGGGAGGTCCTCGGGCCACACGTGATTTTCCATAATCCTGGAACCGCTGCTGCTACACAATCGTGTGAACTTTTTCTGAGGCGGGCTGGCACTTAGCCACAGTCTCTGGACATCGACAGCAGCACTGTCCCGTGTACATTCCTGGGTTCGGCTGGCACCTGGCCTTTGCTTGGTGAGACCCACCCCCAGAGGATCTGAGCGAGTCAAAGCCACAGTCCCTCGGAAGTGAGGAATCGGGAAACACAGCCGCATCTGAGGTAAAACTGAGGAGGAAGGTGCCGTCTGGCAACCTGACGGATAGTCACAAACAGTGTAAAAGCGTGGAGTAGACGAAACCGGAGACAAAGGACGGGTGTGCAATTCCTGGTTTGGGAGAAGAGAGTTCCAATACTAGAGACTGCGTAGCTGAGTGACACCATTTTCACCCCGCCCGCGCATGTGCATACACACCTCCAGGCGCAACAACAATTCACCCCAGTAAGCTAAGCAGCGCCATCTAGTGGAGAACGGAGCCATTACACTAAGCCCCACCCAACTAGGCCAACCTGGCCCTTCAGGAACACAACAAATCTCTCCCCTGGCTTAGTTTACAGACTATAAAGTGCTTCATAGTTTGACTTCTAGGGGAAAATGATGTAATATCAATCGTATTTCAGTCTGTTCACTGGTCCATCTATTCAATTTTCTTTTTTCTTTTCTTTTTTGTTTCTTTTCTCTTACTTAAATACAACTTTTATTAAAAATATTTTTCATTTATTTTTCTACTAAATTTTTTACTTCTATTTTATTTCCATCATTTCAAATTATTCTATTTCATTGTACTTATTTTCTCAAATTTTCAAACGTTATCTTTCTTTTTCCTTTTTTTTTTTTTTTCCTTTTTTTCTCTAATCAGTCAAGCTCCTTTCAATAACTAGACAAAAACACACTTAGGATCTAGCATCATTTATTTGATGTGTGTGTGTGTTGTTTTTAATTTTTTAATTTTAATTTTTCCTTTTTTTTCTCTAATCAATCAAACTCCTTTCAATAACCAGACCAAAACACACCTAGGATCTAGCATCATTTATCTGATTTTTTTCGTGTGTGTGTTGTTTTCAATTTTTTAACGACAAACAATTTTTTTACCTTAATTCTTTTTCTTCCTTCAAAATGACAAAACAAAGGAATTCACCCCAAAAGGAAGAGCAGGAAGAAACGACAGCCAGGAACTTAATCAACACAGATACAAGCAAGACGTCTGAACCAGAATTTAGAATCACAATAATAAGAATACTAGCTGGGGTCAAAAATAGATTAGAACCCCTCTCTATGGAGATAAAAGAAGTAAAAGCTAGTCAAGCGAAATAAAAAATGCTATAATTGAGGCTGCAATCTCAAATGGATGCCACGGCAGCAAGGATGGATAAGGCAGAGCAGCAAGGCAGCAATATAGAGGACAAACTTATGAAGAATAATGAAGAAGAAAAAAAGAGGAAGACTAAAGCAAAAAAGCATGATTTAAGAATTAGACAAATCAGTGACTCATTAAAAAGGAACAACGTCAGAATCATAGGGGTAACAAAAGATGAAGAGAGAGAAAAAGGGGTAGAAGGGTCATGTGATCAAATCATAGCAGAACACTTTCCTAACCTGGGGAAAGACATAGACATCAAAATCCAGGAAACACAGAGGACTCCCACCTCTCTGGTTAGATTTATTCCTAGGTATTTTATGGTTTTAGGTGCAATTATAAATGGGATTGATTCCTTGATTTCTCTTTCTGTTGCTTCATTATTGTTGTATAGGAATGCAACCAATTTCTGTGCATTGATTGTATATCCTGCCACTTTGCTGAACTCACAGATCAGTTCTAGAAGTTTTTTGGTGGAATCTTCGGGTTTTCCATATAGAATATCATGTCATCTGCGAAGAGTGAAAGTTAGACCTCCTCCTGACCGACTTGAATCCCTTTTATTTCTTTGTGTTGTTTGCTTGCTGAGGCTAAGACTTCCAATACTCTGTTCAATAACAGTGACAAGAGTGGACATCCCTGTGTGCAGTGTCTGTCGATCACAAATACCAGCAGAATATCTGAGTTCTGAGAAAATATCTCCCCTTTGGGGGGAAAAAAAGGAAAACGTTGCCTATCTAGATAATAATACAATACTTTGATTCTTTATTCATGTTCAAAGGAGAAAAAGAAAGAAAATAATTTTCAACAGCATAGAGCCACAAACTGAGAAGATGGGCCCATTCGATTTGACTATGGTGATGACCTGTTGTTCCCAGAGAGTAGAACAATGTACCTGTCTCACCCAACATTGTTCTTGGGTCCTGGGAACATGGCAATTAAAAATATATTTGACTTACCAAATAGACTCAACATTTTCTTTAGCAGTGATCAACTCAGCCCAGATTCCTCTCTAATCTGTCAGTGAGGTCTGGATACCATTCATTGTTCAGAAGTAACAGGCTCTGGTGTTCCTGACAAGTTGTGGATGCTGGACCATCAAACCAGCCAACTCAGAAACAAAGGTGTCTCTACCATAAAACACATTAATAAAATCAATTAGGGGGCACCTTCGTGGCTCAGTCGGTTAAGCGTCCAACACTTGATTTCAGCTCAGGTCATGATCTCACAGTTATGGGATCAAGCCCCACGTTGGGCTCTGTGCTGGGTGTGGAGCCTGCTTAAGATTCTCTCTATCTCTCTCTCCCCTTCTCTCTCTCTGCACCTCCCCTGCTCACATTCTCTGGCTCTCAAAAATAAATAAACAAACAAATAAATAAATAAAATCAATTTAAATTAGGACATGACAGGAAGGGCTCCTGTCTGACACTCTCTTAGATCCTGACACCTCAAAATGTAGGAATTGCAGTAAGTGAAAAGAGATAAAGACAGAGAATCCTTAAATCTCACTGGTAATGGGGGCAGGGAGAGGGCTGGAGAGGGCTCAGAGTAGAAAAAGTCATGTGGTTTCTACAGGATAGCCTCTGTCTACATCTACTATGCGAAGCTCCCTTACTTTCCCTGTGCTTATTTCTAAAGTTAAAAATAGAATCAAAGGCCAATACCTAGAAATAAGTGTAAAGGATTTACAAATCATAGGCGAAATTCAGATGACCCCATCATATTCAGACTTGAAAGTGAGGAAACATTTTCCAATATATACCTCAGTCTCTTCAGAATTTTTGCATCTTTGAAGAGGGAGACAGAAAGCTCTCAATAAAATAACACTTTTTGCAAATACTCTGTTTTTCCAGAACTAGAATAAGGAAACATAATCAGTAATAATAAACCCAAGCTTTTTAGCCCTCCTGCAACTACCACAGATGAGAATTTTATAGAGGACAAGAATTTCCAGCAAAAGTAATTAGATTATGGGGTGCCTGGGTGGCTCAGTCGGTTGAGCGGCCGACTTCGGCTCAGGTCATGATCTCACAGTCTGTGAGTTCGAGCCCTGCGTCGGGCTCTGTGCTGACAGCTCAGAGCCTGGAGCCTGCTTCGGATTCTATGTTTCCCTCTCTCTCTGCTCCTCCCCCACTCACTCTCTGTCTCTCAAAAATAAATAAACGTTAAAAAAAAAAAAAGTAACTAGATTATTTTTACCACCTGGACATGCAAATTTTTCCAGCTTGTGGTATGTTGTTAGAAGTTTCTCAACAAAATAAAATTGCCTTCTGAGGAATGCTATTTAAAGATCTTTTCGTAAGGGTGCCTCGGTGGCTCAGTTGTTTGAGCGTCTGACTTTGGCTCAGATCATGACCTCACAGCTCATGAGTTCAAGCCCTATGTCGGGCTTTGTGCTGACAGCTCAGATTCCAGAGCCTGCTTCAGATTCTGTGTCTCTCTCTCTCTCTGCCCCTCCCCCACTCAAGCTCTCTCTCTCTCTCGCTCTCTCTCTCTCTCTCTCGCTCTCTCTCTCAAAATGAATAAACACTTTAAAAAAATTTTTTTAATTTAAAGATTTTTAGGTATAAAAAAAACATATCAAGCAATCCTTAGCAAAGGAAATAATGCCTAGAAAGTGTGTAATGGAATCAAAGAACTAAAAAGTTGGACTGTAGCTTATACTATTTTCATGAAATATGCTCACAGACTAACAAAATTTGAAGAGTCAATAAGTCAGTTTCTTAAATATGTGTCTTCAGGATCCCCCCAGTATAGAATTGGTTTATATGTTTGCTTTGTACGGTTCTCTCTGCTGTTGATGTATTCCACACACTTATAACACACATATATCACCTTATTTGTACCATTTATTGTTTTCTTTTTTGTGTGTAGTGAGACTGTGACCCTAAATATATGCTTTTAATCTACAATAGAAAGGGAAAAATAAAGAAAAAACCTCTTTATAGAGAAAAAATGATTTACAGTTCTTTATTAACTATCAGACAAGAAACACTATTCATCTCCAAAGTAGATGATAATTTTTGTTGAACAAGCATGAATCTGGTTATAGAGATACATAACATGAAATTACATAAAAGTAAGAATGTAAACAGATGAAGCAAACTCAGCATTTCTCCTTAGGCCTTTAAGAAATCACACAAAAGCAAGAAGTCGAAGCAATAAACATAATTGTAAACTCCATCCTTGAAACAGTAGGGAAAAGGCTGAAGTTATGAAACACAAAGTAGGAAGGTCTCCTGGAAGCATTTAAGGTCAAACTCAGGACAACGCAAAGAGAAGGAAATGCAGTCTGCAGCTGCAAGTCTTTAAAAATAAAAATCTGCAGAAGCAGAGGTCTCTTGGGTTAGGGATCCAGACTGAGGTGCAAGATCCATCATTGATTACTTCCAAAGGGGTTGGGATCACAGCTGGTTATGGGAGCCCCCCGAGTCTGGTTTGGTCCCTGGAAGGCTGCATCAGAGACCAGGCTGATGAATCACATGGCAAAGCCATATTTGCAGGAAGCAGACAGTCTACAAGGCAGAGAATAAACAAGAAGAAAAAGAAACATGAACAGCTCTTTAGCTTCCGTTCTCTTTTGGCTGAAAAGAAGGAGTGGAGCAGTGGCCAAAAAAATTAAAACCGTGTTCTCAGAAAGAGAGAAGAGAAAGAGAGCTACCAACAATCCAACAGAAAAGTGAGCAAATAACAAGGTTCACGGAAACAAAAATGCAAATGCTTTCAAATATGCAAGAATCATTTCAATCTCTTAAAAGAAATGCAAAGTAATGCTACAGTGATATTGTCCACTTCTGAGATTGGCAAAATTCAAAAATTGTGATAGCAACCTGCGTGATCGGCAGCGTGGGAACAGACACCCTCACATGCTGCAGGGGTACCGAGAGGAAGCTGGCAATCGCTCCCAACATGGGAAATCCTTCGACCCAACAATGCCACTTCAAGGAAGTGAAAAATGGCAAGTTTTTTAAACATCAGAAGTGTGGAAACAGTCTAAATATTCACAACAGAAGAGCGAATAAATATTCCATAAAGTGGAATATTATGCGACTTTTTAAATACATTTTTTAAAGTATATTTATTTATTTTTGAGAAAGAGAGCACAAACAGGGGAGAGGCAGAGAGAGAGGAAGACACAGAATCCAAAGCAGTCTCCAAGCTCCGAGCCTGTCAGCACAGAGCCTGACGTAGCACGTGAACTCACGAACCATGAGATCATGACCTAAACCAAAGTCAGACGCTTAACTAACTGAGCCACCCAGGCACCTTTATCATACAGCTTTTTAACAGAATGAAGCAGATGCGTACATACTGAATGGAAGTATCTCCGAAATACTGTGTCAAGTTTAAAAAGAGAAAAAAGGGACGCCTGGGTGGCTCAGTTGGTTAAGCGGCCGACTTCGGCTCAGGTCATGATCTCGCGGTCTGAGTTCGAGCCCCGCGTTGGGCTCTGTGCTGACAGCTCAGAGCCTGGAGCCTGCTTCAGATTCTGTGTCTCCCTCTCTCTCTGCCCTTCTCCTGCTCATGCTCTGTCTCTATGTCTCTCAAAGATAAATAAAAAAACGTTAAAAAAAAAAAAAGAGAAAAAAGATTCAGAAAACTATTTTGCTATGCATCCACCCGCATATGAAAACATAAATAAATACATAAATACATACATACATACATACATATACATAATTGGTCATGTGTGTAGAGAAGTATCTCTGGAGGTTGGCAGCAGTGACTACGTGTAGCAAGAGGAAAATAGGTGGTGAAAACACTAAAACAAGAGGCCCCCAAACTATTAAAATGTGCGAGCTGTATGTGTGTGCACGTGCATATGAATAAAAGAAACATTGAAAATTCCCACAAAGCATTCACTATAGTTCTCGCTGTATTATAAGATTAAAAGCTATTTTCTTTTCTTTTAAAAAAAAAAATTTTAAGTAGGCTCCACACCCAACGTGGGGCTTGAACTCACAACCCTGAGATGGAAAGTTGCATGCTCTACTGACTGAGCCAGCCAGGTGCCCCAAAGTGATTTTTCTTTGTCATGTTTTGGGTTCACAGTGGCATTAAGTGCTTTGAAAAATAACAGAGTTTGTTTTCCTCCTAAAATTCTCAATTATCTCCACCAAACAAAAATACCTCACTCAGTGAAAACACATCTTTTGCTCGTGTGGCTCTCCAGGTGGCCCAGGTGGGTCCCTGGAATGGCCTGCTCTCCCTGCTCAGGTGCACGGGCAGCCCAGTAAACCCCCAGGCCCCCTGTGCTCCACAAGGCCCTGCAGGCCAAAGCATTTGGGGCGCAGAGTTCCACTTATTGTTTCCCTCAGGTAAAGGACTCCCCCAAATGGTGCTGCTATCAGAATGAACGTCTTGGAGCTATTTTGGTTGCATTCCTGGGCTTAAGAGACAGGTTTCCTGTTAACACTGTTTTGACTGACATTGTTTGGGTCTCTCCAGCAGGAGACCAGATTCAGATCAAACGCACAGGATTCTCCTGCTGAAACAAGAAGGGCCTGCAACACCCAGGGAAATCAAAGTCCCCGTTTTGAGAGGGTGGGAAACGGGACTCGGGTACTTTCTCTGCTGCCCTGGGAGGCCTCCATGAAGAAAGTCCCGCCTGCCTGGAGCCACACAAAGCCAAGGCCAGTGTGTCAGCAGCTCAGAGGTCAAAGCATCCTGGGCCCCCCAACGGAAGGTAAGTGCCCCGCTTCAAGGCCCCAGGTCAGAGTAAGGAAGCTCGCGCACCGACAGTCCAAGCACCAGCCCTAGCAGGGTCCCTGTGGGAGACTCTCCAAGGGCTGTTTAGGGCCCGCCACTGGTGAGCAGCTATTTAACCTAATAGGTTCCTAGGCAGGAAGCCTGGGACTATGGAACAAAAGAAAACACGAACCAGGGTCTGTCCTGGCCCCTCTCAGATTTATCAACCTGGCGGATGTCCCCTAGAGACCGATAAGGGACCTGGACATCCCAAGGTCTGGGCACTTCATTCTCAAAAGGAAAAAAGAGGGTTGTCCTGCCAGAGCAGGACGCACTGAGCAGATCTGCCTGCCCGGCCCAAGTGGGGAGAGAGGAGCCCGACATGTGCATACACCTCCGTGAGGCGGTCCTCGGGCCAGTATGCCCCGGGCTGGGCCTGGCCTCTGTGGCAGGCAGGAAGGTACCAAGCTGTAAACCAGAGTCCCTGGAGCAGCCAAGTGCTTTAAGTGGGCCCCACTCTTTACTCCGTATTTGGGCTCCATGCTCTCTCTGCTAGGGCTGGGGGAGTGGCGGCAGAGACTGAATTTTCACAAGAACATTCATTTCCACAGAGCAGGTTCTGATTAATAGTGAAACCTTCAAAATGGGCTGGAAGTTGGCTGTAACCAGCTGACATTTTGTTTTTGAAAGAGCCAGGCAAATTTGTTTCCAAGGCCTTTCGCTTCGAATCTTTGTTTGCGTGTAGACCTGGGAACCGGCATCTACAGCCTCTTTCTTAATGAAATCCTAAATCATCCAGGTGACTGTGGGAAGGTAGCCCAGGCTGCCCTGCCTGGGCCTCTCAAAAGCATGCAACCCTTCAGCCTAGAGTCTGGAAGAAGTTGCCATCCACCAGCAGTAAACAAACAGCATTCCAAGGATAAAGTGTAGGGTTTTTTTGGGGTTTGTTTTGTTTCGTTTTTTTGAGACTAGGAGAACCTGGCCAACATGCCTTCTCCTCCCATTGTAGATGACAAACTGTGAAGAAAAATCTTGGCATTGGCAAAAGTTCCCCCCTTCCATTGTAAAGTTAATAAAAGAAAACCATGTGTTCAAACAAGTCAGCCTTTTGCTAACAATCCTGCATCACTGAGCTGCAAATGTCAGAGAAATATCCATGCTTCAGTTCAGCAGGGAGACAGAAATAATGTGGCAGGGTAAAAAGAATTCAGATTTCAGGAGACTGGCTCCACAACACATATGTATGTGAAAATCCCTTTTTACCTGATCTAACTAAGGCCTGAACTTTTTATACAAGTGGCCCCCACTTGAAGCTCCACACAGCACGTGTGCCTATGGGGATGTCGACTCCACCTCCAGGATGAGGGTGGGCCAGGGAGTCTGAAGCCCACCAGCTCACTCTGTTCCCTTTACCAGGGATTGGCTTTCAGGGTTAGTTCAGCCCATGGGACCTGAACGGCCCAAGCAGTGAACGCCTCATAACTGCTTAGAATGTTAGACAAAGAGTTTCTGCTCTTCCCCTGACATCATAACATGGAGAGAGAAAGCCTGGAACATTTACCACCAAGAGGAAAACAGCTTTAGAATTCAACCCACAGGAACGCAAACAAGTACAGCCACTCAGGAAAATAGTATGGAGAGTCCTCAAAAAGTTAAAAATAGAATGATGCTAGGATCCAGCTGGGTTTATCCAAAGAAGATAGACATACTGAGTCAAAGGGATACATGCACTGCCATGTTTATAGCAGCATTATTTACAATAGTCAAGATATGGAAGCAGCCCATGTCCATCGACTGATGGACTGACAAAGAAGTGCTGTATATATATACAGTGGAATATTATTAAGCCACAAAAAAAGAATGAAATCTTGCCATTTGCAATGACACAGATGGAGCTAGAGATTATTATGCTAAATGAAATAAGTTAGAGAAAGACAAATACCACATGATTTCACTCATATATGGAATTTAAGAAACGAACAAGGAAAGGAGAAAGAGAGAGATAAACTAAGAAACAGACTTAATTATAGAAAACAAACCGGTGGTTACCAGAGGGGAATTGGGGTGGGGGAGTGGGGGGTGTGCACTTGTCATGCACTTGTCGTGATGAGCACTGAGTGATGTACAGAATTGTCGAACCACTATACTTTTCACCTGAAACTAACATAACATTGTATGTTAACTAACTAGAATTAAATAAAAGCTGAAAAAAAAAAAAAGAATCAAGCCTACAGTTGGTGAGCATCTAAAATAGTGTAGCAGCTATGGAAAAGTCTAGCAGTTCCTCAAAAAATTAATCACACAATTACCATATGACCCAGCACATTCACTTCATGAGTATATGTCCAAAAGGAATTTTATTCACAATAGCTAAAAGATGGAAGCAACGTAAGCACCCATCAGTGGATGAATAGATAAATAAAATGCGATAGGGGCGCCTGGGTGGCTCAGTCGGTTAAGCAGCCGACTTCGGCTCAGGTCATGATCTCGCAGTCTGTGAGTTCGAGCCCCGCGTCGGGCTCTGTGCTGACAGTTCAGAGCCTGGAGCCTGCTTCACATTCTGTGTCTCCCTCTCTCTCTGCCCCTCCCCTACTCGTGCTCTGTCTCTCTGTCTCAAAAATAAATAAACATTAAAAAAAATTTTTTTAATAAAATAAAATAAAATGTGATATATACATACAATAGAATATTATTCAGCCTTAAGAAGGAAGGAAATTCTGACACACACAATATGGAGGAATCCTGAGAACATTATGGTAATTTAAATAAGTCAGTCACAAAAAGACTAATACTGTATGATGCCACTTGCCAAGGGTTGTCTACTAGAGTAGTCTAATTCAAAGAGATGGAAAGTAGAATGACGGTTGCCAAGGCTTGGGGAAGGAGAAAAGGGAAGCTGTTTTTTAATGGGAACAGAGTTTCAGTTCTGAAAAATGAGAAGAGTTCTAGAGATAGTGGTGATGGCTGCACAACAGTGTGAATGTACTTAATGCCGCTGGACAGCACACTTAAAAATAATTAAGATGGTGAATTTTATGTTATGTGTATTTTAATTAAAAAGTAAATAATAATAATAATAATAATAATAATAATAATAATTAATTCCGCATACAGACTCCAGCCTAACTGAGAGACCAGCACAGAAACAGACCTAGAGACTCTTGATCAAGCTGGCCCTGAAGTTGATCATCTCATGAATTTCCATGATGTTTAAGCCTTTTCAGGGGTTGGGGGGCAGGGAATGAGGAGTGGCTTTCTGATACGTACAAACCAAGTCATCCTCACTGCAATACTGTACTTGAAAGAAGACATTACCATTCGCTTCCAGCAAACCAACCCACTGGAGCTTCCAGTCAATCACCTTCCTCTCCATCACTAAATTCCCTGGATTTGGCCAAAGGAGAGATCGTCCTGTGGATGACACACTCCAGGCCCCATCCTTCAACACTTCTCAGCCCCTGGCCTCACCAACCATCATCTGCCAGTCCTGGGCCGTACCCCAGACTCCTGTTGGAGGTCATCACATAGAACCTCCAAAATCATATGCTCTGCCCATCTTATGACTTTGCTAAATTAACATTTAAGTGGGACCCAGGGGATGTCAAGTGGTGAACCACAGTTCGACAACAGACCACAGAGAAATTTAAATGGAGAAGTTTATTACTCAAATGTCCTGGAAGAAGCACATGGCACAACTTGAGAGGGCCCATAGGGAGATCAAGGCAGAATGCAGGCAGAATGAGCAGCAGGATCCAGGGCACATGCCTTTAATAGGGTCCATGGGTGTAGTTCTTTGGAGTTCCTGGACTAAGACTGGAATGGTCCATTCAAAAGAGCAGCGTTTTGGTAAGCCCTGGGGTTTTGGTATCTAAGAGGCACACAAGGCATGCAGGTCCATGGGAGAAAAGGGAGATTATGGATCACAGGTGATCCTGTGGGGGAATCATATCAGGAGTTTACATTTGCTACTTACTCTTCGAGCTGCTATTCAGAGTATGTGCTTGCATGAGGGGGCTAGTGTCGGGGTCTCTGCAGGCCACTGGCCAGACAAAAGGGACAGCCAAGGCAGCAATACCATGACGTAGCTTAGCTCAACTCCCAACAGCCCCTTTATCATAATCAGCTATCCTTATACCCTTCTCGCTTTCTCATCCCTGCACCCCACTCTCTGGCATTCAAAGGCTGGTCTCCACTTTCCAGCCTGAACTTGATGATGTAATTGATCAGTTAATGACTCCCGTAAGCTCCTCAGCTCTGTTTGGCAGCCAGTCCTCTCTCCTTTTTCCTAAAGTGGCCCTACCTTCAATGTTCCAGGCACTGCCTCCCCTCGTGCCTTCCCTGCCCGTGTTTTCAAGTCATGTCTCTCCCTCCCTTTCTCTCACACTCACTCTTGTTTCCAGCTTCTTTCCCACAATCCATAAACATACTCATTTTCCTGTGTTTCCCATGGTTAAACAAATACGCTTCTTGACCCGCTGTTCCCTTCTAGCTGCCACCTTATCGCTCGCCTCCTTTCTCAGTCAAGCAGCATCAAAATATTTGTCTGCGTTCCCTGTCTCCACCTCCCAGCATTTCCAGGCTGCGAGACAGACTTCCCGCCCCAACCACTTAGATGGAAATGTTCCGTTAATAATGCCATTCATCCGCTGATTGCTAATCCAATGGATGCGTTTTGGCAGTCATCCTCTCACCTGAATTCCCTGTCCCATTTGTGATGGTCTCCTCACTATTTCCAGCTCCCTCAGCTTCCGAGACAATATTGTTTATAGGCTGTCCTTCTACCTTTGTGACATTCCCCCCAAGCCCGTTTGTGAGATCCACTTTCTCTGACTCTCCCTGAGACATCTATAGTCCTGCCCAGGGCCCTCTTCTCTTTTTACCCTACGTACCCATTCCAGTAACTTCATCCAATCCATAGGTGCAGGAAAGGGTTGACTCAGGAGGTGTGAGATCCTCAAACCCTGCATCTCCCAAAGAAAGGTTTGATCCTTGCCTGCCTCCTGGAAGAGAACTTCTAAACCCTTAGAATAACCTGCCTAACAAGTGTCTGTTATTCTGGGGCCTTGGGCCGTGCCAGATAGTTTATGCAAACAGTGTGATCTGTGGTGTGGGTCTTGGGTCATCTGACCTCTGGAGAGGCTAGATGTAAAGTAAGGCCAGTCATGTGGGCACCCTATGCCTACATGACTGACTCCCCCAAAAAACCCCGGACACCACAGCTCTGGTAAGATTCCCTGGCTGGCAACCCTCCATTGTCCACTGGAGGGACCAACTGGAAGCTCACAGCTTTTGCCTTTGCTGATTTTCATCTCCTCCTTCCACTGTAATAAACCATAACCATGAATATAAGAGCTTTTCTGCATTCTGCAAGTCCTTCTGGTGAGTCACTAGACCTGAGGGTGGTCTTGGGGAGGCCCGACACCACACACTATGTCACTAAGAGTCATATGCTGATGATTCAAGAATCCATATTTTTTCTTGTTCACCCCTCCTGAGCACCAGTTCTACACAGACATCATGAACAGATGTTTCAATAGTGCTACAAATTCACACTGTCCAAAATTTATCTCCTTATATTCTGCTCCAAATTCATTTCTCCTCCTGTTTTGCTACAAACCCAGTCAGCCATGTCCAAAATCTGGCAATTACCATACACTCCTCCCTCTCCCTTGACTCCCGTGCCAAATCTGTTAAGAGCAGCTTACTAACATCACAGGGTCCTTCTCTTCTTTCCCCACCCCACTGTTGCCCTTGACGCAGGGCCCCGCCGTTTCACCTGGAGCACACAATCAATACTCTCTCGAAAGGTCTCTCTCCCTACCTCCAGACCACACTGTTGCAATTCTCCCCACTCTAGACAAAATAACCTTTTAAAAAAGGAAAACCAGACTTTACATTCAAGAAGGTGAAACTTAAATAAATATTAAAATATAAGGAATATAAAAACAGTATGAAGCTATACTAATGAAGAGAAAGGCCATTAGTGAAAAAGACATTTCAGTAAGCTTTAGAGAGTTAAGAAGTGAATGAGAGCAGGTTAACAGATAAGTCAGGATGAAGAAAGACTCATCCCATTGTACAACCCCTCAGAGAAGCTTTGGACTTTGGATCCTCCAATAAGAGTTGACAAAAATATTTATTAAAAGAAGCTGAATTTGGGACCACTGCAGTGGGGTTGAGGCAGCAGATTCAGCCTCTCCTCATTCAGGAATTTAGGGAATCTGCACCCAGTTTCCGACATTCTGTCCTCACACCCTGAAGGGACACTTGTTCATTGGCAATCCCCTGTCACACAGTGAGAGCGTACACCCAAACTGTCCATATCAGGAAAGAATCTCACCTGCACAGACAACACTAAGAAAATCTGCCACTACCTGCACTACGCAACCAAATCCGTCATTCTGAAATATGTACTTTTTGATTTGTTACCATAGGAATATGTGACATTATTTTGGCTTAAAATACTGCTGCAAAACTGGCTTACGTACTTTCCAGTTTAAAATCCTTCAACGGTTCCCCATAGCCTACAAGATAAGATTCCAACTCCTTTCTTGGCATCAAGAACCGCCCAGTCCAGACAATTTTCTCATGCCCTACTGGTATTTTACATTCCATAGATACTGATGATCTGGCAATTTTATGCTTCTTGGCCTTTATCCATGCTAGTCCTCTGCTCAGAACATACTTCTCCCAATCCTTTCCAGTGGGCGTACACTAACATGTCTCAAGATTTAGCCCAAGTGAACCATAAGTGACACACCCCCAAAACCATGTAAAATCAGCCCCTTCCACACAAATTTCTGTCAGTGTTCCTATGATATTTTATTGCATTTACAAGATTACTGTCTGCACTTTGTGTTCCATGAGAGCAGAAACCACCATTCCCAGGGCCTAGACTATGAGAGGACTCCATAAATCTCTGATGAACAAGTAAACTCATCACGTAGGGATGGGTTTTTTGTCCACCGTAGGTCTAATATTGGCTCCATCAGTTGTCTTATGCAAACAGCATTTTATCTATCAGTAAAAGAGAAATAATAATATTAGCTACAGTGTAGAATTTTTACGAAGATAACAATAGATACAATTTATTCAATACAGATGGTGCCAAATATTATCCAAGACACTTCATACATTTTAAATTCATTTTCATACGAACTCTTCAAGACTGGTACTTTGTCTCCATTTTTATAGTTGATGAAATTAAGGTTCAAAAATCAAATGAAACAGCTATTTTAACTTCTAGCATCTGGTATACTGTGGGCTCTCAGGAGATGCTAGCTCCCTTTTCTATACCACTCTTCTCTGTCCTAAGACATTAGGATACAATAATGGAGGAAAGAAGGTGTCTGGGCCAGGAGACAGTGCGTGGTGTTAGGGTGACGGTAACATACCAAAAACGAGGAGATTAAGTGAAAGTTTGTACACTGAATACTAAGGTCTTCCCTCTATCCAGCCTTCTTCCCCATCTCAGGCCCCAAATTTCTGGCAGCCAGGCTTTCTGCCACCATGCAGGAGGTCATAGTGCCTTCTCTGGACAATCTGACCAGCACGCCAAAAATAATGCCATCAAAATGGACCAGCCAGGTCACACTGCAATGAAGCCAATGCGTAATAAGTTTGTGCCCTATTCCATGTTATGTACATAGAGCCGAGGTTGAGAATAATGGCCAAAGCTCATATAGCACATATTATGTGCCATAAACTATGCTAACTAGTAGTTAGTATTATAATCCCCATATTATAGATAAAGAGACATGGAGATGTCAAGGAACATATCCAAGTCCACACCAGTCCAAGAGGGGCCACCTGGGTGGCTCAGTCAGTTAAGCGTCCGACTTCAGCTCAGGTCATAGTCTCACAGTTCATGGGTTCGAGCCCCACATCAGGCTCTGTGCCAGCACAGAGCCTGGAACCTGCTTTGATTCTGTGTCTCCCTCTCTTTCTGCCCCTATCCTGCTGCACTCTGTCTCTCTCTCTCAAAAATAAATAAACATTCAAAATATTTTAAAAAAGAAAAAAGAAAAAGAAAGCTCCAAGAGGATGGGCTTTCCCAAATAAGGCAGTAAGCCAAAAGAGAGGAAGAGGAGGGATCCAGGAGACCCAAAGCTAGAAGAAGAAGGTGATGGCAATCCCCAGGATGTGAGGTCTGCAAGCTGAGAAGGCAGCCTCTCTAGATTGGAGCAGGTCAGAAGTTTCCAGAAATAATATCCTTGATATTACTCTGTAAAATAGTAATTTGTATGAGCCTATTGACAGGAGATACTTACTTCTAAAGTAAAATGTGCTGTTGCATTAGTAACTACTACAGAGAAAAACTAAACAAAAGATAAGGTAGTTATTAACTACAGGATCAAAAACAGTACAAGCAGTAAAATTAATTCACTTAATTTATGAAATGGCTCAGTTGCAAAGGGTTTACATGATCGAAATAATATGTACACTGAATACTGATCCAAAAATAATAGACTGGAATTGCATTTGGAAATGTGAAGGGATGTGTGGCTTCATCCAAGTTGGAAAGTAGAAAGAGGGCTAGAATCGTAGCCTCCACATCAAAAAGTCAATGGAGAATACCTAAAACTGAAAAGACAAGAACTAGCAATACAGTGTGCTTTGTAGAAATACAGAAGAAATATAAAACAATCAGCTCAAAGAGATGCCAAAGGTTGACTCCAGGAAGCAAGCATGAGGTACAGAGCTGCTGGGCTTCATAACAAAGGAGATAGATAGATAGATAGATAGATAGATAGATAGATAGATAGATAGACAGACAGATAGATAGATGTATCTTTAATAAATATTTAGGAGCATCTGGATGGCTCAGTTGATTAAGCGTTCAACTCTTGATTTCGGCCCAGGTCATGATCTCACAGTTCATGAGATGGAGTCCTGTGTCGGGCTCTGCGCTGACAGCAAGTAGCCTATGTGCTGACAGCAAGTAGCCTGCTTGGGATTTTTTTTCTCTGTCTCCTCTCTCTTTCTCTGCATTCCCCTGTTTGTGCTTGCTCTCTCTTTCAAAATAAATAATAAACATTTTTTAAAAATAAATAAATAGAGATGCCCAGGTGACTCAGTTGACTAAACATCCAACTTCAGCTCAGGTCATGATCTCGCAGTTTGTGGGTTCGAACCCCACAACGGGCTCTATGCTGACAGCTCACAGCCTGGAGCCTGCTTCAGATTCTGTATCTCCCGCTCTCTCTGCCCTTCCTCTGCTCATGCTCTGTCTCTCTTTCAAAAATAAAAAAACATTTTAAAAAATTTTATAAATAACAAAATAAATACTTAAACTTAGAAACTAAGTATTGAAACTTAATTTTTAGAAATAAGTAAAACATAGTAGAAAGTAAAATCCATTTAAAATATCAGCAATAACATATGCCCCAAAAAACGAAATCCTAGAAATAAGTTAAAACAAATATGCATGCCCTCAATATACGAAGTTTTAAAATTCTATGGGGCACCTGGGTGGCTCAGTTGGTTGAGCGGCCGACTTCGGTTCAGGTCATGATCTCACAGTCTGTGAGTTCCAGCCCCTCATCGGGCTCTGTGCTGACGGCTCAGAGCCTGGAGTCTGCTTTGCATTCTTTGTCTTCCTCTCTCTCTGCCCTTCCCTTGCTCATACTCTGTCTCTATGTCTCTCAAACACAAAAACGTTAAAAAAAATTTTTTTTAATTCTAATGAATAACATGAAAGAAAGCTTGATTAAGTGGAAAACTGTGTCTTTATGTATAGGAATCAAAATATTTTCAATACCTAAATTGATCTAGACATTTAGGGAGACCCCAATAAAAATAAGAAAAATGTTGGGGGAAGGGTGTCCTAGTCTGCTCAGGCTGCCCTAACAACGTGCCCCAGACAGCGTGGCTTGGGCAACAGAAATTTACTTGTCACAGGTCTGGAGGCTGGAAGTCCAAGATCGAGGTGCCGGCAGGGGTGGTTTCTGGTGAAGCCACGCTCTCTGGCTTGCAGATGGCCGCCTTCCTGCCGTGAGTTCATTCGGCACGTGCACCCCCAGTGTCTCCTCCTCTTCTCTGAAGGACACCATCCTCTTGGATAAGGGCCTCTCTCTGCTGACCCCATTTAACCCTAATCACATCCTTAAAGGCCTGCTCTCCAAATGTAGCCACACGAAGGGTTGGGGCTTCAACATATGAATTCTGGGGGGACACAATTCAGCTCATAACAGCGGGAATCTGATGAAGAGACACTAAATTTATCAAGGGAAAATTGTGAGAATAATCAGAAAAATTATATTTTAAAAAGGAGCATGGGAATAGAAAAAGGGGAGTGTGCATAATTGACCCTATCAGATAGTGGGCTAAACCTTATAAAATTGCCATTTTTATTTCAACAAGTGCTTGAATATTGGCAACTTTACACATTTTGACTAATAAAACTTATTCTATCCTGTTTTTTCTTTTCTTTAAGTAAGCTCTATGTCCAATGTGGGGGCTTGAACTCAAGACCCTGAGATCAAGAGTCACAGGCTCTGCCAACTGAGCCAGCCTGGCACACCTGTAAAATTTATTCTTAAGCGATAGTAGTTATAAGTTGGAAATGCAGAAATAGATCCAAATCTAAATAGGAATTTGATATATGACAAAAGTGCCAGCTAAAATTATTGATGAAAATACAGACTATTCAAAACATGGTATTAGGACAAATGGCTAGTAATGTTAAATTAAAAACAGTAGATTCTGACCTCATTCCTTAATACAAAAAAAAAATTTAGAAACTTCTGGAAATGGATAGTGGTAGTAGTTACACACCATTGTGAATGTACTTAATGACACTGAATTGTACACTTAAAAATGATTTAAACTGATAAATTTTATTTTATGTATATTTTACCATAATAATTTTAAAAAGGGGATGCGTGGGGAAGAGAGTACATGCATATGAAACTCTGGTACTAGGGAGGTAAGCCATCCGCGAAGAGGTGACAGCCAATATCTTTCAGTCCCACAGCAAGCCTTTAAAGCTAGACTGATCCTCCTGGATGTCAAAGTTGTTGCAGCATCTAATTCCTCAAAGGAGGAGAATCAGAATAGGTGGATGGATCCAAATACCGATGCCAATTCAGTAGGTCTACATGTGACCACAGCTTCTGCATTTCTGTATTTCTTCTTTCTTTCTTTCTTTCTTTCTTTCTTTTATGTTTGAGAGAGAGAGAGACAGAGCACAAGCGGGTGAGGGGCAGAGAGAGATAGAGATACACAATATGAAGCAGGCTCCAGGCTCCGAGCTGTCAGCACAGAGCCTGATGTGGGGCTGGAACTCACAAACCCGTGAGATCATGACCTGAGCTGAAGTCGGCACTCAACTGACTGAGCCACCCAGGTGCCCCAAGATTCTGCATTTCTTACAAGCCCCCAGGCGATGCCTGCAGTTGCCAGGTCGTAGAGCTGTGGTTCTCGGCTTTGGCTGCACATTTACACCCTGGGGAGCTATTTTAAACGGCACTGACTAGGGCCCCTCTCTAGACCATGAATTAGAATCTCTAGGGGTGGAGGCAGATACGGTATTTTTGGAGTTCCCCAGCTGGTTCTAATGTGCAGCCACCCAGCAGAAGTGCTGATGTTGACACACAGATAAGTTTAGCAAAGTTGAAGAACCTTTCTTCCCTGCTCCCAAAGTTTCCTTCCTCTACAAAATGACTGGGTCTTTCCATCCTTACTCATATCATCCAGGTAACAGAAACTTGGGAGGAAAACTAAAACTGTTCAGTTCAGTTCTGCCCTTTTCTGTCTTCACAGCAACACTCCCTGCAGAGAACACCCATTTCACCTGTGTTCCTCTAGCACACGAGCCAGTGGCTCTCAAAGTGTGGTCTCCAAACCAGCAGCATCTGTATCATCACTTAGGAACTTGTCGGAAATGCATTTTCGGGGGCCTCACCTCACACCTACTGAATAAAACTTCTGGGACTGAGGCCCGACACTCCGTGTCTTAACAAGCCCTCCTGGTGATTGTGATGCTCGCTCAAGTGTAGAGAAGTCCATTCCCAGGCATTTCTGCCCAAGACTGATGGGGAAATCTGTTTAATTCTGAGCTTCAGAATTAGAAGCTCTCTTGGCTAACAGCCCAAAAGCCACATCTTCCAACTAGGCTTTAAATTTTTTTTCTTTTTTTTTTTTTAGCGTTTTTATTTTATTTTCGAGAGACATAGAGCGTGAGCAAGGGAAGGGCAGAGAGAGAGGGAGATACAGAATCCAAAGCAGGCTCCAGGCTCTGAGCCGGCAGCACAGAGCCCGATGCGGGGCTCAAACCCACAGACCTGAGCCGAAGTCAGCCACTTAAACGACTAAGCCACCCAGGCGCCCCCCAACTAGGCTTTAATCAGTAACGAAGGTAACTTTGTGACCTTCAAAATAATAGTAATAATCATAGGTAGGAGAAGCAAAGAGTTCAAAGAAAAACTATGAAAACGTAAACACAGTTTTGACACTTTTTGAGTGTGAAAGCAAAACCAGAAGCTAAACAGAAAAAATGTCTCTAAATACAAGTTAAAGTCATTCACTAGTCAATCTATCCACATTGCCCAATAGTGAATAAGATCAAAAGTAAAAGTTAAATTGAGAAAAAATAATTGCTCTACACATAATGAGCAAAGGGCTAAAATACACAGGAAGTTCTTAAAAATCAATAAGAAAACCAGCCCAATTAAAAAGTGAAAAAGTTGCAAAAAACTTGAAGGTGGTTTGGAAATTTGCTGTCCCCTGTGCTACCACTAACCACATATAACTGATCCAAACTGAGGTCTACTCTAAGTGGATTTCAAAGATATAGTGCTGAAAATGTAAAATATCTCTTCAATAATTTTTATATTGATTCTATGTTGAAATGGTACTCTGTGGGATATATTGGGTTAAATAATATGTATTATTAAAATGGATTTCACCCATTTCCTCTTGTTTTTAAAGTGGCTACTTAAATATTTAAAGTTATGTATGTGGCTTGCATTTATATTTCTTTTGACTGTGCTAGTTTAGAGAATAAAAAATACAAATGGTCATAGATATCTTAATAAAAAATAGGATGAATCAGTGCTGATGAGAGTGAAATATGGAGCATTTTGAAGAATAATATCTACTAATATTTTTAAAATACACACCATTCAACCCAGAAAATTCTCTTCTAGGATTTTTACTACAGAACCACTTACATCCATAAAGATATGTACAAAAGAATGATCATGGCAATGCTATTTGAGCTAGGAGAAAAGAGCCTAAGTGTCTGCCAAGAGGAAAATGATTAAATACATACTAAGAAGTCTACCCAATAGAATACTACATAACGAACCAGTAGAATGAGGTAGATCTCTGACCACTAACATAGGTGTGTGTCCACGATACATATATATATATATGTGGAGTGAAGATTATTTCAGACAATCTGCATAATATACCTTCATTTTTTGTTTATAATAAGAAGCCCTATATATGCTCTGTGCTGGAAGGCCTTATAGATTTTACTTGATGTGCTTCTGTATTTTATTATTCCAATGAGCACATATTATTTTTGTCATTTAAAAAAGCAGCTGTGGGGGCACGTGGGTTGCTCAGTTTGTTAAGCATCCAAATTTGGCTCAGGTCATCTCACAACTTGTGAGTTCAAGCCCTGCATCAGGCTCTGTGCTGACAGCTCGGAGCCTGGAGCCTGCTTCGGATTCTGTGTCTCCCTCTCTCTACCTCTCCCCTGCTCATTCTCTCCCTCTCTCTCTCTCTCTCTCTCTCTCTCTTTTAAAAATAAATCAACATAAAAATAAAATCAAAATAAAAAAAATTTTTTAATTAAAAAAAATAAAATTAACAAGCATCTGTGAAGAAACATGAAGGCTCATAGGAACCCACTGCACCAATTCCTCCATTTTGTGAGTTAGAGGAATACTGAGAGGAGTAAGAATACTCAGTGCCAGGCTCAATTCCCTCTCAGTGGGGGCTAATACCGAGGTCTCCCTCCACCCACTTAGAAATGGTAGGAGACATTACCACCAACTCTGCCACCCTCCTGGCTGAGTGTTCTATCACCTTCCCTCCCTTCACTCAGGACGTCCTGCCAGGTCCTTCTTCATTTAGGGCAATCTGACCTCCACCTCTGTGATTTCCCTAAACTGCCGCCAGTAAATCAGCAGGTCATTCCATGACTGGGACCACAGTTCCACTCAATGCTGCCAATGGAGGGAGGAGGAATGAGATGCTAGAAGAGAGCAATGAACCCAAGGCCTAAGGCTCAGGCTTTCCCTTTCGGGGAAACTCCACCTTTGGAATGGTAGGTCTCTAAGTACACCTGCACTTGCTTCTGACCCTCTAGTAGTCTCACCTCTAGAAATACAAGTTTTTGTTTTGCTAACAGAGCAAGGATCAGAAGAGAATTCTCAATTCTCTCCTGTGCCTTCAAAAGCAAAAAAGAAATTCATACCTTTTTAGGAGCCAGGAACTCAATCAAAGAATCTTATGGGATGAACACCCAGAAATATATGTCTGACACCTCAAGGTAGAGAGGTCGTGAGGGTGGAGTCCATCTTCAAAATCTTACACTGTGTTTCCTAGGACCATTTCTGGTACTAAATATCAAATATCACCAAAAAACTGGCTTTAAAGCTCCAAGACTTTAATGCAAATATTCATTAGAATTACTTTTGGGAATTACATCTATAAGAGGTGAGGGAAACAAGACTGGGCAGAGAAAAAACTTGAACTGTGAGTTGATTGCAGCAAAAAGCACAGCTGATCCTATGGGAATTTTGGAGCTGGAATGACCCTTTGGCGTTCTTCTCTCTTGAGGTCACAGGTCAGGGCCTTGATACACTTCTACTCAACCCGTCATTGGATGCAAGCTGCCCACAGGAAGTGGGTAAGCTTGGGCAAGGCAGAGGGCAATGCCCAAAAAGGGGTTTAGCTGAGAACTGTCGGTGGCCAACATGGAATGCCTCAGTCCTGGACAGGGATCTGGGTGGCACACAACAGCATCTGCTACCCTCGTAATCACACTGTGAGCTAAGGAAAACAAGTCATTTTGCTACCTTTTTACAAGTAGGAGTGGATCGAGCCTTACCACTATTTCCTTTTCCCAGCCCAGGGCTCTTTCCACTGAGGGAAAGGGAGAAGCTGAAGAGTTTATAGTGCTCTAGACTTAATAAAAGCAAATGAAGACCAGATGGTGGAAGGCTCCAATCCTAATCCAGTAGAAGTATCTTTCAATCTGTCTCCCTGACTCCATTCTGGCCTAAAGAGGCCACAGAAGAGCCCAAAGTCTTGCCGAAAGGCAATCGAATAGTTGTGTCTATTTAATAGAATTCAACGTATAAGCAGCCAATATTTATAGAGCACTTGTATGTGTCAGACCTCATTCTAAGTGTTATGTGTAAGCATATATGTGCATTATACACATACATATTATGTGTACTACATATGTACACATATATAAATGATACATTATACATATACACACATATATAAATGCATGCACATATATTCATTTAACTCTAAAAGAACCCTCTGAGGAAGTTACTATGATTGTCCCATTAACATGAGGAAACAGAATACAGAAACATTGATTTGCCCAACATTCTGGTAAGTCAAATGAATCTTTAGCTTCTAGCTCATTTATTCTTCTTATACATCATTTGAGCACTTGCTCCTTGCCAACTCTAGAGCTAGAGACTAGTCTTCGAGCGCCCCATAAATGTGATCGTCTTTCTATGTATACAAATAATGTAAAGGTTCTACTTATGGGCTCTGTCAACCACGTGGGAGACCAGGGCAGTGTTTTAGTGTGACTTGCTCTCATGGATCACAGATACCATAGCACCGGCATAATGACCGCCCCCAGGTAAACCCTCTGGGGTTACAGAGTGTGGGTGGGCACAGGGACATGCTCTTCCATAAGAGGCCTGGGTGAAACTCTGTGCGTAAGACAAAGAGTTAATTAGGTAAAATGTGTTCAGGAGGGAGAAAGATCAGCACAAACAGGAAGGCAGCAGGCTCTTTGCTTGCTTTCTCTATGCCTTGTTCTTTCCCTCTGGTTTCCCTATGCCTTGTTTTTTCGCTCGGGTGACCACATTCACAGCCCAGTCTCATCTATGACCTATGCACTGACGACCCCCAAACATCCAGCTCAGACTGCTGGATCACTATTCTGAATGTCAGACCCAAACACTGAACTGCTGGTAAACTTCTCCACTTGAATGAACCAAAGAAATACGAATATCTCCAAAATGATCTCACTGTGTTTCTTTTCCCCCAACCCACTTCTTTATATTTTCAGTTCTGGTTATTGGTGCCATCATCCACCCACTCACCCCAATAAAAACACAGGATCATCTAGATGTCACTCTCCAACATCTCCCCTTCTGTTGGCTAACAATCCCGTCAACCTTCCAGCAGGAGTAGACCACGTACAAAACAGTTGCCAGTAAGTCCTGTTGCCTGCTCTCAAGGCAATCTGGCTGTTTCTCTGCCTGTTATGAATTTCTTTTATAAATTATAAATCCTGGAAAACAATGCTTTCTCCAGCTTCACGTGCCAATGAGAGATAATATCAAAGACAAGGTCTCCAGATTCATAAATTAAATTAATAGTGTAAAAACTTACCAATAACCGAAGCAAAAATGGAATCTAGTAAATTACTCACGTGATAAGAAGAACCAACTGAAGTACCTATTTAAACAGGACCGTCTCCTGGGATCTCCCCCAGGTAAGGTTGCCAAATGAAATGCAGGATGCCCAGTTAAATTTGAATTTTAGATAGGCAATGAATAATTTTTTGTATGTCTCAAGTAATATTTGAGATATATATTTTAAAAATACTGTTTATTTGAAATTTAATCTAGCTGAGTATCTTGTACTTTCATTTGCCAAATCTAGCAAACCTAACGGGCCCACAGAATTTAGTCTTTCTAGAGCCCCTGGGATTGGCTTAATAACCTAAAATTTCAAACAAATCTTCATCTAATTCTAGTGATCAGTTCTGATCACTGTGGGACCCTGGTGAGGAGTCCTTTTCCAAACCCTCTGCCAGAGCAGCACAGCCTCCCTCGGACTCAGGGGAACTCGGTACAACATATCGACTAGCATTGCTGAAGCTTCTTGTGGGGCCTAGATGAAGGCAAAGCTGCTTCAGTGATTGCTTTGTGCCTTTGGGGAAGGCCATGGTATGTCCAAATAAATCTTTAAAAAAATTTTTCCATTGAAGTATGGTTGATACACAATGCTACATTAGTTTTTAGTGTAAACAGAGTGATGCAACTAGTCTATTCATTATGCTATGCTCACAAGGGTAGCTACCTTGTCTCACCATACGATGTTATTACAATACCATTGACAATATTCCCTATGCTGTGCCTTTTATTCCCATGACTTGTTCATTCCATAACTGGAAGCCTGTATCTCCCACCCCCTTCACTTGTTTTGCCCATCCCCCCACTCCCCTCCCCTATGGCAAAAAAAAATGTTTTTATTTTTGACCAAAAAACATTTTTTTAATTGATATCAAAAAACTATGTTTATTTCTTCTTTATCTGTTTTTCCAGCCTTACCCCCTTGGAAAACCACTTAAGCTCCGTGATCCTCATTCTTTTTTTTTTTTTTTCATTCAATAAATATTTATTAAGTGCCCTTCATGGGCAGGTTCCTGTGCCAGGTCCTGGGGTTCAACAATGAGTGAGGCAGATGTGGTCCTGCACTCATGGAGAACACAAATGTGTAACAGACAACCAAACCAAAAATATGAATGTTGTGAATGAAATAAACAGGGCACTGCACTGGAGCATGATGTGGGCAGGACCATCTGGACTTTATGGTCCCAGAAGCTGTCTCTGAAAAGACGACATTTAAGCTGACATCTGCAGGATGAAGAGAAGCCAGCCAAACAAAGAGCGAGGGAAGCCCATTCCAGACATCAGAACCAAAGTTAGCCATTGGGTCTGGGTGCGTTAACCATGCCTTTTCTTTTCAATATACTGTCACTTTGACATCTGAGTCTTCGGTGACCCTGAAGGGACTGCTTCTCCCCAGGTTAGCCAATTCCTAGAGATAGTGAACAATTCACCTGTGAGTGGGTCTTTCATAGGCAAACCAATCAATAATGGGCCCACACCCCCAGTTGCCTCCATTATGGAGTTCTCCTGTAACATTTCTGAATTCACGTATTGGTTTCTAAGAACTTTCTTGCACATTCTTTAGGATTTTCTTTGTAGATAATCAGTCATCTGCAAATAGAGACAGTTTTATGTTTCCTTTCAGATCCATGAGACTTTTATATAATTTTCTTTACTGCCCTGACTAGAACTTCTAGCATGAGTAATGAGAACAGGCATCCCTGTCTTTTTCTCTGTCACGGAATGAAAGCACCATGAAGTAGAATGTTAACTAGAGATTTTTGTTTATAAATGCTCTTTATCAAATTGAGAAAGTTTTCCCTATTCTTATTTTTTAGAGAGTTGTTACAATTAACGGATATTAGATTTTGGCAAATATCTTTTCTGCCTCAACTGATCTGATCATGTGATTTTTCTTCTTTGGTCTATTACTATGGTGAATTTTACTGATTACATTGACTTTTTTTTTTTTTTTTTTGAACCAGTGGTATATCCCTGGGATAAATTCTGCTCAGTCACAATGTATAATTCTTTTTCTAAATTGCTGATTTTGTTTGCTAATATTTTGTTAAATTTGTGTCTATATTTATAAGAGATATTAGTCTATATAGTTTTTCTTTCTTTCTTTCTTTCTTTCTTTCTTTCTACTGTCTGTCTGGTTTTGGGTATCAGAGTATTACTAGCCTCAAAGAAATAAATTGTAAAGTGTATCCTTCTCTTGTATTTTCTGCAAGAGACTATGTAGAATTGTTATTAATTCATCTTTAAACATTTGGTAGAAATATCTAGTAAAATCATCTGGGCTTGGACATTTCTTGTTTAGGAGATTTTTTATTATACATTCAATCTTCTTAAAGTTATAATCACATGAACTATTTTGTTTTGGCTGAGTTGTGGAAGTTTGTGTTTTTTGAGGAATTGGTCCATTTAATCTAAATTGTCAAATTCATGTGTATGGAATTGTTTGTACTATTCTCATACCAGTGTCTGCGGCCTGTGGTGACACGCCAGATTTCACTCCTAATATTAGTAATTTGTGTAACCATTCTTTTTCTCTGTCAGTCGTTTTAGCGTGTTATCAATTTTACTGATCTCTCCAAAAAAACAGCTTTTTATTTCAATGATTTTCTTTGTTGTTTTTCTCTTTTCAATGTTATTAACTCTGTTCCTATATTTATTTTTTCCTTCCCTTGCTTGCTTTCTGAAGTTTTCAAAGCTTAAGGTGGGAGCTTAGATTATTGATTTGCAACTTTTTCTTTTTCTAATGCATTAATTTAGTGATATAAACATCTCTCTCGCCAGTGCTGTGCCCCATAAATTTTGATATGTTGTATTTTCATCTTCACTCAATAAATGTATGCTTTAAATTCATTTGGGACCTTCTCTTTGACCCAAAAGATTTTTGCAAGTATGTTGTTGAGTTTCTAAGTGTTAGATATTTTCCTGTCATTTTTCTGTACTGCTGTCTAGTTTGATTCCATTATGTCTGAGAATGTTTTCTGTGTGACTTCAATTCTCTTAAATTTTTTGAGGCTTGTTTTCTGGTTAGAATATGGTCTATCTCGATATATATTTTGTAGGCCTTGAAAAGAATATGTATTCTGCTATTGTATAGAATATTCTATAAATGCCAATTATAGGTAATTGATGGAGTTGCTGAGTTCTTCTGTATCCTTAACAGACTTTCTGTCTAGTTGTCCTAGTAATTAATGATACAGGGAGGGATGTTGAAGTCTCCAACTATAATTATGGATTTGTCTATTTATCTATCAGCTTTTGCTTTACATATTTTGCAGCTCTTTCAAGATTACCTTATCTTTTTGGTTTATTGACCCATTATCATTATACAATGTCCCTCTCTGTCACTGGTAATTTTCTTTGCTCTTAAATCTACTTTATCTGATATTAATATAGCCATCCCTGCTTTCTTTTGATTAATATTTGTATGCCATATTCATTTCTATTTTATTGCTTTCAACTGCCTATATCATTATGTTTGGAATGAGGTTAATTAATCATGAGAAAACATCAGGCAAATGCAAATTGAGAGACATTCTACCAAATAACTGGCCAGTATCCTTCAAAAGTGTCAAGGTCATGGGGGCGCCTGGGCGGCTTAGTCAGTTAAGTGGCCGAAGTCAGCTCAGGTCATGATCTCGTGGTCTGTGAGTTTGAGCCCCGCGTCAGACTCTGTACTGGCAGCTCAGAGTCTGGAACCTGCTTCGGATTCTGTGTCTCCCTCTCTCTCTGCTTGCTCTCTGTCTCTCTCTCCCTCCCCCTGCTTGCTCTCTGTCTCTCTCTCCCTCAAAAACAGTAAACATTTTTAAAAAATGTTTTTTAAGTGTTGAGTTCATGAAAGAGAAAGGAAAAACAGAGAAACTTACAGATGGAAGGAGACTAAGGAAATGATGGCTACATGTGGTGTCCTGGATAGGATCCTGGGACAGAAATAAGACACCAGTGGAAAAACTGGTAAAATACTAACAAAGTGTATAATTTAATTAATAATACTGTATCTTTGTTAATCTCTTACTTTTGATCATTGTGCTATGGCTCTTTAAGATGTTAATTTGGTGAAATCTGGTATACAGGAGCTCTCCAATCTCTTTTGGCAATTTTTCTGTGAGTCTAAAATTATTTCCAAATAAAAAAATTTTTTTAATCCCCACCCTAAGCTCAGACTCTCAGTCACCAGACCAAATGTCTGAAGTGTAGGTGAACACTGCCCTTGTGTAGAATGCTGAATTGCTTCAGCATAACCCCAGTCACTTGTGAATGTGTGTGCAGCTGTCCATCAGCCAATGCCCATTTGGATCTTTCCAGTCCTCTGCCCTCCTACCCCCACTTCAGTGGAGACCCACCACCACCTTCCCTCGCCTCTGCAGTGGTACCTCCAGACATCACCGACCATCCACGTGGGCATAGGTAAGAACCATCTACTTTGTGACCTAGGCTCTCGGAGATACTAAGGGACTATGACTCCACATAGCTTTTTAAAAGGATGGGAGGAGAGAGGAATCAGTATCGCTGGAGTGGTTGTAATGGTTAATTTTGTGTGTCAACTTGACTGGACAAAAGGATGCCCAGACAGCTGGTAAAATGTTATTTCTTGGTATGTCTGTGAGGGTGTTTCCAGAAGAGATTATCCTGTGAATCGGTGAACTGTGGGTGGGCATCGCCCAATGCATTCCATTGAGGGCCTGAATGGAACAAAAAGGCAGAAGACGGAAGAATTTGCTCTCTCTGCTTGAGCTGAGACATCCATCTCCTGCCCTTGGACTTCAGTGCTCCTGGTTGCCAGGCTTTCAGACTCAGATGGGGACTTACTTCATCAGCCTCCTCCCCCGAATTCACAGACTGAGTCACACCACTAGCTTTCCTGGCTCTCCAGCTTGCTGATGGCAAATAGACTGTGGGAGCTCTTGGCCTCCTTAGCCACATGAACCAATTCCTATAATAAATCTCATATGCTATGTGTCCTATTAGTTCTGTTTCTCTGGGGAACACTGATCATACAGGCGTCACACAGCGATCATTCTTAAAGGCAACCCTGATCCAGACTTCTCTTGGCTACAGAGCCTCTAATATTTCCTGCCTGTGAGAGGAACGCTCAAGACCTGGGTCTGACATCGACATCCCTGTACAAGATGGCTCCGATGTACGTGCCTTAGAGCTGGCAACTTTCCATGCCAGGAAGCAGCCAGTTCGTCACTCGTCAACCCCATGGCCAAGATCCATCACCTGAGACCTCAGGCCTTCTCCCTCACTTTTTTGCCTCCTAGGTCAGATGTCCCCTCCACTGCCCACTCTTCCTTCTGACCATGGAGCTCTGCCTCTGAAGACCCAGTTACACCACCCGGATCCCAGCCCATAGGAAGCACACACCTATTTGCCTATTCCCCAGTTCTTTCCTTCTTTGTCTTAGCTGCAACTTGGAGCAAACAAAGAAAAGTCCTTCCTAATCACTTCCAGGCTTCCCCCCAAGGGGGTTGGGGGGTAGATGGCAACTCGCTTTGAATTCTAGCCTCCTTATAAACCCATGCAGCGGCAAACTGTATCAACAGAGATGTTGCACATCCTGTCAGCAATGGCTAAATATAACTTAATTTTTACATATAAAATTTTAATTCAAAACTGATGAATCAGGAACCATTTCAGACATTCTCAGCTTCTCTAAAGATTCTGTTTTCTTTCCAAAACCCATCCCATCAGCTCAGTTCGGCTCTGCACTTTCTTCCCAGAACTCATGAAATCATTACACTTCCATTTCTTTTCTCATTTCCCCCATTAGCCTCCCTCTCTGATTTTAAGACTTTTGTTTTCTTTTCACCGCCCACTGAAATAAATTCTCTGTCATGGTCAGCATTGTTCTTTCCAGAATTACTAAATCATACTTCCACTTTCATTTGTTTCCTCCATTTCCCCCTCCTCGTGCTCCCACCCTGATGCCACCAGTTTATTGACTTTGGATCTGCTGGTGCTTCAGATCCCTGGTGGGCTGCAGAGGAGATGTGCTCGGTCCCTCCACGTGTGTAGCTGGCAGGCTGCATTTGGCGGCCGCTCAGACACTGCCATGTGGCCTTTCACAATGCTGTTTATTTGCCTGTTTGCCCGCTCTTTGGATGCTTCACAGGGGTCCCTTGCCAACATACTTCAGAAGAGGATGAGTGGCTAAACGGCTTTTGTGTCACCCTGTCCACTCACCACTTGCTGGAAGGCCGCTTTCAGTGTTCATCCCAAATCCTCCCACGTGCCCCATTCCTTCCATGCCTTCTCCATCCTATCGCTGGATGGTCTCGGTCCTGTCGAGCCTGTTTAAGATTCAACTCTGCCTCTGTCTGACTTGACCCAATGTGACAACAACCATTTCCCCAAACGGACCAGTCAGACCTTCTCTCTAAATCTGGCACTCTCGAGCTTCCACAGCAACTTGAACGTGTGCCTTTTTAGCAATGAAAGTGGTCTTGAGAACATTCTGCCTTATTTGCCGTGTCTCTCTGGATACAGAGTTTAGAGCTGATGATGGGCCCATCGTGGCGTCACATACAGAATTGATCCCTGCTGTTCATGCACTAGTGATCTCTCCCAGTGCAGGGTGATAACCCTCGTGCCCTATGACACGGGCATGGGTGCACCCTGACCACTGGACCCGGTACTGGTCCCATATCCTTCTACTTCTCAGGCAAAATCACCACTCTGAACATCACCTTCTTGATTTCTTTTCAAATAGGATGACAATAACTCCCACGGTCAATTCACAGGACTCTAATGAGAATCCAATGAGATAACGAATGTTAGGGAAATATTGCTGCGAATACTCTATAAAGATAAGATATAATTATTTCTTTTATCATATCGTTGCTTCAAATAAGTGTTCTATCATTTATCAAATTCTAGTCCTTGATCTCAGGCCCCATAAGTGATCTAACCCTAAGTGATCTAACCCTCTTCCACAAAGGATGCTGGCAGGCACCGAGGACATGTTGGCCAAGAGAGAGAACGAAAGAACCTCTTATCACTGTCAAATATCTCAAAACACTTCACACAACAGGAGTTAGACATGTTCTAATTTCATGTGTGTACAGGAGAATCCATTTCAGCTCAGCTACCCGGAGACTGGGTTCAGCTTAGATTAAGGACACATAACCGTGGGAACGAGTTACCTTGGATGGCAGTTTCCACAATGAGCAATGCCCAGGCCGATTCTGCCTTTCCAGATGGCCTGCTATAAAAACAACCAATATCTATCAGGACCGTAAGCTTCTCAGAGTACTTCATAAATATTACTTCATTTAACCCCTACCACATGCATGGTAGGTATTAAAGTACCATCTCTTAGCTGAGGATCAGAGAGGTTGAATAACCTCCTCCAAAGCCACACAGCAGGGCAGGACTGGAACTCTTATCTGCCGAACTAGAAAGCCCAGCCTTCCCCCATTTTCCCCACATTCCTTGTGGACATGGGCGGGGGAGGGGGGGCATCTGCACTGGGAGAGGGCTGTCGGCTGTTCAGGCCTCTTTAAAGGTGCTCCCAGCACTAAGCTTTGGGACTCCTCACATCTCCTGTCCATGCTGTGCTCTTTCTTTTTAACTGTCACTTTTTCTTTGATTCTAGAACTTGTGCTTCAGATTCTGAGAGTCACAATAGTTCACAGGTGCCCAGCGCTGGGTACCCTCCTTGTCCTCTCTTAGGTCCGTGAAGTAAATCTATATGCAGACTGTTTTCCTTTCTTTCAGGCTCTCGAACGCCCTTGGAAGCACAAATTGTACAGTTCCTGAGGGGCATCTCGTTCCCTGAGTAACATGGTTGTTGTGTTCTTTTTCTTTGAAAAGCCATATTACTTCAACCTCGCTTTCCTTCCCAGTAAATGAAACCTTGAAGGCCGTGTCCCACCCATGTCCTCATCAGCCTGCCTGTCACTAGCACAGGAGAGGGAGCAATAACAGTCGTGTCAGGAACAGGAAGTAGGGACACGTGAGCCACCAAGCAGTGCGTGCCAGATGCCATCTTTGTCTTATCTGCTTTAATGCTTCTCAAATTCCCATGTTGTTGCTGACGAAGAAAATGACACTCGAAAATCAGAATCGGAATCGCCAAAATCTGGAAGCAACCACGATGCCCTTCGGCGGGTGAATGGACAGATAAACGGTGGTACATCCAGATGATGGAATATTATTCAGCACTGAAACAGAAACAAGCTAGCAAGCCAGGAAAAGACATGAAGGAAGCCTGAATACCTATTACTAGGTGAAAGAAACCAATCTAAAAAGGCCGCACACCCTATAGAATTCCAGCTATATGACATTCTGGAAAAGGCAAAACTACAGAGATAGCAAGAGGTCAGTGGTTGCCAGGGTTAGCGGGGAGGAAAGGATGAATAGGCCCGGAGGATGTTTAGAGCAGTAAAGCCCTTCCGTATGATACTATCACGGTGGATGCTGTCGTTATACGTTTGTCCAAACCCATAGAACGTGCAGCGTCAGAAGGTCCGCTGTGGACTCTGGGTGGTTGTGATGTGTCGGTCCAGGTTCGTCACCTGTAACAAATGCAGCACTCCAGTGAGGATGTTGACAGTGGGGGAGGCTATGCGTGTGGGGGGCAGGGGACAGTGGATATATGGCAAATCTCTGTACTTCTCTCTCGACTTTGCTGTCAACCTAAAACTGCTCTAAAAAATTGAATCTATTTTTTTTTTAAAGTGACACTTGGAGAGGTTAGGTAACCTTAGGTGGCCTGCCCGAAGTCTCACACCAGTGACTGGCAGGGTTACGATCAGAAGTCCCATCTTGGCTGGCTCCCTCACCCATTTTCTCATGAGTCCATGAAAACAAAGGGGTCCCCGACTTAGCTTTGCCTTCGAGCACCGGCCTTGCGTGACCGCCTGCACCACAAGCAGTTTCTCTTTCCCAGTCTCTGGGCTCATTCTGTGTGGAGAGCAAGGGGATGGCCCTTAGAGTGCCCATCTGACGGACAAGAAGAGACTAGCCCAGCCCCAAATGCAGAACGAGGGAAGCACTGGAGGCTGCCGCCTCTCTGTCTGCTGGTTACGTAAAAATTAAAACAGGTCCCTTCCATGTGTTCAGGAATAGAGTTAGGAAGATTAAGGTCCAGGGCCAGAACCAGACCAGGCCTGACTTATTGACCATATCAGGGGGCGTCCCAGAGCAAGTGTGAGCAAGTCTGGAGTGAGGTCAGACTCAGAAAAAAGAAGGTATCTACACAATAGAATCAGCAGATTTGATTCACAGGATAAATAATTTCTTCATATTCAGGGTAATTTTATCCATCACCTCTTAAGGATAAGACATGAATTGTTTCCTTGTGCCACTGGAGGAAGCTCTCCTCAGAAACCCAGTGCTTGCTGGGGAAACTATTAAGTATTCCGGGTGCATAGAAGACTGATTTCAAACAACTGTAGCTGAAGTCATCCACAAGCACAATGGTCATTGTACATACAAGAATCAGGGCCATATTTTACCTCTAGGTAAAAACTATTTTTAAGGTATTTCATAAATCACTGGCAAGGTCAACCATACTAAACATTCCAGAATACACAGGGGAAACACCCGTGGGCGTGCCCAGACCTCTAGGCTACAGCGATTCATTGTTCCGACACTTCCTGCACCCTGTACGGAGCTGTCCCGTCGTCAGCAAGTCTGCGAGGCCTGCCTGTGACAGGATCTGTGGGAGGAGGCAGGCCCACCGCGCTGGCCCCACAGGTACTGACGGCACCAAAGTGCACACCACCAGGCTCACCCCCAACGGGCCTGCTGTGTTCATGCAGCAAATGAGAGCCAAAGCAGCCCACAGGGTCATGGTGAGTATCAAGTGAAGTACTGAACAGAGCGCTTTGCACCTGACCTGTCATACAGTCAGTGCTCAGCAGTTGTCAGGAACAGGGTCACTATTCCCATCACCAGGCCCCAGTGCATTAGGCAGGATCCTCCTGACGCCTGATATAGTTCACAAATAAACGACATTCATGCATACGTGAAAATGAAACACAAATGAGTAAAGAACTCCCCATTTTTGTAATGAGGATATTAAGAGTCAGAAAAACTATGTTATGTAGCCTCCTTGAAACAGAGGTGGCCAAGGAGATATAAGTGGATGTTGTGAGTGGAACTTCCAGGAAAGTAGGAAAGCAGGTTAGTGGGGAGACTGACAAGTAGCACGAGTCTTCTGTCTCTCCTCTCTCTAGGTGAAAGGATGCAGATGTGATGGCTGGAGTTTTAGCAGCCACTATAGGCTCTGAGTTGACCTTGAAGAAGAAGTTGCAGGCTAAGGGTAGCAAGACTTAGACAGAAGATACCTGTGCCCTCGATATCTGTGGGGCCACCATATTGTCCCTGGACACACGTCTCACCTTTCACATGGCAGAGGGGAAATACCCTTCTATCTCATTCTAGATATTATTATGTTGATCTCTGTTACTGGAAGCCAAATCCATTTCTAATTGAAAATATTCTGTGACATGGCCATCTCTAGATTTTGCTCCTCCCAAATGCCTGTCCCTTCTCAGCTTCCTTGCCTGGGCTTTATTGTTCTTCCTTCTCTAAACACTGGATTGATGTAGGGCTCCGGCCCAGGCCCTCCTCAAATCCCGCAGCTTAAAATACCAAGCTAGTGATATCCGAAGTGACATTAGTAGCTCAGCCCTCTCCCCCAGGCTCATATCCAACTGCCCAGTTAGCATCTCCAAGTTTGCATGTCCAAAAGAGAACCTTAATATTCCTCACCCCTCACAAACAGATTTCTCTCCCACTTCCCCATCTCAGAACATGGCCCACAGCTGCTCAGGCTGAAAGGCTAAAAACCTTATGAATTCCTGCTCGCCTTCAAGCCAGAAGCAAGGTCTGTCACTTCAGAGCATAACCCACATCAGCCCTTATTTCCCCGTCCCCCGACTAATCCTCTGCCCTGGGCCCCCCGAATCTGTGCGGGCCCTTGCAGCCTGTCCTGCACATGGTACCAGAGCGCCACTTTTCGGGGCAGACCCGCCTTCAACAACGTCCTGTGGCCGTAAGAATACAATCCACGCACCTCGCCTTGGCACCCAGGGCTCTGTGATCGGCCCTCACCTCTCCCCTCTGCCCACATCCACCACCTTCCAGCTGCACTGGCTTCCTCCTCTCCCTTTCAGGGAAGTGCCAGCCTTGTTCCCCACTCAGGGCCTTTGCACTCGCTGTCCCAGCTACCTAAATGTCCCCTCCCAGGATCGTGCTAGGAATGATACTTGGACTCCCACTCTGCAGCTCATATATCACCTTCTTGAGGTCTCGACCACTGCCATCCAGGGAGCCTTCCGGTGGCTCCGCTCCTCTCCGTCAACTTACCTTGTGCCATTTTCTTTGTGACTCCATTACTATCCGAAAATGGTCCTACCGATCGATGCCTTTGTTTTCTAGTGCATAATTTAGAACGTGTACCTCATCAAAACAGGAATTCTATGTCTTCATCCTGGCTTCTAAACTGTGCCAGAGGGGCACCTGGGTGGCTCAGTGGGTTAAGCGCCCAACTTCAGCCCAGGTCATGATCTCGAGGCTTGGGAGTTCGGGCCCCACGTCGGGCTCTGTGCTGACAGCTCGGAACCTGGAGCCTGCTTTGGATTCTGTGTCTCCCTCTCTCTCTGGCCCTCCCCCACTCGTACTCTGTCTCTGTCTCTCAAAAAATAAACATTAAAATAAAAAAAATATTTAAACTGTGCCAGAGAGATTTCTCAGTCTGCAGGCTTCCATCAGAATTCAAGAGCCATGCCATCGTTATCACGTGATAGTGTTTATTTATTCTTTATCTTTAGCCTTTCTTCTGACTTCTGGCTCTTCATTCAAATTGTAACATGTAGACATTTACCAATTGACCTCTCCATCCTGGAGTTCTTACTGTTTGATTCTGCTCTCAGTTCGAAGGTTTAGCATACTTTCAGAGCCCTTGCTTATAAAAATGGCTTTGTCTTAATATATAAAAGTCAAATTGGGGGTAATAAACACAATTTCTCTGAAAACTTAGAAGTTGCCCCATTGTCTTCCAAAACTTACTGCTGTGAATGAATAATCTTACATTATCTTGATAGGTGTTTTGTTCCTTTTTTTTCCTAAGTATTTATTTATTTTTAAGTATTTCTTTCTTTCTTTCTTTCTTTCTTTCTTTCTTTATTTATTTACTTATGTATTTGAGAGAGAGAGAGTGAGCGGGAAGGGCCAGAGAGAGGGAGGGAGAATCTGAAGCAGCCTCTCTGTATTGTCAGCACAAAGCCTGACATGGGGCTTGAACCCATGAACTGTGAGATCATGACCTGAGCCGAAGTCGGACACTCAACTGGACTGAGCCACCGGGTGCCCCTGTTTTGTTCCTTTCTGAGCAACATGTGTGCTCAGACTGGATACTTTTTACTGACTTTTAAATTATTAGCAGCGCCTGTCTGGCTCAGTCAGTTGAGCATCCAATTTCAGCTCAGGTCAGGATCCCACGACTCAGTGAGTTCAAGCCCCATCCCCACCCCCATCAGACTCTGTGCTGACAGCTCAGAGCCTGGAGCCTGCTTCAGATTCTAAGTCTCTGCCTCTCTCTGCCCCTCCCCTGCTCGCATTCCGTCTCTCACTCCTTCAAAAATAAACAAACATCAAAAACTATTTTTTTCTATCACTGATTAGATTACAAAGATGTAACTACGTTTGATGGGTTTTGGTTTTTCATAGCAGATTTGCCTTAAATATCATTATTTAAGTCTACAAACCAAGTATATTTTCCCAGGTTAGAGACGTTTTCAAACATTGTATCTTTGAATATTGCTTCTTTCCACATGGTTTTATTTCTTCCTCACAATAGCCATATTATTCAAAGACTGATTCTTTTATTAGGTTCTGTAACTATTATATTTCTTCTTATTAGCTTCATCCCTTTGTCCTTTTGCAGTGAATCCTAGAAGAGCAATTTAAGTTTGCCCTCAACATTACAGCATTTTTCTGCTGGTTCAATTCCTCCCTTTACTGACACCGATAGATTTTAGTTTGCTGTCATACGTATGTTTCTTTGAAATCTTTTCCTAATCTGAATTCATATCTCAGCCTGTTCTTTGTCATCGTCCTGATCTCTTTTAATAACCTCACATAATCTTGAAGTTCACTAAAACCATGAAATATTGATCTTTAAATTATTTTTTATTTCCTCCTGACAATAAGTTGTTCAAAAGTTGTGTTTTCAAATGTAGTCTGTGTATTGAGACCTTTTTCATTGGTTCTCCAGCGATTCCGTTTTTTTTGGTATATTCATCCTCCGTAAAGATCTCCTTGACAATAGGTGTGCATCACAATTTTACCATTTTTGTCTTTCTCCTGCCCCCCTGGTCCCCTGGAGAATGTCCCCTGCGGAGCTAAGTCGGTTCATATCCCTGTCCCAATGCCAGTGGTTTGGTGGCTGGTACTCATTTGGTGGGCTGAGGATGGTCAGGTTCTCTGACACACTTAGGAGCAATTTATGCCCTCGTAAATATGGGGAGGGGCTTGGGTTTCTTCCACCAGCTACAATGCACAGAAGACATAACAGTGTTCTTCCTCCCTCAGCCTCATCTGCAGCATTGATCTTTTGGGACCACAGCTTTCAGGATTTGTTGTGACATGCTTATGGCTCTCCCATTATCTTCCCCAGACTGCAATGGGCAGGGATGCAGCGATGGTCCTCTGCTGGGTTCACGGCTTCTTTAGATCCTAGCGGGGGGCGGGTGGGGCGGTGGGTTACAAGGCCTCTTCTTACCTACCTCTGGCCAACTGAGCCACTAACAATGAAAATGTCATCAATTGTGCTTCTGAATCTGTGTCATTGTTGCTGAAGATAATAGAAATCCCTCCCAAGGCCAACGATTGTGGACAGTGTTCCTGTGGCTTTTTTGTGTTGTTTTCTAGTCATTTTCTGTATTTTCATGTGTATTTTAAGGACAAGTTGGAAGAGAGATTAGTGGGGCTAAAATAGCCTCAGGCCACAGCCAGCCTCCTTCTTCTTGACTCTCCCAGCTGGCACACAGTAGGTTCTCAGTAAGGAAAGTAGAAACGAATTCAGTGTGGGCTGAGACATCTGGAAGCAGAAGCTGACCTGAAACCAGGCTGGGATTTAGGTCAGGGGTCAGGATGTAATGGGTCACGAGAGAGGAAGAAGGCAGGAAATAAGTCCAGTGTGGACAGGAGTTTGCCCAGGAGGAGTCAGCTGAGGGGCTGGGGATTCCATGTGGAGCTGATATTGGGCCATGAAGGATTCTGAGGTCTTGCATCTTCCTTCAGGAGAGTATCGGTAACGGCTGGGCTTGGGAGTGCCATTGAGCTGCTGTGTGGGCCTCAGGGCAGCAGGATGTAAGACCCAGACTCTGTAGCCAAGCCCTCCTGGCCCCTCTGCAACATCTCCACATCTGAGGCTCCATCACTGAGGGAGCTCCTCAGCATCCAGGGACCAACGCTCCCATTCCCAGCAGGACCACAAGCCTTGCTCCCATCAGGCCTGTTCCAGCCACCTAGTCCTAGTGCTTACCAAGGCTCCTCCTCCTTCCACCTCAAGACTTTCAGACTGGGGTCATGTGAACCCTAAGATTCCTCTTCTCTGAGCCCCATGTCTTCACAAAACATGGCTTCCAGATGTCCGTGCCCCAGGTCAGCACACACACACACACACACACACACACACACACACACACCCTGCATGTGTTGACTGAGCACAGGCAAGCCAGGGAGAGTGCAGGGCAGTGTCTGGGAGTAGCCATAGCAGGAGAGAGGCAGGGTTCTGAAGACCCTACCTTCCTCTGCCCAGGAGGGCTGAGGGCAGCAGGGCCAGAGGAAGGCGAGAATAAGTCTCTCCCTTTCCCTTGCCCAGGTCACTGGGCAAGCAAGGAGAACAAGCAAGGAGAGCTGAGGAGGGGCGGAAAAGTGAGGATGCCATCAAAGTACCCTGGAACAGGCTCCAACTCCAAACTGAGTCAGCCCAGGGGTCCCACCACACGTGCCCAATCACTCCAGCCTCCTCTGCCCTGGAGAATGAGTCCTTGGAAGAAAAACGGCCTCCACCCCACATTCTACCCCTGGAGAGGTGCAAGTGAACATGCCAGCCACCAAGGGCAGCCAGCTCTCCAGGACCCCGGCCCGCACGTGACGGTGACAGTCAGAGTTCAGAAGGTTCCCAAGCCTGCTCCCGTCCCACCTCCTGTAGCAGTCAGGACAGAGGGATTCTCCAAATGCTTTCAGGAAAAAAATCATTCTTTCTTGGGGCATTTGCAACTGCAACTAGTTATTCTATAGCACGTTCCACATACACATTAAAGGGAGGTTAAATATCATGCCTGAAGCAGCGAGAGAGACTTCTGGGAGCTCTGAGAATCCATAGCTCGGTTAAGTGGGTGAAAGGTGAGCATGTGGGGGGAGGTAGAGGAGACTGAGGGGGGTTCGCCTGGGAACACACACCTTTCATGCTAATTTACGTCCCACTCCTCTGAGCTGCCCGTCCACACGCCACAGACACACACCAGAAAAACACTTACATTGCAACTTCCTACTTTGTAAGACACCACGGAAGCTCCAAGACAGAAGTTCAAGCCCGTAATAAAAGAAAGCAAGAAAAGCCTCTCATTTCACTGTTTTAAAACCATGGAATTGACCCATTTATCAAAAGGATTTTTAGTAGAGAGAAAAATGAGGGGAAAGAAGCTTAAAGTATGAATAGAGACAGAGAGGATTAGATAATGTCCCCAATAGTAATATTACTAGAAATATTTAATTTAACCTTAAGGAAGCCACTGACCTGCATACACACCCAGGCACAAACCTAGGCTTTGCAAACGCGCGGCACCTTTCCGGTGGCTGCTCAGGATTCTCTCCTTGCCACCCTCCAGTCACTATAAAAGCAGTGTATTATCTTCCCCATTAGCACAGAGTTCAGCCTGCACCTCTGCCTGCTGGACCACCATCAGCCACCCTTCTCTTTCCCCAGGCTTCTGTCAAAATCCCACCCAAGCTTCAAGGACACCTTAAGCTGCGTCTTCTCCAGAGAGCTAGGCCTGAGCCTTAGCTAGGAGGAGTCTCCTCGAAGCCCTGGTCTCCTGGCACCTTCCATACTTTCCCTATGGCCATCTGTGCACACATCCTCCCTCCCTTAGAGACCCACCGCCCCCTGTCAAGGGCAGTCACAGTCCCTCAACACTTCACACTGTTCCTGGCACCTAGACGCTCGAGAATTTTGAAGGTGGCTGAAGTATGAGTGGTTTGCAAGCTCTCCCACTAACTGCGTGATCTGGTTTTGTGAATCTGTCATGGCGCAGGGAACTTGCTTTAACGTTTCTATGATGAGAGAAAAGAAAAGACGAGGAGGGGGAAGGATGGAAAGAGACAGGTGTACCTGTTTGCTCTTCACCGGCAGCTCCTGGAATGCTGGAATTACGGAGGGAACGGTTTCCTGAAAGGATTGACCGTAAGCTCTTTCTCTTCAGAATCATGTATCCTACGAAAATAGCTTGAAAACCATTCCTCCCTGGCTGAGAGCTTTATATATGTAGTTAGGCAGAACAATATGTTGCTCAAAATTCCTCCCTGTTTATTGAGAAAAACTTCTTATTAAGCCCACGAAGGGGAAAAGCTGAGTGTCTGAGGTTTGGAAGGCGGGCTGGGCAGGGAGTGAGAAAGAGGGGCAGAAGGGGGAGCGGCAAGCCTGAGGGGCAGCATCTGGCCCATGACTTCACGCCCTTGGTATAAGAGTGCAGAAATCACGAGGTGCTCTACTGCACGTGGACTTCCAGAAACCAGTGGCAAATGGGCTTCCCTGCCCATGAACTTAGCAGGGCAGAAAAGCTGTCACAGATGCAGGGCTGTGGCCCCAGAGGGCAGCTAGGCTCACGGATGCAGCCAGGTCTTTATTGCAGACTGAGGAGTTGAGGTTTGAGCCAATTATATCAACGTTTTCTGAGGCAGTAGAGGGTCTCAGCTTGGATTCCTTTACACATGCACACGTAGTCTCAGCACGATGCCTGCAACTAAGCAGGTGCCCCTTAGTGCCCACTCCGAGTGGCAGTTTGGACCAACAGGCTGTCACCAGAGCATAGCAGAAGCTGTTCTAGATAAGAGGATGCCCTCCTCTACAAAAGTTCTAATTCTTCCCACGCTTTACACATAACCAACTCAGGCCAGAGGCGGGACTCTCCAGGGCCGGCTGTTTGAAGCGGAGACCACCGAGGCCCTGAATCATGGCAGATTCGGAATCTAGAGGTGCTGGGCTGGATACACCCTCTCCCACGGGGTCCCTGACGCACGTGCTCACAGAGAGGGCTCTACACCCGTCGGTTCGGACCTCATGAGTCCCTTTGGAAGATAATTAAAAGGGGGAAGGAAAGATGACACACTAAATAATGTAGAAAGCGGGATCGTGTTTACTTTAAAGATGGGGAAGACGGCTTGCCAATAAAACACAGTTCTCCGTTTCCCTCTAGAATTCTGTTATTAAAAATAATCTGCGATGAACCTCGGCACCTCTCTCACAAGACCTTCCAAAAGCTCTAATAATAAAAATAATAAAGCATGTTCGAGAAGAGCAGAGTGCATTCCAGCGAGACAGCTGGACCAGATTGCCTTCTGCACGGCTTGGGGGAGCAGGAAGGACGGCAGCTGGCAGATTCATAAATTAAGCACATTAAGGACAAAATTAGTAAATGTAAGTAAAAGAATGTTGTTTCTCCGGCCATTCAGATACACTCATGCACACCGTCTAAACATAAACACCAGTTCGGCTCTTGCACCCTCTCTCACATGTACACACAAGCACCACAGACACACAGACACACAAACGCAGACCCCAAAAAAGCACACATGCATACAATCAATCCTGGTTTTTGCATACACGAACACACTACAAAGACACCATAGGCGTGCACACTGTGCAGTGAATGCGCTGGTGGCTCTCTGTTGCCGTCAGGGTTAACCTCTGGCACAGAGGCCTCGCAGAACTCTGTGAGTGACCTGGGGTGGGAGTGGGAAGGCCAGAGTCCCCACAAAATCTCAGAGAGATCTTCCGGGCAGAGCCTTTTACATAATCCTCTGTCCGGAAGAAGCAAGATAATAATGCCCAGAGTTTGTTGAGTGCCACAGAAAATGGGGACCCTGTGGGCTTACTCCTCTCCTGGCTCCCCCAGCTCTGAGGAATGCTCAGTGCCTGACACTACCTCAGAGTCTCACCCTGTGAGGGGCACACCCTGACCCCTTCCCCGAAAAGCACGTGTCATTAAGATGTGCAGAGTGAGCCTGGGGCTGGCCCAGCCGTGTCCAGGTGGAGAAGCATTGTTTGGTAACCTCCAATGTCCCCCATTGAAAGTCAATAATTTTACCAAATGCTCACTGAAAAAACCGATTATTGGGATTTTGAGAACTACATTTTGTAACATGTGGTGGGCACGGGGTGCATTTGTTTTCTCTTTGCCCCACAGCCCTACTCTCTCCCCATTCCATAAGGATGCCTGCATTCCTTGAGGAAGAGCCACAGAGGGTATGGGACCAAACTCTCCTCCTCAGGGCATGGGGGCCAGCGCCCTGGTGAGTAGGGGGCACCAGCCTGGCCAATCCAAGACTTGCTCTGCAGCTTTGTGTTGGGACTTGGAAGAGAGACACTCTTTCCTCTAGACTTGCTAACGTGGATGACATGAGCATGGTCACCTGTGGCCACACGCTCCCCTCCCGGCTTCAGAGAGAAGGTAAGTCAGCACAGAAGGAGAGTGGAGCAGAGAAGTGGGCAAGAGCTGGGGAGGAGGGGTTGGGGAGGAGAGGCTGGAGAGGGGAGGCTGGGGAGGGGAGGCCTGACTTTGCCTGAGGACAGCCAGCTTGAGTCAGTCCTGATTAACATAGATAAAGACACATATGAGACCGATTCTATTAAACTCAAATCTTATTATCACATTTCACATGGACATTAAAACCTCTCAGACAGCAGCAGCTATGTGTGCTGGAGGTGAAATTGGGGATTTTCAGACATTGGAGAAATTCTTTTGACAGGAGAAACGAATGCAGTGAAGGCCAAAGGGCAGATACTAAAAGAGGGCTGGCTCCTGGAAGCCCCGAAATAGAATACAAAGTGGTGCTCCTGAACAGTGACAGTTGGTCCCTTTAGAGTTTGGCTGGTCGTACCAATGAGGGCCTCCAGCAGCCAGGTCACGACGCAGGCGCGGGCCTGTGGAGAAGGGGGGACGTCCATCTGGGAGAACACAGGCACCCACACAGGCAGGCAAAGAGAGAGCCCACCACTTGGCCTAAGGGGGACTTCTCTGTGTGGGAACATTTCTCTCTATTTTAGAACATGACACATGATAAGATTCACACTTCAAAAGATGTGTTTTTTAAGTAATAATAGATCAATGAAATCGTGGAAGATATCCACCCCATAATGCAGAATTGGCATGAAATTTTTTCGTACATCTTTATTTCTAGATGTTTAGATTCAAAATAAATCAAAACAAAATGTTCTCAGTTTAATGTAATCTTACCAACATAATAGATTCCTTTCTTAAAGCCAATTATCAATTAAACTTTATCAAAAACCTCCTCTCGGGGGAGAGTGGGTGATGGGCACAGAGGAGGGCACTCGTTGGATTGAGCACTGGGTGTTGTATAGAAACCAATTTGACAATAAATTATTATTAAGAAAAATAAGAATAAAAAAATAAAGAGCTAAAAACAAAACAAAAAAAAAAGAAACCTCCTCTCTATTGTAAATGGAAAGAGCAAGTGTAAATGATACTATTTTTCTTTTGGAAATATTCGCTGGGTTGTAGAAAAGCATGTTGAGAGGCACCTGGGTGGCTCAGTCAGCTGGGTGTCCAACTTTGGCTCAGGTCATGCTCTCTCGGTTCATGGGTTCGGGCCCCGCGTCAGGCTCTGTGCTGACAGCTCAGAGCTTGGAGCCCGTTTTGAGTTCTGTGGCTCCCTCTCTCTCTACCTCTCCCCCACCCCTGCTCGCTCTCTCTCTCTCTCTCTCTCTCTCAAAAATAAACACTAACAAAAAAAATTTTTTTTAATTAAAAAAGAAAAGATGTTGAGATCCTTTCAGTTTTCCTGGAATAACCTGATGAGTCAGAATCAATTTTCCTCAAAGCTTTAAAGATTGAGCCCAGAGAATCAACATCTACACGTGCACACTCACTCACTCACTCACTCACTCCCACACTCACATCCACACACTCATTCACACTCACACACACGTGGCCCCGTGCTAGCTGCCACGGGGAAATTAAAAATTAATAAGATGCAGCAGAACCAGCTATTGAGGCCTCCCACTGCTGGAAGAGCTAAACACACCCATAAATAATTCTAGAATAGGCCAGCCTAAGGAGGTCAGAGTGTTTTATAGAGGAAGTGGGACTTGAAGATGGAAGCACTTCAGATGGTGAGGCGAGAAAACAAGAACATTCTCGGAGGCAGGGACTGAGGTGAAGGTAGTCTGTAACAGATGGCGGAGGTCCTTGGACTCCGGGCTCAGAAGTCTGAATGCTACTACACAGGTGAAGGAAAGTCAGTGAAGGACGAGAACTGGAGAGTGACACCCCCCAGGTATGTGTCTCGCTGAGGGCATCCCAGGGGCAATGTGGAAAGCGGTCTGAACTGAGTTAACCTAGAGACAGCTGAGGCTGTGTTTGAGGCCACTGAGCTGCAAATGTGAGGCCTACAGACAGGATGGGAGTTTCTCTCAGACTAGCTGAGTGACTGCAAGGAGTCAAAAAGTCTTCCAAGACAATGCCATTTACAGAAATAGAATAGAGATATCCCCCAAGAAATTAGTTCCAAGAGATAAAGAGCAGTCTACTTATCCTGGAGGGAATGTTCTATCAGGAAAAAGAAAATAGGGGACTGCGATTCTCCTTTATCACCCTTCTTCTATTCTCAGCTAAAGAACCATTAAACCCAGAAGCAAAATGTAAACCCAAAGTGAGGAAGGAAGGATGCTGTGGGTCCCCAGAACGCATATGTGAGCTCTCCTACCATATGCCTGTGGGTTTGGAGAATCCCAAACCTGCTCTGGTTTTAACTCTTTTTTTCAAATAGACTGCGTAGTTCTGCTTTGGCAGCACCATGCCTTTACTTGTGGCAAGCCCTTCGCTAATCTTGCTTCCTTCTTGGATTTTATGTAATCACTGGGAGTTCTGCATAAACACGCATACTGCCATGCTGATTTCCCTGGAACTTCATTGTCATTTTGTGGTAACTGTGTCCTCATATTGTGATCAGATTATTTCCTCTGAGGAATGGAATAGTTCACTGGGACCATAGTTAAGGTAATTATCATACCTTCTTTATAATAATCCCCCTGTACATGTTTTTTTACTGTTTAAAATCACTAAGGAGGAGCCGCGGGCACCAAGGGTAAAACCTAGAGTGGTTGAGGGGCCCTGAGGGGAGCTAATGGGAGAAGAGGTGAAGGGCAAGTCTTGGGGACCCTGGACTATCAGATAGTCCCTGGTCAGTCAGCCTTGCAGGCTTCCCCACTTCCTCCCAGACCCTCTGCTTCTCACCTGAGGGCTGAGCGTTCCAAAACCATCGCTCGCATGAACCATTCAGCTGGCATATAGGACCCTGCAGGTTGAAAGCATGCTTGAGAAAAGGAGATCTCAGAAGCATGGAGGCCAGAGGAGGCTGGGACTGGGGGAAGGGATCCAGCGGGGGAGGAGGGTCAGCCGGAGAATGCACACAGTAGGAGGAAACCCAGGAAAGGCCCCACATTAAAACCTGCCTTTGGTAAGTCTTGATGAAGGGCCCTGGAGTTCATATCACGTGCTCTAAGTGGTCAGGAACCCACTTCCCTACCACAGTATAGTGTCCGCATCACAACTTCACCATTCACTGCGCATTGCCCTGCCAGAAAGGGCCTCTGGCTATGATTCTCCCCCAGCAAAAAGAATTGGACTTCAGTACATGGGCATCATTTATTCGAACTGTTCGGGCAAATTTATCACTGGAGGTCTCAGAAGCTCACGAAAATAGAGCTTTAATTTCTGCTTTGACAGACAATGTTATCATGTATGCTAATATCACAGGTCAAAGTTAATAGAGATTGCCTTTATCTTAGTGAATTAAATTTTTATTTTACTGAATATTGCTTGAGATAGATGCACTGCTCAGAGGCTTATTTTCCTAAACATTCACTCATTCCAAGAACCCCTGAGGATGCCACATGCGTGCTGAGAACAGAGGCCATTGGAGACCAGAATGGCTTGGCTCCCGCTGCTTGAGGACTGATGGTCAAAACTGATATGTGATATAGAGACGAGGGAGACACCGAGTGCAGAGGGTGACCAGCGAGCTCAGGAAGGGCACTGAGGGAGGACAGGTGGGAATTTGCTGGGCAGAGAAAAAGAGAAAGGCAGTTCAGAAAGAGGAAATGCCTCTTGCAAAAGCCAAGATCTTGAAGAATTAAACTAAGGAAGTAACAATATAAATAGAGAAGGGAGAATAATACAAGACCTATTAAAGGGGAGCGAATTCCAAAGACCTTCCATAATGGGGGTGAAGGAGCTGAGGCGTCCAGCCCGACAATGTCAGGGCTGAGGAGCCGGAGCCAAGGTGGTGTCTGATTGAAACTGGGAATAGGAAGAAGCAGATTTCAGGGAAGGAAATGAGTTCAGTCTTGACCATGCCTGTGGGACAGTCCAATGCAGGTCTCTACTGGCCCTTGCTCCTGCGGAGGTCAGGGAATTAAGGTCCATAGTAGGAAAAAGCCCAGGACATCTGAGTTACTCAGAAAGACTAATAAATTTGATAAATTAGCGAAAGCAGAGCTATGTGCAGCACATTTTCCTACAGTTTGTAGAATCAAGGTATGTATAAGTTGGGTGCAGAGAGGAAGACATAGTTTGGAGAGACTACTGAAGAACGAACATCCCTAGATCTAGAGAGAGAGCAGACTAGTAGGCATTATAGCCGTTAGTAATGGACTTCTTTCTGTGTGTCCAGAGTTTTCTCTCTAATGCCTCATCCAGTCATCCCAAAGACTGTCCACGTTGCTATCTTCCCCATTTTGCAGGTGAGCAAAGTAAGTCTCAGAGATGTGAAGTGATGGTCCGTAATCACACAGCTGTTACACAGCAGAGCTGGGATTCAAATTACCGCAAAGCATGAGTTCTTTCCACTATGCCGAGTGGCATAAGGATTGTCGGAGAATGGCAAGTTCACACCATCAGATTCTGGAAAGAGGACAGGTGAGAGACAGATTGAAAACCTCCCAACCACTTTGATAATTGGGGCATGAATGCCTGATTCCCATGGGGTTTAGGAACTAGGAGCTGGACTGAGTGACTGAAGAAGGGACTGGAAGGGGAGCAACATATGCCAGGTTCTCTTGCCAGAGCTTCACTGAGAAGATGAAACTGCTTTCACACAGGCTTCAGAGCAAGAGCATTTTTGTCCCCCCCCCCCACTTTTTTTGCTGCTGTTGGTATTAGAAGCTTGTACAATCTATTGTCTGTGGAGAAGGGGTTAAAGAAGGAAAAATTGAGGACTCAGGAAAGCAAGGGGTTAAATATAGGAAGAAATGAAGTATCTAAGAGAAAGGAGGTGAGGTGTCAAGATCTGAGATAAAGGAACTATTCTTGGATGAGGGAGGCACCTTTGCTGAGAGACCTAAGAATGGGGAGAACAGCCAGAAAGCAGATCTGTGGGTTTGGAGACAGGAAACTGAAGGAACCCTCATCAAACATAAAGCAGGAGGTGTGAGCAGCCGCAGGAGATGAGGAGCGAGGTGATGGGAGGAGTGAAGCGGCTGCCAGCCAAAGGCCCGAGTGCAGTGGAGCGTGAAGACCACACACTGGTGGTCGCATGGAGAATGTAACTCTCCCATCTACTTGACCAGCCCTCAGCCGCAGGTGAGCAAGAAGGGGAAAGCAGACGGCTCTACGGGTTCACCGTTGGGCGCTGGCAGAAGGTCAAGGGGGAGAGGGATCAGACACGACTAGCGGGACCCAGAAAAGACATTTACGAGAAGAAGAGAGGCTTGTTGCAATGTATGTCGTAACGGGAATTGGCAAGACTTTTATATTATCAGGAGTCTAATTCAGCTCAGTTTTGAACAACGTTGAGATAGCTCTCCTTAAAGCTTTGTTTCAAGGTTTCCTAATCTGATACCCCCCACCTCTCTTTCAACACACAGAAGATAAATGCTAAAGAGACAAACTTCCCAGTTTGCCTCAGGAGACAGAGGAAAGCAAAGCTAGAGGGCCATCTAAGAAGCCTAGAGGAAAACGTGAACCGTCTACACGCAAGCAGCTCTCAGTGCCCACTCCGTGCATACAAGTGGTGCTGGGTCTGGGGAACTCAGGACTCCCAATGCTGTTCTCCTCCAAAACTGGTAAGCGTGTCCTTCGGGGCTCAGCTTCCTTGGAACCATCTTCTTCCACATTCTTCTCTTTGCAGCAGTATCTATTCCTTTAACTTTAACATAGGGCCCAGGACCTGAAGGGGATTAATGCCTCCAAAATTCTCGCAGTTCATGGCCCTTCCTTCTTGTTGAGTGGCCAGCCTACAGCCATTTCTTGTGCATCTTCCTGGGACCCCTCGCCCCCAATGCAAAGCAAGAAACGTTCAAGTATGAGAGCTATTCACAGAGTGAGAGACATGGCCATGGAAATTATATTCCTTTTAGGAAAACAAAAAAAAAAAGTGAGCGGACCCAGGATGCTGGGTCTGGGCCTGTTTCCAGCTTCCAGAAGGATGCCAAGCTGACATCAGAGGCCCAGGCCTGGGAAAGACAGGAAGCCAGGATGGAAAAAAATACCACTGTTGAACCACATTCCCGGAGTTTTGTGCCTCTTCACCAGAGTCTTAAAAACCATTTGGTCCAAAATACTTTAAAAATGGTAGAGGGGTGCCTGGGTGGCTTAGTCAGTTGTTAAACATCCGACTCTTGATTTCGGCTCAGGTCATGATCACCCTTTGTGAGTCTGAGCCCTGCATTGGGCTCTGTGCTGATGGTGTAGAATCTGCTTGGGATTCTCTCTCTCCCTCTCTCTCTCTCTCCCCTCCCCCACTCTCCCTCTCTCTCTCAAAAATAAATAAACATTTTTTAAAATAAGTAAATAAATAAATAAAGTAAATCCAAAATGTAGCCTCTTCTCATCATTTCCGCCACTATCAGGCCAGTCCAAACCACCAACGACCACCACCGTCTCTCCCCGAATCACTGCATGAGACTCCTCCCTCTTCCCCCTGCTTCTGCCCTTGCACCCACATGCCCCTCCAATCTAGTCACAACACAACAGCCAGAATAATCTTTTGAAAGCTGAAGTGAAATCATGTCACTCCTTTGTTGAAAATCCCTCAATACCTTTCCCTCTCAAAGTCCTTAAAATGGCCTAAATAATGGCCATGGCCTGAAGTCCCTCACCATCAGCATCCCCAAGGACTCCTCTGTCGGGCTCATCTTGGCTCCACCCACACTGGTCTTGGGTCCCATCTCAGGGTCTTCATAGGTTCCCCCCAGGTCTAGGCTCCCCCTTCAGATCTAGGCTTTACCTGACCACGTTATTTAAAACTGTCAGCAGCTCCCTCTACCGGACCCAACTCTCTCTCCTCTTCCCTGCTCTCTTGTGTTTCCACAGCACTGATTACTTTTCCTCGTTTGATATAGTTTAACTTGTTTATTTGCTTATTTTCTTTCTTCCAACCCATTCCGTCCCTCACTGAACATAAGCTCCAAGCAAGCTGGGACATTTTTTTTCCTCCTTTTTATTCACTTCTTGATGCCCGCTGTGAAGAACAAGAGGAGGGCCTCAATAGACATTTGTCAATAAATGCATAAATAATCAGGTCTCTCCTCACTTTCTCTCCTTCCTACAATTTCCATCACCTTTTGTTTTTGATCTGATCTGTGGGGACCCCTTGAGTTCTTCTCTTTCCTCACCTCAGATTTTAGAGTCTGTTTGTCATTCATTACCGCTAGTGAGTTTTCATTTAATTTGCGCCATCGTGGACTTTTTTTAATTTCCAAGAACACTTTCTCGTTCTACTGCTCCTTTTTCATAACTGCCTACACTTGTGTTTAATCAAAGAAGTAGCTCCTAACGCTTTCTGAGACCAGAAAAGACGCTTCTGTTTTCTGCATTAACTATTTGAGTCGAGGGCTTTGATTGCAGAGCTAGGCACCTCCTTCCTCCTAAGTGCTGGCTCACAGAGCCACCCAGTGGCTCTTCCCCATGCATCTGCATTTGTGAGCAGAGGCCCTGACTGATCCACTTGGAGTCAGAAACCAGACATCAGGCTCTTAAGTCCTTCCTCCTGCTTCCGCGTCCCCACGTGGGCCTCACTGCCCATCTGCCTGACACAGGGGTAAACCAGATGGTCCTTTAGCCCCCTTTCCAGATTCTGCAGTTGGTGAGTCCATGAGTAACATACTTAATAGCATTTGATAGTTATTGGATAATTTTCTTATCACCAAGGTAATTATCAAGGTAATTCCACTTCCTGGTCATTACCGTACACGATATTTACAAGGTGCCTTGCTAAGCATGGTACGGGAATCATAGTTTAAAAAAAAATTAGAAATGATGCTTATTGAGCAGCACTGCGTCCAAAATGTAGGTTTGTCAAGGGACAGAATCCTGGTTCCCATGAAGCTTAAATACTCATTGGAGAGTGTTCCAAATGATCTACAGCTGTGAACCAAACAAACCCAAACTTAGTGGGTAAAAACAACCACCACTTTATTATATCTCCCAATTTCTTGGCTCAGGAAATTTGGCAATTCAGCTGGGTGATTTTGCTGTCCCACGTGGCATTGCAGAGGTCACTTGTGATATTCGGCTGGCAGGTGGACACTTTTGGAGGGACCATGCTGGTTTCACTCACACATCTGGTAACTTGGAAAAGATGGGGGCATGGCTCAACTGTGACTGTCAGCCAGAGCTCCTACACACTCCCTCTCCAGCATGGTGATCTCAGAATAAGTGGACTTATCAAATGGTGCCTCAGGATTGCAAGCGTGGATGTTTTGGTAAATGAAACAGAAACTGCATGGCCTTTTATGACCTGGTCTCAGAGGTAATGGTAGCATCACTTCTGCTATATATCATTGTTCATAGCAGCCCACTCAAATTCTAGGGAAAGGGGCATAGACACCACCTCTCACGGGAAGAGCATCAAAGAATTTGCAGCCATGTTTTAAAATCCCCACGGGAAGCAATAATACTCAAAAAGGAACCTCTTTAAAAGAAAGCTCTTAAAAAAGAACTTCTTGAAAACAACTTGACCTATACGTGACTGCTTACAGCAGATCTATTCATAGTCACCAACAATGAAAATAATCCAAGAGTCCTTCAGTGGTTGAATGGATAAACAAACTATGGTACACCCATATGATGGAATGCTACTCAGCAACAAAAAACACATATTATTGATACACGCAATAACTTGAATGAAGCTCAACGGTATTATGCTGAAAGAAGTCAACCTCAAAGGTTACATCATCTGTCATTGCATTTATGTAACATTCTCAGAATGCCCAAATGATAATTATGGAGAACACTTTAATAGGTACCAGGGGCTGATGGGGTGACTATAAAGGAACAGCACCAGGGAGTTTTTGGAGTGTGGAACAGTTCTGTATCCTGATAGTGGCGAGCGTATACTTGTGTTAAAACTTGTAGAATTACACTCCCCAAAAGTGTCGCTCTTACTGGTATGTTAATTTTAAAAATAAAATAAAATAACTTTGAATCAAGTGACAAATAACATTCTGGGCTGAATGCATGGGCGCTCAAGCAATTCTGAATAAGAGATTTATCAGTTGTGTAGGGGATGCATGTACTTGGGAAAGTAAGAGGGAAATCCTGTCTCATACTCCACGCCCTCACCAAGGGCTCTCAGTTCATCCTGACCTGACTCAGGAGTGGAGCCCCAGTGAGTCCTGCCTTGCCCGACAGCCACGACGGAACAGAGGCACAGAAAGATTCAGGAACCTGCAGGAGTCACGCACCAAGTCGGCAGCTCTGATTGCCAGGAACCTCCTGCTTAGCAGAACTCCTCACGGCCATGTGAGCATCTGACAGCAGGCACAGGGACACCCGCCAAAACTCCTCCAGACCCCTCCCCAAGTTTCATTTTTCTGCAATTAAAATATTTGTCAAAGAGGATTTAATCCTACTGTTGTAAAGTGTTATGTCAAACAGATTTGGCTCAATATTTTTAAATGTTCTATGAAATGGCTACTCCCAACAGTAATTCAACTATGTCACCATGGCTTTAAACAAAAACAGCAACTAAAAAGATCATATTTTGACATACCAGGAAAAATCATTTTGAGGCACAGATTCATGAATACTTTAGTAGAAAAAAAAAAATTAAGTCCAACTGTAACAGAAATCCCTAAAATGAAATCTCAGAAAACCTGTAAGTCAAAGGAGGGACAAATGCAAATCTAAGGAAAGCAGAGGTCATGATATTAATACCAAACCGTGCAAGAGAGCGGTTTTTTGGGAAATTCTTGATTCGTTTTACCTCCATTTCTATTCACCACACTGAGTTTGGATTGCCCCTTTGGATCAGGAGTAGTCTGAAATATAGCTAATGGTAAATCCAAATTGTAAAGTAGACAGCTATTTCCATATGTGAAAATACAAGTATAATATATGTAAGTAGGATAAGTCCACTTACGTGAAAGAGTATTTAAGTGCTAAGAACAGATTGTGGCCTGAGGAGCCTCAGGGAGGGGGGAGGGAAGAGATGTGTAACGCTAAGAAAGACAATCTTCGATGTTCAGGGCCCCGCAGAGGGAGAACACAGGGGCCAGAGGAGCACACGGCCACAGGAACAACTTGGTGGGTAGAGAACATGGCAGGAGGCCCCACAGACACTTAGGAAGGCACACGCCTGCCCCTGCCTCAGTCAGACTTGTGACCCAGACTCCTGGACGTCACTCCATGCTCCGACTACTGCCAGATGAGAAGAGGAAAATCTCATGCTGGACACCAAGAATGGAACGCTGCACCTCAGGTTTCCCAAGGGCACCCCTGCTTTCTCCTCCTCTCCTTTGGGGCCCCCAAAGCACCCACATTACTGTTGCATCTGTGAGATCTCTAAGGTTCTGCCTTCCCTTTGGCCTTCTATGTCTTCTTTTTGTTGTTTATTTGCTAGTTTCTTGCTGGCAAATAAAGAAGAAATGAAGAAGAAACAATCTCTCAAAGAAACCAAGTTGTGCTTTTTTGCTCCCAGTATGTTACTAAAGATGTAATTAAGAATCTTCTTTAGTTTTGCTCTGGTTTTGTTTGTTTGTTTTTTAATGTCTACCCAACACACACAGTGTAGAATTCTAGGGGGGAAAATACATAACAGCACAAAGAAGGGTCACATTATGATGTTGGGAAGCACAGTCAAAAAGAACATCAATCTTCACTGTGGTTTCAGGTCCAACTTACATCACAGGTCAACATATATAGTAACTCCTACAGGGTTTATAAGGACAAAATAGAACAAACCAGTGTCCTAGGGAGGTTTTAACATATCTATTTTAATACACATTTTTAACGGTTCAAGCACATAAAAATGAAGTCACAAAGAATCCAAATAATATATAATCTGACCCTGGTTCAGAAGTATACGTATACATTACTTTTTGCTATTTCAGAATAGTGCTATAGGGGGACTTGTAACAATTAATCATGTTTTCAATTACAAAGAGAAAATGATATATTAATTCTGATCTTTACTGTAAAACTCACTTCTCTGCTCAGCCTGCCTGTGACATCTCCTGGAGAAAGACCAAAAGCCCAGTCATGTCCTATAAAATCTACACAGAGAGGCAGTGAAGTGCACAGTCCCTGGGATTAAACCGACCGTACCTGGCTCCAACCCCGTCATCCACAGTGTGACCACAGGAACCTCTCTGTACCTGAGTCGTCATCGTCTTTACAATGGGGAAATGACAGCCTCGGCCTCAGAGTACTATGCGGCCAACTGAATAGAAGGTTAGAGTAGATGTTAGCTATTCAATATATATATGGAATTTAAATCTATCCACACTGGAAATCATTGAAATATTTATTCCCTTTGGGAAAAAATGTTATAAGTAAAAGGCAAATTTATTCCTTCTAAATTCATATATTTTACAGTAGGAAATGCTGTATATATAAAATGCTTCTGAAAGTGCTCAAGATAGAAAATGCACAGTATTAGCTATTATTATTATTATTATTATTATTATTATTATATCATCCAGGGCTTAAAAACACTATTAAAAAGAAGCAATTCGAAGAAAGAAATGGTTTGTGTGAGAGATTTATAACTTTAAGGCTATAAATGTGGAGGCATCCAAGAAAGGAAATAGAAATCTCACACTCAGAAAATTACAGAGAATAGTTCTCACCCTGTATTACTCAAGAGCTTTAAACACACACGGAAGAGAAAACCCAACTCGGGCTGGCTCAAAAATAATTAAAACATGCAACTTGCGATCCAAGTTAATACAGCTTTCGAACTGCTCGACCCAGGGACTCTCCAATGTCACGAAGCTCTAAGCTTCTGTCTCTCTCCCACAGCACTGCTCTGTCTTCTGACTACAGTTTGACCGCCTGTAAAAATCAGACTACATGCTTCCTCATTCTTGCCTAGAGGGGGTCCCACTATTTCAACATGAGTTTCTGCCCCCCGGTCTCCGGAGTGTGTGGCCAGGGCAATGGCTGGTGCCTACCTGCGGCAAGAACTGGGATAGGTGCCCACCTTCCCAGATGGCAGAAGGCAGAAAAGGGGGGAACTTCAAGAGATAACGTGGGCAGTAATGAATTCTGTAGTATCGCTGAATAGTTAATAGTTAGTAGTAATAAATGCTGAATAGTTAACCACTGGGTCTGCTGTGTCCCTGAGTGAGTTTTTCAGGATGCAAACACTGAGTAGTTAATTAACTGTGCCCACTACACACATCCTTTGATTCTTTGAGACAGATTTGCCCCATGCGAGCAGGCCGGTTCTGCCTGAAGGCTGGTCAGCAAGCTATTCTGTCAGAAATCATTTGCTGATATAATTAAATATCCAAAGAGATTAACAGGCTTCTCATGTGGTCTTTTTTGGCCAAGTCTTTCTGTGCTGGGTAGCATGAAAGTCCAGGACGATGGCTCCACTGGGCTCAAAATGGAGATGTGGCCCAGAAGGCCACAGACTCACTGTGCCTGAGGCTGAGACCAGGGCAGGAGGGCCACTGCTGACCCAGGCCCAGGCCCAGGCCATGCTCCATCTACTGTACTTCCTCAAATTAGCGATCTTGATTACACAGCCAAATTACACAGCTTTCTAAATTCAGCCAAAATTCCGACAAAAGATTTTTTTTTTCCAAGTCTGGTTTATTTCCAAAGGTGAAAAAGTCTAAATTATAAAATATCGCAATGTCTCAACAAAAGTAAACAAGGGAGAATTAGGTGAAAAATCATGGAAGTTTATAAAAACCCCTACACAGAATGAAGAACCCCCAAGGGCATTTGTCTGGTTTAAATTAATAACTTAGGCTATAATTAAAACACCATTTGTATGAATCCTCCAGTTACCCCACATAATGAGAAAGGTCAAAGTATGACCACGTGTGCCGTATGGTTTGGGGCCTTGCTCACATTCTTCCATTTGGAATGAGAGCTCGCCTAACTTCACCTGGAGGCTCTGTGCCATTAGCACAGAAACTTGTACCTCCTGGGATCTCAGGAACCTCTAGCTTGGAGTGATACTAGCTGTGGGCCCTGGACCTTTCTGTTTAAAATTCGCTCAAACAATATAAATATTCATAAGATATAAATAAAGAGCTGAAGAAAGAGTGAAATATTTCTTTTTCTTTTTTTTTTAATTTTTTTTAACATTTATTTACTTTTTGAGAGACCTAGAGTGAGCAGGGGGAGGGCAGAGAGAGAGGAAGACACAGAATCCGAAGCAGGCTCCAGGCTCTGAGCTGCCAGCACAGGGCCCGACGTGGGGCTCGAACTCACAGACCGTGAGATCATGACCTGAGCTGAAGTCGGCCGCTTAACCGACTGAGCCACCCAGGCGCCCCAAGAGTGAAATATTTCTTAACCAACTTAGACAGAATCACTCAGAGAATCGGGGCTTAGGGATAATGTTAATTTAACCCTATAAGCATGTACTCTCTTGGGAACAATGACGGTCCATTGTCACATCCGTTTAGTGGCATCTGTTTGCCTTCTCAAGCACTTCCCTCACTGGTGGCCCTTGGGCAGTTTTACAGCATCTCAAATATGTTTTTGGGCATCCACTCAGTGGATCACAAAGCTACTTTGTTTCCACCTTAGTAACACGGTGAATAATGTTAACATTTCCTTTTGTTGAACTATCCTTGCATGGCTTAGACAAATCATTCTTGGTCTGGAATTGCTATTTTTTTTAATGTTTATTTATTTTTGAGACAAAGAGAGAGAGCAGGAGAGGGGCAGAGAGAGAGGGAGACAGAGGATCCAAAGCGAACTCTGAGCTGACAGCAGCAAGCCCAGTGTGGGGCTTGAACTCACAAACTATGAGATCATGACCCAAGCCAAAGTCAGACACTCAACCAGTTGAGCCACCAGGCACCCCAGGACTTACTACTATCTAAGAACATGGATTCGTTAACATTTTAATTGACATTTTGCATCTCTGTTTATGAGTGAGATTAATCTATACATTTTCCTTTTCGTGCTGTTCTTTTTTCCAATTTTTTCCAATACGGGATCAAGGTTATGTTCACAGTTTAGGAAAAGATGAGGACTATTCCATCTTTTCCTGTGTTCTGGAACAGTTTAAATGACAGAACGTATCAGTTTCTTTTAGGATAGTGACTATTTTCATAGTACTTTTTGGACTACCTCTTCTATTTTTTCCACAAGTTATTGGGATCTTTTGGAGCTTTCTTGAATCAAACGTAGAAATTTAATTTCCCAGAATTTGTTCTTTCCATTTAGATAACTTAAATATATTTAAAAAGGGTTTCTTTTTAAAATAAATGTTTTACGTTTCATGAACCACACTGAGCTTCTCATTCTTCAGTCCTAATATTAATCTATTATGATACTTTTATTTTTTTCACTTGTTAATCTTCATTAATTTGTGATTTTTGTTGTTTAATGACTCCTTCCTAAAATACATTTAAAAGCATTAAATTATATTTAAAAACTCCTCTGAGTTGTATTTAGACACAATATGTTATGCTGTTGGTGGTATTTATTTCTAAATAATCTGTAATTTGTAACTGATATTCTCTATAGTCAAGAGTTGTTGAAAACACTGACTTAGTTTTTTTGGTTTGGTTTGGTTTGGTTTGGTTTTTCAGAGTGGATCAGTTTAGAGGGACTCTCTTTTTGTAGTTATTACCTTCAGAAGGTATAGCATGTATGTTTTCTTACATTGGCAATAATAGTCGTAAAATTTCTATGGGTGTTGGGAAAAAATATGTATCTTGCTTTTTAAATATTATAGTACATCAATTATATTAATTATATTATTCAAGTCGTCTAAATTCTTACACATTTGTTGTCACTATTCTGGCCACTTTCTGAAATATGTGCAAAAACATCATTAACACATATTAATGGGTTTTTTAACTTTTCCAAGATGAATATTGGCTGCAATAATTACAAAATTCAAAAAAACTAAGTAAGGGGCACCTGGGTGGCTCAATCAGTTGAGCATCTGACTCTTGCTTTCGGCTCAGGTCATGAATCCAGGGTCGTGGGATTAAGCCTGCATTAGGTTCCACCCTGAGCATGGGACCTACTTAAGATTCTCTCTCTCTCTCCCCCTCTGCACCTCTCTCTCACTCACACACATACTCTCTCTCTCCCTCTAAAATAAAAAAAAATTAAATAAGATGGACTTATGAATGGATTAAAGGATAGAAAAAAGGATAAGTATTGAATAAAGGAAAGAGAAAAATATTCCTTGTAGTCTCAAAATAGTGTGTATACAAATGTTCACTGTATACTTCTTTCAACTCTTCTGTTTAAATATTTTCATAATAAAATGTTCAGGGGCTCCTGGGTGGCTCAGTTGGTTAAGCATCCAACTGTTGATTTCAGCTCAAGTCATGATCTCAGAGTTCATGGGATCAAGCCCCACGTCAGGCTCTGCACTGACAGCACGGAGCCTGCTTGGGATTCTCTCTCTCCTCTCTCTATATCCCTCCCCCACTCACCCACTCTCTCTCTCTCTCAAAATAAATAAATAAACATTTTTAAACCGTTCAAAAGAAACATTTTTAAAACCAACTTCATGGATGTGTGCTTTAAGAATGCCCACCAACTAAAGTCCTCAAAACAAGTTAACTTGTCTTCATCACCCAGAGACATTTATGACTAGAATTGATGCAAGAAAACATAGCATCACGGGTCTTGCAAACAAATGCTCAAATTTAAAATCTAACTAGAATAATAACATCAATTAAGACTAAAGCTTCACCGTGTACCAGAACGTGTATTACCTCATTTTATCTCCACAACAGCTCTTTGTGGTAATAATATCACCATTTTACAAGTGAGAAAGCTGGGGATCATTTAAGTAAAGGGATTTTCCTAAATATAGACAGCCTATCAGTGGCAGAGCCAGGATTCAAACTCAACTCCACGTGGCTCTAGAGCTAACAGACAGGCAGACCTGCTGTGTCAGTCCAGTAGTCACTGGCTACATGTGGCTGCCACACACTTGAAATGGAATAAGACTTAATTCAGATGTGTTCTGAGTATAAAAAACACAGCAGATTTCTAAGACTTGGAACACAGAAAAAAGAAAGCTATTTCTAGTCATTTTTAAATATCGTGTGCTAAAACAATATTTTGGATAGATTGGGCTGAATAAAATATTTTTAATATTAATTTCACCTGCCACTAGAAAATTTTAAATTATATACATAGCTCACATTAAATTTCTGCTGGGTCGTGCTGATCCAGTCCTATTTGACCCTGAAATGGATTTTTTTGTGTTTCTTTCCTCTGATGTGAATCAACAGTCTCCTTGTGACAAAAATAAGAACACTAAGAAAGGTGGCAAAAAGGACCATATGAGAAGCACATTGTGCCAGCCTGAACTTCAAGGAAGGGAGAAGGTGTTGTCATATGAGGGACAGTGGGGATAGGCATGCTTAGACTGGCAGACACGTGATATAGAAGGACTTGTGGGCTGTTTTAGCTACAGGGGGGTTCTTCTGTGAAGATCAGATAGACCTGTGCACACGAGGATGGGCCAGTCATGGGATTCGCTGGTTACTGAATCCCTGCTACATGAAAGCTTCTCGAATCTTGGCTGGATTCACCGAGGTTCACGGTTATTTAGCAACAGTGACTTTCACTCTCTGCTCATCACAACCTCCCCTGCACAGAAGTGTGGAAGAGGTATGAGTAGAACCCTAGAGCAGCAGACATAAGGCAGTGCCTTCACGGATACATGTGGCCCCTGGGCTCTGGAGCCCCAGAACACTGGGGCACCACCAGTATCAGAAACCTGAGCTCACACCGAGGTGAGACTGGAATGGAGGACACGTGAAGGGAAGTAACAGCCTTAGGTATATTGGTGCCAGATTGTGAATATCTTTGGAGCCTATCCTAAAGGAAACGGGAAACCACTGAAGGTGCAGCAACGGGAGGCAAATTAACATCAGGTTGGCAAGAGGGACAGCATGATGGAATTTAATTGAAAAAGACTGAAAAGTCTGCTGGTTCTCCAGGAGCGTGTGCCAAATGTGACACTTTAGCAAGATGGGAGACTGCTGCAGACCGCCAGAAGGGGCTCCGGGGAGACTTCTAAATCCTTCCTCTAGATGTTCAATTTCACTATAAACCCGTTTCTGACGTCCTTTCCATTTCTGAAATTCCCTGACCCTGTCATGCTGTGATCTTGGGGCTGTTCTTTATTCATCTTTCCACATGTTTCTGAAGAGCAATAACTGATAGAATATTTACTGATTATATGTAAGTCATAGAATATGCACACAGTGTAAGTATGTTATAATAAACAGAACCATCCAAATGCATGATAAATGTTTCCTTTCCAATCATTCTAGCCACACCCTCTGTCATATAGAACATAATATCATTTCCATTCTAAGTCCCAAATTAAATGGAATTGTCCAAAATATTGCAGATATCATTCATGGTCATCATGCTAAACTACACTGGGTTTAACAAAATAAGACAGCTAAGAATGGTGGTGCGTGTCCTCTAACCTAGTCCTTGAAACCATCCCCACCAAGTTGCCAAAGTGGTTTACCAGTCTTGTAGATCGTAGTATTCACCATGACCATGTTAGTCTACATCTAACAACCATAGTCATGGTGGATGGCATTCATAGGGCGTGAGGAGCTGGCTGGGCTCCTTGCATACGTGTTTTTCTGACACAGCTCTGCAAAGTGGGTCCAGTTCATTGCACTGATAGGAAACTCAAATTCATAGACCTTGTCCCCCTCCTAGAAGGGCATCTCTCCAGATCCCATGCTCTTTCCAAGACCTCATGCCACCTCTTAACACCTCCACATAGGTATTCAAACATTGAGAGTTTCCAGATGCCCCTACCCTTACCCTGAATTCCCTCAAGGCTAAAACACTATGCTTCTTCCACCATTCTCCATGGTGAATCCTTTCTCTATCCCAGTCACCTTCTGGTGACCATTCCCCATTTACCAAACACCCTCCACCCCATGTGCTACTATTGTTGATCTAATTGCCATTTACTCCATATCTTTATCAAATTTATTGACAAGAATGAGGAGAAAAACAAAAGACAGCACAGTATGAGTATTCAGCTGTGGAGTCTGGAATTCCTAGGTTCCAGGGTCATTTCTGCTACCTATGAATGCTGTGATAGGGTCAAGTTAATGAAAATGACTGGGCCTCAGTTTCCTCACTTGTAAAAGGACAATTATCTTTGCTCCCTCCCAGAAAAGTAGAGGTACAGGAACTGGGCAACTAAAGAAAAAGCCAAATCAGGCAGAAGCAGGAAGTGACCTTGTCTGGAGAGAAGATAAGTTCAAGTTCTGGCGTACTAGAGAAAAGGTGGTATAATGTAGCATTAGAAGCATGGATTCTGGAGCCAAGAACCCTTGATTCAAGTCCTAAGACTGCTTTGGTTTCCTCCTCTGCTTAACAATAATATTAGGAGTATCTACCTCACTTAAAGAAGCTACCTTATGGATCCTGGCCAGAAACCCTATTAAAACAACACCCAACTCTTCTGAGATAAGTTGTTAGTGGAGGAGGTATCCATAATTCTAACACAGTCTTCAGTACTTGGGAAGGCTCGCCTCTCAAAGATTTGTTTATTTATTCATTCAAAAAATACATGCTGAGTAACATCTGGGCAGCTCACTCAGTTGAGTGTCTGACTTCAGTTCAGGTCATGATCTCATAGTTTGTGAGTTTGAGCCCCACAGCAGGCTCGCTGCTGTCAGTGCAGAGCCCGCTTCAGGTCCTCTGTCCCTCTCTCTCTTTGCCCCCGCCCCCCACTCATGCTCTCGGGTTACATCAGTAAACAAAATATGCCTGACCTCATGGAATTTACATCCTATAAGAATAAGCAGTAAATAACAAAGAGTAAATCATATAGCATATCAGAGAGGATAAGTACAGCAGCACGAAGAGAGGACAGACAGGTTGCAGTATTAAGGAGAGCAAAGCTAGACCTCATGAAGAAAATGACATCTGAGCAAAGACTAGAAGCAGAATATCAGGGGGAGGAACATTGCAGACAGAGGTGCTTAGCAGTGCAAATGTTCGCGATGAATACCTGGCTAGTGACCCAGAGGAATAGCAAAGAGGCCATGGGGAGGAGATGAGGGGAAGAAGATAGGGCAGAGAGATATGGGGGCCAGACTGTGGAGGGACTTGTGGACAACTGAAAAGATTTTAGCCTCTGCTCTCAGTGAGTTGAGAGGCACCGCAAGATTTTAAACAGAATAGGCCATGAGCTCTCTAATATTTTAAAGGATCGTTCCAATGGTTCCGTTGACAGTAGCCTATAACAGAGTAAACTGAAGCAGCTTTTGTTAAGAAACTCCCATAATAGGGGCGCCTGGGTGGCTCAGTCAGTTAAGCGACTCTTGATTTTGGCTCAGGTCATGATCTCACAGTTCATGAGATCGAGCCCCACGTCAGGCTCTGTGCTGACAGTGCTGGAGCCTGCTTGGGATTCTCTCTCTCCCTCTCTTACTCTCTCTCTCTCTCCCTCTGCCCTTTCCCCCTCACACATGTGCTCTCTCTCAAAATAAATAAATAAACCTAAAAAACATAGAAGCTCCCACAATAATCCTTAGTTACAAGCAGGCTGTGTCTTCAACCAAAGAACAGTAGAGGAGAGGTAAGTAATTAGATTCTAGACATGACTTTCATTTTTCTCTTTTTTATGGTAAAATGGCATAACAAAATTTATCATCTTCACCATTTTTAATTTTTTTTTATTTTTATTTGAGAGAGAGAGACAGAGTATGAGTGGAAGAGAGGTGCAGAGGGAGGGAAGGAGAGAGAGAAACAATCTCAAGCAGGCTCCACGCTCAGCACGGAGCCCGACATGAGGTTTGATCCCATGACCCTGGGATCAAGAGTCAGACACCCAACCAACTGAGCCATCCAGGTGCCCCGCATCTTCATCATATGTAAGTGTATGGTTCAGTGGTATTAAATACATTCACCTTGTTGTATAACCATCACCACCATCCATCCCATAACTCTTCATTTTGTAAAACGGACACCTGGACATCCTTTGAAGGTAGAGACAGCCAGATTTCCTTTTTTGAACAAAATGTGGTCCAGGCATCAACCATTGGGCTGTGGACATTACTTCTGTTGAACTGGTCTGTTGGAGAGGTTTCTGTAAAGAACTCAGGACTACTGGGTAAGCAGCTGCATGTTCAGGTTGTTGAGTATAGGAACCTCTTGTCTAAGTCCATTATCCTATTACCCTAAAGGTTATAAAGCATTTCCCTTACACATTGTTGGAAATTGTCACCAAAGGAGGTCGAAAAGCTAGAAGCATTCTTGGGTCCAGGAGTCATAGTTGGTGCATGGACAGACAGGGGACGCTAAAGCAAAAATGCATCCTAGCAGTTAGGGCTGCAGTGGCTGAAGCCAGGCCCAGGGCTGAGGGGAGATGTCTTCCCCCAAGGCACTGCACCCTTTGGATGTGATCTGGAATAGGAGAGCCATAATCACCACCTCCCAGGGTTCTTGAGGACCCATGGCACATTAGCAGCCCCTTGGGCTACTCTATCTTACCTCCTGCTTACCTCCTGCTTATGTATACACTCCCAAAAATATCATGAAAATCTAGAGCCAATGGAAGTCCCGAAGGACTATTCCAGACGTGGTGGCAACATTTTTCTGCAAAAGGCCTAAGAGTAAATATTTTAAGCTTTGTAGTCACACGTCACAAGTCATAAGTCTTTTGATTTTTTCCAACTGTTTAAAAATGTAAAAACCATTCTTACCTCGCTGGCCAAACAAAAACAAGCAATGGCTGGATTTGGCCTGCTAACCATAGTTTGAGGACTCCCGGACTAAACCATGTATCTCGGAAGGGCCACATGGGCCACCAGGGCAGTCTCAAGGGTGAGGTCTCACTGTCCAGCACTCCAGCTGCCGGCCCTGCCCCTTCCAGTGCAGCCGGGCTGGGCACAGAGCTTCGAGGTTATGCTCACCATGGTCATCTGTCTCCTGTGGCCTTAACTTAGTTATGACTGCTTAACAGTCAGATATGCCAAGTGTGGGCCTGCTGCTAAGTCACAGAGTTGCCGCACAAATTAGAACAAGGCACCTGCTCTTCACAACACTCTCCTGCCATCTACTGGAAAAATCGTTATAATCGTTATAATAATAAACAGATCGACACCAACTATGAATTCGAGTAGCGCTCCCTTAGTGTTTTGCAATTATCTTTTGTCCAATTTAAGCAGTGGTCCTGAGTTCGGGAAATAGAGAAGGGGAAGAAACTAACTCACAGGGGTTCCAGAAGATTTCAGGTAAATGACAAAAAGATCTGTCTTCCACAACTTTCTAGAATTTGTGGGATAGGAGGCAGACGGAAGAAGGGAAGCAGGAGATCTTATTGCTGTTCTCATCCAATCTCTGCAGGATTAGACTGGAACTCTGCCCTACGCCGAAGGTGTCCTGCAAACAGAAAGTCTTTCTCAGGTATATGGGAGTCCTACAAACTTGCTTGGACTTTGGACAGACTGAGAAGAGAAGAAGCCATCAGCACCCGCTGATTTGAACACGTTTCTAAGGGGCACACAGGCACTGAGGTTCTATTAGTTTTGAAAGGACTCTGAGCTGACAGCCAGGAGAACCTGAGGAAGGCTAAGCTTTTCCACGGATTCTATGACCTTGACCGAGCACCTGGCCTCTTCCTGCCTCAGTTTCTAGGTCCTTTTGATAAGAATAACACTCCTAATGATGCTATCTCATGGAGGTCATGTGACAGTGGCATGCACTCCCTTTGCACAGCATTAAAAAGTACAACCCAGTGACCAAAAGGCTGGAGTGAGAACAGGAAGTAAATGGAAAAGGTCTGGTTCTACTTAAATAAAGTGTAATCTAAAAACCAGGAAACACTGAAAGATAGGAGATAACATGAGTCCAGGCTTTTAGGACTTAGCAACAAATCCCCAGGTGTCCAAATGAAAAAGGAAAAGGGTCAGAGACTGAGACCAACTCATATTTGCAAAGACTATTAGGTTCACCATCTCTAATTTAAAACGAAAACCTTTGCTATTTACTCTAGGGAAGAAGGGAAGAAAGAAACAGGGGGTGATCTGTTTCACCCTGCCCCTGAGTCTCCTGAAATTTCCAGCACTCTCAGGCAGGGAGAGAATCCAGGTCAAGAGTTCCCACAGCAAAACAGGTGTGGGTGCAGCAAAGGCTCAGGAAACCCAAGGAGCATGTCAGATGGAACCCGGGGGCCCCGGGATGCAGAGAGCCCTATGTCAGGCCTGGGGTGGGGAGCGAGCATAAAGTGCAAACATCAGACCCAGATCTGGTAACGAAACTGTCCGAGGAAGAGCCAGCAGATCCCAGTGTTGTGACAGCTGCACAGGGGCAGCTCAGCACCGGGGATGCCTGTGTGGGGACAATGAGTCTTTTGTGGGTGCAAGGCAGGGGGGTAGTCTAAGGAGGCCTCTCCAGGACCCCGGGAAGGGAATGTTGCATGGGAAGGGTTGAGCATTACAGTTCACCAAACCCCGTGTATACTATGAATTGACAAGGCCTTTGACCACCTTTAAAAACCAGTTTCCATCTCCTCATCCACATACCATAACTAAACTTCCCTGTTGAAGCTTCTGTTTGGGAACATGGGGTTTCTCTGGGTCTGGCATGTTGTAGAGACTGCCTCTTCATTAAAGCCCAGAAGGGCACTCAGCACACACATGGCACACAAAACAAAGACAATGTCCAGTTTCACTTGGACCTGAATTGGGAAGGCAAGAGCCCCTGGGGGCTCACCAGCCATGCTTTCTATAGTTCTCTCAAGAGACTCAAGAGCAGGACTCAAGCTTTCCTCCTCTCATCTCTTGCTGCTCCCAACCCTCACCACTCTTCACCAGCAGTCACCACAAGCCAGGTCTACAGGACACAGCTACCCTTGGCTTCCATGATTCTGTCCTCGGGGAGTGGGCACTGTGCCTGTGCTGCTCGCCAAGCCACAGGGACAAAATTCCTCCCTACCCCCCAACACCCCACCACAATCTGAGCCCAGATTGTAAACTTCCGGGAATTTGGAGAACTTGGAATGAGCCAAGGGAGCTATAACAGAATAACTTAGAAGTAAGCCCACATCTGGCCCCTAATTGACACTGTCTACCTCACTCAGGATCCTCTGCATGCCCAGAGGTGACCAGCCACCAGAGCTAGTAAGGCCATGCTCTGGCCTCCATCTACCACTCATGTGGGATATTTCTCAATTTGTTCAGGATTCAGACATTTGGCATACCTGGATCTGCTCAGAGACCCCAACATCTCCCAAGGCCCATGTCCTGCCCCAGGATCCACCACGTCCCAGGATGATTGACAATAAAGACCTATTCTCTTTAAGAGAAATCCACTCCACTCAAGGTTGAGCCTTGGGGTCTTGACGTGACAATCCCCCATGAGGGGCAGAGGATGGAGTGCAGATACGGATGATGATGATGCTTGGGCAGAGTGCTTCTTGTGGCCCAAGGGCCTTTCCCTTTTCCAGACAAGTAGACATAGATTTGCCCAATGTTTTATGAAAGGAGAGTCAATTGTGGAACCAAAACCCAAAGACAATACAGACTTAGCTTCTTACTTTAAAAGGTCCTACCCAGCTATGAAATCAAAGATTTGAAAGGCAATGAAGTAGAAAGATACAGAGTTTTGTTATCCACCACCACTACCATCCTCATCTTCAATGCATCCATATGTGTAAAATGAGAATCTAAGGATGTATCTTCTTTATATATATAACCTATTGTATGTGTCTGTGTGTATCAGAGTGCACAGTGCGTGTATATGTGTGTGTCAGTATGTGTGTGTGTATGTGTGTGTCTTTGTGTCTCTGTGTGTGTGCATGAGTATGTGTGGACCCTCCAAGCTGGGGAATGGAAGGCATTGACAGGAGAGGAAGCAAAAGGCTCAGGCCCAGCACCAAGCCCACACTCTCTCCCCTTCCCTCCATGAGCTGAGTGGACATACAGACTGTGTGAGTGACAGACACAAAGCAGACTGTACTTGAAGTCTGAAGGTCTGATCTAGAACTGAAACCAGAGGACAGCAACAGTGAGCCTCTTAGGATGATACAGGTCAGGGGAGAAGTGGGTTTGAGTATGTCTAGGCACCAGAGGACCCATAACAGCCCGACCTGACCCACCCAACAGGCAAGAAAGACCATCCTTAAGTTTGAAAGGGACCAAGTGGGACTTGGAAGTTAGATAACCCAGGTGGATCTACTCAGAGTCTTGAAACTGGAATGTGGGAACTTACATCAAAGAACCCACTCGGACAGCCTCACTGTCCACTGAGGCGCAGTGGGATTCCGCTACTACCTCAGCAGATCTCTCTGCCCAGGGAGCCAAGGGACCATAAGCATCATTCCCAGAGCCCTGCTCAGCCCTTTTGTGGGTGGCCCAAGAGAATATGAAACATAAATTGGAAATAGGCAGAGATCAGCAGAGGCCCCAGAGAGACCAAGGCCTTAGAAGAGGCTGGCCGGCCTGCGGTCCCAGGTGGGTGGTTGTGTCCAACCCTGTGCTCCATAGTTAGAATCAGTCCAAGGGTACAGTGAGAGGAAACCAGTGAGTTTTAAACCTAAAAATGGTTGAGCAATCATTAACTCAGCAGAGTTAACCAGGAAGTGGTGATTTATCTGAATCAGGCACAGAAGAGAAAGAAACTAGACTGGAATTACAGGAAATAATGGCAGTGACATTTCTTTTATAATCGAGTCTAACTGAGAGCTGTGGTCCACTACGAAGGCATTTCCAGCAGTCTGCCAGTCTGTTTAATTGGCACCCTAAGTCCCCACTGAGAGGCTGCACCAGGTAGAATCCACCTACTCTGCCCCTCCCTGAAGGCCTGTCCCTGCTCATTGTCACACCAGTGTGACAGATGTCCAAAGCAAAGGAGAGAAAGCAAGTTCCATTGAATCCGCATGATTGTAATCTATGCTGCTGCTGTTTTTAAAGGATTCCTTCGGGCTCGAATGATTCGTGAGGAGTGACAGGCAATAAACTTCAGACCATTAAACAGAGATCAAACTGCTCCAAGCTTTTGGACGATTCTGCAGTGTAAAGGCCAATGCAGTCGGGAAAGGTTCCTAAGCGTGCCTGCACTGCCCCCTGCTGGAAACTTCCAGCAACAACGCGCCTGGGCTATGGGCTCTCCGGGCGCACCGCGAGAGCTCAAAGACGCCCAGACGTCTGCGCTTCGCCCATAACCGCTCTATCTTCACAGAACACTCCCGAGGCGGCCTTCTACGTAGAGCTGTTCTTAATGCTTGAAAATCACTGCATCCGGACGTGACTTGCGCCCAGCGAGCTGCTCTGGGATCCCAAGCGTGACCTGCGGACCACAGAGCCTAGACCCGCCGAGCCTGCTGACTGTGGGTGCCAAGCCTGGACAAGGGGAGGCTCAAGGAGGTGATATGCGTCTCCGAACAAAGACACGCGGTTTGCCGCCATTGGAGTTCCCTGTGGCTGTCCCCTCTGCCATCTGCTAGCACATCAGAAAAAGCGTCTTCCATGGCAGGGAAGGGGACCCCTACATGACATGGCTTCTGAGCCCAGGAAGTCACTGGGCCCAGCTTAGGAAGAGGACCCAAAATCTCCGATTGGGCAGCAGTGCCTCCTGAGGGCAGGGGCAGCAGCAGGAGCCACACAATCAGAGAGAGTGTAAAATTGTGATAATCAGAAAAATACAAACAAATCTTTAGAAAGCTACCCAACGTTAAATATCACATTTGAAACCTCCTAAATGTCCAACAATGTGGGAATGGTCACGTTATAATTAGTAATAGCTGTTTAACCAAGGGGACAGTATTTATTTACTAATATGACCACGCTGTGCTTTAAAATGCATCCAAAAAACAGAAATGTTCATGGTGACGTTCTGTTTGACAGGATTAGTAACAAATCTTTCCACTTTGTGTTTTTCTATATTTTTATATTACAAGCTGTACCATTCTTATAATCCTAAAAAAACATGTCGAGTTTTAAAAAGAACACTTGGGGCGCCTGGGTGGCTCAGTCGGTTCAGCGTCCGACTTCAGCTCAGGTCATGATCTCACAGTTTGTGGGTTCAAGCCGCATCAGGCTCTGCGCTGGGAGCTTAGAGCCTGGAGCCTCCTTGGGATTCTGTGTCTGCCTCTCTCTGCCCCTTCCCCACTAACACTGTTTCTCTCTGTCTCAAAAATAAACATTAAAAAAAACTTAAAAAGAACACTTGGAAATAAGAGAGGTTATATGAAAGAATAAGTTCCCCAAGAAGACACGCAGGTTAGTTAGAGTACTTGACCTTGGGCAAAAAGAGAACTCCATCTGCTTCCAAAGAGGCGGCAGGCGGCCTGCAGGATGCCCCCTCTGGCAGCAGTGTTACAGAAGAGCTGGGGGCTCAGCCTGACAGCTCTCACTTCCTCAGGAACAGGACAGGATGCCCTCTGCTGAGAAAACGGCTGCTGGCTGAGAAAAGGACAGGGAAGACCTGAAAGTGGAGCCTGAGCAGTGGCCAAGAGAGCTAAAAGGAGACACATAGGGCACAGGAGTCTAGTGGTCAGAGGTGTAAATCTGGCGCTGGATGGCAGGCAGGGGCTGGCAGCCCCACTCCCCTGGAGGTGGGGCTATGGTCAAGCTCTTTATCATGGCTCCCCTGGCTATTGAGGTTTGCCTTAATTTTTCTTAGCAATATTTTTGTAACTTTTAATATAGAGATTTTGTATGTATTTTGTTAGGTTTCTTCCTAGATATTTGATGGGTTTTTTATGGTTTTTTAATTTATTTTGTGAGAGAGAGAGTGGGGGTAGGGCAGAGATAGAGGGTAAGAGAGAGAATCCCAAGCAGGTTTCGCACTGCCAACGCAAAGCCCCATGAGGGGCTCGAACCCAAGAACCATGAGATCATGACCTGAGTAGAAACTTAACCAACTGAGCCACCCAGGTGCCCCCTAAATAACTGATATTTTGATGCCATTGTAAAAAATACTTTTATTTCATTTTCTAGTTATTTGTTGCCATTATGTATGAATGCAATTAATTGTTTATTGACTTTGTGTCCTGTAACCTTGCCAAATTCGAGTATTATTCTAGTAGTTTTATTTTTATATTCCATAGGATTTTCTACATATACAACAATGTCAGTGACTAATGACAATTTCACTACTTCTTTTCCAATCGGTATGCTTTGACTACTCTGGGGATTAGAATAAAGATGGGAAGCATCTCCGGGATTATTGAACAAATATTTATTCACTTACTAAATATTCATGAATACAAGCTACATGTATGACACTACTCAATAATGAGTAATCAAGATCTTGCTCTCATAATCAAGAGGAGATGTATCTAAATATTATTAAAGCTGCACAGAAAGGTGCAAAGATCATAAAATACATAACGATAAGGTGCTGTGGGATGTCTAAGAGTTCTAGAACCACTGGGTAACATGAAACCCTTAGGTTCACAACCAGCTTTATGTTTTTCACAAAGTGAAACATAACTATCAGAACTAAGCTTCACAGCTCCGTGACACAGGCAAGGTTATTGTCATTATTTGAGGCCCAGTGGTCTCAATGGTCTGCCCAATGTTGCAGAACGATGGATCTATGCTAGGTGCGTGATTTTTTTATCTGTACACTTCCCACCATTGGGCCAAAGATGGTCCTTGGAAGTTATTTAATGATAAAAACTGTTAAGGTGGAAAGGACCTTTGATGAACCTCTTTTCTAATTTAGCAGTGCTACTCTAGAAGGACCATTTGCCCTCTTGAGGCATAGACATGATCAAAGTCAGTTAATTATGCCCCTCTGGGTTTCTGAAGCACTTTCAACACACAGAAGAGAAGCAAAGTCCCTCCTGCTCCAGCACTCTTCAACTGGACTTGAACTACAGTCTGACCCAACAGCTATTTTATGTTCAGAAATCCACTACTTTTTTCATGGAAACTATACCAACTTACCAATTCATGCTATAAATTCCATGTTTTTTTTTCTTTCCCCACCAGTACCCTAGGATTCTCATTTTGACGTTCCCTCCAATGGAGGGTGAGCAAACCAGAATCTCCTTAATCCCTTCCAAACAGTACCATTTAAGCCTCGAGCAGTCTGGCTTACAGACTGGGGTCTGTCAACAAAATTAACAGCCCAGAACTCATCCAGGTCTACTCAGGAAAGAATAGGGACTGAAAAGAAACTTAAAACTACTTTGCCGTCTGGTGGTCATGAGAAAGACCAAACACACCAAAATATCAAATTTCCCAAAAGTTCTTAAGCTACATTTTAAAATATTTGCTTATACACTTTCAACCATAGCCAAATTATGGAAAGAGTCTAAATGTTCATCAACTGATGAGTGAATAAAGAAGGTGTGGTTTATATATACAATGGAATACTACTTGGCAATGAGAAAGAATGAAATCATGTCATTTGCAGCAATGTGGATGGAACCAGAAAGTATTATGCTAAGTGAAATAAGTCAGTCAGAGAAAGACAGATATCATATGTTTTCACTTATATGTGGATCTCAAGAAACTTAACAGAAGAACATGGAAGGGAAGGGAAGGGGAGGGGAGGGGAAGAAAAATAGTTACAAACAGGGAGGGTGGGAGGCAAACCACAAGAGACTCTTAAAAACAGAGAACAAACTGAGGGTTGATGGGGAAGTGGTGGAGAGGGGAAAATCTGTGATGGGCATTGAGGAGGGCACTTGTTGGGATGAGCACTGAGTGCTGTATGTAAAGTGATGAACTATGGGAATCTACCCCAAAAACCAAGAGCACACTTTACACACTGTATGTTAGCCAACTTGACAATAAATTATATTAAGTACATATATAAATTTACTTATAATTTTATAAAATATGTCTTTACCATAAATTATATCTTTATAAATGTTACAAAATAAATTATATCTATAATTTAATAGTGAATTAGATCTACTACTTTTTTTTTACTCTTTCTTAATCATAGTACTATTTGTACATATTTGATCTGTTTTTCTTGATCAGACTTTTAGTGAGTTGTCTTTTTGAGGTTTATAATTTTCAGTTTTCTTTTCTAATTTGTTTTTTTTCCTTTTATTAGTATTATTTTTGTCTTATACTTCTTTGAATCCTTCTTTCCAAGAAATGCATATTGAATGTTTTCTGTTTTTATTCCTTTAGTGATGATTAAAAACACTGTATGTGAACACTACATATAAATTCACTATATGTGAATTTTCTCTTGAATATTGTTTTGATAAAAATTACAGATTTTTGGTGCATCTGGGTGGCTCAGTCTGTTAAATGTCCAACTCTTAATATCTGCTCAGGTCGTGATTCCACGGTGAGATGGAGCCCCATATCGGGCTCCGCACTGAGTGTGAAGCCTGCTTTGGATTATATGTCTCCCCCTCTTTCTCTGCCCCCCCTCTCAAAATAAATATACAGACTAAAAAAAATTACAGATTTTCATATGTAGTGTCGTCATTTAATAAATAGCATGTTGCTATATTCTTTAATTTTCCACTTTAGGTGATTATTGATGGAGAATTGAGCAAATTTTTAAAATTTTTATTTAAAGTTTAGTTAGTTAACATACAGGTAATATTGGTTTCAGTGGAATTCAGTGATTCATCACTTAAATGCAACACCCAGTGCTCATCCCAACAAGTGCCCTCCTTAATCCCCATCACCCATCTAGACCATCTCCCTACCTACCTTCCCTCCATCAACCCTTAGTTTGTTCTCTATCTTTAAGAGTCTCTTGTGGTTTGCTTCCTTCTTTCCTCTTTCTTTCCCCCTCCCTTCTCATATGTTCATCTGTTTTGTTTCTTAAATTCCACATGAGTGAAAGAATTGAGCACATTTTAAATTACACAATTTTGCAATTTCTATTGAAACATTTATTGTTATTAGTTTTGCTATATTATGGAAAGAGTTTATATATAGCCTGTAAGATTTTTCTTTATTTTTTGTAACGTATTGGTTGTCTTCATACCATAATGAATTATACTTCATAAAAATTTCAGACACTAGAAAGTCTTTAAGACTCAGATTCTCTTGGTTAATTCTATTTTACTGTTTGGTAATATGTACCTAATTTTTGCCAGCTTGACTTAATAATATTAACTGAGAATGGTAAATTCAAGTTTCTAAATAGCATATTTTGTCAAATACTCCTTAACTCTAAATGTTATACCTTTATGTCAAAAATTAACAAAGTTCATAAACTTTTCAAAACATCATCTTTAATAAAATCATAATTTTTGTTAAACACTACATATATATAGCCAATTTCTGTTGACTAAACAATACTTATTTAATACTAACATTAATGTCAGTGCTGTGTCCATATTTGATAAAGCCTTTTGGGGTTATTTTGTTTCAGGTGCCCCTACTGCAGTCCAGTGCATATCCTGTCAAGATGACCCAGTGAGTTGAAGAAGCAAGGCACTTGGGATCAGAATTAGGAAGAATCCCGAATTGACTGCTTCATGGTGGTGAGACCCTGGATGTGTAATGGACACCTCTCTAAGGTAGAGAGAGCACCACTGCCAGCTACATGCGATTGTTGTGAGGATTAAATTATATGTGACATACATAAATGTCTACCAAGACACATCTGTTTCCAAAAGCATCAAACTTGGGACTGTTCCCAAGTCCATTCTTGGGAGCTTTTTTTTTTCCAGAGCACAAGAAGGGGAGAGTGGCAAAGGGAGAGAGAGAGAATCTCAAGCAGGCTCCACGTTCAGCACAGAGCCAAACGCAAGGCTCAGTCTCACAACCTGTGGAATCATGACCTGAGCCGAAATCAAGAGTTAGACACTCAACCAACTAAGCCACACAGGCACGCTCATTCTTGGAAACTTTTGTGTAGTTTCCACTATGGGCTAGTATTTATTGGGAACCTAATAAGCACAATGAATTGTAATTTTTAGGCTAATCGACATTTAGGAACCTATCCTAGAAATCAGGAGAAGAAAGGTCACACATTGTGGAGTGGTGGAGAGGCAAGAGTAGAGGTGGCAGAGCCAATAATCAGTTAGGAATAAAACTGGGAGGACAGAGTTTGTTGGAATGTGGGAGGTGAGAGGAGAGCTTCTTTGCCATTGAGGATGCATACTGTGAACATTCCCAATCCACACCCAACTTTTTATATACAGTATTTCCTTGTGTATTTCTTGTCTTTAGATGAGTGAATGTATCCCCATTTGCTTCCATCTTTTACTAAGATTAAATAGGAAAACAGTTCAGTTCTGATCCTATGGTTGTTATCCTAAAACAGTATTGGCCTCATTTAAAATATCTTAAAATAGCAATAAAAGCACAAAATCCTATTTGTTGTTTAGATAAGTAGAAGACTAATGATTTTTGGCTTCTTTCAATCCACTTTCCCATTCCTTCCTATTCTCTCATTACCTAGTCTGTAATTTTAAATGCTGGTTTAAAATGATACTATCTGGAGAGCCTGGGTAGCTCTAAGCATCCGACTCTTGATTTTGGCTCAGGTCATGATCTCACCATTCGTGGGATCAAGCCTCAGTTGGACTCTGTGCTGACAGTGCTGAGCCCTCTGTCTCCCTCTTCTCTGCCGCTTCCCTGCTTAGGGTCTCTCTCTCTCTCTCAGAAAAGTAAATAAATTAATTTCTTAACATTTTTAAAAAGAGAAGTCACTTCTCGAATTTAAAAATAAATGAATAAATAAATACATAAATACATAAAATGATACTATCTTGGGAGTGGGTGAGGGGATAGGTGAAATATGCGATGGGGATTAAGTAGTGCACTTGTCACGATGAGCACAAGCAGATGTATGGAATAGTTGAATCACTATATTGTTCACTGGAAACTAATACAATACTGTATGTTAACTGTACTGGAATTTAAAATGTGTTAAAAATTTTTTAAATTATTTTAATAAAATAAAATGCTACTATCTTCTCTCCCAGTGTGTGTGTGTGTGTGTGTGTGTGCGCGCGCGTGTGTGTGTACGTTGCTGTTGCATCCATTTCTCTTGATCCACCAGATCGAGGCTATATTTGTTAATAATTTAGCCTTACCTATTGGGATTTGGTGATTTTCTTTAATCTCCAATTCCTCCAAGAGGTTTTGAGGCCCACCAAGTGCTTTTTATCTCCCAATAAGACTAGTGGTTCTGTTGTGTTACTTAATATGGTGTCTCCTGTGGGGCTTCCCAGAGAGGAGACCCTGAGACAAAGACTTAGGAGCAAGTAATTTGAAAAGCACAGTTAGGCGGTGGGAAAATGAGCCAGGAATGGAAGGAAAATCAATCAAGGGTACACGAAAGAATGCGGTACCACTGTGGGCAAATGGGATACAAGACTGCTGGGCCCCTCTGGGAAATACAGAACATATTCCAAAACTGCCCAGCTGAGAAGGGAGCAAGCTGGGATATTTCTCCATGAATTCCTAGTTCTCTTTGGTTGAAGGTGATTCCTGAAAGCATTAAATCCCCGTCACTTGAGGTCTGCCACACTCAAAAAAGCCAGGCAAATTCCTATGGCCAAACAAAGTCTTTAAGCAAGGAACTCAGGTTCTTGGGGGAAGGAGCCCTCCATAAACGGAACATTGCCCACTGAAGCTTCAGGCAAACTCAGGAGGTACAAGAGGGGCACCAACAGCATCTGCTAAAGGTGGTATTTTATAAAGTCCCACAAGAAGCATCAGAGGTTCTGCCAAGTGGATGTGTTTGAGAGTAACCACACATTGCTGCTGCTTCACAGCTATCCTTGGAGCTTGTGCCATGCGAACACCTTCCCCAAAGACCTCCAGGCATGTGAACAAGAAGAGAGTCCCCAAATTACAGCAACTTCTCCTTTAGTTATAGAAAGATTACAGAAAAATATTATGTCTCTCACTTTGTTAGTAACTAACCACTTTTAAATGTTAAATATTTTGCAGTTAAATATTTTAAAGTATCATCATTGAAGGCATTTCTGAAAATGTAATTCAGAAAAATGTAGGAAAATATTTTTCAGAAGTTTTATGAGTTAAAAATGCCTCATTTCAACTCCTAGTGCAATAAATTTTATTTTAAAAGCATTCTAGTTAGTAAACTGGCAAGTTCAGAATCAAATACTGGAAAAGTCATAAATGCCTACCAACACTTGTATACTATTCAATGGAATATTACTCAACCATAAAAAAGGATGAGTTCTATCACTTGCAATAACTTGGATAGACCTAGAGTATATTCTGCTAAGTAAGGTTAAGTCGAAAGAGAATATGGTTTCACTTAAATGGAGAATCTAAAAAACAAATGAATAAATAAACAAACAAACAAAAAAACCAGAGTCAGACTTAGAAATGCTAACTGACGTTGCCCGAGGGGAGGAGAAGTGGGTATGGGGAAAATAGGCAAAGGGGAGCAGGAGATACAGGTCTCTAGTTATGGAATGGATAACTCATGGGAATAAAAGCTACAGCACAGGGAATATTGTCAATGTTATTGTAGTAGCGTGTGGTGACAAAATGGTAGCTACACTTACAGTGAGCATAGCATAACATATAGAGTTGTTGAATCACTATGTTGTATACCTGAAACTAACTAACATTGTATGTCAACTGTCCTCATTTAAAATAAATAAATTAAATTAATAAATTAAATTAATAAATTTATTTTTTAATATTTATTTATTTTTGAGAGAGAGAGAGAGAGAGTCAGAATAGAAGTGGGGGAGGGGCAGAGAGAGAGGGAGACACAGAATCTGAAGCAGGCTCCAGGCTCTGAGCTATCAGCACAGAGCCTGACACATGGCCCAAACTCATGAACCATGAGATCATGACCTGAGCCAAAGTTGGACACTCAACCAACTGAGCCACCTAGGCACCCCATCAACTGTACTCAAATAAAAAAAAAAAATTTACCAACATTTGAAATGCCAACTACAATACTTTTTAATAGTTGAAATTTTTAAATATTTGGAAGGATTTCAGAAATAAAAAAGGAAAAAAGCACAACTGATGTGTTCATATGTGCCCACTGGCACATTTTGCTAGATATTTAAATTTTTTAATGAAAAATATGTTCCAAAATGCTATTGCATAAACCATTTTCTCAATGAGAGTCCATTTCCGTAGTGCTCTGAAAACAGCAGTCTTTGATAATGTGAAGCATAAATTTAGTATTCACCCTACAATTTATCTTTTCTCTTGTTAAGTAAACACTAGGACTTCTGTTTTCAGAAATAGAATAACCATCAAAGTAAGCTTGAGTGTCTGAAAAATAGTATGCACTTGAGTGTGCCTGGCTTCCATAATGAAAAGATGCACTCAACTCGTAGCAATCTTATCAGATTGGAACATTTGGAAAGATACTCCCATTATCAAGCTCTGCACCACCACCACCTCCACTGGAATTACATAAATGCATTTATCACTAAGATGGAAGTTTCTAAAAGAAAGCAAGTCTGTGTAGCTGTTCTTTAGGCCTGAAGAACTTAGATCTTGGCGAAGCATTCAAGAAATGTTTAAAAGCTCTGGGATCTAGACAGGATACATGTGTGACCTACCAACAAAGGCTACCACAGGTCATGATCACGGTCTTTCAAGACAGTGTTTCTATGTTGAGTTTAAACTATATTTAGAAGAACTCTAATGTTTGTTATAAACCCTCAATGCAAGTAAGATAACTTCAGGTCTGAAAGTGACCAGCTCTGTCCTATTGTATTCTTACAAATGAAACGTGTTGAAATGAGGAAGGAAACTTTAGCTGAAGTGGATCTGCTAAATATAAAATGACACGTTACCAGTAACAATCTCTTGTTTGTCTTGGAAGAAGAATTATTTTTATCTTCAAGTGCAAAGACTCATGGGTTTCAGATTCAACTCTCAAAGTCATTGCAAAAGTCTAGATCAATCGCAAAGCTGAGGGAACAGTCTACAAGACCACCACATTTCCGACATCAGTTTCAAGTTTGTGGAGTTCCCAAAAACAACCTCAGTTTTAATAATCTGCTAAAAAGACTCAAAGAACTCACTGAAAGTTGTCACACTCTCGAGTGTGGTGTATTACAGGGAAAGGATAGAGATTAAAATCAGTCAAAGGGAGAAGTGCACGGGTCAGAGTCCAGGAGAAGTACTAAGCAGGGAGCTTTCAGTTGTCCTCTCCCTGTGGAGTCAGGACAGCATTGCTTTCTCAGCATTAATGTGATAATACGCACAGAGTATTGCCAACCAGGGAAGTTCACTTGAGCCTTGATGTCCAGAGTGTTTATTTGGAGTTCATCACACAGACATGATTTATTGTCCATGTGGCTGATCTCAATCTCCATGTAATCCAAAACTCCCACCCAATGTTATACTATTTCTACTTGGAGTGTCCCAGTTCCATCCTAAGACTATCTAGTGTGGCAGCCCACACTCTAAATCACATTTTTATACTACCTGGTAAAATCTGAGAGCTTCCAGGCAGATGAAGACACTCCAAGCATGACATTCCAAGGGCTTAGAGGTCATCTCCTGGAACTCAAGGACAAAAGTCTGACCTTTTGGGGGGCAAAGTTAAATTCTTTACTACACAGTAAAATCAGGTGTATGATCATGACAATTGCATAGTTTAAATTTCAAGAGATGTGTTTGACTATTCTGAAACACGGTTGAAGCTTGTAAAGCCTTTAAAACCAATGGTTGCATTTTTCACATATTTTAAAATAAAAATCATAACTTTTTTACTTCCGTTATAGCAAATAAAAATAAAGCTAATTTTTAAATTTTAAAAATGGAAAGAAAAATGAGTAAGAAGGAAAAAAAGAAGAGAGGGAGGCAGATCATTTGTATGCCCTTACATTTATCTTGCATTTTAACATAATTACTCCCAACAGATTTTATTTTCTTCTTTAAAGTGGGGAAATGCCACATATAAGAGAAAATGAATGAGACACAACGACCAAATGCAATGTGGGATTCTTGACCGGACCCAGGAACAGAAAACGAACACTAGGGGTAAAACTGGCGAAATTTCAGTAAGACCAGAGGTTTACAGTGTTACTGTTGGGTATTGTGCCAATGTTAATTTCCTGGTTTCTATTGTTGTTATAATTCTCTCTGTTGTTATTACGAGGGAAAGCTGGGTGAAAGAGAAATATGAAAACTCCTGTGTTGTTCTTGGTACTTTTCGGTAAGTCTAAAATTGTTTCAAAATAAAAAAGTTAAAAGAAAAAAAGTTTAAAATGATCCATCTCTGTTTATTCAAGGATTCTCTAAAAGAATCATTTTAATCTCTTCGGAGGTCAACCAAGTCGTTGATGAAAAGTAAGTACTATCTGCCCCAAAATTTCACTTACGCATTTTGCAAGTTCGCAGGCCCACATGCAGCCCATCCACGGGTCTGTAAGTGAAGAACCCTGGCTGCAGGGGCTACAGCTAGGACTTGGGTGTGGCAGGAAGTGAGATCCAACAGATTATCTGAGCAGAACAACTTCTATCTCTTCCTGTAGTCCCATTCATGCCTTCACCATCTGGCTGCTTGGGAGGCCTTCCTACAAAATGGGCTGACGGAAACACAGTACTTCATGCTCCCCCTTGACAGCTCCTCAAATGGATCATTATGATAGGACTACGCTCACCCACACAACAAAGGGCACCTCCTCCTTCTGAGCCAACCAGCACCATAAATATATCCTAAAGGGATCCTAAAGGCAGCCCAATAAGTGATACCAAACAGGATAATCATGTCTGGGCATTAGAGCCTCAGCAGGAAAGAAATAGACCCTGGCACTGGAAATAGACACAAATATATACTAAGTGTGGGGCATCAATCCCCACCCCAAACTGTCCCTCCCATCTTCGGCTTTATAAGCAACTCTATCAAGAAACTGAATGAAGAAAGGCATAACTAGTTACGTGGTAGAAATAAATGGCAAGAATAAAAATCTGTCTGAAGCCTACACAAATAGTTTGTGCACACACTAGGCATCATTAATGCCAAATTATTAGTATCAGGTGAGAATAGTGAGATCAAACACAAGACATATTTGCTCAAAGGGACAAAAGCAGCTGCAGAGAACAGGAATGGCTTGTCCCAGGAGAGGCCAGGATGACTTCCAGCCCTGAGAAACAGCTAGCAAGTCAAGACACTTGGATGGCTCTAGCTGAGAATTCAACAACCTGACCAGAGAATTGCACTAAAGCACAGATCCCTTTCTTTCTGATAGAGCTCCTCAAGCCTGGCCACTGGTCAAATGGGGCCTGAGAGACAGCCAGCTTCCTACCGAGCCCTGACCTCCATGATGGACATAGTGGGATGGTTTTGGAGGGATGGAAAGGTTGCTTAGTTCAGTAAGTATACAGAATAGTGAGATGGAAGACATAAAATTATCTGTTGACAAATGACTAAAAGGACTTGAATTTTTGACAGGGACTAAAATAAACACAGACTTGAGACATAATGAAAATTGTTCTGATAAACTCTTCCAGGAGGGCAGATTCTACCACTCTAGACCCAAAGACTGCTCAGAACTATGGCAGCAAGGCAAGGACTTGAGCATCATGCCATCTCATGGAAACTTCTGGGGCAGCTCCTCCCTTCAAAGAAACCACAAGTCCCTTGCAAATCAATAATTCACTTTATAAACTTGGATGCTGCAGCTTTCCTTCCACATTTAGGATACAATTACCTGATTTTTGCCTCCCTGGAGAAAATATCCTAGACATAGTGTGTACGTTTTTAAGACTTCCTAACACATATCACTAAATGTCTAATCAGAAAGACTGTCTCAATCTACGCATGGATGAAAATGTCCATTGCCCTAGTCCCTTCCGCAATTTTTACCATTCATTAGTTAGGGAAGAAAATTTCCTGTTTCACCTGGCATTTTAAAAAGATTAATAGCAAATCTGAGTATTTTTCTTTAATTCTACTTTTTCTTTTGTGAGGTGCTGTCCTTTGCCAGATTTCTAATGTTTTCTTTTTGTATGTTATCTTTAAATATGACAGTTATTAATATTTTCCCAGCTTGTCATATGTTAACTTCATAAATGGTGTTGACACACAGAAGTGTAGGATTTTAATACAATCAAATCCAGAAATCTTATTCTTCATTGTTTCTGCCTCTGTTACCATGGTTAGGAAAGCCTATCCTATGCCAAGATTATAAAAATATTAATCCACACATTCTTCTGGGCCTTTTGTGGATCTGAGTTTTACATTTTGTTTTTAGCCATCTGGAGGCTATCTTGGCTATAGTAAGATAAACATTTCACTTTATTTCTTTCCCAAATGTTTAGCCTTTGGTCATAACACCATTTATTGAATTATCCATCCTTGCCTAATGTTTTGAAATGCATGCATGCAAAGTCGGGGAAGAGTTCTTCGACAATTGTTCAAATCTACATTGCTCACACCATCACTCTGCTCCCTCACCTCCTGTTGAGTGTGGGTCTTAGGTTGCTGCTGATGGTTGAAAACTGGGCCCCATTTAGGATGTGGGTGAAGACTGCTAAGTGTCTGTCTAGAGAGCATTAGGTCTCATCAACTCCAGGCCTAACTGCTTTTTCCCCCATTTCCATTCAATATGCCCACTTTCCTGAGACTCCTTAAGAGAATTTATGCAGACTTGTGTGGAAAAAAAAAAGTAACTACAAGTCCTCCTTTACAGCCACCTTTTCCCATCAAAGCCTTGTCATCTACTTTCCTGGTGGAATCTGAAACTTGTCATAATGTCCACAGCTGATCCTGACCTCAACAGAACCAATATGCCCAGAGTGACTTCTAGGCACCTGGTGCTGTTTATTAGCAGAAGAAATGACCCCTGGTCCTGGGGTTTGGGAGGTGATGCATGCAGCCCTACTGGCACAGCCTTGGGAGAGAAGAAAGCAGAGACACTCATACAGCACTGCCCAATCAAACACGAGGTCTAGCTTTTGCTGCGTGCTTCCTGGGCTTTGAAAAAATAAAAGTATCTGGCTGCTCTGCAAGGAAAGAGAGAGACAGGAAGGGATTGTGCCCTGTCCCCTGGTGCAACACCCCTTTCTCTCCCTGACTCTGGAACGAATGACAGAAGGAGGCACCACAGGGAGCTCTGCAGTGGTGCTAAGGGGTCTTTCAGGAGCAGGGGACATCAGGGAAGTTTCCACTGCACACTCAGGGACCTCTCAGTGGGGCAACTGCTGGCCCTGGTTTTAAGGAAGGTGGTGTGTTTGTTTCTCAATTAGACGGTCAGCTCCCTTCCTAGGAGAAGGGAGTGCGTCTTCGCTTTTGTGTCCCCAGCACCCAGCACAGTACCTGACACTTAAAATGGGCTCAACATGTGCTCGCGCCAGCAGCACATACACTAAAATAGGCCCAGCACACACAGATTCAATGAACTTAAGTAATGATGTATTATTGGGGATGGTAATGACTATTATTTACACTTTGTATACTTTGAGAAATTAATTTTTTGTTCTATTTTGCTTAACAGGTAGGTGGCTTTGGGGTAGAGGACAAGAACATAGCAAAAGGAGACCAGTCTCCAAATAGAAGCTCTGGAGCAGGGAGCCTGAATGAGCAAGAGAGCTCCAGGAAGAAGGACAGCAAAGGTGATTCCAAGAAATAACGAGCCCCAGGTAACAGCAGCTTCAGTCCTCAGGAACTTTGCAGCCATTCTTCCCTGTCCCAATTCCCTCTTGGGGAGGCCAGGATCCTATCAAAGTGCATTTGAAGGAGGCTTAAGGCATTTTTAGAGATCCTTTATCTCATAGATACTCAAAAGCAATCTTGTCCCCCCGCAGTATCACACAACGGGACGAAGGATTTGACTGCCTGTGTTTGAGTGGGCTCTTCACAGACGCTCCATAAAAAAAAAAAAAAAAAAAAGAGCTCTTGCTCCATGTGCTGATTTTCAGGGCTTACAATTTCTCCATGTTTCAGTCACATCTCTAGTTAAGAAGAAAAATCTAATTTGTTACCCTACAAAATACTGTTTTCTCTCCATAATTCATAGGGTATATGAAGAATAACTTTTTCTGGGTTCACTCACATACCTGTCTTTGCTCTTAAGGAACAGAATGGGGTCGCTTGGCCTGGACCCTGGCTCTCCCAAGAAACCCACCTGGCACCTGTCCGGTCATCTAAACATACCCTCGGACTCTCCACCAGGGTAGGAAGCCTATCTAGAGTCCGGTAGCTAATTAGTGGTGGAGCTGATATGCAAACTCAAGACAACAATCTTACTAAAGGGATTTGAAGGGAATAGCTCTACACCAGATATAAGTATCGACCCTCCGGCCCCTCTAAATTCTTCGGTTGTGTCAAATTCTTCCCCATAGTCTCTGCTTGAAAGATCTGCTCCTAGCTTCAAAGCTGTAACTACAGAATACTTAGTCTTTGCTCTTGCAGAGGCTCAACACATAACGCCTAAGCACCCAAGGCTCTTCTCCCCCACGACTTTGTTTCCTTCTACGAAGCCCTGCAAGAACCCCGGATTCCCGATTTCCTGGCCCAGCAGACGGCTTCCCGAAGCTGCTATTCCAGGCCTCGCTAATCTGAGCGGCTACGTCTCGGTCAGTGGACAGGGCGCCTCAGCCTTGAGGCCAAAAGGCATACGCCTAAGGACCCCGCGCCGGTCGGGACCTTCAGAGCCCGAGCGGCAGGGCGCGCCGCCGAACTACGTTTCCCACAGTGCTCCGAGAAACCAGGACGACCAAGGTCTGGGACCTAGCGGGCAGGCTCGCGCGGAGCCTCCTGGGAGTTGTAGTTCGGTCCGCTCGCGCCGGCGCCGCTGTGGGCTCGGCGCCGGCCTTTGTCTGTCTGCGGGCGCGCGCCGCTGCGGTGAGTGAGGCCGCCGGCCGGGTCAGTGAGCCTGGCAAGGCGGGGCCGCGTGGGCGGGCCGCCGCCCCCGGGCCCTCAGCGTCCCCCACGGCCCTCAGCAGGCCCGGCCGGCCTGAGCCCCGAGGGAGGCCACCTGCGAGGGGAGAGGCGTGCGGCCCGCAGAGAAGGGTCCAGCTGGACCGGAGAGCGGGGTGCTGAGATCCAGCACGCAGGGCGGGTCGGGGGGGTGAGGGGGTGGTTGCTGAGGCGGGAGAGGAGAGGGTGCCCAGGGGAGCAGGGGCCCCTCCGACCGCCGCTCCGCAGGGCAGAGCGTGGGTGAAGGCCCCGCACCCTAGAGACGCGGGAGAGGGAAGGCCACAGGCAGGTGTGCCCAGGGCCTGCAGAGAGGGTTTCACAACACGGGCGTGGGCGGGGGCGGCACGGGACGCAAGCTCTAGGGAGCGGGAATGGGAGAGAGAGCAGATTTGTCAGGGTGGAGAATGGGAAAAAGGACCAAATGGATTCAGATGTGTGGAGAGAAATAATCGCCCTACTCTCATCTTCTAACCCTGAAACTATCACCCAAGAGGTTACCAAGACAGCAAAGTTTATCCCTTCTGCTAGGCCTCTCCTGAGGACTCTCAACATTAGGCCTTCAGTCTGCAGGTTATAGCAGAGATTTTTCACATTTGGTTCTTTCATTCTCCCTAGAGCTACCTGATAGGACAGTGTTATTAACCGATTTAGTGAGAAAATAGAGCCAGGGCAGTTTGGTTACTTGCCTGCCCAAGGTTGTATGGGGGTAATAGAGAAGCCAAGGCAAGAATCCAAGTCTCTCATGGCCTAATTGAGTTTTTCAAAAGTATAAATAGCCTTTCTGATAGGAAAAGCAATTTTCTATTAATAAAGCTATTTCTTTAAAATCTTCTGGAAATTTTTTCCTCAGATTTGTGACCTGGGGAGAAAAATAAGACAATCTCCCTTTTTTAATCAAGGAGGTCCCTGAGACAGAGCTGAGTTGTTACTTGTTGGAAGATCTCAGCATGTGCAGAGGTAGAACTATAAATTCTACCCTCTTGTTCTGACCAGACTATTTGCTGGATTCCCCAGGGATAGAGTCCAACCTTAGGTAGCAGTTTTCATGTCTTTCCCACTGACTCTTGATGGGTATGCAGTTGAGCAATAACACATTGAACTAGCAAATGAACATCCTGTAGCATCCTGGCACTCTCATAGAGGATTCCTCTGTAGCTTCTTCTCCAAACTGGAAGCCAGGCCTCCAAATACAAGTTTTAAATGCCTCTCCAGTCAAAACAACATGTAGCAGAATGTACAGCTGTCAAGACCAGGTGCTTAGGTTAACAAAACAAAGCACTGTAGCATCACACTGCTATTTCATTAAATCAGGAGGCCACATTTTGATGAGATATTAGATGGAAATAAAGATTATACATTGAACCACTGCATAAAGTGTAAGAATTCAGTAATTAGAATCCTAAAGTAAGAATACTAAAAAAAAAAAAAAGAAAGAGATAATATGGAGCAAGAGGATTCCTAGGATCTTGAAGATTAGTAAAAGCTGGTCAAGTGCTGTTACATTCTGTTCTATTTTATAAAAATTCTCACCAGCTCTTTAGTGATTAGTGAATTGTCCAGTGTAAGAGCATAGACTTTGGATCTCTTTAATTTGATCCTTTGCCCACCTTTGACTCCTTATTGGCTCTGAGAATTTGACCAGGTTACTTACCCTAGTTGGAGTGCCTTGGTTTGGTTTTGGGAGTTTGAAGTAGGTCTTTTCCAAGAATTGACAAGTATTTACATGTAGAATTGGTATTCTCATCTCTTGAAGAATAGAAGAGGGCAGTCGGGATCTGGAACCTCCTAAGTATTGCTAAAAGGTAAACATATGAGATCTCTTTTTCTGTCCTTATAATCTAGGGACCTGGAGGGGAGAGCTAGAGCCATTTGCATCCTAGAACCAATCATGAGGGCTGAAATGCTGGGTTTTTTAGATTCTGAGTTCCTTTGGAGGCTTGAAGGGTAAAAGAGCAGGTGGTTAGATAGGGGAAGGAAGTGGGAGATCCCAATCACATGCCAAGGCTGAAGTACAAACAGGAGTGACCATTATCTTGAGATTGCCAGAAAGAGATACATGTTTACTTTATGTGTTCTCTGCTTTCCCACCTCATGTTTCCAATTGGACTCATTTATGTGTGGTCATGGTACCTTTTGGCCAACGTGGCAGTTATGTTATAGGTGACTAAGATTATATTAGGCGGTCCAGATTTCCTCCATTCACTCACCCAGAAGTGGAGCTCCTGTTGACTTTATCCTTCTCACTTATCAATTCTCCTGCCCTTTCCTGTTTGTTTTTGTTCTGTTTTTTGTTTGTTTTTTCCTTCTCAGGTATTCAAGAACAGCCCATGGAAGAATCATATGAAGAGGTGGTGATTAAGGTCATACAGCAGGCGTGGACATGTTTGGATTTCCAACAGCTACCCTGCTGGACTGTCATGGAAGATATGCTCAGAATGTAGCATTTTTCAGTGAGTGAGTCGGTTGATCGCTGAGATGCCCTCAGCTCACAATATTCAGTGTCCGTGTCCTCAAGCACTGGTCAGCAGGCTGAGGAAGCAGAGGAGACATTTCTTTGGAGGAGTTCACTGTTCCTGCGGGTTACAGGGAAAGCTTGCAAGCTAGAATTAGAAATAGCAGTAGAAATAGAGCAAGAGAATGGTCTTGATATGGAGGCAGCTTTGAGGTAGTCTCTGAGAAAACGAATGAGCAGCTTTACATCTCAGCACAATCACTGAATAAGGGTAAGGCAAGTGAACAAGGACAAAATCTTCCTAGGATGACTCCAAGAAAACTGTTAATAGTGATGAATGGACCCATACTGAACGTGCAGTAGGAGGCTCAGAGGCAGGGCAATATGGAAGACCCTGTGAGTCAGCATCTGCATAGGAAGTGTTTGAGAATAACTTCTAAACCAAAATTGATCTCCGTCCCACCATAGCTGAGTAGACTGAAATAGCGTGGATTTTAAAGGGGAATGTTCCTTGGATCAGATTCTATAATTGTCCTGGCTTGAACTATGGTATCAGATTATTTATTTAATTTACTCGAGCTCCAGGCTCTTCATCTGTAAAACAGGATAATAAACTCTCCCTTGCAGGGTTGCAGGAATTAGAGACAAGAGATGTAATATACCAAAGGATCTGATACATATGTTCTGTCCTTATGGAGCTTCCTCCACTGTCAGGAAAAAGACTGGTGCACAGATGGATATCTTTAGGGCCCTGTACCTACTTTTATACTTTTTCTTACTGGCGTGCCTCCAAAATTTTAGGCCCTACGCACCCTAGATCCATACTTTTTCTGGAGTCAAATAAACCTTGGATGTGGGACTCTATTTAATCCTATGTAGTTTTCTTAATTTTTCTTTGCCTAAGGCTAAATTAAACTAAATTTCGAGGCAATATACTACTGTGGAGCATGCCTGTGTTTGAATCCCAACTTTACACTTAGCTGCAAATCTTTGACAGCCTCCCTATGCTCTCATTTCCTTATCTGTAGCAATCTCCTAAGATTGTTTTCAGGATTAAATTATCTATACAAAGTTCATAGTATAATGGCTAGCACTTAATAAGCACTCAAAGCATTGTTTCTTTTTTCCCTATTCTTCCCACTCAGCATATTGGTGCATCTTACATGACTTCCCTCTCATTTTACCAGATGTGATGACAGAAGCCCACCACAAATATGACCACTCTGAGGCCACAGGATCCTCAAGCTGGGATTTCCAGAATTCTTTCAGAAGGGAGAAGCTGGAACAAAAATCCCCAGATTCTAAGACACTACAGGAAGATTCACCTGGAGTGAGACAGAGGGTCTATGAGTGTCAGGAATGTGGAAAATCCTTCAGGCAAAAAGGTAGTCTAACCTTGCATGAGAGAATCCACACCGGTCAAAAGCCCTTTGAGTGTACCCATTGTGGAAAAAGCTTCAGGGCCAAAGGCAATCTTGTTACACATCAGCGAATACACACAGGAGAGAAGCCCTATCAGTGCAAGGAGTGTGGGAAAAGCTTTAGTCAACGAGGTAGTCTGGCCGTTCATGAAAGACTCCATACTGGACAGAAACCCTATGAGTGTGCTATTTGTCAGAGAAGCTTCAGGAATCAAAGTAACCTTGCTGTTCATAGAAGAGTTCACAGTGGTGAAAAGCCCTATAGATGTGATCAGTGTGGAAAAGCCTTCAGTCAGAAAGGAAGCTTAATTGTTCACATCAGAGTCCACACAGGCCTGAAACCCTATGCCTGTACACAGTGCAGGAAGAGTTTCCACACCAGGGGAAATTGTATCCTGCATGGCAAAATCCACACAGGAGAGACCCCCTATCTGTGTGGCCAGTGTGGGAAAAGCTTTACTCAGAGGGGGAGTCTGGCCGTGCACCAGCGAAGCTGCTCACAAAGACTCACTCTTTGACCACTCTCTTCAAACGAAGTTCACTTTATGAATTAAAAGTACAACATCCTCAGATCAAGCAACCTATCCAATTCTGTGGAATTAATGGAGACTCTTTCAGAAAGACCATCATTGGGTAGGGTATACTGACTTTTCTCCTTTCCCCCAAATGAGTATGAAAAATAAATGTCTTGTTTATTATCATTATCACATATGTTTCATAATTTCTGTCAGTTTATTTGGACCTGATTTCCCAAAGTAACTCCATTAATCTTGTGCATAACTTGGAGATTGTTCTGTGTATAATAGATACAGATTTTAAATTTGTACTTGACATCGTAAGTCTTTTTTTAAAAAATCAGCCCCTTATGAATGCCAAGATCTTTTCTTTACATATTCAAATCAATAAAATCACTGGGAAGAATTCATCCCAAAAAGCTTGATAGCAAATCTTTATGATGTAAAGAGGTAAATTATATCAAAGGTCTCTAGACACAGAAATGTTTTAGAAATACTATGGGTTTGAACAGTGATGCAATATTGTTCCCAAGATACCCTGATACCATTTGAAAAAGTATAGAAGAGGGGCGCCTGCGTGGCTCAGTCGGTTGAGTGTCCGACTTCGGCTCAGGTCATGATCTCATGGTGTGCGAGTTCAAGCCCCATGTCTGGCTCTGTGCTGACAGCTCAGAGCCTGGAGCCTGCTTCGGATTCTGTGTCTCCCTCTTTCTCTGCTCCTCCCCCATTCATGCTCTGTCTCAGTCTCTCAAAAATAAATAAACGTTAAAAATATTTAAAAAAGGGATGCCTGGGTGGCTCAGTCAGTTAAGTGTCTGACTTCGGCTCAGGTCATAATCTCATGGTTCATGAGTTCAAGCCCCACATCAGGCTCTGTGCTGACAGCTCAGAGCCTGGAGCCTGCTTTGGATGCTGAGTCTCCCTCTCTCTCTGCCTCTCCCCCACTCACACTCTGTCTCTCTCTCAAAAATAAATAAAAAAACATTTAAAAAATATTTAAAAAAAAAGAAAAAGTATAGAAGAATGTTCGTATCATCCCAATTCACAATAAACTGGATAAAGCCCAACAATAGGTAAAGTTATAATATATTGGGGTATGTTTATATAACAAAATATGACTCAGCAATAAAAAATAAGACAGCTGATACACACAATATGGAAGAATGTCAAAGCTTCATATTGAGTGAAAGAACCCAAATACACACGCACACAAGGAAAAACAAATCCATGGTAATAGAAGTCAGATAGTGGCTAACTATGGGGGGAGGGTACTGAGTAAGGACTGACTGGGAAACGGCACAAGGCAACCTTATAGAGCGAAAACATACTCTATACCTTATTTCAGGTTTCAGGTGGTGGATGCCCGGGTCTATACAATTGTCAAAGTGCATTGAACTCAACACTTAAAGTCTATGCATTTTCTTACTTGTAAAGTATACTTCAGCAACAATGAGGTATTTTAAAAACACTGCACACAAGTTCCTTTAACACTAATCTCATGAAGAGATGGGGGTCTGTCCCCTCTGCTTGAGTCTGGGTAGGCTTGTGACTGCTTCAAACAAAAAACAGAACTGATGATACATGATTTCCAAGAATAGGTCTGAAGAGCTCTTTAAAGGTGTGAAAAGTTTCTGCGTGATTCTCTTGAGACACTTACTCTGGAGAAAACCAGCTGCTATGTGAAAAGTCTATCTTGAGACCTCTGTGATGGACAAAGCTACATATAAGTGCTCCAGTTGACAGCTTCAGCTGAGGTCCCAACAGATAGCCAGCATCAACTGCCAGCCACTACTATAGATGTCCAGCCAAGTGTAACCTGCAGATGACTAGAGGCCCAAGTGACATCTGACCAAAACTAAGAGAGACCCCAGTAAGAACAGCCTTCCCTAATTCCTGACACACAAAATCATGAGAGAAATCAAAAGTGATGGTATAACCACTAAATATTTAGATTATTTTTTATACAGCAATAAAAGAACATAACATATTTTCTAAAAGGATAAGATACTGTGAAATGAAAAGGAAAGGTCTGGAAGAACAACTTGAGATTTACTTACTGATTAAATCAAAACAGGAAATTATGATTTAAGATTCACCAGAAAGCTTAGGATTTAAAAATAAACATTTATTTTGACAAAATAGAAAGCAAGATATAGATTAGTTAACCCAGATACAAGTTAATATGAAGAAGTAAATGCTAGTCTCCAGCAGTCAGCACTGTAAGAAATTTATTAGACAGATACTTGAGTAACAAGGAGACAGTTTAAAAACACTACCCACAAAGTCTTTCATCTCACGAAGAGATGGAGGTCTATTTCACCTCCACTTGAATCTGGATCAGCTTGTGACTGCTTCAAACACAAAAAACAGCAGAACTGATGCTATATGACTTCCAAAAATAAGTCTGAAGAGCTCTTTAAAGGTGTAGAAAGTTTCTGCATGATAGATAGATAGAGATAAATACATACAGACACAGCTATATATAGATATCTTAGAAACCTAGTTCTGCAGAAAAGAAATGAATAAATAAAGAGTAAATAGGTCAGAAAATATAAAGGGTCTTTAAAAAATATTCTATTTTTTATACATATATTATCAAATTTCTTCAAAGATTGTTGGCTGTTTACATTACAGTAGTAACAAAAGTTCCAGTTTAAAATGACAATGTAAGAAGATCCTGGACTCCCCTCCTCCCACAGATACACTTAATCTACAGCCACATATGGAACCATTTCCTCTGAAAAAAAAAACTAAAAACTAGCTAAGTGACTCCTATATATAACACAAATTTCAAAAACTCACATTGAAGCAGGTAGGAGAGGCTGAGACACTTTTGTCACAAATCCTACCCCCTGGTACAGCAAACCACAATCGGGACGGAATACACAACCTGAGGAGCAAAGAGTTTAGCCCCGCACTGGATACTCCCGACTTTTAAGACTTGAGACACGAGTCCCCAAAACATGTAGTTTTGAAAGTCAACAGGAATCACATTCATGAGACCCACAAGACTAGAGTGAACTGAAAAACAGCTCTTAAAGGGGTCTCACACTTGGGGCGCCTGGGTGGCTCAGTCAGTTAAGATCTTAGCTGGGGTCATGATCTCAAGGTTCCTGAGACTGAGCCCCGAGTCACGCTCCACGCTGACAATGTGGAACCTGCTTGGGATTCTCTCCCTCCTCTCTCTCTCTCTCTCTCTCTCTCTCTCTCTCTGCCCTCCCCATTGTGCTCTCTCTCTCTCTAAATAAATTTTTAAAAAGGGCGGGGGCTCTCACAATTGGACTCACCGAAAAGCACAAGAGGCAGCCAATTGAGAGGTGCCCAGACTTACATGAAAGAGGAGTATTTTAGGGGCATCTATCTGGGTGGCTCAGTTCATTCACCGTCCAACTCTTGATTTTGGCTCAGGTCATGATCCCAAGGTTGTGGGATGATCAGGCTCCTGCTTAGGATTCTTTCTCTCTCTCCCTCTGCCCCTCTCTGCTGCTCATGCTCACTTGCACTCTCTCTAAAAAAAATTGAAAAAAATTTTTTAAAAAGAAGTGTATTTTCTTACCTAAAATAATGGCCTGAGGCACAAGCCTCTAATTTAACACACACCCTACAGGCCTTGCGCCTCCAGAGATGGAAGATGGCTGGCACCCTCTTTGCACTCTCTCCCTGCCTCACTTCAGCTCACCAGTTATTTCCCAGAGAGGAGCTTATACCTTCCCTGGCACACCAATTCTTACAACTCTAGGTCACCTGGCTCTGGTGGCCGGTGAGGCTTATGCTCATGGGTCCAATGTAGAAATAAGCTCATTACTGGCTACCACCCTCACGGCACAACAAAAGACAACAGACCACAACATTCATCTTTTTATGAAAGAAGCCTATTAGCTTATCTTCATAGCTGTGACCTGAAGGGCAGGATTCTAATTAAACATAAAGGTAAGGGCACACAGTAATTCTCTCCAGACACCTCAGAGAGGGGACGTTATCTTCACGTTCTCCCTCTACTGTGCTCCACAGCACCAGTATTTCCCAGAAAGGTGCTCGTGCACATGTCTGGTACACTGATTTTTACGGTTCAGCATCCACAAGTCAATCAGTGTGACACACCACATTAATCAAATGAAGGGTAAAAATCCTATGATCATGTCAATACGGAAAAAGCATATGACAAAATTCGACATCTGTTCCTGATAATGAAAACTCTCAACAAAGTTGGTAAGAGGAAACACACCTCAGCAAAATAAAGGCCATATATGACAGCTAACATCATACTCAGAGTAAAAAGCTAAAAATTTTTCCTCTAAGATCAGAAACAAGACAAGGATACCCATTATCCTCACTTTTATTCAACATAGTAATGAAAACCCTAGCCAGAGCAATTGGGCAAGACAAAAAAATAAAAGGCATTTTATTTCAAATTAGAAAGGAAGAAGAAAAACTGTCACTATTTGCAGATGACACGATCTTGTATATAGAAAATCCTAAAGACATCACCAAAAAACTGTTAAAACTAATAAATGAATTCAGTAAAGTTGAGGATAAAAAATAAATATACAGGGGGTACCTGGGTGGCTCAGTTGGTTAAGCATCTGACTCTTGATTTCAGCTCAGGTCATGATCTCATGGTTCGCAGATTCAAGCCCCACATCGGGCTCTGGGCTGACAGTGTGGAGCCTGCTTGGAATTCTCTCTCTGCCTCTCTCTCTGCCCCTCCCCCACTTCCTATTTCTCTCTCTCAAAATAAATAAACTTCAAAAAAGAAAAAGGAAAGAAATATACAAAATCTGTTGCTTTTCTGTACACTAATAACGAACTATCAGAAAGATAAATTAAGAAAAGAATCTCATTTACAATTGCATCAAAAAGAATTAAGTCTACGGCCATACCACCCTGAATGCGCCCGATCTCGTCTGATCTCGGAAGTTAAGCAGGGTCGGGCCTGGTTAGTACTTGGATGGGAAAAAGAATTAAGTGTCTAGAAATAAATTTAACAAAGGATGTGGAAGACCTATACACTGAAAACTCTAAGACATTGATGAAAGAAAGCAAATAAGACAAATGAATGGAAAGATATTCCATACTCATGGATGGAAGAATTAATATTGTTAAAATGTCCACACTACTCAAGCAATCTACATACTCAATGAAATCCCTGTCAAAATTCCAATGGCATTTTTCACAGAAATAGAACAATCCTAAAATCTGTATAGAACCATAAAAGACCTGGAACAGCCAAGACAATCTTGGTAAGAACAAAGCTGGAGGCAACATGATCCTTGATTTTAAACCATTATTTTAATGCTATAGCAATCAAAACAGTATGGTATTGGCATAAAACAGACACACAGATCAATGGAAGAGAGAAGAGAGCCCAGAAATAAACACACAGTAAATTAATCTATGATAATGAGGGGGATTAGATGGGTGAAGGGAGTCAAAAGGTACGAATTTCTACTTATAAATAAGTCACCCTGTCAAGGCACTCCCTTCATGGAGCACCCTGGGAACCCCCAACCAGTGACCCATCTCAGCTCCAGTCACGCTGCCAGAGCACCCCCTGCAAGTAGCATCCTAGGAACCCTACGCCCACTACCTGCTCCAGCCACACAAACCCCCAGGGTGCCCTCTGTGCTGAGTACTCCAGAACACCCTGGTTTATACTCACTTCAGCTTCAGCTGTCCTGCCAGGGCACCCTCTGCATGGAGAGCCCAGCACTGCCCCAGGCTGCACCTACTTCAGCTTCGGCTGTCCTTCCAGGGTGCCCTCTGTACAGAAAGCCCTACCCAAAGTCCTAGCCAATAGCGTCAACCACCAAATTGTGAGAAGGCTTTCAGATCAGTATTGACCAACAGAAATACAACGCAAACCCCAAATATATATATAACTAAATTTTCTAGCAAACACATTAAATTCATTTTAAATAAATTTAATATTTAATTTAAACTATCCAAAATATCATTTTTTTAATTTTTTTAGCGTTTTTATTTTATTTTTGAGAGATATGGAGACAGAGAGTGAGCAAGGGAAGGGCAGAGAGAGAGGGAGATACAGAATCTGAAGCAGGCTCCAGGCTCTGAGCCGTCAGCACAGAGCCCGATGCAGGGCTCGAACTCACAGACCGTGAGATCATGACCTGAGCTGAAGTCAGCCGCCCAACCGACTGAGCCACCCAAGCGCCCCCAAAATGTCATTTTGATATATAACATGAAAACGACTGAGATACTTTAGTTTCTGTTTGTCATACTATGTCTTCAAAATCTAATGTGTTTTACATTTTTAACACATCTCAACTCAAACTAGCCTCTTTTTAACTGTTCGATAGCCACTTGTGGCTACTGTACTTTGATTAAATGATTCAAGCATGCAACTGTTAAGTCAATGCCAGCCTTGAGTTTTCCCGCTGAGACCCAAATTTCAGCTAAAAGTTAGAAAGTTGTTCCTGCTATGCTCTGAGTTCTGGATACTCACAAATTCTGTGAGCATAACAAAATGGTAACTAAGTTTGAGTGGCTTGTTATATGCCAAAAGTAACGCAGATATCAGTCTGAAAGTTCTATAATTTATTTAAACATCTTCCTAATTTAGGTGTTTTTCCCACCTCTTTCCAGGATTTTATTATAAACAATGCTATGATGAGAAATATAATCTTTGCAAGCTAGTCTAATTATTTCCTTGAGAGTGGCTTTTCTGGGTCAATGAGAGCATACATTTAGATTTATATTCGTGTTGTCAAACTGCTATCCAAAGCTTAACCAGTTTTCACTAATAACACACATATGCCCAACTGTGTTTCTAATTAATACTAACTTTTTTTTAGTTTCTTGAGTTGAACGTTTAGTTCCTTTCCCTTCTGTTCTATAAAATTCATCAATAATCTTGCTTTAGTTTATATTTTAAACTACCATTGATATATTTGTATTACAAAAGATTGAAGTAATGCACAAACTATATTAAAGGGGTCCTACACCATTATATGATTTGGCTTTTTTTCCCACTTAATGTCTTCGATATATTTCCATGTCAGTTAAAAAATTAACCCATTAAATGTTTATTGATTGAATGATTGCCTTATAATTGTTAAATTACTGCATGGTAGTCTAAAGAATGCATGTATCTTAATTTAACCATTGCCCTGGTGATAGAAATTACAGTGACTCCAACTTGTCATTACTGTACTACTCTAAAGACCACCTTTACTCTTTATGGATATTAAGAAGTAGAAATGTTTAGTCAAAGAGTAGAAGCTTTCTAAAAGTTGGTAGATACAGTCAAATTATGCTTCTCATCACCAAATACTTCATTAATTCACACTTTCTTCAACAATATGTAAGTGTGCCTATTTTCTTGCACCCTCAAAAGTACAAAATATTTTCTATCTTGTTAATTTTTGCCAAGAATGACAAAAAAAATGATCATTTTAATTTACATTTCTCTAAAGCTGGTTATTTCTTTTTGAGTATTTGTATTTCTTTCTTCTGACAACTGGACATTCATATTCCAAGCCATTCTCCACTGGGATTTTTATATTATTCTTATGTATCTTTATGAACTCTTTAGATATTCTAAGTATTATTTGTTATATATGATGGTGATAATATTCTCTCTAAGTCTGGTTGTTTGTATTTAAACACTGTGAAGCCTATGGTCATACAAAAGCTTTTAGTTTTTATGTGGTTATTTATTTTATTTTTATGGCTTCTGAATGTTCTTATTTAGAAAGACAACTATGTTAAATTATAGAAGATACATTAATGTTTATGTGATTAAATATTTCAAAAAAAAAAAGCCAAAGTCAAATTTCACTTCATCATACCAATAAAACATTCTTCTCAAAGATAAAAACTTTTGGACTTTATTTTACTACATAGATCTTTTTGAATACATAGGCTATATACATATAAACAAAAAAAAAGCTTCGTTTTTTAAAATGTAAATTATATCACAATATGTAGATTTTCTGCAACTTGCTTTTCTTCAACTTGTATCATGGGAATACTTCTACAGCTCTATATAGAGTTCTACTTCATTCTTTTTACTTGCTACATAGTGATTCATTGCAACCATTTTCCATATTGATAAACATTTAGATTCTTCAAATATTTCACTAATACAAACCATACCACAGTGAACATCTTCACAAGTGAGAAGTCCTCCAGGACAGAGACACACAGACTATTTTTGTTAAATGTGTGATTTGTTGAATGTCTCCTCTTTAATGGTCAAAAGGAATAATTACTTTTGCATGATTTACCATACTAATTACATTTGATGGCTCTTTCTCTGTTATGCATTTTCATATGTTGTTTAAGGGCTGAACTCTGAGGAAAAGCCTTCCTACGTATATTACATTCATAAGGTTTTTCTCCAGTATGGATTCTCTGATGTTCAACAATGGCCAGAGCTATGTCTGAAGGATTTCCCACATTTCTTACAGTAACAGGGCTTTTCTCCAGTATGAATTCTCTGATGTCCAATAAGGGTCGAGCTCTTCGTAAAGACTTTCTCACAGTCATTACATTGATAGGGTTTATTTCCACTATGAGTTTTCTGATGTCCAGCAAAGGATGAGCTACACCTGAAAGATTTCCCACACTTATTACAGTGATAGGGTTTCTCTCCAGTATGCATTCTTTGATAACTAACAAGAGTTGAGCTCTTCCTAAAGGTTTTTCCACATTCATTACACTGATACAGTTTCTCACCAGTATGGATTTTCAGATGTTCCAACACAGTTGAGTTATCCCTAAAAGCTTTCCCACATTCCTTACATTTAAAAGGCTTCTCTCCGCTATGTATTCTCTCATGACGTGTAAGGGCTACATTCTGAGCAAAGGCTTTCCCACAATCATTACATTTGTAGGGTTTCTGACTGGTATGAATTCTCTGATGATGTAAAAGGATAGAGTTCTTTCCAAAAGCTTTTCCACATTCGTTACATTTATGAGATTTTTCTCTAGAATGAATTTTCTGATGATTAACAAATGTTGAGTTCTTCTTAAGGAATTTCCCACATTCAATACATCTATAAGGTTGCTTACCTGTGTGGATTTTACGATGATTTAAAAGTGATGAGCTGCTCATAAAGGCTATCCCACATTCATGACATTTATGGGGTTTCTCACCAGTATGATTTCTCTGGTGGCTAATAAAGGAGGAATTACATTTTAAGACTTTCCCACATTCCTCACATTTATAATGTGTCTTCTCTGTGGAACTTCTGCCCTCCCAGTCCAGGCCGCTCTCCATCATTTCACTTTTTATTTGTTCTCCCAGATCAGATCCTTCAGAAGTATTTTGCTTTAGGGTAGACATCTTTGTTTCAAACCAGTACTCCTGGACTGAAAAACAATTTTTTAATTCAAACACTCTCTATGTTGAAATATTGAAAGTGAGAGCTGCACAGGATAAGAATAATGTTCTATTCTACACAAGTAAGGGTTATGTAAAAATTAATTCATCCCACTTGTGACTTGCTAAGAAAAGATGGCAAGCCTAAAGATAAAAGTTAAGTAGGTGTCTAAAGAAATGGCAGGAAGTTATATTATAGACTTTGTATTTAAAGAATGCAAGGAGCATCTAAGAAGCTGGCAAGTTATGAAGGTAACACAGAACACACACCCCCCAAAAATAGATGAGAATGTAAGAATAAACACAAATTTGGAGAAAAAAACAAGTATCACAAAGCAAACCATAATTTCTAGCACAGATTCCTGTAGAGTAGTACATCTGAGAACATTTTAATGTCTCCAAGAACTTAAGGATAACATTTCATTGTGAGAATTTAACAGAGAACCAATGTTTAATGTCTCAGAGAAAAAACATACAAAATATTTAAGGAACCCAAACAGTTCTCAGGCCAAAAGAATTTATATATTAATCTAAGTTTTTAACATACCCAAAAAAGAACATACCAACCAAATTGTGTGCATGTGTGTGTTTTTTTTACAAAGTACACACACAGGACCCAAGAGAAAATATGCAAGATGATTCTGACAAGTAGATTCCAAAAAACTAATGGAGCCAAATTTGTGATAAATCAACAATCGATGATCAATTCTTTTACTGAATAAATTTTGCTTATACAGAGATATATCTATACATACATACAGATATATTTAAATTTTTATCATTTATATTTATTGGCCTAGAGAGATTCATACATCAGCTACTAGAGGTAAGACTTATTTTTTTAGGAAAGTGCAAGAAATGAAGCCTGGTGAGTAACATTCCAGATCCTTCAAATGGCCTTTGATGGGATATACATTTAATGTGTAATGGTTAAACTAGAGAAAATTTCAAGATACTGATTGTAAAGGTGGGTAGAGGCAAATTAGTCATATGAACAGAAACACAAGTATATGGACATTTGTTCTATGACAAAGGCAGCCTGCAGAGCAGTGAGGAACATTGGTACTTTTTGAGGAGAGTTAAACATGAACCCTACCTCTTACCATGCACAAAAATCAATTTTAAGAGTATGATAAATCTAAAAGACAAATGATAAAACCTCTAGAAGTTAACACAGAAGAATGTTTTCATGAACTTGGGGAAAGAAAAGGTTTATTAAAAAGGACACAAAAAGCACTGACAAGAAAAGGAAAGATTGATAAACTAGAGATCATTAAAATTAAGAACTTCTATTCATCAAAAGACCAGTAATAAGTGAAAAGCAAACCACTGTGAGAAGCGTGATACTGCATATGTAATCAACAAAGAGCTCTCTGAATAGATACTTCATGAAAGATGATATAGAATGGCCAATAAACATTTGCAAATGTCATCAACCTCATTAAATATCAGAGATAAGGATATTAAAACCATGTTGGATACACAACACACCCAAAGAACGCCTAAGTGCAAAAGACTGACGTTATCAAGCGTTGGTAAGGATATGGAAAAATGAGTACTCCACACACACTGGTAGTAGAAATATAAATGCCACAAACCTTTAAGAAAACTATTTGGCATTATGTACTAAATTTGAATATATGCATATCCTTTAAAATAGAAATCCCACTCCTAAGTATATGCCCAAAAAAAAATGTATCTACACATGAACCAAAAGATAACCTATGAAATTGTTCATAACATCTCTAATGGTCAAAACTGGAAATACCCCAAATATCTACCTAAATGTATACAATAAGCTATGGTATAGCCATATAATGAATGAAATACTCCATAGCAACAGTTTTCAAAGCATGGTCCCCAGGCCAGTAGTATTAGCATTAGCCTCACCTGGGAACTTGGTAGAAATTTTCGGTTCACTCTAAACCAACTGAATAAAAAACTCCGAGGGCTGGGCCTAGTAATTGTACTTAAGCATGCACTTTGATACATGCTAAAGTTTTAAGAATCCTTGGTCTACACCAAGGACAATGAATGAAAGTGGCCAAATAAACTTTCGTGTTAGTCTGGGTGGGGAAGGGTTAGGGCAGGGGAATATGGCTGATGATTGAGGGATCAACATAATTACATGATTACAACATGATTACAGTATTGCCAGTGTTCTTTTCCTTGACCTGAGTGCTGGTTACATAGTATTCAATTTAAAAATACTGTACTAATTTAGGGGTGCTTGGGGGGGCTCAGTAAATTGAGCGTCCAACTCTTGATTTCAGCTTAGGTCATGGTCATGAGATCAAGCCCCACATCATAACCAAGAGGCATTTGATAAAATTAAACATCCATGCTTATTTTAAAATAAATAATTTCTTAATGAAAGAGGTGAATTAAATTTTTTTAATGTTTATTTTTTATTTTTTTAGAAGAAAGAGACAGAGACAGAGCACGAGTAGGGGAGGGGCAGAGAGAGAGGGAGACAGAATCTGAAGCAGGATCCAGGCTCTGAGCTGTCAGCACAGAGCCCGACGCCGGGCCTGAACCCATGAACTGTGAGATCATGACCTGAGCCAAAGTCGGACACTTAACTGACTGAGCCACCCAAGCACTCCGAAAGAGGTGAATTAAACACTTATTTTACATAATACTACTTAGGTATCCCAACCCAATAACCAGGTAAATGGGAGAATCCTAGACACAATCCTATTAAAGACACAAAAAGACTAACATATCTATCATTACCATTATTGTCGACAATACAAAAACAAGTGAATACAAAACAAACTTTAAAAAAAAAAACATGCTCAACAACACTCCTGATAAGAGAATGCAAATTAAAATTACAATAAAATTAAAGTTTTTAACTATCAGTTTGGCAATGACCAAAAAGTATAAGACACTGTTGACAAGGTATGATCAGATTGGCACTGATACATTGTCATTAGAAGTATAAACGTATATAATCTCTACAGATACTGGTAATATCCACTGAATTTACAAACATACTTACCCTTTCACCTACAAATTCTTCTTCTAGAATTTATCCTACAGATTTACTTATACATGAGAGAACTGATGTGTATAAAGATAATCATTGCATCATCCACAGTTACTATGTCCATCAACAGGGAAATGATAACACAAGTTACAGTATATCCATAAAACAGAACATCCTACAGCCATTAAAACAACACTCTAAATGATGTAGGTATGTGAAATGATTTCCAATATATTACAAAAGCAAGATACAGAATACTGTACTACCAAGTGCTTAAAAAAAGGGAACACATGTATATTCTTGCAAACCACACATTATATCTGGAAATTTCCACAAGAAATTTATACAAGAATGCCTCTAGAAAGAGGAACTGGATGATTAGAAAGGTATGTGAAGGAGTGCCTGGGTGGCTCAGTTGGTTAAGCATGACTCTTGATAAGACTCTTGATTTTGGCTCAGGTCATGACCCCAGGGTCATGGGATCGAGCCTCACATTGGGCTCTGTGCTGACAGTGTGGATGGAGCCTGCTTTGGGATTCTCTCTCTCTCTCTCTCTCTCTCTCTCAAAAAAAAACTTAAAAAAAAGAGAAAGGTATGGGAAGAAAACTGCATACCATTTGAACCATATGAATTTTGTACCATATGCATTTCTACAAACTAACAGAGGGGAATATGCAAAAAGGGAAAGGGAAATGTGAAACATGGAATGGTTGTGAAATTTTTGTCTAAAGATTTATTAGTCTTGTAAATGGATGGAAGAAATATCAAGAAAAAACTGCTAGTATTTCCTACATCTAAATTCTAAACAGCTTATGTTTTAAAATACCAAAATTAGGGGCGCCTGGGTGGCTCAGTCGGTTAAGCGTCCGACTTCGGCTCAGGTCATGATCTTGCGGTTTGTGAATTCGAGCCCCGCATCAGGCTCTGTGCTGATGTCTCAGAGCCTGGAGCCTGCTTCAGATGCTGTGTCTCCCTCTCTCTCTGCCCCTCCCCTGCTCACGCTCTGTCTCTATGTCTCTCAAAAATAAATAAACATTAAAAATAAATAAATAAATAAATAAAAATAAAATAAAATACCAAAATTAAAACAGAAAGAACAAAGAATAAGGATGTCTAAGTTACTACCGTTACTCTATAAGGAATCTACACAAAAATTTAGAGGGAAAAGGGGGTGCCTGGGTGGCTCAATCGGTTAAGCGTCTGACTTCAGCTCAGGTCATGATCTCCCGGTTCGCAAGTTTGAGCCCCACATCAGGCTCCATGATGATGGTGCAGAGCCTGCTTGGGATTCTCTCTCTCTCCCTCTCCCGCACTTGTGCTTTCTCTTTCTCTCAAAATAAATAAATAAAATGTAAAACAAATTTAGGAGAAAAAAGTTAAACATAGTACGAGCAAAAGAATTACTGAAAAGCATTTAAAAAACAAAACAAAACAAAACAGGGACACCTGAGTGGCTCAGTCAGTTATGTGTGCAACTCTCGATTTCAGCTCAGGTCATTTCACGGTTCATGAGATCAAGCACCAAGCTGGACTCTGCTCTGGCAGCAAGGAGCCTGCTTGGGATTCTCTCTCTCCTTCTCTCTCCACCTTTCTCCTGCTCACACATGCACACTCCCTCTTTCTCTCTCTCAAAATAAATAAATAAACATTAAAAAAAAAAAAACCTAGGTTAAATAAATTATATATCACTGGTATTTTCCACAAAATATAATTATAAAAGGTTCTCCAAAGACGATATAGGCAAAATGACAATTAGAGTTTTTAACAAAGGAATACTGGTAAGATAAATGTTGTAGGTGAGAGAAACACCCATGTTTAAAGACTCTGAAACGAATTATGACACAAAGAAAGTGACTTACAGAAATTTATGCAAAGTATACATAGAAAAAAATGAGAGCCAAGAGCAAAAGATAACAGAGAAATCTTAAGAGAAGAAAATGCTTCCCCATAAATTTGTTCGCTAAAAATAGTAATTCTCTGATAGTTAGGAAACCATGCTTACACTTGGAATCTGCTACTGCCACTATATAATCAGAGATACAGATATTAAACCAGATATTAAAACCAGAAAAGGATAGAACTCATGGGCCTAAGGCCCTCAAGAAGGGAGCAGCTCTCCACAGGTGTGGATACAATGAGGAAACAATGGCAATTCATTTGACATGACGACGACATTAGAAGACGAAAGCGGTGCCAAGTTCCCCAGGGCTGCTGCACAGACACAGGCCCTCTAAGGTGAGCCTTCTGACCATCAACCCCCTCCTCACCACTCTGCGTGCTGAGCTGCTGCTTGAAATGCTCCCCACCTCACTCACCTGAACAAGTACCTGATGGAACTTGTACTTCCAACCATGGCTCAGACCCTTGCTCCAACTGGATGATTAGTTTGGGTTTGAAGAGAGAAGCCCTGTTCATAGGAAGAACAAAAGGAATGTGACTATGCTTATGAGCACAAGGAGTTATCCCAGCCCTCAGCCTTAGGATGGTCTCCACGTCAGAGGCCCAGAGGATAGTATAAGGATGTCCGAATCATGTCCAAATCAAGCTAGTTTTAGAAATGTAGAGGGAAGGTCAGTTAGAAAACCAGGTCTCCTTGAGGATGAGAACTTCTATTGCTGGGGGCAGACAAAGCCTGAGTTGGAAAATTTAGAGAACTGGGCTAGATGGCACACAGAGCTGCCATCTTAAACTCTGTATGGCTCTTGCTCACTTCGGCAGCACACATATTAAACTCTGTATGGCTCTGACTTTCTGAGAGATGGAATATGCATAAGCTCCAGTCTCTAAGCCCATGCTAAAAACAAACAAACAAAACTTCCCATTTAAAATTTAAAGACCCCAAATCATTTACCCTGTGAAAACACACAGTTGCCTAGAAATCAATTTTGAGTTAAAAAGACATCCTTACCCATTGACACCAGATTCCCATGGTTTTCCAGCATCACATCCCTGCACAGGGCCCGCTGAGCAGCATCCAGGTGTTTCCATCCAATATGGGTAAAGGCCACAGCCACATCCCCAAATGCCAGTGATCCCTGCAAAATCAAACCCAATTCTTCTCACCAAGGAATGTTTACACCTGAAGTAGGGGACCAGGAAGGCCTCACTGGAAAAGGAGAGCAACACATTCAAGGTCAGCTTCGGATACTTCGGATTGTTTATATAGAGGGAAGTGGAACACAGTTAACGAAAGGACCAAGGGGGAAAGTATATGACTAGCTCAGGAAGCACACTTGCTACCCAAGAACCAAAAATTACAAGAAGCTGGAAAATCCAGCCAGGAATAAGAGGAGGTCATGGCCCCTCATTTCAACCACACTGTTCTCCTCATGTTCTTCCAACAAGCCTATCATGCCCCCTCCTCTGGGCCTGGCATTTGCTCATCCCTCACTTCACAGGTCTTTGCTTAAATGTCACCTCCTCAGAATGTTCTTCTCTTTTCTCCCATCCTCTACCACTCTCTACCTCATGACTCACTTCACTTTCTTCACAGGATCTCTCACTACCTGGCAGGACTAGATTTATCATCTATAATATGAGCTCCAGGAGGTCAGGGACCACTTGGGTCACTGTTGTCCCCCCAGCCTAAAATACTGCCTGGAACATGGAAGTGTTCAAGGATTTGTCAGTCAACAAATGAATAGAAACTCCAAAAGACATGCAAAATGATAGTGGCTTTATCCTAGAATTTACTAGGAAATCATATATATTTGTCGATTGCCTTTCACAGCAATAGCAACTTAATATGTACCAGGCACAGTGCTAAGCCCCAAGATAAACACCGTCTCCCTGAATTTCCACCATGACAGTCTATAAAGTAAATCTATTTTATAGCTAAGGATACTAAGGCTCAGAGAGTTGAAAGAACTTGTTCAAAATCACAGGGCTGGTTGACTACAGAATAAAAAAGAGCTATAAAAAGTGCTATGGAGCAAATAGTAAGAAATTTCATAACATATTAATATGTCATAACACTAAAACATATTAAAAGGAAAAAATGGGTAAGCCTAAAAAATACTTAGGCAAAAGTGTTTCAAATGACATAATTTGACTTGTTAGTGTAATAGGAATATGGGTCATCTTTAATTTTTAAAATTTTCCTTTACTCTTAATTTATATAATAGTCAAGTATGTCTTACTTTCTTTCAAAATGCTAATTTACTTCCCGTCAACTTCTCAAAATCTTTCAAAACCCAGTTTTCTCCAGGATAAAGGCAAACTCCAGCCTGGCATTCTAGACCCCAAACGTTTCCATAATTCTCTGGAACCGGTGTTCATGGTTCAGATATAATGGCTTCACTCATGTTGTAGCCCTTCTGCAGTTATGCAAACTTCATTTAATCTTCAGGAAGAACTAAAACGATTACTACCCCCGACACACCCTGAAGACTCCTCTGACCCCTGAACATCAAGAGAGCACTACCATCATTGTGTCGTATGTATCAGCCTCTGTCCTTGTATGATGTGTCTGTTTTTAATCTTCTGAGTTGGCAACACCTTTGAGACAACGGGTATTCCTCACCTACAACGTACTCTTCATTTCTAGCACTCTAGAAAGCATGGGTAGCAATAATCTATGTAGTGAACGACTCTGTAATGGGTAGAGAGGACATGAAGGGACAACGTGGGGAAGAGAGGTCCTTTCTCAGCGGCGCTGCCCCTATCCAGGATTGGCTCAGGCAACTTAATTTGGTCCATACACAGGGCAGAGCAGGCAAGCATCTTCCAGGCAAGCATAAACCCAACTTCATTTTGAAAGGGTGGCAATTTCTCAGGAAAAGTTAAAACCAAACTTGCCTGGGTCTGGACTCTTGGAAGTCTTGGGGCCATCTGTCTCCTGAACTGTTCTCCCAGGCAAGGGCAAAGAACCCTGAATAAGCCAATCTGGGAAAGAAGAAAGGAAGTACGAGGAAGTCCCTCCAGGTCCTAAACTGGCTAGAACTTGCTCTCTGCAAGCTGAACCGACCAGTCCTCCACCCTCCCTACTCCGCGCAAAGGTGGGTAGACAAGTGAAGGTGGTTAAGGTCAGGACTGGCTGCCTGGAGTCCCGCCGGGCAGCAAGCTCCAAGCCAAGGTCTGGCTGTCAGTCAGGCACCTTCGCCAACACGGGGTGGAAAGTCTCGTCAATTACTCGATCTCTGGGCCTCAGGGCAAGCCTTTAAACTCTCTATCAGGCACCGGATTGGGGGGGCCACTCAACACAGTACGGCTCATCGGGGTGGGGCCCCAGCCACATCTGCCCGTTCCCTCCTAAACCGGCTCCTTTCTCGGCCGGCCTCCTGGGGAAAAGAGGGGCGCACCAGGTTTCAGTGCCTGCCCGGCGGCCACCGTTCCAGGACAGAGTTGGGTGTGCTGGGCTACGAGGCTGCGCGCGCTGAAAAACTGCGACCACCCAAACTGGTACTGGTTGCCGAGACCCGAGAGCTGGCAGGAGCCTCACTCGGCTCACACGGAGGGAAGCCGGTAGGGCCGGAAACGGAAGCAGCTGCAGAGCCCCTGGGAAATGTAGTCTCAGACGCAGTCGGAGGTCTCAGGGTCTCCATCCTATGCCTATGTTGGCATCTCCCCGAGAGCTTTGAAAAATAATGGGATCTTGGTCGCAGCCCCAGAGATTCCGGATTAATGCTCTGGGTGTAGTCCTAGCATCGGGATTTTTTAAAGCTCCCAAGTGATTCTGATGTGCAACCAAGATTGGCACCCAATGCTAGAGACTGCTGCAAATCTGTGAGGCATGTTTTGTTACTTTGGGACAGCTGTTTATGATTGATTTGTTCACCTATTTGTTTCCAAGTAATCCCACTTTGATTTCAAGCAAAAAAAAAAAAAAAAAAAGCATGTTAGAAAAGCAGAGCACCCAAAACACTAAGAATTTTCTATTTGCTGACATAGAAAATGGAACAAGATTGAATCCGTTTTCTAAAACTGTTATTTTCAGGGCAACTGGGTGGCTCAGTTGGCTGAGCATGTGACTTTGGCTCAGATCATGATCTCATGGTTCGAGAGTTCAAAACCCACAACGGGCTTGCTGCTGTCAGCGCATAGCCTGCTTCCCATCCTCTGTCCCTACTCTCTCTGCCTCTCCCCTGCTTGTGTGCTTTCTCTCAAAAATAAATAAAACATTTAAAAAATAAATAAATAAAAATGTGTTGTTTTCTAGAAAAAAAATCCTACTTATAAACTCCAGGAATTGGACAGATTAGGAAGGAAAAATGTATCTCTTGTTCAGTTAGGACTTTTTATTTCAAAGACTATTTCTCAGAATGGGGCATTTATTCACTGAATTAACAGTGATTAACCAATGCCCTGCTAAGTGCCACTCACTATTCTAGATCCTAAGGATAAAGCACTTGACAAGGCCTCCCTCCTTAACCAAACTTTGGTCAGGGTCTTCTCAATCCTCTTCTCAATAAGGCCTTGTCCTTAGCCTAATGAGCCCAATTTTAGCAAAGGATCCCACTAAGCCAGTTTATCAAGAATTCCCCCACCCTTGGAATCCAATCAAGCTCCTCTTCCCCCATCCTTGATATCTAATCCAATTCTGCTCTGCCCTCTCCCCACCTTGATACCTAACTAATTTCTTCCTAATAATTTTCCATTTACTCCCTCACCCTATCCCAACCCCAAAGGGGGTTGGCTATAAAACTCCATTTGTCCCTGTTGTGTTGGGAGTTAAGTTCAAGCTCTCTCCCATATTGCAATGCAATGAAGTCTTACTCTTCTTTTCAATTCAATAAGTGTCGGTATAATTTCTCTTTAATGCAGTAAACAAAATAAATAATATCTCTCCCCTCAAAGTTCTTACATTCAAATGGACGTCAGGAAGAGAGAGATTCAACAAAATCAGGGTAAAGAGGTGGGAAGAGGATTCTTATTTAATATAGAGCTGTAAGGAATGGCCCCTTTGATAAGAGATCACATGTGCAGAAATCTGAAGGAAATGAGGTAACAAGAAGGAGTATATCTGTGGGAAGTCAGATAAAACAGCAGATGCAAAGCCCCTACAGAATGCGTTTGGTTTATTTGAGAAACAGCAAAAGGTCAATGTGCTTAGAATACTAAAGACATAGGTAAAAGCTAGAACATGGGTGTGACATGAATTTTATGTGTCAACTTGATTGGGCTAAGAGGCACCCAGACAGCCAGTAAGACATTAATTCTTGGTATGTCTGTGATAGCTTTTCCAGAAAAGATTAGCATTTGAATCAGTAGACTGAGTAAAGAAGATGACCTTTACCTATGTGGGCAGGTTTCGTTCCATCCATTGAGAGCCCAGTTGAACAAAAAGGAGGAGGAAGGATGAATTCTTTCTTTCTTCTTGAGCTAAGACATCCATCTTCTCTTGTCCTTAGACATTGGGGGAGCTTCTGGTTCTAAGACCTTCAGATTCTGGGACTTCCTCCAGCACACCAACCCTCCCTTCTTAGGCCTTCAGCCATTGGTTCCACTGGTTCTTGGGCCTTCAGACACAGACTGAATTACAATGCCAGCTTTCCCAGTTCTCCAGCTTGCAGATGGCAGATCATGGGACTTCTCAGCCTCTGTAACCACATAAGCCAACTAGTTAATTAAATACGCATACTATCATATTTCTCTGGAAGACCCTAATACAATGTTGGTCCACTTAGTCCACTGCAAGGACATTGGCTCAAATTTTGAATGATATAAGCCATGAGAATGTGGGGAAATTGGAATCCTCCTTGTTGGTAGGATCATAAAATGGTGTGGCCACTTTGAAAAACAGTTTGGCAGTTTCTCGAAACCTTAAACATGGAGTGACCGTATCATTCAGTGATACCATTCCAAGATACCTACCAAAGAGAAATGAAAATATACATCCACACAAAAACTTGAACACACGTGTTCATAGCAGTGTTATTCACATGAGCCAAAAGCGGAAACAGTACAAATGTCCATCAACTGACAAATGGATTAAGAAGTGTGGTATATCCAAACAATGGAATGATATGTGGCAATAAAAAGGAATGAAGTAGTAATATATGCTACATAATTCATGAACTTTGAAAAGAATACTAAGTAGAAAAAAGATAGTCACAAAATATAATTCCATTTATACAAAATGTCCAAAAAAGGCAACTTGGTAGAAACAGAAAATATATTAATAGTTGCCAGAGGATGGAGGGAAGGAGCTAGGGGGAATGACCGTTAATGGGTATGAAGTGATGGGGATGATGAAATGTTTAAAATTAAATAGTAATTATATTAGTTTCCTAGGGCTATCATAAGAAAGTACCACAAACTTAATCAGTAGAAATTAATTTTCTCAGTCTGAAGGCTAGAAGTTCATTATCGAGAGAGCCTGATTTCTTCTGAGACTTTGGGTAGAATGCTTCCTTGACTCTCCCTAGCTTCCTATGGTTGCTGTCAATCCTTGGCATTTCTTGGCTTGAATACTCCTGTGTGTCTCTGTCTTCATATGGTATTTCCTCTTAGAAGGACAGCTAGTTATTTTGGATTAGAGCCCACCCTAATGACTTCATCTAAATTTGACTATATCTACAACAACCCTATTTCCAAATAAGGTTACATTCTGGAGTACTGAGCATTAGAACTTCAAGTATGAAGGGTGTGGGGGAGGACACGACTCAACCCATAATGCTTAGTTCTGTGTTTTATATTTTGTTCCTTAATGTTTGCCTTTAATATCTCTAATTTATTTTTAATAAAGTTCACATAATATAAGAGAAAGGACCTAAATTTGTCTCAAATGATTGGGTAACCCCTCCAGCACCTTTCATTGAAAAGTTTATTCTTTCCTCCAACAAATGAAATGTCATCATTATCTTATGCCACACTATAGTGTCTCCTAAACAAAAGTTTGGGGGATTTCTTAATCTGTGCTGTTTTTCAGAAGCACAGGACTCAGATAAACTTCAACACTCTTACTATTAATAGGGAGTGGTTAAATAAGTTATAGTAGATCCAAATGAAAGAATACTAGGCAACCATTAAAAATTTTAATGTGGATATAAACAAATGTTACATAAATGTGCTGAAAAAATTTTGGGAGGCTGGGGGTTTTTTAATTGAAGTAGAGTTGACACACAATGTTACACTCATTTCAGGTGTACAACACAGTGATTCAACAAGTCTATACATTATGCTATGCTCACCACAAGTGTAGCTACCATCTGTCACCATACGACTATTATAATACCATTGACTTTATTCCCTGTGCTGTACCTTTTACCCTCATGATTTACGGACAAAATATTGTTGAGTGAAAAAAATTAGTTTCTGAAACAGCCTACGTAGTACAATCTCATGTAAGTATCACATAAGAGTGACATAATCCCATAAGCATGATCAGCAAGGACATACTGCCAGGTATGAGTCACCTTATACCAAGTACCATGCTAAACCTTCTACTTGAATCATCTCATTTAATTCTCAAAGCAACCTTGTGAGGTAGGTAGTATCACTATTGTCAAAAGCAAAAACTTTTTGTTATAAAAATTTCAAAATACGCACGACAACATAGGAATGATATAATTAGCCTCCAAGTATCCACAACCCAGATTCACAAATATTGAGATCATGCCTATTTTAGTTTATCTGTCAATCTCCCCTCGCCTTTTACTGAACTGTTTAATCTATAAATAATGAAGTATATATCCTACCTAAGGGCATTTTATTTTTTTTTACATTGTATCATTATCACACTTAAAACATAAATAATAATTTGAGAGACTGAATATGCAAATGGAAAATGGCAAGACCGTATACAAAAACAATCTGCAGGAACCAACCCAGGAAACCAACCCACAATCTACGATAACTAGCCCAGGAAGCCAGCCTGCTTGTAGGCTGACTTGTAGGAAGTCAGAACATCATCTCCAGCAACCAGCCCAGGCAGCCAAACTATCAATCATTCCCAAACAGTCAGGCCTTGATTAATAACTGATAATATCCCTAAGTTTTTTCCCCACTTCCAATTTAGGATCAATCAGAGAAAGCCAAATATACTCCCCTAACCAATCACATAGGATGCCATCTTCTACTTAGCCACCTCCAGTTTCCCTGCAATCAGACATACGCAAAGCCTTTCTTTTTCCCACTCTAAAGCTTTACCACTCCACTGCCTTTGAGTCTCTGCCAAAATGCAAGGGATGGCAGCTGACTACCTTGCCATAGCATGCTTATTCTCATTTGGTTGGTCTTCACTTTTTCCAAATATTCTTTTGTATCTAATGTCCAGTCCAAATTCAAATCTCTATAAATGTCTCATAAATTTCTTTTGTGTCTCATTTGTTAAACTCAAAGGGGAACCTTTCAAGTCATGCCTGGCTCCTCACGACATGATGGTAGTCTTTGGAACTTTCTTGCTCTCTCATAGACAAGTTGTTCCAGGCTTACACTATGCTTTGCCATAAACCAGCCATTTCTCCAAAAAGGCCTGGCCTTTTCAGTTTCCTGCAGTCTTTTGGATTCACCTACAAACTGGAGCTCGTGAAAGAGTCTGTGAACCTCAAGCCAGTTTCAGTAGTATTCTCAGCTTTTTGCTGATGATTCTGCTCAGAGTGCAGCTCTCTTCTTTGGGGGCTGTGTTATTTGGTGGCAGTTTCTGTGTTCTGGGTTCCAGAACTCTCACAATCTTGGAACAGTTGCTGAAGCCTTATGGTGATTTGACCTCACCTCTTCCGGGATCTCTGGGGGTACCCTGATCTTGGTTTTGTTGAAGATACTGTCCAATGGGATGTTTCTCCTGCTATCCTAGTGAATCGGTTCATTTTTGAGTGATATGGGGAATTCAAAAACTGCTGCCATAAGGATCTTGCCCTGCTCCTCGTTTTTTCTAACAGATAAGAAAGATTTAGAGAAGCTAAATAATGTGGCCTCAGTGTGCTCATCTGCAAAAAAGTTAATAATCTCTGCTCGCCTACCTCCCAGGACTGTTAGGAGAATTAAATGATATAAAAGAAACAAAAAGTCAGAGATTCAAGGAGGGGGACGCCACAGAGCACAAGGGCAGACATTCCTGGAGCAGCGCCTCCACCGCAAGGGCATGCCTCTAGCGACCGTGGCCACACGGAAGGTCAAAACTGAGAATAACAGTTATATTAACTTTTACTGTTTCCATTGCAATGCGCACCTTCCATGCCTTATTTCATGCAGTTCTCACAATAGCCTGAGAGGGGCAGGTTTCCTGAGCTTCACCTTACAGAGAAAGAAACCCAGGCTTAGTGACATTGGTAAACTTGCTCGTGGCGTCAGTTTTCTGGTGGCAGAGCCTGTATTTACACCCAGCCTATCTCGCTCCACAGCCCCTGCTTTTAGCTGCTCTGCTCTGGGGCCTAAAAGGGAGAAGGTGTGGGTTTTCACCGAAGATGAGGGAAAGACAGAAGACAGAAGAGGAGAGCCAGGAGCTGGTGACTGAGCTACTGAGAAGCTTTTGCAGCTATTCTCAGTATCCTCTCTCACTGAGGTAGGTGACTAAGCTGAAAGCCGGGCTAGCACATCTTGTGGGGTAGCCTACCAGATTGCAATTGCCCCCTTAGAGTCTTCTGAGGCATTCTTGGAAATATGCTGCTCTTCTAGGGTTTCCAGATAAAATACAGGAAGCCCAACAGCAATTCAATTTCGGATGCATCACAAAGAACACACATCTTAAAAAAAAAAAAAAAAAAAAGCCATGCACTGTGTATCTGAAATTCACAGTGAGCTGGGCATCCTTTTTCATTTGCTAAATCTGGCAACCCGACTCTGCCCACTCCACACAGATTTTTTTCTTTCACATTTCTACATTTCTGTCATCCTAATACGGCATCTAAAAAGCCACAATTTTTTGGTTTAAAGATTTTTAGACCTTTAGGGATACCCTGTGATACATTTAAACTTAGTTTGGGGGACACTCCTTAAGTTGTTATCTACTCATTAGTATCCTTAGTTGGCTGTGGCCGGTATCTTAGAGAAAGTCAACTGGCAGAGTCGGAAGAAAGGGGGAAGTACAGCAACAACAATCAGGACGAAGACGCTGATGGGGGAGGAGAGAGGATTCATGATGCTGAAAACCATGAAAACTCTCACCCCCCCCCCGCCCCCGTGTTGGTGGAGCCCCGCAGAGAAACAACATTGTATGTGACAAGGTACACAGAATATACTCACTGAATGCCTTTGAATGAGTAGGTGCAGGAATGATGCTGAGGTCCATCTACTAGCAGGTACACTATAATGATGCCTACGGCCCTGAGGCCATCTACCCCTGGACCCCTAGCAAGGCACCACCGAAAGCCCTTCAGTACTGGGCAGGACTAACTTCCCTCCTCTCCCCTCCCTGCATGCCTGGGGGCACTTGACCAATTCTCTTCTTTTCTCTGGGGCTCAATTCCCAGACTGAAAAGTGAAGAAGTCGGGATGAGACCCTCCTTATCACCGTCTTCATTTGTATGGTTTCACAATACTTGAGCACATCCCGAGAACAGTCTGGGAAACAGAACTGGACATATTCTTAGAACTTGCAGGAATCTGGAAGGAGGCAGCTCTGTGTTCCCCTGCACTAGCCAGGAGCCAACCTGGCTGGGCTCAAATCCACACAGGAGCCCTGACCTCCCTTATCCAGCTCCGACAGTGATTTCTCCAGCTTTCCTAGGAGTCCATTATGACTGGACCTGCATCTACCACCATTTCTATGTTGGGTTGATCCCCCAGCAGGCTGAACTGCGAGGCAGGGCCCAAGGGGTCCAACAGAAGTTCCTTTCCTCTCTCTGTTCTGGCCTATTCCCTGAAAAGATGAGGTAACAGATAAATGTGCTACAGTGTATACACTGTGTTACAGTGAAAGCACTCCCAATTCAATATCCAAGGTGTTGAGTTTCAATCCTGGCTTTGCCATTTACCACCAGCAGGATCTTGGACATGTCACTGTCCCTTTCTCTCTCATCCTCCATGCCTTCAATTTAAAATAAGTGAGGGCGGCGCCTGGGTGGCTCAGTCGGTTGAACGTCTGACTTCAGCTCAGGTGATGATCTCGCGGTCTGTGAGTTCGAGCCCCGCGTCGGGCTCTGTGCTGACAGCTCAGAGCCTGGAGCCTGCTTTGGATTCTGTGTCTCCCTCTCTCTCTGCTCCTCCCCCACTCATGCTCTGTCTCTCTCTGTCTCAAAAATAAAAAAAAATAAAAAAATTAAAAAAAACATTAAAAAAAAAAACATTAAAATAAGTGAGGAGGGGCACCTAGGTGGCTCAGTCATTTGAGCACAGGACTTCAGTTCAGGTCATGATCTCATGGCTCATGAGTTTGAGCCCTGCATCAGGCTCTGTGCTGACAGCTCAGAACCTGGAGCCTGTTTCGGATCCTGTGTGTCCCTCTCTCTCTGCCTCTCCCCAGCTCGCACTGTGTCTCTGTCAAAACTAAATAAATATTTAAAAATTTTTTTTCTTAAATAATAAACAAAACAAGTGAGGAGGAACCCCTACTCCATAGGATTGTTAACAGGCAAGGTGGAACATTGGGCCCTGAGCTCATGCAGAGCATCCAGGAGGAAATCAGTAAATGGAAGTCCCTCCACCTTTCTTTCTGTGTGTCTCCCAAGGGCTCTCCAGCTGAGGCCTATAGTCTGATGTGCTCCCTGGCCAGTGCTCCTCCAGGTCCCAAGACCACAATAAGCAGAAGATGCAGACCCTAAATGAAGACCTCTCAAGCTTCTTCCCAGAGCACCTGGCCCTGGCAACATGGAGAGCATCTTGGAAAGGAGGGCTTAGCTAGGCCTCAATGGCCTCAGGGGGCCTCACCATAACTGCCCTTCTCTGGAGTCAGGGATGGAATCAGCTAAGGAGAGATGACAAAAGGGTACTGAATAGAGTGGGGCAAGACTAAAGTAAGACTGAAAAAAAAAGTACCATTAGATACATCCACACAGCAGATCATTTGCTTTGAAAAACAGATACAAACATTCCTAGGAGCTTCAGCCACATTATTTAGGTAAAAGCCTCCTTAGCATATTGTGAGTCCCCTAAACAGGGCTCAAGAAGGAATACTTCTAGGGGTGCCTGGGTGGCTCAGTCGGTTAAGCGTCCAACTTTAGCTCAAGTCATGATCTCACCGCCCGTGAGTTCAAGCCCCACATCGGGCTTTGTGCTGACCGCTCATCAGAGCCTGGAGTCTGCTTCAGATTCTGTGTCTCCCTCTCTCTCTGCCCTTCCCCTGCTCACGCTCTGTCTCTATGTCGCTCAAAAATAAATAAACGTTAGAAAAATTAAAAAAAAAAAGAAGGAATACTTCTAACAAGTCTAGATTCATAAATGTGTCAACTTGGAAGCATTGAACAAGTTCCCTGAAAACCACACACTACAAAAACAAAAACAAAAAAAAAACAAAAACAAAATAAAATAGATAATCTGAATAGTCATGTGGCTATTAAAGAAACTTAATTTGTAATTTATTTATTTTTTGAATAGGCTCTTCTTGAGCCTTCTTTTTTTTTTTTTCTTAATCTTTATTTATTTTTTGAGAGAGAGAGACAGAGCATGAGCAGGGAAGGGGCAGAGAGAGAGAGACACAGGCTGTAAGCACAGAGCCTGATGCGGGGCTCAAACTCACGGACTGTGAGATCATAACCTGAGCCGAAGTCTGACGCTTAACCGACTGAACCACCCAGGTGCCCCATTAACTTGTAATTTAAAATAAAAACAAATCTCCAGGCTTACATTGTTTCACTGGAGAATTCTATCAAACATTTTAAGAAGAATTAACATTAATTTTATGCAATCTCTTTCACAAAATAAAACAAGAGGAAATGTTTCCCAACTCATTTTATGAGGCCATTATTACTCTGATAACCAAAACCAGACAGTATCAAAACAAAACAAAACAAGGGGCGCCTACGCTCAATCAGTTCAGCATCTGACTTTGGCTCGATCATGATCTCATGGTTTGTGAGATGATCTCACAGTCAGCACAGAGCCTGCTTTGGATCCTCTGTGTCCCCTCCTCTCCTTGCCCCTCCCCCACCTGTTCTCTCTCTCTTTCTCTCTCTCTCTCTCTCTGTCTCTCTCTCTCTCTCAAAAATAAGCATTAAAAAAAAACTACAGACCAATATCTCATTAATTGTGATGTAAAAGTACTCAATGAAATATTATCAAATCAAAATAAAAAAGGGATTACACACCTCAGCCAAGTGGAATTTATTCTACATATGCAAGATTGGTTCGATATTTGAAAACCCATTAGTATAATTTACCATATCAATACTAAAGAAGAAAAATATTAAGATCATATCAATTGATATAAGAAAAAGCATTTTCATAAAATCCAACAACTACTCATGATAACAATGCTGAGCAAACTATGAATACAAAGGAATTTCCTCTAAGAGGGGTAACAAACAAGGATGTCTGTCCTCATCATCTTGTTCATCACAGTGCTGGAAATTCTAGCTCGTGCAATAGGTCAAAAAAAAACATAAAGTGGATACAGACTGGACATAAAGAAGGTAAACAATCTCTAACTGTAGATGACATAATTCTCTAAGTGAAAAAGTCAAAAAAGCATTTAAAAAAGAAAACCTTCTGATAATCACTAAGTTCAGCAGAGTCTCACACAAAATCAGCAAACAAAAATTAATCAATTTTCTATATACTAAACAATAAATATGTGAAATCTGAAATTAAAAACACAACATCACTTACAATCTTTCCAAGAAAATTAAATATTAAGGTATAAACTTAACAAAACACCTACAGGATCTATATCCTGAAAATTATAAAATTTAGTTACATAAGATGCTGCCATTAGGAGATACTAGGTGAAGGATACAGGGACCTCCCTGTACATTTTTCCAACTTCCTGTGAAGCTATAATTATTTCAAAATAAAAAGTTTTAAAAATATATGAACTGAAACAAATTGGGGAATAATAATGTGTTCTCTCACAGACAATAATGGGAGAGAGTGTGAGCACAGGCTGCGTACCAATGTGGTTGTGTGGGAACATGCCGTGAAGGGGCACAGATTGTGCTTATGTATATAATGTGTGTGAATGAGTATGGGGTATGTTTGTAGGCAGGTTGATCACTGTCAGCAGAAGACCATTCAGCACACATCCCAAGGTCCCAACAGCACCTTGGGAGGAAATTCTCCAGGGATCATTCTCCAGAGATTCTAAACTGCACAGAACACAAGATGAATGTCTTTGTCCCCCTCAGGACCCCGGCTGAGGCCTCTCAACTCATCCCTGCAAACACCTCCTGACATTTTCTAAGTACAACGCACCATATTTCGGTGATGGTTATCTTCAACCATACAGAACCCCGGAAAGTTTCCGAAACACTTTAACCCCCTTTGCCTTCCTGGGGGTTTCCTTGAAAAGGAAACTGTGGTTATTGGGTGCCTTTTGTAAATGAGGAAAACAAGTTTTCAAGGGGAAAATTATTTGGAAACATGGGGTAATACTAAAGGGAGTCAAGTGTGAAGAACATGTGCTTTGGAATATTTTTAAAAATCTGGACTTGAATCCATACTCTATCCTTATTAGGAGATACTGAGTATACTCTTGAAACTATTAAAATGTAAAAGCCACAAAATGAGGTCACACTACCTACCCTCCGTAGTTCCTGGAACATTGGAGGCCCTCACATTTGCCAAATGAATGAACTTTGGAGCCAAGATGGTGAGGCCAAATAGCATATATTCATTTCAGAATGTTTGTAAGGGAGAAGACAAAACTACAAGTGATAGTTTTACGTTCTTTTCTCACCAGTAGTACTTAAAATAAAAACCACTTTAATGGATATTCCTAAAATAATTCTTACACTTGTAATCAAAAAAATAATAGTAAGATAGGGGTGCCTGGGTGGCTCAGTCGGCTAAGCCTCGACTCCAACTCTGGTCATGACCTCAACGTTTTTTGAGTTGGAGCCTACACAGAGCTCTGTGCTGCCAGCTCCAACCCTGCAGCCAACTTCAGATTCTTTCTCTCCCTCTCTCTGTCCCTTCCCACTCAGGTTCTTTGTCTCTCTCTCAAAATAAATAAACATTAATAATTTTTAAATAATAATAAATTTAAACAAACTAGTCTCTAACCTCAAAGAACAGCTACCCATTGACCCCAGCAGCCGGGAACTGGCCCAGATGCGCCGGAAGTGTGCGCCGGAAGTGGGTATGGCCAGCCCGCAGCTTTCTGGGACTTGTAGTTCGGGGCCTTTAGGCGCGGGCGCGGGTCAGTCTCGGGAATCCTGCGCTTGCAGGTGTCGGATTCCGTGTGGGAGGTGAGACGCGCACGACAGGCAACGCTGCGGGCTGGGAGGCGTTCTGTGGTTGGGATGTGGGAGTGCCGCGGTGGTGGCGCAGGACCGCTGAGACCCGAAAGCCTGACCGGGCGGCTGCGAGAGGGCGAGCGACCTGGAGGAGGTGCGGCCCGGGACCGCACGTGTGTATGCGTGGGAGTCGCGACCGCCGCTGTGTCCGCCTGACCGGACCGTGATCAGCTGAGACTAAACGGCCCCCAGCGCAGAAGCGGCTGCGGCTCTGAGGGGCCCATCTCTCTCGCCCGGCTTAGCTCTGGCTTTGGCCGGCCTGGAGGCTTCGAAGGTGGCCCCACCGGCCATTTCTATGCCGGTGACTGGCCTTATTTCAGGGTTTGGGGTGGACGTTAGGCAACCGAGAGGAGCCCCTTTGAGGGACCTACGTTTGTGTTCCCACAGCACTCTTCTCACACCCCAGAAATGAGGCAGGTCGGGAAAAGCGCCTCGCTTTCCGAAATCCATTCCGAGGCAAAGCATCCAAGCTGAGAGCTGCTACTGCTCTTTCTAGAACTTCAGGGCAGAAATCAGAATCCCTGAGGAAAGGGACACATCCTAGTATTGCTAGGGGCAGCGGAATTTACTTACCTTATTGAGTTTGGGGGAGAGGCTTGGCCGCGTGGAGAAAGGTGAGGGAGGGGCAGCGTGGAGAGACTAGAAAGCTCGCTCAGGAATGGCGTGCGAAGGGCTACTGAAGAGGGGTTGGAAGCCGGAGCTCAGTAACTTTTTTCCCACAGTCTTGCTCAGCTGGCTGGTCTGTATCCCGCAAGGTGGACTTCATTTTCATGGCTGTTTCTCTTTCCCTGACGCCGCTTTTCCAGGACGCTGTCCTTCCGGAGAGGAGGAAATGACCAAGCGCCAGGTGAGTTGGGGTTTCTTCTCTGTGAAAATGCCACCTCTCTGAGAGTGGACAGAACCTTTCCAGCCCGGAACAAAGAAAGAAAATCAGCATTAATTGAGTGCTTACGTGGCGTCAGGTCCTGTCTTTGTTCTGTACGATCTTTTTGCGGTCAGAGGTTGGTGCAAGACCTAAAATACTGTGTAACTATAGGTGTAAGAACATTAATATGCTAAGGGCATGTCGCTATCAAATGGTGTCTCCAGAGTCCGCACAGGTGGCTTGCTTACTTTAAATTCCACATCTGTTTTTCACTGAACCCCCCGGGCTCCATGAACTTGGCCCACACCCCAGAGCACTGGGCTGGGCTCCTCCATCGAAAGACTCCACACAGCATCTTTGCCTGGTCCTCTCTCACAGCCTCCCTTTTCCTGCCAAGACATTTCGCTCACCTGGAAAGTTATTCAGAGTTCTCACCTGTTCCAGCCAGTGCTAAGGGGTCTTAGGAAAACAAACAGAATTATAAATTGTGGTGCTTCTGTGCATGAGCAGATTCTGTGTGTGAAAAAAAATACACATATTAATTATAACCATTTATTAGCATTACAAAGTTTGTTAAATGCCAGCATAGTAGTTAACCAAATCACTCCTAGTAATACTTCTTAACCAAGCTGTTCATCAGAGTTATCTGTGGTGTTTTTTAAGAACTCAGATTCGGGGGTGCCTGGGTGGCTCAGTCATTTAAGCAGCCGACTTGAGCTCAGATCATGATCTCACAGTTTGTGAGTTCGAGCCCCGCATCGGGCTCTGTGCTGATGGCTCAGAGCCTGGAGCCTGTTTCAGATTCTGTATCTCCCTCTCTCTCTGCCCTTCCCCTGCTCATGCTCTGTCTCTATGTCTCTCAAAAATAAAATAAAATTAAAAAAAAAAATTCAGATTCGTAGGCATTACCCTCCCCGCAAACCCACTAAAAGGAGAATTTTACCTTTTTTTTCTTTAATCTCATTGGCCTCTGTACATCCAAAGATTTGTTGGATTTGTTGTGAGATATATCTCTATAAACTTAAGGTGAGCATTAAGGTAGAGCATTACCTACCTATTAAGGTAGGTAAGATGGGTTTATTTATCTTTTATGCTCTGGTTGCTTTATTCCCTTTACCAACATATCTATGTGTTTAATTGGTACAATAAATTGTTAAATTACTGAGTAGTACTTTTGTAAAAACTGATTTCTCGTTTGTCTCCATAAAACCATTCCTTGAAAGTTACCTCAAGATTGACACTTAGAGTCATAGAACGTTTGAAATGGAAGGGGTCCGCCAGCCCCCTCTCCGCCTTGTTGCTGGCATTTTACAGAGTTCTAAATCTGAGAGAGCTGAAGGGAAGCACCATGTCCTTTGCTGCAGAGAGCAGCAGAGTCCAAAGGAAACCCCATGTCTTCTGACTCTATGCTCTTCCCTCTCCATAACTAAACAGGTCAATTACACCAGAAGTTACTTGAATAAAATATCAGGCTGGATTTTAAGGAAGAAGTAATTGGTCCTTCACACCACCACCAGAAAGACCATCTTTTTGCTTGGCAAATACAGTTCTTATATACGTAGGAAGAGACCATGAGCTCTTGTAAAAATCGGTTTAGAGGGCAGTAAGCTGCCTCAGGGTCTTAAGAGCATGCCAAATCTGTGCATTAAGGGACGCCCGAGTGGCTCAGTTGGTTAAGCGTCCGACTTGCCGCTGGGGTCATGATCTCATGGTCTGCGAGTTCCAGCCCCATGTCAGGCTCTGTGCTGAGAGCTCAGAGCCTGGAGCCTGCTTAGGATTCTGTGTCTCCCTCTCTCTCTGCCCCTCCCCTGCTCATGCTTTGTCTCTCCTGCTCTCAAAAATAAATAAAACATTAAAAAAAAAAAGTCTGTGCCTTAAAAAGGAATTGAGGATTTCAAGGGAAACTAATATGAATGAAACCCTGTGCTCTGTATATTTTCCTTCCTTTTCCTCCACCTAGTCCCTGATGAATATTATTTTTCATGAAGTTGGGGACTGCTAAAACAGTGAAATTTTGAGATTCTGGTATATATTAATACCTTTTGAATTTAAAAAAGGACTTCATTCTACCAGTACTTACTGAGTGTTCTCTTACGTACCAGACATTATCCTTGAGTCTGAAAAGCAGAAGTCCCAATATAACCCCTCCCTCTGTGACCTTGAGTAAGTCACTTCACTATTATAAGCCTTAGTTTTCTCATCTGTAAAATTTGTGTTTACTTTGATGATATCAAAGTTCACTTTTACTTGTATCTTTTCATCATTCATTTAAGTTGAATGTGAATTTTTAGATATCATTTAGATTCCTAGTCAGTTGTGCTAGTTGCTGGGGATTTAAAGATTAGTTGAACATGGCCCCTATCCTTTAGAATCCTGTAGCCAATTTGGAAGACAGATTTTATAGCTATGGTAGAGATATGTGAAAAATACTATGAGATCTTGAAGGAAGAGGCATTTAACTTATCCTCATGCTTTAGAAAGGCAGTTGTTGGTTGTCCTGAAACTGGAAGGAATTGCAAGATGGATGGGAGAAATAAAAGTCAGGGCAGAAGCAGTATGGAAAGTGCTATTCTAGCCTACAGCATCACATTTGGTTAACTGCAGGTAATCTAGTCTGGCGACAGCTCTGGTCTACCTCCTGACTTCTGCTTTACTGTTTTCTTGCCTTTAAATTGTTGGATCCAGAAAGGATGGGCTCTGGAAAGGAAGTGGAAAGTTACATGATATAAATAGTTTTAAGGAGTTTGACATTTGTCAAATGGGAACAGGAAACTGCTAGTCCCGTGACCTTCCCCTTTGGTTGGCCTTCAGGATACTGAGTCCACCTTGGGTGTAACTCATTAGCTCCACCGATATCAGGGGAGACTGTTCATTATTCAGATTCTTTCATTCCCAGCTTTGTTTTTAGCAGAACCACTATTTTCTTTCCCTTTGTCACGCTGATTCCTTTCATTTAGTCCACTGTCATACCATTTCTTATCCTGGAATCGGCAATCAACTGCAGTATTAGTAGTCCCATCAATATATCCTTTCCATTCTTGGCATGGAATTCTCCCCACCACTTTGTCTGTGGGATCTTAAAAAATTAATAACTCCGTCTTTCAGTCTATGGATTGAAAGATGACAAAACTGGTATTTTAAAGACTCGGTAAGGAGTTATGGTGGTCCAGATAAGAAATGGGGGCCTTACCTACGACGGTGGCAGTGAAATAAAGAAGAGGTAACATTTTGAAGGGAGATTTAGGAGAGAAGATCGAAGTGGCTTGAATATTATTGAGGTAGGGCAGGAGACTTAGACCATCCAGATGACTGAGTGGAACATGGTTAAAAAATGAAAGGGAAAAGAGATAATTGATGGACATGAATTTCAGAAGGAAGAAAAAGATTGGATCTAGAATGCATCGGGAGAGGTTAGCCTCAGACAAAAAGAAACCTTGTTCTCAGAGGTTGAGGAGGAAGTCTGGTTGAAAGGAGTGGCCAATCTTAATGCTTGAGGTTCCCCTGGCCCTTGTCCTAATAGGTGTATATATGTATGGCCCCCTGAGGCAGCAAACTCCATTTCTGCCACTTCTGTGTCTCACCTTCACGCAGGGACTTGCAGGCTTCTTGAACCCAAACTCCTCTCTCTCTCCTCAGAGACCCAAGAGCTTGGGAGGAAACTGCTGCCTTCCCTCATCATTACCTTCTCGACTGGTGACAAGTAGGGTAGTCCTGTCACTCCTGGAAGTGGCCTAGTTGTCTTCAGTTTCCTGAGGGGTGAGTGGGTGGTGCCCCTTCAGTCTCAGACCTGAAGTGTTGGAGTTCTGAAAGTTATTGGGTACTTCCCTGGCCCAGAATTGAGCTGCTTCTTTGGCTTCACTTGGTTCTCAGTCATTTGGTGTATATTCTGTCTCTCTGCTTTTTAGAGTGTGGCCTGTAGGCTGGTGGCAGCCCACAGATGGCTTGTTACCAGTCTGCAAAGACACAAGGAGAAAAACTGAGAGTATTTAAAATAATTTAATATTTTAATAATAATTTAATAATTTAAAAATGGCATTGGTATTTTATATGTCTGGGTTTTTATTTTCTAGTAAGTCTTTTTTATTGTACTTTACAAAAATATCTGTGAGAAGTCTGACATATTAGAAACTTTTTTTAAAAATTATTCCTTCGCCAGAGGTAGTTTGAGAAGTGTTGCTCCATCGACAGAACCTTGGAAGGAACCAGAGTCACTGTGAAGTTAACTAAATGTTTGAATGCCTGTTAAATGCCAGGCGTTGCTTGAGGATGCAAGAATCAGACACCTTTCTGTAACATATATCTTAGTGGGGAGAAACGGTAAATAAGAAAGCAAATGAATAAATAAGAAAATGAGATAAGGCATAAGTAGTACAAAGAAATGAAAACAAAGACAAGTGATAGTTTCTGGGTGCTACTGTAGATTAGACCATCAAGGAAATGTTTTTCTGAGGTGCGATAGTTCAGCTGAGACCTGAATGAAAAGGAACCAGGCGTGTGTAGATGTGTGAAAAGAATGTTCTGGGTAGAGGGGACAGCCAGTGCAAAGACCCTAAGTTGAGATAGGTTTGACGTTGTCAAGGACCTGCCGGGTCACTGCAGCCAAGTATGACACATAGGGAGGAGTGACTCAGGCTGAGGTTGGAGAAGTGACAGGACCCCAGTCTGTAAAGCCTTGTAGACTAAGGTGAAGGGTCTGGATTTTACTCCCCCTTGGAGATTACAATTATGAGCACAGCCATATTAAGTTTGAACTGTATCAACCTCCCAATTTGTCTCTCTGCTTCCACACTTGCTCCCTCACCCTCCACAATGAATTTTCCACATATTAGCCAGGATGATCTTTTAAAACATCGCATCAGGCATGAAATCCTCCAAAGGCTTTGCAATGAACATCAGTTGGTTAAGCATCCGACTCTTGGCTTCGGCTCAGGTCATGATCTAGCGGTTTGTGATTCGGGCCCCACATCAGGCACTGGGCTGACATCGTGGAGCCTGCTTAGGATTCTCTCTCACCCTCTCTCTCTGCCCCTCTTCTGCTCACATGGTGCTCTCTCACTCTCTCTCTCTCTCTCTCAAAATAAACTTCAAATTAAAAACAAAGAATTGGAGAATGTAGCTTTACTGAATCATCTTAAAAACCATATCCTTTATAAAATCATCCTTTGGGACTGAATTTGCTTTCTGTACAGTTACCCGATCCCTCTTGTCTCCCAGTTGTGATCTCTCAGGACAGGTGAAGATTTTTATATAATGGAAAATAAACTCCAAAAGAATCAGTTAGGCATCACAGCAAATTATAAGCTCAGGCTAATCCTTGAAAAAGGAGTCCCTTTTTAAATATTCCCAGAGTTCTTTCTGAAGTTCTCTGGTTTGTGGAGAAAGCTAAGGCCTCAAAAGGATACTTTCCACGTACTGATCTCCCTTTTTCTAGTCACTTACTCCCCTCTCTTCGTCCTCAGAAGGTTGTGGTCTTTCCCGTTTACACTGACCTTCTAATCTGTACTCTGTCTTATCCCACATTTTCCCCACATTGGCCTTATACTGTCTTTGCTTGACTTTATGTCTAGTTTCCATTGCTTCTTTTCATACATATTCAGGGATTCATCCATCTCCCCTTCTGAACAGAAGACAATGCTTGTGATGAGACAGAATTGCATACCATAAAGAAAAATATGGATATAATTTACAGTTTTTCTCAAAAACATTTTGACTGCTCAAATCAAAGAGTGTTAAACATTTTTGATGTAATAATTCATTTTTAGGTATCTACTATAAGGAAATAATCAGTACTCCAACTGAAAATTGTGGAGAATGATAAGTCATTATAAAATTATTTAAAGTAGTGAAGGAGTGTCTGCGTGATTCAGTCAGTTATGCATCTCTTGATTTTGGCTCAGGTCATGATCTCACGGTTCATGAGTTCCAACCCTGCATCAGGCTCTGTGGTGGCAGTACGGAACATGCTTGGGATTCTCTCTCTCCCTCTTTCTCTAACCCTCCCCCACTTCTTCTCCCTCTCTCAAAATAACTTTAAAATAAATAAATAAATAAAAGCTACTCATCAAACACAAGAAGGTGTTGGTTATACAAATTATAGTGGAATATACAAGAGAAAAATGTATACCCATTAAAATATATAATGGTAAAGAATTTTTAGGGGTGCCTGGGTGACTCAGTCAGTTGAGCATCTGACTCTTGATTTCAGCTCAGGTCACGGTCCCAGGGTCATGGAATTGAGTCCCGCGTAGGGCTCAAGTGAGCCTGCTTGGGTTTTTCTCTCCCTCTGCCCCTCTCTCCCACTTGTGTTCTCTCTGTCTCTAAAATTAAAAAAAATAAAAATAAAAAAAAAAAGAATTTTTAAATGTTTATTTATTTATTTAGAGAGAGAGAGAATGAGCATGGTGAGGCAGAAAGAGGGAGAGAGAGAATCCCAAGCAGCCTCCACACTCAGCACTCAGTGTGGAGCCTGACACAGGGTTCAGTCTCTTGAACCACTAGATCATGACCTGAGCCAAAATCAAGAGTTGATGCTTAACCGACTGAGCTACTCAGGCACCCCCAAAAAAACTTTTTCACAGATGTACATATATACCTACTAGGTTAAACCATGTGAAATTGCCATTCTGTAGTAAAACCAGACATTGTACAAAAGCCACCAAAAAGAAGTAGCCTGTAATAGTGGCTATCAGAGTTTTTCCTTCCTCTGTCCACATGGTTCTCTTCCCTCAGTGACTGTGGCTCTTGAACCATTATTTTCAACTAAACCTGGGAGGTGAGGCAAGCACCACAGAGTGAAGAGTTCCATGGAAGTAGTGAGAGGCCTGTACTTCCATTTTCTTTGTATAAACCTAATGCCTGTGCTCTATGCTTCCAATTTCAAGCTCTGTGCCAGTTTTTCATTTTTTATTGATAAAACATTGAATGTGGTTGTCCAACATTTTTTAGTGCAAGTAAGATATAAAAATCTCAAAACTTGGGGCACCTTGGTGGTTCAGTCAGTTAAGTGTCAAAGTCTTGATTTCAGTTCAGGTCTTAATCCCAGATTCAGGCCACGTACCTCCACAGTCAGCATTGAGCCCACCTAAAAAAAAAAATCTCAAACTCCCTCTCTCTCAGCCCTTTCCTTTCTAGCTATCTGTCTCTCAAAAATAAATATTAAAAAAAAAAAAAAAATGGGCAGGGCACCTGGGTGGCTCAGTCGGTTAAGCATCCACCTTTAGCCCAGGTCATAGTCTCATGGTTCATGGGTTCGAGCCCTGTGTCGAGCTCTGTGCTGATAGTTCAGAGCCTGGAGTCTGCTTTGGATTCTGTGTCTCCCTCTATCTCTGCCTTTTCCTGGCTTGCTCTCTATTTCTGTCTTTCTCTCACACTCTCTCAAAAATAAATAAACATTAAAAAATAATAAAAGATAAAAATTAAAAAAAAATCTCAAAGTCAAAGAACACAGGAGTATAATATGAAATATCACCAACAGTAGTTTATGTATCCTTTTTTTTAATGTACTCCATACATATAGGTGTTGTGTGTTACAAATGTATGTTAAAATTTTATGAGGTTATATTGTGTGTATTTTTCAGCTGGGAATCTTATGTAGTATGTCTTAGAGATCTCTGTTATATTAACTCCCTGTAAAGGGACACTTTTTCTCATTACATCAGCATTTTCTTCAAATATTAAATTCTTATTCTCCATAATATTTTAAATATTTTTAAAAACTAGTATCACAAGGTTTCATAAAACCTACCATTAAAACAATTTCTGCACCACTGATTTTCATAGATCTGCCATTTCTGCGGTCATTCCCAAGTATTTTATGGCAAGGATGTTGAAGCAGCGTCCTTTGACCATTTAATAACTTAGGCCCATCTCATGACTTAACCGTTCCAAACTGCACTGTTTTTTCTTTTTTCTTCCTTTCTTTCTTTCTTCTTTTCCTTCCTTCCTTCCTTCCTTCCTTCCTTCCTTCCTTCCTTCCTTCCTTCCTTCCTTCCTTTCTTTTTTTTGCCACTACTTTTAAACTTTGTGAACAAAGGAATACATTCACCTAGGTAAAGTGAATTGTATTGAAAAACTTATTATAAACACTAGTCTCCCTCCTCTGCTGCTCCTCATGCCACAGGATGGCTTCTCATAGTCCCTCAGTTTTAATCCTTTCAGCTGTTCCTTACTCTGCCTTCACATTTCCAAATAACTTATGCAGCTGCTTCTTTTCTTTTTTTAAGGAACAAATACATTCACATAGTTAAAAAACCTAAAAAGGTACACAATTTTACTTGTCTGTCATACCTAAATAAAGCTGAAAAAAAAGTCCAATGAGGATTTTGAACATCCTGGGAAAAGGCAGAAAATATATTATACATAAGCAGCAAAGAATTCCCAAATGTACAAAATGTTTTTAAATCATTAAAGCTATACTACAAAAATAAAAAGGTGCACAGTATAAACCCTCCTTCGTGTCCCTAACTCCCCTCTACCCAGGTTCTGGTCATTTGCTGTCACAAGCCATCTGCAGTGACTAAATGTCATGCAATTATTTCACAACTCTACCTGGAAATCTGAAGAATGAAATCCCCAAGCTGAAATGTGAAATGCATACATTTATGATTTTGATAATTATCAAAATGTCCTTTTTGGGGGTGTTAAAAATTTACACTCAGAAGCAGTGTGTCTTCAGGCTTTGGGTTTTTGCCAGTTTAACAGGTGAAAAATGGTATCTCAGTATAGTTTTAACGTGAGTTTATTATAATCTGCTAATTTTTATTTTATATTTTATATTTTATATTGACTTCTTTAAATTATAAATGAGGATTTAGCTCTTTTACATTATTTTCCCCAACATCCACCCAAGATTAATGCTTACATTTACTTTGACTTCATAATTTTTGTTCCCTGCAGGGTCAAGTAGTATATTATGATTACAGTTCCTTTTTTTTTTTTTCCTTTCCTAAAGCTAATGCTTGCTTTTTTTAATATTTTATTTGGAGTGATTTTCTATGCTGTTTTACAGCAGTTTGGTTAATTTTGTTAATTATAGTTTTCTTTTATGTAACAACTGATTGAACTTAATTGTCTATTTTGTTGACTTCTTTGCTCACTGCTATTTCTTGTATCGTGTATCATCTTTTTCAGAATCACTTTTCCTTCAAATGAAAGATAATGCTCAATTATTTCAGGTTTCCAGTATTGTTTATTGGTAGTTCGGTGTTATATCAGTTCTTATTTATTTGCACACAACCTGCCTTTTCTGTCTGGATGCTTTTAGCATTTTCTGGGATTTTTTTTCCTTGAAGTCCTGAAGTTTCACATACAATTTTTAGCATTCAGTGAGCACTGAATTGTGAATTCTAGGAAACATTTTTATCTGTTACTACTTTGATCACTTCTCTCCCTCCATTCAGTCTTCACTGTATTCATGGAACTCCTACAAGATGAGCTTTTACTTTTATCTTTCTGTCTCTCTTTTTTACTCTGCATTCTAGGAGAATCCCTCAATCTTCTATCTTAGCCATGTGTTCATTTTGCTATTCAACCCATAGAGATTGTAGACCTTAGGATCAGAGTATTTGACAGTAGCTGTGACACAAGTGACTTAACCTTTTCAACCTTGGGTTTCCTCATGTATAGAATGGATATCCTAAGAGTTCCTCTTACATAAGATTGTGCAACTAGTGCCTGAATGCTTCAAATGGGCATGATAGGTCTTAATTACTATAGTTGTCATCCTTTTCAGTCCTTTTATTAATTTAAAAGAATTCTGATTATTTTTCATTTTAATGTGTTTATATTTTATTATTAGATTATGTTGTTTTTCTACATGTAATATCCTCTCAGATTTCTCTGGGATTTTAATTATGTACCTTTTAAATTCTGTTTCCTCTGTTCATTATTTCTTGAGTTTATGCCAATCTTCATTTATGTTAGCTTTCTACTTTTTTTTTTAGTCTGCTTATATTGTTTTTATTGTCTCATATTTTTTTTGAAAGGCTTATGTTCACAATATGATACTGGAGTGTATATCATTAGTTGATGCTGGGCCCTCTTTGGTGCATGTGTGCTGTACTTCTAGAGGACACCTCTGCTGATTGGGATGAGACAGATATAAGAATCCAAATGGTGGGTGGTTGTAGACCTCTTTTTTAGGGTTACCTTTTCAGCCCAAAATTACCTGTGACATGCCCTGCTTCTCAGTGTCTAGCTCTGAGGTATCTCTCTCATCAGAAATCCCACTTCAAGGGTTACCTTGAGCCTTTATGCAGGGCACATGTGGAGTCCGTTGCTTCTTTTTGTACTTTAATCAACCCTGTCATTCTGCAGGTTTAATATTACCTCAATTTCTGCTTCTCTCTCCAGCCCAAATAATACTATTAGGAGTTTTTCTTTGGCAGACCATTTATTTTGTTCTTGAGGCTTTGTATGGGGCCACTACCCTTAGCCACCTAATGTTTCATTTTTTGTAGGGAAGAGAGTGTTTGAGAGAGTGGTGCTGCTAATGACAACAACCAGTCCAGCCATTAGAAATGCCTAACACACACACACACAAAAAGAAAGAAATGCCTAACATAAACTAATAAAGCTGTTTCCAGGATAAACCTGTCTTTTATAACAACTTTATAATTGTTGATTCTGAGTTTGGAATTTGAATTTCTAGGACTTTTGGCGATCTCTTAGTCTTTTGGAAGCCCTTTTCTGTATGTGATTTGAGCTGTGCATTTGGGTTTTGTTTTGTTGGGGTTTTTTTGTTTTTTTGTGTTGTTGTTTTTTTTCTGGATTCTCCATCAGTTCCCATTCATCTGGTCTTTATCATCTAGGAGTTCCTCAAAATTTTTATTCTGCTGGTTGCAGCCTTTCTATTTTTCCAAGACTTTTGTGGACTTCTTTTTTGTCACCTCAGTATAATATTAAGATATTCACTCTAATTGTTTTGACGAACATACATACTATTAAGTCTAAAATCTACATTCCTGGCACAGTTCTCTCGCAGGAGTTCCAGACCCATATTACTGAACAGTGCAAGAATGTTCCACCAGCACCACAAATTAAACAAGTCAAAGTTTGTGTTTGTTATTGGTCCCCACTTTCCCATTCCAGCCTGTCTTACCACGTATACCCCCATACCTGGTCAACTCAAGTAAGGAACTTAAGGATCATGATGGGTGCCTCCTTCCCCTCCTAAATTTAGTCAGTCATCATGTGAATTAGAATGAATCTTTCCCTTTGTCTTGATAACCATCCTTATCACTTTGCTTCTAATTCGCTGCAGCAGTTGTTTCTCTACCTAAAGTCTTGCTTATTTCTGATGGTTTTTATAATCACAAAAGTATTTCGCTCCCCACTGAAGTCCTTTAAATCCCTGAGGGTTGTAACCCTAAATCCTTATAGTACAAGCCAAGCCCTTTGTTCTGGCTCCTGCCTTGCTCTCCAGAGCACACTTTTTACCATTGTCATCTGTTTTATATTCTCCACAAGGAGTTGTGTATAGTTTTCTGGAGCATGTCATATTTTCTCTGCATTTTCACTTTTTTCCCCACTTCCATTTGCTCCCAGAAATCTTCCCCAAGGTTTGGGTTGATCACCTGTACTCTGTGCTCCCATGACTGGTTGTACATGTGACTGGTGTCACACTTATGGTTATCACCGTTGGTACTGTCTTTCTTCCCAGGAAGCTCTAGCTTGTTAAGCAGAAGAATTTCTATTTTTTTCTTTGTATCCCCAGCACCTTTTAAATGCAAATTTAATTAAAGTAAAATGAAGTAAAGTGAAATGAAATGTTATTTGTGACAAGTACACATTCATTGTCTCTGCAGGATTAGGGGAAGAACACTTTTATTGGCTATGTTTAAAAGCAGAGACAAGATTTCTGCCTTATGTAGCTAAGCCTTCTCTCCTTCTGACCTAACCCAAAGGACATGACTATAAGGACAAGACTGAACTCTTTTCTAGCTACTAAATCTTCAAGCATTAGGCATTCCAGTTCCAAAATCTTGAAATCTACTCTTTGTATGTTCTTATCACTGAATTCTCTTTGTTCCCTAGGAGACTTGAATGAAAATTCTATGGAGAATCTTCAAGAAAAAGGACTTAGGGATCTATTACACAGGGGCTTTTCTGCTGGCTAATTTTAGAAGATGTGGCCAGCACAATAACAGAGTCAGGATTGTATTGTGAATCTTCCAGGAAAAGTGTACAGGAACCCTGAACCAGATTTTTCCCTTTGTCAGAAGTAGAGAGAAGCATCTTCTGTATTTCTAGAAATAAGAGCAGTGTGTTGACTCTTCAAAGTGATGATTACAAAAACATGGCAAGTGAGGAATATTTGTCTTTGAAAGTCCCAAGCCAAATGGCCACAAAGGACTCCTCAGTGACTTTCTGTAAAAATGAGCTCCGGGATTCTCAGAAAAGCAAATGTTTGTTTATAACTGAAGAAGGCACTGAGAGAAAAGTCTTGGGAGGAGAAAGTCCTCCCACCGACCATTGTTCAGAGAACCTTCAAATATCTGATGTAACAGAACAGGTCTCACCATTGGTCAGTGGTGAGGCAACTTGTCAGAATGGCCAGTTGAAAGAATCTTTGGATCACTTTGACTGTAACTGCAAAGACATTTGTGGTTGGAAATCACAGGTGGTCAGTCGTAGTAATCGGAGAGCTCATACAGAGGAGAAACCCTGTAACCATTACAACTGCAGGAAAAGACGTAACAACAGCCCAGGCAGTACTCCATGTGAGAAAATCCACACTGCAGAGAAACTACACAGATGTAGTCGGTGCAGTAAGGACTTCGGTGAGCGCTCAGAACTACTACTTCATCAAAGACACCACACAGAAGAAAAGCCCTACAAGTGTGAGCAGTGTGGGAAGGGCTTCACGAGGAGCACCAGTCTTCTAATCCATCGAGCAATCCACATGGATGAGAAACCCTATAAGTGTGAGCAGTGTGGGAAAGGCTTCACAAGGAGTTCAAGTCTGCTCATTCATCACTCAGTCCATACAGGCGAGAAGCCTTATAAATGTGACAAGTGCGGGAAGGGCTTTAGTCAGAGCTCCAAACTGCACATCCACCAACGAGTGCACACTGGCGAGAAGCCCTATGAGTGTGGGGAGTGTGGTATGAGCTTCAGTCAGCGCTCCAACCTGCACATCCACCAGCGAGTCCACACTGGGGAGAGGCCCTACAAATGTGGGGAATGTGGGAAGGGCTTCAGTCAGAGTTCGAACCTTCACATTCACCGGTGCATACACACAGGTGAGAAGCCCTTCCAGTGCTATGAATGTGGGAAGGGCTTTAGCCAGAGCTCTGATCTCCGCATCCATCTCAGAGTCCACACTGGAGAGAAGCCCTATCACTGTGGCAAGTGTGGAAAGGGATTTAGCCAGAGCTCAAAACTCCTCATCCACCAGAGAGTGCATACTGGAGAGAAGCCCTATGAGTGCAGCAAGTGTGGGAAGGGCTTCAGCCAGAGCTCCAACCTCCACATCCACCAGCGGGTTCATAGGAAAGATCCTATTAAATAAGGTCTTCAGTCATATGATCATACTGTAAAGACTTACATATTTTTAATATCACTCTTCCCTTTATATTCTCAGGAGAGAGATTGTAGGTTATTCAGATATGTTCCCTGACTGAAATTCATTCATTCATTTAAAGTATATAAGTACCAAGCACCTTGTCACGCTATACAGAGAACTGATTGTTTTGGTTCCTCAGATAGGTAGAGTGAAATGTTTGTACTTTGCAGTTCAGCCAGTGTTGTTAGAACTATATATCCTACCCAGCATTTTTAAGTGCAAGAACTTTATATTTGTGCAAACAGAACATGTTTCCCTTTGTTCACATTCTCTGAGAAATTGAAACTCTGGTTTCTCTTCAAATCATGTGCCTTGTGTTTTCCCTGTTTCCTTCCAGCTCTCTCTGAACTATGATTGCACATATTAATTTTAGGTCAAAGGAATGGTCGAAGATATGGGCATGAAATCTCTTATGTTTATAGCAAAAATATACCAAGAGTGTGTGGCCACATGGCAAGTAGGTGGAGAGGAGCTACTTGTGTGTGATATCAAACCCCTCCCCCTCCTCCTCCTAAGGCAGCTGCTTAGAACAGAAGTAGTTCTTTTCCCTGTGTACGGTTGGTCTATTGGGGTTCTTCCAGATCTCACCACTTCACCCCCCATCACCACCAAACTAAAGCCAAGTAGGGAACGTATACCATGTTGAAACATAGCAAAAATGAAATATATCTAAATGTATTTAAGTCCTCACTACCTCATTTCCTTAATTTTCTTCAGCACTCATGTCTGTGCTAAGCAAAACAAAGGAGTCCAGAGAGAAAGTTTCCAGTATTTTTCCTCTTTGGGCTTATCTCTTGTGTTAATATTTGATGTACCTCCAAAAGCCATTTGTTTTCACAGAATCCCCAGCCTCTTTAAGCCTCACTATAGATCTGGAAGTCTGATTTATAAAATTATTTTTATATTTGGCTGAAAGTATTTCATATAAAAATAGCTATATAGGGGCAACTGGGTGACTCAGTTGGTTAAGGCTCTAACTCAGCTCAGGTCATGATCTCATATTTCATGAGTTCGAACCCCACATCAGGCCCCGTGCTGACAGCTTAGAGCCTGGAGCCTATTTCGAATTCTGTGTCTCCCTCTCTCTCTGCCCCCTCCTCTGCTCACACTCTGTCTCTCTCTCTCAAAAATGAATAAACGTTAAAAAAAATAGCTATATAAAAACATTTAAAACTGGAGAGTATGTTTGGGATGACCAGGCTTAAAATATCTACTGTGTCACATATAATTCACCTGCAGTGCGAAGCTAGGACACTTCAAAGAGGCATTTGTCCCCTAGAAGTTAATACAGAAAGTTCAAGCAACAGTTGAAAGGAGAAAAGTGATTACATACATAACTAAATTGGAATTTACTATACAATGAGCTCCTGATTGCAGCCCTCATTTTCTAACTGATGGTTAATGATTCCTCAAGCAGTTCTCAGGATGTTACCTAGTGTTTGATATCCTAGTTTTTTGCCAATGACTAGTAGCCATGAAAAATGGAAGGAAAAATATGGATGCCTTATTTATTGGCCTGAGAACATGGGGTTGTAACTAATATATCCTGACCAAGGTAAGCTGAAGTAGTTAACTGGGCATAGATAACAGGGAAAGTAAAGTATACATTAATTTTGGGGAAACAGCTCATCTCTATCAAGGAATAAAGGAGAGAAATTAAGACATTTGCCTTTAAGAGATAATTCCAGAATATTTGACCCCACCCTTGAGTAAGCATTCCATATGCAATGATTAGAGTGATGATTAAGCATCTTCCCTTTAGCCATTCCATAATATCTCACTTGTTTGGATACTCTAAGGCAACATCACAAATGATGTGATTCCGTTTCACCAAGCTCTAGAATAATGAATGCCTCTCATTCCTTCTACCCTCATAAATCATACCTCAGTATCTGTTCAGGATTTCACTTTTTGTCACATATGTCTTCTAACTGCCTGATGTATGGAATCTAACTGGGATTTGAAGCCAAATATGATCACAGGAACCTGTGTGCTTTGAGGATGGTGATGGAGGGAGGGGGTCTGAAGTCCAAATCTCAAATGATTATAAAATAGCCTGTTTTTCCAAATTTCCTTTTATACATAACTTATGATATCAATGTTTTTAACTATGTTTAGTTTTTACTATTTTAAACATCACCTTAATACAATTGAAATATGATCCGAATCCTTGGGAAGCATTTCACTGATTATGGGAAGGAAGATTGTGGAAAAGAGGGACTTACACATGAAAATACAGTGGGAACAACGGGATATGTCACATTTCACCAAATCTTAAGAAACCATTGGTTGTGAAAAAAAGCACTTTGCTAAGATACATCCCAATTTCGTGAAAAAAAAAATATGTGTGCTTTAGGATTGTTGAAAAAAAAATTTTTCTAAGAGTTCGGGGGTTGCCCTAGGTTTGATGCTTGATTTGAACAAAAACCTTTGGATATCCCCAGTAATCATCAGTTATATTCAGTTGATAATTCTGTCACTGTATAGGTTACAGATTATTTGTTAAGTACTTGAGACACTTTTATAATTCTTAAAATTCTTACCTATTCATTGGGTGCTATTCCTTCTATATGGATTGTTTAATATCTTAAGTCAAAATGCTAGTGAATATATGATCATTACTTATAGTCACATTTCCAAATTATAATCATTTTAACTTTTTTAAGATTTTATTTTTAAGTAATCTACACCAAAAATGGGGCTCAAACTCACAACCCCAAGATCAAGAGTTGCATGCTCTACCAACTGAGCCAGCCAGGCACCCCTAAATATTTTAATTCTTCTTTCCCACCCCCCACCCTGACAGCTAGAGTTAGGGAATACACAGAAATATGAAAGTTCCCATGGCTTTCTCATGGCACTTTCATTGATGAGAAAACATCATAACTGGTCATGGAGTGCAAGACTATGCCCTAGGTAATGAAAGCAAAGAAAAGTTCAAAGCAACATTCCCAAAATAGTTGCAAGAGTAAAATTGACACCGGATTGGTACCTGAGGACAAGTAATAACAAGTAGGTTCAAGATTAAAATCTGGGAAAAGCTAATACATAGGAACATGTGGCAACTGATCAGCAAGGGCCACAGAAATGTCAGTGTTTGATCAACCCGAGCAAAACGACTAACAGAGAAAGGACTAGAAAGTGTGCTTTTTGTTAAACCTCTCTCTGGACAGCATCAAAATGCTAAAAAAAAAATTTTTTTACATTTATAAAACCACAGCAATAAAGAGAACAGGAGAAAGACCATAACAAACAAATCTCAACAAAAAATTCAAAGATGGAAGGGGGATGGCTATTGTGTCAGAGCAGAAGCAGGCACCATTTAAACTGCTTACATACGAAGATAAGGACAAGAAGGAATCAGTTTGGCTCCAGTCTCAGAAATGCTTAATACTGTGGAAGACAGGAGTGAGACATGAAGGGAAAGCAGTGAAATCAATGACCAGGTGTATATGGAACATTCACTTAGCCCCATACACCCATGCCCTCCTCAAGAACTCCTGTGCCCTTGCCAACCAGAGATTTACCCTCCAGCAAGAGGTGGAACGTTCTTTTCTGCAGCAATTGGCCCCGAGGGAGAGACCTGTATTCTGGCATTTGGGAATCCAACAGTAAAACAGTTGTCTTCTAGCTCCAATACTCACTCGTAGCTTCAAAACGCATAAAATAAAAACTGATAAAATTGGGGTGCCTGGGTGGCTCAGTCAGTTTAGCGTCTGACTTTGGCTCAGGTCATGATCTCATGGCTTATGAGTTCGAGCCCCATGTTGGGCTCTATGCTGACAGCTCACAGCCTAGAGCCTGTTTTGGATTCTGTGACTCTCTCTCTCTCTCTCTCTCTCTCTCTCTCTCTCTGCCCCTCCCCCGCTCGTGCTCTGTCTCTCTCAAAAGTAAAATTTAAACATTAAAAAAAAATTTTAATGATAGAATCGAAGGGCATGTGGCTGACTCAGCCGGTGGAGCATGCAACTCTTGATCTCAGAGTTGTGAGTTTGAGCCCTGTGTTGGGCTCAGAACCTACGTTAAAAGAAACTGATAAAATTGAAATAGATTTAGACAAATTTTCAAGTATGGTTATTTCAAGTATTTCAACACTTAAGTGATATCACAAATAGGAAATCAGTTAAGGGTATATAAGGCCATCAACTAACTTGATTAAATGACATATATAGAACACCACCCAACAGCAGCATAATATGTATTCTTTTCAGGTGCAAAATATTGTGAGCTAATAAAACAAATTTCAAATGATTTAAAAGAACGGAAACTACACAAGGTACATATGACCAGAAAAGAATTATATTAGAAATCACAAACATATCTGAAGAATCCCCAGATATTTGGAAGTTAAGTCACCTCCTAAATGAGCCATGAAGAGGAGGTAAAAAGGAAAATTTGAAAATATTTTGAACTGAAAGTATATACTGAAATATTTGGATCTAGCTAAAGCAGTGTGGAATTTTATTAACTTTTTGCCAGTAAATTCAACAACATAGGTGAAATATAAAAACTCCTTGACAAGCAAAAACTACCAAAGCTCAAGAAGAAAAGAAATGTGAGTAGCCCTAAAAGTTAAATTTGTAGCTGACAACCTCCCACAAAAAAAAGTGCAGACCCAGATGGCACAAATGAATTATACAAATCTTTAAGGGAGACATAGCAACAATTCTACAGAAACTCTTCTAGGAAGAAACACTTAACTCATTTATGAGCCAACATTACCCACATACCAAAGCCAGAAAAAGACCTCACAAGAAAAGAAAATCATACATCAACATCTTTCATGAAAACAGATGCAAAAATTGTTTTAAAAAATAGCAAATTGAAACTACTATCTCTAAAAGATGGTAGTGCCTCATAGAATTTATCCTAGGAATGCAAGTTTGCCATAGCATTCAGGATCAATGTATTTCATCATACTGAAATACTAAAAAAGAAAAACACTATCTTTTTTTTTTTCTTTTTTTTGTTTTTTTTTAATGTTTATTTATTTTTGAGAGACATAGAGGCACAGCATGAACAGGGGAAGGGCAGAGAGAGAAGGAGACACAGAATCGGAAGCAGGCTCCAGGCTCTGAGCCATCAGCACAGAGCCCGACGCGGGGCTCAAACTCACAGACCGCGAGATCATGACCTGAGCTGAAGTCGGCGGCCCAACTGACTGAGCCACCCAGGCGCCCCGCCGAGGGGTAGAAAAACCCTATCTTATTTAAATGCAGAAAAAGTATTTGAAAAAAATCAACATTCATGATTAAAAACTCTAAATTGGTAAAGAATTAAAGGGATCATCCTCAATCTAATAAAGGGCATCTATGGAAGAACTAGCACCTGACATATTTAATGGTGAAATAAAAAGCAGTTTCCTCTAAAACTAAGAAGAAGGCAAAAATGTCTACTCCCTTCTTCAAGTCAACATTGTCCCAGATGTAGCTAGTGCAACAAGACAGTAAAGAGAAAAAGGAGAGGGGGCCCACCATAAGTCTGAGCATGCACCGTGTGCCAGCCTACATTGATTTGGGGGCAATTGAGCTGGGCCTAAGTGTTGAGACAGAGCACACCATTAAGGGCAGATAGAAGAGACACAGAGACACAGGCACAAGAAGGGAAAATACCATGTGACAGCAGAGACATTGGAGTTACACAGTTGCAAGCCAAAAAACACTGAGGACAGAGAACCACTGCCAGAAGCTAGGAGAAATGAACAATGTAAACATAAACACAAAACCCATTAAGTGCCTAGAAGAAAATCTTAGAACACAAAAAACCCCAAACCATAAAAGGAAGAATTGGACTTCCTAAAATTGGACTTCAATTTTAAAACTTCATATGAAGAAAATAGTTACGGACTGGAAGAAAATATTTGCAGAACATATATCTGGTAGAGGAGGACTTGTATCCAAAATCTATAAAGAACTCTTACAACCCAGTAATAAAAGACAATCTGCTTAAAAATTGGACAAAAGATTTGAATGGGCATTTTATTAAAGAAGATATACAAATGGCCAGTAAGCACATGAGAGGATATACAGTATCACTAATCATTAGAGAAGTGCAAATTGAAACCACAATGAATACCATTGCACACCTAGAATAGCTAAAATTTAAAAGACACAATAATACCAAGTATTTGGCAAAGAACATGGAGCAAATTGCTGTCAGAAATGCAAAATATCCATTTGGAAAACAATTCGGCTGTTCTTATAAAGTGAGATCTACACAGAGTCTGGCAACGCCACTCCTAGGTGTTTATAAATTGAAAACATTGTTCGAAAGTAAATAAACATTAAAAAAAAAAGGGGGGGCACCTGGGTGGCTCAGTTGGTTAAGCGGCCAACTTTGGCTCAGGTCATGATTTCACGGTTTGTGAGTTCAAGCCCCACCTCAGAGCCTGGAGCTGACAGCTGACAGCTCAGAGCCTGGAGCCTGCTTCAGATTCTGTGTCTCCCTCTCTCTCTGCCCCTACCCTGCTCACACTCTGTCTCTCTGTCAAAAGTAAATAAACATTAAAAAAAAAAAAAAGCTAAAAAAAATTGAAAACATTGTTATCCAAAGCCTTTATGTCAATGTTTATAGCAGGTTTATTCATAATAAGCATATTATTCATAATGGAAACAACCTAAATGTCCATGGACAGGTGAACGAGTAAACAAATTGTGGAATATCCACAAAATGGAATGCTTTTTCAGCAATTAAAAAAATCCTTCCTGATACAATATGGATGAAGCTCAAAAGCATTATGTTATATGAAAGAAATCAGACTCACAATGCTAGAAATGCTAGAAAAGACAACTCTATGAGAGAAGGCAGTTCACTGGTGCTTAGGGGGTGGGAGAAAGGTGGCTGCAAAGTGACATAAAGTATGGAAAATGTTCACTCAGCTGTGGTGGCAGTGACAGGAGTACAGTCATTGAACTATTAACATAAAATGAGTAGATTTATTATACATTTTACATTGTGTATAAATATAAATCAATAAAATTAATTGAAATATACACATGCATACACATACACCAGTGCACATCATTTTTTGTATTATGGTATGATAAGAACACTTAACATGAGATCTACCCTCTTAAATTTGTAAGTGCTGTAATACGGTATTGTTAACTATAGATACAGTGTTAGCAGATCCCTAAAACATCTTGCATAACTGAAGCTTTATGCCTGTTGAAATGCAGCTATTTCCCCCATCCCCCAGCCTCTAGCAACCAACATCCTACTTTCTGTTTCTATGGGTTTGTCTATTTGATGAAGTATCAATGCACATCATTTTGGAATATTAAAACACTGCTTTGTTGTTTCGCTGACTGTCTTAATTGGGAATACTGGCAGATTGCTCTAATGTTGAAAACCGGGGTTAGGTACTTTTTGCTATCAGACAGATGTTAACCTGGGTTTCTCTGAGCTTAGGGAAACAGTCTCCCTACACAATTTTTGTTCAGAGTTTTCCTCTGAAAAGCCACCAACTGTTCCCTGTTTTTCTGTGAATACTGTAACTCATTTAGATGAGTTTTCTTCCCAAAGTTCTGAGACTGCATGAGTCTCGGGACTTTGTAAGAGTTAAAATCTTGATTTGTAAAAGTCCTTTGAGGCTTCTCGAACATCCACCCTCAGTCCTCATTTGGGGAAATCTGATGAGATACTCTACCTCAATAAAAGTTCATTTGTCTTCATTTCCTTTTAATCTTTTTGCACTCCATTTTATTCAGCCCTTTGTTCAAATGACACGTCTTCAGGCATATTCTTCCCCAGACACCCTATTTCTCTCCCTATTTTTAATACATTTAATTTCATTATTTCATTAAATCATCCATTCACTCATTCTATATTAGGCTTATGAGTTGAGGACACATCAGTGTATAAACTCTGATGATGCCTACCATTTAGTGGGTGGAGGGCTGGTGAGTAAACTGAAATAACAATGAAGAGGTGTAGGAACATATGAGTCAAAATCAGGGGCTCAAAGAGTGTTTCTCAGAAGAGATCTGTTAAGTGAGTTTCGAATAAATCAGGGAAAGAGGCGAGGAGGACTTCCACATAGACTAACAACATATGGAGAGGAAGTCAAGTTCAGGGAATACAGGAGGGTATTCAGAATGGATGGGGCATAGAGTGCAAGTGGGGAAGCAGTGAGTGATGTCGCTGACATAGGTGGGACTTACACACAACTTTGTACGTCACACAAGGAAGTGGAATTTTTATACTATAAATGATGTGGTTCACTGAAGGATATTAAGTAGTAGACCTCATTTAGATGGTTCACTCTGGCAGCATTGTGGATGAAGGCCCAGAGAAGGTGACAATAGGTGAGGATGACACAGCATACCAGATGGGAATATTGTGGATGTATAGTCAGATGGTGGAAAGTTAAAGAGATGGGGGCGTCTGGGTGGCTCAGTCAGTTAGCATCTGACTTGGTTTTGCTCAGTTCATGATCTCACGGTTCATGAGTTCGAGCCCCACATCAGGCTCTGTGCCGACAGCGCAGAGCCTGCTTGGGATTCTCTCTCCCTCTCTGCCCCTACCCCACTTGTACACTCTCTCTTGAGATAAATAAACGTAAAAAAAATTTTTTTAGAAGTCAAATAGATGTTCAGTGAAGAAACTTGGGTGATTGATTATCGGATTCTTTTCTTTGCCAAGGAAGTGTTTGGTGATGAGATTCACTAGGACTAAAAATATAGGTCAAGGACCATGATGAGGTGGTGGGTGAGTGGATGAGTTCAGTTTGCAAATACTGAGCATGAGACAGTTCTAGGATATTCATCCGAAGAAGTCTAGATTTTTAAAAAATGAAGTCTAGATAGAGATTTGCTCAGAAAAGAAATCTAGGTAAGGGGTACAGATTTGAAAGTCATCAACAAAAAAATATTCGAAACTGTAAGAGTACATGATACTCTTCCTAACAGAAAAAAGAGTGTGAGAACAGGAATTCTATATAACAACAGCATTAAGGGACAGAAGGAGATGTGCTTCTGCTATAAAGTGCAAAAGAGAGAAAGAAAAAAAAATGAGATATGATTTCAAGGAGGCCATGAGATGAGATAGCAACAAAAGAATAGTCACTAGTATTGAATTTTGCCCTGAGGGGCAAGAGAATATATTAGATTACAGAGTAAGGGGTATTGATTGGGAGGAGGAAGCATGGTCATGCAATGTGTGAAAAAGCCATACAGATGCTTCTGATAGTCCTTTCCCTTCTTTCCCTCCCCTCCTAAAGTTAATCTAGGCAAACCCTAAACAGAACCCATTGTCAGTGTTCCTTTTTTCTATTCCCTGTGAGTTAGAGAAATGTCAGCATTGGGTTCCAGTTCAAGATGCAACAAAGAGGGATCCTGAACTCACCTCTTCTCATGGACATACCTAATCTATAGCTACGTATGGAACAATTTCCTCTGAAAAACACCAAACACCGGTGTTTATCTCTTATTTGTTAAGATGTTTTTATTATCTCTATTTTGTTAAGGTGTTTTTCTGAGGTTTTATTTTGTGCTTTCATTTGGAACATATTCCTCTGTTTTTCCATTTTCCTTGACTCTGAAATGGTTTAATGCATTGGATAAAACAACCACCTCTCCCACTCTTGAAGGAGTGCTCTTATATAAGAGATATATACCTTGTTGTTCAACCCTGCCCTAGGTCTTGGTTGTTTCCCAAACCTTTGCGATTGACTAAAGGGTGTGCCAAGATCCATCAGTGTTCCTGAGAGGAAAATCCCAGTTAGCACCTAAATTCAGACTGATTGAAAGCTAGACCCTCAGGCAGCAGCTTTTAAAGTATGCACATATATCTCTTTCAGAGAAAGACTGGGAAATCACTATTTCTGTCTGCTTCGTTTGCACTGGGCACTGGGGCGATAGCCAGTTAAGAATTATTTCTTTCTTTGCTATCAACCCATTGAACCCATGAACCAGCCCCACTAGCCACCACAGCCAGGCTATCAAGGATGTGTCACCTGGGCAGCAAACACAAAATTGTAGGCACCAGACTTGTACAGCCACCTCAGAGACATTGACGACCTGGGACAGGGCAAAGAGATTGCATAAAGATGGTGCCCACTGACCTCCCAAGTCTCTAGAAAGGATTGCAGTCCTCAGTACATTAGAGTATGTAGAGTTACATCTATTATGATAGTGACACAGCAGTGCAATGTCTTTTCAAACAAATAGAACCGTGTCAATATGATAGCCATATGGTTAAAAAAAGAATCACACTATTCAGTTGATGAATTGCAAGTCTAAATGTGAAAGTTTTTTTAAGGTTTTAGTAGAAAACATAAATGAATAACTTCATGACTTAGGAACAGGCAAAAAAAAAATCCCTTAAATAGAACACAGCACTAACCACAAAGGAAGAACACTGGTAAATTGGAACACATTAAAATTAAGATTTTCTGTGCAAAAAAAAAAATACTATTACAAGCAATGCAATTCTTATATCTGACCAAGACTTTATATCAAGAATATATAAATAAAACCTATAAATTAATAAGACAAAAGCTGGCAACACAATAGAAAAATGAACAAAAGACTTAATCACTTCACAAAAAAAAAAACCAGTTTATCCAAATATTCTACTTTATTAGCCATCTTAGCCATCAAGGAAATGTAATAAAAACCACAAGACAGGGATGCATGGTTGGCTCAGTTGGTAAAGCATGCAATTCCTGATCTTGGGGTCATGAGATGAAACCCCACGTTGGGTGTAGAGCTTACTTTAAAAAACAAAACAAAACAAAACCCACAAGGCAGAACTACACATCCACCATAACGGCTAAAATGAAAAGGCAGACAATACCTACATTAGTGAGAATGTGAAGAAACTGCAACTCTCATACACTGCTGTGAGAAGCTAAATTGAAGCAACCAGTTTGGAAAATGATGACACAATCTACTAAAGGTGACTATATACATACCAAATGACTCAGCAATTTTACTTTTGGTATATGTTGAACAGAAATGGGCCCATATATTCATCTAAAGTCATGCACTGGAATGTGAATAGCACTATTTGTCAGAGCCAAGAACTGAAAATTCTCCAGTGCTTGTAACAGAACAGGTAAAGTGTGGTATACTAGCACAGGGGAATATTACACTGCATTAATAATGACCAGACCCGGGGCACCTGGGTGGCTCAGTTGGTTGAGTGTCCAACTTCAGCCCAGGTCATGATCTCACCATTCGTGAGTTTGAGCCCCACGTCTGCCTCTCTCTCTCTCAGACCTAAATATTTAAAAAAGACTAAAAAATAATAATGATGAGCAGACCACAATTACATGCAACTATAGGGATGACTCTAACAAAATGTTGAATGGAAGAAGCCAGACATGAAAGATGTATATTGCATGATTTTATTTATAATAAATTAGTTAAATTTATAATAAATAAATTAGTAGAATTAGTTCAAGGTTGAAAGTAAAAAATCAGGGGCACCTGGGTGGCTCAGTCGGTTGAGCGGCCGACTTCGGCTCAGGTCATGATCTCACGGTCTGTGAGTTCGAGCCCCGCGTCGGGCTCTGTGCTGACGGCTCAGAGCCTGGAGCCTGCTTCGGATTCTGTCTCCCTCTCTCTCTGCCCTTCCTCTGCTCATGCTCTGTCTCTATGTCTCTCAAAAATAAATAAACGTTAAAAAAATTAAAAAAAAAAAAAAGTAAAAAATCAGCTGTTGCCTATGATATCTATAATCTGCTAATAGGCATAAACCCAGCTGCAAAGCTAATAGAAAATCTTTCTCCCAAGGTCATGCTGCAGATGTAAAGTGTCATAATGAACCCCCCTTCTTCAAGTTACTGCTGCCTTTTTACTAAAGTTCCCCAGTCCTACCTTGCAGTTCCCATCTGCTGAGCAAACATTGCTGAGATACCTAATTGCTAAGCTGTCTTAAGACAGTTAACCAATTTAGAGCTGATCCCCACTTCCCCTAACTCCTCCTAAGAATTATTCAACCCAAGCCCAGCCTTCCCCTGCTCCCTCTTTTCACCAGATGCAGTCAAGTTGCTGAGGTGCCCTCTCTTATTTAAGAGCAGCAAGCCAGTAAGCCTACACCTGAACTAAATTATTGTCCTTGGTGGTATTTAGCTGGTTGGGCATTAAAAATATATCAAAAGCGGGAAAAAATGATGCATGAGGTTAGAAGCGAGGATAATAGTTAATACTGGAGGGGTAAGGGACTATGAGGGGTCACAAAGGTAACATCTGTAGTGTTGGTAATATTGAATTTCTTGAACCAACTGGTGGTTATGCAAGTGTGTTCACTTTATGAAGATTAGTTGAGCTATATACTTATAATTTGGGCACTTTTCTCTATGTTATACTTCAATAAAAAGTTTATTTTTTAAGAGCCATCTCCCCATTTCTGTGTCCATGAAGTCTGTTCATAGGCAATCCACTCAGAGTCTGCCCTTTATTACACCTACTTGTCATCGAATTATAGTCAGCAGGGTGACTAAAGGCTTCATTTCCTATGATCCAGAGAGTCTAGTCTTTGCAGTATACTCTCCTCTTGGGACTTTTGGGACTAAATTGTCTGATAACACATGGTTAGACTTTTTTATACCTAGCATTTTGTGTCCATCTGTGCTAACACAGTTCTTGTTCTTCCTGTTCTTGGCACAGTTCTCAATTTTTCTGGAAAAAAATTCCAGTACCTATCCTTCCTGACTTGCACAAGTAGAAATTGATAATTTTAAGCACTATATTTAATAGAAGAGAATGTGTAAACACACTCCATAGACTTGTAATATCCAAGTTGAAAATATATATCCATATATATATCCATATCTGAAAATAGGTTGTATAGCTTTTAACTATAAAAATGAGTCTTGGGGTGCCTGGCTGGCTCAGTCGGTAGAGCGTGTGACACTTGATCTCAGGGTTATGGGTTCAGGCTCCATGTTGGGCAAAGAGATTACTTAAAAATAAAATCTTAAAAAATAAGGTAGAAGATCTTTTTAAAAATGAGTCCTTAGGCTTTGTTTTTAGATAAAAAGAACCCTAGGTGAAGGGAAGTCATGAGCAAAGACATGGATGAAGAATAGTCATGAGCAAGACTTAGTCATTGGAGCCATTTAGCTGAATGTAAAGAAACCGAGACAAGACGTAGAAAATAAGTAGGGGAGGGGAAAGAGAGCCCCCAGTGACAAGCTGAAGAGTGCCTGGTTCTGAAACCTAAGATCGTGGACAACACAGAGTAGCAGGGGAATGCAATGACTCAGAAAATAAATATATAACAATTTTATTGATCCATTAGAAAAAATAAAAGCCGCAATGTAACTCACATCCTCCCTCTGGACTAAACCCTTTAGCAGAGATTATGGTTCTTACGTACTGGTTCTCCTCAATGTCCGAAACTAATTTTTAATCAATGATGTCTCCTGGAAATAAGATTTTAAATCATCCTTTTTTTCACATTAGGATAACAATTCAGATCTGCATCCTGTGTCATACCACATATGTAAAAAAGGAATGTTGTATGAGGGCTAGGATTCCATTCGTTCTTCATAGTTAATTTGTGCAACAATGAAATGGTAGAAACAGCAGCAGTGACAGGCCCCATAGAGATGTGTGTCCAATGGTCCCTACGGAGACATAGCCATGAGTTTGTGGAAACCAGAGGCAGAGCTGTTCCTTATAAAATTGTGAAACTCTTTAATCTAATGTACATTTAGATCTCGATCAGAAGCATTCGGATCCTGACCTTGCTCCTGGGTTTGTTGACAGGACTTCAGAAATTCCCGAATAGGCAATTCCTTCACGATTTCAGAGATTGCTAGGGCAGCTACAAAGCCTACAGCGGTGGCAGTGGGTGGAGATGCTCATGCATGGAGGTTTATGTATCTGGAGATTAGTCTCCAAAAGGAGCACTAAGGGACTATTGCTGAGGCAGTTGCATCCCATGCTCCAGCATCAGGGACTACTGAAGAATTGGCAGCTGTCTCTCCCCCTGTGCTTCACCCTGGGATGGAAGTGATGGGGTTGCAGCCTCCCAGGACTGCTGGCCTTCTGAGCTGAGCTGCTGCTGATACCAGAATGGGGGCAGACAGGGCTGCAGCATCTGTCCCTGCTGTTCTCTCCACCCAGCCCACTGGCCATGGGGCTGCTGTTGATACCAGAATGGGGGCAGACAGGGCTGCAGCATCTGCCCCTGCTGTTCTCCCTGGCCGGGTTGCTGTTGATACTGGACCATGGACAGACAGGGCTGCAACATCTGCCTCTGTTGTTCTCTCCTGCCAGGCTGCTGTCCCAGCAGCAGCCTCTGATACCAGAATGGGGGCAGATAGGGCTGAAGCATCTGGCCAGGCTCCTGACCCTGGGGTTGCTGCTGATACTGGACTGTGGGCACACAGGGCCGTGGCATCTGCCTCTGCTGTTCTCTCCAGCCAGCCCACTGGCCATGGGGTTGCTGCTGATAGAAGGGGGGCAGACAGGGCCACAGTACCTTCCCCTGCTGTTCTCCCCAGCCAGGCTGCTGGCCCCAGAATGAAAGATATTGCTGAAGTATACTCTTGAGGCTCCCATCTAAGAGCAACTGCCAAGAAGGAAAATCCTGAAGCATAACCTGGAATGGCTGTCTCATGTCTGATTGTGGATCTCTCATATCAGGTATCTCCCAGGACTCTTCGAGTGTTGGAATTTTAGAAAAGCTTGTAGAAGCATCTTGACCACTGGGCTCAATGGTTCTTCCCATTCTAGACATTCCTGCAATGATCGCTGCAGGAGTTGGTGGTCGAATTGCCCAGATAGCCCTAGGTCTTCCCCAGAGAAGTCACTTAGTGTCCTAAAGGACTGTCCTGGGATGGGATTTTGTCTCTGACTTCCTGATTCTCTAGACTTTCCATTTGGAGGATATGTCAAAAGTGAGAGAGTGGTTTGAGGCCAGACTGTTGAGCTGCCTGTGGACGAAGGGGAACTCTGCCAAGCCCCAGAAGGTCCTAAGCTCGCCCTGACCGTCACAGGGGAATCTGGGGCCACACCTGCACTCCTGCCTCCACGGTTCCCAGAGTGAGACTTTTGTCCAGGAACATGTTCTGTCCTCCTAGAATCACTACGTGCAGTAAGCTTGTCATCAGGACCCTTGAGAACAGGCTTTTGTCTGGGAAAATGGTTCTGTCCCCAGGAGGCCATTGCTTCTCTCCTTGCTGGTGTCCAGCTTTTCAATTTGAGGCCAAAATCAAGTGGGAGAACAGAAAAAGAGTGTTAATTCACTTATCCATTTCAGTCCCATCAATGCCTTAACATGAAATCAGTATTTTCTTACTAAGCTCAGTCTTAGCATTATGGTCACCTAGCTAGTCACCTGTACTCCTAAAGAGCACAGACATAGCTCAGATCATTAGTCCAACATTCAGAGATCTTGGTCATTAGATCCTATTCCAGCTTTCTAGAATCTTTCTTGGTTTTCCCTTCTTTACAGGCTCTCAGAATACTACTCTGCTTACCACATTCTCACACCTACAGGCCTTAACCAAGCTCTTTCACAGCCCAGAGAGCCCTTCCTGCACTATATTCCCTATCTTGAAAACTCTTTTCACCCCCCAGGACACATGGGAAGGGCAGTCTTATGTTTGCTGAAATAATGACTTCTCTGATGATATGACTGCCTGCATCTAGACTCTATCTGGTTATCAGATTAGATTGTGGGTAGAGCAGAGTCTAAAGCAGTGCTTCTTGAACTTGGCTTTTTATCAGAGTCAGCAGGGAGATAGCTACTGAAGCCCACAGTGTCCCAGGCTCACTGACACTGGCTAGGACCTGGGCTTTGCATTTTTACCAAGCTCCCAGTTGATGCTGATGAAAACCAAAGTTTGAGAACAGCCCAAAACCTTAAGACATAGCTTAAAGTCCTGCTCTCAAATTTGTCAGCTGTGTGGCCCTGGAGAGGTCTAGAATCTCCCTGAACCACGCTTTCCTTGTAGGAAAAAGCGAGAATAGCAAAACCATCCTACATTTCTTATTGAATTTCAAAGGTAAACTAAAGGGGCTTTATAACCTGAATAGTACCTTGCAAATATGTCCTTATCCTGATGGGAGAAGCTGACACGTGTGACAGCTACAGTCAAGCCCCATGACACTGCTCCTGCCCCAATAAGCCATGTCCTTGTCCTCTTGCTCTCCAATATGAGATGTCCAGAAGGACTTTGCTAAGACAGCATTTAGGGCCAGAAAGAGTTTGATCCACACACGCTGGTAAAGCTTTCTAAAACCACCAGATGTACAATATGGTAGACAATTTCAAACAAATTCTTAAAACAATCCTGACACAGAATGTATCTTGCTAAGTATCTAACAGGTTAATCCATGTGTTCACATCCCACAGCAGTGAAGAAGTGGCAAAAACAGCCTCTCATAATCTGAGAATTGAGTATCTAAAGCTCCAGGAGAGAAGGATAAGGAAGATACAAAACAGGCTACATGACACAATAAATAAATATGTGAAACAGTACTCCCATAATGCGTTCCTTCTTCCCAGGGCATTTGAGCCCCTCAAAGAGAACAGGGCAGCATATAAACCTAACACATTATTCCCCATGCAGGAAGCAGCACTCTAAGAATCTGGCCTCCTGGCATCCAAGCCTAGGAAATATCTGTAACTAGGCAACCAAGATGCCAGTGCTTTCTGGGGTTTTCACACCTCTTTCAAAATTACTAATCAACTAGGGAGTCAGATGGCCTCCTTCTTAGAAAACTTGGGAATCACTATGTCTGCTTTCCTTCCTGTAAATTTCATGAGTTTTATTTATAGAGCACATATGCTTATGCCTAATCATCTTTGCATCTGATAGAGGCCCTACCTTCTCAGCACCTACCACTGACCCGCCAAGGGCCGGACCTGCGTCATGCTGTAGAATCTACCTAGCTCAGAGATGGTACAACTATGCACAACACCTTATCGGACCTTCATCTCTTCACCAGCCAGGGCTTCTCATTCCTGCTCCTATGAAAACTCCCTGGAGAACTCTTTAAACATTCAATCTGAACTTCTAGATATGAGCCTGATATAATATAAAGATTAAGAACACTACCTAGATGGCAATTACCCATTCTTATCTGCACCCACCCTGAAGGTGCCAAATGGGGCAAGACAGAAATGTTTTGCGAAAAGCACTGACCTTCAAAGAGAGTGTCTTCCTTCCTCACCACCACCAACTCCTATCTCCATGCCAAAGCCCTAGTGTTTTTATAGCTTGAGTTTTAACAATTAACTATTTAAATCACCTGATACTGCTCCTAGTGCATGAAGTGACCTTCAAAATTAAACTGTTTTCCAAATAACACTTTCTGCCTATAAAATCTGAAAAACTAAAAATAACCATATATATAAATATATTTTATAAAATATAATAATTATAGTATTATAATTTCACAAGTGGTAAAGTAAAGCTAGTATAGCTATACATTGCTAACAAAGTTATAAATTTGTGTGCCTTATCCTGAAAATAATTTTATTCAAGTCCTTTGTCAGAAAAATAGATATTCTACCCTCTTGTAAATCTTTTAGGTAATCTATCTTAAAGAAAAATAGATATTATATCCTCTTGTAAATCTCTTTTAGGTAACCTATCTTAAAGGATCATTCTCTACAAATCCATGGCATCCACAGACCATCAGCATCAGCGTCACCTGGGGACTAGTTAAAAATTACCTCCCCAGGCCCACTCCAGACCTCCTGAATCAGAAGCTCTGGGGCAGGACACCACCCTGTGCTTTAATAAGCCCTCCAAGTGACTCTGATATCCACTCAGGTTTGAGAATCACTGCTATAAAGCAACAGTTCTCAAATTTGACAGCACATTAATATCACAGCTTAAGAAAATCCCACCTGAGAGATTTTTGCTTTAACTGGTCTGGGGTGGGGCCTCGGCAAAGCTCTCCAGGTGATTCCAATGTTCTGTCATGTTTAAGAAGTAATTCAATAAAGGGGTGGCCTGGGTGGCTCAGTCAGTTGAGCATCCAGCTCTTGACTTTGGCTCAAGTCACGATCTCACAGTTCATGGGTTCAAGCCCCACCTCGGGCTCTGTGCTGACAAAGCAGAGATCATAATTTCTCTCTCTCTTCCTCACTATCTGTCCCTCCCTGTTCACGCGCACGCGCATGCATACACACACACTGTCTCAAAATAAATAAATAAACCTTAAAAAAGCAATTCAATAAATAAATCCATTACAAGCTTTCAGTGCTGTATTTTTTGTTTTGTCAAGTGGAAAAAATGTGGATGTGACCTAAATGTTGATATTTTTGAAGTTCATGTACATTCAAAGTGGAAGTTATGAATATTACATGTTTTATTTTTTTAATATTTATTTATTTTTGAGAGAGAGAGAGAGAGAGAGAGAGAGAGAGAGAGAGAGAATGAGTGGGGGAGGGGCAGAGAGAGAGGGAGACACAGAATCCAAAGCAGGCTCCAGGCTCTGAGCTGTCAGCACAGAGCCCGAAGTGGGGCTCGAACCCATAAAGTGTGAGATCATGACCTGAGCTGGAGTCAGATGCTTAACCGACTGAGCTTCCCAGGTGCCCCTACATGTTTTAAAAAGAAAAATTATTAGAATATAATTTACAAACCAATTAATCATGCATATTAAGAAATTGAATATTACCTATAGAGAGAGAAAAAACAAACTAAAAGGAAATACATGAAAATGTTAAATGTTTTATTTTTTTTAATTTTTTTTAATGTTTATTTATTTTCGAGAGAGACAGAGTGTGAGTAAGGGAAGGTCAGAGAGAGAGGGAGAATCTGAAGCAGGCTCCAGGCTCTGAGCTGTCGGCACAGGGCCTGACGCAGGGCTCGAACTCATGAACTGTGAGATCATGACCTGAGTGGAAGTCAGGTGCTTAACTGACTAAGCCACCCAGTCGCCCCTAAATGTTTTATAAACAATTTTTTTCCTATTATCTGTATTTGTCAAATGCATTTAAATGTGCAAGTAAGTAAGTTTCCTATTATCTGTATTTCTCAAATGCATATAAATTTACATAAAATTATTTTATTTATTTAATTTTTTTAGGGACACCTGGGTGGCTTAGCTGGTTGAGCATCTAACTCTTGATTTTGGCTCAGGCCATGATCCCTTGGTTGTGGGATCGAGTCCCACATCGTCGGGCTTTGTGCTGAGCATGGAGCCTGCTTGGGATGTTGTCTCCCACTTGCTCTCTCTCTCTAAAATAAAAAAAAAAATTTAAAGAAAGTAATATTTTTTTAAAAAGTAACTGAAGGATGATATCTGTGTTTTGTTGAAGTAGCATGCCCTAAAATATAAGCAGTAGATGAACAGGCAAAGAGATTTAAATCTCTTGAAAAGAGATTTAGGGACACTGAAACTCAATTAAGTTTCTTTTCCTTTTTAGTGTGCCCCTTTTAAAAAAATTTTTAATTCCAGTGTAGTTAACATACAGTGTTATATTAGCTTCAGGTGTACATTTTAGTAATTCAAGAGTTCCATATATTACTCAGTGCTCATCAAGGTAAGTGTACTCTTAATCCCCTTCACTTATTTCACCCATCCCCCTACCAACCTCCCCTCTGGTAACCATCAGTTGTTCTCTATAATTAAGAGTCTGTTTCTTGATTTCTCACTTTGCTCTCTCTTATTTTTTTTCTTTGCTTGTTTGTTTCTTAAATTCCATGTATGAGTGAAATTGTATGGTATTTTTCTTTCTCTGACTTATTTCACTTAGCATTATACACTCTAGATCCATCCATGTTGTTATAAATGGCAAGATTTCACTCTTTTAATGGCTGAATAATATTCCACTGTGTATGTATATACATACACCACATCTTCTTTAGGATGTAAAGTATGACACCATATACCAAAAACATGTGGGACACCTGGGTGGTTCAGTCAGTTAGCATCCAACTCTTTTTTTTTTAAAGTTTTGTTGTTGTTTTTTTAAATTTTTTTTTATATTTTTATTTATTTTGAGAGCAGGAGAGACAAAGCATGAGTAGGGGAGGGTCAGAGAGAGAGAGGGAGACACAGAATCCAAAGCAGGTTCTAGGCTCTGAGCTGTCAGCACAGAGCCCGACATGGGGCTCGAACTCACAGACTGTGAGATCATGACCTGAGCCGAAGTCATATGCTTAACCGACTGAGCCACCCAGGTGCCCCTAGCATCCAACTCTTAATTTTGGCTCAGGTCATGATCTCATGGTTCATGAGGTCGAGTCCCGCATCGGGTTCTGTGCTGACAGTGCAGAGTCTGGAATTCTCTCTCTAACCCTCTCTCTCTGCCCCTACCCTGCTCATTATCTCTCTCTCTCAAAATAAACGTAAAAAAACAAACAAACAAAAACCATGAGCAGGGGGGAGGTAGAGAATAAAGAATGGACTGAAACTTAAGCAATCATCAACTTAATATAGACTACTATATATAGAAGATGTTATCCAAACCTAATGGTAACCACAAACCAAAGACCAGTAATATAGGGGTGCCTGAGTGGCTCAGTTGATTAAGCATCCAAATCTTGGTTTCAGCTCAGGTTATAATTTCACGGTTTCATGTGTTCGAGCTCCACATTGGGCTCCATGCTCACAATGTGGCTCCTGCTTGGGATTCCCTGTCTCCCTCGCTCTCTGCCCCTCCCCCACTCATGCTGTCTCTGTCTCTCTCAAAATAAATAAACCTTTAAAAAACAGTATATATATATATATGTATGCAAAAAACAAAGAGAAAGGAAATCAAGTCTATCACTAAAGAAAGTCAGCAACCCATGAGAGAAGAGAGCAAGAGAAGGAGAAGAACTACAAAAACAACCACAAAACTAGTAACAAAATGGCAATAAATACATACTTATCAAAAAATTTCTTTGAATGCAAATGGACTAAATGTTCTAATCAAAAGACATAGGGTGATGGAATGGATAAAATAACAAGACCCATCTATATGCTGCTTACAAGAGACTCACTTCAAACTTAAAAACACACGCAGATTGGAAGGGAAAGTATGGAAAAACATTTACCATGAAAGCAGAGGTCAAAGAAGGCTGGGCAGCAACACTTATATCCGACAAAATAGACTTTAAAAAAAAGACTGTAATAAAAGACAAAGAAGAACACTATATAATAATAAAGGAGAGAATCGAACAAGAAGATATAACAACTGTAAATATTTCTGTGCCCAACATGGAAGCACCCAAATACATAAAACAGTTAATAACAAACATAAAGGAATTAATCGATAGTAATACAATAACAGCAGGGGACTTTAACATCCCTTTTACATCAATGGATAGGTCATCCAAACAGAAAATCAACAAGGAAACAGTGCCTTTGAATGACACACTGGACCAGATGGATTTAACAGATATATTCAGATCAATCCATCCTAAAACTGAAGAATACCATTCTTTTCAAGTACACATGGAACATTCTCCAAAATAGATCACATATTAGGCCAAAAAACAAATCTCAACAAGTTCAAAAAGATTGAAGTCATACCATGCACATTTTCTTTTTTTTTTCTTTTTTTTTTTAGCGTTTTTATCTTATTTTTGAGAGACAAAAATGTGAGAGAGAGACAGAGTGTGAGCAAAGGAAGGGCAGAGAGAGAGGGAGATACAGAATCTGAAGCAGGCTCCATCCAGGCTCTGAGCCGTCAGCACAGAACCCGACGCGGGATTCGAACTCACAGACCGTGAGATCATGACCTGAGCTGAAGTCGGCTGCTTAACCAACTGAGCCACCCAAGCGCCCCCCATGTACATTTTCTGACCACAATGTTATGAAACTAGAAAAAGAGAGAGCACAAATGGGGGAGGAGCAGCAAGAGAGGAAAGAGAGAATCCCAAGCAGGCTCCACCCTGTCAGCACAGAGCCAGACACAGGGCTCAATCCCATGAGCTGCAAGATCATGACCTGATCCAAGATCAAGAGTCAGACACTTAACCAACCGTGCCACCCAGGTGCCCCGATATTCAGCTTTTAAAATAATAGCCTTAAGCTACAATTCATATATCATAAAGTTCACCCTTTGAAAATATACAAATTAGGGGTGCCTGGGTGGCTCAGTCGGTTGAGCACCGACTTCGGCTCAGGTCATGATCTCTGGGTCTGTGAGTTCGAGCCCCACATCCAGCTCTGTGCTGACAGCTCAGAGCCTGAAGCCTGCTTCGGATTCTGTGTCTCCCTCTCTCTCTCTTTCTCTCTCTCTCTCAATCTCTGCCCCTCCCCCACTTGTGCTCTGTCTCTGTCTCAGAAATAAACATTAAAAAAAAATTAAAAAAAAAGAAAATATACAAATTAATGGGTTTTAGTATATTCACAGAGTTGTATAACCACCACCACTATCTAATTTAGAACATCTTCATCACCCCAAAAGGAAACCCCATGCCCAATAGCGATCACTCCTCATTTTCTTCTCTCCCATCTCCTGACAACAATTAATCTACTTTCTGTTTCTGTAGATTTGCCTATTGTGAATGTTTCATATAAATTAAATAATACAATATGTGGCCTTTGGTGTGGCTTTTTCAACGTGACATGTTTGCAAGGTTCATCCATGTTTTAGCTTATATAAGCACTTTGTTCCTTTTCATGACTAAATAATATTCCATGGTATGTATATACTACATTTTGCTTATCCAATAAACAAGTGATGGATATTTGTGTTATTTCTATCTTTTTAGCTATGATATTATGCAACATATAGACATACATTGGCATATGTTATCAGTTGTCTTGGATATATACCTAGGCCATGGGTTACTCTATAGGCCATATTTTTGGGCCATATGCTTACTCTATATTTAACTTTTGAGAAACTTTTTCCTACTTGAGCCAGACTGTTTTCCAAAGCATTTTGTATTTCCACTAGCAGTGTATGTGGGTACATGAATTTAAGACCTAAATATGAAATGTAAAATATCCTTTTAGGGGAAAATATGTATTAGTTGATAATGAGGGTTGGAAAGGATTTTATTTTTTTAAAAGACTTAAGAAGCAAAAACTCTAAGAAAAAATATAAATTTTAATAATTTACAGCTAAAGTTTTCTCAAAGAGAGGCACCTCTGTGGCTCAGTCAGTTTTGATCATCCAACTTCAGCTCAGGTCATGATCTCACGGTTTGTTTGTTCGAGCCCTGTGTTGGGTTCTGTGCTGACAGCCCAGAGCCTGCAGCCTGCTTCAGATTCTGTGTCTCCCTCTCTCTCTCTCTGCCCCTTAGATGCTCATGTTCTGTCTGTCTGTCTGTCTCTCTCTCTCTCTCTAAAACAAATAAACAGAAAGAAAGAAAAAAAGAAAGAAAGAAAAGAGAGAAAAGACAAGACAAGAAAAAAGAAAAGAAAAAGTAAGCTTTTTGGCATCCTGCAAGCTAGTGATTCCATTCCTAAGTGTGTTCCCTGGAGAAATTATCCACCATACACAAAAAGACACATGTACAAGAATGTTCATTGCAACCATTTCTGAAATTGAGGAACATTGGAAACAACATAAATTTTCATCCATTTTGAACTGGATAAAATATTATGATTTATGCATACACCAAAATATCACAAATAAACCATTTCTGTATGTATCCGTGTGAATGAGTCATATAAAACTAATTGAAGTTTAAAAAAGCAAATTCCAGGGCACCTGGGAAGCTCAGTCAATTAAGCAGCCAACCCGATTTCAGCTCAGGTCATGATCTCACAGTTTGAGAGGTCAAGCCCCAAGTTGGGCTTTGTGCCGTCAGCATGGAGCCTGCTTGGGCTTGTCTCTTTCTCTCTCTCTCTCTCTCTCTCTCTCGCTTGCTCGCTCTCTGCCCCTCCCCCACTCACACACACACTCTCTCTCTCTCTCAAATAAACTTTAAAAAAAAGCAAACTGCATAAAGATAGACACAGTTTGACAGCATTAATATAAACTTTTAAGACAAAATCTATGCATTTATTTGACATACATCATTTTCTATAGTGAACTTTTTATCATATAAAATGTCCCTCTTTGTCTCTAGTAACATTTGTGTCTTAAAGTCTATTTTGTCTGAGGTTAGTATGGCCACTCTGCTCTTAATGATTACTGTTTTTATGGTATATCTTTTCCATCCGTCTATGTCCAATCTATTTGTATCTTTGAATCTAAAGTGTGTTTTTTATAGACGACATACAGTTGGACATTCTTGAGGTTTTTCTTTCAGTCCAGTCTAACAATCTCTGACTTTTTGTCAGTGTGCCTAATAACATTAAATGCAAACAGATCATTAATATAGCAGAATTTATGTCTACTTTTTTGCTAATTCTTTTATGTCTCATGTCTTTGTCATTGTTGTTCTTCTGTTCCTCCTTTATTGCCCTTTTAAAAATTATCAAGGGGCACCTGGCTCAGTTGGTTGAGGGTCCGACTCTTGATTTCTGCTCAGGTCATGATCTCAGTTTGTGAGATCGAGCCCCACATTGGATTCTGTGCTGACAGTGCAGAACCTGCTTGGAATTCTCTCTATCCTTCTCTCTCTGCCTCTCTAAATAAATAAACAAATAAGACCACTCAAATGTACATTTTAAAAAATAAATAAATAATAAACTAACCAATACAAATTATTTCTTGACATTATCTTAGGATCTTTAAAGAAGTTAAGGGGGAAAAAGGAAAGGAAAAACCTATTTGTTTATAGACTCATATAGATTACATGTGACAAACAACAATCCAATTCTATAACTATTGTTAAACAATGATATTTTAAAAACGGAAAAAAAATATTTATACTGTCCTTTATATGTTCCTAGGCGATGACCTTTTTTCCCACTGTTCCTAATTTTGAGGGGTAGATTCAAGTATCATTTGGTTTCACTTCCTTTCAATCTTAAGGACTTTCCTTAGTATTTTTTGTGGAGATCTGCTAGCAACAAAATTTCTGTTTTTGGTAATCTAGAAATGTTACCTTGCCTTTATTGTTTTTAATAAACTTTACTTTTTAGGTAAGTTCTAGGTTCACAGAAGTGAGCAGGAAGAACAGAAAGCTCCCAAACACCGCCGCCCACCCACAGCCTCCCCCACTATCAACACTCTGTAGCAGAGTAGTGCATTTGTTGCAGCTGAGTCTACATGGACACATCATTTCCCCCAAGCCCCATAGTTTTTATTAGGGTTCACTCTGTGTTTTATATTCTATGGATTTTCACAAATGTATAATGACATGTAACCACCATTATAGTATCATACAGGAGAGTTTCACTTTTCTAAAAATCCTCTGTGCCTATTTATCCTTCCACCCCCAACCACTAGCAACCACTGATCTTGTTAATATACCCACAGTTTTGCCTTTTCTAGAATGTCACGTAGCTGGAACCACACAATATTTGGCTTTGTCAGATTAGTTTCTTTCACTTAGTATAATATGCATTTAAGGTTCCTCTGTGTCTTTTCACAGCATTCTTTTTAGCACTAATATTATATTGTCTAGATATACCACAGTTTATTTATCCTAATAAAAGACATTGTGATTGCTTCCAAGTTTTCACAATTATGGATAAAGCTGCTATAATCATCCATATGCATCTTTCAAACCCCTTTGCATAAATACCAATGTGACTGCTACATTGCATTGTAAGAGTATATTTAGCCACACACTCCCCCAGTTTTATTGCGATATAATTGACATAGCACTGAATGAGTTTCAGGTGTACAGCATCATGGTTTGACTTACATATTGTGAAGTGATTACCACAATAAGTTTAGTTAACATGTATCATCTAATATAGATACAATAAAAAGAAATGGGAAAAAAAGAAAAGGTTCTCTTTGTTTTTAAAGAATGATTTTTTAATAGTTTATTTTCAAATTGGTTTGCATGTAACACCCAGTGTTCATCCTAACACATGCCCTCTTTAATGCTCGTCACCCCCTCTTCCCCCCCTTCACCCCTTTCACCCTCAGTTTGTTCTTAGTCTTTGAGAGTCTCTTATGTTTTATCTCCCTCCCTCTCTGTGTCTTTTTTTCCTTTCCCCTCTTTCCCTTCCCCCCTGGTTTTTGCTTAGTCTCTCAAAATCCACCTATGCGTGGAAACATATGGTATCTGTCTTTTTCTGACTGACTTATTTCACTTAACATAATACCCTCCAGTTCCATCCATGTTGCTACACATGGCCAGATTTCATTTTTCTCATTGCGACGTAGTAGTCCATTGTATACATGTACCACATCTTCTTTATCCATTCGTCAGTTGATGGGCACTTGGTCTCTTTCCATGATTTGGCTATTGTTGAAAGTGCTGCTATGAACATTGGGGTACACGTGCCCCTATGCATCAGCATTCCTGTGTCTCTTGAGTAGATTCCTAGCAGTGCTATTGCTGGGTCATAGGGTAGCTCTATTTTCATTTTTTTGAGGAAACTCCACACCGTTTTCCAGAGTGGCTGCACCAGTTTGCATTCCCACCAACAGTGTAGGAGGGTGCCTGCTTCTCCACATCCTCGACAGCACCTATAGTTTCCTGATTTATTCATTTTAGCCACTCGAACCGGTGTAAGGTGGTGTCTCAGTATGGTTTTGATTTGTGTTTCCCTGATGATGAGTGACTTTGAGCATCTTTTCATGTGTCTGTTGGCCATTTGAATGTCCTTTTGGAGAAGTGTCTATTCATATCTTCCGCCCATTTCTTCACTGAATTATTTGTTTTTCGGGTGTGGAGTTTGGTAAGTTCTTTATAGATTTTAGATACTAGTCCTTTATCTGATATGTCATTTGCAACTATCCTTTCCCATTCCGTCGGTTGTCTATTAGTTTTGTTGGTTTTTCCTTTGCCGTGCAGAAGCTTTTTATCTTGATGAGGTCCCAATAGTTCATTTTTGCTTTAGATTCCCTCGTCTTTGGAGATGTGTCACACAGGAGATTGCTGCGGCTCAGGTCAAAGAGGTTTTTTCCTGCTTTCTCCTCTAGGATAAGAATGATTTTTTTTTTTAGTTTATTTAATTTTTCTGAGAGAGAGCACTAGTGGGCTAGGGTCAGAGTGGGGGGGGTAGGGGGACGACGAGGCAATTCCAAGCAGGCTCCACACTGTCAGCGCAGAGCCTGATGTGAGGCTCAAACTCATCTGTAAGACCGTGACATGAGCCAAGATCAAGAGTTGGACGCTTAACTGACTGAGCCATCCAGGTGCCCTGCAAAAATTCTCTTTGTAATGAGAACTCGTAGGATTTACTCTCTTAATAATAAAACAATAACACTCTTCCTATATCACACATTAGTGGTAACTATACTCATTATGTTCTACATTACATCCCTAATACCTATTGTCTTGTAACTTGAAGTTTGTACCTTTTTTTTAACTTCTTTTAATGTATTACATAATCTGTTTTCTATAATAAACCAGAATATTTAATCATTTCTTTTTTTCTTTTTTACAATATCTTTGATATAGGCAGAAGTGTTAAATTGAGCTTTTTGATATTGAGAGGTCAGTATTTTTTTTAAGTAGGCTTCACACCCAGTGCAAAGCCCAACACAGGGCTTAAACCAAAGACTTGAGTTGAGATCAAGAGTCAGATGCTTAACTGACTGAGCCACCAGGTGGCCCAAAGTTTGTACCTTTTGACCACCTTCCTCCAATTCCCCTTCTTTCCACCCCTTCCTCTGCTAACCACAAATCTGATCTCTTTTTCTAGGAATTTAGTCTGTCGTTGTTGTTTTTTATATTTCACATATATGTGAGATCATACAGTATTTGTCTTTTCTCTGTCTGACCTATTTCACTTAGCATATGCCCTCAATTTACATCTTTGTTGCAAATAGAAGGATTTCTTTATTTTTTAGTAGTATGTTTAGTTTTATAAAAAACTGCCAAAATGTGTTCAAAACTGCTGTACCATTTTGTATTCCCACCAGCAATGAATGAGAGTTCCTGTTGCTCCATAGTCTCACCAGCATTTAGTGTTGTCAGTGTTTTGGATGTGCACCATTCTAATAGGTGTGCAGTGGAATGCCATTATTTTATCACCTTCATTTTTTTATATAGTAACTTTGCTACATATAGAATTCTTGATTTTACAGGGTAGTTTTTATCTTTCCTTTCAGCACTTCATTTTTTCTTTTTCTTCTTGAGAAATGTCTTCTTGACATATAACATTGTATAAGTTTAAAGTGTACATATTGATATGACATTTTTATATATTACAGTATCATTACCACCATAGAGTAGGCTTTCTTTACTCTTTTTTATTCTTTTCCCTTTGTTCTGCTCTGACTGGGTTGTTTCAAAATTCTTGTCCTCTATTCTGCCTTCCATTTGCAAATGCTCTCTACTTCTCTTTTTTTTTTTCATTTCACATATTGAATTCTTTAGCTCTAAGACATTATGGTTGACTCTTTTTTATGATTTTTATCTCCTTGATAGTATCTCCTCTTGTTCATGTATGTTTTTCTTCATTTCATTGAACTGAGTTTCCTTGTAGCTAACCGACTTTCTTCAAGACAACTATTTTGAATTCTTTGCCAGCTAGATCCATGCCTATTAGCTCAGCTATTAGAGAACTGTTCTCTTTTGGTGATTACATGTTTTCTTTATTCTTCATCTTCCTTGAGGTTTTGCATTGCTGCTTTCATATCTGAAGTAGCAGACACCTCAAATCATTACTAGTTGCCTTCAGATGGGGTAAATTAGTCATTGGTCCTCTTACATCGGAGTTTCGCCACCTTTGTATGGAAACTCCTGCTCCACACTTCTTGTTCCCTCTTGTGGCAGAATTCTTAAGCTTTTATGTCTTCCCTGATTTTTATAATTTATGAAGCTTGATTGCTCAAACCTCTCCTTTGTTTTCCAGAAGGTGGTGCTATAGCTCAAGTTTGAGGATTATCCCAGGTCCACAGATACTGGTCTGATTTTCTAATAGCACTCCATTTACTGTTTACTGTCCTCACTCTGGTGGCCATACTCAGGAGTGTGCACAAGAAGCCAGCCACAGAGTGGGAGAAGATGCGGGTTTAGTACTAAGGGTGTTCAGGATAGACATGCCCCCGTGGGTTTAGTACTTAGGGTGTTCAGGGTAGACACGCCCCTGATACTTGGAGGAGGCTCTCACACAAGCTCATGGGCAGACTCCCTACAGAAGCCCGGAAGGTACTCATCAGAAACGTGTCCCTTTAATGCCTTTGATAATATTAAATGTCTCTTTCCTAATCTTCTCCTTCCTCCACACCTCAGAGAAATTGGTTACTCCCAGCAGTATCTCACAACTGGGGTAACAAGGCACTTGCCCACTGCTTTCCTTTTCCCCGACAAAAGAGGTTGCTGGAAGACAGTTCAGCTTTGCTGTCACCTTAGGGGATACCCAGTGCTGGCAAAGCTCCTCTTAATCTCGTAATTTTTATTCTCATAATTTTTTTTCTCCAATGGCATGCTGGAATCTCCCCCTCTACAAAGTCTCTCTCATCTGTGGGTATCTGCCCAGGTCAGCACTCCATGTTTTTCCCAAACGCAGCCAAGAGGGGTTCTCCTGGTTCTGCAGCCCCTACCAAGGTCTGTCTGCCTATTACTGAATACACGGGTGGGCAAACTCCTTTCACATTCCTTGGCATATGGTACTGAATCTCACAAATCCTACACTTTTATTCATGAATGGATGCCTAATTAAGTGTAAAAGAAGAGAGCAAGAAGGAGGGATGTCTTTCACACCATGATACCCACTCTCCATTCGACTCTCCATTCACCACTTGTAATGTCATTCTATTGCTTTTGGCCTACATGGTTTCTGGTGAGAAATCAGCTGTTAACATTATTGTATATGGTAAATTGTGTTTTTTTTTTTCTCTCAAGATTTTCTGTTTCTGTCTTGACTATAATATACCTAGCTATGGGTCTGTTTGTATTTATACTACTTTGCATTCATTGGGGTTCATAAATGTGTATATTAACATTTTTCATCAAATTTGGGAAGTTTTTGGACATTACTTCTTACTATGTTTTCTATGCCTTTCTCTCCTCTCCTCCTGGGACTCCCATTTTTATTTTGTTGATATGTCTGGTGGCACTCCACAGGTCTCTGAGGCTCTGTTCACTTTTCCTCATTCCTCTGATGTTTTCTGGTATCTAGGCTATAAAATCCCTATTGCTCTATCTTCAAATTCACTGATTCTTTCCATTGCCAGCTCAAATCTGGTTTTAAAAATCCTTCTACTGGGGTGACTGGGTGGCTCAATCGGTTGAGCATCCAACTTCAGCTCAGGTCATAATCTCATGGTTCACAAGTTAGAGCCCCACATCAGGCTCACTGCTGTCAGTGCAGAGCCCACTTAGGATCCTCTGCCCGCCCCCCCCCCACTTCTTCTCTGCTCGCACTCTCTTTCTCAAAAATAAAATATTAAAAAAAATTTTAAATTCTTCTACTGATTTTGTTTCTCATTTTACTCATTGTAATTTACAAGTCTATACCTTCCATTTGGCTTTTTAAAATAATTTCTATCTTTTTATTGATGGTCTCTATTTTTTTTAAGTTTTATTTATTTATTTTTGAGAGAAAAAGGGGGATTGTGTGAGTGGGAAGAGGCAGAGAGAGAATCCCAAGCAGACTCCCTGCTGTCAGGGAGTATGTGGCTCAAACTCACAAGCTGTGAGATCATAACCTGAGCCAAAATCAAGACTCAGACATGTAACCAACGGAGCCACCCAGGTGCCCCAGGCATTTTTTTCTTTTTAAGATTTTATTTTTAAGTAATCTATACCCAATGTGGGACCCAAACTCACAACCCAAAATCAAGAGTTACATGCTCTATCATCTGAGTCAGCCAGGTGCCCCTCATTCAGCCAGTTTAAAAAGTTATGTTTAGGGGCGCCTGGGTGGCTCAGTTGGTTGAGCCTCCGACTTTGGCTCAGGTCATGATCTTGCAGTTTGTGAGTTCGAGCCCAGCGTCGGGTCCTGTGCTGACAGCTCAGAGTTTGGAGCCTCCTTCAGATTCTGTGCCTCCCCCTCTCTCTGCCCCTCCCATGCTCATGCTCTGTCTATCTCTGTCTCTCAATAATAATAAATTTTAAAAAGTTTAAAAAAATGTATATATAAAAAGTTATGTTTAAAGGGGCACCTGGGTGGCTCAGTTGGTTAAGCATCCGACTCTTGATTCCAGCTCAGGTCATGATCTCAATGCTCATGAGATCTGTGAGATCTCTCTCTCTTCAAAATAAATAAATAAGCATCTAAAAAAATTTTTTTAAGGTTATTGTTTTAAGGAATAGAGACACTCAGCCAGGAAAGGAAGTAGAAGGGGGGGGGTGGTTATCCCACTAAAGAAACACTTGTGAAAATCCCTACAGGGACACAGCCCCACTAAAAGACTGAAAATTAATCGTGAGATTTTAGAATGCTTTCCCTCCACATTTTATCACCACACTAACAGGATTCCAGCTTAACAGCAACAGAGCGTAGCTAAAAGAGCTGCAAGACAGACTCTCACTGAGACAGAGTTCTTCAGGAATCTCAGTCTTCAAAGAAGGAAGACAAATATAAGGACACCAGAGGAAGTGAAGCCCCTGAAACCTACAACAGACATTAAACACAGCTCAGCTCCTAGCCAGGATAACACAAGTCCTCACGCTAAAGGTCTACTTACCTCAGTTTCTATTACCAAATACTTGTCCAACTTTCAAAAAAAACTATAAGGTAAGCCAATAAATGAGAATATACACTCTGAAGAAAAAAGGAATAAGAACCAGACTCAGCTATGAAACAGATGTTGGTATTATCACACAGATAGTTTAAAAATAACTATGATTAAAAAAAATAACTATGATTAATATGAAAGGACTCCTCTTCAGAGTTTTGTCAATGGCAAATGGTTTTACTTTTATGGTTTGGTTTTGTTGTTTTTGTTTTTTGTTTTTTTGTAATCTCTAACCCAACATGAGGCTCAAACTCACAGCTCTGAGATCCTGGTTGGCTCAGTTGCTTAAGTGTCTGACTTCAGCTCAGGTCATGATCTCATGATTTGTGAGTTCAAGCCCCATGTTGAGCTCTGTGCTGACAGCTCAGAGCCTGGAGCCTGCTTTGAATTCTGTGTCTCCCTCTTTCTATGCCTCTCTTCTACTCACGTTCTCTCTCTCAAAAATAAATAAACATTAAAAAAAATTAAAAAAAAAAAAAGAGTAGCATCCTCTTCCAACTAAGCCAGCGGGGCACCCCCAAGCAAATGGTTTTAGAGACATTTTTAAAAATCCACTGAGTATATCACAGTTTAGAATCTTATTAATAAAATTTTATTAATAAAACTATTAAATTTTATTAAAAATTTCTTTCAAAGAAAGAAGTGAGAAAAAGTATTTGCAAGAAATAAGTAAGAGAAAAAGGATTACTGTCCAAATTACATAAAGGATTTTTACAAGGTCATAAAAAATAGAGGAAACTGGGAAAATATATAAACAAGGCAATCTATATCATATCACATATGAAACATATCATAGTTAATCAATAATTCACTGGTAAATAGTAGACCAGCCATGGTAGGTATTCAACAAAAGGAAATAGGAAGTCATTGTATCAGCAGCAGCCTCCTGTGTCACAGGATCTTGGATCTATCTACCCTGTTGATAGCTGGCAGCCAAGAGAGTGGAAGAAACACTAACTGATGAACATTTTAGACAAATTACTGAAAACAAGCTTGAGATCTAGAAAAGAAGCATATAGGCTGGAACAAAGAAGAGAAAATGAAGCTGCGGTAGGCTACAAGGATAAGAGAGAAAAGACAAATTGAAGAAATATTAACAATTTAAAAGAAACAAGAATGGGATGACTAACCTCATGGACAGAAGAACTGAGACAAAAAGTGGTTTAGAACTTTCTATCACATGGATGACTGGCTAAGCAGTGTTAACATGTGACAAAGAATAAAGAAACATGAGGGGCACCTGGGTGGCTCAGTCAGTTGAGCGGCCAACTTCAGCTCAGGTCATGATCTCACGGTCTGTGAGTTCGAGCCCCGCATCAGGCTCTGTGCTGATGGCTCAGAGCCTGGAGCCTGCTTCAGATTCTGTATTTCCCTCTCTCTCTGCCCTTCCCCTGCTCACGCTCTGTCTCTGTCTCTCAAAAATAAATAAACGTCAAAAAATTAAAAAGAAAAAAAAGAAACACGAGTACTTTAATTATGGATTTGGATGCTCTTAAAGAAGTTACACACAGGGGACCAGCAGAGAGGTACACTGGAAAGACAGACTCCCACAGGTGCTCCTCAGCTATGAGCAAGCACAGAGAGGATGAATCTGTGAGGGACAATGAGAATAACAAGAAGCAGAGAGATGGGACAGGCTCCTGAGGATAATGTTTAAGGGCAAAAGGATGGAAGAAAGCACCACAAAATAGAAAACCCAGACAAAGGCACAGCCAGTGAGGTGGTGTCAGAGACACCAAAAAGAGACACTCAGGAGAGAACAGTCGACAGTGTCCATGAGACAGCAGGCACTGGTAACAGCCATCATTTTATTATAATTAGGTCACTGTGACCTTTACCAAAAGACTTTAAGGCCATTGGAAAGGAAAAAGCAAGAATGGTATGAAATGCGAAATAGAATTATGGACATAAGAGCCAGAGAGTATAACCCTAAACTGTCTGCGGCACCAATAAATATGGCCTAATGGTGAAAAAAATCATTGACTGGAATAATCAATAAAGGACACACACTCAATTCCTTCCTCCAGATACTCTACAGTTTATCCCTGGATCATACAGAAACATTAATGGCCTAGAGCACTGCTGTCCAATTTGGTAGCCACAAGCCACATGTGGCAACTAAGCACTTAAAATGTTGATATGTGAGTGGATACTACCCAATGCAATCTACATATTCAATGCAATCCCTATCAAAATAACATCAGCTTTCTTCACAGCGCTAGAACAAACAATCCTAATATTTGTATGGAACCAGAAAAGACCCCAAATAGCCAAAGCAATCCTGAAAAAGAAAACCTGGAGCCATCGCAGTCTCGGACTTCAAGCTGTATTACAAAGCTGTAATCATCAAGACAGTATGGTACTGGCACAAAAATAGTCACTCAGATCAATGGAACAGAATAGAAAACCCAGAAATGGGCCCACAAACATATGGCCAACAAACATATGGCCAACTAATCTTTGACAAAGCAGGAAAGAATACCCAGTGGAAAAAAAGACCGTCTCTTCAGCAAATGGTGTTGTGAAAACTGGACAGCAACATGCACAAGAATGAACCTAAACCATTTTCTTACACCATAAACAAAAATAAACTCAAAATGGATAAAAGACCTAAATGTAAGACAGGGAGCCATCAAAATCCTGGAGGAGAAAACAAACAACAACCTCTCTGGCCTAGGGTGCAGCAACTTCTTACTAGATATGTGTCCAGAGGCAAGGGAAACAAAAGCAAAAATGAACTATTGGGACCTCATCAAAATAAAAAGCTTCTGCACACTAAAGGAAACAATCAGCAAAACTAAAAGGCAACCAAAAGAATGAGAGAATGACATATCAGATAAAGTGTTAGTATCCAAAATCTACAAAGAACTTATCAAACTCAACACTCGAAAAACAAATAATCCAGTGAAGAAATGGGCAAAAGACATGAATAGACACGTTTCCAAAGAAGACATCCAGATGGCTAACAGACACATGAAAAAATGCTCAACATCACTTATCATCAGGGAAATACAAATGAAAACCACAATGAGATGTCACTTCACACTGGTCAGAATGGCTAACATTAGCAACTCAGACAACAATAGATGTTGGTGAGGATGCAGAAAAAGAGGGGCCCTTTTGCGCTGCTGGTGGGGATGCAAACTGGTGCAGCCACTCTGGAAAACACTATGGAGGTTCCTCGAAAAATCAAAAAATAGAACTACCCTACAACTCGGCAATTGCATTACTAGGTATTTTTCTAAAGGATACAGGAGTGCTGTTTTGAAGGGGCACATGCACCCCAATGTTTATAGCAGCACTATCGACAACAGCCAAAGTACAGAAAGAGCCCAAATGTCCACCGATAAGTGGATAAAGAAGATTTGGTATATGTATGTCCAATGGAATATTACTCAGTGGTCAAAAAGAATGAAATTTTGCCATTTGCAACAGCATGGATGGCACCAGAGTGTATTATGCTAAGTGAAATAATGTCAGTCAGTGAAAGACAAGCCTCATCTGCCTTAATTCATATGTAGAATTTAAGATCCAAAACAGATGAACATAAGGGAAGCAAAAATAATATAAAAACAGAGAGAGAGATAAACCATAAGAGACTAATAAATACAGAGAACAAACTGAGGGTTGCTGGAGAGTGGGGGGGCTACATAGGCAAGGGGCATTAAGGAGGGACACTTGTTGGGATGAGCACTGTGTGTTATATGTAAGTGATGAATCACTAAATTCTATTCCTGGTATCATTATCACACTATGTTAACTAACTTGGATTTAGATGAAAAAAAAAGAAGAAGAAATAGCTAATTAGAACACAACAATAAGAACTAGCTAATTAGTTATTTTGCTAAGTCCAAATTAAAGTTATCACGGGGATATTAAAAAAACAAAGACCAAAAAGAGACGTTGATTTGTGATATAGGAACTACATTTTAATTGTTCTGAATGAAATATCTACATGTGCCTAGTGGTTAGTATACTGTACAGTATACAGTACCAGACACGATATTCTGATTCTCTGAAAAATCTATATTCACTGAGTTCTCCCTTAGCTCTAGAGTCCTCTGTCCCCATTGAAGAACTGTTCAGTGAAGGAGGCTGTATTTCTTCTAGGGAAGTTGTTGGAAGGTTGTACACTTCATCATCTATACACAGTGCAAGAAAGGAACTTTTTTTAGACTTTAATGCTAGGAAGTCTTCATGCCCCATAAACAATCAATATGGTTTCTATTTATGTAAAATGTAAATCATATAACAAATTCTGCATGACTTTCAGAAATATTAGGAACAAATTTGCAGCTTATCTTTGACAACTCTAAGATTATAAAATTTGTACATATCTATATTTACATCCTCCTGTTCTTGATCTGCTACTGTATATTTTCCATGTTGTTGATTTATAGTTTCTATATTTCCATTCTGATCTACTAACTCTTAACAGTCTCTTACAAGGCATTAGAAATAAACTGGGAATAACAAATAAACAACTCAAAAAACTGTTCGTTTTCTGGTTTGGAAAAGTATGGAGAAGTGGAAAGGTAGAGCTGGGAAGAAGGAAAAAAGAATGAATTCAGGAAAATATAGCCTGCCTTGCAGCTCCTGGATTCACCTTTCTTGAGAGAGACAGAGACAGAGACAGAGACAGGGGGGAAGGGGCAGAGAGAGAGGGAGACACAGAATCAAAAGGAGACTCCAGGCTCTGAACTGTCAGCACAGAGCCCTACATGAGGCTCGAACTCATGAGCCATGAGATCCTGACCCGAGCTGAAGTTGGACAATTAACCAAATGAGCCACCCAGGCGCCCCTGGATTCACCTTTCTAAAATGCTCCACAAAAGAGGCAATTTAAACCACATGGAGACATATCAATGACTAGATCATATTGAGCTCAGACATGTAGTTTTTGAGTAGGCGAAAGTAAACATACACATCCCATTGATTATATTAATAATTTGCCTATGATTTAAGCACACACAAAAAACTTAAAATACAACCAACTCATGCATTTAGAATACTAATATAGGAGGTGTGTTCTTTAAACTCATATGGTTAGAAATACTGAGATCGCATTATCTGTTTTCCTACTAATGTGTTACTGGAAGTATTGTTGAACAATTCACAGAAACTCTGAAAAAAGAGAATCAATACTTTAATAAGTTTTTTTCTTTAACTCTGTCCAAATTAGTTGCAATTTCATTACATTTTGATAATAAAGTTGCAAGGCTGTGCAAACGAAGCCTCTTGGGAATCAAGAAACCAAGAAACTCTTTTGTGTCTTAATCACTAACAAAGGAGTGATCTCTAACAATTCATTTACTTTCTCAGGCTCTATGTTTCCCCTCAAATGAAGCAGAAATAGATAATCTAGTATGCCCTTCCTGCACTACCATTATGTGATTCTAAGTTCAGAATAAAAAAAAAGAATAAAACTATCTAGGTACTAAATACATGGATATACATCATATACAGGTTTAGGATTTGGAAAAAGAACAACAAAAGAAACGCTCTGTAAGGAGTTAAATAAAACTTCCTCGCTGGTGATCCTTCCCCCAGGCTAATCATCCATAAAGATGTGATGTTTCTATGCATCTTGCCCCACTCACCACTTAAGGTAGCACACCTCTCCGCAGAAACCTGGTCTCTGAAATCGCAGAGCTGTGATGGGTTCCAATGTGACACCTTAAGTTATGCTTATTTAGAGCAGGGAGATAAAAAATTGCTTCTGGCTTTGGAACTCTAGAGTCTGTTCCTTTGCCGAGGGAGGGATCTCTTCCACTTCTGTTCTGAAGCTCTGTAGAGAGGTCTGAGGAAGGTCTCAGGGGTGTTTTCTTACAGATGGGTTTGTTTTGTGCAGTTATTTCCCTTTTATCTTCCTAGAATTGCTTTGTTGTGAGGGAAACGGAACTGGGGCCCAGAGGACAAAATCATTCAATTGGAATTTTCATACAAAACCCCTAATCTGACTCTCTGGAAGGATGCTCCCCAGACTAGACCTTCTACAGGTTCAAATCAGGACTGCAGGATACACAAAGCTGAGAAAGATGAGAGGGGCCCATATCCTGGATTATGGACTCTGACCTCAGACCTCTGCCTTCCTAAGAGCCAGCAGGGCGCCTGTGCCGCGTGGGGGCCGTCAAAGAACCCAATGCTGGTTTCCAGGTAGAGTGGCCTATTAGCAACACGAGATTTGGACAATGAATCTGACCTTTAACCCAACCCTCTCACCTGCTGCTAAGTGAACGTGGGTAAATAATTCACCTCTCCAAGACTGGTTCTTGTTTGCTAAAACAAATGCTTGTGAAAATTCAAAGAAATGCCAAATGAAAACAGCTGCTTTATCATTAACCACCACACCCTAGGCTCAAAGCTTCACATATGCCTTCGCTCTCAGTGCAGAGAAGCCGGCTGACGAGTCGGCCCGCCCCCAGGGGGCGCTGCTGGGAGCCGACCCGGGCAGCTTTCGCAGGCTCGGCGCACAGGGCCGCAACCCTTCAGTGGACGTCACCCGGCCCCAGCGTCTTGACGCCGGCGCCCGCTGTCACCGCGTCGGGGTCAGGAGCCCATTCAACATGCACGGGCTCCCCTCGACCGCGCTCTACCCGCCACACACAGCCGCAGCCTCACAGCCGTGTAGGTGCGCGGCCCCGGAAGACAACGCGGACGGATTCCGACCATTTACCCCACGTGTCAGAGTAGTGAGGCAATCGCCGCCAAGCGCACATGCGCATCGGAGCCGCGCGGGCGCGCAACTTCCCATCAGCCCCGGCTGGGAACGTGTGCGCCTCTGCGGCGGGCTGGGCTCTGCTGCGCGCGCAGGGTTGAGCACGTGCCGGACAAGTTCCGGGAAACGCTGAGCTGTCCCGGGAGACGGGCGGGGCCACGGCAACAACGGAAGCTGAAACCCGAGACCCGCCCTAGTTGTGAAATATACCCGAACAACGGGTTTCTCCCAGAGTAGGAAATGTAATGATGAATGTTTCATCATCATACGTTTTACGACACTAGCGTCCAATTTTCACGGTAATACGCGAAAATTTTAGGAAAATCAGAAAATACACACAACTAAATTAAAGAAAGTAACAGTGGACACGGCTTCACCTCCTGCTCCCTGAGATTTATCTGCTTAACCGTTAGACTCAAACTTCTTACAGTTTGCAGAGATGTGATCATACACACATTTTTATTACGATCCTTGCAGAAAACAATTTCTTGTACAACGCCAATTATTTTTTTCCAATAATAAGTTCCACTCACAACAGCATCAAAAATTGTGCAAAATAATTGAGTTAATAAAAACCTGTAAAAAAAAAAAAGACATTTTGTGGTATATCACATTTAAAAGACCTGAATAGGTAGATATTCGTATGATTTTTCCCAGAAAGGTTCAGTCTTAAACAATATTCCCAACAGAATCTCAACAACTTTCTGTGCTTTTTTTTTTTTTTTTGCTTTTTATTTTGCATTGTCTTACTTTACCGGGCATTGTAACCCTACTCTAAGAGAAAAAATAAGAATTCTCTGAAGAAAAAACAGTACTGCTTAACATATAAAAGTATTCTATTGTTATGATTTTTTTTTAAGCTTGGAATTGACATTAAAAGAAAAAAAGAATACTTAAGAATTCAGAGGCATGTGGATGACTCAGTGAGCTAAGCATCCAACTTCAGCTCAGGTCACTATCAATCTCACCGATAGTGAGTTAGAGCCACAGGTCAGGATTTGTGCTGGCAGCCCAGAGCCTGGAATCTGTTTCAGATTCTAGGTCTCCCTCTCTCTCTGCCCCTCCCCTACTCATGCTCTGTCTCTGTCTCTCTCAAAAAATGAATAAACATTTTAAAAAGTCTTTTAAAAAATTAAAAAAATTCATTACATGGTTACATGAGGAAAGAATTGAGTATTCAATTAATTTTGGACAAATAGATGCTTCAAACTGAATGAACTTGTACACCAGTTCACACTTCAGTAAATGCATTTCAAATAGGAAACCAAGATTTAAAAATTTTTTTGTAATTTTTTGTAATGCTTATTTTTGGGAGACAGAGTGAGACTGAGCGCAAGCAGGCGAGCGGCAGAGAGAGGTTAAGCACCAACTTGGACTCGGGTCATGATCTTGCAGTTCATGAGTTTGAGCCCTAGTTGGGCTCTGTGCTGACAGCTCAGAGCCTGTAGCCTGCTTTGGATTCTGTTTCTCCCTCTCTCTTCCCCTCCCCTGTTCGTGTTCTGTCTCTCTCTGTCTCTCAAAAATAAAAGTTAAAATAATTTTTTTAATTTTATATGTAAATCATTGTATTCTTTTCACAATTTTTTTTAACAATGTGCCTCCCCAATGAGAAAGAATGAAATCTGGCCATTTGTAGCAACATGGATGGAACTGGAGGGTATTATGCTAAGTGAAATAAGTCAGGCAGAGAAAGACAGATACCATATATTTTCATGCATAGGTGGATTTTGAGAATCTTAACAGAAGACCATGGAGGAGGGGAAGGGGAAAAAGAAAAAGTCACAGAGAGGGAGGGAGGCAACCCATAAGAGACTCTTAAAGGGTTGATGGGTGTTGAGGGAGAGGGGAAAGTGGGTGATGGGCATTGAGGAGGGCACTTGTTGGGATGAGCACTGGGGGTTGTATGGAAACCAATTTGACAATAAATTATATTTAAAAACAAACAAAAAAGAAAAAACAATGTGCCTCCCACCTCTGACCTCTCCGAGAGCCTAGATACAATGATCTCACAGTACCAACGAACACAGTTCGTACTCAGAAATTATCTGTGAAAATTACATAGTGATCTTTGGAAAAGTGATTGCAAGTCTGGCCAAGAAAAGTAAGATGAAACTAAGAAAGCTTACTGTGCTAAAGAAAAAAGAAGAACTCCCAGATAAATGGGGATAAAAAACAGAAGCAAGCTTGAGGAGGTACCCATTAGCAAAATCATGGGGCCAATTAAAGCACCTACAGCATAATTTTTTTTAATTTTTTTAATGTTTATTTATTTTTGAGAGAGACAGAACATGAGTGGAGGAGGGGCAGAGAGAGAGGGAGACACAGAATCTGAAGCAGGCTCCAGGGTCTGAGCTGTCAGCACAGAGCCCAACGTGGGGTTCAAACTCATAAGCCAGGAGATCATGATCTGAGCTGAAGTTGGACGCTTAACCAACTAAGCCAGCTAGGCACCCTAAAAACATAATTTTTTAAAATGGGAACGGGAACACTCTCATTTCTAAGAAGATAAAGTAAATGTAGTTTTCCCTATTCTGCCTCCTAAGTACAATTAAAAACCCTGGACATTACATATAAAACAAATATAAGCAGGGGCACCTGGGGGTGGTTCAGGGGGTCGAGAGTCCAACTTTGACTCAAGTCATGATCTCAAGGGTTCATGAGTTCGAGCCCTACATCAGGCTTGCTGCCTTCAGTGTGGAGCCTGCTTCGGGTCCTCTGTCACCTCTCTCTCCTCTGCCTCTCCCATACTCATGCTTTCTCTCTCAAAAAAAAATAAACATTTAAAAAGTAAATAAAATCCTGTCTCAACTTAAAAAAAACAAGTGAATAAACACAGCAGACTCTAAAAGATGGAGAAAAGGCAGACAATCCAAACAAGATCTCAGGATCCAAGGAACTGAAATAGTGATCTGTTCACTGGGTTTCCTTTTTGTCTCATAGATTCCAAATCTGGAGCTAAAGCAAGGGACAACCTGGAAACATCAAGGGGTACAGACAACAAATGACCCAAAACAAGTCTATTCTGTTAAGCCAAAGCGATGAGGTTTTGGAATGGTTGGGGTTTGTTTGGAATGGTTGGGGTTTGAAGCTGACAGCCAAGAAAGAATTCTTGAAGACGTCTTTGGTACAAATAGGGGATTTTATTAAAGCACAGGGACAGGACCCTGTGGGTAGAAAGAGCTGCACTGGGGTTGTGAAGAGTAACTGGTTATATACTATGGAATTGTGGGAGGTAAAGTCAAGATGAAGTTTCTTAAAGGGACTTCCATATGCTAAAGAAGACTCACAGACTACTACAGTAGTTTTTCCCTCTAGCAAAGCATTATCATTAAGACATTAGGGAGTTCCTAGAGATTACGCTATTGATAAGATTACCTTTTTCTTGTAATTTACTAAGGTATTTGTAAACTGATGGAGACTCATGTCCTGCATGACTGTGACCTCTATCAGTTGACCATTGGTTTTCTTTCCCTTTCCTTTGTCCTTGGGCAGCCTGGAGTGCCTGAGGAATATCACAATATATCCCCCCCCAGGGGGATGGGCAGTGCTGTTAGCTTGCGCTTTGCCCTCAGCTTGCCTTATGCTCCCTCATCAAAAGGACCAGAAAAGGGGGAGTCTAACAAGACAGAAAACTTCTAGTTAATAATCACCATACCCCAGGTAAATATCACAGAAAGAACTGTGGCCCTAATCCCACTCACACCAGTAAAGAGAGAGCTAAAGGCCTAGACCTCCACCCTCACCTATCTGTAAATGATATGTCTCAATTCCTCTGTCCCCTATTAAGTTTATATTAGAAAGGCCAAGAAGGAACTGGGACATTTGTCTCCATCCACTAGTAGTGAGGCTGTTCCTACCTTAGTGTCAGTGGAGACCAACTGGGGTGTCAGAACTCCCAGCCTCCCTGGAGAGTAACAAGGAGCCCCCAACTCAGGTTTCAAACAAGGATGAATGGGAAACCTAGAATTCTACCTCCATCTCTCAATAAAGGGGCACTGCCCCCCGGTTCTCCTGCTGAAGCAGAGTCAGAGAAAGCTGGTTGAAACAGATTTAAATAAGATCTAGCATCTTCTGAGATAATATGAAAATATCCAGGTTCCAAGAAAAATTCACTCATAACACAAAGCAGGAAGATCTCAAACTGAATTTAAAAAAAATAGATGCCAAGAGGACAGGGTGTTAGAATTATCTGACAAAGACTTTAAAGCCGCCATGATCAAAATGCTTCAACAATTACAAAAGCACTCAAATCACAATTTAAAAACTGAAGAATATCAGCAAAGAAATAGAAGATACAAAAAACCTTCAAATGGAAATTTTAGTAATGAAAAATACATTAAGTGAAATTAAAAACAAAGTGGATGGGCCCAAAATAAAAAATGAAGGGGACAAAGGAAAGAATAGTGAACTGTAAGAGAAAACAATAGAAACTGCTCAAAGTGAAGAACAGAGAGAAAACAAACTAAAGAAAAAAAAGCCCCAGGGATCTGTACCAGACAACAGAGCCACATAAAATATGAAGCAAAAACTGACAACTAAAAGGATACACAAATCCACTTACAGCTAGTGACAAACTAAATGTGAAAAAATTAACATTCACCTTTTCAGAGGGATTCTCTTTCTCCCTCTCTCTCTGCCCCTCCCCCCTCTCAAAATAAATAAATAAATTTTTAAAAAACTATAAACACATCAAAATGGAATTCTAAAAAATGTTCCAGTAATCCACAGAAAGGGAGACAATATAAAGAACCAAGAAACAAAATGAACAAATATAAGACCCAAACCAAAATGGCAGACTTAAATCCTAACATATCAATAGTTACACTAAATCTAAGTGGTCTAATAATGCCAATTAAAACCCAGAGGTTGGCAAAATGTTTTTTTTTAAGATTTATTTATTTATTTTGAGAGAGACAGAGAGAGCAAGTGGAGGAAGGGCAGAGAGAGAGGGAGAGAGAGAATCATAAGCTGTCTCCACTCTTGTCAGTGCAGAGCCCAATGTGGAGGTTGAACTGACAAATCCATAAATCATGACCTGAGCTGAAACCAAGAGTCAGAGGCTTAAGAAACTGAGCCACCCAGGCGCCCCAGCAAAGTGGATTTTTAAAATATAACCCAACAATATACTGTCTAGAAGAAACTTAATTCCAATATGATCCTAAAAGCAGGGTGAAAATAATAGAATAGAAAAAAGCATATCAAGCCAACATTAATTTTTAAAAATTCAATGTAAAAAAACAAAAAAGCAAGAGTGGCTATATAAATATCAAATAAGGTAGACTTCGGAACACTGAAAGTCACCAACGAAGAGAAGGACATTATATGATGAGAAAAGGGTTACTACAAGAAAGTCACTAGCTGTAAGTGGATTTGTGTATCCTTTTAGTTGTCAGTTTTTGCTTCATATTTTATGTGGCTCTGTTGTCTGGTACATATGCAAACATCACTCTGATGTATAAATCAGGGGTTTTCACACAAGGGCCTTTGGGCCAAATCAGCCTATTTTTATCTGGCCTGTGAGCTAAGAATGTTTTCTCTTTTTTTTTTTTTTAATTTTTTTTTTAATGTTTATTTATTTTTGAGAGACATAGAGACAGAGTATGAGCAGGGGAAGGGCAGAGAGAGAGGGAGACACAGAAGCTGAAGCAGGCTCCAGGCTCTGAGCCATCAGCACAGAGCCCGACGCGGGGCTCGAACTCACAGACCGTGAGATCATGACCTGAGCCGAAGTCGGCCGCCTAACCGACTGAGCCACCCAGGCGCCCCGAATGTTTTCTCTTTTTAAGGGTCATTAAAAAATATGTTATAAGGGGCACCTCGATGGTTCAGTTGGTTGAGTGTCCAACTTCGGCTCTGGTCATGGTCTCACAGTTTGTGAGTTCGAGCCCCTCATCGGTTTCTGTGCTGACAGCTCAGAGCCTGGAGCCTGATTTGGATTCTGCATCTCCCCTTCTCTCTGCCCCTCCCCCACTTGTGCTTTGTCTCTCAAAATAAATAAACCTTAAAAAAATACATTATAGAAATATTATGTGGCCCAGAAACCTAAAATATTTACTATATGGCTTTTCACAGAAAATGTTTGCTGACCTTTGATCTAAACAGTCATTGGGGGCGCCTGGGTGGCTCAGTCGGTTAAGCGGCCGACTTCAGCTCAGTTCAGATCTCACAGTTTGTGAGTTCAAGCCCTGCGTCAGGCTCTGTGCTGACGGCTCAGAGCCTGGAGCCTGCTTCAGATTCCATGTCTCCCTCTCTCTCTGCCCCTTCCCTGCTCGCGCTCTGTCTCTGTCTCTCAAAAATAAATAAATGTTAAAAAAAAAAAAAAATTTTTTTTTAAACAGTCATTGTCTTGGGGCACCTGGGTGGCTCAGTCAGTTGAGCATTCAACTCTTGATTTCATCTCTGGTCATGATCCTAGGGTCATGGGACCCAGCCACACATCAGGCTCTGAGTGGAGCCTGCTTAAGATTCTCTTTCTCCCTCTTCCCTTCTCTCCTGGTTGTGTGCTCTCTCTCTAAAAAAAAAAAAATAATAAAATAAAATAAATTTTAAACAATAAAGAGAGAGGTGCCTGGGTAGTTCAGTCAGTTAAGCAGTTGACTTTGGCTCAGGTCATGATCCTATGGTTTGTGAATTCGAGCCCCACTTTGCACTGACGGGCCAGAGACTGCTTAGATTCTCTCTCCCTTTCTCTTTGTCGCTCCCCCATCTCTCTCAAAAGAAATATGTAAACTTTAAAAAATAAAAATTTTAAAAATAAAAAATAAGTAAAAGAAGCCAGAATGTATGTGAAATCTTCTGGCTTAAAAATATAATTAATTTTAAAATGTTATTTTCTAAAATATATATAAAGAATATTATATATATAACATATTATATATTAAGAATAACACATAATCTTAATATATAGTTAATTCTCTGTAAAATTACAAACTAATAATATTTTATATATAGTATTAGTTTGCAGCAGCAACAGATTGTTTTACCTTAGTGTGAAAGGTTGTATGCCTATGTTTTGGGGCAGCTTTTGGAGGAAAGAGAATTTTGGATAATAGGCTCAAAGATCAGAAAAGTCAGGGGCGCTTGGGTGGCTCAGTCGGTTAAGAGGCCGACTTCGGCTCAGGTCATGATCTCGCGGTCTGTGAGTTCGAGCCCCGCATCGGGCTCTGTGCTGACAGCTCAGAGCCTGGAGCCTGCTTCGGATTCTGTGTCTCGCTCACTCTATGTCTCAAAAATAAATAAACGTTAAAAAAAAAAAGAAAAGAAAAGTCAGCACTCCCTTAAATTCCATGGATATGAGGCAAGATATCTCCTCTGGATTATCTGCCCATTCTGCTATACACTCACTTTCTCCTCAAAAGGAAAATCATATGGGAAAGTCACCATTTTCAGCAAGAGACAGGCTGCTTGGAGTGGGGTCAGCAAGGCAACTCTGCAACCTTGGGGGAATCTGCACTGACCTGGATTCCAAGCCAGCATTTTCTAGGGAACCTCAAAAAAAACAAAAACAAAAACAAAAAACATGATGCCCCAGACTTCAGAGTGAAAACAAGCAATCCATGTAATTGAGAAGTGTAAACCTGGTTTAAGTTCGGCATTCCCTATAAGCCTGACCAGCTATATATTTATTTAAAAATAAACACACACAAACCTCCTTCATGGTAGGATGTATTACATTGTTGTAGGCCAATATTCCTTCTAAAAACATCTAGTAAAACCCATATAAACAACAAAAATATATTTAAAGGTATCCAACAGTTGTGGAAGCAACAAGGATAAGGGAGAGCAAAACTTCGGAACAGAGAGAATCAGGAGGAGCACAGCAACAACACTTTCAACAGTGGAATGCTCGCGCTGGAATCACAAATTCAAGAGTCTCTCGGAAGCTAATGAGATGAGGCCAAAAAGGCAGAATGAAGTTTATCTCAGTCTTGCACTTCTTAGAAAATAAAGACTTTCCTGACGAGATTACCTAAAAACAAAACAGGCAAGATATGCAAACCCTAGAGAAGGTAGTGAATTGTTCTTCAGGATCTAAGCCCATTTTTAATCCAGGACCGCTTACCAATTCTGGCACAGATAAAGATTGAAAATAAGGCTTGAGCCCCTGCAGAAAGCAGTTGTGGAGGATAGAGATTTAGCATTCCTGCAGGGCCGGAGTTCAAAGCATGTTTTTAAATATGTAAAGTGTCTCAAGATAAGTACCAAGTTTGAAACTCTAGGAGAAGACTTAAAGTTTGTTAAGGGCAAAATTGAATAATTAAACAAACAAACAGGCACCAGAGGTTAGGACTTTTATCATATCTTTTATGGTAACTTTATTCAACCCATAACAATCAGAAATGACAAGAATCAGTCACTTGAGAACAGAGCAACAGAATTTGCCCATCTGAACCAGAGAGAAAATAGGCTGAAAGGGGGGGGGGGCGGGGGACAAAGCCTTAGGCTCCTCAGCTGTGTGTTTAAAAAAAATAATGGCTAAAAACTTCCCCAAACTGAGGACAAATCTAAACTGAAGACACTGATCAAACCCCCCCGAAAATCTATGCTTGGACACATCACAATGAAAGTTCTGAAAGCTGAAGAAAAGAACCCTGAAAGCAGCCAGAAACAGTACTTCACCCATGGAACTCCAATTTGAATGATGGTGGATTTCTTATCTGAGATCCTGAAGGCCAGAAAGAATTGTCACATTATTCAAAAGCTGATAGGAAAATACATTGTAAAATTCTTTATCTGGTTTGAAACTCTCCTTCAGGAATGAAAAAGAAATAAAGATATTCTCCCACGAAAGAAAACTAAAAGGATTTGTTGTAAGGAGACCTACCATTAAAGAATGGTTAAAGAAGGGGCTGCTTGCACTTCGGCTCAGGTCATAATCTCACGGTTTGTGAGTTTGAGCCCCATGTTGGGCTCTGTGCTGACAGCTCAGAGGCTGGAGCCTGCTTCGATTCTGTGTCTCCTTCTCTCTCTGCCCCTCCCATGCTCACACTCTGTCTCTCTCTCTCTCAAAAATAGATATTAAAAAAAATTTTTTTTAAAGAATGGCTAAAGAATAAACTATCCTTTACTCATGAGTTTTGTAATTCATATTTCATGGTTGAAACAAAAATTAAAATACCATGTTGAGACAGGGAAATTGAAAGGATCCCAAGAAGGACTGCATTTTGCTGCTTTTCCTGCTTCTATTCTTGCTAGGACCTGCACCTTTGCCTTACACATGCCTTATCATACAGACAATGTATATCTTCCTTAAAAGGACAAGGAGTTAATGATTTCTTTTGAGTCTTTCAGCACTATAGATAACATCTAAGAAGTGACCAGGCAGGGTCCTCATGTAGTTTTCCAGACCACTGACTCAAGGAGACCCCTGGCCCCAGGGCATAAGTGACTTATGGAGAATATCTACACACTCTTTGTTTTAACCAGTTCCTGGATGCCTGAGGAAGACAAGTACTGCAGTCCTCAGTAAAAACCCCAGACCCCAAGCAAAGAGGAGATTCACTCTCCTTTCAATGTCTCCCAGACAGTCTACCTGCTCTCTTTCTATGTCTTCAATAAACTCCATTCTCATCTCTTCTCAGCTCATGTTTGATTTCTATCCTGTGCAAAGCCAAGGACCATCTTGGCTGGTCCATGTGTGATCCTCCTCTGGGTCCTTGGACTTAGCCTGCCTGCATCAAAGTGATACTCAATAATATTTAAAAGTACAGAAGGTAAAAACAACTAAATGGAAGTAAGGTTTCCATACTTAACGCTAAGTGGTAAAATGTTACTACAAAAATTAAACACCTACAGCTGTTAGAGGCAGTTAGTAGGGTTCTGACAGGATGCCTGGAGGCCAGCAAAGAGTAAGTCCTGGCCAGCTATCAAGAAAGTCAGAGGCCTGTCCACGCAGGGCCACAAGGCCACAAGAAGCTGGATCAAACCAGACTGGCCTAAGATGGCAGGTGCCATGACAGTTTGAGAAATAAATGAGATGATTCATTTTAAGAAACACCAACTAAAAGCTGTGCTGTCTAGTTTACAATAGGTTTACAACCTATTGGAAATATGTATGAACTACCACTCCCCAAAATGAAGTCCCAAGCCCTTAGACACTTCACTTCCTAGTTCTTCTTCCCTCTCCATTTCCTGGGCTTATTTTCGTGGGCTTTGCAATGAGCATGCACCAAAGAACTGAAGTCTCTGCATCACCTCAAGGAATGTATTTTTTGCCTTACATGGTCATAGGCAACTTCCAGGTAAGGCTGTAACATCTATAGTATTCAGCCAATGAAGACTCAAGGGAGGGACCTGCACGCTAGGAGATAATTGCCTGCTGTAACTGCGCCCCCCCCCACTCAGTGTGCCTGTCCATCAGACACCCACTCTTGCAAGAACATTGATTAAAGCCTCACTTCACTGTTTTCTTGAGTCTCCATGTCCCTCATTTGATTGGGTCAGCAGGCTTATTTCTCACAACAGGAGCCCCTGATCAAATAAGGAAGAAAAGTGTAAAACCCTATTTCCAAGAAATCCCTACCTCAAGTAATGAATATTCCACCCCCTTGTTAACAACTGTCAATAAAAGACAGAAACCCAAACCCCAGGGTGCACAGCTCTGTCTCTCTTGAACTTAGGTGTTCTCACATCTCAAGAGTGTACTTTCACTTTAATGAACTTTCCCATTTGGGCCTCTTGTCTGCTGTGTTGTGTCTGTCTTTGAATTCTTTCTCATGAGGAGACCAAGAGGCTTTGGCGATATTTTTGGGATGACCTGGGTTGAGGTCTCAGGACCCGGGATCTCCCCAGTTCACTCAGCAACATAGCTACAGCAAAGAGTAAATGCAACCTAACCTCTAGAAAGATAAATGTAAGACCGCACACCAAAGGCCTATTTCTCTCAGTTCCTTATACCCAGTTGTGATGATTTTGTGTCAACTTGACTCAGCTAAGGGATGCCCACACAGCTGGTAAAACGTTATTTGTGGGTATGTCTGTAAGGGTGTTTCCAGAAGAGATTGTCATTTGAATAGGTAGACTTAGTAAAAGATCACCCTCACCAATGCAGGTAGGCATCTCCCAATCCGTTGAAGGTCTGAACAGAACAAAAAGGTGGAGGAAGAGTGCTCTTTTTGCCTGAGCTGGGCTCTCCATCCTCTTCCCAGCCTTGGACATCAGCACTCCCAGCTCTCAGGCCTTCAGACTTGGACAGAAATACCCCACTGGCTTTCCTGATTCTTCAGCTTATAGATAGCAGATCATGGGACTTCTTGGCCTCTATAATTGTATGAGTCAACGCCTACAATAGGTCTCCTCTTATATATACCTACGAATATCCTACTGGTTCTGTTTCTCTGGAGAACTCTAATACACCAGTATATCACGTTCATAGTTCAATAAAAAGAAAGTGGGGATAGCATTTTGGTGGTAAATGAAACCAGCAATGAATCAGATGGCTCAAAGGAGAGAGACTGAGGAGGTCAAAGGGCAAATACAAGATCTGAGAGAACTTTACACAGGAGCCTGGAAGAATAGTCCATGAAAAATGAGAAAGAATTATCTGGAAGGTAAAAATAGAACTAGCAACCCACATTGAACACACAGTTCTTCACTTGTGGAAAATAAATACAAAATGAAAAAGCAGAGATATTTTCAGGAAACCAAAGACACAACAGTAAGAACTAAGATAATCTAAACAACTAAGTATGAAAAAAAAAAAAAATTAAAACAAAAGGGGCACCTGGGTGGCTCAGTCGGTCAAGCGTCTGAATTCAGCTCAGGTCATGATCTCACAGTCTGTGGGTTCAAGCCCCCCATTGGGCTCTGTGCTGACAGCTCAGAGCCTTGAGCATACTTCGGATTCTGTCTCCCTCTCTTTCTGCCCCTTTCCTGCTCATACTCTTTCTCTCTCTCAAAAATAAATAAACATTTTAAAAAATCACAACAAAAAATGGAAGAAAATCTGCCTTTAATTCCAATGGCACTCAATATAGATATAGATACAGATATATATAAAAAAAAAAACCTGTTTAAAGTAAGAATTGATTTCAATTACATGGAGTCATCAAAGAATGAGTTATCAAAAATTAAAAATTGACAGGTAAATTGTGAAAACCAAAACTCTCAACTGAAGGCTTGAAATAGAATAAACATAACTGAGCAGTTGTACAAATCTCCTAGAGCATATGACAAAGGAAAGTGACTGCCAAGTACACATAAGAGGTCCCAAGAAGACTGAGCCTTCTTTCCTGGGCATTTAAAGTAGTAATAGAGGGGCGCCTGGGTGGCTCAGTCGGTTAAGCGGCCGACTTCGACTCAGGTCATGATCTCACAGTCTGTGAGTTCGAGCCCCGCGTCGGGCTCTGTACTGACAGCTCGGAGCCTGGAGCCTGCTTCAGATTCTGTGTCTCCCTCTCTCTCTGACCCTCCCCCACTCATGCTTTGTCTCTCCTGCTCTCAAAAATAAATAAAAAATAAAAAATAAAAAAATAAAAAAATAAAAAAAAAACATTAAAGTAGTAATAGACTCTGGTCCAAGATGGCAACATAAAAGGCTCCTGAACTAACCTGCTCCAATCAACATACTAAATCTACAGGAACGTAGTATTTTTTTTGAAAGAAACTCAGAACCTAGCTAGCTGAGTGACTCCTTTGCAAGCAGTGAACAAGAAAATACCCACATCGAATTGGATAGGAAACACCGATACACAGCTCACCATAAACCCACCCATGGTATAGTGCCAATATAATCAAGGGTGAACTCCCAACTCCAAGTTTTTCCATGAGGAGCAAAGACTTAGACCTCACATCTAGTGCCTCAACTCTTAAAAGATTCCCACCTGATGGACAGGGCCCCAAAACACCAAGCTCTGAAAACCAACAGTGCTTGCTTCCATAAGAACTACAAGACTATAGGGACACTGGGGTAGCTCAGTCAGTTGAGCATCTGACTTCAGCTCATGTCATGATCCCACGGTTTGTGAGTTTGAGCCCCACATGGGCTTGCTGCTGTCAATGCAGGGTCTGCTTCAGATCCTCTGTCCCTCTCTCTCTGTCCCTCCCTGGCTCATGCTGTCTCTCTCAAAAATAAATAAAAACATTAAAAAAATTTTTTAAAGAACCCCAAGACTATAAGCAAACAAAAACACCCAGTTCTTAACAAACTCCTGAGATGCTAAAGCTGTCATCCCAGGTCTCCACGCAGAAAGAATAAGATCTCCCAGTCTTTTTCCAAAAGAGACCCATTTGTATACTTGTGCTACTTGGAAGGCAGGCATCTACTTTAGCAGGCAGTTAACTGCTGGGAACATCCCAGGAAGCCAAAAAAACCACCTCCACCTTCTTGCTAAAACCCACTGCAAATAGCCAGTATCTCCCTGGCAGGTCCTTGGACATCATCTGGCACCCCAACTTTTGTGGCTGCTACCCAAGCGATAAGCACCCAGATCACCTAGCTCTGACAGTCACTGGGGCTTACATTCATGAGACTCACAGGACTATAGCAAACAAACAGTTCTAAACAGGTATAGGACAATCCCATCCCCACGATTATATATGCAAGCCCAGCCCAGAGGAAGCATCTAAAAAAGCCCATCTCCCAACTTCTTCCTGGAAAGGGCCTAACTACATACTTTCCCAGCTGCTGCCTGATGGTTCAGCTTCCAATAAGCCTGCATCTAGGTGCCAACCGAGATACTGGCCTTTGGTACATTGACAGGTCTTGGCACACCCTCAACTACGGGTGCCGCTGAAAACAAAGAAGGCAGCTTAGACAAACACAAAGGTCTGAGAGACATCTGAGTGCCGGTGAGACTGCAGAGAAAGGGAATCCTTGTGTATTGTTGGTGGAAATATTAATTGGTGTAGCCACTATGGAAAACAGTATGGAAGATGCTCAAAAAAATCAAAAATATGGGAGTGCCTGGGTGGTTCAGTCAGTTAAGCCTCCAACTTTGGCTCAGGTCGTGATCTCGCTGTGAGTCCGAGCCCTGGGTCAGGCTCTGTGCTGACAGCTCAGAGCCTGGAGCCTGCCTCAGATTCTGTGTCTCCCTTTCTCTGCCCCTACCCCTACTCTGTTGCTCTCTCAAAAATAAACATTAAAAAAACTTTTTTAAAAATTAAAAATATGATCTAGCAATCCCATTTCTGGGTTCATATCCAAAGGAAAAGAACACAGGATATTGTAGAGATATCTGTACTCCCATAACCACTGTAGTATTACTCACAATGGCCAAGATACAGAAATAACCTAAGTTGCCCACCAATAGATGAATGGACAAAGATATGGTGTGTGTATATATACATAATGCATACATACATACATACACTACAGACTATGATTCAGCCATGAGAAGGAAGGAAATCTTCTTCCTATGTGGGAGAACATGGATAGATTCTGAAATCATTATCATGCTGGATGAAATAAGTCAGACAGAGAAGAAAAATAAATACAGCACAGCATCATTTACATGTGGAATCTTTAAAAAGTCAAACTTATAAAACCAAAAGGTAGAAAAGTGACTGCCAGGGGCTGGTGGGTAGTGGAAATAGGGAGAGTTTGATAAAAGGTTACAAATTTTCAGCTGTAAGATGAATGAAGTGAGGATCTAATATTCAATGTGGTGACTATAGTTGGTAACACTATACTATATAATTGAAATTTGCTAAGAGAGGAGAACTTAAATGTTTTCACAAGAAAGTAAAATAAAATAAACATGTGAGGTAACAGATGTAATAAATAATTAAGTAGATAGGGGAATACTTTAACAATGTATATGTATATCAAATCACTTTTTTTGTTGTTAAAGTTTATATTTTTCAGTAATCTCTACACCCAACATGGGGCTTGAAATCACAATCCTGAGATCAACAGTTTCATGCTCTTCCAACCAACCTGGCCAGGTGCCCCTTCACATTAAATATCTTACAATTTTATTTGTCAATTATACCTCCAAAAGACAGAACAAATTTAAAATTAAAATAAAATAAGTAAAATGAAATAGCAACAGTTTTCCAGCTTATTAGAAATACTGGGACACGGGCCCAATAAAAGACTGAAATTTAATTGTTAAGATTACAAAATGCTTCCCTCTCTACAACTTTCCACCACATTAACAGGCTCCAGGGCAATAACAGTAGATAACAGATGAAAAAGCTGAACAGTTTCAAGACAAACGAGTACACAGAGAAAGTCAAAGTCAAGAGGGGAGTCAAAAACAAGGACACAAAGGGATGCCTCGGTGGCTTAGTTGGTTAAGCATCAGACTTCTTGATTTTTGACTCAGGCCATGATCTCATGAGATCAAGCCTCGTGTTGACTCTGCGCTGTCAGCTTGGGATACTCTCTCTCCCTCTCTCTCTCTGGCCCTTCCCTGCCCATACGCATGCATATGCACGTGTGCTCCAGCACAAGCTCTCTCTCAAAATAAATAAATAAACATTAAAAAAAAAAAACAATAAAAACAAAAAAACAAGGCCAGTAAAGAAATTTGAAGACTCTGGTACCTATAGCTACAACAAACATTAAATATAGCCCATCTCCTAGCCAAAATAACAGAAGTCCTCACATTATAAACCCATTTATCTCAGTTCTGTCATAGGATACATGTCTGGCTTTCAAAAAAAAATTGCAAAGCATATCAAAAAGCAAGAAAAAAGTACACAGAAGAGACAAAGTAATCATCAGAACCAGACTCAGATACAACACAGATGTTGGAATTATGACACAGGGAGTTTAAAATAACTATGATTAATATGTTAAAGAGTTGAATGAAAAAAATTAGACAATATTCAAGAACAAATGAGTAATATAAGCAGAGAAATAGAAATTCCAAGAAAAAATCAAAAGGAAATGCTAGAACTCAAAACCACAATAATAGAAACAAGGAATGCCTTTGATGGGCACATCACACAACAAACCAAGGAAAAAACCAGTGAACTTGAAAAGAGGTCAACAAAAACTGCACAAACTGAAATGTGGAACAGAAAGAGAATGAAAAAATTAGCACATCCAAGAACTGTGGGTCAACATCAAAAGGTATAATATACGCATAAGTAGAGTGCCAGAAGCAGAACAGAGGCAATATCTGAAGTAACAATGACCGAAAAATTCCAAAATTACTGACAGATTCAGGAAGTTCAGACAATACCAAGTAGGAAAAATACCAAGAAAACCACATCTAGTCACATCATATTTAAACTGCAGAAAACCAAACACAAAGGGGAAAATCCTGAAAAAAGCAAAGAAGTGGGGAGTGGGGGAAGGCTGGAGGGGGGTGCACCTTACCTACAAAGAAACAATGATAAGAATTACAATAGAGGTCTCAGAATCCATGCAAGCCAGAAGAGTGGAGTGAAATATCTAAAGCATTGAAATAAGATACAGCCACAGATGCCTGGGTGGCTCAGCTGGTTAAATGGTTAAGCATCTGACTCTTGATTTTGGTTCAGCTCTTGATCCCAGGGTCCTGAGATCAAGCCCTCTGTGGAGCCTGCTTAAGATTCTCTCTCCCTTTCCCTCTGCCCCTCCCCCTGCTAATATTCCCACTGGGCACGCACATCCGAAGGAAGGAAGGGAGAAAGAAAGACAGCCACCAACCTAAAATTAATAAAAAAAAGATGCACCTGAGGCATACATTTATATAACACTGAATGAGAAGGATAAACTCTTACAAGCTTCAAGATGAAAGAACACTGACTCACAAAGTAGGGAGATATATCCTAAGTTCAGATTTCTCCTCTGCAGTAGTGAAAGCAAAAACACAATCAGATTATGAAAAAAGAATTTCAATGCAGAAATCCTATACACAAATAAATTGCCTTTCATATGAGAGACCCCAAAATCAGATGTGTTCAAACAGGCAAGGCCTCAAGGAATAAGTCACTTATGTAATCTCTGCAGAGAAAACGCTGAGGTACAAATAAGATGCCAAAAAAGTCTCAAGCAAGGGGAAGGTGAAGAGGAGGGGAAGGAGTGGGAAACAGCAGATCTTGGTAATACACAGCTACAAGTAGACGGATAATATTAACATGATTTGAAATGTACCACATAATGTTAAAGAAGACCTTTCGAAACAGAAGAGACTGTCTGTAAGGAAGAACCAATAATACACTGAGAAATTAGCAAAACAAAGGAGTCTGGGTATGGGGTGCAGTGGACAAAAGCTTTCTAAGGTCATCTAAGAGGGGCTGGAGGAGGAGGAAGAGCAGTTGCTACACCACGGAGCAGCAGAAGAGCCATGAAGTAAATTTAATCCTGATATGTCAGTAGATATGCGCTCAGTTATAATATTCAGTAGTAACTGTGAAAATAAGAATCAGAAGTCTACCAGATTAACAAAGAAGAAAAACTGGGGTGCCTGGGTGGCTCAGTTGGTTGAGCGGCTGACTTCGGCTCAGGTCATGATCTCACGGTCTGTGGGTTTGAGCCCTGCGTCGGGCTCTGTGCTGATGGCTCAGGGCCTGGAGTCTGCTTCGGATTCTGTGTCTCCCTGTCTCTGTGCCCTTCCCCTGCTCATGCACTGTCTCTCTGTCTGTCAAAAATAAATAAACGTTAAAAAAAAAAAAAGAAAAATTAAACACGAAATGTGAACAAGCCAGAATATGTAAAGCTTCTGAAAATGTATAATTAATGCATAAAATTGTGATATATATTTGTGCTATGCTAAAATATAATATTTAGCAAACTAAGATGGATATATAAAACCAAAAAATGGATTACTGCAGAAAATGTGAATGGATATATTTCTTATCCAAGACAGATTGACATAGTGGTCGAAAAAACCAAAATGCTCACATTTGTTGTTTATAAAAAAATAAATCTGAAAGTGATAAGGAATGATGAAAAATAAAGGAATGAACAAAATGTTACGAGAAAATGCAAATAAAAGGGAGTCAGGCATGGCTTTATTTATGTTAGATTAAGTATAATTTATAGGCTTTACTTTCAATGGGGCAAAGACAGATATTGTGTAATGATAAATGACAAAAATTAATCAACATTTAAGTCAAATCTAACAAATTTTTTTAAATTGCCATAATTTCAGAATAATTTGATTAAATAAACAAACCACAATTACAGTGAGAGACAATATATCTCTATGAATAAGAAAGGACAACTATCAAATGGAGTTTATTTAACCCTTGTGTCAGATAATAAATGACAGCTAAAATTCAACAGGCACTTATTTGGAAGAGTACCTTTCACAGAATATTTTAAATATATATTATTTCATATTCAAGGAAAACCTATAACATAGGTATTATTCCCCCCCCCCAATTAACAGATAGGAACATTGAGGCAGAAAAAGGTTATCAACTTTTCAAGGTCATCCTTAATTGGAATCAGGTCATATGACAATAAAGACCCACTTATAATTGTTATCTTATACTGTGATTCTGGAGAAAATATTATTAAATTCTATAAATCAGAGGTCTTACAACTACCTCATCTGATTATGACCTATAAAACCAAAATGAAAAAAACAATCTCTACCAAAGTCATTAACTCATGAGACGGTCTCCAAATTAAAAAGTAGATCAAAGAACAGTAACCAACATCCAAATTACTAATTACCTAGAAAGAATCAAAGTGAGGACTTTTTAAAAATTTTGTTTTGTTTAATGTTTATTTATTTATTTTGAGAGAGAACACGGGAGCACAAGCAAGGAAGGGAGGGGCGGCAGAGAGAAAGAATCCCAAGCAGGCTTCATGCTGTCAATGCAAAGTTTAGGTGGGGTTTGAACTCACAAACTGTGAGATCATGACTTGAGCCAAAGTCAAGAACTGGACACTTAACCAGCTGAGCCACTCAGGTGGCTCACCCCATTTAATGATTTTTCGACACTTAGTATGTGCCACTGTCCTAGGTACTTGGGATACAACAGTGAAAAACAGTTCACCTCCTCTAGCCTGCAGGGGTTGGAGCCGGAGGTAGTTACATTGATTCAGAAAGAGGAAAACAGAGGATAAACTATATAGTAATAAAGAAACTACAGAGTATGTTAGATGAAAAATGCTATGTTAAAAATACAAAGTAGACCAAACTTAGGCAATGGGAAGACTGGGGGTTAGTGTAGCAATTTTAAACTGGGATTTTGTGTAGACTTCACTGAGCATGACCTTTGAGCCAAGTCCTGAGGAGGAAAGGGCGTGCACCACCAGGTTCCCTGGGGAAAGCACATTTGGAAGGTACATTTGATACAAGGATGAAGGTGGTATTGTGCATGGTGTGTTTCTAGAACAGCAAGAAAACAAGTAGGGCTGGAGCAGAGTGATCAAGGGGCTAAGGAGGTGAAATCTGATAAAAAAATGGGTCACATAAGCCACTGTAAGAACTTTGGCTTTTACTCCAAAAAATATAGATGTTGAACAGAGGAGTGACATCAGATTACCTGACTCTGTTCTACAAAGAGCACTGTGGATGCTGTGCTGAGGGGCCAGGATTAGGAAGCAGCAAGACCTGCCTGCTCCGAGACTATTTCTATAATCCAGACAACAGCGGACCCATTATTCTCGCCTGGTGAGGGTAACTGCAGCAGAGAATATCAGAAGATTTTAGATACAGGGCCCAATGGTTGTGCTGACAAATAAGCTATGGAGCACAAGGAAAAAAAAAAGTCAAGGATGATTCCAAAGGGTCTGCAGTTAAACAAGAAGGAAAAGTGCCAGAGAGGTCAGGTGCCAGGAGGTCAATTTTGGTTACACTGAGCTTGAGTCTATTAAACATTCAAGTGGAGATATAGACCAAACAATTAGATACACGCATCTCAAGTGCAGGAAGAGATCTGCAGGCCGGAGATTATGAGCAGATGAGAAGAGATGAGATCATCAAGGGGAGGGAGGGCTCAGACAGAGGAAGGACCAGGACCAAGGACTGCGCTCTAGGGCACACCAACACTAGAGGTAGGAGGAAAAGGAGGAACAAGCAAGCCAGAGAGAAGAAATATTAAGAGTGTGAAAGCCAAGTGAATAAAGTGAATCGGAAAGAAAAGGTAACCAGTGGTGTCAAATGTGGCTAAAAGAAGACAGACTTTCACCACTGGATTCAGCAATGGAGGTCAGTGCTGAGTTTGACTAAAAAACTAAAGGAGAAGATAGGGTTTTAAGGCTTTTAGTTCCTATCGGGATACTAAATTAACACCATTGTTGGCTCCCTCCCAGAAGATCGGTCCAGAGAGAAATAGAGCTGAAACGCAAACTGAGTAACCCTTTGTGGGACGCTGGTTATCTGAACTGGTGTGTGGGAGCCATGCTTTTCACTGGAACTAAAAGCACCTACCACTTGGGGATGACAAATGACAAACTGGGAAGAAACAACCACAACTTTTATCATGTTCTAAAGGATAATTTCCCTAATGTAAAGAAGTTAAATCTATACTTTAAAATCTTCCAGAAAGAGGGGAGCCTGGGTGGCTCAGTCGGTTAAGTGTCTGACTTCAGCTCAGGTCATGATCTCACAGTTCATGAATTCAAGCCCCGCATGGAGCTCTGTGCCGACAGCTTGGAGCCTGAAGCCTGCTTCAGATTCTGTCTCCCTCTCTCTCTCTGCCCTTCCCCCGTTCACACACACACTCTCTCTCTCTCTCTCAAAAATAAATAAACATTAAAAAAAGTCTATAAAGAAAATCCAGACTCTAGATAAATTCACTTAATTTTATAATTAAGGAATAAATAACACTGAAGGAGCCTGCCCAGAGACAAGCGGATAGCTGAAGGCCTGCTCGACTCTTGACATATCTTGCAAACAAGAGTGTTGGGAGCAAGCCAGGCAGCAAACTGTTGGGTACAAGAGGGCTCAAGCCTTCCTGCTCGTCTCAAGGCCATAAATTCTCAATTATTAAAACTTTGTAAAATTCTTATCTCATTCTGTGCTCTGGTCACTATGACTACACAACAAAGAATGCTTACTTCTTTGAAATAATGTATGTTTAGAAAATCGCAGGTGCTATGAAACAGAGCCTAGCTGTTTTTCGAAGGTCAGCTTGCTTTTTCTGCTACAATAAAAGACATGGTTTTGCTTTAGCAAAATGCTCATGATAGACTAATATCTGAGTCCTCTGTCTTCTGTTTAATCCTGCGCCTTCCAACCCTCACCCTGTAGGAGACCAAGTCCAGACATAACACCAATCTTACACAAATACTTCCGGAGACGAGACAATGAGGAAATCCGTAACAAGTTTTTTGAGGCCAGTATAAAATTGATATAAAACCTGACAAAGACATTATAAAAAAGGAAAATAACAGTCTCTCTCATGAACAAAGACAAAGACAAAAACTGTAAGCAATTTATCATGAAACATATTTAAAAGTGATAGAATATCCAGGACAGGGGGGATTTTTTTCGTGTTTTAACATCTAAAACTCAAAACACTAATAGATTTACCTCAACCAATATGCTAATATCAACCCATTAAGAGAATACAAGAGAAAACCATATATAATCCTCTCAATAATCAACACCCACTGGATGATAAAAAGCTCAGAAAACTAGGAGCAGAAGGAAACTTCCCAAAGACTATCTACCAAAAGCCTTACATCAAACATCAAACGAAATGATAAAGTATTAAAAACTTCCCCCTTGAGTCTGGGAAGAAAACAAGGATGTACTAGTTCTATTCCATAGTACTTTATAACTCCTAGCCACAGCAATAAAGAGACAAAATAAACAAATAAAAATTTAAAAATGATGAAAAACTAAGAAATGGGAGCATCCAGGTGGCTCAGTCAGTTGAGCATGGAACTCTTGATTTTGACTCTAGTCATGATCCCAGGGTCATGGAATCCAGCCCCGTCTTAGGCTCCATGGAGCCTGCTTAAGATTCTCTCTCTCTCTCTCTCTCTCTCTCTCTCTCTCTCTCTTTCTTTGTCTCTCTCTGTCTCTCCCTCTGTCCCTCTCCCCTGGCTTGCAAGCTCTCTCTCTAAAATTAAAAAAAAAAAATTAGAAAACATTTTTTAATTTAAAAAAAAGACAAAAGAAAAAGTAAAAAATGTTCATACAATATAGTTGTGTAGGTAGAAAATCCAAAATAATCTACAGATCAAATATGAGAGTTAATAAATGGTAAGTGTAGAGGCCACTTATAGGCAATAGGCTGGAACAACAGAATACACAAAGGGCTGAGGAGGACCCCAACCCCCTGGCTGAATACAAACAGCCCCATCAGGTGACCCACCTCAAAATATTCACCTCAAAATATTCATAGGCCTTCACAAATCAATGGCTAGTTATGACCAGGCAGAGTTATTGAAAAAGGGAAAATTCCATTTGTCCCCATACCTTCTCACCTTCCCCCTTTAAATACAGCCCCTACCCACTGCCTTACTGCAGACAGCATCTGCTTTGCTGTCCTGCCCTCCACTCCCTTGAGGTGTATTTGATAAACATCTGTCTCCTTTGTTCTATTTCTGGTGAATTCTTTTACCTCCATCCTATTGGGAGAGACATCACAGTAAGGTCACTGAAAACAAATTTAACTTTCAAAAATTGACTATATTTCTATATTATCAGCAACACCCAAAGAAGAAGAAAAATTTTCAACTACCCAAGGACAAATCTAACAAAAGAAGTACAAGACGTACACATAGAATTTATCAAACAGTGCTGAGAAAAAGAAAGCCTAAGTATGAAGAAAAATGTTATGTTCAGGCATTGAAAATTCGAGTCTTTATTAATATGACCAGCCTGCTAAATCAATCTATAGATTCCATGCAATACCAAATTCCAGCAGATTGGTGGGCAGGGGGTGGGGGACGTCGACAAGATTATTATAAAGTTTATATAGAAATACAAAGGACTTAAAGTAGCCAAGGCAAATCTTGAAGAATGAAACAGATATGAATACTTTTTATAAAGCTACAACATTTTCCCACAGATACATTTTCCCACAGATATGAATACTTTTTATAAAGCTAAAACAGTATGGTCAGGGGAGTATTGGCATGAGGCTAGATAGAGGCAACAGCATTAGAAATAAGAATCCAAAAAGAGATACACATACCAGATTTTCAACAAAATTCTGGTGGGAAAGTAAGTCTTTTCAATAAATGGTACTGCAGGAACTGGAAGGAACTGGATAGCCATAGCTCATGACAAAAAAAGAGAGAAAGATATATGTGTATGCATATGTATATAATAATCCAAAATGGATCATACACTTAAATGTGAAAGTAAAACAATTAGAGCTTTTAGAAGAAAACACAGGTGAATTCCCTTAGGACTTTTGGATAGGCAAAGATTTTCTTAAAACGGGACCCAAAAAGCACTAACCATTAACAAAAAGATTGATAACTGGACTTAATTAAATTCAGAAAAAGTCTCAAAGAAGATATTTGCAGTACATATATCCAACAAAGGACTCATATTTAGAACATACAAGGAATTCCTACAAGTTAACACAGCAAAGACAAGCTATCAAAATTTTTAATGGACAAGACTGAAACACACTTCAACAGAAAGATATCAAAATGGTCAGTTAATATGAAAAGATGCTCAACATCATCAGTCTTCAGAGAAGTGCAAATTAAAACCACAATGAGATACCACTACATTCACCCACCAAATACTAAAAAGAAAAGAAAATGAAAAAAAAAAAAAAGAAAAAGAAATCACGGGGCGCCTCGGTGGCTCAGTAGATTGAGCATCTGACTATAGCTCAGGTCATTGTCTTTCAGTTGGTGAGTTTGAGCTCTGTGGGCTCTGTACTGACAATTCAGAGCCTGGGGCAAGCTTCAGATTCTGTGTCTCCCTCTTTCTCTGCCTCTCCCCCACTCGCACTCTGTCTCTTCTGCTCTCAAAAATAAACAAACATTAAAAAAAATTTTTTTAAAGAAGGAGGAAACATTAACAACTTGATAGTAACAAGATTTATTTACCTACCGGATGTGTAGGTTGCATGTACAGGACAGCACTTAGAACAAATGCTATGTTTGTTACCTGGATGATGGGATAACTGGGTAATAATATTTGGTAGAAAATAAAGAAGGGTGGCTAAGTGGGGGGCAGGTGGGGGTGTGGGGGTGTGGCTGTTAATAACAACTTTCCTTTTGGATCTGTAGAGTTGGAAGGGCCTTTAGAAGAGCCATGCAGAGAAGTCCAGCACAGTTGGCCATTAGGGTCTAAGTAGCGGAGAGGGATGGACTGGAGAGCCAGATTCAAGCATCCCAGCAAATGGCACATCCCCAAAGAGAACAGATTAGTCAGCAAGACCAAGAGAATGAGGACAATAGGAGATCAGTAATGGACGCTGTGGGAGAAACAATAATAAGAGGCAAAAAGAGGAAGAAGACTCTACAGAGAGGACAGAAAAGAAATAACCACAGGAGGAGGAATAGACCAGAAACTAACCAAGACGACTTTCTAGGAGAGACTGGACATAATGCTCAATTCACTGAGCATTACCTTAATTAAGGTAACATAATACTAAAGTATCCCTGACATTTGCCATAAGATCACTAATGTCCCTTACTAGACAGATCGAATAGTGATTTGATTTGAAATATGGAAAGAAAATGGGGAAACATTTGCCAGAAAATACAAACTTTAATCCATCTGTTGCACAATCTATACATAATATTAAAGGAGATTATCTGAAGGTGGTATAATCCATTCTTTTTTGGAGACACCTCTGGTTCTATCCCTGCATTAAGCAGGATCATCAGAAAGAGGTCTATGGGGGCGAAAGCACGCCCGGGTGTTTCAGTGAGTTAGGCGTCCAACTCTTGATTTCGGCTCAGGTCATGATCTCATAGTTCATGGGATCGAGCCCCAGGCTTTCAGCACAGAGCCTATTTGGGAATCTCTCCCTCCCCCACTTGCACACGCTCTCTCTCTCTCAAAATAAATAAATAAACATTTTCTTTAAAAAAAGAAAGAGGTCTATGGGACCATGGTGTTTTGGCCTTTAGAAACCTGGATTCACTGAGGTCTCCTTTAGCACACGGATCCTGCTTCCCTTGAGGAGCAGGCTGCATTATTTTCTCATAGTAACTGAAAGATTATTTACTAGGTTACTACAGGAAGACTAGGGAAGGAACATTTTTTAGAACCTTATTTCTTCTGAGGAATTAGCACAACAATTTCTTTAGGGGTCAATTCAAATCATGCAAGAGAAAATGTCTGCATGTTTGCTGTAACTATCAGAAAAATCAGACAAACTTGGCTGCACGATCATAAAACCTGCATATCTCTGCCTACCACTTTGTCCTCATATTGATGCGCTCCTAGCTATTTTCCCTGAGCTGATTTTCATCTATTTCTCTATTTCCATTCTAACCTATTGACCCTTAAATTTAGCCTCATACAGTCAAGGTAAACAAGATAGGGAAAAGAACAATAAACAACTCACCTGAGATCTATTCATTTTCTATGGAACTAGGAAACACATAGGGAACTACAAACGTGGAGCCAGGGGAGAAGAAAGAAAGAATGATCACAAGAGATCTGACCTGCCTTGCACCTCCTGGATTCTCTCGCCTATAAAACTCCACTCACTAGCTGGGTAAAAATGTCCTCCTGGAGGAGAACATCCTTTGGTCCTTAACTGCCTCGGCAGTAGTTTCTGTCTTTTGATAAAAGCCCGTTTTGACTTAACTGTATCTGAAAATCCAACTATGGGTTAGGCCACCAATGAACGGGAGGACCCTGCCATTTACCCTCTCTGGCTCAGTGTTTTTCATCTCTCCTTGTAGGCAGAAACAGGTAATCCAGAGTGTTCTTTCCTGTATTACTTTCTGAGTCTGTGAAGTCTGAAGGGAGGATGCAAACACATCTCTCAATGCCGCATGTAGTATGAGGGCCTCTCAGGATCTGAAAAAGGTACAGCATTTGAAAGAAGTCAAAGTCTGTTAGGGAGGTCTCAGAATTTTCTTGGTGGGGTGAAAAATAGTGTCACCCACAGAGGGTAACTACACCTGCTGTGTTGAGAATTCTGTGGTAGGTGGTATTTCTTTCTCCCAGACCATCCTCTCTCAAATCCTCAAATGAAGTGACTTTTCCTTGGCAGGCTTCCCCTTTGCAAAGTCTCACCTCTCCTGAAACCTGGCTCAGACCTCAGGTTGTCAGATTTGAAGGGTGGCTTGCACAACACAAGGATCACTTATTGCTACTAGCCCTGCAAATCTAGGGTCAGCTCTCTCTCGGCCTTGCCCTCCTCTGCTCCGCAGCCCTGGTCGAAAGGTCGCCATTCGGACAGGCCATCTTACAGGTGGGATTCCTCTTTACAAGAGGTTTTTTCCTAGGAATCAGGACACGAACGTCAGGGGCAAAATCATTTTAGTTGTAACCTACCATGAGCGTCTCAAATCTTGGAACTCCCTGTGCCCCGGAATCTTGGGCTGGTCCTTCAAAAACCCCAAACCCTAGACCGCTAAAGGCACAGGCTGGACAGTTTGCTCAGACCAGGCCCAGAATTAACCATTATGAAGTGTGACCCAGGAAACCTGACGAGACACCCAGAATCCCAAAGATACCAGTGCCCCACGATAAAAAGGAGTCTACACTATACTTGTTAGCTGTACCCTCTGGCTCAGTGCTGGGTCGGGCACAAAGGCGGATTTAGGCAGAATCATTTCTTAGGGAGGAGGCAGCTGTGGATGCGCGTCCTAGCGCCACCTCCGCGGGGCTGCACGGTCGAGGGCCTGAAACTCCGTTTCCTAATCTGTTACAACAGAAGAGTGCGGACTCCCTGCAATACTGAGCGCGCGGCGGCCTCAGAACAGGAGCGCCAACACTACCGCGGCCTTTTTGAGAAGCTCCCCAGGGTCCGGTAAGCGCACAAAGGTCTGTTCCGGATCCGCCTGCCGCGGCCACTCCCGCGGACACAGATCTGAGGCCCAGGCTCCGCCCTCCCCTCTCCCGCCAGGCGCAGCTCTGTGTCAACACCCGCCGCTCCCCATCTGCACTCCAGCTCCCGCCTTGCCTACGAGTAGGCCGCGCGCGGGCGACGCATGCGCCAGAACTCCCGCCCTCCCTCCCTGCCCCCTTTCCCCGGTCTCCCGCGCTGCGCAAGCAGCCGACCCGGAAAGCGCTTCCCATCAGGCGCCACGGCAGGAACCCCCACCCTGGAAGGGGAGGGGGGGCCGGGCCGTGTAGGCTATAACCGCGAGGGGGCGTGAGACCGACTTTCAGCCAGCCCAGACTCTCGTGGGCGAAAGTCTCGAGAGAATGCGAGCCGAGCGAACATTTCGAAAGAAAACAAGCCCCTGGCCGCAGAGTTTCCACCAGGAAGGCACAGCAGCTTGGAGCTGGGCGTGTTCGTAGTAGCAGTAACGATAAAATATGATGGTGCCAGCTTCTCAGAATTACTTGCAATACGTAAAAATTGTGGATGAATAAAAATACACACAAACCAAAAGAAAACGACTATCACACACAGCCTGATCTCCGTTAGGTGACTGTGCACCATCTTCTGACATTTTACCAAAATGGCATTTTAAAGGCATAACTATTACAGCATGTTTTCAGTAAAGAATATAAACATTTTCTTGGTCAATATATGTCCCGGCTCTTTCTTATTGATAACTTCAAATAAATAGAAAGTTTGAAAAAATTTAATGAGCGAACAGAATACAACTCCTGTAGAGTCAACACCTGTTAATATTTTGCCATTGTTTGCTTTATCTGAATGTGTAGTCATTTATGATGACACGTCAGCCCTAAATATGTCATCATGTATCATTTAAGATTAAGGACATATTCCTACGTGATCACAACATTATCACATCTATATAACAGTAATTCCATAAAAACCATCTAATATCAAGTGCATACTGAAATTTCCCCATCTGTTCCAAAATGTCTCTTATAAAAGTTTTAAGTTTTTTGAAGCTATTTTTTTTTAAACCAGATGCAACAAAACCCAAAACCATAGAACCCACATATTAAAGGACATAGTGGTGATGTATCAGAATGTCTAAGTGAAAATAAGACAAAATTTACTCTCTAGATAATCCAGTACCAATTTCCTCATTGGAATAAGTGCAGTGAGTGCATTCTGAAAGAGCATAAATCTACCAATAGAACACAGAAATTTTGTTTTAATTCTACTTCATATTTTTTGAGCATTTAATAGAATTCAGCTACCAATTCAACTGCATAGAGCATCAAACTTGAATTGTATTAAAAATCAAAATTTGGGGCACCTGGGTGACTGAGTCAGTTAAGCCTCTGACTTCACTCAGATCATGAACTTGCAGTTTGTGAGTTCAAGCTCTGCTGACAGCTCAGAGCCTGGAGCCTGCTTCAGATTCTGTGTCTCCCTCTCTCTCTGCCTTCCCCTGCTCGAACTCTGTCTGTCTGTGTCCCTCTCTCTCTCTCTCTCTCTCTCAAAAATAAAGATTTAAAAAAATTTTTTAATTAAAATTCTATTCCAAAGTTATCAATTTTCAGGCGTGTTTGACAGCACAAGCTCGAATACTACTCCTAAGTAAATATTTGAGTTAGTTGGTTAAAAAAAAAAAAGATTTTTAATTTTAACAACACTGAATATTAAAGTAGCAACACAAGTCTGCAAATCACAAAATGAATGTTTCAAAGCACATGAGCAACATTCATAGGGGACTCGACATGTGATAGAGTTAAATTTTGTGTGTTTAAGGTAACGGGGATTTTGTATAGTAGTATAACAAATACTGATCTCAATTCACTGTTCAAGAGTTTTAAAATTCTATGATCCCCAACAATTTTTAAAAAATTAAGAGAATTGCATTATTTCAAACTTTGTATATAACATATAACTTTAAATATTTATTCACATTATTTTAAATTTGCACAATATAAATTCCCATAAGATGTGACAGCAATACACTTAACAGACAGTCCTTTGCACAGTTCAGGTGTGTGTGAATTTCAGTCACTATGGTTTAGTTAAAAAACACCAGTCCCAAAACAAATATGATTCAAATTTCAGTTTCCACTTTATATTAACTGTGTGAGTAATCACATAAAGTACAAACTTAGCTGCTAGCTCTTCAGTCTACAAATCACTAATAATGCCTGCACGTCACGATCGGTGACAAGTCACATCCCTTTTTTCAAAGTCTGTTGGTGATCGGTCACTGTGAATCCGTTACTCAGTTCAACTGAGACAGCAACAGCTGTAGTTGTGTGGGCTCTTTGTCTCCCACTGGTAAACCGTTTTGGTTACTGAGAATCCCAGAACTCTCAGCACATAATATTTCCGTCCAGACCTCTGCTGAGAGACAAATAAACTCTAGTATGGCACCTACCAGCATCAGGCTGTGCCCTGGGATGACCCCAGCCACTCCCATGCCCACCTCCCTACCCTGCCTGCGGGCCACACACACCCACACCCACACCATTAAAATGTTGGGCCAAAAAACTCAACTCTGGCCAGAATTTACTGTTTGTGCCAGCCAACAGTGACAGGGCCCCTAACTTCCTTTCTTAGAGCATTTACTAATTTTGAATTCTTCCTCTGTCCATTTGAGATGTATATGTATCTCCAACTCAGAAGTGTCTCTTCAAGAACCTGAAAGCCATTTTCTTGAAATGTATTCATCAGGAAGGATAGGGCCTCTGTCTCCCAGTCTCTGCGGGAGGATAGAATTCTAATTTCAATAATTACGGATGCAGCTGACCTAATCGCATTTATACTTTTTAATATTTCATTTCTCTGACTCTACTTGAGCCTCTGTTTCCCGGGCCTCCCCCCCCCCCCACCTCCACATTCTCCTTTTAAAATACCCTATTACCTCACTGGGTTAAGCATTCAACTCTTGATTTTGCCTCAGGTCATGACCTTAAGTTTCATGAGATTGAGCCCCACCTAGGGCTCTGCGCTGATAGCACAGAGTCTGCTTAGGATGTTCTCTCTCCTCTCTCTCTGCCGCTCCCAACACTTGTTCTCTCTCTCTTTCTCTCTCTCTCTCAAAATAAATAAACTTTAAAAAAATACTATCCCTTCTGCAAAAACTAGAACAGAGCTCAGCTCATTCCTCTACTGTCAGTAGCTACTGGATAAAGTCTATTTTCACCACCTCAACTAAGGTCCAGCTGTGTTTATCATTTTCCTTTTTTAAATTTTTTTTATTTTTGAGAGAGACAGAGACAGAGTGCGAGTGGGTTAGGGGCAGAGAGAGAGAGGGAGACACAGAGTCTGAAGCAGGCTCCTGGCTCCAAGCTGTCAGCACAGAGCCCCACTCGGTGCTTGAACTCATGAACCGTGAGATCATGACCTGAGCTGAAGTCAGACACTTAACCAACTGAGCCACCCAGGCACCCCAGCTGTGTTTATCTTTGACATTACCCAGAAGAAAGGAGACGGACTCCCCATTCGAAATTTGGTTTCGATGTCAAAAGTGATGGCACCCCACATGCACAAAGAGGGTTTATCACTCATCTAATGAGGCTTTCTGGAGTGAACAGAGATAGTTTCCATGCAAGTCCAAAAATGGCTTGAGAGAGCCGGGAAAACACTGGCTTAAGGCTTTTATTGTGCTTAAGGGGTGGGGCTGAAGTGTGGGCTCTACTGCACTTGACCGGGCTTGTATGACTTGAACTTCACTCCAGAGTCAAAGGGGCGATCACCTGGGCTTTCACATCAGCTTGCCCAGACATAGGGCAGGGGGAAAAGGGCGACCTGTAGAGCTTGAAAGCTGTCATCAATCGAAGGTCAAAAATGAGTCAGACTATTACACAAACCCGTGGCATTAAAAAATATATAGATAATTAAGAGGGAATTGGACAACAAGGATGAAATTGCAGGAAAGAAAGCAGAAGTTACAATGCTGGAAGTGAAATTCAAGTTGAACACACAGTTACAGAAGAAAGAGCTGGCTGCGGGGCGCCTGGGTGGCTCAGTCAGTTACCTGTCTGACTTCTGCTCGGGTCATCATCTCATGGTTTGTGGGTCCAAGCCCTGCCTCGGGCTCTCTGCTGTCAACGCAAAGCCTGCTTCAGATGGTCTGTCTCCCTGTCTCTCTGTCACTCTGCCCCTCCCCCGCTCACACTCTCACTCTCTCTCTCTCAAAATAAATAAACATTTTAAAAAAGAAAAGAAAGAGCTGCCAGGGACATTTCGACACTGTCACCATTTAAGAGGCTCTAGATTTACAGCCAGAGGAACTCGCGGAAGGGGAACGCATCCACGTAGATGAGGGAAGGGATAAAAGGGATGAAAATGTCCCAAGGAAATGATGCTGTTTTTCTGGGTTTGTTTTTTCTAAGTAACCGCGTTAGACTTCTGTCTCCTCAATTCTGGACGTGGATGTCCAGAATTTCAGAGGGTGTCCAGCAAACCGCTTGTGCATATATGAAAATAGTGGGACCAGTGTCCCTTCCCAGTTCAGTTCTGAGGAGATTGCTACAGAGTCACACATTTGCAGGCAGTTTATTAGTTATTTATTGCTCCTTAACGAATAACCCATAATTTGGTGGCTTCAAACAACAAATGTTTATTATCTCACACAATTTCTGAGAGTCGGGAGGAGCTCATGTGTACCGGTCTGGCTCAGGCTCTCTCTTGAGGTGGCACGGCAAATCTCAGCCAGGCAGCAGTCACTTGAAGGCTTGGCCAGGGCTGAAGCATCCGCTTCCAGGATGACACAGTCACATGGCTATTCGCAGGTGCCTCATGGCGACTGGCTTCCCTCAGGGCAACCAATCCAAGAGAGAGGCAGAAGCCACAGTATCTTTCAAAACCTTGCCTCAGAAGTGACATGCCACTTCTGCATCCTATTGATCACATAGGCAACCCTCACTTGATGTGGGAGGGGTCTATACATAGATATGAACATGGAGGCAGAATCACTGAAGGTGACAAATCACATAGAAAGAAGATGACAGTGTGAGGGTGTCCTCTGTAGAATGCAATCAGGGCTGTGTGTGTGTGTGTGTGTGTGTGTGTGTGTCAGAGAGAGAGAGAGAGAAAGAGAGAAAGAAATCCTTCCATGCTTCTGTTCTAGATGTTTTTCTGCATTTCCCTTTCATTTTTCAACTCTTCCCTTGTATTTTGGTTTTGTTCTTTATAGTTTAAGAAATGGTCCAGTTACATTTTTATGATTGAATGTATTTTATACGACTTCAATTTCCAGGCTTGGTGAGTTTTCCTCATTTTTTCCCCCTCTTCCAGTGTGAGGGTTGCATTTTGTGAGAGAGAGAATCAAGGAATTCTGCTTTTTTTTTTTTTAATGTTTATTTATTTTTGAGGCAGAGAGAGCGATGGGGGTAGGGGCAGAGAGAGAGGGAGACAGAGGATCGGAAGCAGGCTCCAACTGACAGCAGAGAACCCAATGCAGGGCTGCGACTCACAAACTTCAAAATCATGACCTGAGTCAAAGTCAGACACTTAACCAACTGAACCACCCAGGTGCCCAGTGAATTCTGCTTTTGAACTTGGAGGAGAGAGATACTGATGTCACTGTTGGCAAAAGGGAATCGAGAGGGTGGAGGAAGGAATTACTTGTCCCAGTCACAGGATAAGAGACCACGTGTTCCCCGCCCTCTGCTCTTCGAGGTCTTCTAAGGGACCACGTGTTTTGGCTGGACAGGTAAACATGGATGTCCCTGCCTGACACAGCATAGAAGCCATGTTTTCTATTACCTGAGATAAGGTCCTCTAGCACATACTGAAGCAAATGTTTAAAATGGGAGGCTATTGTCCCTAATCATCTATAACCTGTATCTATTGATAATCTGTACATTTCAGACACTGCTGGCCCTGAATATGACTGAAAAAGGTGAAGTTCAGAAGCAGGATGGCCAATTAGGAGGCCATTACAATAACTCATGTACAAAATGATGGTGCTCGCTGGAGTCATATCGTGGAGACAGAGAGAAGTGGAGTGAAATATATATTGTAGGGTACAGCTGACAGGATTTTCTGACAGCATGGGATGTGAGACAAAGAGAGGAGTCAAAAAATGACTTTGACATTTTGGGTCTGAGTAATTGGGCAGATGGAATTGTCATCATTGTGGGGAAACTCTGAAGTCCTGGTTATCTGCTGAGAGTAGGATGATTTTGAACTTATCTATATATGAACGTTTTTGAGAATGAATATGACTGCTGCTAGTCACTAGGACTCGATGACAGGAGCGAACTGAGACTGTCCCTTTCAGATCAGGGAGGATGGCTTCCTTACTGACAGGACAGGAGAATGTACTGGATGTTGAAATAACTGATGAGTATAACAGATAAGTAGAAGTTAAAGTATCTGGAAGAATGCAAGATCTTTTTAAATATTTCTTTATTTATTTTGAGATACTGGGGTGGTGTGAGCAGGGGAGGGGCACAGAGAGAGGGAGAGAGAAAATCCGGAGCAAGCTCTGTGCTGTCAGTGCAGAGTCCCACACGGGGCTTGATCCCACAAACTGAGATCATGACCTGAGCCAAAATCAAGAGTCGGACACTTAACTGACTGAGCCACCCAGGCGCCTCCTGGAAGAATGGAAGGTTAACTGGACTGTAGTCATACAGTTGAACACGTGAAGAAATCAGGAAGGTTGGTTGTTCCTGAATCTGAAGTGATCTGAATGACAGAATGTTCACCCAAGTCCAGCTACATGGGTGGAGGTGCATGATAGGCAAAGTTAGCCAGGTACAGGGTTTGACCAAGTGGTAAAGCAAGAATGGAGGCACTAATATTGAGAATCAACATTAAGCTGGACAAGTAGGGAAGGGGGACACCACTGAGTGAAGGACATCTAGAAATGACAAAGTCTCAGACATGATCAGGTTCTGATTGCTCTCCATGCCCGAAGGTGGAGAGTACCAAAGAGACGGTATACAAATACTCTTCCTTCTTACCCTTTCACATTCTTGGTTATTTTTTTAAAAGGTAGGGTGGGGTATCTAGCAAGAATAGGACATTGGGGTAAAACTAAAACTATATATTTATTTGAGTAAACTAATTATCATAAGCAAGAATACCTCTTTCTCTTCTGTGAAATATTCTTTCTTCCCTGATCCGATTCCCTTTCACCACTTTAGACCTGGCAGTACTATCCAATAGAAATATAATGGGAGCCATATATGTAATTTTAAATTTTGTAGAGGCTACATTAAAAAAGTAATAAGAGGGGCGCCTGGGTGGCTCAGTTGATAAGCGTCTGACTTCGGCTCAGGTCATGACCTCAGGTCTGTGAGTTTGAGCCCCGGGTCGGGCTCTGTGCTGACGGCTCAGACCCTAGAGCCTGCTTCAGATTCTGTACCTCCCTCTCTCTCTGCCCTTCCCCTGCTCATGCTCTGTCTCTATTGTCTCAAAAATAAATAAATAAACGGTAAAAAAAATTTTTTTCTAAAAGAAAAAATAAACAGTTGAAATTAGGGGCACCTAGCTGGCTCAGTCAGAGTAGCATGCAACTCTTGATCTCAGGGTCATGAGTTCGACCTCCATGTGGGGGTGTAGAAATTACTTAAATGAATAAAAGCTTGGGGCGCCTGGGTGGCTCAGTGGGTTGAGCGTCGGACTTTGGCTCAGGTCATGATCTCTCAGTTTGTGAGTTCGAGCCCCGTGTCAGGCTCTGCGCTGACAACTCAGAGCCTGGAGCCTGCTTCGGATTCTGTTTCCCTCTCTCTCTCTGCCCCTCCCCTGCTCATGCTCTGTCTCTGTCTCTCTCTCTCTCAAAAATAAATAAACATTAAAAAAAATTTTTTTAATAAAATAAAACCAGGTAGATGCCGGGGAGGGAGGGAAGATGGCCGCCGCGGCGTAGGGCGGCCTGGTGGGGAAAAAAAAATTAAAAAAATAAAAAATAAAATAAAATAAAACCTATTAAAAAAAGAAACAGGAGAAATGAACTTTAATAACGTATTTATTTTTATTTTTAAAATGTTGAAAATATTATTTCAACATATAATCAAAAAACTATCAAGATGCTATATCTTTTTTATCGCAAAGAGTGTCATACCTCTTTTATTTCATACACCTTCTTCACTTTGGATTTCACAAGTCACTAACTCTTTGAGTCTCAGTTTCCTAATCTGTAAAATGGGAACACTAATATCCATTTTATCAGGCTGCTCTGGGGTTTAATAAAAATATATGGAAACTAATTGCAGCCAAACCAGTAGAAGATGCTTACAAACAATAGTTTCCCTCTTCCATTAATCCTCACAACTAGTCCAAGAGAAAAGCAATCACCACTTACTTGTAAATGAGAAAGCTGAAATGCAAGAATAATTGACAGATGTGCCCATGTTATCACAGTGAGGAAGGATTGGAACCCAGCTACTCTGCTCCTAGCCAATCTATTCACTCATTTGCATCCAAACACTATAGCTTCTGGGGATGAAGCAGTAAACAAGACAAAGTTTCTGCTCTCAGAGAGCTTGCATTTGAATGGGAAGAAAAGAAACAGTAAATATGTCATCAAGCAAAATAAAGCAGAGGGATGAAGATTGATGTGTGGTGAGTGGCGGGGCCTTTTCCGTAGGACTCAGAGGAAAGCCTCTGTGATGAAGTCGCAGTTGAGTAGAGCTCTGAAGGCAGCAGGGGAGTGAAGCGTGTTGGTATCTGGGATCAGACCATGGTAAGCATGATTGGTGTGGTCTGGAGACAGCAAGGAAGCCAGAGGGGCTGGAGGAAGGTGAAGTAGGAAGAAGAGATCAGACAGCGGGGTTGAGAAGTAGATCCTGTAGTGCCCCCCTAGCCCCTTCTTACCTTAGCACACTGCTGTCCTGCTCCTCAGAGAACTAGTACAGTTTTTACTCTGTGACTCAGGAAGTCTTCTCTAGTACTCCACTCCTCTTCCATCCTACCATTAATTAGTGGGCGTTGTAAATGCACCAATAATAAAAGGATGTGAAATTGGAAATTTGACAATGCCCCTCCAAATAGATTGCTGGTAGGATCATCACAGTGAAGGAGTTGTCAATCAGGTATCATAGATGAGGAAATGGACACAATACAATGAAGCTTTTTTTGTCCTGAGTCTTCAATATCTGCTATGTATATGACACTTGAGAGCATCTCAATTCAGATGCTAAATTTTGATCAGAAATACTTGAGGGGCAATAAATGAATGAATGAATGAATGAATGAATGGATGAATGAAATACTTGAGGGGCACCTGGGTGGCACAGCTGGATAAGTGTTCGACTCTAGGTTTTGGTTCAGGTCATGATCTCACGGTTCGTTGAGTTCAAGCCCCACTTCGATCTCAGTGCTGCTGGTGTGGGGCCTGCTTAGGATTCTCTCTCTCCCTCTCTCTCTGCCTCTCCCCTGCTCTTTCTCTCTCAAAATAAATAAATAAACTTTAAAAAAAAATACTTGATCTATATTTAGATTTCATAAAATTTACTATTGAAAAAATATTTATATACCAAGTTATTCCAGGCACACTTAAAAGTTTTTCAGTATCTGAATCAAATATCTGTATTTAAACTTACATTAAAATTGAAAGGAGGGGCGATAGGGTGGTTCAGTCAGTTAAGTGTCTTTTTTTTTTTTTTTGAGGTTAAGCAGGCTGACTTTTGATCTCAGCTCAGGTTTTGATATCAGGCTTGTGAGTTCAAGCCTTGCATTGGGGAGTGACATGCCCAGTGTGGACTTTACTTAAAAAAAACAAAAAAGGGAAAAGCAAAAGTTCAGTTCTTTAGTCACAGTCGCCACATTTCAAGTGCTCACCAGCCACATGTGGCTTCGTATCAGGCAGGGCAGTTTTAGGCAGACACTATTTTTTTCAGGCATACCTTTGTGAATATCCTAATTTGTGTTTCCACAGGGTTTGTATTTATCTCTTCATTATACTTAACATCTCATCATAAGGGCCTGAAGGTTTTTATATCTTTTCTTGGAATTACAGTCTGTGATATTTCAAAAGGTATCGCTTAGTCATCTTCCTATCTCTAGTGCCTGGCACCATTCCTGACCAAAACAGGGGCTCGGGCAAGTTATTACATTCAGTAAACAGAATGGGAGTATAGTGAGTTAAATAGCGGCCTCCCAAGAAGATATGCCCAAGTTCTAACTAATCCCTGGAATCTGTGAAGGTGACCTCATTTGGAATAAGGGTTTTTGCAGGCATAATTAAAGGATCTCAAGATGAGATCATCCTGGATTAGGATGGGCCCTAAATCCAATGATGTCCTTATAAGACACAGAAAAGGAGAAGACATACAGAGACAGAGAGAAAAGGCCACGTGAAGAGACTGTAGGGCAGCCACAAGCCAAGGAGTACCAAGGATTGCCAGCAGCCACCAGAAGCTAGGAGAGAGGACTGGACTGGGCTTCTCTCAGAACCTCGGGAAGGAACCAATTCTGCCAACACCTTGATATCAGACTTCTAGCCTCTAGATCTGCAAGAAAATTTTTGTTTTGAGCCACCAGGATTATGGCAATTTGTACAGCATCCTTGGAGAAAAAAAAAAAGTATCATTGCCACATGATCATGTCAGGAGGCAGAAAGTCTCAGAAGAGTGACTGAGATGGTAAATCACCTCACTGGACTTTACTTAATTTTTTTTTTTAAGTTTACTTATTTATTTTGAGAGAAAGAGAGAGTACAAGCAGGGAAAGGGGCAGAGAGAGGGAGAGAGAGAATCCCAAGCAGGCTCATGAACCGTGAGATCATGACCTGAGCCAAGATCAAGAGTTGGACACTTCACCAACAGAGCCACCCAGGTGCCCTGTCCTGGATTTTATTAATAACCAAAAGACTGGTCTTGTGACTGGAATATAGATAAGATGCCTTAAGACTCTGAACATGATTGTAGAAAAGGAGTGAGGAGAGAATATAATCTTGTAACAGATCTAAAGGTTTTTGATAACCGCCCCCCCCCCCGCAACATTTTAATTATGATGGAAAACCAAAAGAACTCCATCGAATTAAATCTGGTAACCAATCAAGGCTATTTAGTACCACTATTGCAAATATTGTCCCCAAATTTTTATCAATGCAATAATTCAAGAAATAAAAGTAGATTATCTATTAAAAAAGAACTAAGTTTTAAAAACAAATTTGGGGGGGGCCCTGGGTGGCTCAGTTGGTTAAGCGGCCGACTTCGGCTAAGGTCACGATCTCGCAGTCTGTGAGTTCGAGCCCCGCGTCGGGCTCTGTGCTGACAGCTCAGAGCCTGGAGCCTACTTTGGATTCTGTGTCTCCCTCTTTCTCTGCCCTTCTCTTGCTCACACTCTGTCTCTATGTCTCAAAAATAAATAAACTTTAAAAAAATTAAAAAACAACAACAACAACAAAACAAATTTGGGGTGCCTGTCAGTAGGGCATTCTACTCTTAATCTTGGGGTCATGAGTTTGAGCCCCATGTTGGGGATAAAGATTACTCAAAAGAAAATAAAATATTTAAAAACAAATTGAAAACCAAACTAAGAAAAAAAAAAAACCTACTAAAATACTAGCAAGATATTTGAAATATTTAATTACCTGAAACCTTTCCTGTTCTCAAATAATAATCTGATAAAATGTGATTAAATTCTATTCGTATTGTAATAAATATAGAAGTATCAAGGTATTACTTTGCTGAGAACAGCATGACATTTATAAGGACAAACTCGAAATGGTGTGGAGAGATACAAAATAGAACTCGTAAAATTGAGTAAGGTAAGGGCAGGGGGCGGGGCACATCTGAGCACTGGACAGTCTAGCTGGGTCCAATCCCAGGACAGCTGACACAGGCCAGCATGGGGTGAACCGCTTCACCTTTCCAGCCCATGGATGATGGCATTTCCTTTGAGGCAGTAACACCAACAAACGGAATAGGCAACACCACACAGAAGCACAGTTGTATGATTTATTAACAGAATTGGCAGGAAAAGCAACAAGTTTCCAATGTCCAAACACTATCTTCTTGAGAGTCTTCTAAACTATTTGCTTCCTACCCATTTCTCCACCATCTTCATTTGTCACATAAATCCCTCATAAACCATTACTGCAAAACACATCTACAAGCTGTGTACCCTTAAGTTACTAATATTCCATTTGCTTCTGTTTCTTCATTTATAAAACAACAGTGGTGGTATTACCATTACGCAGACCGTAAGAGAGGTACTCATAGAATACATTTCAGGGGGCACCTGGGTGGCTCAGTTGGTTAAGTGACTGACTTTGGCTCAGGTCATGATCTCATGGTTCATGAGTTTGAGCCCTGCATTAGGGTCTGTGCTGACAGCTCAGAGCCTGGAGGCAGCTTCAGATTCTGCTTCTCCCTATCTGTCCCTCTTGTGCTTGTACTCTGTCTCTATCTCTCACAAAAATAAACATTAAAATCTTAAAAAAAAAAAAAAAAGAATATATTTCAATTACTGTTACTTCAACAGGGTCTCTAAGGAATTTAACCTATAAATCATTTTATAGTTTTACATTTGGATCTGTGATCTGTTCTCAGTTAACGTATAAGGCATGAAGTTTCAGTTAGGGGTCATTTTATCCGCACATAGATATTCAGTCATTTAGCACTGAATTATTAAAGGCTATCCTTTTTCCACTGAATTTCTGCATCTTTGTCAAATTTGTGTCAATTTGTGGATTGTATTCTGTTCCACTAATCTATCCCTTCACCAATACCATGCTATCTTAATTCTTTTAGCTTTATAGTAAGTCTTAAAATTAGGTAATATGATACCTCCAACTTTATTCTTCTTTTTCAAAACAGTTTTGGCAAGAGAGTGCCTGGGTTGCTTAGTTGGTTAAGCATCTGACTTAATTTCAGTTGAGGTCATATCTCATGGTTCGTGAGATCGAGCTCCAGGTCAGGCTCTGCACTGACAGCACAGAACCTGCTTGGGATTCTCTCTGCCCTTCCCCTGCTCATGCTCTCTCTCTCTCATCATTCTGTGTCTCTTTCAAAACAAATAAATAAACATTAAAAAAAAGCTTTGGCAAGGTGTCTGGCTGGCTAAGTTGGTGGGGTGTGTGACTCTTGGTCTCAGGGTCATGAGTTTGAGCCCCACGCTGGGCACAGAGCTTACTTAAAATAGTTTCGGCTAGTCGGTTCTCTTTTTCTTATATACTGTTCCTCTTTATCCCTAGTAATTTTCATTGTTCAGAAGTCTACTTTGTCTGATATTAATACAGTCACTTCAGATTTTTGTTTACTGTTCCATACTTTATCTTTTCCTATCCCTTTATCTAAAACTACCTATAGACTTTCTTGTAGATACTGAGTCTTTTTTTAATCCATTCCAACAATTGCTGTTGTTTAATTGGTTTGTTTATGCCATTTATATTTCATGCCAAAAAGAGTTAACACAGCAGGCCTGAGCCTGCTAACTTTATCAAGGCCTGCTTCAAGGCCAGCCCTTGGCTGGTATCTGAGAACATGCCTGCATGTTGCCTGCACTTCTATAAAACTTTCCCTAAATGATAAGAGTAGCTCACTGCACCTAAACAAACAACATGTATGCTGAACACCTGCTTTCCTTCTGGATGTCTGGAATTTCAGTTTCTGCCCAAAGCAACACTGGTACTGTGTGCCTCCATGATGGACTCCTGAGAAAGATCCTGAATTCCTAGCTCTGGTGAGCTTCCCTTATAAACAACACCTCCCACAACTTGCTGGGGGAATTCAGGGCAGCCTGTTGGGACTCCACTGAGAGGACTCTGGGAAGCTCGGGTGTGGTTTCTTCTAGACATCACCCCATGAACTTTTGCCGATTCTGTTTTGCAACCTCATAATGTAAATAAATCTTAGCCACAAGTACAAATATATCCTGAGTCCTATGAATCTTTCTGTGAAAAATCATTTATTTTAATTTGGTCATAGAAATTTTAGTTAAAGGTTTCACTTAGCAAAACACACCTAAAATAAACTAACAATAAAAAGAAAGTTTTAAATTGAGGCTTCACAATTTCATATAATCACAAAGACCAAAATCTTACAGTATTAATATTATGCTTCAATTTTGAAATCTAATGTTATAAAACCTTAACTTACCTTAAAGGATTATAAAGGAAGAAAAGAAGATTAGGGGGCACCTGGCTGGCTCAGGTGGAAGAGCATGTGACTCTTGATCTTGGGGTCATGAGTTCAAGCCCCACGTTCGGTATAGATATTACTTAAATAAAAATAAAACTTAAAAAAATATTAGAATGAAAAAAATAAAAAATTTAAAAAGTTATGACTCTAATACCTTTAATTGAATTTTTCAAAAGCATGTCTCTTGACTGTGTTTAGAGTATCATGGTATAAAAGTTTTATTTCATATAAGTGAAATCATTTTAATGTACATGTATAATTGCTGAGTTACACTACTACAATATAAACTGAAATAAGCTCAAAATGTAAGAGACATTTTGAGGCATTACAAAATATTAAAGAGGAAATTTTTTTAAAATACTGATTTCACAAGTTCATGGTGCAAATCTGTTACACAGCTTCCACTTCTGTAATAACAGCTGCTCATTGTATAAGGTTAGACTGCAGTCAGTGGGGTTTTCCTATAAAACTAGCTATCTCAGGGGCACCTGGGTGGCTCATTTGGTTGAGTGTCTGATTCAGCTCAGGTCATGATCTCACGGATCACAGGTTCAAGCCCTATGTTGGGCTCTGTGCTGACAGCTCAGAGCCTGGAGCTTCAGATTCTGTCTCTCCCTCTCTCTGCCCCTCCCCTGTTTGCACTCTGTCTGTCTGTCTCTCTCTCCCAAAAATAAATAAACACTAAAAATTTTTTTTAAAAGAACAGAGTACATTAAAAAAAATGAATTGTATTTTTTTTATATCAGCAATAAAATATGTGAAAATCTAATTTAAAAATATAATACCATTGGGGCACCTGGGTGGCTCGGTCGGTTTTGTGGCTGACTCTGAATTTCAGGTCCAGTCATGATCCCAGGGTGGTGAGATCAAGCCCCCCCATAGGGCTCGAGCCTGCTTAGGATTCTCTCTCTCTGTCCCTCTACTCTTCTCCCTGCTCGTACTCTCTCTAAAATTAAAAAAAAAATTTTTTTATAACAGTACCATTTATGATACCTCAGCAAAATGAAAATTACTTAGGTATTTAACAAACATAACAAAACATATGGAGGACTGGTATGCTAAAAACTACAAAATACTTATGAAAGAAATGTAAGAAGATCTAAGTAAATGAACAGACATACTATGCTCAGAGATTGGCAGACTCAATTCTCTCCCAAAATGATATATAGGTTTCACATATTTCCTATCAAAATACAGCAATATTTTTTATAAGATATAGACAACTATTCTAAAATGTACACAAGGAAAGCCAGGGTGGCTCAGTCAGTTAAGCATCTGACTTTCGATTTCGGCTCAGGCCATGATCTCACAAACCTTGAGATCAGCCTGCCTTGGGCTTTGCACTGATAGCCTGATAGCATGGGGCCTGCTCAGGATTCTCTCTCTCCTCTCTTTCTGTCCCTACCCCTGCTCATGTGCACGCTCTAAAAAAATAATAAATATTTAAAAAAGTGAGGGCTCCTATAAATCAGCGGAACAGAGAAGAGTCTGCCTCTAGACCCACACAGATAGGACCATTGATTTCTTACAATGGAACAAAGGCAATTCAGTAGAGAAAGTAGTCTTTCCAACGATGGTGCTAGAACAATTCTATAGCCATTTTTCTGCATACCCATATCTATAAAGAAAAAAAGATGAGGTGCCCAGCTGACTCAGTCAGTAGAACATGCAGCTTTTGATCTTGGGGTAGAGTTTACTTAAAATTTAAGAAAATGTTTTTTAATTAAAAAAAAAAAAAAAGAAAAAAGAGAGGACCTTGAACTAAATCTCACACCTCATTAAAAAACAAAAAACAAAAACTCAAAATGAAACTTCTATGTAAAATGTAAAGGTATAAAACTTTTAAAAGAAAATATAGGTGAAAAAATCTTCAAGACCTAATGTTATACAAACAGATATAATATCAAAAGCAAGATCCATAAAAGACAGACTTGACTTCATCAAAATTAAAAATTTTTTTGCTCGGGGGCACCTGGTGGCTCAGTTGGTTAAACTACCCGACATCGACTTAAGTCATGATCTCAAGGTTTGTGGGTTCAAGCCCCATGTACGGCTCTGTGCTGACAATTCAGAGCCTGGAGCCTGCTTTGGATTCTGTCTCCCTCTGTCTGCCCCTCCCGGCACTCTGTCTCTCTCTCAAAAATACACATTAAAAAACAAAACAAAACAACCTTTTTGCTCTGCAGTACTGTGGGGGAGGGGCAAAGAGAGGGGGGTGACAGAGAAATCACGAGGTTGTAACCTGAGCTAACATCAAGAGTTGGACGCTTAACCGACCGCGACTCAGGCGCCGCATAAAATGTTATGAGAAGATAAACTATAAACTGGAAGAAAAAAAAATTTTTTTAATTAGGCTAGGCTTTCTGCCCAGCACAGAGCCCAACATGGGGCTTGAACTCACAACCCTGAAAATCAAGACCTGAGCTGAAATCAAGAGTCTGTCACTTAACCAACTGAGCCACCCAGGCCCCTGGCAGAAAATTTTATAAATCCCACATCTGGACCTGTATTTAGAAAGTATAAGGAAGTATCAAATCTGAGGAAGGAAACAACCCAAGTTTTAAAAATGGGAAAAAACATTTGTTCAGAGACTTACAAAGGGATATAGAGATGACAAATAAGTTCATGGAAAGATAATCAACATTAGCCATTAGTGAAATGCAAATTAGAGCCATGGTAAAATACGGCCATATACCCCATTAGAATGGCTAAAACAAATATTTTAAGTTTTTAAAATGACAATATCAAGTACTAGTGAAGATGTAAAGCAACTGGAACTCTCCCGCATTGCTAATAGGAATGCAAAATGGTACAGACACGCGTGGGAAAAGTTTGGTAATTGCTTATAAAGTTCAATACTCGCTTTACAATCTAGCAATCCCACTGGGGTTAGGGAGGTAAACTGGCACAATTATTTTAGAAAGTATCTTTAGGGGGGTGCCTGATTGGCTCAGTCATTAAGCGTCTGATTCTTGATGTCAGCTCAGGTCATGATCACAGGGTCGTGGGATTGAGCCCCAAGTCCAGATCTGCACTTACAGTGCAGAGCCTGCTTAGGATTCTCTCTCTCCCTCTTTCTCTGCTCTTCCCCCCGTATGCCCACATTCTCTCTCTCAAAAATAAATAAATAAGCTAAAAAAAAAAAACAAAACAGTATCTTTATATGATGAAGTAGAATGTGGGCAAACCCTACTATAACCCAGAAATTCCTCTGTAGGCATAATCTAAAGCAAATCTGGCAAATGTTCTCCAGAAGACATATGCTGGTTCAAAGTACCATTGTTTATAATATCCCAAACTGGAAACAACCTATATGCCCTTTAACAGAATAGTGAAGAAATAAGTTGTTGCCTGCTTATTAAATGGAATACTATAGGGGTGCCTGGGTGGCTCAGTCCGTTAAGTGTCTGACTTCAGCTAAGGTCATGATCTCAAGGTTCGTGAGTTGGAGCCCCTCATAGGGCTCTGTGCTGACAGCTCAAAGCCTGGAGCCTGCTTCAGATTCTGTGTCTCCCCCTTTCTCAGCCCCTCCCCCTCACCCACTCACGCTCTGTCTCTCTCTCAAAAATAAATAAACATTAAAAGAAATAAATGGAATACTATAAAACAACAAAAAATATTATAGCTTTATGCTTGGTCTTGGAATAATCCTGTGAAGACAACAGGCAAGGCTGATTAAAAAAAAAAAAAGTCACTGAAGAAAACAATTGATATATACAATCCAAGGATATGCAAAACTAGTCAACCCATTTTTTTTCTGGGACACAAACAATTTTAGTTAAATTATAATGAAAAGCAAGTAACTGACAGGTATAAAATTCAAAACAGTAATGGGGGTTTGATGATTAAGACTATGCCAAGGGTTATAAATTAGGGTAGAGTTCTATTTCTTAAGGTTAGTGGTATATACAAAGATCTTAGGTTAAGTAGTATTCTTTTCACCTTCAAGACATGTTTTACAATATATCTCTTATATGTCATATTTCTTTTTTTTTAAATGGAAGAAAATACGCACAAAAATCTTGATCATACAGAAAATATATATGAGAGCCTGAGAGGAAGCCCTGGACCTGCTCCCACACCTCTCAATTTAGGCTCATTCCGCGATGAGTTGTCAAAAAGAAACCAGTGCAAAATGTAGTCAAGGGTATAACTACAAAAGGGGAAAGAAAAACAAATGGCTGACGACACTTTACAACAGCAAAGTGTGACCCGGTGGCAAAGGAAATCAATGAAGAAATACCTCAGACTTAAGTATTCAAATTTACTGAAGCAGATGAAGAGCACAGAGAAGAGATGCGGATACAGAGGGAGAAGTAAAAGTTCAAAGGTTTGAGAATATTTCCTCAGAGAGCAGGAAATGGGACTATAGAGGGAAGAAAAGTGTTTTTGCGTAATAGAGCCTTGTGCAAGTTTGCGACTCTTTAAATATGTGAATGTATTGCCTTTAATCAAGAGCCTCTTTCCCTCCACATCTCAATATCCTTAAAGGTGACCCTGCAGGCTGGCGCAGATGTCTTAGACCTGTAGGTCCTGGGATGCCCACCATCTAGGGATCCCCGACATCCCTGCCCTAAGGAAGGGATTCCTCAAACTCGGTCCCTCTAGATTCCTCTGTCTCCATCTCCCCAGACGGAACAGCGATTCCACCCGGAGCCAAGAACCTTGGCTCTCTCTACAACGACCTCACCTCCCTCCCACACACACACTCCAAATTCCAGTCCTACTGTCCCCACCCCCAGAGGGCCCAGTTCTCGGTCGGTCCCAGTTGTACGACCCTAAGCCTCGGACGCATCGCCCTTCCCGCCCCTCACATCGGATTCCGAGTCTCCACGCTCCCGCTCTTCTTCACATCCCGCACCTTGGTCTTTCCTCTCAGCACCCAGAGGAGGACGGAACGCTGGGGACTAGGCATTTGTAGCTGAGGCAGTTGGGGCTTGTTTATCATCACCACGGAAACCCCTTGCAGCGCGCCCTGGACGGGGCCTCCGAGGAGCTGGGTATGGTGCGCGGTAGGCTCTAGTGCACAACCCCCGCCCTTCGGGCACACGCGACGCCTCCGGCAGCCCCGCGGTTCTGGGCTTGCCGGGTCCTCGCTCGACCCTGCACCTCAGCACCCGGGAGCAGCAGCCCCGGGAGCCCGACCCTCCGCCCCGCTTCCGGATTCTCGCCAAACCCCACCTTCTTCCCCAGGAAGAGGGAGCTGGAAAGATTTAGAAAGCGCGGCGGTTTGGGCCCTCAGTAGCAGGCTCCCGGGGCGGGGCCGCGAGGGCGCCATTGTGATGCGCCTGAAGTGCAGCGGGGATTGGCCTGCCAAGCGAGGGGCGGAGCCGGGTCCTGTGGGGGCGGGCAGTGCGGTAGGGGAGCGGCGCAGCAGAGCGTTCCGGAGTCGCTGAGGCTACAGACTGAAAAGTACTCTGAAGGGCGAGCCCAAAAGACTCCTAGACAGAAGACCTCTGCGAGAGGAGATATGGGAGTCATTTCCTGCCGAGGCAGAAAGAGGGAACTGAGAACACCAGAGACATGAAGGCTGCTCAGAGGGTAGAGCGTGAGGAGTGGGCGCAGGTTATGCTCCCAGCTCTTGGGTCGCTACTCCGCACTGTCAGGTAGCTTTACCTGGCCCCAGGGTCCTCTGGAGAGCAGGGCTTTGGCTTCTGGCCCGGTTCTCAGAGACAAAGTGCTGGCTTAGAGGATGTCATCGCTAAGATCTTCGTTGCTGGAGAAAAGCGCCAGTTCGATGTCATTTGAGTTCCTGCTACATCCAGGCCACCTGTGTTTTTTGCTCTCAACAAGACGTACACAGTCGGAATTAGCAGTATGGGGGACCAAAAGTTGTCATATTTCTATAGCAAAAGCTAAGCAGTCTTCTTTTGCTTTCCATTAAAAAAATTTTTTTTCGATGTTTATTTTTGAGAGACAAAGAGAAACAGAGCGTGAGCTGGGGGAGGGGCAGAGAGAGAGAGAGGGAAACACAGAATCCGAAGCAGGCTCCAGGCTCTGAGCTATCAGCACAAAGCTCCCCGCAGGGCTTGAACTCAGGAACCATGAGATCATGACCTGAGTAGAAGTAGGAGCTTAACTGACTGAGCCACCCAGGTGCCCATTGCTTTCCATCTTACTTGTGATTAAGTGCAGCAGGAAGCAGCCCCGAGAGCCACAGTTGGTGGCCGGCCTGGATGCCCTAACGAACGTAAGCAATGTCGTGGAATACAGACATCAGATGAGTTCTCTCTCTCTGACGGGGTAGAAGAAAATAAGTCTCTCTAACTGTGCCTGAACAGATAAAAACAGACACTGAGCAACCACAAAAAGATGACCAAACATCCCATCCCCAGATAACGTGAGTGACTAATACTTCTCAATGACAACTCTAGCCCTACTCCATTTCTCCTACTTCCTGGATAAAAACTTAAGCTAATCACTGAATTGCCCCTTCTTTCTGACAGCACCAGAACAGAAACCCTGTTTCCTTGGAACCTCCCCAAAATCACCTAATGGAAGCCCACGTGCTATGTAATAAGCTGTCTTTAATACCCCCATCCTGAGACTCGTCATGGTTCCCCACCGTAAGGTCTCCTTCACTACAGCAGCCAATAACCCTTCATTATTTTGTTTTGTTTTGCTTTAGTTAGTTTTCTTTAAATTTTTTAAAGTATTTATTTTGAGAGAGAGCAGGGGAGAGAAGGAGAGAGAGAATCCCAAGTAGGCTCCTTGCTGTCAGTGCAGAACCCGATGTGAAGCTCAATCCTACAACTATGAGATCATGACCTGAGCCTCAATCAAGTCAGAGGCTTAATCGTCTGAGCCACCCAGGCACCCTTGTTTTGTTTTAACCCTTCATTGTTTGACCATAACTATGTCTGGGTAGTCTTTGGTGGGCATCACCAGTATGAATAAACTATTTCAAAATTATAAGTAAGCAGGGGCACCTGGGTGGCTCAGTTGGTTGAGCATCTGACTTCGACTCAGATCAAGATCTCACAGTTCATGGGTTTGAGCCCCGTGTCAGGCTCTGTGCTGAGAATTCAGAGCCTGAAGCCTGCTTCAGATTTCGTGTCTCCCTCTTGCTCTCTGCCCCTCCCCCCCTCACTCTCTGTCTCTCCATCTCAAAAATGAACATTAAAAAAATCTTAAAAAAGAATTATATGTAAGCATACACAAAAAATAAAACCTTATAGTCTATAATAAGAAATCAAAACATTGAGGTGAATGGTAAAATGGGGCAAGGTCTTTGTATATAAAAAGCTTGCATGCTAAGTGCAACATGGCTTGTGTGTTGGGTTCTAGAACTGTAGAAAGACATTAATGGTAAAACCAGATTAAAGTCTAGAGATTAAAAGTATTCTACCAAAGTGAATTTCTTAGTTTTGACAAATGAGCCATGGTTATATCAGACATTACACATAGGAGAAACAGTGAAGGGTATCCAGGAATTCCTGCACTACCTTTGCAGCTTTTCTGTAGATTTACAATTATCCCAGGGGTGCCTGGGTGGCTCAGTCGGCTAAGTGTCCAACTCTAGATTTCGTCTCAGGACATGATCTCACAGTTTGTGGGTTCGAGCCCAATATTGGGCTCTGCCCTGACAGTGCTGAACGTGCTTGGGATTCTCTCTCTCTCTCTCTCTCTTTCCCTCTCCCTTTCTCTCTGTCCCTCCCCCGCTTGCATGTTTCTTCATTCTCACTCTGTCTCCCTCTCTCAAAGTAAGTAAATAAGCTTTAAATAACCAAACTCTATCTTTGAAAAATAAAATAATCCCATAATAAAAATTTTATTAAAAAAAATTGTTAACAATTATCCTCCAGGAAAGAGCTTTATTGTTGCACTCGGAGCGCTGGTGATGGTTATTACAACTTAAATGACCTAGGTGTGAGGGACAAAAATACAGTCAACAATAGCTCTTTTGCCTCAATTGTAGCTTTTGGTTCTTCCCTACCCAGCATTTCAGGGTTCCTTCCTGGGTCACCAGACACCCCTCCGGCATATAGCTATCAGTCAGTGCAAGTGACCATGCCTGGTCCAGGTACTGCCCCACTACGTTGTTGTTACATGGAAATAAGTCAGTCCAGGATTCCTAACTTCTTTCTGAATGGAAGTAAACTATAAGTGGTAAGAACCACAAAGGTATGGGAGAAGTTGTATCAAGGCAGCATTGTCAAATTAAAGAAGGAAACTGCCTCTATTACTCTGAAAACACATTAACATATCTCCTGAGCTTTCCTTGAAGTGTTATCATGTGGCCCTCAGCCTACACCCCAGGCACAGGAGTTAATGGATGGCATAAGACTATAATACACCAAACAAAACATGGAAAATGGGATACGCAAACCTGAACACCAGAAAGTCCCTGGGACATTGGTGGTATAGTGGTGAGCATAGCTGCCTTCCAGAAAGTCCCTGGGGAACCAGGTATAACAGCCCAGCTTTTTGCAGTAAAGGTGACTAGGAGTTTTCATTCCAGGAATCCTCCCATAGTAAAAGAAAGATAGATATAAATATGAAGGACAGAAGATGTAAATATTAAAATAACTGGGACTCTGGGAGAAGTTTCTTTTTTGGAATTTGCTGATTTTCATTATGTTGTAGGAGTAGAGGCTCCCAGTATAGCAGTACTGTCCGATAGAATTATAATGTGAACCACATATATAATTTAAAATTTTTCTAGGAGTCACATTTACAAAAGTAAGAAACAGGTAAAATTAATTTTTTTAATGTTTATTTATTTTAAGAGAGAGAGGGAGAGAGAGAATGCCAAGCAGATTCCACACTGTCAGCAGAGGCTGATGTGGGACTCAAACTCACAAACCGTGAGATCATGACCTGAGCCAAAATCAGGAGTTGGACACTTAGCCGACTGAGCCACCCAAGTGCCCCTCAGGTAAAATTAATATTAATGTTTTTATTTGTGTCAATATATCTAAAATATTATACATGCAATCAATATATAAAATTATCAATGAGACATTTTGTATTATTTTTTACTGGATTAGATCTTTGAAATCTGACATGTCTTTTCCACTTACAGCACATGTCAATACGGATGTTAAATTATTATTGGTAAAATTTACATTTAAAAAAGTAGATTCACATATCCATGTTCTTTTTTTTTATGTTATTTATTTTTTTGAAAGCGAGAGAGACAGAGCGTGAACAGGGGCAGGGCAGAGAGAGAGGGAGACACAGAATAGAATCCGAAGCAGGCTCCAGGCTCTGAGCCGTCAGCATAGAGCCCGACACGGGTCTTGAACCCACAGACCGCAAGATCATGACCTGAGCTGAAGTCGGACGCTTAACTGACTGAGCCACCCAGGCGCCCCTCCATGTTGTTCTAAACACAGTTAAAAGCTTTCCAGTAACTGAATTGAGTATCACTATTTAAAATTATTTTTAATCAATATTTAAATTTGAAATAAGGCAAAGATGTGAAAAAATTATTACTCTTGTGTGTTGCCAACAGGAATGCAAAATGATGTAGCCACTATGGAAAACAGTATGGAAAATCCTCAACTATATGATCCAGCAATAACGTTTTTGGATATATACTTAAAACAACTGAAAAGCAAGGTCTGAAAGAGATATCTGTACAGTAATGTTCATAGCAGCATTATTTACAATAGTCAAAGGTGGAAGCAACCCAATTTATTGATAGATGAATGAATAAACAAAATTTGCTTTATCCATACAATAGAATATTATCCCACTTTAAATGAGAAGGAGATTCTGAGACATGCTACTACATGGATGAAACCTTAGGACATCATGCTACATGAAATAAGCCATCACAAGATGAGTACTGCATGATTCCACTTAACATCAAGTATCAAAAGTACTCAGATTTATAGTGCTAGAAAGAAGAGTGGTGATGGTGCAAGGAACTGTGGGGAGGCAGGAAATGGAATTGTTTAATATGTGTAGAGTACCAGACTCTCAAGATGAAAAGAGTTATGGAGATTGGTTGCACAACTTTATTTATTTTCTTTAAGTTTTATTTAATTTTTGAGAGAAAGAGCTTGAGCAGAGAAGGGGCAGAAGGGGAGAGAGAGGATCCCAAAGAGGCTCCGAGCTGCCAGCAAGGAGCCCGACAAGGGGGGGTCGATCTCACAAACAGTGAGATCATGACTTGAGTCAAAATCAAGAGTGAGACGCTCAACAGACTGGGCCACCCAGGTGCACCTGCCCAACTTTAAATGTACTTAACAACACAGATCTTAGAAAATGGTTAAGATGGTCATTTTTTTTTTTAATTTTGAGAGAGAGAGCACACACACAGGAGAGGCAGAGAGGGAGAGAGAGAGAATCCTAGCAGGCTCCACTCTGTCAGCAAAGAGCTCAACGCACGGCGCAAACTCACAAACCACGAGATCATGACCTAAGCTGAAGTCAGACGCTTTTAGCCAACTGAGCCACTCAGGAACCCCATAAGATGGCCAATTTTATGTTGTGTATTTTACCACAACTTAAAAAGTCAGAGGGGCCCTTTGTGCTGACAGCATGGAGCCTGCTTGGGATTCTCTATCTCCCTCCCTCTCTGCCGCTCCCCTGTTCTTTCTCTCTCAAAATAAATAAACATTAAAATAAAAAGTCAGGGGCACCTGGCTGGCTTAGTCAGTAGAGCATGTGACTCTTGATCCTGGGGTCATGAGTTGGAGCCCTATGTTGAGTGTAGAGACTACTTTTAAAAAATAAAAAATTAAAATAAAAAGTCAGGTCCTCAGTCACACTAGCCACATTTCAAGTGCTCAATAGCCTTGTGTGGCTAAATGGCCCTCTTATCACACAGTGCAGCTTTAGACTAAGAAAGGAGTAACTACTATCCTCAACTGCCACTTTGAAAGGGCTTCTCCAGAGCTGGCTGGGCTCTAAGCCACAGCCTTTCTCCACTGTGCCTGGAGGACTAGAACCTGTTATTTAAGCCTTGCCTGTGGTAAATACTCATGCTAATTACTTCAGAAAAAGCTTCGGTTTCCTTTTAGGGAGTCTCTCTTGAATACAGAGGGCAGGGCAGCCTTCTAATTGTTAGCCATCCACTTTGACTCTGTGGGTGTAATATTTCTCAAAGGGAGGTGCAAGAGACTTCTGCTAACTCCAGTTGTCACCACGTGAAATTGTATCCCAAAGTGGATTATTTAACATTGAAATCACTGTGATCCAACGAATAAGATTCGAGAGCAACTTGTATTAAGTCTCATTTGTGAATAGCACAGAGATTTGACACCTCAGGGACAGAAAGAAAACAGTGGAAACTGTTGATATATAGCAAAAGTGAGGTTTTTGAAGGAGCTATACGAGACATTGTCAAGGTTTGCTCTTGACTTTCACTCTAGGGCTTAAATGTGGTTGGCTTTTATTTATTTACAGTTTTTAGTACACTTTAAGTTTCCTATCATGTACTCATATATATTTTAGACAAGGATTGATTAGAGTTGTTTTTATGGTAATCTTTGTATTTTATTACTATGTGATCTAATCAAATTTTATATTTTCAAGGTCTTTTTAGTTAACTTGTGGCTCCTGAGAATTTTTATTCTTTTCTAAAAGGACATGATTTGTGATAAGACACACACTGTGCCTTTTCAGAAAAGAATGAAAATCCCTTGGCTTGGTGATAAGCTCTCTAAGTGCAAGGACAGACAATTTAATTCTCTATCTTCTGTACCATGAAGCACAGGGCTCAAGTAAGTTCTCAGTAAGTATTTGCTGATGGTTAGAAATACTTTTTCTGTAGGTATTCATGTGTATTTTAAATGAAACTACCCAGTTTTATTTAACAAGGGTTAAATGTCTTTATTGCTCACCAGTAATCAAAGGCAGGCACTAAGTTTAGCTTAGTTACTGAGTATCCAGGGCAGCTGGAATGGTCTCCTGCTTGAAGGAGTCAAGTAGTATTGAATAGATAAATAAAGGAAAGCTAATTGCTTTTTAAAGTGAATTGCTCTAAAATGAGTCAGGGTGGTGCCTGCCTAACTCAGTCAGTTGAGCATGGGACTCTTGATCTCAGGGTTGTAAGTTTAAGCCCCTTGTTGGGTGGGAAGATTACTTAAAAATAAAATCTCTTAAAGAAAGAAAGATGTACGAAATGGGGCACCTAGTTGACTCAGTGGGTAGAGCATGCAACTCTTGATCACGGAGTTGTAAATTCAAGCCCTACGTTGTGTGTAGAGATTACTTAAAAATAACGTTTTTAAACAAATAAAAATAAATAGAATGAGCAGGTAATTGCATGTATTAATCCTTAGGAAGAACTCCCATATAAGTATTTTAAATGTTAAAAAATATAGCAAAAGTGAGGTTTTTGACATCCTCTCGGATTTTACAAACATAAAGCCACACTTAAGGGGCGCAATTGCCTGAGCACATTCAGCATGCTCAGGAGAGCTCAGCCACAGAAATGGGGGCCTCTGTCAACTGTGGTGAAGCTGAATGAAAACCAACTTTGTGACTCAGTCAACATCCTAATAGGAAATGAAGAGTTTATAGTTCACGTTCTCAGGAAATGCCAAAATGTTTTTCATTTTATGTACAGAATTCAGTAGATTTATTTATAGATTCAGTATTCATGACTGCATTGTAAATGGAGTCAGGTTTCCCTCTCACTTAGAAGATAATAGGAAGGCCTTTACCAGTAGTAATTTGTTGGTTGTCAATTAGCGGAAGTCAGACTGACCAGGACAGAAGAGAGTCACTGGTAAGACCCCTCATTTCATTGTTCAGATTCAGCCCAGGAAGTTAAATGACTTTTCCAAAGTCGCCCAAATAGTAAATTATTGCACAGAACCCAGAAGGCTTGGAACCCATTCTAGTGATGTTCCTCTTAAGACAGACTGATTCTTTGCTGTATGTGTAAGTGTGCTTGTGTGTTCCTCACTTTGTGCAGTAGTGTGGGACTGTCAAGGTGACCATGCAAGCTGAAACCGTGCAAATCTATCTTAGTGCTCAATGGGGAAAAATGATTATAAATTACTACAAATATTATTATTTCTGTGATAAAAATTTTTGCCAAAACATTAAAAACTCTCTGACAGTTATAAGTGTATTGGGAAATGAAAACAATACTAATACTTATTTTGTATCCTGGAACTTATCGGAAACATTGAGAATTAAAGTGTTTTGTTCGTAAAAACTTACCAAGAGTAGTCTGAACAATGCTTGCCTCTTCTTTTCATTGTATACAGCTTACGACAGAAAGAGCATCTTTTTATTTCCTTGGCCAACTGTCATACTCCTTTACAAATTTGGATCACCTTCCAACATTTTGTCATTTCCACTTTTAATGTCAAGAAATATCTCCGAGAATCCTCTAGCACAAAGTTATTTTGTCAGCATCACCTCCTTTAGGCATCTTTAACCTTTTCATCACAAACACTTACCTTATGTTAAGTTCTACTTCAAGTTCCTCTAGCTGCAGATCTGGAGTCTCCTGAACAACAGCGGTGTCAACACTGCCCCTGTCATCTTTTTTGGCTATGACTCCATTTACACTCAGTTCCTATTTCACCCCCAGCATTATCGTTTTTCGTTTATTTGCTGCACTTTTGTCTTTGTTAGTCAATTCCTTCTTTTGATCATCCATTTTTTGTAAATGTCACATAGGTTTATTTTGGGAGATAAGAGGTGACCCAATCACATGCTTTTGTCCCTACGTGAGCTGCACAACAGACTCACAGTGATGCTCACTGACAGAGAACTTACCTGCCTTGTCACCTATCAAAATACACATCTGTTATTTATGTAGTGATTTATGGCCTGAAGAGCTAGCAGCCAAAGTTTATATTTTATGCAATTACAGTTAATATACTGTTGTAACTAAAATTTGAACCATCTTGTTGGGGGACTGATATGTATGTAACTAAACCGGGGTAAGTGTAATTTGTGCATTAGGGAACCCTACAAAGTGAGGTCTGTCTGTGTCCAGGTGCTGTCTAGTAGAGAGTTTAAGAGGAATGTAGACTTGAGAGTTTGACAGACTGGTTTAAATCCAGGATAACTGTCGTTGTCAGCCTTTTAAAAGAAAAAGGTAAGCAATTCAGCCAGCAAAATTGAGTTTATTCAATTTTGAATGGCAGAGGAATTGCAATTCAGAACGAGCAGTCTGTGGCAAACCATTGGGAAGTACAGTGCAGAGAACAATGGAGGAGAGCATTCTTTTATAGAGAAAAGGAGGAAGTTGGGAGGGGGTGTTTTGAACAAAGTTCATTGGAGGAAAATGAGAGTTCATTGGCTGCAGGTAAAAATGAAGGGCGGCGTTTCATTGGTGGCTAAGGTGAGAGGAACTCTTCCTTCCTACTGGATTATGCAAACTCTGAGGAGTGGTGTGTGTGATAGCCCTCCCTTCAAGGCTTCCTGACTAATTTCAAGTTAGTTTTCCTTAACACATTTTCACACCTTTAGACAAGTCCTCACCTGTAAAATTCGATAAAACTATCCCATCTCTCAGGGTTACTGTGAGAAGTAGTGATCACATCAAGATCTTGTTTCACTCAGCATTGGGCAGATGCCTGCCAGGCTTGTGAGTAGTAGGAGCAGAAATGGAATCTCAATTTTCCATAGACAATTCCAAAATTACTTTTACATTCTTATTGTAATTAAACAGGGAGATAAAATAATTTATGGAAGCATATCTACTCCCTTTCTTGCAGGCTGAAACCTCTTTTTTTTTTAAGTTTATTTTTGAAAGAGTGCATGCACAAGTGGGGGAGGGGCAGAGAGCAAGGGAGACACAGAATCCAAAGGAGGCTCCAGGCTCTCCTGACACAGAGACTTGAACTCACAAACTGAGATCATGACCTGAGCCGAAGTTGGACGCTTAACTGACTGAGCCACCCAGGTGCCCCAAGGCTGAAACCTTTAAGACTACTTAAGGTGTCTAGATTTGAGGAAGTAGGGAAGGAAGTTACAATATGTAAAGGAAGGTATGCTGTAACTGTCTAAAGAGGACTGCCTTATTACTGGGGAGGGAGGAGGTGGAACTAGGGTGTTGATCAGTAAAGGGAGGGGGTTTTGTGCAATGATCTGTGTTTCTCTGAGTCATTTCTACATGGTATCTTTATTATTTGGTTCGCAGTAATGTCCAGAACATTAGCCAATCTATCAACAAGTGCAAGAATAAATACATTCCAGGGGCCCCTGGCTGGCTCAGTCGGTAGATCATGCGACTCTTAGTCTTGGAGTAGTGAGTTCCAGCCCCATGTTGGATGTAACAAGTAATGTGGCAACATTATCTTTTTGACATCTGTAATTTTAACTTACAGTACTACTGTTCTTTCTATGAGTATATGTATGGAAGTATATATATATTGGTGAGTCATAGGCATTAAGGATAACAAGGTAGATGACTCATAGTCTTTATTAACACTTTATTCCCAGTGCATATAAAATGGTCATTGAGAAAGTGTAAGAATTTTTTCTCTGATGAAGGGATTGCTCCTCAGATTCTGAGGATAGCCAATGAAATTAACATTGATAATAGGCAGTTAAGACCTGTAAGAGCAAAGAGAGACAACTTACTTCAGGAGGGCACCCAGATGACCTACAAGTGAGGTTGCTATAATGAAGCCCCTAAGTTTGGAGTGTGATGGTTGCTCAGCTCTTTGAGATGATCTCCAATGCTTATGACCTTGACAAAATATATACTTTGGGTAAGAAATGCCTAAGAGTTCTCACTACAACTCCCCCCCCCCCTTTTTTTTTTTGTTACCGAGATGTGGCCTCAAGTGTTTTGGGTCCGTACACTCTCCCTCTGACATGGGAAACAATACTCAGGGATGGTCCTTCCTTGACACTAAGGAACAAAGGCTACTTTGCTTCAGATTCTGTGTCTCCCTCTCTCTCTGCCCTTCCCCTGCTCACTCTCTGTCTCTGTGTCTCTCAAAAATAAAATAAACATTAAAAAAAATTAAAAAAGAAAAAAGAAAAAGGAACAAAGGCTACTGAATTTGGAAAACCTAAGTCTTGAACAGTGATGCTTTCAGAGACCGATCTTGACCAAAAGGGAGAAATATGAAAACTAATAAAGGAACTAAAATTGGAGTTGGGAAGACTTCTGGAGGAAACTCTCAACCCCTACCACTGGTCAGTTACCCCAAACAAGAAGAAAGGTACCTTGCATCTCCAACTGGAAGCTGTTACTACTTTACTACTTTCTTCCTAGAAAGAAGATATTCTCCTGCCCAGCAACAAGCCCAGACAACAGAAAATGCTATAGCTCAGCCAATGAGAAGCCTTGTCACCCTGAACTTTTACTTTCCTCCTTGAATTTTCATTTTTCCTTTGCCAATGACTTCCTTGCCCGACCCTCCTTTCTATAACAGCTTTCCATTTTGTAGAACTCCTCGAAGTTATCTCTCTGCTGGATGAGATAGTGGCCAATTCATGAATCACTTGATAAAGCCAATTCCATCTTCAAATTTACTCAGTTATATTTTGTTTTTGTTTTTGTTTTTCTAAACAGGAGAAACCATGAAGAAAGGACAAAGGGTGGGAATAATTACAATTGGTGGTTATCCCAATATTCAGAAGAGGGTGAGCATGAAGAAAACCTTGTTAACACTTTTAGGTACATCCTTGTAGAGCTTTTAAATGTATGTAGATATATATTGTACATTTGATGACAATACCAAAATACATCATTTTAGCAAAATGTACATAGGACCAGTTTTTTTTAAAAAAAGCTGTCTACTGTGGCACCTGGGTGGCTCAGTCAGTTAAGCAGCCAACCCTTGATTTCCACTCAGGTCGTGACCTCACGAGCCCTACATTGGGCTCCACTCTGACAGCATGGAGCCTGCCTGGGGATTCTCTCTCTCCCTGTCTCTGCCCCTCCTCTGCTCGTGCTCTCTCTCTCAAAATAAATAGATAAACTTAAAAAAAAAAAAAAGATTTCTGCTGCCACACGTCAGGAAAGCAGCAGAGTTAACTGCTTATCAGATCAAGAGATTTATCTCTATCAATATGTTAAGCAGGAGAGCACTAAGAACTCAGCTCTGTCATTAAATTCCCAACTATTGTATGAGCGCAACTAAAAATCTTGAGCAGCTTTCCGTATCAAGGTTCGAAGACAGGAAGAGTACCACCACCAGGGAATGTGTATATATAATTTGTTACAGAGATTTGAAAGTTACGCCTCTGTGGGAGCTAGTTAAGCAGTCTCTGTCTACAAGGGAAGGTCGATGTAAAGTCGGGAACAGCCAGAACAGCTGGAACTCACAAGTCGGAGATGAAGCTAAAATTCACCTTAGCTGTCCTTGCTCTTGCCTCTGACCTTGGCAGTGTGGGTATCCACTAGAAGACCCTTCCTTCCTGAACTAAACACACACCTGGCCCGGGAGTGGGGAAGTAAAGGGAGGCCACAGGAGAAGGACAGCAGCTATAATGCTAGCTGCTGCCACCCACCTAGGATGATAAGGAACCACAGGTTCTGCTGCCTGAAACCTCACACAAGGATCTCTCTTGAAGCCCCTTCCCCAAATGGAAACACACAGGGAAGGAAATTCTGGGCAACATTCTTCAGCTTAACCAGGCGGCTACAGCATGGAGCCATTGACCCTGATTTCTTTACAGCACCCCATGTGGCCTGCCTCTTGGTATGCCCTGACAAGAGCAAGAGTTTAGGATGTGTTAGTGATTCTTGATTTGAGGCTAACTGTGATACAGGGGAGGGGCAGGAGGAGAGGGTGAGAGAGAATCTTAAGCAGGCTCCATGGGACACTCAACTGACTGAGCCATCCAGGCGCCCCGATACAGTTAATTTTTTGATTTTTTTTTTCCCCTTGGACAGAAGAGTAAGCACTATCCTTTTTTTCTATGTTTTTCCTGTGTCTCTCATTGCCACTCACATACTAAACCACTTTACTCAACTGTTCTTCTTTTTTTTTTTTTTTTAATTTTTTTTAATGTTTATTTATTTTTGAGACACAGAGACAGAACATGAGCAGGAGAAGGGCAGAGAGAGAGAGGGAGACACAGAATCCGAAGCAGGCTCCAGGCTCCAAGCCATCAGCACAGAGCCCGACATGGGGCTCGAACTCACAGACTGTGACATCATGACCTGAGCCGAAGTCGGCCGCTCAACCGACTGAGCCACCCAGGCGCCCCTCAACTGATCTTCTTTAACTTACAACTATCCTCCCTTTTTTTCTGTTGTAGGTCAAAAACTTTCAAGTTTAAAGTTACTTAAATAATTTAATAACATTTTTTTTTAACATTTATTTATTTTTGAGAAACACAGAGACAGAGCGTGAGCAGGGGAAGGGCAGAGAGAGAGGGAGACACAGAATCTGAAGTAGGCTCCAGGCTCCATGCCGTCAGCACAGAGCCCGATGCGGGGCTTGAACTCACAGACGGTGAGATCATGACCTGAGCCGAAGTCGGCCGCTTAACCGACTGAGCCACCCAGGCGCCCCTAAAAACATTTTTTTTTTTAATGTTTATTATGTTTTAAGGAGAGAGAGACAGAGCGTGAGTGGGTGAGGGGCAGAGAGAGAGGGAAACACAGAATCCGAAACACGGAATTCGTGAGTTTGAGCCCCACATCAGTCTTGCTGCTGTCCTCCTGACATCCTGTCAGCCTGTCAGTGCAGAACCTGCTTTGGATCTTCTGTTCTCCCTCTCTCTGCCCCTCCCCTGCCTACGCACTCTCGAAAATAAATAAACATTAAAAAAAGAGAGAAAACAGTTTTATAGTTTTCTGTACTCACAGCTCTCAGGGGAGAGCACGTCATGCCACCCCAGGGCACTCAGGGGAAGCAGCAGGTTGGTCACGAGGCAGAGCAAGGGGGAACTCCTGGAAGGCAAGCACCTTTATTGTGGTTTTTGCTGGAAGGAAAGAGTGAGACAGGGCAAACAGATTTAAGGTTCGCTAATTAGAATAATTTCAGTGGGCTCTGGGGCACAGGGACCGTCCCGGGATGCTCGATACTTGGCGCTGGGCTAACTACGGTGGGTGTTTTGTGGTCCAGAGCATGTAAGTCAGATAAGGGAGATGTTTAGTGTCGTAGACTTAATGGGTTGTTCAAGAAGAGGAACTGACCGGCTTCTAGCCAGGGCCTCGAAACTGGATCAAGATAGCACACAAGAATCTATACAATATTATATCACAGCAAGCAATATTCTTTAAAAAAAGTTTGTGTAAATGATCACACATTTTGTTACTTCTCTGATCCCAGAACTTTAATACTCCCTACTGACCATATTATCTTCCGTTTTTTTTTCAAATTTTGAAATATTTCATCATTCGAAAATTGTATTATAGAAATTACTTTTTAAAGAGTTGAAAAGCAACTCAGAGCACTGGTTTAGCTGTAATTTTTTTGTCCCCAAACAATGAAATAGTCAATATGTCAACATCTCTTACATCTGTACAATATCTAATTTTCTGCATGTTTTAAATATTCCATAATTTAAAATTTGTTTTTAATGTTTATTTATTTTTGAGAGAGACAGACAGAACGCAAGTGGAGGAGGGCAGAGAGAGAGAGGGAAGGAGACCCAGAATATAAAGCAGGTTCCAGGCTCTGAGCTGCCAGCAGAGCCCAATGCGGGGCTCGAACTCACATACTGTGAGATCATGACCTGAACTGAAGTTGGATGCTTAATCGATTGAGCCACCCAGGTGCCCCTAAATATTCCATAATTATTTTTAAAGATGAAAGTTACTGGGGCACCTGGGTCCCCAGTCAGTTAAGTGTCGACTTTGGTTCAGGTCATGATCCCATAGTTCCTGAGTTTGGGCCCTGCATTGGGCTCTCTGCTGTCAGCACAGAGCCTGCTTCTGATCCTCCTCTGTACCTGCCCTCTCTCTGCCATTTCCCGGTTTGCACTCTTTCAAAAATAAATATTAAAAAAATATTTTAAAAATGAAAGTTACTGAGAGAAAAGGAGGCAGAGAGGAGCTGCAAGCTGCCTTGCACCTTGTTTTTTCTTGGAGATATAATTGACATCTCAATGTCAATCTTGATCCAAATGAAGTTTCCTGAGGCCCCATAGAAATGAAGGCATCTAACCGTACATACTTTTGGGTGGGAAAACTCATATTCAGGCTAAAAGCTTTGAAGACAGTTGGAACTTAGCTCACTAACGTCCAAACCAGGGCTTTTTTCTGGCTAGCCCTGATGAGGAAATGGTCAAAGAGCAGCCACATGATATTGCCCAGTATCACCCAGTCCACCTGCAGTCTTCTAGTAGGAAAAAAAAAAAATTCAAGGAAGTAACTATCAAGCTAAGAGGGGTACTTGAATCTCTCTTTTGCTACTTAATACAGAGTGCTATTTGAAATAACTGCAAAGTAATCCCTGAACTGCAAATAACCCAGGGATCCAGCCTGCTGTGGTGGTGACTGACTTCACCACTAGGGAAGAATTAGTGCTGCCTCGAAGGTGCATTTTTCCTTTTCTTTTTTATCGATGTAAAATTGGCATCTAACATTATATTCGTTTCAGGTGTACCACATAATTCGACATTTGCATGTACTACAAAGTGATCACCACAGTAAGGCTAGTTACCATCTGACACCATACAACTGACCTCCTCCACAAAGGTGGATTGGTCAGGAAAATGATCCAGATGAGGCTATGACTGCTGAACTAGCCTGCATCCCACCTGGGTTATCTCCTCCCTCATCTCTACCTATGAGAGCAGCCAGGCTCAAAGAGAAACATTGCATTTGGACAGGATCTATGCTGCTGCTGGACGATTCAGTTTACTTTTTTTACATTCTTTTCTTCTTTCAATGGGAAAGGGAGCCAGAAAAAGGGCTTGTGAGCTAACCTGGATGATCTCTCTTTGTTGGATTCAAGAGTGCAGCAGTTAAGAGTGCATACCATAGAACCAGAGTACCTCAGAGTGCCAGAGTTTAGACCTGCCATCCACAAACTGAGTGACCCTAGGGAAGTCACCTTAATGACTCTGTACCTCAGACTCCTTCCACTCCATGGCGATGATGGTAATAACATCTACCAATGGATTGCTATGACGGTTAAATGAGATTGAGTATTCAGATTGTACCAGTGAAGGTACAATACATGTAGGCTATTGTTATTGTCATTGCTTTTTGACAGATACTGTGGCTCTGAGTAAAAAAACCTTCTCTGAGCCTTGGGATCCTGCCTATCCATTGGCACTCTGTGGAGAAGGGAGTAGGGCAAAGCTTAGTGGGTAATCTTTCAAGAGGTAGTAGCTAGAAAATTTTAATAGACTCCAGAAAATAGAAACTTTTGTACCATTTGTTATGGACCAGTGGCTTCCATAAAGGAGCTTATTTTTTAGTTATTTTCTAGAGGGAGTGGGAGCAGGGCAGAGGGGCAGAGAAAGAATTTTTTTAATGTTTATTTTTGAGAGTGACAGTGGGGGGTGGGGCAGAGAGGGAGGGAGACACAGAATCCAAAACAGGCTCCAGGCTTCAAGCTGTCAGCAGAGCTGACACAGGGCTCAAACTCAGGAACTGTGAGATCACTACCTAAGCCTAGGCTGGATGCTTAACCTCCTGAGCCACCCAGGTTCCCCAAGAAAGAGAGAATCTTAAGCAGGCTCCATGTAGGCTCTGTGGAGCCTGCCACAGGGCTTGATCCCACAACTCTGAGATCATGACCTGAGCCAAAATCAAGAGTTGGACACTCAATGGACTGAGCCACCCAGGTGCCTCCAAGTTTTAAAAATAAGCGCCCAGGGGCGCCTGGGTGGCTCAGTTGGTTAAACATCCGACTTCAGCTCAGGTCATGATCTCACTATTCGTGGGTTCAAGCCCTGTGTCGGGCACAGAGCCTCGGAGCCTGCTTCGGATTCTGTGTCTCCCTCTCTCTCTTCCCACCCCGAAGTTGCATTCTGTTTCTCTCTCTCAAAAATAAATAAAAACATTAAAAAAAATAAGCACCCAAAGTTTTAAAAATAAGATCCTTGGGGCACCTGGGTGGCTCAGTCCATTGAGTGTTAAACTTTGGTTCAGGTCATGATCTCAAGATTGGTGGGTTTGAGCCCTTCATCAGGCTCTCTGCTGTCAGCATGGAGCCCAGTTTGGATCCCCTGTTCCCTTCTCTCTCCCCCTTCTCTGCTTGTGCACGCTCTTTCAGCAAAATAAAACATAAAAAAAACACCCCAAAATATTTGTTGAAAGGCATTAAATTGTGATAATCTATTTACATAAACAACAGGAAATAAAACAGCAGCTCAGTCTGTGAGAGGGTACATCTTGGGGTGATCTTCATTTGTGGTGAATTCAATTGCTTTTATTTTTTTATTATTTTTAAAATATTTTTGAGAGAGAGAGCGCGAGCAGGGGAGGGGCAGAGAGAGAGGGAGACAAGAATCTGAAACTGGCTTTGCACTAACAACAGAGAGCCTGATGTGGGGCTCAAACTCATGAACTGGGAGATCACGACCTGAGCCGGAGTTGGACACTTAACCAACCGAGCCACCCAGGCATCCCTCAATTGTTTTTTGTTTTTTTAATTTTTTTTTAACCTTTATTTATTCTTAAGAAACATAGAGACAGAGCATGAGCAGGAGAAGGGCAGAGAGAGAGGGAGACACAGAATCTGAAGCAGGCTCCAGGCTCTGATGAGTCGTCAGCACAGAGCCCGACGTGGGGCTCGAACCCACAGACCGTGAGACCATGACCTGAGCCAAAGTCGGTTGCCTAACCGACTGAGCCACCCAGGCAACCCCCCTCAATTGTTTTTAAACCACAGATCTTAAAGGTACATCTCTCTGCATGTACTCTCAACAATGAACAAACACATCTCTTTGTAGATTTCAGAGCTTAGTTGAGACACTTTTTTGGACACAGAGGTGAAAAGAATGGAGGCCCCCTAAGAACCCACAGCTGAGGTGATCCATGTAGACCAGGCGTGGGCAAGCATTTTCCAGTTGGTAAGATGAACTGGACATTTGTGGAAAAGGCCTGGATCGGTGGCACTAGTAAGCAATTTTAGCCTTCACTGTGAAAGAGTGTCTATATGTGACCGTGCTGGTTCTAGTCTCTGAAAAAAATACAGTGGACACCTGGGATGACTCCTAGGACCAGAGGGAGGCTCAAAATCAGTCCAAGGCCTTAATCTTTTCATTCAGAGAAGCCCTCAAAGACTATTTTTAAAAAGAATTTTTTAACGTTTATTTTTGAGAGACACAGAGACAGAGTATGAGCAGGGGAAGGGCAGAGAGAGAGGGAGACACAGAATCTGAAGCAGGCTCCAGGCTCTGAGCCGTCAGCACAGAGCCCGACGCGGGGCTCAAACTCACAGACCGTGAGATCATGACCTGAGCCGAAGTCAGCTGCTTAACTAACTGAGCCACCCAGGCACCCCTCCTCAAAGACTATTGATGAAAGGATCAAGGAGCCAATTTGGCTCAGAGTCAATGAACTGTGTACATGAATACATTTTCTTGGATCTGGTTTCACAGTCCTGTTGGGAGCCATTTTGGGCTCGCAGGTACACATATCTTCACCGATCAACAACAAATATTGAGTACCTTCCTGAGGTTAACATTTCACAAATCCTTTTGTAATTTCATCCCCACACTCCCTTATAATAAAAAGGCAATAACAAAATACTCTTGCAAAAGCCACCATAAAAGAATAGACATGAACCCTTACAATTATGGATAGAATAGACATGAACCCTACCTACAGATGACTAACATAGGTCTTGAGGCAACAATGTATGTTGGTAAGAATGTCTTGTCACTGATGTAATGTCACTCGCTACCTTCAAAAATAAAGACACTGAGACCAGCAGGGCAGAGATGCCAGAATTGCCAGGGCTGCCTGCTTGGTCATCAGACTACACCTTTCTCGTGGCTCTCTCACTTCATTTTGCCTGACTGTCCGTCCTTCGTGGACTCCTAGATTCGCCGGAACAAGGACCCCGGCACAGTCCCTTAATTCTGAAGAACTATATTTTGGCATAATTTTAATATTTGCCCCAGATTGGCTGCTTACACTTTCTCTCCAGAAACAGACTTCTCTACAGTGTGAGCTGTGAGTCATTGCGGGGTTTCCCAAGAATATCTACCTGATTTTTGTAGGACTCTTATTCTCTAATTTTGCCTTAATTTTCTCCTTGTACATTTTCACCCCCTCTGACAGCTTTAATTGTTTTCATTTTTCTTTCCTGGAATCAACTTTGACAAACAGTTCCTTCCTCTGATATGATCATCCACTCATCATCTGCCACTATTCCAAGCATTCCCTTAATTTAACTAGTTATTTTATTTTTTAAATATACTATTCTTTTTTTGTTGTTTATTTATATTTGAGAGAAGCGGTAGAGAAAGAGGGACTTAGAGAATCCCACGCAGGCTCTGCAATGTCAGCACAGAACCAGCTGTGGGGCTTGAACTCACTAACCTTGAGATTCTGACCTGAGCTGAAATCAAGAGTCCAAGCTTAATCGACTATCCCACCCAAGAACCCCTAGCCAGTGATTTTAAAATTATCTGCTCTGCTTAACCTATGATGAACGAGTGCCTCGATCTTTTCCTCTTATATGAAGAGAGTCTCCAAAAATAAAGCGATGGTAATTATTGACCCTAGAACACATCAAGGAAATCTCCACTGACTCAAGCTGGGTCACCATTTCCATCCAGCCTGGAGTCTCAGGTGTTCTGTGACTGAAAAGCTTGCATTCTCCCTGGGTCTTCTATGTCACCTTCAGAGAATAGAGGTTTCTCATCCCAGGTGATAATTACGTGAGCAACCTCAGTAAACCCGTTAATCCTTCCCTAAATCCTCCAATCGGGCCGCCTTTATCCCTCTGTTTTCAGTTCCCTATTTTTTTCTCGACAGGAAGTAACTCTCATTTTCTTTTTCTCCTGCTTGTCTTCAATCTAGGAGTCCTTTGTCACTGTTTGGTGGGGGTACTGAGTCAGTATCCTCAGGAGCTTAATACGGCTCATCAATGCCCCCCCCCCCCCACCTCATAGAGGGGTTCTCAGGAGTACTCCGGTCTTCTCCAGGCATTGCGCCCCTCCGCAGGCCCGGCCCTGCCCCGCGCCCGGCCGACCAATCCCTGGCTCCACTCCATTCGCGTCACAATGGCGCCCTCTTGGGCCCGCCTCCGGATGCCAGCCGCGGAGGCCCCGCCCCGCCGCGTTCTTTGCGTCTTTCCGGCTCCGTGTTGGAAGTGGCACTGCGCGGCGTCTTCCTGGAGAAGAAGGTGGGGTTCCGTGGGGAAACCGACTGGCGGTCACGCCGGCAGCCGGAAGTGGGGTGGGGGCGCGGGCTCCCCGGGCTGCTGCTCCCGAGTGCTGGGGTGCAGGGTCGAGCGGGGACCGGGCAAACCCAGAATAGCGGGGCTGCCGGAAGCGCCGCGTGCGCCCGACGGGCGGGAGTTGTGCACTCGGGCCTAGCGCGCGCCAGACTCCGCCTCTCGGAGGCCCCGCCCGGGGCGCGCTGCCAGGGGTTTCCATGGTGATGGTAAACAAGCCTCAACTGCCTCCGCTACAACTGCCAAGTTCCCCGCGTTCCACCCTCTAGGTGCTCGGAGGGACGACCGTGGTGCCGGATGTGAAGAAGAGCGGGAGCGTGGAGACTCGGAGCCCGAGGTGAGGGGCGGGACGGGCGGCGGGTCGGAGGCTGAAGGGCCTCACGGCTGGGACCGACAGAGAACTGGGCCCTCTGGGGGTGGGGACAGTGAGGCTGAGATTTGGGGTTGGGGGAGGCTAGGTCTGATGCAGGGACCGAATGGAGACTGGACACACGGGCTGGGGACGGAGGAGCTGAGAATTGGGGTCGGAGGAGGTGGGTTCAGAGGTCAAGGGCTTTATACCCGGGGAGTGGACCACGGAGCTGAGATCAAGGGCCTTACACTCGAAGACTGGACCGCTGGGGTGAAATTTAGGACCAGGGGAGGCAAGGCCCTCTGCGAAGAAGGGAGAAAAGGCCTTGTACGGACTCCAGGGGAAGCAGAGCTTGAGCGCCCCTGCCAGGAATACCGTGAGGGCACCCGGCGGCACCCGGCGATCGTGGGAGAGGGGCTTCATTTAAAAATGAAAGCAGTACTTTCACGTGGTTGAGTTGCACCAGACTGGTTGAGAGCTGACTCCTCCCCCCTCCCACGTTCCCGCTCGCTGAGCCTCCACTTTCGATCTTTGCGGCCTTTTCTTCCTCTCCGGGCTGCGTGTGTGCCCTGATCGCCGGTCTGCGTTTGTCTCCTGCCTTTAGAGGTATAGTGTTTGCATTTTGGGTGAAACTCTTTGGTTCTTGTTATCTTTGCCTGGTGACCACACTTCTACCGAGCGAGCTTAATCGGCCATTTCTTTCTCCTTGTGCTTTATTTCTTTGTATCCTTGAATTTATTTTTTGCTGATTCTTGACTGCGCCTAAGAAACTTCTGGACTCTGCCGGCGCTCGCGCTGCGCCCTCTACCTTCAGTGTACCCGCGTGGTTCACTGAAAGTGGCTCTGGGCGGCCTGGTGACGCCGAGTGAGTCGCGCGGGGACTCGACCGACCCCGGTCTTTCATAGAAACGGTTGGGAGGCCACAGGCCCCTCCCGGTTGATCTGTACCTTTAAGGGGCTCTCAGGAACCCCCCCCACCAGCTGCCAGCCAGGCAAATCCCCAGGCCTGGGAGACCCCCCCCCCCCCCACGCCGCCCTCCAGCTCCTGCCGCGGGACACCCTTCGCGGTAGTTTCCTTCCCCTGAGCCCTAAGGACGAACGAACGCGCTTCCTTCCAGTTTCGCAGCTATTTGTGGGGGCGTCCGGGGCTCCTGCCTGCCCGCTGCGGGCCGCGTGCATGGCGGGAGAGGAGCCCGCGAGCTGTAGCGCGCTAAGGGGGGAACCGCCGGATGGCGGGGGGGAGCGCCGAGGTGTCCGGAACCTGGTGGAGCTGGAAGAGGTTTGAAGACTGCAAATACTCTTTTCCGTTCAAAACAACGTCGAAATTAACTATCTTAATTCTCACTATTACTTTCAGTCACGTTTTTAAAGGTTAACTATTTGTTTCTGAATTTCTAGTGAGAATGAAAATATCTCGGGTTCTTCGGTTAGATAAAAAATAGGATATGTCAGTGAAAAGTGACGTGATGTTTTTCAGTGTTAATTTTTAGAGAAGATTCATGACCTTAAAATATGCGAGTAAATTTTTACTTTTAATTGATACTAAAATTCAAGGAGAGTTTGCTGATGTTTCTTCAGCGAGTCCATCTTTAGTCATCTCTGGTGCCTGTATGCATTTCTGTAAATTGATTTGGTTCATTGTATGTTATGGTCTCCTTTTTATTTTTTCTATTTTAACATTCTTTTTGTGGCATTGCTTTTTTTTACTTGACAAGTGCCTGGTTTTCACTTAAGAGTATTGTTACAAAGCTCTCTTTAAACATAAAATATTAAAGTAAAAATGTGAATTGATTTAAGTGAAACGATTGATTAAATAAATAGGTTAGCCCTTAGATGTGGCCAAAATTGTGAAGGAGACTCTGGAGACCTAGCATGCCCATCCAGGGTAAGCACCTGGAGGGGTTACAAAAACGGGAGGGGTTTCCTCCTCAATCTGAGCTTGGTTCTCAGACTTTTTACAGAAGAACATTAATTGACCCTTACCGGGTCTAGGCACAGAGCTAGGAGTTTTACCACGTTTTTAAGTCACATGCTCGTGAGTAGTCTTGTAAGGGGGCGTACTGCTATTATCCCTGTTACAGATGAGAAAATGGAGGCCAAGGGAAAATGAAGTCACTTCCCGGGGGAGGGGGGGAAGAGGAGGGGAGGGATACGGCTGGGAGTTAGGACTCAGGTCTGTGTGACAGGAACAGCCCTACTCTGTCAAGGACCCTGCCCCCAACTTACTGTCCCGGATTGCTGTTCTTGTGGAAAACAAGAGGCTGGTCAGAGGGAGAATCAGGCCTCACCTAAGACCAGTCTATTTTACAACTAATTCCAGACATAATAAGACTTTTATTCATAAATATTTCCGCTTACATTTATACAGATTTTTAAAAACTACAACTACAATGCCATTATCACACTTGAAGAAATGCTAATTCTTTGAGATCAAGTGCCCCGTGTTCAAATGTACCTGACTGTATAATAAATATTTTTTTACAGCTGATTTGAATTGGAATTTAGACAAGGTCACACCTTGTATTTGGTAGATAATTTCTCTCATTCGGTTTTAATCCAGAGCAGTGCTGTCCAACAGAAATAATAATGCAAGCCACATATGTAATTCACATTTTTTAATAGTAAAAAGAAACCAGTGTAGTTCATTCTAATAATTTAGTTTAACGTAATTTATACAAAATAGTTGCTCACGTAATTTTAAATTATATTTTAAATTTTTTCAAAATCCATTGTGTACAGCACATCTCACTAATACCAGTCACATTAAGTGTGGCAACTGGCTACCTTGTTAGTGCAACCTAGAGGTATTCTTTTCTTTGTTGAACGAATTGGGTAGAGTGTCACAGAGTTCCTTCCTCAGGCTTTGGGTTTTTCTTACTACATTCAGTGGTGTTTGAATCTCTGACCTCTGCCTTTCCCGTAAAATGGTAGTTCTGGTTCTGTTGAGATTTTCTTTCTGGAAAGAATACTTCACTGGAGACTCTGTGTACTGCCTGAGGCACTTCTTGGTGCTCTCCCCTTTGTGAAGCTAGCAGCCATTGATGATGGTCTTTTCCCTAGATCTTTTGTTTTGTTGATGTCTCCAAAATAGTGATGCTTTAAATATTCCTTCTCATTTATTAGCAGGACTACCTCTATAGGAAGTTTTCTTTGTTTATCCTTCGATTACTGTAAGTTGTACTTTATAAATGGCAGGTTACATTTTTGATTAATTCCTTACGTTTATTAATATCATAATTTATTGAATCTCTAGCATGTGCCAAAGACCCTTTTTCTGGTATCATTATGATGTGTTTTAATCCACTGTGGCTTTTAGTCCCATATAATTTGGTGCACAAATTATCCGATTTAATACCACTGGGAGCCCTTCAAATTGGTTCCTGACTTTGACACAACCGCAGTGGTCTTTGGTACCTTCGTTATTAAGTGGGTCCACCAAAGTTTATTCAACTGGACTTCTAGTGGTAGGCAATTGGGTTGTTTCTAGCCTTTTCCTATTAGAAGTGAAGCCAAGATGAAAAGCCTTTGCAGGTGTCTTTGCCTTTTTTTGGCCATTTAATATTTTCACAAACGGTATTTGAAAGTGCCTGCTTGTCTATAGCCTTGACAAGGGAATATATTTTTAAACTTCTGTATTTTTTGCCAATATGGTGTAGGTATTTCAAATGTTATCTCAAATTTTATCTTATATGGTAAAGTTGAGCATCTTTTCATGTTTAAGGTCATTTCTTTTTCGCTCTACTATACCTCTAGTCCAGTCTCCTTTTTGGGTAGTTGGACTTTTTCTCTTTTTAGATGTTCTTTATATATTAGGGATTTTAATGCTTTGGGGAAAATTGCAAATATCTTTCTCACTTTAGCACTGGTATTTCTGTTTAGCTTAGTGTTTTTTAGCTGTTCGTAAGAGGCTTGGAGGTTTTTGTTTTGGGTTTTGTTCGTATCTTTTCTATTAAATTTTTCAGTATTTACCCATATTATGGGTTTGGGGTCATGGTCAGGAAAGTTTTCCCTACTTCCAGTTTATGGAATTGATCTATTTTTTCCCCCTTCTATTGTGTAGGATATTTCTTAGCATTTCTCATAAAACATGAAAAATTCTTTTTATTTAAAATTTCATTTTACCTTCATTAATATGTCAGTATGACAGATTGTAGGGATTGATTTTGAAATGGTGAGCTACAGTTGTATTCCTAGAATAAACTCAACTTGGTCGTGATTATTGCTATGTGTATTGCTGGATTTGGTTGGCTGATAATTTCTCCTGGAACTTTTTGTCTGACTTCATGAGCAAAATTAGCCTGGGAAACTTGGTAAACTAATTCTAACACTCTTGGAAATGGAAAATCAATTCCAGGTTGATTGTTGATCAAAACAAAAATGCAGATGAAAACAACAAAAGCTTTATAAGTTAAAAAAAGTCCATATGGACTTGGGCTAAGAAAAAGTAAACAGGGTGCAAAAAGCAATCATCGTTAATGGGTTAAAAAAAAGATTAGAATGGAAAATTCTGAATTCCTATTGTTTCTCAGACACCATGATTTCTGTTACAGTCTTTCCTGCTAAGTCCATCTGCATTGCAAAGATGATGCATACTGACGGGGCTCCACAGGTCTTTGTTCTGCTTTACACAATATTTGGTTAGAATTCCAATAGAATATGACTGACAAATCTCATTTGTTCCATTATTAATTGAGATATAATTAACATACCTTACAGTTCACCTAATACAAATGAGAAGTTTTTAGTAAATTCACAGCATTATAAAAGCCACCACTACTACCTAATTCAAGAACATTTTACATTGAAACACTCTTAAGCATTCTTGGGATACATCCCACTTGGGGATGGTGTATAATCTTTCTTACATGTTGTTGGATTCAGTTTGTAGTATTTTATTGAGGAATTTTGCACCTTTACTCGTAAGAGATATTAGTATGTAGTTACCTCTTGTGATGTCTGTTTGGTTTTGGTATCAGTGTTTAGTTTGTTAGGGCTGCCATAACAAAGTACTCTAGACTGGGTCTTAACAGAAATTTGTAGTCTTGCAGTTATGGAGGCCAGAAGTCCTAGATCAAGGCATCAGCAGGGTTGGCTCCCTCTGAGGGCTATGAGGAAATGATCTATTCCAGACCTCTTTCCTTGGTTTATTAGATGGCCGTCTTCTCTCTGTATCTTGCGTCGTCTTGTTTGTCCAAATTTCCCCTTCTTAGAAGGACACCAGCCATAATGGATTATGGCCCACTCGAATGATGAAATTTTCCAACCATAAAGCAGGGTAATACTGGCCTTGTAGAGTGAGTTGGGATGTTTTAATATTTTAATTTAGTATATGTATTTTGATTAACTATTATCTAAAATATTCCAATATTTTATTTTAAAATATGTAGTCAATACTTTAAAATTGAGATGTTACATGCTTGTTTTAATCTTTGCAATTTGGTGTGCATTTTATACTTAACAGCACATCTCAATTTGTACTTGTCACATTTCAAGTGTTCAGTAGGCACATGTGGTTAACGGCTATCATATTTTTATCCTTTGTACCCAATTTGTTCTTTTTCCAAGCAGTTTTTTTCTATACTTTAAATTTAGGAGTTTTAGCAACATATGCCTAGGTTGTATCTTTTAAAAAAATGTCTTTTGGGAACCATACAACCATGTTCATCTTAAGCCAGGAAAGTCTCCTTCCATTCTTTATCTGTTCTCTTGCTTCTATTTGTGTCTTTCTCCTTCTGGAATCCCTATTATTGACATGCTATTTTTTTTTTGTCTTATGTTACATCTTGTATCCTCCAAATTTCATATCTTTTTCTCTTTGTTCTGTTTTTTTTTTTTGTCTTTAAGACAGTTCTTGCACTTATTTTTTAGGCCACTATCCTTTCAGTTTAATACTAACTTTAGAAACTCAAAATTTGATTATTAGTACTAAAAAGTTTTATATTCTGTAACTGAGTATCTGAAAGCGCTTATTTTTTTTCTGTTAAAGAACATACGGTTTTGTTCAGCACTTTTCATCCCCTGATAACTGCTGTTTTAAGCTGTTGTCTGAATGCATGGCATTCTCTCTGGGTGCTTGAGCCACTCTCATGTGCCTTGTCCCATTCCTTTCCCCTTGGTTCTGTTCTCCACTCTCCCAGAGCAGTGTACTCTGGTCCCCTGAGCAGCAAACATTGAGCACAAGATGCTACAGCAGTCTCCGCTCCTGGCAGCTGCATGGGACCTGACAAGGTGTCAGCTGTCCACAGAGCCCCAGGCTTACGGGACCGTGGGCATGTACTGCAGCCATGGCTCTGGGAGACTAGGAGTGTAACCCACAGGACTTCCTGAATGTCGGGTCTAAATGGTCACCCACCCGTGGGCTGCTTACTAAGGGGGAGAGAGCTAGCTACAGGAGAGCTAGTTAAGAGAGGTGGCTCGGAGACTGTCTTCTTAGCAGTTGTATTTTAACAGATTCCCTCCTCCCCTCTTTATATTTCTTAGCTAGGCTAGAATCATATTTCCAACTGTGGATGGGGAGAGCACTACCAATTAATAGAGATGATGAGTCCCTCACTGGAAAATAAATTTTATCTTTAGCAATGGAAGTCAAATAGCAGTATTTCTTTTTAGGAAGACTTCACCTGATATATGTTTTCCCTCCGTGGTAACTTTTGATTTTGATTGTTGAGTCATCTGTAGAATGCAATCAATAATATAGAGCAAGAGTTGCTTGTTCTATGTTGGATAAAATTTTGTCCCTTATGTTAATTTTAATACAAGCATTATAATTTACCTAACATCGTATTATACTGTTTTTGCTTTTTAGTTAACAGATTTTGCGAAATGAACACTGAAGGAAACAGTGTATTATTACCCCAGACTTAGCTACTGTACGTAAACTAAAGGATTTAATAGTTAAAAGATGATGGAAAACAGCTTTTCTGTTTTTTTTAGGGACCATCTATATCCCCTTTGGTGGATAAAAATATAGTAATAGCAATAAACATTTAGAATGTTACTATTTAATGATCCATTACAGCTCTTCTTTAATAGCTCTGAGATAGCTTTATGTAGTGAACTTGGTTTGTTGTACAAATTAGAGTCAGAATTCTCACACTTTACTACGGGGGCCCGGGGAGCTCAGGTCATGATCTCACAGTTTGTGAGTTCGAGCCCCGCGTCGGGCTCTGCGCTGACAGCTTGGAGCCTGCTTCAGATTCTGTGTTTCCCCCTCTATTTCTGCCTCTCCCTCACTCATGCTCTCTTTCTCTCAAAAATAAATAAATGTTAAAAAAAATTTCAAGAATCCTCATACTTCAGAAACACGAGCTCCTTGAAAATTTTGGTACATCTGTGTGGGGATGCGCTTTCTTGAAGCAGCTGGTTCAGACCTAGGTTATATTCTCAAGAGAGTGTCTGACAGCAAGAAATGTTTAAGAGTCACTGACTTCTATAAAATTGCTAGGTTAGGAGAGACTTGGTTTCTGATGTAATTTCCAGTGGAACAGGAAAACTGTTCCATAACAAATTAGGGGTCTGGGCTCTGCTCATACACTATTCCTTAGCAAGATACTGCTTTTCCCCCAGACCCATCTTTGTTCAAGTGGTAAACGGACCGTAAGCAGCAGAAATAATACCAAATATTGTCTTTTGTGAATTTAATAAGAGCTGAATATGAAGATGAAAAGGATTCGCCATGGGCCTCCTGGCTTACTCAGTTGGTAGATCATGTGACTCAATCTCTGGGTTGTAAGTTCGAATCTGTAGAAATTCTATGTAGAGATTACTTAAAAATATAAAATCTTTTTTTTTTTAAATGTTTTATTTATTTTTGCTAGTGAGCAGGGGAGGGGCAGAGAGAGAGAAAGAGGAACACAGGATCTGAGCCCAATGGGGTTCGAACTCTCAAACTCTGAGATCATGCCCCGGGCTGAAGTCAGATGCTCAACTAACTAACTGAGCCACCCAGGCGCCCTCAAAATATAAAATCTTAAAAAAAATAAAGGATTTGCCACAAAGCAACCAACACAAAAACAGACCCTGGCAAAGCGCTGCATTTAAAAAGAAAAGTAAAGAATTTGAACAGGCATTCAGGGAGGAATAAGAAGGGTAATGTACAAAGGAACAAAAAAAATACGGTTTTCTAAATTCTACTTTTAAACCTTACATATTTACCAGGGGAAAAAAGTTTCACATCCCCTCCTCTCCCCCACTCACGCTTCTGGTTTGTTTAAATGTCACTTCCTCAGAACCCCAGTGTAATTAATCCCCATTTTCTGCTTTTGGGTCATTCAGAATTTGTCATCATACATTTCTTTCTTTATTGATTTCCTAGTCCACTGTTATGTGGACCTAGCACAGTGCCTGCATTTTGTTCAAGTGCACAATATTTCTTAATGACTCCAATTTGGTAAATTGTATCTACTGAACATAACTCAAATCCCTTCACAATTGCTGCATTTCTACCACAGTGCTCTTACTGCAGGGTGCCATCAGTCTTTCCTAAACTTGTCATTGCTTCCCGTTCTCATCTCTATCCATGTGTTCCCACCATTAGTTTTACAGATAATGGCTAGACTGTTCTGTTGAAAAGCAAAAACTCAAATTACACGACATTCCATTTTGAAACAATTAACTGACTTCCCACTGGCCTTAGACTAAAGTACAAAATACCAAACCAGGCTTTCAAAGCTGTGTGGAGGATTTTCCTCTTCTCATTGGTCTCTGATCTTCTTGCTTTCCTCTTTCATTGGTCTTAGCACAACACTCTCCCCTGTGTCTTTGGTACGGTACTTGTTGTTCCTTCACTGGGCAGAAACCGTATCATGGCCGATCAATTATTAACAGTCACCTCCCCAGCGTCACCAACCAGTTAAGCCAAGAAGGCATACATAAAGGTACTTAACCACAAGAAATATATTCAAATAGGTGAGAAAATGCACACCAGTCATATAGATTACCAAGAATATATTTTGAAGAGGTTTTTAAGAAGTGAAATTAAGGGGCACCTGGGTGGCTCAGTCACTTAAACGTCCAACTCTTGACTGAGGTCATGATCTCACGTTTTGGGAATTCGAGCCAGTGTCAGGCTCTGAGGCTCAGCACTGACAATAAGGAGTCTGCTTGGGATTCTCTCTCTGGCCCCCTTTCTCTGCCCCTCCTCTGCTTATACTTTCTCTCTCTCAAAATAAACTTTAAAAAGTGAAATAAATGCTTCCACAGTTACCAGTCAAGGACAGTTTTTCTTTTTTTTTTTTAAAATTTTTTTTAATGTTTGTTTATTTTTGAGAGAGAGAGACAGAGCGTGAGCAGGGGAAGAGCAGAGAGAGAGGGAGACACAGAATCTGAAGCAGGCTCCAGGCTCTGAGCTGCCAGCACAGAACCCGATGCGGGGCTCGAACTCACAGACCGTGTGATCATGACCTGAGCCGAAGTCGGACACTTAACCGACTGAGCCACCCAGGCGCCCCAAGGACAGTTTTTCTTTACATCCCACCACCTAATAGTTTTTAAGCAGATTCCAGCAAACATACTACTTCATCTGCCAATACTTCCAAGTGAATCTCTAGAAATTCATTTATTTTTTAAACATAACTACAATTCTATACCTAAAATAAGTAAATGTAATACTTGAATACCTTAAAGTTTTTAGTTGGTGTCCAAAAATGTCTTAAATGTTTTATCATGTGACTCAAAATCCAAATATACCCCGTGTATTGTGAACCCTTTTAAATGTCTTTTGTTCAGTTAGCTGTTCACTTGGTCTTTTCCATTGGAGCTGTTTTCTAATGAAGGACTTAACTCATTTATCTTTGTACAATTTCCCCCAGTCTGGCTTTGCATACTCTCACCTAGTAGTTTTCTCTTCCCTATAAATCCTAAATTTCAGTTATTTCTAGTAGATTCATAGTTCTTTCTTTTCTTAGTTTCATTAATAAAGGTGGTTAACATAGAAAAGTAGAGACAAAAATATAATGAAAATCCATGTACCCATCACCCAGTTTCAATAATTACTAAGTCATGGGCCCTGTTTGTTTCATCTGTAATCCCACTCAGATTTAGAAACATTCTAGACATCAACTATATCTCTAAGTAATGACTCCAAAAATAAAATTACAGCACCATAATTACAATTAAAAATTTTAAATTATTTGAAATAATTCAGTCACTGTTAACACTGCAGTTGTTTTAGTAATTATTTTTAAGATAGTTTGAATTCGGAGTCAGAGATTCATGAAATGTAATTCTTTTTCGGCTATTAAGAATTGCGAGTTTAAAAAATTATTCTTTAAAATTGATGCAAAATATTTATAGGAGTCCATGGCCAAATATATAAAACAAGACTGTATATACAAAGAGGTTCTACTTTTGGTCCATTAGTTTCCCTTCTAAGTTCTTTAAAAGAGGTTTAGTGTATTTTCCCTAGGATTTTTGTTTTGAGTTTACGGTTTCTCTATCCACCTAAACTGTGCCGAACTACCACTCTTCTGCGCTGGTACTCTGGACTTTTCCCCATCTTGGCACCTTTCCTGAAAACTCACTCAGAACGGTCTTCCTCGTTGCTTTTCTTCCCTCCTTCCTCCCACTTCCTGCCTGGGGCCGACCGCGCGGGCCGCGGGCCGCACCTGCAGGACGCGTTTCCATTGGTGACATCTTGGCGGGCCCATCGGTGGCACTTCCTCCTTTACACCCCGTGACCCACGTCCGGCCCGCCGCCCTCAGTCACGCGGCCTCTGCCTCCGGGACGCAACCCCGCGCGCCGGCCTTCCGGACTCCGGACCCGTCGTGGTGAGCCGCCGCGAGCGGACGACCCCCACCCACCCGCCCATCCACCCTCACCCAGCCCCCAGTACACCCCCACTGTGCCCCGCGAGTCCCGGGAACTCGTTTCCCTCTCCTTCGCAACTCCCCACCCCCACCCCGCCCGCTCCAGGAACTCTTTCTTCCCCCTCGTTGCCCCAGGAACTCTTCTCCCCCCGCGTCCCCACTGCCTCAGGAAGTCCCCCCGACCCGACTCAAGAGCTCCGCCCCCCACGGGTCCCGGGAAACTCTTCCCTTGCCGCCCCAGAAAGCCCCCCCTCCCCCGCCTCCCGACTCGGGAGCTCCGCCTCCTCCGTCGCGGCTCCGGGAAGCCGGGACGGAGAACGCTAACCCCGCCTCACTTCCCTTCTCATCGCCGAGAACTTCCCACTCACGCCTCCGTAAGCTTCACCCCCACCCCCGTCTCTCTTCCCACCACCAGGCCCGGGAAGCCTTCGCCTTGTGACCTCTTTCCCCCTCCCCCCTCCCGCGCGGCCCAAGAAGCCTCTCTCCCCCCTCTCCTCCCTCCTTCCTCCCTCGGCTCGTCCCGCCCCCGCCCCGGAAGCTCCCGCTGATCCCGCCCAGGCCCCGCGACGGGGCTCTCTGGGGTCCCGCCTTCCTGTGGGACTGAGCCGAGCGTAGGTTCTCGGATCCGCCAGGTAGACGACTAGCGAGTCCCCCCACCCACGCACCTCGTCCGCGTACCCCCGCCCCAGCAGCTCAGCGCCTGTGACCGCCGCTGTGCTTCCCGCCGAAATCGCTCAGACGCGCCCCTGGCGGCCCGCGGCTGCGAGCTTAAGAGCGCAGTTTCAATTTCAGGTTAATAACAAAAGGAGACGCACCTGGACTTTCCTGGAGCCTTCAGCGTTTTTAAACGTCGGGTGGAATTAGGGGTCCTTTGGCTGTAAACCGCGCTTGTTTGAAAATAGAAATCAGTCCTGCTCCCCTCAGCGGTAAGTCTTAGCGCAAGAATGTTAACTGCGTAATCCTGAGGCAGCGTCTCTCGCTCACTGTAGTTTAAGGGTAGAACTTTCTGAGTAAGACAGTCGGGACAATCTTGCTCTTGTATGCTACCAGCTGCAGGTTAATACTTATTTACAAATAAGGGCAAAATTGATCCTTAGGTCCTACTGCACCACAGACCTAAAAGAGGTGAAGCCAAGGTCCCACTGAATTACCCTTTCCTGAACAGAAGATGGGGGGTTAAGCCATTCTGTGTACTCCGTAGATAAACTTAATCAGTCTTGGCACTCGGAGGCGCGCCCTGTTTATCTTGATTGGATCTACCTGAATCCGAACTAAATCCCGTCTAACCAGTACAGTGAAGGAAAGCACATTCTGGAGAGCCTCCCAGGAGCCCTACTAGTCTGTTAGAAATGCAGAATATCGTCCCATCCCTGATACGTTATTTTAGAATATCACATTTTAACAACACCTTGTACAGCACAGATAATTAGAATCTCCAGTTCGGAACCTAAGAGCAGTATTTTTTTCTCACTCCAGCGATTACAACGTGGTGCTCGTGTGAGACCCATGCTCAGTGCTTCAACGTGTGTGTTCTCGGGCATGCACGCCCCATTTCAGTCTTGTGAAAATTGGCCTCAGTATTTCTGGCCGCCCCTTGCACGTGCATGTCCAGTGAGGGTCCCCAAGATGTTGGTCTGTAGGCCACACTGGAAGGAGCCAGAGCCAGGAGCTGGGGTAAACCATAAAAAATGGCAGGTCATTTAAGATGCCTGGGTTCTACCTTTTCAAATTCCACTCTTTTCTGGGAGCAAGCAGGAAAGGATGGTTGAAGCTTTTTGAAAACCATCTTCTAGAGAATTTGAAATTAATTACTTCATAAACAAGAATACTTTTATACAGAGTTCCCCCAACACTACCCAGGAAGTATCTTATGTAATAATCACAGGAGGCTATTAAACAAGATAAGTTTATCTTTAACACAATACGCTCAGGGAAATTAACTTGGCTCTCTCAGTTCTACCTTTCCCAAACTAAGAAAGTAGTTTAGTTCTTCGATGTACTCCCTGGACTTCATATATCCTGGTTCTTTGGGACACCTCCATCACTTGGCTGTGGGCAATGGTAGTGGTTATGCTTTTTCTACTGAAAAGTGTATTTTAACATCTATTTATGTTTTTGTCAGTTAATTAAAATTAAAATATTAATGGCAGAGCAAATACAGGTCACTAGAAATTAAGTTACCAGATAAAACTGGGAAGGAAAGACTTGAGTATCTCCGCCCTGATGATCGTCAGGGATTCTTGTAAATTGTAAATTCTGTTGAACAGTTTCTAGCAAGCAGACTATGGAGCCCATCCCAGTAAAGGTCTGGCGGCATCTGGAGTCACTCACCTCTTGCCGGTGAGGTCTCTACCAAGAACTGTTCTGGCCTTGCTCCACCCCCTCCCTGAAGAAGCCCCTCCCACCGTAGTATTTAGATTTCCTCAGAGAGCTTAGAGTTGTTTTCTAAGTCTCATCAAGGCTAGTGAGATGTTTCCTTGCTGTTATCCTCTGTATTACTCTGTGAAAAGGTAAACCTTTTAAATGCTGTGGGGGCTGTCCTGGGTGTGTGCTTTAATTATGGAAGCTTCGGGCTATAAAGGAACTCCTGCAGCCCCAGCCAGCACTTCCCTGGAGAAAGGGAGCTGGAGCCCATCCCAGCCCCAGCACCACCACCCCTGGTTGCTCTGGTGAGTGCTGGGGCACTGAGGCAGACGGCCATATCGCTCTTTTTTAGGACAATTCGTTACCTACCAGGAGAGTCTCCGACTGTGGGCATCCCCCCCCGGGTTGTTCTTTAAGGTGAGCTCTTTTAAGAAAAGTAATTTCTGTTTACATGTATATTTAAGCAGAAGATTTTCTTAGCATGAAATAAAAGTTTTGTCATTAGCTTTAAATCTGATATTGAGCAGAAATCTGTAGCACTCTTCTACTGAGTTTTAATGTCCTGAGCACTGTAAAGCTCCACAAGGAATCCAAATGTAGAAGATTCTGAGGGCAAAAGTGAGGATACTGAATTATGTTTGCATCTAAAATTAGGTTTGAATTTCATTGAAAGAATAAGGAATTACGAGTCATGGACTTCTTGTGAGAAGTGGAAGAGAAAAATAATTCTGGAGTATAAATAAATTTGTATCAAATGTTTATTTGTAGACATGTGTTTGAGAAAAGAATGCTCTTCTTGCCTTCAGAGAACTCACTTTGTTTTTGAAACTTTATTTTCTGAAGCAAAACATTTATAATCTGTAGTGTTGTTAGGTATTTTAAGTAATTCTTATATGAAATGTTTGTGTTTGCTTTTGTTTCCTGCATGTCTTTCAGCCTAGACTGCCATATTGTAGAGGGAGGTGTTGACCTCACATGGCCATCAGTTAATCTCTTGCTAATCTTGGGCCTGCTGTGCTGGGGGTGGGGCCACAGTGACCAATGGAACAGACAGTCTGTCCCTGGTAGGCTTTCCAAGCAGTTTTGAAGACAAATTTTAAACAAATCAGAGCAAGAATGCTGTGGGAGTGTAGAACCATAAGACTTCATTCAAAGGGGAAGATCTTGTGGAAAGGTAGTATGATTGAGCTGAGACCTTAAGGATTAGTAGGATTTAACTAGACAGAAGGTTGGGTGGAGTGTATTTGGAGAGATAATTCATTATCACTTGTGTCAAATGCAAGAGAGCAGAAAGCCTGGCACGTTCCAGGCACAGGAAAATGGATAAAAGAGGGAGTTTTTTGTAAGTGGAGTGATACAAGCTGGATAATTATGTTTGTTGCAGGCCAAAGTTGCAAGGTCTATGGTGGTTGCACCCCCTTAATACTGTGATTTGTGTTCCACTGCCAGTGGGATGCCACTGAGAACTTGGAACAGGAGAAGACATAAAGTCAGTTTTAGGAGAACATTTGAGTGCAGATTGGGTTGCAATAAGGGCTAGCCATTTCACTTGGAGAAGTTTAAGAACCTGGTAAGAGTATCCTGGCATGGGCTGTTGGTACTGGAATTTAGAAATGAGGAAGTAGAAAGGGATATGAGGGCAATGCAGAAAGAAAAAGTTTGACAATTGAAATCACAAAGGAAGAAATTATTGAGCTCTTACTGTGCCATGAATGGCTAGAGACTGAGTATAAAATTGTGATGAACTTTCATTTGTTCAACTGAAGAGTTCCTGAGTAGGATTTTTTTTTTTCTGAGTAGGATTTGATAATATGGGTTAGGGTGGTGAATGGGATCATTCCAGAGAGATAATGAATTAATTGGATTTGAATTTATTGGGTCAAGTTGTCCAAGGATTACTTTACTTTCTTTCTAGAAGCTCTGGATGACAGATAAGGCTATTTATTTATATCTGCAGCCAGAGCTCTACAGAAGGGTGTCAGAAAAATGCTGCTTTCATTTGTGGCTTATAGGTGCTGTGGATTAGAGTTTTCTATACCAGTCTGGGCTGCAGGAAGCCTAAGGCTGGGAACTTGAGTGTCTTTGGTCCAGAGCTAGTTGACCATGATCCTGTGAGGCTGCCTAGAAAAGGACTTGCCCCAAGTCCAGTGTTTCCCTGCAGTTGATAATTATGGAAGGACTCTTTAGATAGGTAAGGAATTAATAAGAGAACCAGTAGATGGTTATATCTTTAAGACCCTGAGGGAGAAAGGATTTCAAAAGGGAGTGCTTAAATCCTGCTGTGGTAACAAGTGAAATGAAGATAAGATAGTCTCTTCTTCCAAGTGGATGAAAGGTTTTGCCCTTTTAATGGTGAGGAGTAGAGGGGACATTAGAGGCCTGCCTTCTGAAGAGATTTTACTGAAAGGGTCAGCAAATCAGCAAGTAGTTGGAGGCACAGTTGGTGTCAGGGAAGGTATATTATGGCATTGGTTAGAAATGGGCATACTTAGTTACTAAGGACGTTATCTTTAGTGAAGAGACTTTGAAGATAAAAGAATTTCTCCAGGGTGAATGGAGTTGGGACCAAAGCAGGACTGATCCTGCTAATGATGTCAGCTAATAGGGGAAGCAACTTCTTGCTTATAAATTTTTAGACTTTGTGGCAGTTCCTTCACATCACCCCCATTCTTTGAACTAGATCACCCAAAGAGGAGGGAAGATTAGGTGAAGTTGTCACAGGATTACATGAGACTTTGGGAGAATGGGGAGTCGTGGTTGAATTGTAGGCAGTATTGAGGGCCCATTTTAAGGTTGGTGACCCTGATTCCATAGTAGTCATTCCCAACTGGGAGCCTTTGGAACATTTGGGAATGTCTGGAGACCTTTGGGGTTGTCACAACTGGAGAGGAGGGTGCCTCTGGCAGCTAGTGGCTAGAGGCCAGGGATGCTGCCTGACATCCTACAGTGCACAGGCCTGTCCCCACAACAAGGAACTGTCAGCTCCAAAATGTGTGCCACTAAGCCACTCAGTACAACCATGAAATAGTCACTTACTCTTTCTGGGCTGTTTCACTGGGCACATATGATAAAGGAGAAAAAGAGCATATGAATTCCATTTGTTGTGGGGGAAGGACTGAAATAATTACAAAATTATCCTTTCACACTTTGACAGTTTTAAAAATAAGTGCTGCATAGAGTGATTTTGTCAAATACTTAAATTACTATAAATTAGAAAAATGACTCAGTGGTAGTTTGCCAGTAATTGTTTTTCCCTTAACTAGTACAGTTGGACTTTCCTATTTACAGATTTGCTCTGCCTTTTCTCTAATAAGAAAGTGCCCTTGCTCTAACCTGACCAATATTAATTCCTCTATGATCATGACACCAAGGTACTCCTGTCCTCTTGCCTTTTACTTTAGCAATGTAATCTCATGTTTTCCTCCAGTTCTTAAAACTTCTCTATTTCTAAATATTGGCTTGTTTCATTCTTTTGTCTTCTCTTCTGGAACTTAAAATAATTGACCATTAGAAGGGTTAGGTTTTGGCTTAAAAGCTTCCATATGGCTATTTTTTTTTTTAAGGTTTCCTAATTTGTTCTTTTTCAGTCTTGAGTAGTAAGTACCTTTTGGGGGGAGACCTGGGATTGAATCTCAATTCAAATGTATTTGGTATATTTTCTTAACATTTAATTTTACTTTTCTTTTTTTTTGTCTGTAAAATCAGAAAAACGACATTTACTGCATATTCTTGTACATAATAAATGAAAAATTATGTAAAGTAGTTTTTGCTTTCTTTTCAGCCACAAAAAGCTGCACCCAAGCTTGTTTGACGTCTGTCCTCTCAAGTGTCCATGATGCTGGGCCCCGAGGGAGGTGAAGGCTTTGTGGTCAAGCTCCGTGGCCTGCCCTGGTCCTGCTCTGTTGAGGATGTGCAGAATTTCCTTTCTGACTGCACAATACATGATGGGGCTGCAGGCGTTCATTTCATCTACACTAGAGAAGGCAGGCAGAGTGGTGAGGCTTTTGTTGAACTTGAATCAGAAGATGATGTAAAAATGGCCCTTAAAAAAGACAGGGAAAGCATGGGACACCGATACATTGAGGTGTTCAAGTCCCACAGAACCGAGATGGATTGGGTGTTGAAGCACAGTGGTCCAAACAGTGCCGACACCGCCAATGATGGCTTCGTGCGGCTTCGAGGACTCCCATTTGGATGCACCAAGGAAGAAATTGTTCAGTTCTTCTCAGGGTTGGAAATTGTGCCAAACGGGATCACATTGCCTGTGGACCCCGAGGGCAAGATTACAGGGGAGGCCTTTGTGCAGTTTGCCTCACAGGAGTTAGCTGAGAAGGCCCTGGGGAAGCACAAGGAGAGAATAGGGCACAGGTATATTGAAGTGTTCAAGAGCAGTCAGGAAGAAGTTAGGTCATACTCGGATCCCCCTCTGAAGTTCATGTCTGTACAGCGGCCAGGGCCCTATGACCGCCCTGGCACAGCCAGGAGGTATATTGGCATTGTCAAGCAAGCAGGCCTGGAGAGGATGAGGTCTGGTGCTTATAGTGCAGGCTATGGGGGCTATGAGGAGTACAGCGGCCTCAGCGATGGCTACGGCTTCACCACTGATCTGTTTGGGAGAGACCTCAGTTATTGTCTCTCGGGCATGTATGACCACAGATACGGAGACGGCGAGTTCACTGTCCAGAGTACCACTGGACACTGTGTCCACATGAGAGGGCTGCCATACAAAGCCACAGAGAACGACATTTACAACTTCTTCTCTCCACTCAACCCTGTGAGAGTCCATATTGAGATTGGCCCTGATGGAAGAGTGACGGGCGAAGCCGATGTTGAGTTTGCCACTCATGAAGAAGCTGTGGCAGCAATGTCCAAAGACCGGGCCAACATGCAACACAGATACATAGAACTTTTCCTGAATTCCACAACTGGGGCCAGCAATGGGGCGTATAGCAGCCAGATGATGCAAGGCATGGGGGTGTCGGCCCAGTCCACTTACAGTGGCCTCGAGAGCCAGTCTGTGAGTGGCTGTTACGGGGCTGGCTATGGAGGCCAGAACAGCATGGGTGGATATGACTAGTTTTGTAGGAGCATTTGAGTTATTGCAATCAAATTTTCACAGGCAGCCAACAAGCAGTGAAAAGCAATTATTACTCTAGAGGAAGCTGTGGGACCCATTTTGCACCATGAGTTTGTGAAATCTGGATTAAAAAATTACCTCTTCAGTGTTTTCTCATGCAAACTTTCTTCTAGCATGTGATATTGAGTAAACTAAAACTATTTTCAGCTTTTCTCAATTAACATTTTGGTAGTGTACTTCAGAGTGATGTTATCTGAGTTAAAGTAGTTTTGAGTACATTAAATAAATCTTTTACACCACATCACCGTGAACACATTGGGGAGACGTACTTTTTTGGAAAACTCAAGGTGCTAGATCCCTAATTCAAAGAGGAACATTTCTCATGTTTGTTCATTCTAGTTTATTTTCATTTAAAATCTTTTAGGTTAAGTTTAAGCTTTTAAAAATAAGTTAGTTTTGAAAATTGAGACACATTACTAATACTGTAGGAATTGGTGAGGCCTTGACTTAAAACTTTCTTTGTACTGTGATTTCCTTTTGGGTGTATTTTGCTAAGTGAAACTTGTTAAATTTTTTTGTTAACTAAATTTTTTTCTTAAAATAAAGATTTTTCCACAATGACTGGCACCGACTATATACTCACCAAAAAGTAGCAAAATGGGTGGTTGAAGAGAACTTGTTTTAATACTGCTGTATTTCAGTGTGAATTTCAAAATAACTTAGCACATGAAATCTAAGATTTCCCTCTATTCTAAACCAAGACTAAATTAAAAGTTTGATTTTTAGGATAATAAATATGAATGGCAGAAATCGTGACTGGAAACAAATCCCAGAGTATTAAAATAGAAGCACACAGTCCCAGCCTCCCTCTAGGCTAGAGTGCTGTTCTTTGTCAGCCATTTGTAATGTTCTGCTCTTACCTTATTTTATGCTGGAGTCCTGTTCATTTCTCGTAGCTAGAGGTACTTCATTTTGGGTGCCATACATTGGCAGTCATTAACCACAGTTTGTTTCAGGTTTTTTTTTTTTTTTTTTTAATGTGCTTAATTTTTTTTCATCCTAGCTCAAACACTCCCAGGTTAGCAGTTAACAGGTTATTGCAGACTTCACATAATAAGCTTGGGACAGACCTGTTTCCAAATTAGAAAATCGTCCTCCACCTAGCAGTAGAAAACAATGTCCAAATTCCAGACAGCTTCACACATAGCTTATCGCCATCACTTTTAATTTGACATAAACTAAGACAGCCAAGACTTAAAGATGTGGATGGGGCTTATTTAAAAATCTTCTTGACTAGTACTAGTGATTTTGCCAACTTCGTCCGAACCCCCCCCCTCCAACCCCCCTTGTCTTCAGTAACCGCCAAATGTTAGCCCAGGTATCCTAACTTCACCGGCTCTGGGATTTTCATCTGGTATCATTTCAAAGGGACAAGCTTCATTTATAGACAAAATGCTTTATTGGTTAAGCCCCTAAAGATTTTGTTAAATAAGCATTTATGCAGACCACAATCTTACCCTAGCCTTTCTCCACCACCTATAGCTTCACAGGCCCACCTTACCTGCTGTTCTTCCTGCAGGTGTTCTGCAGATTCAGATGACCTTAGGGCAGCAACAGTGCCCAGGAATGTCAGGTGCTGGGACACAGGCTAAACTAGGAAGATCCACTCCGAAGACTAGGTAACATGAGATTCTAGGGAGGTAGAGCTCGTGCATCTGATGTGAGCCATGTTCACAGGTTCTCTACCTAGCCCGTGGGTCTGCCACGCTCCCAAGTCTCTAGCAGTAGTCCACCAGAGGGCTGCAAAGGCCCTCTGGGTTGTAAAGAAGACCCAGAAACCAGGTAGAGCACCCGGAGCTTAAACTTGGCAATGGCAAGATGCCATGGAAGCCCAAGATTTGATAGGGCGGTGAAATTTTAAGGAGTATATTCGCCCAGTATAAAGCTCCCTTGCTAGGTTTAGGGTCCAGATAAGGAAGGAGTGAGCTGTGAGAACCTGGGAAGAATGTGCTATATTATCTGAAATTGCTGGTACAGCTGCAGTGGCTCCTACTAGAAGTAAAACTATCTGGAGGCCTTACTCATGGTAGGTGATTTATAAGATGTTATCCTCATCAACGTCCACCTTAGGTACTGTTTCTAGAATGGATTGGCAGACTGCCGGTCAAATACAGCCTGCTACCTGTTTTTACATGGTCCATGACCAAAGAATGGCTTTTATGGATGAATCAATATCTGGGTACCCCAATTAAAAACTCCCCAAATGAATCCTGTTCTTATTAGTAGACAGGAAACTTTAAATCTGCCTTGGCCTGCAAAATCTAAAATATTTGCTATCTAGCACCTTCAGGGAAATTTTGCTTATTTTTCTGTTCCAGAAAACTAGTATCAGGACTTAGCATGACACAGATGGGAGAGGCCACCACTGCAGGAGGAAGCACATTTCATGTGTGGACAGGAGGGGATCTGGAGGATGCTGGACCAGCATCTCCTGTGCCTCAGCATTTAAATTTTGAGTAAAATGTTTGGAGTCCATCCTAACAATCTGCTGGAGTCCACTCTTGAAGCTTGGAGACAGCAACCTGTGGGAGGAAGGGATGCTGGGTGTTGAGAAAGGGGTCCTCAGATTCAGGTGGTCATGTTAGGATTTAGTATGTTAAGCCAGGAAAAACACCAGCTAAAAATGTGCTGTGGAGAGGCACCTGGCAGGCCCAGTTTGAAAGCATGGCAACTCGGTCTCAGGGTATGTATAGTGATTGTTTTAAAAAATGTTCACCCAAGGACACTTCTAAGTTGGTAAAGGAATGTGCTAGGGAAGTGTGCCAGCATTTTAACCTTAATGGAAACTTAGACATGGTTGGCAGTACAAAAAAATTGGACAAAGGGATTCCATCATGTGAGAAGATGGAATCAAAGATGATTGCCATGATGGACAGTAAAGCCCAAAAGGCAGTAAGGGGCTTCACCTGGCCAGATATGCAGCAAAGACTAAGAACTCCGTGTGGACAGGGATCACAGGTGCAGCTATAAGGTCTGTCAACTTTCTGTTTCCAGCTGTTACTACTCTTTGGCTATATGAGCTGAAAGCTAATTGAAAATCAGGATCTTCTTTGTTAGACTGGGAACATGAGACGGCCAGGTGACAAATGGAGTCACAGGCCAAGTTCATCTCACTGTAAGTCAAATGAGTTTGCAGACCCCTCCAGTTATCTCCCTGAGTGAATTAGTACAAAGGAGTACACTAGGCAGTTGACGCCCCTTCACTCCCATACTGGATCCTTGGCTTGTGAACTAAGAGCCATAATGGTATCAAAGGCCAAGGGGAACCTTCTCAAATGGTGTTCCCCACCCAAGACTGAGTAAGGAGAAATGCCGCAACGTCTGAAGTCTGGGTCGTGCTCCAGACTTTGCCTTTTTAATCTGCTCGTCTGGTTTCGCCAAACAGCAGATGCGTTCTGGTAGAGGATGCTAGATGACCAGGAACTTAACCAAGGAGTTACCTCAGTACAGCTCCGTCCTTCATATGGTGCCCTTGCCAGTATAGACCAAGTCTCCAGCACTTGAGAACTCTTGACCTAATGAATACATTCTCTTCAATCAGCATCAAGGAGGAGATTTAAAATTTTTACCTTCTCATAACATTAAAACACATTCCCTGTCTTCCTCCAGGGCTGTGGTAACTGTCCTGCTGGCCTTTCTAGTACCATTGATCACCTTGCCATGCTCCACTATATTAATGACATTGTCATTGTTGGGGAGGAAGCAGTGAGTAGTCTGTGCTACAGGGAGGAAGAATTCAGGGCTCTGCCGCATCAGGGAAGTTTTTAAAGTCTGATTGCCTTGGGCAAGGATGGGCAAAACTAGAGTCCTGGCACCACATCTGGCCTGCTGCCAGTTCTTTGTAAATGTCTTATTGGTACACAGCCATGTCCATTTGTTTTGTCTGTGGCTGCTCTTGTGCTACTTTGACAGAGAGGTGGGTAGTTACATTAGAGACCATGTAGCCCACAAAGCCTCATGTATGTACAATCTGAGCCTTTATAGGAAATGTGTGCTAACTTTTTGACCGTGGGCAGATCTGGGACATTTCCTCCAAAGTAAAGGTAAAACACTTATCACTAAGAGGTGTAGTTTTTGGTAAGATGTTTTGCATTTTTGATGTGTATTACACATGAAAATACTGCTCCTACCCAATTATTAGGTGACTAGAAGGCTGCAGGGGTTCTGCAAGCTGCCCTGCCATTCGCCAGAGGACAGAGTAGGCCCCATAATCGTATCTGTGTTTATAAATGGTGTTGTGTGGTGTCTCTTGGCAAGTGTGAATGAACAGTCACAGCTCAGACCCTGAGTGTTAATGAATCAAGGCCATGCCCCTGTATCCCAAAGCTATTTTCTATTCAAACAGCAGCTCCTAGAGCTACTGAGCTTCACTCTGCACTGACACCACCTGTGCTCTGTGGTGTTGGCTGAGGCATCAAGTCATAAGTCTCTCAAGACATCTCAGTTTGTTTTTAGTTTTTGTGTAAAACTTGTTGCACACAGTCATTAGATTTGCTTCCAGTATTTAACTGTATTTTACATAGTATCTCTGATTTGATTTGCTTAGAGTTTATTGTTGGGACTTCTTAGGATTAAAGAAATAAATACTATGGATTTTTTTTTTAAAGTACACTCTACACCTAACATGGGGTTTGAACTTAGAACCCCAAGATCAAAAGTTGCATGCCCTACCTATTGAGTAAGCCAGGTGCCCCAAGAAATACAATGGATTTTTATATTGACTATGGCTTTGCTAAATTCACTAAATTCACTTATCAATGATAGTATAAATGTAGAATTTCTATATAAGAAATCATATTGTTTGCAAACAATGATAGTTTTATTGATTTTTTTTTTCCCTAATCTCTATGTACTTTTTGCTTGCCTCGTGGCATGCTGTTAGATCGAAGTTTGTTTTTATCATTAGAAACATGATGCCGAACAAAGTCTGGGGTCAGAGGACATCCTTGTCTTATTCCCAGTTTCAGAGAGAAAGCTTTGTTATTTCTCCCTTAGAATACCGATTGTCAGGGCACCTGGCTGGTTCAGTCAGTGGAGCATGTGACTCTTGATCTTGGGGTTATAAATTCAATTCCCACATTGGGTGTAGAGATTACTTAAAAAAACAAATCCTTAAAGTACTGATTGGTTTTTTGGTCTCATACCCTTTATTAAATTAAGAGAATTTGGGGCACCTGAGTGGCTCAGTTGGTTAAGTGTCTGACTTCAGCTCAGGTCATGATCTCACAGTTCATGGATTCGAGCCCTGTGTCAGACTCTGTGCTGACAGCTCAGAGCTTGGAGCCTGCTTCAGATTCTGTGTCTCCCTCTCTCTGTTCCTCCTCTGCTCATGCTCTGTCTCTCTCTCAAAAATAAACTTTAAAAATTTTAAATTAGAATTTCCATTTGCTTCACGTTTAGTATATATGCATTTTAATCATTAGTAAGTGTTGAATTTTAAATTATTTAATGCATTTCTCTCCTTATGTTATCCTGATATTCCTTATTATCTATCTCCCAATTCACTCATTCTCTGCAGCTAAGCCTAACTTGTTAAGCATAAGCATCAGTTATATTCTTAACTCCAGTTAAGAACTTTTAGATCTGGGGCACCTGACTAGTTTAGTTGATGGAGGGTGCCACTCTTGATCCCGGGGTTGTGAGTTCGAGCCCTGTGTTGGGTGTAGAGATCATAAGTAAATTAACTTAAAAAAAAAAAAACCTTCTTAGTTCTAAAATTTCCATTTGATTTTTTTTTTTTAACATAATGCAAAAATTTAATTTGCTCACAGTTCTGGAGACGAGAAGTCAAAATCAAGGTGTTGGCAAGGCCATGCTCCCTCTAAAGTTGCAAGGAAGAATCCTTCCATGCCTTTCTAGCTTCCATGGTTGCCAGCAAACTTGGCGTTCCTTGATTTGCAGCTGCATCATTCCCATCTGCCTCTGTTGTCACATAGCCGCCTACCTGTGTCCAAATTTTCTTCCTCTTTAGAAAGACACCAGTCATTGAATTAGGGCCCACCCTAATCAAGTATGCCCCCATCTTAAAATGATTATATTTGCAGAAACCCTATTTCCAAATAAGGTCATAGTCTCAGGTACTGGGGCTTAAAACTTGAACGTACCTTTTTGCAGTACACAGTTTACCCCACAATGGATCCATTCTGTTTTCTTCTGAGACTCTCCATATACCATCTCTTTCCTTGAACATAACAGTCACAGTTTAAAGTCGTAGTCTGATCATTCCAATATCTGCATCTTTTTCTGTGTTTATGTTGTCTGGTGTCATTTGTCTTTTATGCCTGGATATTTTTGATAGAGTTCAGATACTGTGTACATAAATTTGAGGCATAGGATAACTACAGGACGCATGTGCTATTATCTAAGAGGGGATTGGTGGCAGGGGTGCAGCCAGACTTTAAAAATTACCCTGAAAACACAAAAAGCTCAAAATAGCCAATATGTACTCAGTGGAACCCGTAAAATGGTAATTTGAGAAGAGCCAAATCTGTGACCCAAACTCAGAAAATTCTGTAGGCACCAATTTGAATTTACATTCTGGTAGGGGTGGGAGACCATTAACAAATAAATCAATAAAACAAAAATTGTGTATGAATTAGGGCTGAGAACAAAGAAGAAGCAGTGATCAGTAATGAGGACAAATGGTGGTGGTGTAGTTGTAGTATGGCCAGGAAGCCTCAAAAAAGGGCCTAAAGGAGGGGAATTCATTGGTGAAGCAGGGACTCCGTGGAATCAAAAAAATGGCCAGCAGAGGGAGGAGTGCAGTGACTTAACGGCTGAGGCTGCAGACAACAGGTGTTCAGACAACACAATACCTAGGAAGCAGGGCTAGTGTAGGAAAGGAGAGTGGATGAGGATGGAATGTTGGTAGGGACTGGGGTCAGAAGTAGGGCCTATGGGCCATGTTAAGGGGATTTTTCTGGGGCATCTTGGTGGCTCAGTCAGTTAAGCATCCAATTTTGGCTCAGGTCATGATCTCATGGTTCGGTTCATGAGTTTGAGCCTTGCATTGGGCTAACTGCTGTCAGCACAGAGCCCACTTTGGATCCTCTGCCTCCCTCTCTCTCCTTCTCTGCTCGTGCGCTTGCTTGCGCTCTCAAAAATAAAACCATTTTAAGACTTTTAAATAAAAAAAGGACTTTTCTGTAAGATAAATAGGATATTTCTGGTGCATTTTGAGCAGTTACTCTTAGCTTCCCTTAAGAATATTCCTCTGATGGCTGGATTGAGACTTGAGTGATAAATCTCTCTACAGAGCCAGGCATAGGACCTAATCAGTCAGTCACACTTCCTCATGTTAGCTGTCGGTCCTTACTTCTTACCCTGGGTTTTACAGCATTTTAAACAAAAATTGAGGGTAAGGGGTGCCTGGCTGGCTCAGTCAGTAGAGTATGTGACTGTTGATCTCAGGATTGTAAGTTTGAGCCTCACATTGGATGTAGAGATTACTTAAAAATTAAAAAAAACAAATTGGGGGTTAGATGCTGCTATACCTTCTGGGAAACAAATATTACAGTGTTTAGCTAAGTGAAATTAGTCAGAGAAAGACAAATATCATATGACTTCACTCATATAAGGACTTTGACACACCCAACAATGAACATAGAGAAGGGAAGAAAAATAATATAAACGTGGCAGGGGGAACAAAACATAAGAGACTCTTAAATATGGAGAATGAACAGGGTTACTGGAGGGGTTGTGGGAGGACGATGGGCTAAATGGGTAAGGGGCATGAAGGAATCGACTCCTGAAATCATTGTTGTACCATGTGCTAACTAACTTGAATGTAAATTTAAAAAAATAAATTAATAAAATTTAAAAAATGGAAACAACAACAAACAAGGAGATACTAAAGTGTTTAAGTTACTAGTCTTAGAATAAAACTTACAACTTTTTCTCATTAATAGGCCCTGATTTTAAAAGCTCTCTCAGACTACTATTCAGCAATACAAAATAATGAACTATTTGATACATATAACAATCTGGCTGGGTCTCCAGAGAATTATAGAATACTATATATGTAGATATAGATATAGAATACTATTTATATTTAACAGTTAATAGAATATTATCAAACTTTTTACTTCAGTTATTTCTGGGTGCTGGGTTAAAAATTGATTTACCCAATATCTCTGTAATGGTTAAGTTTTCTGTTATAAGCATAAAAGATGTTTGCAGTCAGAAAAAGAATAAGAATATTTAAATTTAAAAAGCGGGGAGAGGGAACCTGACTGGCTCACACAGTAGAACATGAACCTTTTTTTTTTTTAATTAAGTAATCTCTATACTCAGTCTAGGGCTCAAATTCATGACCCTAAGATCAAGACCCTCCTGCTCTTCCGACTGAGCCAGCCAGGAGACCAGAACATGTAACTCTTGATCTCTAGGTAGTGAGTTCAAGCACTACATTGGGCATAGCACTTACATAAAAATACATATACATACAAATATACATACATTGGGGAGGGATATATATAGTCCCCAAGCAGGCACGGTCACTGGCTTTTCTCCCAGATGGTGATAAATACCAGAAAGACAGGGTAGCCCAGTCCTTCAGAAGCTGCTTAGGAGCAAGATGGCCTGAGAGAACCTCTGAGAGCCTTGGTTTCCTCCTATGCACAGATGGAATGATACCAATTGAGTTAATGCGTGAAATGTTGTCACAGTGCTCTTCACATACTAAGTATTCGATTACATAGAAATTATTCTTTGCTATCTCTGGTTCTCTGGGCAACACCTCCTCTGGGAGAAGAGGACAAAAGGAAGGGAATTGGGACTAAAGCCACGCCCCTCCAAGGAAACGGGTCTTTGAGGCACAGGGAGCGATTCCACACAGGGAAACCTGGGCAGAGGCCCCTCTCATCCTATGGCTACCTCTCCCTCTCTCGACTGGGGGTGGGAGTGAGGTGAGGAGGTAGGGACTCGACTGGACTTGTTTTTCTTGGGAATCTGCAGCCCAACTCCAGGGCCCAGCTGCCTAACCCACAGGCTAACTTATTCCCTATTTCATTCCCTATCACACTCCCTGACTTCTACCCATAATTAAGCCAGACCCCAGACGTCCTTCATGAGCCCCTTGCCTCAGCTTTGGACAGGCAGAAGCAGCCTAAACCACCAGGTACCTACCTGTAATTAGACAAAGTCCGGCTCACTGATGCTGGGCAATGAGGGAGTCCCACATGTTGAGGGTATAGGGATTGCAGAGTCCCTCACCCCAGAGTTCTTGCTTATAGGACTTGAGGAAACTGCAATTTGTTCAGCGGAAATTGCAATAAAGCTGTGTTTGGCAGGCTGAGAGCAAAGCAGGACTGGGACTCGGGTCTGCCACCAAGTGGAGCTGGGAACTAAAACGTTATGATGGGTATGGAATGTCATGTCCCGGAAACCTTTACTGGAGCAGGCTTCCGGGTTGGAATCCCTGAATATTCAGTCAAAGTGACTTAGGTCCCATGGTGCCTGGCTGGTCAGTCAGTAGAGCATGCTATTCTTGATCCCTGGGTGGTGAGTTTGAGCCCCACAGTGGGTGTAGAGAATTCTTAAAAAAAAGGTAAATAAACTTAAAAAAAAAAGTGATTTAGGTCTCCCAGGCAAGGGCAGGGTTTCCTTCTTACTGGTAGGATTTCCAACATCAGAGCCTCTCACATTTGTGATGGTAGAGACCTAAGCGTTTCAGTAAGAAAGCAGTTGTGGGGGGTGGGGGGGACGGGGTCAGTCCTCTGACTGACTCAGCCAGAGGAGCATGCAACTCTTGATTTCCAGCCATGAGTTCAAGCCCCACATTGGGTGTAGAGATTACTTTTTAAGTTTATTTATTTACTTTGGGGGGGGAGGGACAGAGAGACAGAGGGAGAGAGAATCCCAAGCTCGCCGCGCACTGTCACTGCAGAGCCCTGTGTAGGGCTCCAACCCAGGAATCCTGGGATCATGACCTGAGCCAAAATCAAGAGACTGAGCCACCCAGGCGCCCTGATGTAGAGATTACTTAAATAAACTTAAAAACAAACAAACAAACAAAAAAAACAGTTTTCCCTCACTCAGAAGGGGGCGTTCTAACTGCATGGCTTCAGTGTTTGCCACTCCAGCCCCACCAAAGGCCACAGACTTTGCTTTCCTGGTGGAGCTCATTTTTACCTTCTCAAATGCAATCTATTCACACCAGGATCCTCCGTGTCCAAGGAGAGGGACCTGCACCCCACTCGCCAGGACTGCAGAGCGCTTTCGGAAGCCACTTCCGAGGCTCTGACTCTGTGGTGCTTGCGGTGCCCGGTGTTGGGCTGCGCATGCCCTGTGCTCTTGGCCTTCCTCCTGCTTCCATGTCCCGCGCTCAGGAGGGGACAGTGGTTCTGCCGCAGTGGCCGCACCTGCCTCTCCCTTTGATCTCATTGCCTATGTTCCAGTCACACTGACTTGCCTCTGGTCTTTCTTTGCAAAAGGTTGATTGCATCCACTAGGAGAGATGTTTGTGCGGCTGGCGCCACTAATCATTCACCTTTGAGGATTCAGCTCAGGTGTCACCTCTTACCCGATCATGTCACCCATTGCTGCCCGTGCATTCCAGCCGCTGAAACACACTTGTATCTTCTTCACAGCATGCATAGGCTGACTCCTGGGGTGTTAAGGGCCTAATTGGATGGGTCCTGGTGGGTGATGAGCTTGGCATAGCCACCAACCTTCATGGCTCCCTGCCACCCTTGGTCACCCACTTAGACAGTGGCTGCACTTTCAACCAGGTGTCTCGGTTCTCACTCAGGTTCTTGGAGTTCGTGCTGCAGCTCTGGGCTAGCCTTGAAACCCTCCCCCCACCTCCACCTCCTTTTATGTCGTTTCAAGGGCATGAAGCAGACCTATGAGTCTCATTTTTAGACCTCAGGGCCTGGGATGGGCTGCCAACTGGAGGCAGGGTCCTCAGCTTTCACACTCCCCTGCAGTGGCCTCCTAACCCAAGTCTACAAGGCAGGGGCCTGAAGTCTAGGACACATACTTCCACAGGACCCCACACCACCCTAAGAAGTGGAGGGAGGGTTTGGAGCAGTGTACCATTTAGAGAGAGCTGGCTTGAAGCAACACCAAGATGCACCAACATGGCTGTCCCATCACCCCAGATCAAGACTGTGCACCACTGTCTGGCCGGAACAGGGCAGATCTTTGCTGCTGGACCTGCCTCCACTCCAGGGCCTATGCAGGCAGCAAGGGCTGGACTGAGTGCACCTGAGCTCCTGCCATCCTGGGCTATGGAGTTTGGCATGAAGGAGGAGGTTGTAGGACAGATGGCTACCGAGATGGGAGAGACATTTCCCCAGTCCCATTCTGTACGTATAGGGACCTTTCAAGTGAGATGTTCCAGGAGTGGGCTTGGACATACTGGGGGACCTAGATTTGTGCACTATGCAGGGCTTCTTGGGATGTAGCTCATAATAGGGCCTTATAGGATATTACCTAGGATGGGCAGAGGGTCTGTGGGTTTAGAGTTTTACTGGGGTAAATCAACAAAGGAATTGCTTCATTTCCTGAGCTGTGTGAATGATAGACAGCATTCACTGAGTGAGGTGGCACCTTAGTGGAGGGCGAGCCCCTGGGGATCATTCTAGGTTAGAGGATGTCATGGGTACTTGGCTCATTGGGACTTCTAGGGTCTCTAGGCAAGGTGCGGCAATTGTTAGATCTTTTGATAAAACACTGAGGTATCTTGCACGTGCATGGATGAGGCAAGGGGAGCAGAAGATCAATTATCAGGAGGTTTTCAAAGTGAGGGGCATGAGGGGAGTGGGCCTTGGGACAGACACGTGGCCACAGGAAACCTTAGCCATCCACTGGATCCCCTCCCCACCAGCCACTGAAGGGCCTGAACATTCCTGAGCAAGACGTCAGAGTCCCCGCCCAGCCTGCCCATCCCCAACCAGACCCACAGAAAGTCACAAGACCACTGGAGGGAGGAGTGAGACCGTTTAATTTAAAAATAAGCTTTGGAAAAAAAAAATTAGCTTTGGACAGTGCCCTGATCAGATGGGAGCTGAAGGGCCCAGCTTTGGAGAGAAAGGCCATCATGGAGAGTAAGGGCCCCAACTGGGGAGGGAACAGCATGGAAGCTGGCACGGAGAGCGCCACAAAGCTGGCCCTGTGCTCAGCAGGTACTGGCAGAGCCTGAGGAGAGAATGGGGGTGAGGTCCTCACAGACATGTCACTACAAGACAACCCCCTCTGGAAACCCCAAGGCTGGGCTGGCCCAGGACGGTCCCCCCTCTTAGACATGGCATAACATTTAACCACTGAAATACCATGGCCACCCTGCCTGAATGCCTGGAACCCTTTCAAAGAAGCCGAAGAAGCCTGACTCACCTGGAGTGATGAGTGGAGTGGCTCTCTCAGGTAAGGGGCTGAGAAGGGAACACGTGAAATTAGTATCGCCCCCCCCCCCCCGCCCCCAACCTTCTGTCCTTATTCCCCATCAAGACTCCTGGTGTCCCCTCCCCAGGGCTTTGCGGGGCTTTGTGCTCATAGCTCCAAGCCTGTTTGCAATTCTCTCTCTCTCTGCCCCTCCCCTGTTAGAGCACTCTTGCACACACTCTCTCTCAACATAAATAAAACAAACTTAAAAAAATTGGGCGTCTGACTTTGGCTCAGGTCATGATCTCTGAGTTCATGAGTTCGAGCCCTCCGTTGGGCTCTGTGTTGACAGCTAGGAGCCTGGAGCCTGCTTGGATTCTGCGTCTCCCTCTCTGTCTGCCCCTCCCCTGTTCATGCTCTGTCTCTCTGTCTCTCAAAAATAAATAAATGTTAAAAATTTTTTTTTTTTTTTTTTTTTTAGAAACAACAAAAAACAGTACCAAGAGTTAGAGCTCTCCCTATCTGGGGCACTTTGGGGATGATTATCTGTGAATAACAAATCTGACTGCAAGCTCAGGGGGCAGCCAAGAGGCTCTCCTCTTTCTCTAAACTGCAGAACTTTACCCCAAAATAGGTGTGTTCAGCTCCGGGTGCATACAATAGGGGCCCTATCTCACCTGTGCTTCTTATTGTACTTGCATTTGCATTTTCCACCTGTGAGAGGAAGAGACGGTCAGTGCAAAGAACTTGGGGAGCCTGGGCCACGCCACCCCTCCCCCGTGCCCTGCCTGCCAGCCCACCACTCACTCAGGGCTATCAAGATTCCAGCGATGCACAGGAGCCCTCCAACAATCATCCCACCCAGCTGCAGGCTTTCCCAGTCTGGGGGAGCAGAGAGAGTGAGCTGGCACCAGCCTGGCTCCACCCCACTCACTCGTTCAAAAGATACTTATCATCACCTGCTTGTTACAAATGCACTTACATTCCAGGCAACAAGAAAGACAAGCCAGTAAGTAGATACACCGTATATCTGGTGGGAACAGCACCAGGGAAAAAAACAGAAGCAGAAGAGCACAGAAAAAGAAGGAAGGCTTTTCTGAAAGGTGGCATTTGAGCTGAAGCTAGGGGTAGATGAGTGTGTAGGGACGCCGGAGGACAGTGCCAGGCCAAGGAAGAGGCAGCTTGCTGTGGGGGGCTGTAGGGCAAAGAGCCGGGTGCTGGGGAAGGCAAGTTAGAGAGTAAATGGAGGACTGGGTGAGATACTTGGGGACCCAACAGCCTCCAGCCCTCCTCCCAGAAATCTTCCTAAGTATCCTGTGGGCACCTTCCCTCCTTGCTGGAATGAAGTTCTCCCAAAGATCATGTTGCATGTTGGCCTTTCACTCTTTTCATAGACCGTGCTGACTCTGCAGTCCCCAGTCCCAGCCCATCTTGCTGCTCTTTCCACACCAGCCCTCACTAAGCTCTCGCAAAGGGGTCCGGGATAGGCAAAGGTAGGGTGGGAGCGGGGGGTGAGGGATATCAGCTCTTACCATAATAGAAGGGACTGTCTTTATCTGTGGGAAAGGGGAAAAAGAAAAAAAAAAGAAGAAAGAATAAAGACCAGAACCAGGAGGCAGCATGTGGGGTCTTAGAGGGAAAGTGTGGGGCGGCAGGGCAGTTTGGGGCAGCAGAGCAGTTTGGGGCAGCAGGGCAGTTTGGGGCCTTACTCACCGACCAGGTCATTGGCTTCCAGGGCAGGGAGGCCTGGGTGGGAAAAGCAGAGGGACCTGGTATTGATTCATGACACTGGTCTCAAGATGAATCAGCGGACAGGACCTCAGCCCAGAGAGGCAAAGATGAACCACCCTCATGGGTAGGGGGGACCCTGGGGTCACTAGTTCCCTTCCTTCCTCATACCTTCCCCAGCTCCATACAGCCCTGGGATTTTATCTCTCACCCCATGGCCTCGTCCCCTCTCCCTAGCTCACCCTTCCTGCTATTCTGCTTCCTGCTAGTCTTTCTGGCATTCGAAATCGGATAGCGTGTTGGTATCTTTTTACCTTCTTCTGAGTAGCTTCCTACACAGACACTAGCCAAGGCCCTGTTAGGGAATAGGGAAAGCTTCTCTCTCTCTCCCTCTCTGTTTTTAAAGTTTATTTGTTTATTCTGAGAGAGAGAAAGAGAGTGTGAGTTGGGGAGGGACAAAGAGAGAGGGAGCATCCCAAGCAGGCTCTGCTCTGTCAGTGCAAAGCCCAATGCGGAGCTCAAACCTATGAACCGTGAGATCATGACCTGGGCCGAAGTCAGACGCTTAACTGACTGAGCTACCAGGCGCCCCAGGAAACGCTTCTCTCTTTATGCCAACAGATGGTTGCTGTTTTCCAAAGTTCAATTATTTAGGACAATTTTGTAATATCCACTTCCTAACTATTATTTCCTTAGTGTTGCTCTTTAAATTGACAGTTTAAATGAAAACACATTTATTCGACATCAGGCCCCCTTTGGCAGATGCCGCTCTGGTTTTCACTGCCTTGGTGAGAGGGTGAGTAGCAGCGGGTTCACTTCTGGGGGGGGGGGCAGTACTCACCTGCCAGTGCGAGGAGAAGGCCCTGGGTCACTCTCTTCATGATGCAGCTTCAGGGAAGGGCTGCAGGGGAGGGGGGCAGGCTGGGGTCAGATACCCCTGACCTGCCCCGGGCTGAGCCAGGGCACAAATCCCAAGGGTGCACTTGACTTATGAGGTGGTTTGGGGAAAGTTACTAAATTTCTATGTCCTCATCTAGAGATGATGATAGTAATGACTAGTGGAGTGACATACATTGAGCTACTGCTCGTTAAGCATTTAGAACAGTGCTTGCACATAGTAAGTGATTTGTTAAAGTCTTTGTTAAAGTCTCTCATCAGATGCCTGACCCTAGGTCAGAGGAGCAGAGCTACTGTTCTCAGGTTTTGGCGCCTGCCTTCCTAACCCCCCCTCAAAAGGCTAAGACACCCTCAGCTATTTCTCCCAAAGGTGTGGGCCTCAGGCACTATCAGGATGAATTCCAAGATAGTCTCCGCAAGGGGCCACCCTGGGCTGAGCAGCAGAGGAGGGGAGAGCCACTGAGCAGGCGAAAGGTGGTGGTGGAGGCAGGTGAGAGCCGCCCACCCCAGCCGCAGCCAGGGATCTTGCTCCACGGCAGCCCCAAATTCCACTCCGAGTACAGACTGCTATTGGCAGGAAACAGTCTGGTGGATGGAAGGATCGTTACTCCTTTCTTCTTTCTCCTTGGGGTGAGAACTATCCATGTCCCTATTTACTAGTTCAGAGGGTGGCTGTTTCCTTGAGATAAGACCCCTTCCAGCTTTCTGCATGTTGTTAGCTGCAGGCAAGCATAGGGATTGTGAGCTGTTGCAAACTGAAGCCATCGTTGTTATCTGCTGAGCCCAAAGGGCTGGAACTCTAATCCTCTCAAAACCACCGATCAGCTGTGTGACTCAGTGGGTTACTTAACCTCTCTGCACTTCAGTGCTCTGTAAAACGAGGGTAATTCATAGTAACTGCAAAAGGTTATGATTGAATTAAACAAGTTACTATATGTGAAGCCTAAGAATAACGCCTAGCACATAGTAAGGAATGAAATGTCTTACAATAAACAATACATAGCCCTTTATTTGCTATATGGGATGCCACCTGATTCATGAATTGCTTAATAGAGCCAATTTCATACATACATACATACATACATGGGTCCTTTTGCCCTGGATGGGAGGGACTATTAATGTGCAGCGTCTGGACATGGGAGTTTGTCGGCTTCTAACAGTCTCTGAAGCTAGCCCTCCTTTGGACTCGTCCCCTCTCACCACCCTGGGATTCCTTAGTAATGAGGGCTGCAAGTCCACTTTACATAATCCTTAGCCAAAGGCTGGCTTCCATTTCCTCCAGCCCCTAACCCACCGTCCATATGACAGTCATAGAGCAAACAGCCTCCAATCCTCAAAATCCTCAAACGTGCATCCTGTTACTGACAATACCCGGGCACCCTCAGACGGGTACCTCCTCCACCTTCACTCTTCTTCCCCCACCCTTCCGCTTAGCACCCCTGAAGTCCTAGCAGACACTTGCTTACCTGAGAGCCAGGTACAGAAAGCAGGTTTGGAGAGGCTGCTGGGCTGTGTTCAGTCCAGGTGGGTTCCGGTTCTTTAAACCCAGCAGCTCCGCCCAGGGCAACAATGCCATCAGGCAGGAGGGAACTAGTCAGATTCCTTGAGATTGCTGTAGCTCCTTCTCCCTTTACCCCCCACCCCCACTCCATATGCTCTGGAGACAGCTTGTCCTGCCGCCACACCCTGTGCAGAGCGGAGCTCCTGGGGCCCCAGGGCCATCAGAGGCTAAGGTGGTGGTGGAAGAGGGATGGGCTGGGTCTCAGACCTTTCTCTTGAGAAGGTGGACTTGCAGCTTCTTTAGCTCACCTAGATCCAAAAGAGGGGTCCAGAGGGGGCTGGGAGACAGGATGTTTATGGGTTCTTGAACCCTCAGCAGTGGGGTTCTATAATCAAATCAACTAGGGGTCAGGGACTAGCCTGAGGCTCCATTTGCTCAGTGGTCCCATTGCTTTTCCCTGGACTGGGTGTTTATTGAGGGGGATGGCTGGGGCTGATGGCACCTTTCAGGATCGCCCGCCCTCTGACCAGGCCCTGACACCCACTTAGCCCAGGGAAACTGATGGCTGGGATTAGAAACCACCCTGGCCTAGGCCCTGGTTTCCTGCCTACACCACAAGAGTGTAGGAGTAGGTACCAGGAGGAGGACTCTCATCTCAGGCTGAAGAATGGGCTGCTTCCCTCTGTGCACCCCTATATCTGCCTTGTGGTCTGCTGGCCAAACTCCTCTTTCACCCCTCACCGCATCACATGCTTTTGGCCTGTGCCCTTGGCCCTGGATGACCCCAGGACTCTATTCTGCTCTCCCTCCTCCCCAATTTCTCTCTGCTGCTTTTACCACTGAATAGTGATCAGCTAAAGGCAGGACTTTGCCTCCCTTAATCCTCATGGCCAGCCATGGACACCAATAAATAGATTTTGATTGAATTGTTGAATCAATGAAGATTGACAAGAAGCCACCAGAGGCTCCCAGTGCTGGGGGTCAGGGGGAAAACAAAGCCTTGAAGGGCAGGGCTGGGAGGAGGGGGAGGATATTCCTAGTGTGAACATTACACTTCCTCATGAAAACCCTTAGGCGGTGCTCCCTGTCTTCAAGATTCAGTCCAGGGGCTCAGGGGCCAGGAAGAGCTAGAGTTGATGCCCAGCCTGCCATCTGCTCAATGGGTGAGCTGAGGTAGCTCCTTCATCATTCTGAGTCTCAGTTCCCTCTCTTCTTTTTTTTTTTTTTTTAAGAACTTTCATATTAAAAAAATTTTTTTTTGATATTTATTTTTGAGAGAAACAGAGCATGGGGGGTGGGGGGACACAATGAGAGGAGACACAGAATCTGAAGCAGGCTCCAGAGTCTGAGTTGTCGGCACAGAGCCCGATGCAGGGCTCACTCATGAACCGTGAGATCATGACCTGAGCCGAAGTTGGACGCTGAACTGACCAAGACACCCAGGTGCCCCTCAGTTCCCTCTCTTCTAAAACGGAATTAATGACAGGACGTCCTTTCAAGGTTTGGGGTGTAGGTCCTGCCTTCAATATGTATTTGTGGAATGAATGCCTCCTAGGCCCGCCATGAGGAAAGTTTGTTAACCTCAAGATTCAGAAGAACCATTAATTGCACATACTTTGGAGTCAAATCCAGGCTCTGTTAGTTACTCGCTATGTGCACTTGAGCAGCTAATTTACCCTCTTCATGCCTATTTATTCATCCATAAAGTAGGAACCACGACCGAGCCTACTCTGAATATTTGTGGTGATGATGACATCAGATTGCGCTGCTCAGGTCACTGTAATATAGTTGGGAATGACCCTGATAGACACACACAGACACCTGCAGCATAAGAGAAAGGGGGTCATCAGTACAGACACCCCCGTGAAGAGAAGAGAAAGGTCTTGCTCAAGGTCACACTGTGCCTTGGTAGCAGAGTGGGGTCTCCGCCCAACTTATCAGACCCTTCAGTTGAGTTCTTCTGCCCCGTCAGGCTCCAGTGAGGAGTAAACAGCAATGAAGCAGGCAGGCATTTGTAAAAAGGGGACACTTTAAGTCCCAAGTGCCCTTTTTGCTTTGGGAGGTCTCTAGGAAGTATGAAAAGGACCTCAGATCCACTTCTCCAAGAGGCCCTAGCACTTCCGTAGCTTCTGCCCTCTTCAGGAGTCTTCCACTCTCATCTGTCACCTTGAGATATTATCATCTTTTTTTTTCTTAAGTTTATTTACTTATTTTGAAAGAGAGGGAGGGGCAGAGAGAGAGGGGGAGAGAGAATCCCAAGCAGGCTCTACACTGTTAATGCAGAACCTAATGCGGGGCCGAACCTATAAACCATGAGATCATGACCTGAGCCGAAACCAGGAGCTGGACACTTAACCAACTGAGCCACCCGGGTGCCCAAGAGATATTATCATCTTTAACAGGTTGAAAGAAAACTTCACCTGAACCCAGTGATATTGACACTAGTCCAAGGTAAGGGAGGGGTAGGTTGAGCCTGAGGCAGAACCAGGGAGAGGGAGCTCAGCTGCCTGTGTGTGACTTCTGCAAGCACAATGGTAAGTCACTATCTCATCTTTTCCTTTTGCCAGAACTGGCTGTAGGTGTAAGGTGCATCATGGCTGAGTAGAGCATCTGTCACTTCTGAGCGGCCTCAAAGGCCAGCCATTCATTTAGGGGCAGGTAGCACTGCCTTCTACCCCGGAAGTGGTACAAAGTCAGTTCCCAGATTAGTGAATTTATCTTGTAAGAATTAAAACTGGTACTTCTGAATGGTCATAAAACTGGCTGTTGAAATCTTTAGAAGTTTTGCATAGTAAGGAGTGTTTACTAAACTGTCTTTTCATTCATTAGGAGTGTTTAGGATGAACAGTTGCCCTCTCAGCTGAGAGGCTGGACTGGCAGTGAAGGCTGTTTTCAGGAAATCACTTTCAAGGAGGGCTGGCCAATTGCCCTGATTCTTGGACATGCATTCCTCATCAGAATCTCTGGAGCCATCTATTTGGGTCTGATTTCTTTTTTTTTTTTAGTTAAAAAAATTTTTTTTAAAACCTTTACTTATTTTTGAGATTGAGAGACAGAGAGAGACAGAGTGCGAGTAGGGGGAGGAACAGAGAGAGAGGGAGGCACAGAATCTAAAGCAGGCTCTAGGCCCTGAGCTGTCATCACAGAGCCCGTCGCAGGGCTCAAACTCTCGCACTGAGACTTCATGACCTGAGTCAAAGTCAGATGCTCAACTGACCAAGCCATCCAGGTGCCCAGGGTCTGATTTCTTATCTACCAAATGGGAGAGCTGGGTAAGAGACAACTGAGGCTTCCAGGAAAATCATACCTTAGGTGATGAAAGGCTGAGAGGAGTGGGTGATGGAGAGCCACACTTAGTTGGGTGGGTGCGGATGACAGCCAGGAAGTATTAAAGTTGAGAGAGAGAGAAAACGGCGATCCAGCTCTGAACACTTTCTTCCCCTTCTAGAGTCAGTGTTGTAAAGGATTACAAAGGACCTTGTGTGGAAGGAGGGAAGTCTTTTTCCAAGAGTGGCTGCCTGAAAATCAGCACCAATGCCCAGGGGCATGCCTCTGCTCATGTCAATCACTGCCATAGCTCCTCACGGTCCCAAACTGCTTTTCCCCTTCTGCAAACACTATTGCTCAGTGAAAAACAGAGATGCATCCTCAAAGCCATTCACTTTACTGAAGAAAGGTAATAAAACAGGAATTATCTAAGATTGACCAGAGGTAAAATAAAAAGGAAGTGGCTAGTATCTTGCCTGGCACATAGTGGGAGCACACTGTATTTTTTCCTACCTTCCAAGACAGAATGAATGTCACAGACATCAAAAGGCTGAGATTATCTATTTCTAGGAGGGTCTGGTAGAGTAGGGAAAAGACCCCATTCATGAGGGGAGACGTTACTCCAGTTGTCTCTGATGTTTCATCCCTTTGAGAAATACACACTAAATTCCCACCTAGACCCACTTCCTGTGCTCTGTCTCCCTCAGGAGTCCCCCACCCTCCTTCTTCTCTCTTTGCATTTTCAGCCTGTCTCCCTATGTGTGTGTTCAGAGTGCTGGGCTCCTATTGGTCTGGGGCCACAGATCTGGGGCCTTTGAACAATGGGGGTTGAGGGGGTGGAGCTAGAAACACGGCCTGTGTGAGAGGAGGTTAGCTGGTGTAAGACAGGGTGCAAGGGCGGCCATCTGAAGGGTAGCAGCGGTCTGAGGGCTCACTTTTCAGGCATTAGGCTTTGGCTGACTCTTGTGGCTTGGGGAGGCATCAGGAGGGGCCCTTTGTTGCGGATTCTAAGTGCCTATTGGGAGAGGGATAAGGAAACGGTGCGGGGGCAGGGGGTATCACGAAGGGGGATATGTGGGTGTCTGTGGCAGCCACTCCCCTAGGAGTGTGTAGTGAAGGCTTGGCTCTTTTTGGCCCAGTCAGGCCTGTAGAAATGTCTCCTCCGCCTCTAGGAGGCTCCTTCTTAGAGGCCATTCATTACCACCCTCCCACTTAGCCCAAATGACTGAGAAATAGCCAATCAGAATAGAGCCGCAGTGGCTTCCAGCCAATCAGCACTAATGGACGGCAGTTGAGGCCGGGCGCGGGCGAAGCCGCCTGTAAGGCTAGGGCCCAAGCAGTGTGGGCGGAGCTTTCCTGTAGCGGAAGTGGTCCCGCCCCTCTTCGCGCGGATTGGCTGCTATGGTTCGACGGCATGCTTGTCAATCAGCCTCCCTATTACGCATGCGTAGTCACTCAGGCGGCTCTGCGTCGCCCAGTGAAGGTCGACCCTCAGGTCAAATCGTGCAGTGTCTTTGTCCGTCCATTCAAACGTTTGCGCTCCCGTTATGGTCACAGTCTTCCGGAAGTCGTGGTCTTCAGTAACTGGGACCCTAGAGGCTGTGAAGGATAGCTGAGGTGAAGGGACAGGACAGCTGGTGAGCCCAGAGCAGGTAAGGGAGGAGGAAGAGCAGGGCTGCCCGTTGAACCGGCAGGAGGAGGCGGGCTGCATGGAGTGAGGCCAGAAGGCCGCCAGGGGACCTTGGACTTGGGGAACGCTTCAAACTAAGGGCAGAGTGTGAGCCTTAAAGACCCTGTGCAAAAGGAGAGAAGCGGAAACGGCTCACCAAACTGAGGCCAGGCGACTTCACTTCTCGTTGACCTTTCATTAGACTTCTGTTAGAGCTCAGTAATGCTTTCCTCCCACTCACAGGTCCACAGACCCCTTAGCATCCTTGTCCAGCTGCTACTCCTGTCTCTCCTCAACCAGACTTCGCCCCTGACCTCCTCTTCATTTCCCAGGGGTACTTGACAGTCAACAACTTGTAAAATAAACCTTCCCGACAGTCAACAACTTGTAAAATAAACCTTCCCGTTGTCACACACACACACACACACACACACACACACACACACACACAACCTATTTCAGAGCTCCCTATCTCAGGTCACCCCCTTACCCACCTGTCACACAGGCCACCACTAAGCCCAAAAGGAACGTCTCTATTGATGTGTCTGCTCCTCAGGCTATGCTCCTCTTAAGGGCACTAGTACCCCTCACCCTGGCCAACCGCAGCCACAAGTGCAGCCTAAGTGGATGCTTGCTACTTGGTAGGCAGTTTTCCAGGACTTTCCATGTGTTAACTCATGTCATCCTCACAACAACCTATCTGGAGGATTCATCACCCGATTTCAGGAGGAGGAGGTGAAGTGAATGGTTAAGTGAAGCTCTGGACCACACAGCTGGAAGTGGCTACTTGGCCCCAGAGCTGGCTTTTAACCACCACTCTCCACATTAAACCGTGCACATGATTTATTTTTAACATGATTTTATTTTATTTTTAAAAAATGTTTATTTCGAGAGAGAGAGAGAGAGAGAGAGAGTGTGTGTGTGCATGAGCCGGAGGAGAGGCAGAGGGAGAGAGGGACAGAGAGAATCCCAAGTAAGCTCTGTGCCACTAGTGTTTTAATACGATTTTAAAACAATTCTGTTGAGAAATGATTCACCTACCATACAATTACCCCATTTAAAGTGTACAATTTAGGGGTGCTTGCCTAGGATTCTCTCTCTTTCTCTCCCCCTCTGCCTTTCTCCCCTGCTTGTGCTCTCTCTCTAAAATAAAAATCAAAGGGGTGCCTGAGTGGCTCAGTTGGCTAAGCATCTGACTTCGGCTCAGGTCATGATCTCATGGTTCGTGAGTTCCAGCCCTGCATCCGTCTCTCTGTTGTCAGTGCAGAGCCTGGAGTCTGCTTCAGATTCTGTGTCTCCCTCTCTTTCTGCCCCTCCCCTACTCGTGCTCTGTCTCTTTCTCTCTCAAAATAAACAAACATTAAAAAAAAAATAAAGCGTACAATTCAGTGGTTTTTTAGTATGTTCACAGAGTTTGTACACATTTTAAAAATTATATTTCTCTTTGATGTATGTGATTTTTACGCAGAGAATGTCTAAATATTTTTAAGGGGCGCCTGGGTGGCTCAGTCGGTTGAACGGCCGACTTCGGCTCAGGTCATGACCTCGCGGTCTGTGAGTTCGAGCCCCGCATCAGGCTCTGTGCTGATGGCTCAGAACCTGGAGCCTGCTTCGGATTCTGTATCTCCCTCTCTCTCTGCCCTTCCCCTGCTCACACTCTGTCTCTATGTCTCTCAAAAATAAATAAAAACGTTAAAAAAAAAATTAAAAAAAATCCATTTAAATATTTTTAAAATTTGTTTTTTTTAATTTATTTTTATCTTTAAAGAAAAATTTTTTTTTAACATTTATTTATTTTTGAGAGACAGAGAGAGACAGAGCATGAGTGGGGGAGGAGCAGAGAGGGCAGGAGACACAGAATCCAAAGTAGGCTCCAGGCTCCAAGCTGTCAGTATGGAGCCCTACAGGGGGCTCCAACCCACGAACTGTGAGATCATGACCTGGGCCAAAGTTGGACGCTTAACCAACTGAGCCACTCAGGTGCCCCTATTTTTATCTTTTAAAATTAATTAATTTATTTTTAGAAAGAGAGAGTGAGAGCAGGGGAGGGGCACAGAGAGAGGGAAAGAGAGAATCCCCGTCAGGTTCTGCACATGGTCAGGGTGCAGAAACTCACGAAACTGTGAGGTGACCTGAGCCGAAATCTACAGTTGGTTGCTTAGCCAACTGAGCCACCCAGGCGCCCCTAAAAAAAATCTTTTTAAGTAATCTGTATACCCAATATGGGGCTCGAACTCACAACCCCAAGATCAAGAGTCATATACTCTACAGGCTAAATCAGCTGGGCACCCCTAGATACTTTGAATCAGTGAGTATACTTTTTATTTTCACTAGGTTGGGAATTGTCAAAAAGCTGGTATCACTATACATGTACTATGTATGCCATGGTTTTAAAAATAAGTTATAGGGGTTTCTGGCTGGATCAGTTAGTAGAGTGTGAGGTGAGACTCTTGACCATGGGGGTCAAGAGTTCAAGCCCTACCTTGAGGGTAGAGTTTACAAAAAAAAAAAGAAAGAAAGAAAGAAAGAAAAGAGAAAATAAGTTATAATTTGATTTTACAACTTTCAAAGTGTTTTCACTCTAATATAATTACTTGATATCTATTTAATAATTCCACACATATTTTGAATCTCACTACAGTTTTGGCACTTTTCCAGGAACTGGAGTTTCTGAACCAGGCAATGCAAAGCTCCGGCCTTGAGTGGCTGACATCACAGTGAGGGCAGTGAGTCGGAAAAAGAAATAGATGGTACAGTATTTCAAGGACCGATTGACAGGTGTACTGAAGACACACGAAGCGGCTGAGATGTAGAGTGATGGGGGAGAGAGACAGCTTTCTTAGGCCGGGAGGTCAGAACTGGTCAGTGATAGAAACAGAGGTTTAAAACATTTCTGTGCCACCATCACAAATTTCCCTTTGCCACTTTTTTTCTGGTTAAGCTGAGCCAACGAAGTCAAACATGTACCCAGATTTTAGATTAGAGTGTAATTTACAAAAAGAGTTTCTTATCTAGAGCCAGCGGCTTTCATTCCAAGAAATGTCTCTCCATCAAATCTGTTTATCTTGTTAAAACAAGACAACAGGCCCCCATATGGAGCTACTTATGCTAAGCCACATCACCAAACTTAGACTTAATTTAATTACAGTTTGACTCCGAAATGGAATCTTAAACCAGTCAATCAGGAACCACATGATCAGCACTAGAGGGGTAATCTGCCTGATAGACCCCTGCCATCTCTTAAAGGAAAGTGACCTTGACACAGCGAATCCACTTTTGGCTGATATAACTGCTTTGTTTCCTCTCCCTTCTGCCTATAAAAAAATCTCTTATTTCACCTCTGATCTCCTTTCTTTCTGCTAGATGGGATGTTGCCAGATTCATGAATCATTGAATAAAGCCAATAAATAATATCACTAAAACTTACTCACTTGAATTTTGTTTTTTAAACAATCTATATCTTTATATAAATTAGTTATAATAAGTGTCCGATAAGGAAAATTACTTAGTTATTTGGCAGTATTAGAATAAAAGAGTGTTTTTGCTGGCACTGTTAAGGTTGAAAGACTATAAAAACTGTAAAAACCGTGTTCGAGAGACCAAAGGCACGATGATTGGAAAGGGTCTACACCGAAGCTGGTTTTAGTTCTGTGTTTGTTAGCATAGAATGTTGACTATGAATGTCAGTAGTTTCTAGAAGCTTGTCTGTTAAGTTGAAGAATGCTTTGAATTTGTGGCCGCTTGAAATCTGGATACAAATGCAATCAAAGCCGGACAAAGTCTTTGTTGTCTCCACTGCATTAGCTAATTTAAAAAGCCTGCAACATTTTGCTGTCATTTGTTATGCAGTTTTGCCAGTACACAAAGGGACTTAGTGTTTTGTTCTACTCCAGTCAGACTACAAAAGAGAATAAATAGTACCTCCAAGCAATGTTTACCAAACTAAAAAGAACTATTGAGAAATTGAAGTTCGGTTAACAATGAGAAATAAATCATATTTTAAAAACTGAGCAGCAATTTTAACTTTTTGCCTGTAACATAAAAGTAAAATCTCTTGTAGTTTGATGTGTAAAGTCTCGAGAGCTCTTAATTACCTTCAAGTTCTTAATAAACTAGTAAAATATTAATATATTAACTTCTAATGATCAACATTGGGATTTTCCACGGTGAGGGCTGAAGCCATCCCCTCCCCCACACAGCACTTGGAGAACCAGTTTTGCTACTAGAGGTGGGTGGGGTTTGCTGTGTTCTACCCTTTCATCCAGTGTGACTGAGACCTTCTAGGCTTCTAGGTCTGGGTACAGTGGGGTACACAGGTCTCGGTTTCATTTCTAAAGGGGTACACCTGTCTTGAAAAACAGTATTGCTTCGGAAAACTGAAATTGTGCAAACCTGATGCCCAGGAGCGATGCCCCGGTGTGTCCCTCAGAGAACAGACACACCTGCCCCAGACAACCCCCCTGGGCAGTTCCCAGAAGTGGAAGCTGAAGCTCATGCAATGCCAGAAGTTCTCTCTATGAGAAGAACACAAAATCATTAACATAATGTTTGTGCGAAAGTTTATATATATATATTTTTTAAGATCTTATTTTTAACTGATCTATACACCCAAGGTGGGACTGGAACCTGTGACCTTGAGATCAAGCCTGGCATGCTCTACCAACTGAGCCAGCCAGGCATCCCTGAAAGTTTATATTTATTTGGAATGACAAAGCAGAGCAATTGCAAATTTAGGCAAGCTGACAACAAAATTTTTAATACAACAAATTTTAATTTTTTTTTAATGTTTATTTTTGAGAGAGAGAGAGAGACAGACAGAGCATGAGCAGGGGAGGAGCAGAGAGAGAGGGAGACACAGAATCCGAAACAGGCTCCAGGCTCTGAGCTGTCAGCACAGAGTCCGAAGCGGGGCTCGAACTCAGGAACGGTGAGATCATGACCTGAGCCGAAGTGGGAGGCTTAACCGACTGAGCCACCCAGGTGCCCCTAATACAACGAATTTTAAAATTAATTGTCAAAATATGAATTTTACTGGTAACATTAACTGTGTAAGCTTGCCACTACTTCATCTGATAATGATTTCAAATATTTTAAACTAGAATATATAAAATTAGAATAATTTCCATGAGAAAGAATGGAAGATAACGAAGTCTTCATTCTAGCCTGATTAACCCACTCTTCTAAAAGCATTTTTACTGATAATTTAGAAAACTTGCTTCTAGCTTTACAATGTTTCATTGCTAATGTCTCGTAAAAGTTTTGGGTGCTATCAAATTTGGGAAAACCTCTATTGAGTGTTTTTTATGCATAAGCAGCCAGATTGCATTGTTTCACATTTTTTTAAAAATTAATTTTTAATGTTTATTAGGGGCGCCTGGGTGGCTCAGTCGGTTGAGCATCCAACTTCGGCTCAGGTCATGATCTCGCGGTCTGTGAGTTCCAGCCCTGCGTCGGGCTCTGTGCTGATGGCTCAGAGCCTGGAGCCTGCTTCGGATTCTGTGTCTCCCTCTCTCTCTGCTCCTCCCCCACTCATGCTCTGTCTCTCTCTGTCTCAAAAATAAATAAACATTAATGTTTATTTTTGAGAGAGAGACAGAGCTCGAGCAGGGGAGGGGCAGAGAGAGAGGGAGACACAGATTCCAAAGCAGTCAGGCTCCAGGCTCTGAGGTGTTGGCAGAACTCACAGACAGTATGATCATGACTTGAGCTGAAGTCGGAAGCTTAACCGACTGAGGCATCCAGGTGCCCAGTTTCACCTTTTCTTGTGTATTTCCCACTCTTAACCATTCTATGAATTGACAATGCTGGGGGACCACACTGGAGGTTTGCTCCAGAAGCCTTGGAAGGAACCCTGGGAGTGGTTGTGGGGAGGGGGCAGGTGAAGAGGGCCTTGGAGAGCCAGGAAGGGGTCTATGTGGAGCCTGGATAGTGTTTGGGAGACAGGTCTAGCTAAGGGGGTTGGGGGACAGGGTGTGCATGAGTTTTGGGGGGGCAGTTCCGTTGTGGGGAGAAGACCACAGTGTGGGGGCACATACTAGGGGAGGGCTGGAAGCAGGGTAGTGTCCAGAGCTTGAGGGGATCAGACTTGGGGTGGGGAGCTTGGGACCTGGGCCAAGATCGCCTGGCTTTATATGGGTGAGGGGCCTGGAATGAGGGGATAGGAACACTGAGAAACACTGAAGAGGGGGCTGGGGCATGGGAGGAGGCCCAAGTGTGAGTAGAGCTGGGTGTGGTAAGGGGCTCAGGGCCTGGGGTGAGGAGTTGTGCGTGGGCATGCCATGGCCTTGGGGAAGGTCCCTGATGTGGGGCCTGCAAACCCAAGGGTGGATCCCAGAGCCTGTGGAGTGGCTAGGATTGGGGATTCTCAACTTGGAGGTGATCTGGCTGTGGGAAGTATGGAGGAGGGGGTCAGGACATGGGTGAGGTTCTGAGCAAAGGAGGCTGGTGGTGGAAGGTTTTCTGGCTGTAGGCGTAGGCCTCGGGCATGGGTGAAGCTGGGGTGTGGGACCCCAAGCTTAAGTTTCAGTAGCTTCAGTAGCTCAGAAATATTCCCACTAGGACTGGGTTTGTTTTTGTTTTTGCTTTTGTTAGTGTTTATTTATTTATTTTGAGAGAGAAATAGAGCAAGAGCATGCAAGCAGGGGAGAAGGAGCAGAGAGAGAGAGAGAGAGAGAGAGAGTGAGAGAGAGAGAATCCCAAGCAGGCTCCACACTGTCAGCACAGAGCCCAACATGAGGCTTGATGCCACTAACCCTGAGATCATGACCTGAGCAGAAATCAAGGGTCTGTTGCTTAACAGACTGAGCCACCTAGGTGCCCCAGGACTGTGTTTGAGAGAAGAAAACCCAGAAACAGTGTAAATAACTATTGACCGGAGAAAGATAATTACAGCATCTTGTGGGTTAGAACAAACCCACTCACTCATTCGGCAGTGAAACAAGTGATTTAGTCATGGATTAAGATAAATACCAGTGTATCGAATGAAAAAAGTTGTAGAAGAATGCCATTTACATGTAGTTCAAGACTGTATATATAGTAAACCCATAAATGAAAGTACTGGAATAGACAATAATTTAAAAAGTAAGGGGCACCTGGGTGGCTCAGTAGGCTAAGTGGGGGACTGTTGCTTTTGGCTCAAGTCATGGATCCCTGTGTTGGGCTCTGTGCTGAGCCTGGAGTTTGCTTGAGATTTTTCTCTCTGTCTCTCTCTGCTTCCCCCCAGTAAATAAATAAACTTAAAAAAAAGTCAGTAAGCACAGTTCAGACTGGAGTTGTCTCTGAAAAGTGAGGAATGGAGTGAGGTCTCTTGCACATGGGCAGACTGCACCTGCGTCAGTAATGATTGGGTCTGTTAAAGTGGATCGGGTGCCACCTGTTTGACTCTTGGGCTTTACCTTATACAGAGTATCAAGCAGAGCGCAGGTAGCGGAATGAAGCGCAGTTAACGCCTGGCGAGAGAAGGCTGTGAAGGAGCAAAGGGACTGGTAATTTGAGGAAGACCTTCCAGGTTTTTCATGGGAATGGTACAGCCGGTGTCTGGAATGGGAATAGAGGGATTATTCTGAGGACCAGCAGCTGTTGTTTGGACAGCCTGGACTTGATGAGGAATGGAGGGAAGGCTCTGAGGCTAGCAGCCGTAGGCTGGGCAGGCCAGACTATATGGAGAGGGATGCAGAGGAAGCGGTAGGGCTAAGTGGTGTGGAGGGATGAGGAGGCACAGGTGAAGGGACAGGACATTTGAAAGCCAAGTCTCACATCTCAAGTCCTATAGGGTCTCTCACGACATTTAAATAGATACAACAGGATGCATTTAGAGTCACTGTGCCCATTTTTCAGTTTCACAAGAAACTGAAGTCTGGACTGATTCCGTGAATTTCCCAAGGCCATTCTGACTCCAAAGTCCCTGGTCTTAGCCCTGTTCAATACCACATTTTGCAACATTAACTCATTGACTCCTTACAACAGCACTATGAGGTTGACCCTATCAGTATTCTGTTTTATCGTCGGGGAAGTGGAGGCACAGAGAGCCAGATGGTAATTGGTGAGACCAGAATTAGAATTCAGGTCAGGTCCCATAATCTAGGCCTCAGCGCCAATGACAGCGGTGGTGCTTGAAGAATGTGGCCAGGGGGTGACACGTGGTAGGGAGTGTATGAGGAGAATATTGGATTGAACTTGGGAGTTCCCATTTCCCACCTTCTATGTTCCTCTACTGTTAGCCCACCCCGAATTCTCCCAGAGCCTGTGAGTGCCCGCATGGAGGCAGTGCTGGTTCTACTGAAGAAGCCGTGAACCAAGCAGAGTGCGCGGGGAGGATGAATTCGAACAGGTTCTGTTGTTCATCAGCCCGGCAGGGGTCTTCACTGAAGCAGGCCAGGAAAGATTACTGGGCCTCCAAATTCACAGCTGTTTATCAGCCTCAGTGGGACAGCCAGTTGGGAGAAAACCCACAATCAGTTTTGTTTTCTCCTAGGCAAATGCTCTATATGTTTTTATGTGTGAAAATATACATCATGTATATGAAAGAGAACAGGCAGACACTCACCAGGAGGAGTGCAGGGGTGAAGGCACCATGGCAGCCAGGTTTGGGAAGCTGGAAAATGGGACCTCCACAGCAGAGGGAGCACCCTCATCTGTCCTGGGGAATGCCCTGAAATGAGCCAATTTGTGCCAGAGAATCCCAGAACGGACTAGGAATTACAGTGCCCAGGACCTTCTGAAAGTGGGTGTTCAGATGTGCTGGAGGACTGCCTAGAAGTCCCCTTGAAAGGCAGGGGTAGGGGTTTTTCCTGGTGCAGGACCCTCCTGCCTGGCCGTTCTGTGTGTCTGTGGCTCTGAGTTCCTTGGTGTCACTTTCTGGGTCTGATTGGGACTCTCTTTCGCTCCCTCTTGCTTTCCCTCATCCCTCTGGGTCTCTGAGTTGTTTGTATCCTTATTTCTGTATCTTTGCCGTATCCAGGTGTCCTCTCAAAGCTTCCCTGCACCTGCTTGTCTCTGAAATTTCTGTGACTCCAGATGTTCTGTTTTGGTACCCTCCAGGCCAGGCCCAGCAATTCGCCCCTCAGGCTGCAACCCTACTAAGCATGCAGCCAGTGGTTAGCTCATTATTTTACCCTCCTAGGGCCCTTTCTGGGGCACGGCCTCTGAGTCAGCCCAAGCAAGGGGGTGGGATCCCAGGGCAGTTTTCATTTGTGAGTGACAGAGCGGAGCCTACCCCCAGTAGCCACGAGGTGGCAGTAGAGGACTGTCGCAGCATTATTCTTTTCCCTAATGCACTTTCGCTGTTGAGACTCTTCCGGGTTAGGGGAACTAGATTTGGGGTGTCAGCAAATTTGTTCAAACCTGAAGTTTTCTTTAAAAATCATGACTAGCCAACAAATTCTCATGACATTTAAAAGGTTTGTAGAGTTACTACTGTGCTAGATGTTCCTAGCTGAGCCCCGGTTTCCTTCCCTCTAACCTGGGGATAATAGAATAATCTACCCAGTGGGAGTAAAGTGAAATGAGACCTGGTACAAACTTAGTGCTCAATGACTTTTGAGTAACTTTACCGTCACATGCTCGGATCCATTTTCACCACTGGGTGGTGCTATTCCCTTGGGTCAGCGTTCCCACTGGCACCCTAGGGCAGGACCGTCCCTGGCTTGACTCGGCTGGAGTTTAGGTGGGAAAAACTTACCTTCATAGTGTCCAGATGTCTTAACAACTATGCTTAACTAATCATTAAGTATCTGAATATGTATTTTTTGAATCACTGAATATATCTTATCTATCAAGAAATGTACAAAAAAAAGTCTGTATGGGGTCCATTTAAGCATTATATTTATCTAACCACTGTATAGATGGAGATGCCTGTCTTTACCTATCTGCGAGGATAAACGCATGTATTTTTGCATATTTTGCCATTTCTCCACTTGGAATCAATTTACGACTATTCTATACTTTTTCTTAATGTTGATGATATTTATGTAACCACTATATTTGTCTAACCATTCTATATATTTATATATAATTTTTACCAAACCAGTCTATAGTCTTCTGGAAAGAAGTTGTATAATACATTTCTTGGATAGTTGGCACATCAGATTCCCTCTGTGTTTTTTAAAATGTTTTATGTACTACATGCTTCATATCACTGATGTGTGGGCACCTTGCCAGTGTTCTTCGTGAGGACCTTTTCTTTTCTTTTCTTTTTTAATGTTTACTTATTTTAGCATGAATGGAGGGTGCAGAGGGAGGAGGACTGAAGATCCAAGTGGGGCTCAAACTCATGAGCCATGAGATCATGACCTGAGCCGAAGTTGGACGCTCAACCGACTGAGCCACCCAGGTACCCCAGGTGAGGACCTTTTCTGAGCAGACTGCTGCTTTCGGTCATTCTGAACAGCCACCTTCTGGCAAGACCTGGTAGCCTCTCTGATGCAGAGTTTGTGGTTAGAGAGTCCCAGCCTGGGGGAAGTAATGGTAAGCCTTAATTTTCTCACCAGTAAAATGGGCTTAAGAGTTAGGATTGTGGGGCGCCTGGGTGGCTCAGTCGATTGAGCATCCGACTTCGGCTCAGGTCATGATCTCACGGTCTGTGAGTTCGAGCCCCGTGTCGGGCTCTGTGCTGACAGCTCAGAGCCTGGAGCCTGCTTCACATTCTGTGTCTCCCTCTCTCTCTGCCCCTCCCCCACTCATGCTCTGTCTCTCTCTGTCTCAAAAATAAACAAACACTAAAAAAAAATTAAAAAAAAAAAAAAGAGTTAGGATTGTGATTATCTGACACCTAGGGATTAGTAGATAGATGTTTACATCCCCCTCAGCATTCATCTGCTTAAATCTAATTCCCGATTGTATTTGGAGATGGGGCCTTTGGGAGATGATCAGGTCATGAGGGTAGGGCCCTCATGGTTGAGATTTGTACCTTTATAAAAGCGACTCCAGCTTGCTGTGGTGGCTGCTGGGATGCACTGCAGTGAGTGGTCATGCTGGGCAACTGTCTATGTGACCTTTCACCTACGCCCAGTGGTCCTGGTGGCGGCACGAGGTGGAAGCCATGGTGGAGGTGGCGCTGCAGCGGGCAGAAAAGAGAGACAGACTGCAGAGAGCTCCCTTGCCCTTTCCATCGTGTGAGGACACACAGTAAAAAGACAGCTGTCTGTGAACTAGGAGGCGAGCTCTCACTAGACACCAAATCTTCCAGTACCTTGACCTTGGGCTTCCCAGCCTATAAAACTGTGAGAAAGGAATTTCTGTTGTTATAAGCCACCCCGTTGTGGTATTTTTGTTATAGCAGCCTGTACAGACTAAGTGTCCATTTTGGCAGACCCTAGAGTAACAGTCCTGTTAATGAGCTTGTGACTTTAAGAATAATGATTTTAGGGTGCCTGGGTGACTCAGTTGGTTGAGTGCCCGATTTCAGCCCAGGTCATGGTCTCAAGGTTTGTGAGTTCAAGCCCGGGCTCGCTGTTATCGGCACAGAGCCCATTTCAGATCCTTTGTTCCTCTCTCTCTGCCCCTCCCCACTCTCAAAAATAAATAAACATTAAAAAAAATAATGACTTGGGGCGCCTGGGTGGCTCAGTTGGTTACATGTCTGACTTGGTTAAGTGTCTGACCTGGGCTCAGGTCACGATCTCACAGTTTGTGGGTTCGAGCCTCATGTTGGGCTTTATGCTGACAGCTCAGAGCCTGAAGCCTGCTTTGAATTGTCTCCCTCTCTCTCTGCCCTTCCCTTGCTCTCACTCTGTCTCTCTCTCTCTCAAAAATAAATAAACATTAAAAAAATTTTTTTAAAGACTTTAAAAAGCTTGTTATTGAAGTGTAATATACACATGAAAAGGTACGCCTAAGTGTCTAGCTTGATGAATCTTTACAAAGTGAGCACACCGTATCCAGCATGCAGCTCACGAACCAACATTACCAGGACCCAGAGACCCCAACAGCCGCCTCCCCTTGGCCCAAGTAACAACTCTTTGAACTTCTCACCCCTAGATTTGTTTTCTGGCCTTTGAACTTCATATAAATGGAATCAAACAGGCTGTATTATTGTAGGCATTTGTGAGCTTTTCTCATATAGTCAAGGCCTTTTTATTCTCCTCATTTTATGGTATTGCCTTGCTATTGTACATTCTTCAATTTATTTATTTATTTTTAAAGTTTTATTTATTTATTTTGAGAGAGAATAAGCAGAGGAGGGGCAGAGAGAGGGAGAGAGAGTATCCCAAGCAGGCTCCCCATTGTCAGCACAGAGCCCAATATGAGGCTTGATCCCACAAACCGAGATCATGACCTGAGCCGGAACCAAAAGCTGGATGCTTAACCGACTGAGCCATCCAGGTACGCCTATTTATTATTTTTTTTAAAGGTTCTTGGTGTTTTTTTTTTTTTAATGTTTAGTTACTTTTGAGAGAGAGAGGGTGCATGCACAAGCGAGGGAGGGGTAGAGAGAGACACACAATGTGAAATAAACAACCACTGTTCCCTTGCACCCTCCGTAGGGTTGGCATTTTCCAGTGTTTTTATGTTAACCTTTTTGGTAGGTGAGCTTTTAATCTGCATTTCCCTGATGACTAATGAAAAGGGGCTGCTCCTCAAATGCTTCTTGGTCATTTGCATCACCTCTCAGGAACAATGGGTCTTCTTTTTTTATATATAGACAGAGGTAGAGAGAGAATCTCAAGTAGGCTCCATGGAGCCCAGTGCAGGGCTCGCTCTTATGACTGTGAGATCGTGACCTGAACTGAAATTAAGAGTCAGACGCTTAACTGACTGAGCCACCCAGACGCCGCAGGAACTATGGATCTTCTGTGCCTCCTTCTGTTAGATGATCTTGCCCTTTGATTTGTAGCAACTCTTTAGATACAGTATGTTGCCTTTTCACTTTCTTCAATGATTTTTTTTTCTGAACAGAAATTATTAAGTTGAAAATATCCACTTTTATCAATCTTCTTTTTTATGATCAGTGCTTTTTAATTGCCATCAGGAAATGTTTATCTATTTTAAGGTCATGAAGGTATTCTCCTTTGTTTTTCTTTCAGCATTATATGTATATATTTTACCTTCACATTTAGGTCAGCACTCATTTGGAACTTGTTGTATGCTGTTAGATAGGAGTCTTTTCTATGTGGGAATCCAGTTGGCCCAGTACTGTTTATTGAAAGGTATATCTATATATCTATACATATTTTTCTCTTAAAAATTTTTTAATCTTTATTTATTTATTTATTTATTTTTGATAGAAAGTGTGCGAGCAGGGAAGGGGCAAAGAGAGAAGGAGACACAGAATCTGAAGCAGGCTCCAGGCTCTGAGCTGTCAGCACAGAGCCCAACTTGGGGCCCAGACTCATGAATTGTGAGATCATGACCTGAGCTGAAGTCAGATGCTTAACCGACTGAGCCACCTGGTGCCCCTATGCGTATTTTTCCTTTACCAGATTTAGGATGCTCCTTTCTATTTCTGTTATGCTAAGCATTTTGTGTATCATAAATGGACATTGTAATTTTGTAAAAATGCTTTTCCCCCCTGCATCCGTCTGATGCAGTGAATTGCATGTATTGATTTTCTGGTCTTTGTCCAGCTTTGGAGTCTTCTCTGCCATGCAGAGAGAAGGTCAGACGGGCCTGGGATTTAGGGCTCCCCAGGACTACCAATCAATGACTGGGGTGAACTGGTAGAAAAAACCACCCCTTCCTGTGGGATAACCTGATTTGGGTGCTTTCCACAGTCTCTCAGAGTTCTCCAGGAGGATTGAGTTCCAGTTGTTTGCAGTGATAACTTCCTTTACAATGCACCATCTTTTGGTCCATCCTGCCCCTGCCCAGCTTCTCCAGCCTCTTTTTGAGATCAACTCCCAAATGGCTTGTACCAAGTCCTTGTTTCAGGGTCGGCTTCTGGGGCACTGGAAATCAAGACAGAGTCTAATACCAATGATCACTTTCTTCAATATTCTAATACTGCTAGAACCTTAGACTATTTGAACTCCATTAACTCCTTGTACCTTGTACCTTCTGCATTATTGCTATCATGGATTTTATTATTATTATTATTTTTTATTTGAGAGAGAGAGCACAATCGGAGAGGGGTGGAGAGAGAGACAGGGAGAGGGAGAGAGAGAGAGAGAGACTATCAAGCAGGCTCTATGCTCACTGCAGAGCCCAATGCAGGACTCAATCCCATGACCCTGAGATCATGACTTGAGCTGAAATCAAGAGTCCAATGCTCAAGCAACTGAGCCATGCAGGCACTCCTGCTGTCATGCATTTTAGTTGTATGTGAACACATGTGTATTTTTTTCTTTAAAAAAATTTTTTTTAAATGTTATTTATTTTTGAGAGAGAGAGACAGAGCACAAGTTGGGGAGGGGCAGAGAGGGAGGGAGACACAGAATCCAAAGCAGGCTTCAGGCTCCTAGCTGTCAGCCCAGAGCCCGATGTGGGGCTCAAGCTCACGAGCCATGAAATCGTGACCTGAGCCGAACGAAGTCAGGCCCTTACCAACTGAGCCACCCAGGTGCCCCTTTTTTTTCTCTTTTAAAACAGCTTTATTGAGATATAATTCATATAGTATACAAATTCACCCATTTAAAGTGTACAACTGAAGGTTTTTAGTATATCCATGGATAGGTGCAACCGTCACCACGACTGCATTTTAGATTTTCATTACATCAAAAAGAAATCCCATACTATGTCAGTTATACTTCAGTTAAAAACAAAAAGAGGCAGCATCACACCACCCGCAAAAAAAAAAAAGCAAACCCCAGCCCGTAGCCTTTAGCTATCACTTTCCTAACCGCTTGTCCTCTTAGCTCTAAACAACCACTAATTGGGTGCTTGGGTGGCTCAGTCGGTTAGGCATCTGACTTGGGCTCAGGTCATGATCTCACAGTCTGTGGGTTCGAACCACGCATCAGGCTCTGAGCCTGGAGCCTGCTTTGGATTCCGTGTCTCCCTCTCTCTCTCTGCCCCTCCCCTGCTCACACTCTGTCTCTCTCTCAAAAATGAATAAACTTAAAAAAATTTTTAAACAACCACTAATCTATTTTCTGTGCCTTTCTATTTCCCTATTCTGGACTTTCATATAAATGGAGTTATATACTGTGTGGCCTTTTATGACAGGCTTTTTACATGTAACCATGTTTTCGAGGTACTTCTGTGTTGTAGTGTATGTCAGCACTCCATTACTTCTTTAAAAAATTGTCTTTAATTTTTTACTTTTTTCTTTTTATTTTGACAGAGAGTGTGTGAGTTGGGGAGAGGTGCAGAGGGAGAGAGAAAGAATCTTAAGCAGGTCCCATGCTCAGTGCAGAGCCCTATGCGGGGCTCGATCCCACAACCCCGGGGTCACAACCTGAGCCAAGATCAAGAGTTGGATGCTTAACTGACTGAGCCACCCAGGCACCCAGCACTTCATTCCTTTTTATACCCAAACAATATTCCATTGCGTGAATATATCATATTTTGTTTTCTATTCATCCATTGATGGACACGAGTTATTTCCACATTTTGGCGATTAGGAATAATGGTGCTATAAACATTTATATACAAGTTTTAATGTAGAAATATGTTTTCGTTTCTTTTGGGCATACACCTGTAAGTGTAGTGTCTGAGTCATATGGTAACTCTAATCATTTGAAGAACCCAGATATTTTACCTTCTCACAGTGTTCTAATTTTTTCACATCTCCATGGCTTATTTTAGCTGACTTTTTATATTCTAGACATCCCAATGGATGTGAAGTGGTATTTTTGTGGTATCGATTTGCATTTCTCTGATGACTAATGTGTCACATTTCTTTTCATGTGCTTATTGGCCATTTGTGTATTTTCCTTGGAAAAATGTATCTTGAGATCCTTTGCTCACTTATAAACTGTGTTGTCTATTATTTTATTCTTTTTGATGCTATTGTGACAATTTTAGTAAGCTAATTTTTGGATTGTTCATTGCAAGTGTGTAGAAATACAGTAGGCTTTTGTATATTCATATTTTATCCTTAACCTTGCTGAACTCATTTATTAGTTCTAATAGTTTGGGTTTTTTTCAGTGGATTCTTCAGGAATTCCAAAAACAAGATCATGTCATCCGTGAATAGAGACAGTTTTTGCCTCTTTCTTTACAATCTGGATGCTTCTTATTTCTTTTTCTTGCTTAATTGCCCTGGCTATCATTTCCAGTACATTTTATTTTTAATGTTTATTTATTTTTGAGAGAAAGACTGACGTGAGCGGGGGAGGGGCAGAAGCAGAGGGAGACACAGAATCCGAAGCAGGCTCCAGGCTCCCGAGCTGTCAGCACAGAGCCGGCTTGAACCCACAAACTGTGAGATCATGACCTGGGCCGAAGTCAGATGCTTATAACCGATCGAGCCACCCAGGCGCCCCATCCTCCAGTACAATTTTGAATAGAAGTGGCAAGAGCAGATACCCTTGTCTTTTTCCTGGTCTTAGGAAAAAAGCAATGTGAATAGATTCCCCCCCACTTATTGGCTTGCTTTGGTTGTTGTTTTGCTTGCCTATTTGTTTTGTGACTTCACTCATCTGTTAAATGAAGTCTGTTTCCCCTACAGTGTGGAGCCTCTGATGACGCTCCTCAGAGGGAGCAGTCTAGAGCATGTGCCATTCTCCCTGGGGTGATAATGTTGTTAGCAGGGCTCTTTTTCACTGTCTTTCCTTGATCTCTCTGTTAAGCTGTCTGCCTCATTTCATATTACATCAGTATGTTAGGCTCCACTAATTACTGACTAATTGCTGTATTATTTTCTACAGTGCCCTGGGGCATAAATTGTTCTTTGGTCTGATCCAATTAAATTCAGGCAAGGGTAGTTTCAGAGGCCAGTTTTTGAGTAGGTGGGCTATTCTTAGCTCTCTTTTTTCCTGGTTATCTCTAGTGAATTAGCTAGCCTATGGTTTCGTTTGTTGCTCTTAATTAAGAGGAACTACTGTTTTTAAGAGTGTCCTTAAACTTGAACTTCTCTACACTCTGTTTCAAATAAAGTCAATTCCTTTGGGGAGGGCGTCAGAGCTCTCTTTTCTAACTGGCTGCCTTTCCCTCAGGCAATATCTGTGATCCACTATTTAAGGAGCCGAGTGGGTTTGTAGCCTCAGTCTTCTCTGCTTGCTTTCTTGGTGTGGAACCTCTGCCCTGGAAATGACGGGGCAGGAGTGATCAGGACTTCAGTATTCTTAGCCTGCTTCCTCGGGGTTAGAACCTCCATTCTGTAGGTTGACCTCTTGACTACGCTCACCAGTAACTTAGTCCCTTCAGCCTGGAGTTGGAGATGAGAAGTGCTGGTAGCTTGCTTCTCCTGGTAAAATACAGTAAGCTTTTGTAGAAGAAAAACACTCCTGGGGCACCTTGATGGCTCGACTGGTAGAGCATGAGACTCTTGATCTAGGAATTGTGAGTTTGAGCCACACGTTAGGTGTGGAGATTACTGAAAAGTAAAATCTTGAAAACAAACCAACAAAGAAAAACACTCCAGTGTTCTCTTTTATTCTCATACCTCTGGAACACTCACAGCACTTCTGACACTAGATGTGGTGTTTCCCACCCATCATGCAGTTCTGCAACACCAGCCAGTTGTCCTACAATTCAATTCAGTTCTGACACTACCTGGAGTTAGTGTTAGATCCCACAGTCTAAGCATTCACCCCTGCAAGACTGCCCCGCTTCAAGTTAATTTGTTGATTTAAATAATCTCTATACCCAGTATGGGGCTTGAACTCACAACCCTGAGATCAAGAGCTGCATGCTCTTCTGACTGAGCCAACCAGGCACTCCCAAAGGACTGGCCCAATTCAGATGCCAATGGCAAGTTCCAGACTGTCATCTGTACTTATGACTAAATGGCTATAAATTGGGGTTCCTATGACCCCCTCCTAGGGGCTGATAACTTGCTGGAGTGGCTCACAGAACTCAGGGGAATACTTATTTATGTTTGCCAGTTTATTATAAAAGGTATGATAAAGGATATGAATGAACAGTCAGATGAAGGGACACATGAGGTCTGGAAAAGTCCTGAGAGCAGGAGCTTCTGTCCTCGTGGAGTTTGGGTGTGTCACCCACCTGGCATATAGATGTGTTCACCAACCCAGACTTTGGGAATTTTATGGAGGCTTCATTACATACATGGAGGCATGATCTATCATGAACTCAATCTTTAGTCCATCTGGAGGATTGGGGTGGGGGTGGGGTTGAAAATGTCAAATTCTCATCATGGCTTGGTCTTTCTGGTAACCAGCTCCCATCCCGAAGCTATCTGGGAGCCCACCAAGAGTTGCCTCATTAGGACAGAAGACACTCCTATCACCCAGGAAACCCTAAGGGATTTAGGAGCTCTGTGTCAGGAGATGAGGGCAAAGATACATATTGCTTATTAGTTTACACCCTTGGCCTGGGGCTGAGGGGAGAGGGAACCTTGTCTTCTAGGCTACATCTGCCCAGAGTAGAGCTTCAGTCAAACTATGCCGGGGGAAGGGGAGGAGGGAAGGAACAGGATGTGGTTCAAATTCCAGACTCTCACTGCCCTTACTGAGTTTTAGTAGATTTTCTTAAATAAATGTTTATTCACTGATCGAATGTCCTTAGGACGATTTCCAGAAACTTTAAGTGGTGTAGTTTTTAAAAAATAGTGTTTACCAGCTTTGCTTGTTTCCCTGGGGAGTGGGTCTGTGGAGCTCCTCACGCTGCCATCTTGACGGGGCAACTCTGTGAGCAGTATTTCTTTTTTCTTTTTTCTTTTTTTTAAAAAAAATAATTTATCGACAAATTGGTTTCCATATAACACCCAGTGCTCATCGCAACAAGTGCCCTCCACAATGCCCATCACCCACTCTCCCCCCTCCCATATCCCCCTCACCTCTCAGTTTGTTCTTAGTCTTTGAGAGTCTCTTATGTTTTGTCTCCCTCCCTCTCTGTGTCTTTTTTCTTTTCCCCTCTTCCCCTCCCCCATGGTTTTCTGCTAAGTCTCTCAAAATCCACCTATTTGTGGAAACATATGGTATCTGTCTTTCTCTGACTGACTTATTTCACTCAGCATAATACCCTCCAGTTCCGTCCATATTGCTACGCACGGCCAGATTTCATTCTATAAGCGGTATTTCTTCGCAGGTGCTATGGTCTCCACAGAGACCCTCCGAGAAAGGCCCTCCTCCGGCTTGGTTCTGCCCTCGGGCACGCCCCTCTCCATCATCGGTAGGGAGGACTTGTTATCAGATATCACATGTCTTTATTTAGCACTTAAGTATGTGTGTCCCCATTTTATTCTACAGTTTTTACCAAAAGCTCCTGTCCTTCCTCCTCTGCTCCAGCAGGGTAGAATCGCAGATGACACAGCCCCTGGTGGCTCTCAGCATTCCCTGTGTACTCCGCTAACAACCTACATTTCAAAGCTTACTGGTACTTCTCACTTTTCACTGCCTTGTTGTTTGGGAAGATTCCTCCTTCACGAGGAAGGGGGTCCCAGGGCAAGTTAGAAAGGCCACAAAGCCCAAGGGCAGCCCCCAGAGGAGGCAGGTGCACAAGGATAAGCTCCAGGCGGCCTGACGCCAGATGGCCTCATGGCAGGCAGGTGGGGCCAGCAGCTGAAGGAAGCTGTGTGCTCTGCAGGGTTGTAGTGCAGGTGCCTGACAGCAAGCTTTTGAGAGCCCAGACCTCCAGTTCGAAGGCATCCATCTTGCGAAACAGATGGCCAGCTGGCCGACACAGCTGCTAGCTACACAACTGGATATGGAGCCGAGCCTGCGCCACCCGTGAGGCTCCGCTCTTACAGACCCCTGGGTGATAACGACCACTTGAGTGACCCCACTTTTCCCTTCCCGCCCCAGTTCCTGCTCTTATGTTTTAAATTTGCCAATAAAGAGTGAACCCACGAAGCCCTAGACCCCGCTCTGCCCCCCCCCATCTGCCTATGCCCCTATCCCCCTCAGGCACCAAGGAGAAGCAAGTGGCTGAGCTTGGCTTCAGCTCTCCTGCTGTGGGGGAGCACAAGGACGTGAGGAAAGGTTTGGGCTGTGCTCATTCCCTCCCCCGACCTTTTCCAGAAATTCTATTTCTTCTTCAACTTCCCCTGCCCAGGAAACTTCCCAACTTCTATTGCTTTATCCAGCTTACCTCCTCCCGTTCCCCCAGAACTTTGTCTCACCCTTCTCCAAACTCTGCCACTCTACCTTCCGCTACAGGTGGTTGGCTTCCTCTGTGTGCCTCACCCAACCTGTGAGCGCCTTGGAGAGCAGCCATGCCTCACATGCATCACAGCGGCCCTGGAGCCTGGGGCCGGGTGCCAGAGTCCACAAATGTCTGCTCCATGCCCGATCGCCGCTGCAGCTGCAGACAAGGGGCCCGTGTACAGTGGGCGCCTGCTGTGGACCTCTCCATCAGCAGGTCCGGGGGAGACTCTCCAGAGAGAACACTGGTGGTGGGCACTGTGCTATGGCCACACCCATCTGGGACAGATGGGAATCCAGTCACCAGAGAGAAGTTTGGCCAGGAACAAAGATTTGGAGGCTGGTTTCCTGTACCTGACCTGGTGCTGTCTCCATGGGCTTGGTGAGCAAACTTGACCTTCAAGCCAGAGCCTCGGGATGCGAGGCCACCACCGGCCAGGGCTTCTTTTAGACCTGAAGAGACAAGGAAGCACCCATGAACTGTCTGCGGCTTGCCATCAGAAGAGTCGATGGAATCGGCAGCAGGGCACCCACCAAGATATCCTGCTGTGGAGACCTGGGAACATTTATGAAATCTGGGGCTGTCACCCAGGTGCGGTGTCCCAAGGTAAGACTGAAAGTCTGACGTCCGGAAGGAGGCAGAGGCTTGACTTCAGGCCCCAGAGCTCAGGCTAGTTCTGTAGGCACTGTTCACCCTACCTAGAGAAATGACATAAGAACCAACCCTGAGGGGGCATCTGGGCAGCTCAGGTGGTTAAGCATCTGGCTCTTGATTTCCGCTCAGGTCATGATCTCACAGTTTGTGAGACTGAGTCCGCATTAGGGCTGACAGCACAGAGCCTGCTTGGGCTTCTCTCTCTCTCCCTCTCTCTCTTCCCCTCCCCTGTTCACATGGACTATCTTCCTCTGTCTCTCAAAAAAGGTAAATAATAAACGTTAAAAAAAAAAGAACTGCATTTTTCCTTTTAATTTTAATGTAAGTTTAAATACAGGTATTTTCTAGAGTTCAATATGGATAAAATCATAAACATATACTTATTTGGCTTCTTCCCATCAGCATAATTACTTTGAGATTCACTCATGTTAATGTGTCAATAGTTCACTCTTTTATTGGTGAGTAGTGTTTCATTTTATGGGATGTGCCATAATTTGTTTATCCATTTGCAAATTGATAGACATTTAGGTTGTTTCTCAATTTTGGCTATTACAAGTAAAGCTCCTATGAGCATTAATGCATAAGCGTTTGTGTGGGCATATATTTTCATTAGACTTGGGTAAATAGCTAGAAGTGGAATGACAGAGTCAAATGAAATTTGTTATGTTTAAATTTATAAAAACCTGCTAGGGGCACCTGGGTAGCTTTAGTCAGTTAAACAGCTCAACTCTTGATCATGATCTCATGGTTCGGGAATTCGAGCCCCATGTCGGGCTACGTGCTGACAGCATGGAGCCTGCTTGGGATTCTCTCTCTCTGCCCCACCCCCACGTATGTGCGCTCTCTTTCTCAAAACAAATAAACATTAAAAAAAAAAAAACCCTGCTAAACTATTTCCCAAAGTGGTTGAACCATTTTATGTTCCATTTTATGTTTTTATGTCCACATCCTTGCCAACAGTGGTATGGCAGGCAGTCTTTCTGATTATAGCCATCCTTGTGGGTGTGTAGTAGTATCTCTCTGTGTTTTGTTTTGTTTTATTTTTTATCTATCTATCTATCTATCTATCTATCTATCTATCTATCTATCTATCTAACAGAGAGGGCATGTGAGCCGGGGAGAGGGTTAGAGAGAGAATCTCAAGCAGGCATCATACTCAGCATGGAGCACTTATGTGGGGCTGGATCCCACGATTCTGGGATCATGACCTGAGCTGAAATCAAGAGTCAGACGCTCCACTGACTGAGCCACTCGGGCACCCCTCTCTGTGGTTTTAACGAACACTTCCTTAATGACTAATGATGCTAGGGATCTTTTCATGTGCATGTTTGCTATCCGTTTATCTTCTTTGCCGAAGTGATTATTCATATATATATTTTTTACCCATCTTTTAAAGACAGGAACAAAATATTGTGTAAGTAAGTGCTTACGACCTTCCCTTGTCTTCTGAGGAGGTATTGGTGTTTTTGCTGCTCATTAAGGGCAGAGATGGGAAGAAGGGGCATGGATCTAGAATGATCTGTTTAGAACAGACCTGGGAGTACTTGGGGGGGGGAATCAAAGAATCCTGCTGTTGAGAGAGAGAAGAGGAGAAGGCTGGGAGCTAAGGGGGAGAGAGGCAAATCTAGGGAGAGGAGGGGTGGAGTGAGGGGATCCGCCGTGAGGGGCCTCCCCTCACTGTCCCCTCCCCACACTGTCCCCTCCAGAAGAACCTAGGCACAGCTCTTTGCGACTCCTCAAAGCTTTTAGAATTGGATCAGTGTTATTTTGGCCATGTCACTACATTGAAATGATGGGGGTGGGGGTGGGGAGTGGTTTTATTTGAGTGTTATATAAACATTGAGCAGTTGTAGTTTTATTCTTGGCCTTAGCAACAGAAGTACAGCGAGAGAGAAGAGCAGGGTGGGGAAGTGTTTTAAAAAAGAATATATATTAAAATTTTTTTATTTTGCAGTAATTACAGATCCATGAGAAGTTGCAGAAAAATGCTCAGGCAGGTGTCATGTACCCTTCACCGAGTTTTCGCCAATGGGAACATCTTTCCTAACTACAGTAGAGTGCGAAACCAGGAAGTTGGCAGTGCTCATTCAGATTTCACTAGTTTTAACTGCACTCGTGTGTGTGTGTGTGTGTGTTTGTGTGTGAATAGTTCTGTGCAATTTTATCACAGGTGTAGATTCATGTAACTAGCAATACTCTTTTTTTAATTAAATTTTTAATCTTTATTTATTTATTTATTAAATTTTTTTTAATGTTTATTTTTGAGACAGGGAGAGACAGAACATGAGGGAGGGAGGGACAGAGAGAGAGAGAGGGAGACACAGAATCTGAAGCAGGCTCCAGGCTCTGAGCTGTCAGCACAGAGCCCGATGCAGGGCTCGAACTCACAGACCGCGAGATCATGACCTGAGCTGAAGAAGGACGCTCAACCGACTGAGCCACCCAGGCGCCCCTAATCTTTATTTTTGAGAGAGAGGGAGGGAGGTGGGGAGGGGAGGAAAAGAGAGAGAGGGAAACACAGAATCTGAAGCAGGCTCCAGGCTCTGAGCTGTCAGCACAGAGCCTGATGTGGGGCTCAAACCCACAAACCGCGAGTTCACGACCTAAGCTGGAGTCAGATGCTCAACCAACTGAGCCACCCAGGTGCCCCGTAGCTAGCACTATTCTTAGGACACAGAACAATTAGGGGCATCTGGGTGGCTCAGTCATTAAGCATCTGAAGCTCAGGTCATGATCTCACAGTCTGTGAGCTCCAGTCACGCTTGGGTGAGCATGAGCCCCCCCCCTTCAGGTAAACACAAGCCTCGCTTCAGATGAGCCCCACTTCCCTCTCTCCCTCTCCCTCTCTCTCTGCCCCTTGTGAGATTCTCTCTCTCTCTGCTCCTCTCTCACTTGGACCCTCTCAACACACATACACACACACACACACACACACACACACAGAACAATTGTTCCTTTTTTCTTCTTTTTTTAAGTTTATTTTATTTATTTATTTATTTATTTATTTATTTATTTATTTATTTATTTATTTATTAGGTTTTTATTCATTTTTGAGAGCAGGAGAGACAAAACATGAGTGGGGGAGGGGCAGAGCGAGAGAGGGAGACACAGAATCTGAAGCAGGCTCCAGGCTCTGAGCTGTCAGCACAGAGCCTGATGCGGGGCTCGAACTCACAGACTGCGAGATCATGACCTGAGCCGAAGTCGGACACTTAACCAACTGAGCCACCCAGGTGCCCCTTAAGTTTATTTTTTGAGAGAAAGAGAGCATGCAAGCTGGGAAAGGGCAGCGAGAAGAAGAGACAGGATCTCAAGCAGGCTCTACACCATCAGTGCAGAGCCTGATATGGGGCTTGAACCCACAAACTGCAAGATTGTAACCTGAGCTGAGATCAAGAGTGGGAAGCTTAACTGACCGTGCCCCCCAGGCGACCCCAGAACAATTTTTTCACCTTGATACTCCCTTAGGCTGTCCTTTACTGACCTCCACTCCGCTCTCTCTTTCTCCTTTACTTCTACCCCCCAGCAGCCACTAATCTGATTTCCATCTCTATCATTTTGTCATTTCAAATGTTACATAAATTGAATCATACAGTATGTTGCCTTTTGAGTTTGGGTCAGTGTTACTTTTCTCACTCAACACAATTCACTTGAGATCCATCCAAGCTGTTGAACATGTCAATACTCTGTTCCATTTTATTGCGATTTCTTGTATGAATGTACCACAGTGTGTTTAAATTTCCAATTTTTAGCAATTGTGAATAATGCTGCTACGAACATTTGTGATCAGATTTTGGTGTGAACATAAGTTTTCATTTCTCTGTGACAGATGTCCAAGGATATGATTGCTGGGTTGTGTGGTGAGTGTATGTTTAGTTTTATAGGAAACTACCAATTTATTTTCCAGAGTGGCTCTACCGTTTTACAGTCCCACCAGCATACATGTATGTGTGATCTAGTTTCTCTGCATCCCCACCATCATTTGGTGTTATCACTATTATTTTTGTTGTGCAGATTGGCATGTAGTGATATCTGATTGTGGTTTTAATTTGCATTTCCCTAATGGCTAATGATGTTGAACATCCTTCCATGAGCTTATTTGCCAATGTATATCTTCTTTGGTGAAATAAATGTTCATGTCTTTTGCTCATTTCTGATTGGATTTTTAAAAAATTGGGTGGTTTGTCTTCTCATCAAGTTATAAAAGTTCTTTATATATTCCAGATTCAAGACCTTTGTCAGGTATATATTTTGCAAATTTTTTTTTAAGTTTGTAGCTTCCCTTTTCACTTTCATAGCTGTGTCTTTTAAAGAACAAAAGTTTTAATTTTGATGAACTCTAATTACTGGCTTTTGTTTCGTTATGGGTGATGCTGTTTGTGTTTTATTTAGGCAGTGTTTGCCAAACCCAAGATCACTGAGATTTTCTCTTTTGTTTTATTCCAGAAGTTTGTGCTGGTTACATGCAATTATCTTCAGCGTTCGATTGCTGAAATGACCTACAGGACTCATACAGTTTATACTCCTATTTTATTACAGGCATTGCAGTCCCAGCAGAGGGAGAAAATGCACTGGAGGGGTCTGAAGATCTCAGGCGCAGGCTTCTTTGAACTTCTACCACAGGGTTACCCAGGATGCACTTTGATTTCAGGTCTCAAACCAGTTGCGTACCATGTATGCAAAGCCCCTCAGTACTGGAAGCCCAAAGTCTGCTTGTGGTGGGGTCTTATACTGAGATGGTCACATAGGCATATTACAGCTGTACGAACAGCCTTAACTTTTAATATCTCCCAGACTCCATTAGGACTAGATACAAATAACAAATTCAATGATTACTCGACAGTGTTGATAGGTTGGTGGCCCTGCTCTGAAACAACTCATGACCCATGGTTTAGAACATCATTTATCTTTAGTTAATATAGTCCACGGTGTTAGCCAAGGGTCAGTACCTTAAGATAAACATATAGTTAACCTGGTTCAGCTAAAGTTAACCCATGCTATACAAATTTTATAGTTTTAGGTGTTTTTTTTAAGTTTATTTATTTATTTGGGGGGGGGGGAGAGAAAGCAAGTGGGAAAGGGCAGAGAGAGAGAGAATCCCAAGTAGGCTCCATACTGTCAGTGCAGAACCCAATGCAGGGCTTGAACTCATGAAGCGAGATCATGACCCAAGCCAAAATCAAGAGTTGGGTGCTTAAGTTACTGAGCCACTCAGGTGCCCCTATAGGTTTATGGTACATTTTGAGTTAATTTATGTATATGCAATTGATTTATTTGTATTGGCCTTGTATCTTCCAGCCTCTGAAACTGCTCAGTGAAGATTTTAGGAGTGCAGTAGTTTGTACCATGCTTAGATATTCCCACCAAAGTAAAAGGCAAATGATCGTATCTCATACTTCCCATGAATAGGAATGAAGCACAATGTTTAGTAGGCTTCTTTGGATCTGAGGTTGGTATAACATGTGGGTGGGAATGTTGCTCTGGCCCATTTACTGAGTTACATGGAAGGCTGTTGGTGTTGACTGGGCCCCTCAGCAGGACCGGGCTCTGCAGTAAGTCAGGCTGTGCTGCTGGCAGCCCTGCCATTTGCACCCCACAGTCTGGCCGATTGTATTGTATTTGTGTTGTTGGTGTTAGGAAAAGATGCTATCTGGAGTTTATGGCAAACTCCTATGGGAGAATCACAATGTTGACACTTCGGGTTCTGGATCAAGGCCATGTTATCTGTAATTGAGAATTTTAGATAAATCATCCAAAAAACAAAACAAATCCAACAGCTTCTAGTGTGCTATTGGACCCTGATGGAGACACAACTGACCGAGAGAGTTCAAGTGACTCTACAGCAGAACTGCCCATCTTGAGCTGGGGTGTGCCAGGCCTACGAGTCATAAGGTCAATGGACCCAACAACAGTTTATAGTGAGATGGTAGCAGCTCATCTTATATTGGGCATGTGGCTTACAGGGCCTCTCAGCTCATAACTGGGGCTGCATGAAGGGTGCCTTATAAACAGCACATAGAGGAGGGAGGAAAGGGGCCAAACTTGAGCCACGAATGTGTAGGTTGAGGTAAGCCAAAAACATTGCTATCCTACCTGCCTCATATGAGGTGGCCCTGAAAAACAGTGGTGAGGGGAAATCCTCCCAATGGGCAGAAATTCAGACAGTGCATCTGGTCAGCCAGTCTACTTTGTATGAAAGAAGTAGACTGAAGTTAGAATACATATGAACTCAGGGCAGTGACTAATGGCTTGGCTGGTTAAGCCGGAATCTAGAAGGAGAAAGATTAGAGGATGTGGTTGACTAAAAATTATACTCCCATCCCCCAAAGGTATGTCCATATTCTAATTCTGGAAGCTGTAAATGTGACCTTATTTGGAAAACAGGTCTTTGCATATGTAATTAACTTAAGGATTTTGAGATAAGAGCATCTGGGTTACCTGAGTGGGCCCTAAATGCCATCACGGTTGTCCTTGTAATACAGAGACAGAGGGAGAATAGACACACACAGAAGAGAAGACCATGTGATCATGGAAGCAGAGACTGGAGTGAGGTAGCCACAGGCCAAGAACACCAGGCCACCATAAACTGGAAAAGGCAAGGAACCAATTCTCTCCTAGAGCCTCTGGAGGAAGTGCAGCCCTGCCAATACATTGATTTCAGTCTTCTGGCCTCCAGAATTTGGGGAGAATAAATTACTGTTTTCATAAGTCCTAAGTCATTTGTTATGGTAGGCCTAGGAAACTGACAGACAAGGTGAGGACCTGTGGGACTGGGCATGTAAAGGTCCACGCATCGCATATTCCCATGGACAAAGCATCCAATAGCCATGCATACAATATGGCTTGCCCACTGGCATCAGCCGGTGCTAGCACAATGGGCATATGAACAAGGCAGCCATAGTGGCAGGGGTGAGGAGTTCATGGATCCAACAGCACAAGCTCCCACTCACCAAGGCAGGGCTGAATATCACCCTGGCCCACTGTCCAAACTGCCAGCAACACGGACCAACACTGAACTTGCAAAGTTGCATTATTCCCCTACGAGACGAGCCAGCTACTTGGTGGCAAGTTGGTTACCTTATCTTTCTGCTCTGGATCATCTTTCACTCAACGGTCATCTCGAGTGGAGCTGACACATATTCTGAGTGTGGGTTTGTCTTGCTTTGCTATCCAAGGGTGTATAGAGTATTTAATCCATCAATGTGTGATTCTGCATAACACTGCGTTGGACCAAGGAAACTACTTGGCAGCAAAGTGGGCATGTGACTATGGGGTATGCTGGTTCTACCACATAACACCCCTCCCCCTGGAGCTGCTCCAGGACAGAGGGCTGGAATGGCTTTCTGATTGGGCGGCTGAGACACCAGCTAAGAGACTAATCCTGTAAGGATGGAGTGCCATCCTCTTTAGTCATTCCCGTTGTATGAGGCTGTGCCACCTCCCGACAGATAGAGTATGAAAGGGTGAAAGGAGGAGTACCCCTCACTCTCATCAATTCACTTAGATATATATTATATTGAGAGAGAACACGTGCATGTGAGTGGGGGCAGGTCAGAGAGAGAGGGAGAGAGAATCCCAAGCAGGCTCTGCTGACAGCATGGAGCCTGACACAGGGCTGTATCCGACAAACCATGAGATCATGACCTGAGCTGAAATCAAGAGTCCAGCACTCAACCGACTGAGCCACCCAGTTGCCTCCAGAATTTATATTTTCTATCTCTACGACTCTAGGCCCTGTAAGCCTAGAGATCCTGGCTCCAGAGGGACACGACTTTATTAGCAAATGTGAAGCCATGACTGTTCCCTACTAAATTTGGATTCTTTGTGCCAAGAGGCCAGCAGGCAAGGAGAGGAGACACTGTCCAAGGAGACTAGACTCCCCTCGATGGAGCCAACCTGAGGCCATAGGATGCCAGCTTCTCTCCTGATGCCCCTGATCCAGGGCCTTTTTCTCTCTTGCTCCATCTCTCTGCTAACCATTTAGCCCTTTCTTTCTTCTGGGCCTCCACACTCTGTTCAGTCTGATCTCAAATTTGTTACTCTTTCCTCTTCTCTTCCTATTCAAGGCCACCCCTTCCCTTGCCAGCTCTTACGTCTGGTCCAGTCAGTCTTTCCACCTATCTATGAACATGCCTTCTCTTTATATTTTATATCAGCCCATCAGAGTCCTTCTCATACTATCCAGGCTCTTCCTTTCCTAATGAAAGCGAGAGGGCAAGACTGCTCTGGAGCTAGACTGCCTTGTGGGTTTGAATTCTGGCTCAGTCAGTATCTGTGTCCTTGGGTAATTAACATTTTAGGGCCTGGTTTTCCCCATCTGCTAACAATACTACTAATATCACAGGGTTTGCAGGATTTGAAGGAAGGTTGAAATAGCTTACGGTGGATGGTGGACGTTAATAGTATCAGTATTAGCTGTTTTCATGTGAGCTTCTTTTTAACCTTTGAGGGGATGAACCTTCTCTGGCCATGAGTGGGGACAAAGGAATATGCTCTTCCTATTGCTGTCTCTTTCGTGGCCCTTTGCGTCGTCCCACTGGCAGGCTGTCTGCCCATGAACTGAGTTCTCAGATCTTCATGAGGAGGAAGAATCTGGGACTAGTGCTCTGGGCTCCCACCAGTCTGGCCCCAGGGAAAATGGAGCCCCAGCTCCAACTCTGCTGCCAATGGTGAATATAGAATGTGTTTCTTTGGTTACCCATGGTGGCATGACCAGCAATCCTGAAGCTCAGTGGCTTAAAACATCAGCCATGATCTCATGGGTAAGGAGGGCAGGCAGGGCTCAGGAAGCCACTCCTGCTCAGTGAGTGTACACTGGGGTTGCTTTCTGGTGTCCACTGGTAGCTGGAGTGATCTGGAGGGCCCATAATGGCTTCATTAACATGCCTGGTACTTTGGTAGAGATGGGCAGAGGCTGGGCTCAGCAGATTGTTCCTGCAGTTTCAGGATCTCTTAATATGATCTCTTCAGAAGGATAGTGAGAATTCGTACATGGCAGCTGAGAACCCGAAAGCTGAGTGTTCTGAGAGACATAAAATCCTGAGCCCAAAGCTTGTCCAGTACTATTTCCTCTGTATTCTATTAGTCAAAGCAGTTAAAGAGCCTGCCCAAATTTAAGGTCAGGGGACAAAGATCCCACATTTTTATGGGAGAAGTTCCAAAGAATTCATGGCCATCTTTCATCTGCCACAATGGAACAGCCAGATTCCTCCCCAAGAACTGATGAGTTGGGGAGAAAGGAGAAGACCACAAGGCAGAGGTTACAGGGCAGGTGAACGACATACCAAGGTGGGGCTTCTTTCAGGGTCAAGACCCGTAGTGCCTAGCTGAGACTAATCCACGGTCCCAACAGAGCAGGTCTCAATGCTCCCCTGGCATGTTTTCCTTCTATAAAATGGGAGTTGATATTTCCAGCCTGTCCAGAACCATCTAGCATCCCACACATTTCACCTTGAGATTGGCTATGAGATTTCTTGCTTCATGAGGTTACAGTCATGGAAACATGTTCTGGGGTAGGAACTGCCACTCTTATGAATATTTGCCATCCACCTTCCTAAAGTCAGTCTATGCCCAGCTACAGGGATGAGATACTGTGTTATACAAAGGGGCCTCATTAAGCAGTAATCCTCAAATGTAGAAGGGTACTATCTGTGTGAATTATTAAAAAAATAAAAATGGTGTATTTCTATCAGAGTTCATGTCATCATAGCTGGTATAATGGCTTTCTTCACTACCCATCCTGTATTCCCTTTGCCTTTAGCATGCACCTCAGCTGGTTGTGATTCTTTACCTGATAGAGTGACCCAAATCTTCATTCCTTAACGGTCTGAGCCACTCACAGTCATGCCTGCCTTGGCTGTTATAGTTTTCTATGGATTTTAATCATAGGGCATGGTAGTACTAAGAGACTCCCCAAGGGACCTTCTGTATTCCAGACATATTTCCTTACCTCCACTGTGTATTAGCAGCCCAATTTGCCATTGGTAATCATGATCAATCACCTGACATAGCTCAATAATTTCCTTATTTGCCTGTTGGTTCAGGAGCATGAAGAGCCCAAAGTGGCCAGGTGACTGTCTCAACTTCTAGTTCAATGGAATCATTATTGTGTCTCCTTTTGGAACTAGGGCTTCTAGATCATGGAGTTTAAGGTGGTGGGGGTGGGAAGCAAAATTTTTGCTAGTGGATAATGGGGGATAATAGTGAGTGGAGCCACTTCCATTTCTACCTCTCGATTCCTGGACCGTGAATCCTGGCTATCTGCATCTGGCAGGACATTGTGACAGTCCTTCGAGGCATTTCTACCTCCCTGGCACCAAACTGAGACTTTGAAAGGCCCTTCTACCATTATGTCAAGCCAACTGCTTCAGGATGATGGGAAACATGGTAAGACCAGTGGATTCCATGAGCACAGGTCCATTTCTTCACTCTATTTGCTGTGAAATGAGTTCTTTCACCAGAAGTGATGCTGTGTAGAACACAAGATGGTAACTAAAGCATTCTTCAAGTCCACAGATGGTAGTTTTGGCAGAAGCATTGCAGGCAGGAAAGGGGAGTCCATATCCAGAGTAAGGATTTATTTCCATAAAACCAAAGTGCTTGTTGTTCCTTCCATGATGGAAGCTATTCAACATAATCAACTTGGGAACGGTGCCATACTGGGGACTTAATGGTTTCTGTTGCTGGCAAGTCAGGTACTCATCAGTGACTGTAGCCAGGCTGACCTCGGTGAACAATCCATGTTGCTGAGTCCATGCATAACCTCCATCCCTGCTATCAGGGCCACTTTGTTCATAAGCCCATTGGGTGATGACTGGATGGCTGGGAAAAGGGGATGAATAGTAACCACAGAATGGGTCATCCTATCCACTTGATTATTAAAATACTCCTCTGCCGAGATCATCCTTTGGTGAGCATTCACACAGGACACAAATCATGTTTCTTTGCCCAGAGAGATCTATCCACACACCTCTTCCCAAAACCTCACCATCACCAATTTTCCAATTGTGTTGCTTCCAAACCCCTGATCATCTATCCAAATACTGGCTACCAGCCATGAACTGGCAGAGACTTAGGCCTCTGGCCATCTCTCTTTCCAGGAAAAATAAACAACCAGGTTTATTGTTATTCTCCAAGATCAATATGTTTTCTGCGCAGGCCAAAACAGGGGAGTTGAGTCGGGCTGTGGTGGAAATCATCACCCCGGCATCCTTCAAGTCCTCAATGGTGGCACTAATCTCTGCAAACCTTCTGAGAATGGAGTATTGCTTTTGGTTTACTGTTTTCCTAAGTAGAGGCAGTTCTAGTAGCTTCCACTTGACCTTTCCTGCCATAATAGTCCTCATTCCACAGGCCAGGGAACCAATGTGAGAATTCTGCCAGTTGATGAGTATGTCCATTCCAATTCTGGAACTGGAAGAGTAACCACAGGGTGGCATCAGGGATCCACTGTGCCCACTGGGAGATGAACCTGAGTGAAAACTCCATGGGTCACCTGTGCTCCACAAGCCTCTGCTCTGAATGGAGGGTTTCCAGGAATCAGTTGAGAGTCCATGTCCAATAATCTCCGAAAGGTATAATTATTTCTCTTTCTCCGATGCACAGTAGTGACCTTGGCAAGTAGCTGTTAGTCCCTTTGGGGAAGGCTGAGAGAAAGAGTAACAATATAAGTTTTTGGCAGTTTAGTGGGGTTCCTCCCCTTTATTTAAGAAGTTCTGGGTCTATAAAATGGCATAAGCCTGGGAATTGAATGAAGGCTGTGACTCTCTGTTTTTATGATTCAAGTTAGAATTCTGTTCACCGGACCTAGAATTCATCTACTAATACAGATCAAGTAAGAGTTTAGTAGAGCGCTCATCTATTTCTCTTCTAGGGATACCGCGATCAATTAGCCAACATCATAAGGTCTCTGTGAGTCAAACCATTCTGCTTATTACATTGACTCTGTTGTTCATAATGGTAACTATGACCACCTTGCCTGTTGGTGATTGAGGGCCATCACCTGACCCCAGCTGCTTCATGATCCAATTATACCCATTGCATTTGGGGATCCAATTCAGTGGCAGGAGTTCCCACAGTACTGCCATCCCATCAAGGATGCCAGGGGGCCCTCACAAATTTATTTCTTACAGTCATGGTGAAAGGTGTCTCTTCTGGATCCTCCTGGGGTGGGTGAGCATGTCTTGCTTATCAATAAATACACTCTAATATTACCATCTCCCTTTTCTTTGGATTCCTTCCTCTATAGTATACCAAGGCAGTTCTGGCATTTCAACTTCATTTAGTGTAGGCCACTTTTGGGTTCAGCTTTCAGTCAACAACAACAACAAAAAACCCTGTTATAATACTTCCTAGCCTCTCGAGCTACAACGATCGGTCATCTGTACTCTGCTTAATAGGCCTACCTCATTAAATTTGGCCCAATCTAACTTCTCGTTCTTTTTGCCATTATTCAGCACCCTAAATATCTGTCCCACACATCACAGGGTGAGCAGAGAGGAGGCACCAGATCCACACTGATGGTTGAAAAACTTCTCACCAGACCCCAGATCTGATTGTTGGCAACTGAAGACAGAGTGTGTCAGTTCAGACGCTCTGGGTCAAAGTGCGGAGTGCAAGAGGTTTGTTGGGGGGTAACTCCTGTGAGAGATAAAGCAGGAGGATGCAGGCCCAGGGAGAGGGAGACTCAGTCCCTGATGCAGGCCTGAGAAAGTCTTGGTCATCCCAGCAGGAGCTCAGAGCAAGGACTGCCTTTTGCGTAGAGCAGCACTGGGTGGAGGTGGCCAAGTGAGCCTCCTGCTTCGCTCAGTTATTGGGGGCTGCTCGGGAAGAGCAGACTTTGGTTCCAACATCTTGAATTAATAGAGAAACAGTAAATCATCATAACTTGCAAGGTCTTTCAATAACTCTGATTTTACTAATTGAGAGATTTTTAAAGTCTGCAGCCTGCCAAGGGAGCCTGAGTGGTGCCTGCCCACAGTAACCATACGTCACCGTCTAGTGCAGCGCTGTGGAAATTCTTGTAAATTACAGAGGGGACCAGCTTTTGTTTGGACTGACTAACTCTGTGAACAAATCTCTGGTTCCTATCTGTGCATTTGCCTGTTTAGTCAAGAACAATTGTAGAACATGCTGACATCTGGGAGATTCCTGTCTCCCCAGAAGCACCCGAGGCCAGGGGGCCACCCTCAGCTTCAGCCTACAGGAGCCCTGGCATCATAGAGAAAACTTAGAATCAGAGCATTCCTTGCCCTGGCTGGGCGGTACAATTTATGTTCCTTCCCATGGTTCTCACCCTCCCCTTCATCTCCCCCAGAGAAGCAATGGGACGAGAATAAATTTGTTAGCCAGGCTGAAAACTGGGTGAGGACAGAGAGTTAGAGGCTTGGAGCTCACAGGTATGGCAGTCACATGTGGAAGATTTGAGCCCCAGAGACTGTGTCCAACTCCTTACTTTGCTATGCCCTGGCTGGATGTGGAAGTTCCTTTGATTTCTCTGTGCTTCCCAACTAATGTACTAATCACAGAACCTACCTCATCAGGCTGAGAATGCAATTCTCTATGCAGAGAGCTCAGAACAGTCAGTGACAAGCTTAGTGAGGGCTCAGTAAGAGTGGGCTGGCATTATATCTGCTAGCTGTTGAAATACTGAAATTAATTTTTCCATGCTTTGGTAAGCCTTGTCTACTCCACAGCACTGTCCTGATGGCCAAATGAAAGTTATTTGCTGCCTTGCCTCTTCCTACTCAGTCCTCCATAAAAAAAAAAAAAACTCCCCAGAAGAAAACGGCTCCCCAAACTATAGGCTCAGAACTCCTCCTGATAACCAGACCCAAACTTCAGGTGTTCAGGCAGGGGGCCACTAGCACCTCTGTAAACGTGTCAAGAAGAGCACAGGGCTCTGCCCAGCTCTGACCCCCATAGGACACCTCGAGGACACCTTTCCATCCTGCCTGAGCCCCTTAGGGCTTCATTCTATGCCTCTTGGGGTGCATCAGAGGTTCCATTGCAGGGTCATGGTCTTCATTTCCTTCACTGATAGTGTGTTTGAAGTCTCTGTCCCTACTCTCTGTAGCCTCTTCACTCCCCGTGGTAAAGGACATATACCTCCTTACATCTTTTTATTTTTAAGTAATCTCTACACCCAATGTAGGAGTCGAACTCACAACCCGGAGATCAAAAGCCGGATCCTCTGCCGACTGAGCCAGCCAGGTGCCCCTGCCTCTTTCCATCTTTGCCAGGCCCCAGCAATCGGAATTTTCCTGAGGGTTTGACCGGCTTCCTTAGCCGCAGCTGCCGCAACAGCCCGGGTGGTTGCCTCTATGTCTGCCCCACTTCTGGCCCCGCCCCACGCCGCACCTGCTGGCCAATCCACGGTTCCGCTCTGGGCGCATCACAATAGCGCCCTCCCGGCCCCGCCCCTCGCAGTGCCGCCCCAGGCCCCGTGTTGCCAAGGGGACCACAAACAGCCTGGGCCAGTTGGGGAGAGGAGGACTTTCCCTAGAGGAAGTGGCTTCACTTAGGGAGACAGGCACAGGTACCCAAGGAGCAGGTGAGCAGCTGAGGGGCTTTCGGTCCCCCCACCGTCCCCCTTGTTGGTTAGTGAAGATTTGGGCCCCTCCTCCCGTCTCCTCAAACGCGTCACCTTGAAGACCCTGGCCTCTCAGGTCCTTGACTCCGTGTCCCAGACACCAACGTTGTTTCTTCCCCGATAATCATTCCTTTCTTCCTCAAGGTAATAACATTCTTTGGGCGTCTTGAGCAAAGTGCGCCGAGCGGAGCCCCCAAGGGCTGTCAGATATTGGATTGAAGGGGACAGTCTGGCCTGCTTCTGACTCGTAGGACCGGGGACTTGGGACTGTGTGTGTGTGTGTGTGTGTTCTGGGAGTTTTGCCTCTGGTAACGATGTGTGGAGCTGCTGGGCCATCCATGACCCCGAGGAAGAAAGTGCCTTTTGGGGAAGTGGATTTGGAGCCCTGCTTACAGTGATTGAGACATTGAACTAACTGACCCCCCAGGGGTGATACCCATTTCTCGCTCCCAGCCACACCTCCAGGCTTTCCGCTTTACCTCACCTTTCCTCTTCCTTGAAGGTGACGTTCCTTGGCTTTTTCTCAGTGGGCCCCCCTGAACTCCACCTTCTCCAGCTGAGATGGTGGCAGGACTAGCCCTTGGATCTTTCCTCTTTCTCTTCATCTTCCTAAGTGAAATTACTGAGGCTGTCGGTTCAATCTCCAAACTGCTGTCTGCAGTCCGTTTTTCTGGACACAAGGCCCAACGGCCATCTACCTTATACACATCCACACGTGGGTGTCTAATAACCATCTCAAACTGAGCATGGTCAAGATAAAATTACTGATGATCATGCTTCAAAAAACTTGATCATCCATCAGCATTCCCCATATCCAGGGAAGAAGCTGGCTTTGACCCTGTTTTCTCTCCCATCTCCTATCTGGTTCATGGTTAAACCCCATTGCTCCCCACTGCTCCACTGCTCCTCTAAACTATTGCAAGAACCTACGAAGGGATCCCCCCATTGTTTCTGTGGATTGCTATTGCTATTCTGGCAATAGCCAACTGCTAAACTTTCACAGGAACTTTTATAATTCACAAGGACTTACAATTTTTCGTTTAGGAAACTGACAGTGATATATAGAAATATAGAGATAGAGGCTATGAAATACGCATTTGGCAAAGGTTCAGGAAACAGGAATGCTAGTTTACTGTTGGTAAGAGTATAAATTGGTAGCAACCTGTTTGGAAGTCTTATTTGGCTGTATGTGTCAAAATTCTTACACTACCTCAATAATTCTATTACAAAATATTTGTTCTAAGAGGGGTGCCAGGGTGGCTCAGTCAGTTGAGCATCTGATTTCAGCTCAGGTCATGATCTCACAGTCTGTGGGCTCGAGCCTCACATCGGGCTTTGCGCTGACAGCTCAGAGCCAGCTTGGACTCTCTGTCTCCCTCTCCCTGCCCCTCCCCCCACTTGCATGCTGTCTCTCTCAAAAATAAACATAAAAAAAATAAAAATTTATTCTAAGAAACAAGGACATGCATAAGATAATTATTGACAAGGATATTCACTAAAATATTATTTCAAAGGGTGGTGAACTGTGAACTTTAGCAGGGGACATTGTTGCTTTATAACTTCCAAATGCTACACACGACAGCATTTCTGACAGAAGCATCTGTTACATGGAATGCTTGGCAATGTGTCAGGCAAGTAGCTCTCTGAGGGATACTGGGACCCGTGTGTCCATGGCCACTGCTCAGAGTTCACCTTCAGGTCTGGCAACATGGCATGAAGCTCAGCCATGGCCTTTTTCTCACCTACCTTGCTCCTGGGGAGCGAACATTCTGCCCTGAAGAAGTGGAGGCAAAAATAGAAGCAGGACTATCAGGTTCTCCAGCAGGGAGGGGGCACAGAAGGTACCAGAGTTCTGGAAAGAGGGCGGGAACAACATTGTTCTAGGGAAACTACAGGAACATAAGGTACTGATTTCACAGACTTGCTCCCATGTCATCAGTGAGCGCCCTTGACTCACTTACCCAAGATCTTGGTTGATATCCAGGCTGGGGCTGAATCAGTGGTCATTAAAGCTCAGAGGAACAATTTTCCTCCAGGTCTCCAAGCGAAAATGAGATGTAACACCATGGTCACTCATGATGCTGTGCAGGTTGCTAAGTTCTTTAAAGGCATTAATTCATTTAAGATTTGTAACAAGCCAAAGTGGTGAGGCTCTCATCATTATTCTATAGAAAGAGAGAACAGAAATGCAGAGAGGCCACAGGTCCTGTGGCAGAGCTGGGGCATGAACTCAGGAGTTGTCACTCAGGTTCCACATGCTCAGCCACTGGGAGTTGGATCCCAGCTGGTCGTAGGCTTGCTCTCAAATGCCTTCTCTGTGTCACTGCCTTGCTCTGGGAAAAGGAGTAGGCTGAGGGCTGGGAGTAGGTGAATTGTCCTGGCTGGCCACATCACAGACTGCTTCAAAATATAAGATTTCTTCTTGATGCCAAGACCCCTTTTGGGCAGGGCTGAGGCAGAGGATGAGCCTGGAGAAGTGTGAGCTGCAGGTGTCTCCCCAGGCATGAGCCTCATTGTGTCATCTCATCACGGGGGCTGGAGACTGAGGGGCAGGAGGCATGCTGGGCTATCACTGAGTCTTCATTTTCTCCTCCACCAGGGCACAGGCCTGCTACTGTCTGTCTGTGGAGTTTGTAAGTCAGCATGAAGGCCCATTGACTGAAGATGTGTGACTTTGCCCACCCTGTACACTGAGGGCAATGCAGGTCCAAAGCACAATGAAACAACACACCGTGGATTCTTGAAACAGGTCAGCGCCCCAGCCCCAGAGTCATGGTGATTTACTTGTTTCTCTTCAAACTGAGAATCCTCGGACTCCTTACCCAGGTCCTTGGGATAGTCTTACAGGTAATGTTAGCTGATGTTAAGAATCCTGTACCCATGAGTCTTTTTTTGTAGCATCCTTTGCTTAGTATCCAACCAGTCCCTTCCACCCTGGCTTTGAGATAGTCCTTTGTTGGACTTGCAGTTTCTGGCTTTTAACTTGTAATTGATCTTCCAGCAAGAATGGCAGAAAAACAGAAACCATCTGCCAAAGACAAGACCGAGTGGTTAAATTATAACAGAAACCAGCAATATTAGAATGAAGAGAAGTAACGTTTTTTTGGGGTTTGATACAGAACCATATCAGATGTCTCCAGAGGGCATGAGCACATGGACACAGCCAGCCTTTCCAAGTCACCCTTTAAAGTATACAGACTCTAAAATGTTTTTATTAATATCATATTTTATTAATGCTTTGTACATTTGCCTATACAAAATTAACCTCTGAACCATTGAACTTCATTTTTAGATTTTATAGCTTTTCCTATCCTGTGGGATGGGTAAGTAGGTCAGCAGGTCAGCCATTTAATGGTGCACTAATAAAAAATGCAGAGCTAATTAAATGTAAAGGATAGTGCCGTGCCTATTATTTCTAGGGTCTCTTTTGCACATGATTGCCATGTCAGGGCAGTAAGGGGAGGGGGCAAGCCTCTGGGGGCTAGTGGCTATCCAGGAAACACCAAAACGTGTTGGGTGTAAAACCATGCTGACAGTCTTGGTTTTTGACATTGAAAAGGCTTTTCTGAAGAGACTGGCCTCTTGGCTGAGGCTGAATCCCAAGTACTTGCGAGGAAGACGTAGGCACAAGGCCACAGATCAAGAATGTTCAAGGGCATAGGAGGCTATCGTTTTCAGGATACAACACAAATGTAGTCAAACTACAAAGAAATCAAGAAAATCATTAAAACTGAAGTTAAAAGTGGACCTTAGAGTGGGTCCGAGGATTATGTCCACATCTAGTACCAATGGTTTTCACCCTTGAGATGCAGACTCAGGCTCAGGCACACAGAGGACGTCTGAGATAATGGCGTGTTCTGTTTCATAGGCTGAGTCTTTACTTATGAATACACTGGCCCTTATTTATTAGTGCTCTTTATATCTTACCTTTATAGCCTCTCATATACAAAATATCACATTTATTCTTTTAAGGTGAGAAACATGATTATATACAAAAACCTGAATCACGAAAAAATCTGTGCAAGCCTAAGACACAACTCTTGAGTCTCCCTGACATAAACATCCTATGCAAATGTGGTTCAGGAAAAACTCACCTTCAAGATGAGTTAAGGAAATAGAACCAGCAAAGGGCCACTTTGAAGATACTGCACAAAAAGAGAAGTAAAGGAAACACAAATGGATGAGGAAGAAGACCTGCTATGAGCACCTGAAAAGTTCGACCAAACTTCTTGCATCACATGACACAAACTGATAAAGAAGTCACCTCTGCAAACAGGGGACACACGTTTTGATACAAGAGCCGAGGGGAAGGTGGCAGGACCTCAGAGCAAGTGAAACATGACCTGGCAGAGCTCAGGGATGGAAAAGCCCAACTTGGGAATGATTTCCTCTGGGAAAAAGAGAAAGGGGGTCGGTCGCTGTTTTCTGGGATGCAGCCTTAGAGAAATATTTGACTCTTCAAACTATGTGATATATAACTATGATTTGGACCACTTACAAAGAGTCTCTTCACTCTCACCCAATATCTGAGCCCTCTGGACAGATTCCCTTGCACGAATGTCTACAATGACCAGGAGACTCATTATATGACTGCTTTGCAATGGAGAAGACCTTGAGGCCTTCATTAGGACAAGCTGTTCTCTCTCCTTTCCCCATTTCTCCATACTAGCTGGTTCTATATCTCTGCTTTCTGGGGCTCCATGAACCTCTAGGATCCCTTTCATAGGTGTTTTACCCTTGTTCCTAAATCTAAGCTTCTTAAACACCAAATCCCTGATCTCCCAGGGAGTATAGCCTTGGTTCATAGTCCCTGGCCTCAAAGCCCTCTTTCTCCTGTCAAAAGTACTCTGGCCATCCCTTCCCTAGTACTCTGGCCCTCCATTTGAATCTCCATTTATTTGTGTTCTGGCTCATGGAATCTGGACATCTGAGCATTGAATTAAAGATGGGGATGTGGAGACCTGGAAGTGATGCAGAGACAACAGTTTAGGTTGTATACCATTACCATAGAAACATCCAGTCATGTGTTCTGGGTGCAACTTTACTGAGGTGGGACCAGAGATAGACCAGGAGATTTGCAAACCTCCACCCCACAAACTGTTTCTGAGGAGCTGTTCTTCTCTTGTTAGGTCTCTTCTCTCCCATAATCTTCCCAGGTCATTGGGTCCTGGGGCTCAGTGAGGAATTGGGGAGAACCAGGATTGAGAGGTTGCCTGAATTCTAGCTCAGTGTGTGAGGGAAGCAGAAGCAGTATCAGATAAGGAGCCAATCACAGGATGGACACCAGCTAAAGGAGATCATCAGAGGACCCTCAGAATGAAAGACCACAGTGAGCCATGTGAGGAAGTTCATTATGTATCAGAGAAGACCAGAGAGTAGAGAAGCAAGTCTGGGAATGGAAGTGCATGAAGAGGGCTGGGTATACCAGAAGGCCCATGTGGCCCCAAGAAATCAACACCTCTGACTCTGGTTTAGAAAAGCCATACTCAAGCCTTCAAGGTGTGGCAAGGTCAGGGCTTTTAATGAAATAACATCTGTTAAGAAGGACCGGGAGATTTAAGGTCTATGCTTCCCACTATGGTCTGGACCCGTTTCTTGATGTGTTCTGGAAGCCAGAGCTTATTACCACTTTATTCTTGGAGACATTGAGTGAATCAACAATGAACTGAGCCAAAGTTTAAAAATATCTGCACAGAAATGTAGCAAGTGCTTAGAGTATGGCCAGATTGTGAATAGAAGGCTAAAGCCGCAGAATTACCTTTTGAAAACCCCACAAGTCTGGAATCCAAAAGGCCGTTCTCAGAAGATATATTCATCAAATCTTTCCAGAAAAATCACATCTGAGTCAAGAGGGCTCTTTTGGATCACCTTCTGGAGTTAGGAAAGTCCTTTGTAACCTATCAGCAATGTCCAAAACTGGTTCTCTAGCTTCTGAATGTGCCTGAGAACAGGACTCTGCCTCGCCTAGGGAATCACCCAAGAGGCCTCAAAGCAGTTAGGCTTTAGGGTGCAGAAGGTGCAAGGCCATACTTGCTGGTGCTCCGGGGGAGGGGTACGCCAGCTTGCAGAGGCCCACAGGTTCAGAGCAGTAGTGAAGGCCTTAGATATGCAGAAAGGATGAGAGAAAGTGCTGAAATGCAAAGCAACAAGCAAAAACGGTCTGAGCAAGTAAAAGGAATCAAGAACTGGAGGAAAAAATGACAAAACTGTGGACTCATCTAGAATGCAGCAGAGCCCCTGACCTCCTCACCCCTGTTAGTGGCTACAGGGCAAACTCTGGTCAAGGACAAGACCGAAGTGACAACACCAAGGAAGTGTTCACAGCAAGCACAAGTTTTGAAACAAGTCAAGTGGTGTAAAATCATTTCTGGGAAGACCTAGGGGTGGGGTCTCGAGGCAATGCTCCCTCTCTTTTTCATGGAGTGGAATCTGGGCTGGAAGAGGGGCCTCCCCCTGGCCTCCATTTCACTTAGGGATTGAGAACTTCAGTATAAATGTAATTCTTTTCAAGAAGGTGTTTTTTTCTCCCAATTTCTAGAATTTATTATGAAGCAAAAGTTTTGTGAATCTGTGCCAAAGATATGTTTAAGGTTCTTCCTACTTGTGCATCTGTGGTTTCATGTGAAAGAAAATTTTCCAAATTAAGATTAATAAAAAGAATGCTTTTGTTTCATGTCCTTTAAAAGAAGCTCCTGCAGAGAGTGCTGTGCCCTGTAGGATGGGCACCGTTCATCCTGTCAGAAGGAACTGGGATGTGAAGAATCCAGAGTTCATGATCATGTTCCCACTGGACCCTTGACAAAAGCAAGGTGGTCACTTGTCATCCCATTTGGCCTTCAGGACTGTACTGTGAGGGAGGCGGTGTCCCCAAGGGTCACTGAAGTTATCATACCCCCTCCTCCACAGCAAGGATGGTGTCAGGAGAGCGAGCACAGGAGAGCTCGTGGTCCTTGGGTGAGTTCTGAGCACATAGTGCTTTTACCTCTATCAGAACTTACAATTTTTGAAGTGAAAGAAAGCCCTGAGACACCGGGTCACTTGCTCAAGATTGCACAACCAGTTTGTGACTGAGAGGTCCTGTCTTCTGGCTCCCAGGACTCCTGCAGCCTGTGCTCACCCTCACTTACCTCAGCCTCGCTCTCCTGTCTCCTCAAGTGATGGGCAAGGGGGCCCCAGCAGAGTGGCTTCTCCACTAGAGCAGAGTAGGTGGCATGTGAGGCGAGGCCAAATGTTGGATCATGGAGGGGGCTATCAGCTTAGGTGCTCCTCCATGAGTGACGGGGTTTATCATCTCCATTTGCCCCTCAAGTGAGGTGCACTGCGCTGTCACCCCACCCCAGATGCGGTGGCACCCAGAACCGTGCAGGTTCTTATTGCTCCCATGAATTCTCTCTCCAGTTTTCTTAGTCTCTCTCTGCTTTTCGTGTGTTCTTTTCAGAGCACCTGACTTAAGGGCAGGGAGATGAGGAGAGTAACCTCAGGGCCGGAGGGGCTGCAAGAGAAGCCCACACGTTACATCTAGAGGCCACCCCCTGACTCAATGAGCCCAGAGCCACCTGCCTCTTTCCCAGTCCCTCTTCTGCCTCACGAAAGCAGTGCTTTCATGTTGTCGAGATGCCCTTCGGAGGCCCTTGCCAAGGTTGACTTTTCACTTTGTGTTGACACAATGGTAGGAACATCCTTGCCTCAGAACAAGCCTGCCCTGTGCACCATAGGTCTAACCCCAATTAGCCACAAAGTTGCCTGGCATTCAGTTTGGCTGCCATCTAAAAGGGCAGACTCAGAATTTCTGAGATCAGCTCCCAGAAGACCCATTGGGTAAACAGTTGTCTTCGTTGCCTGGGACCTGGGCTATCTGGCTGACTCCAAAAGTGAATCAATTCCTTCTGCAGGCTCTTGACTATCTCTCCAATGGATGACCTGGCCAGCATCTCCCTGGGTAACTGAAAAACTAACCTCTTCTCACAAGCTGCCAGGCCGATGTCTGCTGTGTCTAAATTGGGAAGCATGGAGAATCCTGGCAGCCTCCTTCTTATGCTCTGCCTCTGTTGGGATCACAGAGGTCTTGAACAGTCCTCAGAAGTAGGTCTACCTAGAGAAACAGTCTTAATTTGAGGTCCATGAAGCCCAAGGGTGCCTGACATTACATTCAATATTGTATATGGGGATGATGTATTCAGTATTGTATGTAGATGACTATGTGCAATTTCTGAGGAGACGACCAGTAATAGCATAGTTCAGTTCTCAAAGTGTCTAGGACGCGTGAGAAGTTATGAACCATTTATCTAAGGAGACCCATCCATCTCTGAAAGGCTCAAGATTGACTCTGTCTGGATCCCTTTTCATTCCTGTTCCCAGACACCAAATGGACAAGGAAGGGACTTACAGGCAACCCTGTGGCCTGGGCTGAATGAGAGTGTGGGAGGCAGTTCAGGACCCTGTGGACTTCTGAGTGCCATTCAGGGTCCTACAAAAATGACTTAATGGCCCCTATCAAGGGTCATCAAGCTTCAAGAGTCCATGAAGTACACTGCTAAGGGTGCGTGAGGGGTTCCCAGAGAGGGCGCAAGTCTTTTTTCTTTGGGCCTAAGATAGTCCAAAACAGAGTGGTCTGAGGCTGATCCCTGGGTAATTTGCCCACAAGGTGGCTGAAGCATATCATCATGTTTCCTGCTAGGCTTGTGCACATTTTACTTTGGGACTCACCCAGTTTTCCTTCGTTCCAATCTCTTACAATGAGTCAGCTGGTTTCCTTGGCAACTGGACTTTACTATTTGGGTGACTTTTTAGACACAGCAACAGGCCAGGCATCCAAAATCAGAAACTTCCTATCACGTACTTTACCAATACTGGGGACTTTGGTGAGGGTTAAAATCTTTGTATGTGGACTTTCACTGAGCTGGGATCTTGACAGCGGAGGGCCAGGGAGCAGGTGGTGCCTATTTGGAGGCTGTCTCACTTTCACAAGTCCCAGAAGACATTTTTCATTGCTCTGGATCTACCTAATCTGTATGTTACAAACATCCTTGGCTGACACCTAATTTTTCTTGATAAGGGGTTCCAAAATGTTACAGTGCTCTTTGGTTATTTCATAGAGGTATTTTGGTGACAAACTGACCACTGAGTGCTTCTCAATGACTGGTAATTGGATTTGTGACACAAGAGCCTAACTGTTCCTACCCACAAACTGGATGGAAACTCATTGCTTTTTTTAAGGATTGCCCCTGACATTGTCCAGTGTCCATTCTGCCCCATCAATTTATCCTCTAGGGAAAAAGAATTTAGGTAACTTAATTCAAGTAGGAAAAAACTGGGCCTTGACTTACAAACAGAAACCCTAACTACACAAGGGGAATTCTAGATTGCTTTCTTCTTTCCTCATGTTTCTCACTTCATGCTTTACAGGAGGCCCAGAAAAATGAGAGATCCCATATGCTGTGGACTAGCAGGTGAGTTAGATCAAGCCACTGAAACTATAGACCTCCTTGATTAAGAGGTTTGTGAAGAAGGGCTGGGGGTAGGGTGAAGCAGGTATGGCACTCAGCCTGGGCACATTTCAGGGACTGTCAAAAAACCCTGTAATCAAGCCAATGTGTTATTCCAGTGGCAGAGCAGTGGATTACCCTGTGCCTGGCAAAATGGAGCTTGAGGCCATGAGCAGATTCACCAGTCCACTGAACTTGGCTGTCCTCCCCCATCTGACTGTGGTGCTGTTGGCCATGGCATGTTCTTCACCACCTGATTCTTCATTTATGAAATTACCTCCACCAAGTACACTCAGGGTACCTATAAAAACTCCTCATCTCCTTGGTGGCCTTGCTTTCCATGGGCTTGGGAGTCTTCTTCCTGTTATTCTGGGTTGGCATCTATATATAAAGGGTTACACCCAGGTGGCACTTGTGGCTTCCCCAAATCCCTACTTTTGTGAATTATAATTTTTTACTATTGCTGGAAGTGTCCCACTTGCAGCTCATAATAAAGGCAGATATGTGACTGAGAAAAAAAACAACCCTGTAATCAAGATAATATTTTAATATAATATTTTTTAAAAATCAAAACTAATGCCAAAAGTCCACGATAAACAAAATATCATTAAAAAATTTTTTAAGTTTATTTACTTTTTTGAGAGAGACTGAGTGCAAGTGGGGGAGGAGAAGAGAGAGGGCAAGAGAGGATCCCAAGCAGGCTCCATGCTCCCAGTGGATAGCCTGATGTGGGACTTGAACCCATGAAACTGTGAGATCATGGCCTGAGCTGAAACCAAGAATAGGATGCTTAACCAACTGAGCCACCCTGGCATCCCAACAAAATATCATTTTAAATAAAGAAGGATCAGTAACAGTGCTGTGCTCAGCTATATTGGAAGTTGAGGCTGAAGGAAAAATCAGTTATGCTGATCCTGTTTTTATTTAAAACCATATAGATGCTGGAAGGACCGCCCTCAGGTGACACTCGAACCATGTGGAGATGTGCAGGGATGGCCCCAGGTACGATGGACCATCTAGGGGTGCTGCATCCACAGCTCAGTGTCTACACTAATGGGACATTACTATTGGGCTGCCTTCATCAACACAGCCTACTGTCCTAGGAGATGCTCATAAACAACTTTATTGTTCATTCCAACAACTTCTGGAAATACCCATCAGTAACTCAATAGGAAGCAGGAAACAACAGTTTATACGTTAAAACTCTTTGAACTTTTGTCTTTCTGTGTCTAAACTATTATCCTTAACTATTATATCATGGCCCTTACACAATACTAAGCCCTCAAGTTGAAAGACCTACACTAAACCAGATTTCAAAGTCTCAAAACATCTTGACCTTGCTTTTTCCAACCAACATGCCCCATAATACTCTGTTGAGGTAGTGTTCTCCCTTCTCGGTTTCATCTTGTGTAAAGAAAAGGAGAGAAGGAAGAACGGATGGGGAGGGAGGAGAGAGGGAAGAAAAAAAAAGAGGAAGACAGGGAAAGAATGAAAAAAAGAAAAATAATAGGTATGTTAGATGAGTTTCTTTCTATACTTGGTCTTTTATTTATTACGCAAAAGAGTAAAGAGTAGTCAAGAGAAAAATAATCATGTAAGATACAATCTTGTAGAGGGATTAAGTTTGTTTTTTCTTCTGTTTTCCAGTACCTGTTAAAACTAATTAAAATAATCTGAAGAGATCATAAGTGAATTTTTATATTTCCAACATTTTTAAGTGAAATAAAAATAGAAAAACTCTGAAGCACATCCAGTGCAGGCGGATGGAGTAGCTATGTCTGTGCTGGTTTAGAAGGGATCGTATCATCCCTGAGCTTAATCTGAGAACAAAATCAAGACTTCAGTGAAACCTATCCCTCTATTCTGAATGTCTGCTTCCCAGTATCACAGTATGGGGGTTTACTGAAAGAATATTTCCTGACATTAATATCTGAAAAGAAATTTGAGTGGCCATCTCAAGTTCTCAAAAGTTAGAAATAACTCTAATAATCTATAATGAAGAAGCAGAAGTCCAGAGACCAAAATATTAGTATATGTCACCAAAAGGTTAGTATATACCCCAATACACAGCACCATTTACGCTTCTATGGACTTCTGGCAAGTGACATCTTTTTAGGGTTCATTTTTTATTTTTCGAAGAACTGTGATATCGCTGCAGCATTTCTTCCTGAGTTAAAGCACACTGATTGAGAGTGGGGCAACCATGTTCCCATTCAAAAGGGTATCTTTTCCAGTCTTCTCCCTTTCTTTCTCTTTGCTGCCCAGAATGTGTATGTCATGGCTGGAGCTGTAGCAGCAATTCTGGGCTATCCTGCCCTAGAATGGCAGTGCAGAGAGCTATGAGCTTGCATCCCTATGGATAGAGTCCTATCCATGATTACACTAACAGCTCTTTGGGATTTCTTTGGGGACAGAATTAATCCTTCCTGATAAAGCTGTGTGGACATCCAAGGGAAATCTCCATGGCGGCTGGTGTGTTGTACACATCTGAGAGATCACCTGAAAGACAACAAAGTCCAATGTCTAACATGACTAAGCTCCGCACAGGGGGATTTTGGTGATTACCACATTTTTTTCTACTATTTGACGTTTTTTGTTTTTACTAATTTTCCATAATCAACAAGTATTATATAATAAAAGCTGAAAGGAATATGAAGAAACCAGTAACGGGCATTAGCAGATAATTCACAGAGCCAGAAGTGTATATTTATTTATTTATTTGTTTGTTTGTTTGTTTGTTTATAAAGTTTATTTATTTTAAGAGAGAGCACAAGCAAAGGAGGGGTAGAGAGAGAGGGAGAGAGAGAATCCCAAACAAGCTCTGTGCTGAGAGTGTGGAGCCCAACGTAAGAACTGTGGGATCACAAGATCCAAGAGTTGGATGCTCAAATGGTTGAGCCATCCAGGCACCCCCAGAAGTGTACTTTTAGCTGCCATGAAAAAATGTTCAACTTCTTGAGTTACTAAGTGACAACCCAAATCCTGAGATTATCTTTTTCATTTCTCATAGAAACAGATTGTCTTTATACAACAATACCCAGGATAATAGAAGACACTGTTAGCCCATCTATCACAAATATATATAAAACCTTGCTAGCGAGGCACAGGACAGACAGAGGTGTGAGATGTGGCAGGGGCAAGAGATGTGGCGAGAAAGAAACGGATACTGTTAAGTTTAAGAAACAAATATAGGTAAATATAAGTATGGATCTTAAGGACAACCACCATAAAAAACAGAGTATATTGCTTTTAAAGCACCAAGGATATACTCCCCAAAGCTTGACCTATACAGTGGACTCATGAAAGAAAAGGAGACAAAACCTGTTAGCAAACTAGATTCACAAGGGAACTTCTAACCCAAACCTGTAACATCTCTTAATTTAAAACTTTAGAAGCATTCCCTTTAAAACTAAGCACAAGAACTGATGTTCACATCATAACATAGTTAAAGTTCCAGAACCTGGCAAAACTCTAGGGTAAGGGAGGGAGGAGGGAGAGAATAGGTAAGTAGGTAGGTAGGTAGGTAGGTAGGTAGATAGGAATACATGAGAGGACAAAATATAAAGAGTGGGAATTACGCTGGTATAATATGCAGGCAATGCAATCGTCTATTGAGAGCATCCACTAAATAACTATGTGTTTGTCCTAGAGCATCATGAAGCTCCTCCTCAACCTGGGTGTCTTCTCCTTATGCCCAGGTTATCATTAGGGAAGGAGGCGGGCAATGCCCAGACGATGGTAGTTCCAACAGTAGGAAAGTGTTGGTTTCTGCCCCCAGCATCCCAAGGGTAGCATGAAGGACCAAAAGACTTGGAATTACCACAGGTCCAAAAGCCAGCTTTTCTATTTTTACTGTGTGTTTAATACCTTTTGTATCAGTTTAAAATATTATGTATGTGTATGAGTTGCTTCCCCTCTCTCTCTCTCATACACACACCCCACTACCTTGACCAAAGAAGTGCAAACCAGAATCAGAAAAGTATTCACTAAGTGACATTTCATGTTGTGGACCACTAGCTGTCTTTCAGGTTTTACATTAGGAAAAATTGGCAATTATACAGTTGTGTGCTCATCCCAGAGGAAGAAAAACCAAGTGCATGTGTGTCACAAGAAATAAAGCCAAAAGCTAACAACAGTCAAAGAAAATTATGATTTACCTTCTCTGGTGTCAATCCTAAAATGTGTTTTGTTGTGACTGAAATTCAAGGACCAATATAATCCTGGTGATTGTTTCCAGGAACTGAGCCCAGAGAAAGTGAAGGCATTTATAGTTGAACCCCGGTTAAATGTTTACATCCTTAGGAATCTATTTCCTTCGAGGGCCATTTCCTGCATTTCCAGGATGAATTAGAAATAAACTGATGAAACGAGGCAAGTTTAGGCACTTAGCCCTGTGCTTGATGCAGCCTGAGATTTGAATTCTAACGAACTCAGGTGGCACAGATGGCCATGTGCTCGTGTGGCCAGCCCCTCCAGGGTTCAAGGATGGGAAACCAGGATGGTGTCAGGACAGCCACATGGGCTGCATTGGTGGCGTGGAGGGGACTTCATTCCATCTACATGGTGAGCAAGTAGGACATGTGGAAGGCTCTCTTGTTGTCAGAAAACATGTAAGAAAGAAGCCAAGTCCTTATTAACAAGCTAATTTACAATATGAGCCCAGTCATTTGAGTAAATAAAAGTAAAACGTTAATCTGTCAGGCCAAATACAGATTGAGATGCACAGTTGCTAAAGAGTTATTAAATAAGCACATGTTTCATATAAAAAGGAAAAGGAATTTGGAATGTCAATATTTTCTAACTCAAAATATTAGTTCTCAATTGAAAAAGAATAGCATAATACTTGTGGAAAGTAGTTTCCATGTCACAACTGTCCAACATGGCTCTGTTCAGATCACCTGGAGGGTTTTTTCTTTAAGGATTTTATTTTTAAGTAGTCTCTACACCCAACTTGGGGTTCACACCTAAAACCCTGAGATCAAGAGTCACATGTTCCACTGACTGAGCCAGACAGGTGACCTTAGAGGGATTTTTATTTTATTATTTTATTTTTAAATTTATATTTTAGTTAACATACAGTGCAATATTGGGTTCAGGAGTAGAATTTAGTGATTCCTCACTTACATACAACACCTTTGCTCATTGCAAGTGCCCTCTTTAATACCCATCACCCATCTAGCCCATCTCCTACCCACCTCCCTCCATCAACTCTCAGTTTGTTCTCTATGTTTAAGAGTTTCTCGTGGTTTGTTTCCTTCTCTTCTCTTCCCCCCCACCCTACCTTCCCATCTCTTCATTTGTTTTGTTTCTTAAATTCCACATATGAGTGAAATCATATGGTATTTGTCTTTCTATGATGGACTTATTTCACTTAGCATAATACATTCTAGCTCAATCCACGCCATTGCAAATGGCAATTCTTTTTGATGGCTGAGTAATATTCCATCGTATACCACATCTTCTTTATCCATTCATCAGTCAATGGACATTTGGGCTCTCTCCATAGTTTGGCTATTGTTGATAGAGGGATTTTTAAACAAACAGATGTTCAAGGCCTCATCTGGGAACACCAGTTCAGGGGGCCTGGGGCTGGGCTGGGAAATGGACACTTTTAAGAGTCTTGAGGTTTTATATTTAATGATAGTGATGCTAGGTTGGCATTTCATTTTCTCTCCAAAATCAGATAAAAACAAGTATGATCTTCAGATAAACTTGGGGAAGCTGAACAGCTGAACCACCAAGTGGGAGAGGAGCCATAAATGGGTGGGGCGGGGGAGGCGGCTCCTAATGGGCTATAGTACAGGAATGCACATCCTGTGCTCCAAAATGTAAACACCTTTCTTGCAAGACCAGGGTGGGGTGCAGCAGCCTTCTCTGCATGGAGAAGGAATGTGTGCAAATAAGGAATCTCACACCTGAGCCACATAGACAGAAAAGAGTCACCTTGGTGGAGAAAAGGGGGGGCTTTTCCCCAAGTCTACCACTGTCTGCTCACTGTTGACAGGACTTGACCAAACCCATGAAAGGCATAGAACTTTGGGCTATCTTTGAGGGCTGGAGTGTCCACATGGTGGCCACTTTGGAAACCAGCTTGCCATCCTCTAGCAGGGACCACATTAGGCACATCCTAAGTCCCAGCCGTTCATGTCCAAAGGAGCACACCCCAGCAGGACTTTGGGGTAGGGGCCCAGGGCACTAGATAGCTTTGTTGTTCTAGGTAGATAACATCATAGAGCCTGGGGACAATAAAAAGGTCCTTCTACAGAAGAACGGAGAAATTGTGTACAGCCATTAAAGTGGAATGCTGCCCAGCAGGGAGAATGACTAACAAATGTCACTACTTCCTCCAACTCAGAACAAGCTCTCAAATATAATGTTGACTAGGAAAAGCAAATCACAAAATAAGATATACAGCATAAACCTGCTTCTTTGAAAGTCTAAGTATACAATGAAACAATTTAATGTGTAGGGGTAAAGAGAAGACATTGAATACCTATGAAGAATAATCGGTGATTAGTAAGCACGCATTTAGGGTCATGGTTGCCCTGCAGTGGGCAGGGAATGGATTCCATGGATTGTGGAACTGCCACCTGGCCCTGCCTCCTTGTTAGAGGTCAGGTTGGAACCAGAATGTTCCCTGGAACTAAAACTCTGACTCGGGAGATTTTCTTAGGGATCATCTTGGTCTCTATCATTGTAGCTGAACCATTTAAGCCATTTCAAATTGTGTCTATTTTTGACTCACTTAGCCGCTGTTTGGAGATCTTTCTGTGTGCTAGGTGCTGTGCCTGCTCTGGAGGCTTTGGAGGTAGAGGTGATGATTAAATGGTGCCATGGGAGGGGGCATTCGAGGTCCTCCAGCAGAGGACAGAGGTTCTAACCAGTCCAGGGGGCAGGGAAACTTGCCAGAGGAAATAGCATTCCAGGTGGAGACTGAAGGCTCAGTAAGAGTCAGTCATGGTAGATGAAGGGTGGAGGGTGGGAAGAATGTTCCAGATGGGAATAAATATGCAAAGGCCTAATGGAGGCAGAGAGTATGGAATCCTAAAGGAGAGGGTTTTTTTTATTTATTAAAAAAATTTTTTTTAATCTTTATTTACTCTTGACAGAGAACCAGAGTGTGAGCAGGGGAGGGGCAGAGAGAGAGGGAGACACAGAATCTGAAGCAGGCTCCAGGCTCTGAGTTGTCAGCACAGAGCCTGACGCAGGGCTCGAACTCACAAACCGGGAGATCATGACCTGAGCCGAAGTCAGTGCTCAACCGAATGAGCCACCCAGGCACCCCCCTAAGGGAGAGTCTTGAGCAGCAGGCCAAGCCCAAAGAGGAATGCCCTGCAGGCCAAGTTAGGGAATGTGATGCTATCTTACACGAACTGGACAACACTGGCTGATTTAAGCAAGGGAGTTATATGATCAGACTGATTTATTTTAGAAAATTCACTCTTCCAATAGATCAATTTTTGCCCCATTGACACCTTTAATCTACCTACTCTCCTACCTTTAATTATCCATCACCTTTCTCATTTCCTTCCCTACATAGCTCAGATTCCACAGCTCATCATTATAAACACTCCCTCAGATCTACTTTCCCCTTCTTGTTCCACTCTCTCATTGCTGGACCCGCCTGATTACACCCCACAATTCAGCCTGTAACACTCTGGGGAAAGATCAAGGTGTTGGCTGTATTGTATTCCCTCTGGAGGCTGTAAGGTTAGAGAATCTGTTTCCTTGCGTTTTGCAGCTTCTTGAGTCTTCCCACATTCCTCAGCTTGTAGCCCTGCATCGCTCCAGCCCCTGCTTCTGTCTTTAGATCTCCTCTGATTCTCCCGCCCCCACTCTTTCCCTTATGAGGACCCTTGTGATGACATGGGACCCACCTAGATACTTTAGGATAATCTCCCCGTCTTAAGATCCTTAGCTTAATCACACCCACAAAGTTCCTTTCGCTATGTAAGTTCCCATGCCCAGTTTCCAGTGATTAGGATGTGGATGAACCATTATTCTGCCCGCCACACCATTTTCTAGGACAATATATCATACTGTCTTCACTCCCCTCATACTCTCAGCTCTGTCTCTCTATCCTATCATATTTCTTTGGAAAAATAGGCTTTATCAGACCAGAACTGCATTGTCATCCCATCATTAAAATCACCCCTGCCCTGGATCTGGACTCACACTGTCGGCTCAGCCTCCTGTCATTCTAGACTCTGTGTCCCTGCTCCCATCTACAGTGAAGGCATTCACTCTTGCTCTGGTTCTTCTCAACAGACAGTTCTCCGTGGTCTCTTATGCTTCTGCACATTTTGCAAGGCACTGACCATTGCTCTGGATGATCTTTGCTTAGCAAACAGCCTTGGAAGATAGAGATGATTTCTACCCCCGGAGCAAAGGGCAGGCGTGTGTCTTTTGCCGGCATCCACGCAACTTGGCAGGGTAACTTGTCAGCTTGCAAATAAGGCTTCATCTCAGTCTCTTTGCAGTTCTCAGCGGAACCCATCTGCTCTAGCTTCTCTAGGTCTTCACACCTCATTTACTTTTCTCTACCATCCATTCTTCCATTTCTAGTGGCTCGTTCTCATCGGTGTATAGTCGTGCTCCAGCATATCTCTTCTCAAAACCAAAAAGAAACCCCAGACCACTCTTGTTTGACACCTCCTTGCCTTCCAACTACAAACCAATTTCTCTATTCTCTTCCCAGCAAAAATTTGTAAAATTATTGTCTCTCGCAATGCTGTCCAGTAGAACTTCCTGGGATGGTGGAAATGCTCTGTCTCTGCATTGTCTAATTTGGCAGCCACGAGGGGCGCCTGGGTAGCTCAGTTGGTTAAGCATCCGACTTCGGCTCAGGTCAAGATCTTGCAATCTGTGAGTTCGAGCCCCATGTCAGGCTCTGTGCTGACAGATCAGAGCCTAAATCCTGCTTCAGATTCTGTCTCCCTCTCTCTCTGCCCCTTCCCCACTCACGTTCAGTCTCTCTCTGTCTCTCAAAAATAAAACATTAAAAAAAATTTTTTTTTAATTTGGTAGCCACGAGACTCACATGACTGTCGAGCAATTGAAATGTGGCTAGTGCAAACGGAGGAATGAATTTTTAATTTAGTTTAATTTCAATTAAATTTATTTTTAAATGTATTTCAACATTTATTTATTTATTTTGAGAGAGAGAGCAAGAGAGAGCAGGGGAGGGGCAGAGAGAGGGAGAGACAGACTCCCAAGCAGGCTCCACGCTATCAGAGAGGAGCCCAATGTGGGATTTGAACTCATGAACTGTGAGATCATGACCTGAACTGAGAACAAGAGTCAGAGGCTTGAGTGAGCCACCCAGGTGCCTCTCAATTAAATTTAAATAGCTGCATGTGGTTAGTGGCTGCCATATTGGAGAGATCTATAGTGACTTTCTATTTCACATGCTCTGTCCTTTTCCTATCTGGCTTCCTATCTTGACCCACTCGACCAGTCTGTCATTCTGAGGCATTTTGTCTCTGGCTTCCATGACTTAGCTCTTTTCCTCCTGCTCTACCACCCTCCAACTCAATCTCCTTGGTTGGCCTCCTCTTCTGTCACCTGTAAGTGCTTCAATGCCACTAAGATCCATCCTGTGCCGTCCATTCCTCTGTCTACATTTCTTTCTAGGTGATCACATCCAGGTACCTAGTGTTTGTTATTATCTACAGGCTGACGAGTCTCAAGTGTGTGTCCCCAGCCCTGTCCTCCTCATTGGGCACTGAATACTTATATCCAACTCCTACTTTACATATCCATGTCGGTGTTCAATAAGCATCTCAAATTTAATACATCCAAAATAGCACATTTGATTTCCTCACAACCTGTTCTTTCGGCTTTTCTATCCCAAGAAATGCACCCTCTCTTCCCAATTGCTTAAAACAAAAACCTGGGAGTCTTTGCTCAACCTTACTGTCAATACTGTGGGCTCAACCTCCAAAATATATTCATATCCATGTCTTCTGTCTCTACTGCTAGGACCTGACTTTAAGCCCCCATCCTTACTCCTGATTTATGGAAATCACCCCACTACTGCTTTCTCTTGCCCCACTCTACATATGATGACTGCACAGCAGCCAGAAGGAGCTTCAAAAGTGCAAAAATCCTCCATTGGTATTCTCTTACATATTAAATATGAGATCAGTGAGCCTGTCCACCTACCTGGAAACCTCCCGTCTCTGGTCTCCTGTTACGTGAGATTTGGCACTATCCTTATTGTTTATACCACTTACACTTAGATTTACTGTTGCTTAAAGCACAAAAAATCCTAACTGACCCAATGCTTGTTAGAGAAGGGCAATTTAGTAATTAAAAGTTGGAAATGAATGAAATCACCAAAGCTAGAGAACTGATTATGAAGCCATTGTCGTACAAGGGAATAGTATGGAGGAGAGAAAATATGATGTCATGGGGATCTGTTTATTGACATTAAATAATGCTTATTATGTAATGTCAAGTTTAAAAAGCAAGTTTCAATGGTATTTACATATGAATATACATACACATAGACACATAGACACACCCATTATAACGAATATATATATTTGGTTTCAAGTGGGCATAAACACACCCTATAAATGCATATACACATTTTACAGTGGTTATTACTGGGAAGTAGGATTATCAATTTTTGTTCCTTATAACTTTTGACATTTTTTCAGATTTTATTTAACAGAAAATAATTTTATTATTTTTTTTAATTTTTATTTTTGAGAGAGAGAGAGAGAGTGTGAGTGAGGGAGGGGCAGAGAGAGAGAGGGAGACACAGAATCTGAAGCAGGCTCTAGGCTCCCGGCTGTCAGCACAGAACCCCCATGCGGGGCTTGAACTCACAAATGTGAGATAATGATCTGAGCAGAAGTCGGATGCTTAACCAACCGAGCCACCCAGGTGCCCCAACAAAAAATAATTTTATAATAAAAAAAAGCAATAAAAGGTATTTCACATGAACAAGAGTATTTTAAGGGTGCAACTGGTTAAGCAGGTTGCCTTATTTACTTATCCCAGGTTTACTGAGGTACAGTTGACATCCTCATGTTATTTAGCTTCTTCCTTTACTCACTAATCTTCTGGGCTCAGTTAACATGCTTTGTTAAGGTGCTGTCAGGTGAACTCTGAGGTGTCCTGTAGTAGAATTGCATTTAGAAATGTTCTCAGGGGCACCTGGGTGGCTCAGTTGGTTAAGCGGCCGACTTTGGCTCAGGTCATGATCTCACGGTCTGTGAGTTCGAGCCCCGCATCGGGCTCTGTGCTGATGGCTCAGAGCCTGGAGCCTGCTTCGGATTCTGTGTCTCCCTCTCTCTCTGCCCTTCCCTTGCTCATACTCTGTCTCTATGTCTCTCAAAAATAAATAAATGTTTAAAAAAAAAAGAAATGTTCTCAGAGCACGTGGGAAGAAAGGTGTCTAGAGGGGACAACTAGGCAGAATGAAGCATGGAGTGGGTGGGTCCTGATTGCCCTCCCCAGACAGTGGATGGATAGTGATTTACATAATCCCTCCCTCCCACTCATGACAGGAGGCCTGTGGCAGCTGCTCATACTCAGCTACTCCAGCAGGGGCCCCTGACGGGGCTGCAAGACAGGTCCTAGCTGCCACGATGGTGCCAGATGTAGCCACTAGAGGGCGAACACAATTGTTTTGAATTGCTCTCTAGACAACGGAACAAACATAACCTGGCTTCTGTTTCATAATCATAATACCAATCGGTTTAGTAAGTTCCTATACTCTAGTGGTGTAGGTAAATCCCCACTTACGAGAGTTAGGTATTAAAAATTTTTTTTCTCTGCTCTTCAGGGACGTAATAAGGGTATTTCATCCTGATGTGACTTTGCAGTGTGTGTTTGTGGGGAGAGCATGTGCTCCCTCGCCACCCAGCTGCTGAGCCTGCCTGATGCTCCTGCCGTGAGTGCAAGACAACCAGGACATGGACACTGTGCCGAGGCAAAACTGCGAGCACCTAAACAAATAGAGGGAGCCTGTGCTCATGGACTGGATGATGCAATATCACGCAGGCGGCAATTCTCTCCAAAGTGGCTATAGATTCAGTGCAATCTTTTTAAAAATCCCGGCAGCATTCCCCCCTCCCCACCCAGAAATTGGCAAGTTATCCCCGAGGGCAAAAACAGCCAAAAGAATTCTGAAAAAGAACAGAATTGGAGGGCTTACATTTCCTGACTTCAAAACTTACTGTAAAGCTTCAGTGAAAAACAAACAAAAAACAGTGTGGTACTGGCATGCGGACAGACCTATATATCAATGGAACAGACTTGAGAGTCTAGAAATAAACCCCTACATTTATGGTTAATTGGTTTTCAACGAAAATGTCAAGGCAATTCAATGGAGGGAAAGGATAGTCATTTTAACAAGTGGCGCTGGGACAAAGTAGGTTAGTGGTTGCCTGGGGATGGGGTAGGAGTGGGGAAGGACTGCATATGGGGTGATAGAATGTTCTAAATGTGGATCGTGGTGATGGTTGCTCAACTCTATAAATTAACTAAAAATCATTCAATTCACACTTAAAATGGGTGAATGTTATAGGCAAGGGAGAGGAGGACACCTCAGCCCAGAAGCAGGTCAGGTGAGAGGCGCCAGCACTGGGCGGTGCGCTGAGGCGGGAGGGTCTGCGCTGGCTTCACCACCCCCTTGCTGAGCCTTTCAAAGCCTCAGCCCTTTCATTTTTTTTAAGTTAAAAAAATGTTTATTTATTTATTTTGATGGGGGAGGAGGGAGGGGCAGAGAGAGAAGGAGAGAGAATCCCAAGCCGGCTCCACACTCAGCATGGAGCCTGACTCTATTCCACGAACTGAGATCACGACCTGAGCCGAAATCAAGAGCTGGATGCTTAACAGACTGAGCCACCCGGGCACCCCAGCAAGGTATTTTATATCCTCTTTTTCTTACAAAGTTTCCAAATGCAATGTGTATTTTATACTCACGGCACATTTCACTTTGAACCTGCCATGTTTCAAATGCCCATCAGCTGCCTGTGGCTTCTGGCCAGTGTAGTGGATGGCGCAGGCCAGGCGCCTGACAGACACAGGGCAAGACTCCATGTAACACTGTAAAAGAGCGCATGTGTGGCCACCTTTGGAAAATACTCCTGCAAGAGTTCCTAAATTCATGTGCGGCCTAAATCACAATCCATTAAGAAATATGTAACCCATCCTGTTAAGTTCTTCCTGGATCTTTCCGAAGTGCTTTTATACCACTCCCTGTCTTGACTGTTGAGGGGAGGCTGAATTATCCCCACCCTCACAGGCAGATCGCAACCTTTTGGGTCCCGGAGATCTGAGCTGCCACTCTGGTTCTGCCTCCCACAAGCTGTGAGGCTTTATCGGGCAAGTCTTCTAATCTCTCTGGCCTCAGTTCTGTTATTTGGAAAATGTGGATGATGATGACATCCATTTTGTAAAGCTCATATTTATTGAGTTCTACTGTATGCTAGGCCTTGTTCTAGATGATTGGATGCAGTGGTAAGAAAAAGTCCTGCCCTCATGGAGCTCATATTCCAGGTGGCTGTGTCTGCCTCCTGAGCCGTTGAGAGGATTTCAACAAAACCGTGCGTGAACACAGCACTCAGCCCAGCTTGGTCATAAAAACTGCTTGGGAATGTAGGCAGTCATTGTCTACACCATCATCATCACCACCATCATCATCACTATCTTTCTTCAGTGCTCTCCTACAACAGGCAAAATAAATACGTTCCCACAGACCATGATGCACAGGAAGCCCTAAGGCAGGGAACTTGTGCTTCAAACCAAGAGTCTGAATCTTTCGGGACAAAGAGAAAAACTGGCTGGAAAAAAAAAAAAAAAGACAGAGCATTTCAAGCACATCAGCACTAGCGCTATAATCACTTAAAAACAGTTAAGTCAACCATGAAATTAACAAGGAGCAGAAATCTCTGTTCCTCCCATTCAGATCTCCATGGCTGGGCTTCACGTTTACTGAGATAAACGTCTCCCATGATCACCCTGTGCTGCCAAGGAGAGTGTCCCTTCTTGGAGATAATATTCTCATTAATGCTAGACAAACAGAAGGCAGGCTTCGGCAGCAATCCCAGCCCCAAAAATAACTGACCGTGTGATGGTCTCCCTCCTGTGGAGAAACCTGGGCCGGGGGAAGGAGAGAGGTCTTCTCCACGTGGCTCTGCCCTACATCCAACCCACCTCACCCACCCCGACCAGTGCACCTGTGCTCTGCTTCCAGGCTCTGATCTCCCAGCCCATACCATCGTACCTCTCCCAGAGTGGAGCCAGAGTGACCTGGGGAGTTCCACAGGAAATCCCAGCTGTTACCAAGGTGGGCAGAGAGGCACGTGATACTCTGGGAGATGGCACACAGACGCTGGTAGAATTCTCCTAGAGTCCAGTCAGACTGGTCAGGAAGGGGCAGGGTCGCCTTTAGGAGGTAGGGAGGATGGCCCACAGGTGGGAATGGGGCGGCTGACAGGAGGGGAATAGGGTAACCCACAGAATAGGAGTGGGGTGGTGCATGGGACAGGACTGTGGTGGCCCACATGTGGGTCAGCCTTGCTCCAACTGGAGCAGCCCCCTTAGCTCTGAGAGGCCCATCTACATTTCCCCTTTGAGCCTTTCTCTAGGATCAAGGGGGGACTTGCCTGTCCTGGCTCACAAGGACCCTGTTTCGCCACTCCTAGTTTCTCCCTCCATGATCTCGGGCTTTCAGGAAACGGGCTTGGTCATCCAAGGCAAAAGGCTTTTGCTGACAGGTAAAGGACTGTGGGGGCCATTTCCCCTAATCAGGTGGAGTTCAGTTCAATGAACTTTATCAACAGTCTTTCACCATCCACTAAGTCCAGAGTCCTCAGGTGGGATGCGGCCTGCAGTCCTCAGCCAGGCACTGCCAGTAGGCTCCTTGGGCCCACTGGCAGAGAAATGAGACTTCACGGTCTCGCACAGTTTACTTTCTGGAAATCGCCAGTTGCAGAGCTCCAGGAGTTGGGAGGTCTCTCAGAGACACTAGAGTGTAATATGCTCTTCTTCCAGCACTCCAGCCTGAAGGTGGGAGAGCCAGAGCAAGGTTACCAGCAGTTCAGGGCTGAAACGAAACCAAAGCATAGCATAGCCAATGCCTCCCTGGCCCCAACAGTGTCTGGTCCTACGGACAATGAGAACCATGCTGGGCCCCTCGGGTGTTTACAGTGGCTGATACACGCCGCATGGTCAAAGCCCAGCCCCAAACCCCCTCCTCCAGCAAGCGCCCTTGGATGTGTAACAGAATAAACACTGGATTCAGAGCCACAGGTCATGAGTTCAAGCCCTGTTCTGTCCTTCATTGACTGTGTAACCCTGGGGAATTGACTTAACCTCCCTGAACATCTGTAAAGTTGGATTGGAGCTGCCTCCACTACGCTGGTGGTGGGTGAAAAGAGGACTGCACTACCCTTTCCTGCCCCACCCTCCACCCCAAGTTCCTTACAGATTAATGACTTCACTGGGTGTTTGAAGTTGAGGGGAGAGAAGTAGTACGTTTGATCAGTTCTGAAATGTACACTTTTACACCTCAACATTTCAGAAATGTGGACATGTCTGTCCATTGGCAGTCTTAACTCTCTGTTGCCTAGGTGGCAGCCCTGAAGTTAATATTGCTTCCTGCATATGTCGCTCCTCCCAGCTTGACTGGATAACCTCAGCCCTTCAGTGTTTCCATTAACAAACCACTGAAGGACCGTTGGAGGAGAAATGAGTCCTAAATGGTGTCTGAAACGTTCTGCTGACACCTTCTGGTAAGATCGAGAAAGTACCAGCATCAAACTTGGAAGAATGGAGATCAGTGGCCTGGGAGAGTATCCAGAAAGAGATAGTGGGGCGTTGTGTTCAGAAATGCCACGTTATCCATTCTCCTGATGACACAGAGGATGGCGTCATGTGGCAAAACCTGGGCATTGATGTATCAGAGTCAGAAAGGGAACATCTATACCTCTCTCTCTCTCACGCACACACACACACACTCTCATTCTCTGCCCTGAGGATAAAGTACCTCCCATGCTCCCATGACTGGGAAGAGACTTGAGTTCTCTCCTCTTCTTTCTGTCCACACCAACTCCGCCCCTCTCCCGGGTCTTTGTGATTGGGAAAGCAGCCCAGGAATCCATATTAAGCATCGCTAAACCCAGCAGGTTCTTTCATAGGTACCTGTTCGTTGCCTCAAACCAAATCAAATCCTTTGTATTTGCACTTGATTATCTTCTAATTATACCCATAATACATGAACTATTTCTGTTATTTACAACAATGAAATTTACAGTGCCACAGAATTCCTCCTGCATGGCCACTCCCTCCCTGCCATCAAGCCCAAGGCCCTCCTCAAAGATGTCATTGTAATTGTTGTATGTATCCCTGCTGACAGTGTTGTTTTTTTTTTAATTTGCCTTTGCATAATTTAGATTTCATCTATAAGTTAACATAAATGGTTAACATAAATGATATCCTATGTATTCATGCTTTTGCAATATGCTTTCTCCACTTAATATCATCTTGGGAGGACTTCTCATATTAATGCATATAGGACAACCTCATTTCTAAACCGCTGAATAGTGATAATTTATTTACACATTTCCATGTTGATAGACATTTGGGTTATTTATTTTGTTTTATATATTTGCATTGCTATTATAAACAATCCTAAATACACATTCTTGTATAGCCTACTTAACGCGTATGTGCAGGAAGTAGAATTTTTTGGTCTAAGTGATTATACATTTTAATTTTAGAAGATACGGCCGAATTGGCCTCCCGAATTGCTGGACCTATTTACACTCTCGTGAGTCCTAAGTGGTACCAGTACTTACAGCTTTTTCCAAGTTGATGAGTGAAAAATAGATCTTGACTCTTGAGGTGGCACATGCTTTTCATGTCTCTCGGCGATTTCTATTTCCTCCTCTTTGACCTACTTGTTCGATCCTCGCACCCCTGCGTCACTGAATTTTCCTTACTGATGTCACAGGGACGGTTTTGCCTATTGTAGTCTTGCCTGTTAAAATGTGGTGTGTGTTGTCTTCATACTGTAATTCGTCTTTTACATTCGCATCTACTTTCTTTTATTGTAGAGGAAGTTTTTGTTTTAAATTCAATGTAGCCAAACATATTAATCACTTATTTTATAGAGTTTGTGATTTGTGTCTTAAGAATGACTTTCTTGGGCGCCGGGGTGGCTCAGTCGGCTGAGCATCCGACTTCGGCTCAGGTCATGATCTCACGATCCGTGAGTTGGAGCCCCACGTCAGGCTCTGAGAGCCTGGAGCCTGCCTCAGATTCTGTGTCTCCTTCACTCTCTGCGCCTCCCCCGCTCATGCTCTGTCTTTCTCTCTCTCACAAAAATAAATGAACATTAAAAATTAAAAAAAATGACTTTCTTACCTCAAAATATATATTCTATCGTGTTTTCTTCACTTGTAAATGTGTTTTAAAATATTTTCTTCAAACGATTTTTATAATTTTGTTAGAATAAATCATCTGGGTTTGTTTGGGTATTGGGGAGGTTGCTCCCTACCATTATTATAGTCAATCCAGTACCATTTAAAATTTTTTTAAATGTTTGTTTATTTTTGAGAGAGAGAGAGAGTAGGGGAGGGGCAGAGGGAGAGGCAGACACAGCATCCCAAGAATCCAGGCTCCGAGCTGTCAGCCCAGAGCCTGATGTGGGGCTCGAACTCACAGACCGCGAGAATGTGACCTGGGCTGAAGTCGGTTGCTCAATCGATTGAGCCACCCAGGTGACCCCAGTACCATTTTTTTGAATCTATATTTTTACACTCTTCTAGCTTATACAGTAAATTCCTAAATGCATGAGTCAGTTTCAGGACACTATCCTCTTTCAAAATGAATATCTATGCTCTATGTTTATTCTTGTATATTCTTTCGGTTATAATGATTTGTTATATATTTTTATATATCTCAGAGTATTTCTACCTCATTGCTTTCCTTTTTCATAACTGTCTTTACTATTCTTGCACATTTTCTCCTTCAAATAGAAGAATCTGCTCATGAATTTCATTGGGAGACTCTTGTGTGATTGTGATTAATGCCGAATTTTAATTCTGCACTAATCTGGGGGAAAGCTGACATTCGTATCATATTTAATTTTTCATCAAGAGCACGGTATAACTATTTATTCATGCAAACACATTTATAGACACGACATTTTATAATTTTCTCCATGTAAGTCCTGCACATTTTTGTTTCGTTTACCCCTAGCTGTGCTACAACAGTGTTGCATTTATGAATGACATTTTTCCTTATATGTAATAATTCATCATTACTAATGGATAGGAGGACTCGGCATAGACAAGCAGGTCTCTCCGTCCAATGGGACTCGTCCTAATTATTCTTAAAGTTTGTGAGTTCAATTTTCTAGGTAAAAAATCACAGTGTCTGAAAAAAGTGACCCTGCCTTTTAGGGTAAACCTCGTCCTCTCTCGTCCATTTCCTCGCTCGCAGTTACACTTAATTTGATAATTCATGTTTCTCCATAAATTTCTTCATAATGTCTATGTTTTCAAAACCTTTCATTGTACATACTGGCCTACTATGATTTATTTAATTTCTTTTATCTTCTTTAATCTTTCCTGATATTGTCTGTTTTGTTTTTTTTCTCATTTTCTCCTGGTCAGTTAGACCAGGTCGCAGTACCCAAGTCACAAATGTGTCTGTGGCACAGTCACCCACCATCTGGCCAAGCCGCCATTACCACATTCTGAGGCCATGCTTTGGGTTTTATCCATTACTGGCGTGAGGTTTTTTTTTTTTTTTTTTTACTATTGCAGGTTTCGTTTCTATTTCGTTACTTTCTTTCCTCTTTCTCAATTGCTTTATTTAACTTTTCTTGGGTTTATTTTGATGTTGGCATTACTGCTTTTGACTAAGATAGTGGTTCATGTATTTCGAATCTTTCTTTTTCTCTAATAAATACACTTAAGGTTTTAAATTTTCTTTGGATACTGCTTTGAAAATATTTTGCAAGTTTCCAAAGTGGAATACTTTGTCATCCATTTCTCAGTGGTTGGTAATTTCTATTTGATGTTCTTTTAAACCCAAAAGTTATTTTAATTTTTTAAGATGTTTTTATTCATTTTTGAGAGACAGGGTATAAGCAGGGGAGGTGGCAGAGAGAGAAGGAGACATGGAATCTGAAGCAGGTTCCAGGCTCTGAGCTGTCAGCACAGATCCTGATGCAGATCCTGATGCACAAACTGCCAGAAAGTGACCTGAGCCGAAGTCGGACGCTTAACCGACTGTGTCACCCAGGTGCCCCAAACCTAACAGTTATTTTATTTATTTTTTATTTATTTTTTAAAATTTTTTTTTAATGTTTATTTATTTTTGAGACAGGGAGAGACAGAGCATGAGTGGGGGAGGGGCAGAGAGAGAGGGAGACACAGAATCCGAGGCAGGTTCCAGGCTCTGAGCTGTCAGCACAGAGCCTGACGCGGGGCTCGAACTCACAGACTGCGAGATCATGACCTGAGCCGAAGTCGGACAATCAACCGACTGAGCCACCCAGGCGCCCCCTAACAGTTGTTTTAAAGAGTTATGTGATTTTTGGGATTACTTATTTGAAGCCAGTAAATACGGGCTTCTCAAATTATACTTTAGGATTTAATACTTAGAAGTTTATACCTCAGGAAAATTGTTTTAAAGATTAATTCTATTGCTTATAGAAAGATTTTAATAAAATAATCCAAATTATCTGTATATCTACCTATCGTCCAGTTTTTTCATTTTATCTGTTGATTTCTCAGTTAAGTGCATAAAAAATCCCCGTTATAAGGACAGATGTTCTAAAATTTCCTATTTCCCTCAGTTTTTTAAAATAGCTTTTTTCCTAGTTTTATTGAAATATAATTAACACACAACACCGTATAAGTTTACAGTGTACAGCATGATTCGACATACATATGTATTGCAAAATGATCACCACAATAAGTTTAGTTAGCATCCATCACCTTCTATAGTTACGAAAACATTTTTTCCCCTGTGATGAGAACTTTTAGGATTTATTCTCTTAGCAACTTTTGTATATACCACACGGCACTGTTAACTCTTGCCATCGCGTTGTGCGTTATATTCCCAGTGTTTATCTTCACAGGGGAAGTTTCTACCTTTTGACCATCTTCATCCATTTCCTACCCACATCCCCTGCCTCCGGCAACCATAAATCTGATCTCTTTTTCTATAAGTTTGATTTTTTAGGATTCCACATGAAGAGAGATCACATAGTATGTTGTCGCAAATGGCAGGTTGTCCTTCTTTTTGATCATTTCATTATATCCATATCGATCCATATGTACATATTCATGTGTATGTATCCATATTATATATATGTCTCTGTATCTCATATTTTCTTTATTCACTCATATCCGTCTATGGACACTTGGGTTGTTGCCATGTCGTGGCTATTGTAAATAATGTTGTAATGAACATGGTGGGTGCAGATATATCATCAGCACAGTGACTTTTTTTCCTTCAGATATATACCCAGAAATGAAATTGCTAGATCATATGGTAGTTCTATTTTTAATTTTTTTGAGGAACCTCCGTGCTGTTTTTCATAGTGGCTGTACTAGTTTATATTTTCGAGTTCATGAAACAGAGTTCCCTTTTCTCCACATCCTTGACAACATTTCTCTCTTCTCTTTTTTAAAAAACTTGTTTCCATGCTTATTTGTTTATTTTTTGAGAGAGAGGGAGCAAGTGGGGGAGGGGCAGAGAGAGAGGGAGAGAGAATCCCAAGCAGGCTCTGTGCTGTCAGTGCAGAGCCCGACAAGGAGCTCAGTCCCATGAACTGTGATATGACCTGAGCTGATATCAAGAGTTGGACATTCAAACAACTGAGCCACCCAGGCTCCCCTATCTTTTCTCTTTTTGATGATAGCCGTTCTAACAGGTGTGAGGTGATAATTCATGTGGTTTTGATTTAAGTTTCCCTGATGATGAGTGATGTTGAGCATCTCTTCATGTACCATTCGAATGTCTTCTTTGGAAAAATGTCTAGGGGTACCTGGGTGTCTCAGTCAGTTAAGTTTCCAGCTCTGGTTCAGGTCATGATCTCATGGTTTGTGAGTTTGAACCCAAGTCTGCTTCCGATCCTCTGTCTCCCTCTCTCTCTGCCCTTCCCCCTCTTTTGCATGCTCTCTCTTTCTTCTCTCTCAAAAATATTTAAAAAAAAAGAGGAAAAGTGTCTGCTCAGGTCATTTGCCCATTTTTAATTTGGAATTTTTTTTTGCCATTGAGTTTTACAAATTCCTTATATATTTTGGATTAACCCTTATCAGATAGAGGATCTGAAACCTTTTCTTCCATTCAGTAGGTTGCCTTTTCATTTTGTTGACTGTTTCCTTTGCTGTGCTGCAGATTATTGGTTGGATGTAGTACCACTTGTTTATTTTTTATTTGTTGCTCTTACTTTAGGTGTCCTATCCAAAAAAATCATTGCCATGACCCACGCCAAAAAGCTTTTACTCCATGTTTTCTTCTAGGAGTTTTGTGGTTTTAGACCTTACAATTAAGTCTTTAATCCATTTTGAGTTAATTTTTGTGAGTGGTGTAAGATAGGAATCTAGTTTCATTATTATACATGTGAGAAATAACTTTATTGAGATATAATTCATATGACATAGAATTCACACATGTGTACAAATGTGTGAAAATTCAGTGGTTTCGGTATATTAGTAATTAAAAAAAGTTGTGGTAAAGACATATAACATAAAATTTGCCATTTTAAAGTGTACCATTCATCAATTGCATTACATAAATTACATTCACAATGTTATATAACCTTTACCACTATCTATTCCCAAAACTTTTTCATTATCCCAAAAAGAAACTCTGTATCCATTAAACAAAAACTCTCCATCCTCCCCATCCCTTGATAATCTTTAATCTACTTTTAGTCTCTGGATTTGCCTATTCAGGGTGCCTTATATAGGAAAATCATACAATATTAGTGCTTTTATGTCTGGCTTATTTCACATAGTACATTGTTTTCAAAATTCATCCATGCTATGTATTCTTTGTATGGCTGGGTAATATTTTATTGTATGCATATAATGTCCATGCATTTGTCCATCCATTTGTCGAAGGCACTGAAGTTTGCTACTTCACCTTTTTGCTACTGTGAATAATGCTGCTATGAACACTGGGATACAAATATTTATTTTGGTTCTTGTTTCTATTCCATGGGTTTCTATTTCTAGGTATCAATACCTAGGAGTAGAAGTGATGACAGTAAATCCATGTTTAGCTTTTTGAGGAACTGCCAAACCGTTTCCCATAGCAGTGGCACCATTTTCATGTTCTCATCAGCAAACTATAAGGGTTCCAAACTGTGCTTTTGGTCTAATCCAAGAAATCACTGCCACATCCAATGTCATGAAAATTTCATCTATGTTTCCTTCTAAGAGTTTTATAGTTTTAGCTCTTATTTTTAGGTCTTTGATTCATTTTCAAAGTTTATTTTTGAGAGAGAGAGCGCATGCAACTGCATTGTCATGAGCGGGGGAGGGGCAGAGAGAGGGGAACAGAGGTTCAGAAGTAGGCTCTGCCCTTACAGTGGAGAACCCTATGTTGGGCTCGAACTCACAAACCGTGAGATCATGAACTGAGTTGAGGTTGGAGGTTCAACCGACTGAGCCACCTGGGCGCCCCAAGTCTTTGATCCATTTTGAGTTGATGTTTATATGTTAGATAAGGGTCCAACTTCATTCTTTTGCTGGTAGATATTCAGTCTTCCCAGCACCATTCATTGAAAAAACTATCCTTTCCCACTGAATGGTCTCGGCACCCTTTTCAAAAATCATTTGATCATGTATGTAAGGATTTATTTCTGGGATCTCTGTTTTCTTCCCCTGGTCAATATGACTGTCTCTATGCCAATACCACACCGTTTTGATTGCTGTTGATTTGTAGTAAAATTTGAAATCAGAAATGGTGAGACCTCAAGCTTTGTTCTTCTTTTTCAAGATATTTTGTCTATTTGGGGGTCTCCATATAAAATTTAGGATGGGGCACCTGGGTGGCTCAGTCGGTTAAACATCGACTTTAGCTCAGGTCATGATGTCACAGCTCATGGGTTCAAGCCCTGCATCAGGTTCTGTGCTGGCAGCTCAGAGCCTGAAGCCTGCTTCACTTCTGTGTCTCCCTCTCTCTCCACCCCTCCCCTGCTTGCCTTCTCTCTCTCTCTCTCAAAAATAAATATAGATTAAAAATGTTTTTTTTTTTTAATTTTAGGGTGGATTTTTAAAATTTCTGTCAATTCTTCATCTGGGATTTTGATAGAGATTACATTGATTCTTTAGATGATTTTGAATGGTATTGTCATGTTAACAATATTAAATCTTCCAATCAGTGAACATGAGATGTCTTCTCATTTATTTAAGGCTTCTTCCAGCAACATTTTGTAGTTTTCAGTCTATAAATCTTTCAGTTTCTTGGTTAAAATTATTCCTAATTATTTTACTCTTTTCAATGCTATTGTAAATGGAATTTAAAAAATTCCTTTGGATTGCTCATTGCCCGTATATAGAAATACAACTGATTTTTGTTTACCAATTTTATATCCTATAACTTGGCTGAATCATTTATTTGCTCTAACAATTTTTGTGTGTGACTTTCTTTGGGTTATCTACATATAAAGTCTTGTGCTTGCTTCAGCAGCACATACACTACATGTAAAGTCTGCAAATAGAAACAATTTTACTTTTTTATTTCCAATTTGGGTGCTTATTACATCCTTTTCATGACTAATTGCTCTAGCTAGAACTCTTAGTACTATGTTGAGAACACTCACTCTCTCTCTCAAAATAAATAAACTTAAAAAAAGTATGCTTGTGTCACCTGGGTGGCTCAGTTGGTTGTGTCTGACTCTTGATTTTGGTTCAGGTCATGATCCCATGAATTGTGAATTCAAGCCCCGCATTAGGCTCTGTGTCGACAGATTTCTGTCTCTCTTCCTCTCTCTCTGCCTCTACCTTGCTTGAGCTGTCTCTCTCTCTCTCTCAAAAAATAAATAAACATAAAAAATAAAAAAAACTTATTCTCACTCAGGATTTTGAAGGTACTATACCATATAAGTTGCATATTTGTGGAAAAGAAGCTTTATGTACATTTTTTTTCCTTCAGATGAAATCTTTTATTTTAAATCTCTGGGAGTTTTACTATCTTTATTTTTGGAAGTCTGGAATTTCACTGAGATTATCACTAGGTATGTGTATGTGCACATGCGTTAAGTTTTAGTAAACTTAAAGAGTTGTACAACCATTGCCAGAATTCAATTCTGAACATTTCCATCACCAGAAAAGATCCTTTATGCCCATCTTCAGTAAGTATTTATTCCTATTCCCAGTCCTAGGGAATAACTAATCTACTTTCTGTCTGTAGATTCCGTCTGTCTCTTTTGGACATTTGATAAAGATTAAGTCATATGATGGGGGCGCCTGGGTGGCTCAGTCGGTTAAGCTGCCGACTTCAGCTCAGGTCATGATCTTGTGGTCTGTGAGTTCGAGCCCTGAGTCGGGCTCTGTGTTGACGGCTCATCAGAGCCTGGAGCCTGCTTCAGATTCTGTGTCTGCCTCTCTCTCTGCCCTTCCCCTGCTCACTCTATGTCTCTATGTCTCTCAAAAATAAATAAACGCTAAAAAAAATTAAAAAAAAATATGATGGGTAGTGTTTTGCCTCTGGTTTTTTCATTTTGCATAATGTTTTTAAGGTTCCTCTATGCTGTACTTCATTACTTTTCATTGCCAAATAATATTCCTTTGTATGAATACACTACATTTGGTTTACCAGTTGATGGACATTTGCTGCTATAAACATTTGCATATACATTTTTGTGTGGGGATAGTTTTTCATTTCTCTTGGGTAGATATCTAGGTATGGAATTTCTTGAGTTATATGGTAAATTTATGTTTACCTTTTAAGGAAACTGCCAAAATGTTTTTCCAGAGTAGCATCATTTAAATTTCACCAGCAAAGTATGAGTGTTCTAGTTTCCCCAAAATCTCATCAACAGTCGGTATGGTTAGCTTTTTTTTTTTAAATGTTTATTTATTTTCTAATTTTTGAGAGAGAGAGAGAGAGAGAGAGACAGAGTATGAGCAGAGGAAGGGCAGAGAGAGAGACACACACACAGAATCATAAGCAGGCTCCAGGCTCTGAGCTGGTCAGTACAGAGCCTGACATGGGGCTCGAACTCATGAACTGCGAGATCATGATCTGAGCTGAAGTCAGATGTTTAACTAACTGAGCCACCTAGGTGCTCCAATCAGCCTTTTTTGGTATAGTTACCCTAGTGGTTGGGAAATGATATCTTATTGTGGTTTTAATTTGCATATCCCTAAATAACTAAAGATGTTAAACGTTTTTCCATTTCATATCCGCCCTTCCTATATATTCTTTGATGAAATATCTCTTCAAATCTTTTGCCCATTTTTAAAATTAGGTTATTTGGGGGTGCCTGGGAAACTAAGTCAGTTATGTGTCTAACTCTGGATTTTGACTCAGGTCATGATCTCATGCTTCATGAGTTTGAGTCCCAAATGGGGTTCCACACTGTGGAAACTGCTTGGGATTTTCTCTCTCTCTCTCTCTCTCTCCCTTTATCTCTGCCCTTCCACCTCTCTCTCTCTCTCTCTCTCTCTCTCTCTCAAATAGGAATAAAGTTAAAAAAGAGAATGAATGAAACCATCCAACTTAAAAAATAAATAAAATTAGATTGTTCGACTTTTAAAAATATTATTTACTGAGTTGTAAGAGATCTTTATATAATCCAAATACACTTTTTAAAAATCAGGTATAAGATTTAAAAATATTTTCTTCTAGGCTATGTCTTGACTTTTAATTTCCTTAATCATGTCTTTGGAAATATAGAAGTTTTAGATTTTGATGAAGGCTAACTTATCTATTTTATCTTTGGTTGCTTGTGCTCTTATCTTGGAAATCATTGTTTAATCCAAAGCCATAATACTTACACCTGTTTTCTTCTAAAAACTGTATAGTTTTAGCTCTTACATTTAAGTTTTAGGTCTAATTTCAGTTAATTTTTATATATATCTTGAGGTAGGGATCCAACACCATTCTCTTGCATGATAAATGTTCAGTAGTTCCAGCACCATTTGTTGACAAGACTATTCTTTTCTCCATTGAATCATGTTGGTAACATTTCCAAAATCAATTGGTCATAAATATAAGGATTTATTTCTGGACTTTCAGTTTCATTCCATTGATCTAGATATCTGCCTTTGTGCTAATGCCATACAATCTTGATTACTGTAGCTTTGTAATAAGTTTTGAAATTAGAAAGTATGAGTCTTCCAACTTTGTTCTTTTTTTTCTTCAAGAGTGTTTTAATCATTTTAGGACCCTTGAATTTTCATATGAATTTTAGGATCAGTTTGTCAATTTCTTCATCTGGGATTTTGATAGAGATTGTTTTAATCTCTAGGTCAGTTTGGGGAGTATTGCCATCTTAATAACATTTAGTCTTCCAATCATAAACAGAATATCTTTCCATTTATTTAGGTTTTCTTTAATTCCAATTATATTTATAGTTTTCAGTGTATAAGTCTTACACTTATTTTATTAAAATTATTTATAAATATTTTATTATTTTGGATACTATTGTAGGTGGAATTTGTTATAGGTCAAGTTGTATCTCCCCAAAATTCATATGTTGAAGTCCTAACCATCAGTATCCTAGAATGTGACCTGATTTGGAGTTAGTCTCTACAGAGGTAATCAAGTCAAAATGTGAAAATTAGGATGGGCCCTAATCCAGTATAACTGGTGTCTTTATAAGAAGCAGAAATTAGTATGCAGATATACACACAGTAAGAACACCAAGTGAAGACTGAAGTTCTACCAAGGAACTACCAGAAGCTAGGAGAGAGACTTGGAACGGATTCTTCCTTCACAGTCCCCAGAAGAATTCAATCCTGCCAACACTTTTAATTTTGGACCTCTAGCTTCCAGAACTATGAAATAATAAATTTCTACTTAAGCTACCCAGTTTGTAGAATGTTGTTATGGTAGCTCTAGCAAACTAATACAGGCTTATTTTCTTAATTTTATTTTCGTATTGTTCTTATCTGATATAGGGAAATACAAGTGATTTTTATACATTGATCTTGTACCCTGCAATCTTGCTGAACTCATTTATTAGCTCTAATAATTTGTGTGTATGTGTGTGTGTGTGTGTGTGTGTGTGCTCTTTAGGATTTCCTATATACTAGATTATGTTGTATTCAAACAAAGATACTTTTAATTCTTCATTTCCAACCTAGATGTCTTCAAGATTTGTAAGTAAATATTTTTCTGGCTTTTTATTCACTCATTGTGGATACTAATTTATATCCAAAGTTTATTCTGTTTTCTCAATTGACTCCAGGTCTTTAAATGTTGGTTTCCATTAGATTCATTGGCTTACTCTTTTGTGTTTGTTTTCCTTGGGTGTGTGTTAAATTACAGGGACATGTGGTTACGCTCATTCTTGTATTTGCCATTTCCTGTTTACCCACATAGGAATGTTCTATTACTTCCTGCAGTACCCCCCTCAAAGGAACATGGGTAAGCTCAGCAGTCAGTTGTGAGTCCCAGTGGTACAGATTCCTGGAAAGGGGTTACTTGTCCTTTTGGGAGTTGGCCAGGCTCTGTCTGGCCTCTGAAGCCCAAGTCCCTACACCTACTACCTCTGTCCTGGAGCAAGTGAAGGAGCCCCCCAGTTATTGCCCCCCAAATCCCAAAACCTCACCCCTCAATAGCCCAGGTCCCTCTGCTTTTGTGATTCCTTCCTCTCCGAGCCTCCAATGCAACCCATCTTTTAGTCTTCTCCTGATATGATTTTCTAAAAGAGAATGCCATGTGCCGGGCACTTTCCTGGTGTCTTCCATGTGTTACCTTCTACTTTATCTGAAGAAGGGGCTTCAGTTTATTCCACTTTACTGATGTGGTAACTGCTCCTTGCAGCGTACAAGTGGCGGTAAGTGGCAGATCTGGGATGGGAATTAGCTATGGCTGCCTCCAAGCCCTCTGGAGCCACAGCCCTTTCTGCCTCTAGTGTAGGTATCCCTAATATCCTCCTTTGCCTCTCAGTTTGGGACACCAGCCCTTCCCTCCAGATTCCCATGCTCTGTGGACTCCAAGCAATTCCCTTACTGAGAGGAACCTTGGGCTTCCAAAGAAAAGATTCATGGGCCAGGGATGCTCACAAACTGACCTACAGCAGCATAGGAGTGAAGGAAAGGGAAGTGATCAGGGAATGGTTATGGGGAATATCCCATGCACTCCACCCCAGGATAGCAGATCCACCATGATGCTACCTTGCAAGGGCTGTACCACCTTCACAGCCCTCAGGTGGAGACGTGCTGTCAGTGACTCAGTGTCCAGAAGGAATAGGTTCAATTCACGGGTCCCCAGTATGAAGCCAGGAAAGAGGTCATGTTTACTGAGTATGTATGTTGGGCCAGACATCTTTTAGTGGAGTTCCTCCTTTGGGCAGTGCTGTGAGAAGATGTGATTGTCATGCCTTCATTGAGTGGGTGAATAACAGAGTCTGGGAGGTTGACAGGGCATGATTATTTGTGCATTAATGTTGGCCTTCCTGCCAGACTCTTGACTTCAGGAGCAGAGACCTTCTAAGCCCAGCACCAAGCAATGATATTTGTTGTCTGACTCCCAAATCTAAATGGCCTTCGACTACCCAGAGAAGGAAAGCTATGGAGCTCAGTTGTGGTGTATCATTTACTACAGATTAATTGCTCCAGGAATTCTATGCCCTTGGAGCTATGTAGTACAGAACTGAGACATTGGTGTGAGGCAGATCTGTGTTACAGTCCTGGACTCACCACTCTGAGTCTCAGTTTCTTGTCTGTAAAACGGGAGCAGCAGCAGTACCCATCACACAAGGTTGCTATGGTGATCAGAAGAGAGGAGAGATTAGTGTACGTAAGATATAATAGGAAGTGGTCAGTAGAGGGTAGTCCCTCAGGAGCAGAGAAGGAACAATGTTGCACTACTCTAGTGGTGCTGGGAACAAGGATTTTCAATTCAAATGGAGCCTTGCCCAACCCAGCAGCCATATTGGAACCTGCAGTGTCATCCCAGTGAGACTTGCTTCCTCTTACAGTGGCTCTTACTACTGTCAGGATTTCCCCCATATAAAGTTCTGGATCCATAGCAGCACTTTCTTTTCCAATTCAAGGGCCCTTGGAAAGCAAACATCTCACAATCAGCAGTGTAAGCATTCAAACCAGAGAGAGAGCACATGTTTTGGCCAGGATGCAGAGCCATGAGATCAGTCTGTGTTGATCAGGCAGAATTTGACATTTTGGAGAACACATCACATATTTCTTTCCAGGGAGTTTGTCCAATATCAAGTCCCCTCATGGCATCCATTCACACCTAATGTTTGGCCTCTCAGTCCCTAAGTGAGTTAGTGCCTCATACTTTAGAAGGTGCAACTAGATAACTCTGGTTGTGATGACAGGAAAGGGCATGCCATCTGCCTGTGGCATTTGCAGGGCACTTGGGCACACCCCTACCCTGACCCTTCCTAAAGAGGGTAAGGAGGCCCTTCTATTCTGACCACAGGCTGGCCTGGGCTCTGTCCTTGGTGCTGACTAGCATCACACATCCTGGTGCCCAGCTGCTAAGGAAGAACCCCTAAGGCAGAAGTGGGCTTTCCAATCTTTGTATGAAGCTGGATTTGGCTGCAGAGTTGTAAATTCCTGAGCCTCTATGGTACCTGAAGGCTGACACCACTGACACCATCTGCATTTCTCAGTTTCAGAAGCAGGTGCTGAGGTGTTGCTTGGCCTTGGGAGCAGCACAGCATGCACAACCTGCTGCTTATAGGCCAGTGGCCAGCAGACCGTGGTAGCTGGAGCAGAAGCAGCTGCAGTGGGGGCACTCCTCCACCACAGGCAGAAGCTCTCCAGAGTGGAGGGATATCAGTCTTGGTTACTGCCCCAAGTAAGTGTGGCTTTGAGGCTGTACTCTTTCTTTCTATGTGGAAAAGTGTTTTTGTTTTAGTTCCAATCTTCTGTGAAATTAGAGAAATTGGACATCTTTAAGACACAAATTGAACCCTAGCCTTGGGTGTAGACAGGGCTGGACTCTGCACCACCTCCTGGGGGCAGGGTCGTTTTGGCTCCTCCATAAGACGTCCTGGCTCAGGATAAGGGCTGAACCTCAGAAGCTCCTATGTGCCTCTCACAAGGACATCCTGGTTCAATCATGCTTATAGTATCCTCACCAAGACTCAGGCCATGTTTCTAGCACAAATACACATAAAGGTGCTTGGATGAAGTTGGAATTGGGGACTCTGGGTTCTCACATTCAGCCTCCTTCCCACTCCCCAGGAGCCCACAGAGGTCACATTGAAAACCATGACCATAGAAAGAGCTTTGTAAACTGTGGGGTCAGGAGGGATGAACAGGAAAGTACAGCCTGGAGGCATTTTGAAGCTCCCCCTCCACCCACTCCCTTACCTCTTACCTTTTGTCTCCTCCTGGCTCTGCTAATCTGGCGAACGAATATACTGTGGTATGAATTCTTAGCTCAGATGAGATAGAACATCTCAGTTCAAAAACTTGCCCATAATTATGCTCTAGAGGCAGGAAAAAAATACTTTGTTTTTGTGCTTGCTGCAGCAGACTCCCAGATAAAATGGCTACATTTGTATGCAACTCTAACTTCTTTCCAAATTTCTACTGAAATGACCAGCAACAGAATAGAGAAATGGGAAAAGCATGGGTCAATGATTGAGATGGAAGTGTGGCATTTCCAAATCAGAAATTCAGATATTTATGGTAGTCTTCCAGAAAAAAAAATGGGATAAGACCAAATAGAAAGAAGGGCTGACTTGACCCCTGACAGAGCCCCAAGATCATGCCATGTGGAGATCCAGAAATTGAAGGCAAGGGTGGCTGGGGATACATCTGGATTACACTCTCCTTATGAGAGGAGACTAGAACCTTGGGTCATGGTAAAGGTGGAGCACGAGGTTGTGCTTGATTTGTATACAATAAAAAAGGGTTACTGCACTAAGCAAAGAATGAGGCTATCACCCCAAATATGGTTGTCATAATACATACGGTTAAGAGCAATGGCTCTAATCAGGGTTAGAAATGTCTGGATTTTTATCTAATCCTCAATAACTGAGTGACCTTGGAGAAGTTACTTGGTTATCTCTGAACCTCAGTGAAGGTTATATTAGGATCTACTTCATAGAGCTATGAGAATTAAATACAATAATCAACATTGTGAACTTAGCACAGGGCTGGTACTTAGTAGGTAAGTATTATTTTCTGAATATAGCAGTGGTTTCTACTGTTGGGTAAGCCAGATGATCCATTTATACGTATGTATGTATGTGTATGTATGTATGTATCTAAAAATTTTTTTCTTCTTCAGTTTATTTGTTTATTTTGAAAGGGGAGGGGAAACAAGCAGGGGAGGGGTAGAGAAAGAGAATCCCAAGCAGGCTCTGTGCTCTGCACCGAGCAGGGCTCTATCCCATGACTGCAAGATCATGACCTGAGCTGAAATCAAGAGTTGGATAATTAACCCACTGAGCCACCCAGGTGCCCCAATATGTCTATTTATTTAAAATAGAGAAATCCAGGTTTACTAGTGGCTAATATGCAGACATAATCCAAATGTCATGTGAATTTTGATTATGTCTGGTGAAGCCCGCGTGCTGGGGGCAGAGCAGGAGCTCCCACTGCAGAAGGTGATCAGCAGTCCTTTCACACATTTCCTGCCTTCAGACTTTTGTTCCTTTTGTAGTTTCCATGGGCCCAGCTAAGGATGCACATAGATTATATTTTAATAGTTGAATCTTTGCTTAACTTGTCTTTGGCTTTTGTCTTAGGATAATGCTGGCCTCATAGAATGAGTCAGGAAATATTCCCATACTTCCATTTTCTGGATTAGATTGTAGAGAATTGGTATAACTTCTTTCTTGAATGTATGGTAGATTCCATCAGCAAACCCATCTGGGCCTGGTGTTTTCTGTTTTGTAAGGTTATAAATTATTGATTCAATTTCTTTAATAGATTTGGACCTATTCAGATTGTGTATTTCTCCTTTGTGTGAGTTTTGGCAGATTCTGTTTCTCAGAGAATTGGTATATTTCATCTAGGTTATCAAATTTGTAGAGATAGAGTTGTTCATAATATTTCTCTATTATTCTTTTAATGTTCATGGGATCTGTAGTGATGTCCCTCTTTCATTTCTGATGTTAGTAATTTGTGTCCACTCTCTTTATTTCTTCCCCTAGCTACAGATTTATCCATTTTATTGATATTTTCAAAGAACTAGTTTTTAGTTTCATTGATTTTCTCTATTAATTTCTGCCCGAATTTTGATTACTTCTCTTCTTTGACTTACTTGGATTTGATTTGCTCCTCTTTTCTTAGTTTTCCAAGGGAGAATCTTAGATGATTGATTTTAAGTCCTTCTTCTGTTTTAATATATGCATCCAATTTTCCTTTCATTTCCACTGGAGTTTGGGGCATGGGACTGAAAGTTCCTGGCTTCAAATCAAGGTTTGGCCCTTCTGGCAACCAGCCTCCATTCTGAAGCTATTGAGGGGCCTGCCAAGAATCATCTTATTAGAACAAAAGATGCTTCTATTGCTCAGGAAATTCCAAGATATTTAGAAGCTCTATGTCAGGAACTGGGGACAAAGACCAAATATATATTTTTATTATGCCACAGAAGTACAGGCAGATTGGAGGAGACAATCCTGCTGAGTATCCTGGCTCTGAATGAGAAGAGAAGGCAAGATGGGACCTAGGAGGCATAGTGGGGGTCCCAGGTGTTTTTTTTGAAAATGAAGAAGGTTAGATGTTTCTGTGGAGGACATTAAGGGGAGAAATGAAAGAAGGTATACTTGAAGGCACAGTATTAAAGAGGAAGTAGGAAGGGAAGGCATCCAGGCCAGAGGACAAGAGAGTGACCTGTGAGAGAACGGAGTTGCATTCTCCATTATGACTGGAGGGAGGGAAGAATGGGTGCAGACAAATGTATAAATTTGGGTAGTCAAGGCAGTTCCTGAGAATGGTTTTGAATTTCCCTATGAGGTAAAAGAGGAAGAATCATCATTGTCAGGGAGGGAAATAGAAGCCCGGAGTTTGGGAAAGGTCTGGAGGACTTGAAATTGTTGGGAATGTTTGGAGAATTTAGAGATAAGTAGATTGAAAAAAATCAAACTATAAAAGAAGAGAGCCTAAACGGGACTCTATTAAACAAATTAAAGATATTCTTTCCATAAAAAGACAGCATGAAGGGAGTAACAATATAAGCCACAAATGGGGATAAAATTGTTCAAATAACAGGACATTCCTCCAAATGTACCAGATTTAAATCTCATTGCACTGGCACCTAGAATCTACAGAAAGCTTCTAAATCAATAAGAAAAAGAACAATCAGTAGAAAACTGAGGAAAACCTTGAATAGGCATTTTACTAAAAAGTAAACCCAAATGACTAATTGACATCTGAAAAGATGTTTGATATCATTTATCATCAGGAAAATGAAAATTAAACCCACAATGAGATAATACCATACAAACAACAGATTGACAAAAATTGAGAAGTCGACATCTAATGAAGTATTGGCAAGGATTATATATTAGTTTCCTATTGCTGCTGTAACAAATTATCACATACTGTGGCTTAAAACGACACCAACTTACTATCTGATAGTTCTAGAGGTCAGAAGTCCATGTGTCAGTCTCACTGGGATAAATTTAAGGTGTTGGCAATGTTGGTTTCTTCGGAGGCTGCAGGAGAGAAATAAAACTCTGAACACAGAAGCTCAGGTGAACTTCCGTGATTAACAGTACTCCATGCTAGTAAGTCTCTATGTAGAGAGAACATGGTAACTTTGTGTTTAGGACCCCCTAGATCTTGCCCTATGAGGCTCCTTTTTTGGCTAGTCCTGAGGTGAATCCATTTTGTTATGGTAGGACTGTAATCATGAGTACAGTGCTTCCCTGAATTCTGCGACTTCTTCTAGTGAATTATCAAACTTGAGAGGGTAATGGGGACCTCTAAATTTGCAACCAATTGGTTAGAACTTGGGTGGCCTGGGGCCCCCCAAACTTGCAGCTTGTGTCTGAAGTTATTGCAGTCTCATGGGGACCATGGCATTACCTGTGAAGTTTGGCCTAACTCTGCAGTTAGTACCAGAAGTGCATTGCACAGACCCTTCTGTGTTAGTCCTACCTTGAGACGGCTACACTGGCTCCTCCCTCTGTTGGAACACCTCATCCCAGATGGCCACATAGAACCATCTTCAACCCCTTCCGTTCCTGGCTTAGATGTCAACTCAGTGGGAAATATCATAGAATTGCAATTTTCACTTTTCCCCCTGCTTTTGTTTTTAATTAGCGCTTCTCAGGTTTTTTTTTAATGTTTATTTTTGAGAGAGAGAGAGAGAGAGACAGACTGCGAGCAGGGGAGGGGCAGAGAGAGAGGGAGACACAGAATCCAAAGCAGGCTTCAGGCTCCGAGCTGTCAGCACAGAGCCTGATGCAGGTCGAACCCATGAACCACAAGACCATGGACTGAGCCAAAGTTGGACACTTAACCGACTCAGTCACTCAGCCACCCCAGTGCTTCTCATTTTTAACATACAAATTAATTTATCTTAAAAAAATATTTATTGTAGTCATCTGCTCCTAGGATACTCCTGTAGGAAGGGAATTTTACCTATTGAAAATTTTACCAATTTTATCCTAATTGCTAAAGTAGTGCCTAGCACATAGTAGGTGCTCGAGAAATATTTGTTCAGTGAATGAATGAATAGAAAAAATATGTTTGCTCCTCAGACATCAACTAATAGTAGACCAAATAAATATAACAGAATACTAAACAACAGTCAGCATGAATAAACAAGCTACCCTCATCGATGTGGTGGATCTCACATAATATTGATGACACAAGTAAGTGACTGTAAACAGAGTATGATTCTATTCACAAAGTTCAAAAACAGTCATACTTACCTAGAGATAAAAGTTTAAACAGGGACAGGGAAATAAATATCAGGATAATGATTGCCTCTGGAAGGAAGGTGGTAGAGAAAGGGTATGAGGGCAAGCAACTGGGAAAGGGCACAAGGGAGGCTTCTCACGTGCTGGCAGTGCCCTGTTTCTCAACCTAAGTCCCAGTTCCATTGGTATTCTCATTGTGATTATTTCTGAAACTGTACATGTACATTCTGTACAGTCTTCTGTATGTATCACATATTTTCACAAGAAAAGGAAAGAAGGAACTATAGGAGGATGATTGAGCAGTGTTGAGTTCTCAGTTCCACTGACGAATTTATTGCGAATTTAGAGTGATAGCAGGGCGGTATGCTTGCCTCTAGCAGCACTTAGAAACCTGAGGGGACATCTGGAGAAGGCAGCGTTGGATTTATCTGTCACTGGAGTTCTGCCAGGTGGGAGATATGAAGGTAAAAGGAGCAAGAAAATCCAGGGTATTGGCAAGGGAACAATTGAAAACCTGTCCTGCGGAAATAAGGCTAAAAAGAAGGCAAGTGAAATTGGGAGGGAGAAAACTGAAATCCTGAGAAGATTGGTTTTGGACGGGGGACCAGAGAGCTGGAGGACCTAGAGCAATCGCTGACCTGGACTTCATGAAGTAAAAACCTGTAAGCCAGTGCGATTGTTGTGACGAGAGTCTTGAAGGGGGGCACATTCGAGGGAAGACAATGTCTGGATGTAACAGGAACGATGGGTCGCTGAATTGTCATGGATGTATGTGTTTTAATTCCCATAATCTGCAGAAACCTCTCTACCCCAAAGCCAGTCCTAATAAAGCAGCACTCAGAGTACTACAGTATCCAGCTATGCAAATGCACCTTGGGGTGTGCTCCAGCATGACCGAGAGACCGCTTGGGGCAAAAGGATGGTTGGCTCTTCTTTTTTTCTCTGACCCGAGTACTTTTGGCTTTATCTGCAGTACATGCCAAGCTGCAAACATTTCTCATTACCATGAGCGTCACTGCCCTGTTCTAAGCAACCACCATTCGTCACCTGACCCTTGCAACAGCTTTTAACTACTCCCTCCAATTCCCCTGTGCACCCTTCAGACCACTTCACTTTGGGTCAACAATGGCAATGCTATATTCATTGGCGGTAATGAGTCATCCCGATTCCCTCCAAAACTACAGATATAGCAAAAAGGAGGAGAAAATCAAAAACTTGTGGACAACACCTGAAAAAAAAAGAGATGACAAGTCACAAGAAGTCTCTAATTATATGGGAGATTAAAAATTACTTTTTAATTTACAGACAATTTACTCTTTTTGGTGTACAAATACACTGTCATGTGACTACCACGTAAATCAAGATACAGCTACACTTTCGTGGTCCCTAAAATTTTCCCCATGCTGAAGTTAATCTTCCCTACCCCTCATCACACCAACTCCTGGGGACCACAAATCTGTTCTCTATCTCTACAATTCTGCATTTTCTAGAAGTCCTAGAAATGGAATCATACAGTTTGAATCCTCTTGAGTCTGGCTTCTTTCAGTTCACATAATGCTTCTGAGAATCATTCATGTTGTTGTTGAGTAGTATTCCACCGTATGGATGTGCCACAGTTTATCCATTCACTTCCTGAAGGACTTTTAAGTTGTTTCCATTTTGTCTCAAGGACTGATAGAATACGAATTACATTCAGTAGCAATACAGATTTGGACTTGATTAACCAACCTGACCTAACTGATATATACTGAAGTCATTCTTGTCAAGAGCATAGGGGACATTTACCAAAATAGAATATATTCTGGGCATAAATGTGTAGATTTCAGAGAATTGAAATCATCAGGGTACATCCACTGCCTGTTGTATAATTAAATTAGAACTCAAGAATAGGAAGATAGCTAGAAAACCTCCTAATATTTGGAAACTAACCAACGCCCCCCAAATAACTCATGGACCAAAAGAGAAATCAAAATGAAAATTTAAAAATATCTTGAGCTAAATGATAACAAAAGAATTTAAACTTGAGAGAGACAGTAAAGCAGTGCTTAGAAGGAAATGTATAGGTTTAAATGCATACAATAAAAAAGAATGTTGAAAATCAATGATCCTAGCTTCCAACTTAAGAGAAAGAAACCCCAATAAATATCTCCCCGAAAGCAGACGTACAGACATGATAAAACAAATAAACACAATAATCAATGAAATAGAAGGCACAAGAGAGAAAACTCAACAAACTCAAAAGTTTTCTTTAACAAGATTATAAAATTGATAAAACGCTAGCAAGACTGATCAAGAAAAGAGAGAGGAAACAAAGATTCCCAGTATCAGATTGAAATGTGGTACATTACTACATGTTCTACAGACATCCGAGGGATAATAGGAGGGTATTATAAACAATTTGTCAGTAAATCTGAAAATTTAGCCAAGTTAAAAATATTTCAAAAACACAATTTATCAACAGTGACTGGAAGAACTGGATAATCTTCATGGCCCTATATATATTAAAGAAAATGAAACGAATTAAAAACCTTCCCACAGTGAAAATCAAGGTACAGATGGTTATTAATATTCTCATTGAAAATCAGTTGAGCACAGATTTGTGATTTATGTATTATCATTTATGTACATTATACTGAAAAAGGTTATAAATGTTCACTTAATAACAAACGCTCACTTAAACAAATATAGAGGTGGGTGAGGGTACAGATGAAACAAAATTAGCCATGTACTGATAATTGTGGGTGATGGGCCACTGGGCTTACTATAACTTCTTAGCTCCCACTTTTGTAAATGTTTGACATTTTCTATAATAAAATGTTTTTGTAAAGAAAAGTCAGACCATAAAATTACTCTGCAAAACCCTCCACCAGCTTGGCATTGAGTCAAAGGCACAATGGGCCAATGGCCGACCAGGCTCTCCCTGATGTAGTCACCCTGGCACCTCCTGAGGTCTCACTCTCTACCACACTCGAAGCTCATCTGCACACCACTCTAAGTTATTGCTTGCACGTGCCCAAAGCATGTTCTCATCTCAGGGCCTCTGCACTTGTGGTCGTTCCCTTCATTTTTCAGATTCAGCTTGGCTTGCTTCAGTCAGGTCTTGGCTCAGACGTCGCCCCTTCAGCAAAGACTTCCCTGACCTGCCACAATCAAATAACGAACTCCACAACTGAACTCCCTACACCTTCTCTCTGCCATGCTTTCCTCCAGATCATCTGCATCATCCGACATATGAAATAAATTCTCGTGCTTTACTTACTGCCTGCTTCCCACAAGAATGCAAACTTCAACTGCCAGGGGGATTCACACCTGTATCCCAGTGCTCAGAGCGGCACCCAGCATACAGTAGGCACTCAATAAACATGAACTGAATGAATGAACAGGAAAGGTCCTCAGCCTCTCCAAGGGGTGCTATGGAGTACTTCACCTTTCTTCCGCCAAACCCCTTCACCCTGTGGGCTTCCTGGCCCTAGACCGGTTCCACATTCATTGAGTCTGCGCTGCCTGTAAGGGTCACTCCTCACCGCCGAGGTTGTTGCCAGGGAAGGAGGATGCGTGTTCAGAGAACAAGAAGCTTCACTGGAAGCCCGACCTGAATCCCCCATCTTCCTCATAGCGGTTTTGGAGTATGGGGACTCCGGAATCTCTCAGGGTGGTTCTTGAGCCTTGCTTTGCATTCCTGATCCTGCAGGGTCACTTCGCTTGCCTGACCATCAGTTTACTCATCTGTGCAATGGGAACAAAACCTTATAGGGAGGTTGTGATGGTTAAAGGGAATAATCAAAGGGACCAGGATTTGCCCACAGAAGTGGTTTCGGAAGCCAAAATTTTGGCAGCTCCAAGGGGTCCCTAAAGCTTCTTTCACACGAGGTGGCCACATCACCTTTGGGGCTGTTTCTTGCATTATGCTTTCAAAAATGAAGGCTGGCTCGCCCTCTCCCCGCGCCCGCTCTACGCCCGCGATTCCCGACCCCGCCCTGCGCCCTGCGCCTGACGCCCCGGCCACGCGCTTTACCTCTCCTGCCACCTTCGTTCTGCACTTCCCTCTCCACGCGCCCGCCCCGCACCCTCGCCCCGCGCCCGCCCGCTCCCCGCGCTCTCGCGCCCGCCCGCTCCGTGCCCGTTCCGTGCCCGCTCCGTGCCCGCCCCGCGCTCGCTCCGCGCTCGCTCGCTCGCTCGCGCTCCCCGGCGCCGGCTGCGGAGGGAGCCGCTCTGCCCGCAGCTGGCGCAGCGCGGGGGCGGCCGCGGGTGGGCGGGTGCCGCGGGCCCGGGCTCCGAGCATGAGCCGCCGCCGGCGCCGGCCGCGCGCTGCTCGGGCCCGACTGCGGCGCGAGGGCTGCGCGGGAGCTACGCCGGCCCGGACCGAGGTAGGCAGCGGGCGCCGATCCTCCGTCCCTCGGTCCCTCCCTCCCGCCCTCCCGCGGGCCGTCCCCTCCGGTCGCCAGCGCGGGCGGGGCGTACGTGGGCCCCGGGTCCTGCCCGGCGCGACCGTCGCGTGGCCGGGGCACCGGCTCCCGGCGCGGCTCGTGGGACGCCCGCGGAGGAGGGCGTGCGGGAGCCCAGCGCGGAGTTGCCGAGAACTCCGCCCCGGGCTGGACAGCGCCAGGACCCCCCGGTCTCCGGCGCCTGCGGGGCACCGGGCGGTCTCTGCCTGGGCGTGGCGGGAGTGCACTCCGCAGGCGGGCGTGGGCACGGGCTGGCAGGTCCGCTGCCCCGGGCCTGGCGTGGGGGAGGGGGCCGGGAAATCTGAGGAGCTCGGGGCTGCGCAGTTGGAAGTTTCCATTTGCTTGTCTGTATTCTGGGCCCCGCGGTGGCATCTCACGCCCTTGCTGTTCGGCGAGGAATTCGGGCGTGAGCTCAGCATTCGAAGGGAGACGACCCGGGCGAGATGCCCCTCTCTGCACGGTGGACAAGGGTCATTTCAAGGACCGTGCTCTCTGTGCCCCAGCACGGGCCTGGGCGCAAGGTGCGGCGGGCTCTAGTCGGTGTGTGTGCGTGAGGGGGGAGGGGTCTTGCTCTCTGGGGAGGCACGCGGCAGGCCCTTTTCCCCTGCGTGTCTAGCTGTTTCTGAGCACTGGAGCTGGTGGGTATTTACAGGGAGGTTGCCTGCCTCTTGGGAGCCACCTGGGGGCTGAGATACGGTGGTGTCCGGGGCACCCTCGTTCAGGGGCTGGAGCTGTGAGCCCCATCTCGTTTTCATCTTCCTCCCTGCTATCTTCTTCTCCCGCTCTCTAGAGCAAGGGCAGGGCCCAGATGGCCACCTGCCCCAGGAGCCCAGGACATATAGAGTCAGCTTGGCATGCAGGGGAACCTTAAAGAGGCAGTGGTCTGCTCTGCCCCTCACGGGTCTTCCACCTCCCTCTGGACACAGGCGTACCCAGCACATCCTGGCCTGGGTCCAGGCCCTTCCCTCCCCAATAGGAGGCCTAGAGGGCAAAGCAGCAGCTCCTGTCATGAGCAGAGAACTAGGGAGTTTGGAGGCCACAGGTCTTGAGTTCTGAATGGTGGGCAGCCTGTAGACCTCTCGGGGACTCAGCTTCCCCATCTGTAAATGGCTTCCATGACTTTTAGGGGTATTTCCCCCCTGACATCCAAGGACATTTGCATTGGAACCTCAGGACCCCAGTCCAGAATAGGAGGAGGGGATCCAGAGTGGAAGGAGGGAGAGGGCCTTGGCTCAGGGCATATGGGTGGATTCTGGGCCCCTCTAGCTTTTATTTGTTGTTAGGGATGTGGGTCATAGTGACCAACAGCCCTCTGGGTGGCCATGGCTGGGTGGGAGGTGGCGGCACAAACCACAGGCCCTGCCCTTGAGAAGGGAGTGAGCAGTAGAGACCCACATGCTGACACGCTCGCAGGGCAGCTGTGTACTCTTGCACATGGCTCCTGGGTTTGGGAGCACAAGCAGGTGTCCCCAGGTATTCCATGGGGGCCTGAAAGCCAGCCAGCAAGTTTGTTTTTCTCTGGGAGGCATCCTTGAACTGCCAGCCTGATGGCTCCCTTCCACCTGGCAAATTGTGGAAATGGAACAGTTCACACAGAGCAGAGGGTTTTTTGGTGTAACTTAGCAACCGCAGGCAGAGGAGGAGGAGGGAGGAATGCCGGCACCACCAGCGTTAGTGCTGGGCCGTCCTGAGTGAGGCCAGTGGCCGAGAGGCCTGGCTGAGTGGGGAGGGCATTTCAGCACAAACGGTCCCCTTAGGCTGGACCACTTGTCCATCCGCTGGGTCCTCTCGAGGAGAATAGTTGGGGGCTGAGATGCACAGATATGGCCTGAGAACCGCCGAGTACACCTGTCTCCCCATCTGCAGAATAATGGGCTGAACCGGCAGCATTGGAATAGCTTTGGCTGATCTTTGGTTTTTAACGACAGAACCCTGTTCTCAAGCCACATGTTTACAGAAGCCAAATTCGTCAAATAGGTCAAGGGAAGGTGCAGGGCTGGGGGTGCAGTTTGAAGTCCAACCACTGTCCTCAGAAGCAGGGGCACTGGCACAGGCTGGTGTAGGATGGGCATCTCTGCATGACCTGACCCCAGAAGAGGGGCTCTGGGCCTCCCCAGTGGGGCCTGCTGGGGGCAGATCCCAGGGCCGTGGTGGGAGAGAAGGCCTGTCCGGGTGGTCATTGGTTATAACAGTGTTGTTCCTAGTCCCGAGCACCCGCCCCCGGCTGCCCCCTGCTGGGCTCCTCCTCCCTCTCTCTTTCCCTCCTGAGGCCATCTGCTTCAGCCCTGGTCCGCTCTGGCTGTTTTTCTCTCAGAGCTTCCAAATGTTGAGCAGAAATCTGCCGCCTGTAGCTCCCACCCACTCCAGGCTGCCTCTCGGTTCCTTTGCCCTCGCTTGCCCACCTCCCTCCTGTGGATGAGTGTTTACTTAGCAACTCGTCTTCCAGACAGAATCTGAGGAGGGAGCAGGCTAGAAGGGAGGGGGGGCCGTCATCACGGGGTGCTGAAGTGACATCAGGTAGGGAAGCTGCCAAGACCGTGGCCGTTGGGGGAGGGCCTGTGACACCCACTGGTCACACGTCAGGGCCCTCTGACCTGCAGGGATCTGGGGAGGATGATGCCCTGCCCTTTCCTCAGAGCCTATGCCCTTCTCACGTCTTTCGGGGCACAGAGCCTGGGGCGGTGGGGCTGCGTGTTTATGGGGCAGAGAGTGAATGCAGGGGATGCCTGACCCGGCACAGAGTGGGCTGTGGATCCATTCAGAGTGTCCCTCCACTGGGGACATGGGCAGTCCCAATCTGACAGCCGTGGAGCAGGGTTTGGAAGGTCAGCAACGTCAGCCTGGCAGTGACATGGCGGGAACCGCAGAAGGGAGAGCCCGAGAGCCCCGGAGTGTCCTGGCCCGTTCAGAGCATGCGAGGGACAGGAGCCAGGTCCAGAGGAGCAGCGCTAACCCTGGGGAGTGGAGGGTCTTGGGGACTCACCTCTGGGGATGGGCTGCAGAGGGGCTCGAGGCAGTGTCTAGTCAACAGTACAAGTGTTCGCATCCACACAGAGACCTGCCAAGGAGGTGGCCGTGTGATAGCTGCCTGTCACTGACCCTGCCTGAGGGTGGACGGTCAGATGGCTTCGGGTGTCTAAATGCTCGCCGCTGCAGAAGCGTTTCCTAAGAACCACATAGGCGCCTCGGAGTATTGTGCCTGGGGAAGCTTCTACCCTCCTCGCTTATTTGATAGGGAAGCTCCTCACGATCCGTGCAGTGATGTGGACAAAGCACAAGAGAAAAGAGCCTCTCGCCCCCCTCCCCGTGAGCACGAATGCTGGGTCTTGGGGACAGGCCGTGGGCTGCGCTGCCCTGTGCGGTGGGTGGCGGTGGGAGCTCAAAGCCTGCCGTGGCCCTTCTGAGCGGCCGTGGGGTTCTCTGTCATGCAGGGTGAGTTCAGGGAGCAGTGGGCGAGCGGCAGCTCAAGGAGAGGCTTGGAACCGGGCCTCATTGAGTCTCCCCGACTCTTCAGGGAACCCCTCATTTCACCCAGGGGCCACACGCTGTGAGCCCCCTGGGGTAAGAAGCCAGCCCAGAGGGCAAGGCATTAGGTGCTGGGGGGTGTGGGGGGGCACATCGTTCCATTTGTCCAGCTCTTGTATTAGTTGACAGGTGATGGCGTCCAAGGTGACGTTACTTTTGTAAAGCTTCTTCCAGCTTAAATACAACAAACTGCTCTCTGCCGGCTCCCCCTCTAGCTATTTTCCCCCTTCTCTCCTCCCCTGTGAGTAGGCTGGCTCTGAAGCGGCTCTGAAGCGGCGTTCTCTGCCTGCTCACGCCACATCCTCACCTCCCACTCGCTCCCAGCCCGCTGCAATCTGGCGCGCCCTCTTCACTCCGGGAAGTGGTCTCCAGGTGCCTGTGGCGCTCACTGCCCCTGCTCCCAGGCATTCTGTCCCCTGGGCTCTGCGAGCCCACGCCTGGGCCTCCGTGTGCTCTGGCGGCCCTGCAGACCTCCCTGCAGGCTTCCCCTCCTCTCCTGGGGCCACTCACCGGTCCTGTTCCTCAGACACAGACAGTGTCTCCTCCCCCGCCATGGCTCCTGTTCCCTCCTCGGGGGCCGACCCCATTCTAACTCACATCAGCCCAGCCCGCTTCTGTCGCTTCTGTCGGTGTTCCAGCCTGTGCCTGCTGGATCCCTCTCAGATGACCATTGTCATCGTGCCTCCCGAACCTCACCTGCCCCAGGCTCCCCATCTGAGCCAGCGGGATGGCCAGGGCCTCCCTCTCGCCTCTGCCAGGTCAGCCCTCCCATTGACTGAGCGGTCCGCCAGTCTGCGCCACCCACCCCAGACCTCTCTGCCACCCCCTTCGCCTCCCGCCGCTGCCTCCACAGGTCGGGCTGCCCCACTCTGCCCTGGACGCCTGCAGCAGTCCTCTGTCCCTACAGCACAGCCAGGTGACCTTTTAGTGTTCTCTCCGTAAACATGTTCTGAACCTTCTGTTCCCAAGTAGGACTCCCTGTCTCCAGCCTTCCTTGGGGGTGCCCTCCTGCCTGGGCGTGCTGTGCAGGGTGCCCTGGGCCCCTGCACCACGTTGCCCCCATGTGATTGTCCGTCGGTGAGCTCTTGCAGTCAAGTGTACCCTTGGCCTGTTGTCTCCAGTTGGCGTCCCAGCTCTGAGATGGTGGCTGGGCTGGCGGACTCAGCAAGCCTCCCGGGGATATGTGTGAAAGTCTCTGAGCCGCTGTGCGTGGTGGGGCAGAGACACGCAGATGTGTCTGGGAGCATGTGCACGGGGGCCCCCGGCCTGGACCGTGTTGCTGTTCCCCCTTAGGTGGAGGAGAGGGGAGCAGACCCAAAGCTCTGGGACAGACAAGGGGTGGTCTCTAGGGAGCCAGAGCAGTTCAGGAAGGAGCAGTGGGGGTGGGGCTGGGAGGCCAGCTCCTGCCTGTTGTCACCACCACTTCCGTTTCTCCAAGTGTCACCCTCAGACTCTACCTTGAAGAGAGAGTTCTCCCTGGATCCGGTTGCCATGGCAACACTGTTAACAAAGAGTAGCTTTGGTGGAGGAGGCTGGCTCACCCAGAAGCTGAGGGGGCTGGGAGAGGGTGTGCCTGTTCTTGATGGGTTTATCAGCTGAACCAGTTTCCCCACCCCCCACCACGGCTGCCTGAACTGTGCGGACCCCTCCCTGGACCCGGTACCTGTGGGGCTCTCTGGGCCTCTGGTACTCAGACCCTTCCCGTGTGAATTTCACAAAGTGTCTGGATTCCATCTGGGTGTGGCCTGAATCCCAGCCACAGCTGGGTCACCGGGGCAGACCCAGGGAGGCTTCTGACTTGGGGTATAGGGGGATGTGTCAGCCCCAGAACCAGGCACTTTCTGGGGTAGGATCCCTATTTTGTTGCTGTAACACCCAGGCTCAGAAGCCCAAACTTTTCCTGCCTAGGACTTCCTGAAGACTGGTTCTGTGTCCAAGCCCCTTCCCGCTGTGAACCGTGCACATTTGGGGTTTGGGTCCTCCTCTGAGGCTACGGTCTTGATTAAATGCGGTGACGACACACAGCGCTGGGTGACAGCCTGGAGCTTTGCAGCCCTGTCTGTGGTGACTGGGGAGGGTCGGTCCTGCTTGCTGGGACCTAGGTCTCTGCCCTCAGAGCTGAGGGAGAGCCATACAGAGGGGATGCCCTCCCATGGACCAGCTTGGGGGTTAGGGTTGGGTGGATTTGGAAGCTCAGGTAGAAGGAGCTCATGGAGTTCCTAGGGGAGCCTCCGCAGCTTTCCTGAGTTAATCACTCAGAGCAGGCAGGAGGCTGTCAACTATTCATTTCATTGTTGGTATTAGTAGTGGGTGGCCCCTGCTGGGCGGATGAGGCCGGGAGCAGAAAATCAGGACTGTTCCCTGACGGACGGGTCCTTTCCTGCAGGGCACCGCCACATGAAGGGGCCTCCCATTACCTGTGCCCCTCCCTCCTCTGGCCTGGGAGCCCCGCTCACCTCCAGGAAGGTGAGCGTGTCTGTGAGTGTTCACGTGAGAGATCGCTGGTGTGGGTGACCTGGGAGCACCTGGTGGTCCCCGAGTCCCTCACTGCTGGGTCAGCAAAGCGAGGTTTCTCAAGGATTTAGGAGGGGGGACTGACAGTGAGCGGGGTTGCCCGGAATCCAAGCTGTTGCTCTGGGAAAGGCCAGGGCCGCCAGATCACTTCCAAGAATGTGTGTGTCAGGGGGTCGGGGGTGGGGCTACGCGTCGGGGCGGGGCCTAGAGGGGAGCCACCCACAACGGTGCGTCACCACCCGGACCCCGCCCCCAGCGATGCAGGGGTGACGTGGTCACAGCTACTTGCCGAACCACAAGGTCAACTATCTGCAAAGTGCCCATAAAAACACCTTAAGGAATATCCAAAAAACACTGTGATTCAGCCCATGTTTTTTAGTTACAATGCAGTTATGATAGAAATTCATAAGAGAACATAAGTCTAAAAACTCTAATAGTTGGAAAATTTAAAGCATATGTGTAAATACGCAGTGGATCCAGGAAGAAATAATAATAGAAATTAGCCGGTAATGAAATTCGATGATAAAAATACGATGAGGGATACTTGTGGGACACAGTCATAGTGGCACTGCAAATGTGTCACTTGCCACCACCAGCTGACCCTGTCTGCAGAGCCGGAGTCTTTGAGAAGTCCGCAAACCGGTGTCTCCTCCTTGGCCCTGGGGATGGGGAGCGGGCCTGGAAGCAGCGCCTTGGAGAGGGTTTGGAGGCAGGGAGCTGGTGGCCAGGCCTCCGACGGGACTGCAGGGGTGCCTGGGGGAGGTGTGAAATCTCCCCACTTCCTGCACTCAGGCCAGGCTGGCGCCAGGGCAGTGGCAGAGACCAGGGGTTTATAATCTTGCAGAGACCAGGGATTTTAAAACGCGCTCTCTGGCCAGGGTGGCCACCGGGGTGCAGCTCCTGTCAGAGCCCAGGAGGGGAGGATGCCAGGCTCAGTATGGCTGGGCTGAGATTTTGAAGAGCTGCTGTTTTGTGAGGTGGTGGGGCACTGTTAAGGGAGGAATAGGAAGTGCTAGTGTGAGGAACGGCCCCAGGTCGTGTGTGGAGAAAGGAAAGAAGAGCAGGCAGCGTGGTGGGACCAGCGCTCTTGGGTTACCTGTCCGGGCTCAGACCTTGGTTTGCCGGGCACGCGTGTGAGCTCTGTGTGTGTATGTGCATGCGTGTGTATGTGTACACACATTCACGTGCAAGCACTGGGAAGGGGTCCTTGACCAGCTCTCTGTCCCAAGGGCTCTGCTGTGTGTTTCACTATCAAGTGACTTAATTTAATTGTCCTAATTTTTTTATTTTGATGCTGGCATCCTTATACCAGTTTCGTTGATGACCTTCCTGTCTGGAGAGAAGGGCAGAGGCCGAATATGAACCCAGGTCTTTCCTCTGTGCCAAGGAACACTTTAGAGAGTGGGTAATATGCTTCCTCAGTGCTTCCTTTCATTTTTCCCTGCCTTCTGGCTACCTCTTTTGGTGTCCAGGAACCTGAGCTGGCCCTTGCTGTCTTTCCTGCCTTTGACTGTGACCACCGCCTGCCCCCATGCTTCCCTGAACGCACACACCCCAGGCCTCAGCTTGGACAGGGCTCCCAGCAAGAGCTTTGCCATTTTCTGGGGCCACTCGGATGCTCTTCCTCTGGGCTAAGGAGAACCAGGCACTTGTAACAGCAGTGGGTAGCTTCTGAGCGTCCTGCGTGCCAGGGGCTCTTCTAAGTGCCTTGCCTGCTTCCACTCATGCCATCCATGCCTTGGAAGGGCGTGGCTTAGGTCAGCTGCCCCAGATGTAGAGCCTGAAACAGGCATTTGGTTGCAAGGGGTATAGAGGGTATGCTCTTGAGAGATACCTCTAAGGAGGTGAACTAGCAGGGTACGAGGGGGGAGGAGGCCAGGCACAGGTGCCATTTCAGACAGAGTCTTGCCTTAGCCTAACCCTGTGGGGAACTCTGAAGTGCAGACTTGTCTTACTGTGAGGCAGGGAATTGGACTCTGGGCCCCTGTACCGGTCAGCTTTTTGTCGTTGGCCCTTCCAGTCCTCTGCAGAGGGCTGCAGATACGAACTGTGCAGCGTGCTGGGAGCTCTGGGAGACAGGTGTCCCAGGCTGGTAGGACGGCCTGGCAATCCAAGTGGGCCCCAGAAGCACCACCCCAGGCAGCACCATTTCCACGTCCAGGCCAGAAGCTACCTGCTCTTCCCGCAGTACTTGCTGGTCCCTGGGGCGGTGGTGGCACTCAAGGTGCAAACTTGGGTCTGGCGTGCTTTTGCCTATGGCGTCCTGTGGCCACCTTGCCATGAGGTCTCATCCTGCTGGGGCGTATCCACGTGTGTCCGAGTCTTCTGCTCTGTGCTGCTCACTGCTGGGCCCCAGGACTGGGCGCTGTGCTGGCACATGGAGGCTCTCTGTCGCTGTGTCCAGGGAAGGACTGACTGTCAGTCAGCCCGGTTGTCAGTCCTGGGCCTGATGGCGGGAGGCTGAGCAGGCCAGGGATGGGAGAACCTGAGACTGAGAGCTATTCAGAGCCCCTTGGACTTGAGAGAGGGACCTGGCCATGAGCTGGCGAGGGTAGTGTGGGGTGAGGACCTCTGGCCCGGGAGTGTGGGGCCTTACTGCCCACTCCCAGCTGTCCTGCCTGGGGCTAGTCCACTCCCTGGGGTCCCCGCTCAGGCCTGTCCTGCAGCAGAAGGGCCCAGGAACTCTTCCAGGCTTCTCACAGCCTAACTCAGGGGTGGTGGCGCACAGGACGGCCTGGAGAGAGGTGTGGAGAGGCCGAGCAAGTGGGTAGACGGTGAGGGCCAGTGTGGGTGTGGTGGGTACAAGGATGGGCTGTGGGCCCAGCCCGTGAGATGCTGGGTCCAGCTGCCCTGCTAGTTTGGCAGCCCGCCCTACACTGGCCGGGGCGCTCCGTGGCTCCCTGCCATCTAAACCACTGGCCTGCCCGAACCGCTTATGGCATCACACACAGTGTAGCAGGTGGATTCGTGGGTGGGGAGCTCCCTGAGGAGCTGAGGGTGCCAGGTACCAGGTTGGCCATGAGGATGAGGCAGGGCAGGGGCAGGGAGAGCCCTGACTGAGCCGTGACCTCACCCCTCTGCCGCCCTCCCGGGAGGATGTCTCCACCCTGCCCTTCCCCTCAGGCCTCCTGACAGGGCAGGCCTACTTGGCAGTGCCAGCAGTGGGCGCCCCCACCCACGAATCTCTCATTGCAGAATCAGACACCCCCGTACCCACCTACTCAGGTGATTCTGGGTTGAATTAAACTGAATTGCACCTCAGTTACCCCATGTTTCAGCGAGGGGTTGACCGGAGCAGGGTTTCCAGAGCCCAGGGCCCCGGGTAGCTCAGGGTCAGGCAGGCCTCTGGGAAAGTGCTTCCGTGCACGCATGCCCACCTGTCCCCGGCCCACCCCCGGCAGCTCTGAGCTTACCTGTGAGGGATGCAACTTTCACCTAGGATCGCTAGTGTTCCCCCACGGGGAATTCCTGAGCCTCTACCGCTGTGATATTGGAGGCCCTTGTGTCCTGGCCCTAGCCTGCCACCCTCACCAGGCTGCAGCCATGTACCTTGGCCAGAAATGCTGACTGCCCAGTTTGCCAGGCCCTGGACCGTGGGAGGAGGGCTGGCTCTGGCCCCATGAGTCTGTCAGTCCCGAGGGGACACGCCATTCCCCAGGCCCGCAGGGATGGCCAGAGCAAGGCCCCTGAGTCCCCCCAGGAGAAGCCAGGGAAGAAGAACCCTGGCTGTAGAAAGGCGTTTTATTGCCGGGATAAAAATAAATACATACAGCCTAATCGGACAGACACCAGGGCTGGCGCTGGAGAATGATCACGTATGTGTCCCAGGCCTGCTTTAGATGAGGAGGGTGCGCTGGAGTTGGGAGCCTGTCACTGCCCAGTGCTCTGTGCACTCCCGCCAGGGCAAGGGAGGTGAGGAGGCCTTGGCGGAAGAACATTGCCTCGTAGGACTCTGGTGATCGATGGGTCTGTAGGCCAAACAGGACACAGGTGGAGACTGAGGCTTGGAGGAGTCTAGGGCGTGGGTGCTGTGAGGCGGGGTGGATGTGGAGGGACGATTAGACACAAGTGGGCCCAAGGCGGGTGTAGAAATTGTCACCTGTGTAGCAGCAAGGCTCCAAGGCTAAGAGCCCCAGGCCTGCCCCTTCTTGCCACATCACGTGACCTATGGAGCCATGTGAGAGCCCTGCTCTGAGGTGCTGCCTGCCCTTCACCCCTCACCTGAGAGGGACTTGGGGAAAGCCAACATCAAACCAAAAGAATGTGCAGAGATGTCCGATCATCAGCCCATCCACTGAGTGCATGTGGAGAACCAGCGTGCCAGGCCCCGTCTGGGTTTTGGGAGTGCAGACAGAGCCCAGAAGCAGGTAGGAGATGAACAGAACAGGTAGTCGGAAGGTACTTGGGGGAGGCGGGAGGGAGTGTGGGGCCCTTCCGTTTAGAATAGACCGATTAGGGCAGCATCGGTGGAAGGTAGGGCTTGAGCTTCGTGGACCTCTGAAGGCAGGGGCTCCTTAGAGACAGAACAGCTGGCCCCAGGCCCCGAGATGGACGTGTGTCACCCTGTCCAGGAAGCCAGGAACGCCAGAGGACACAGTCCATGGCAGGCGGTGACTGTGTGCTGATGATGACATGGCACTATGGGGTGGGCCAGTGGACTTGTGGCTTTACTGGAGCCTCCTGCCTCTCTCTGCAGCGTAGCCAGGTGCACATGTGGATGGCTCCCACAGAGGGCAACTGACCACCGCAGCAGCTGTGTCCTCAGCCCTTTGCCTGCCCCAGGAGAGAGCCTAGCGGCGGGTGTAATCACACTGAGTTTGGAAGCAGATAGGCTCCTGTGTGTGGCCGTGTGAGTGGGGACTCCGGAAAGGTCCTCTGGGTCCCTGACCTGCTGTACCTCACCTTCTTTTTCACCCTTTCCCTCTCCCCCACTCTCTCTTTCCCTGGGATTCCTGCTCAGCCTCCTCATAGGGCTACCCTTCCCTCTCCTCAATTCACAAACTTTGAGGTTGTATTTATTTCACTAACATTCACAAAGTAAAAAGGGTCCAGGGGCGCCTGGGTGGCTCAGGCGGTTGAGTGTCCTACTGTTGATTTCGGCTCAGGTCACGATCTCACATTTCGTACGATGGAGCCCCTGTGCTGACAGCGTGGAGCCTGCTTGGGATTTTCTCTTTCCCTCTATTTATTTATTTAAATAAACATTAAAAAAAAATAAAGAGGGTCCATGTGGAGCAGGTCTCCTTCCATCCCTGCCAGCTCCTACAGGTAGAGACCTCGTTACCTGTTTTGAGTCTCCTCCTGGCATTTCTGTCCATACGCACAGCGTCACACAAGGCCGCATGCCTCCTTCTGCTTCTCTGGCTTCACAGCGCCTCTTGGAGCCGCATCTCAGTGTGCGTAGAGTGGCCTTGCCGTTTTCAACATCCGTGTGGTCTTCCCTAGTGGACGCACGGTGACTCATTCATCCGGCGGCCCTGAGAAGTAGCCATTCGGATGGTGTCCACTCTCCTTTTTTAAGCAGTGCTGCAGCAAGCATCCTTGCCTGGATATCCTTTTGCTCCAAGTGTGAGCGTATTTGTGGACAAACCTCTCGGAATAGAATAGCAGGGTGAAACGGAGGTGCCTTTGTAGCTTTGATAGATTTTGCTAAACCGTCTTGCACAGCCGCAGTAATTTATACTTCTGTTGGAGACGTGTGTAAACACCTGTTTCTCCACTCCCTTATCCTTGCCAATCTGATAGGTGAGAGGCGGTATCCCGTTGCCATGTTGGTTAGCGTTTCTCTCACCGAGAAGTGAATGAGATTGAGCCTATTTTCAAATGTATAAGATTCACCTGCCTTCTCTTTTTGAGGAACTGATGTTTGAATTATTAACATGGCATATCTGTTGGGCCAATGGTATTTTTCTTATTGATTCATAGAAGCTTCCTCTATATTAAGGAAACTGACACTTGGAGTACGAGTTGCAAATCTTTTCCTCAATTTATCGTATTTTCATTTTGTTTGTTATGATTGTCACCATGCAGCATCTAAAAAATTTATGCAGTCAGTAATGTGCTTGTTATGTTTGAACTTGTGAAATTACGGTTTCTGTAGGTCAAAAATGTTGCCTATCAGTAATTTTCAGACTAACAGAAAAACTTCTGTACTGTGAAACTATAAAGAAAGTCTCTCATGTGTTCCTCGCCTAGGCTTATGGTTTTGTTTTTCAAATGTGAGTATTTGATTTATCTGGTAGGAGGCCAATTTTATTTTGTTTTATTCCAGATGGCCACTCATTTCCCCGACTTCACTTATTAAACAATTACCTTTTCTTCACTGGTTCGAAATATCACCTTTATCTGTATACTAACTTGTATACGAATGTGTTTGGGGTTATTTGAAGACTTTGTTTGCTTCATTGCTCTGACTGTATATTCATGTGCTGATACCATGTTTTAAGTTTAACCGTCATCAGGCATTTTTCAACACACTGAAAAGTAAAGAGAATAGAATAACACACCCCCATATTCTCATTACCCAGATTCAGCAGTTCGGATTTTACCAGCTCGCTTCACTTACTCAGTTTTCCTTTCCCCTCCTTCCTCTCCACCCTCCCTCTTTTCTTTTTCTCGTACTATTTTTCCTTTGGACTGAAGTATTTCAATCAAGCCCCTGACCTCTGTAATTTGCCCCTATATACTCCAGTGTGGATCTCTGAAACAAACACAAGGCCATTTGCCAATAGAACCATGCGGTCATTATCACAAGTAACAAAATTAATAGCAAATCGTTGCTATCGTCTAACGCCCAGCACATATTCAGTTTTCCTTAATTGTCGTAAAAATGCTCGTTTACGGTTGGTTTGTAAAATTAGCAACCAAATTAAATCCACGTGTGGCATTTGGTTTTTATTTTTCAGAAGCTTTTTTTTTTTTTAGGTTTATTTATTTTGAGAGAGCCCACGCATGCACTCATGCATGCATACAAGTTGGGTTGGGGGGACAGAGAGAGAGACTCCCAAGAAGGCTCTGTGCTGTCAGCACAGAGCTTGACTCAGGGCTTAATCTCATGAGCTGTGAGCTTATGACCTGGGCTAAAAATCAAGAGTTGAGGCTTAACAGACTGAGCCACCCAGCTGTCCCTCATAAACTTCTTTAATCTGAAGCAGCCCTCCCTCCCCAGCCCTCCAACTGCCCTTCCCCCACCCCGTCACCTTTCTTTAAGCCACTGGCTTGTTGCAGAAACTCGATGAGTCTGTGGCTGTGGAATGCCCTATTTTCGAGACTTGTCTGTTTGCCTCCTTGCAGTGTCATTTAACGAGCTCCTCCGCTCCTAGTATCTTCTCTACACTGGAATTTAGCTCGAACAGCGGATTCATTTTATGAGATTCCAAGTTCTTTTGGCAAGAATACTTCAGGGTGCTGCCCTGTACTTCACAGGAGTCTGTCGCATCGGGTCTGGGTGCTAACGTGGGGGAGAGGGGCCCTCATCCCCCTGCATCTGTTCCATCCTTCTTACAGTTTCAACCGTTGACAACCACGACCAGAGTCAAGTATCCCATCAGGGGCTGCACCACGGTACCTTTCTAATTGTTCCTTCCCCATGCATTTGTGGGGTTCTTCTAGAAAGAACATTCTCTCGTCAACCAGGGCGATCTGGTTACCCCAAAATGATTTCAGTAAAAAAGGCAGGGTAAGTCCTAGATTCGTTCCTTTGCCAACACACGGCTCCCTCTGATGTTGCAATCTGTGCTTGTCTCCATAACTCAGCAGCCTCAGCTCGTCACACCCTTTTTCATCAAGTTGGTTATGCCATTTTTTTTTCAGCCATAACCGTATATTTACTGTAGTATTGCTTTATTTGCTGGATCGAGCTTGTCCTTGTTAGCTGTGTGGTATTTCCTGTGGTTGGCAATGCAGCTGGCCGATTTCCGGGCTGTGACGTCACAACCCACGGCGGGCCGGGGGTGGGGGCGGAGGGGGGCGGTGGTCAGCCCCACCTGGTTTTCTCCTGGGTCCTGATAGCGCTGAGGGGCAACCTTACAGCAGCTGAGGCTCTCTTCCCAGATTGCTAGATCCTAGTGTAGCGGAGACGCCGGCACATTCGGGAGGCTGGGGGCGTGGATGTTTGCATGAGCCTCCCTGGGACAGGGGGAGAAGAGCACCCCATTTGTCCTGTCCTCTCCCCGGGCAATAATGTGAGCCATCTCCGCATCGGGAGAGAGGGTGGGAGGGGAAGCGAAGGCCCCGGCAGGCCCAGGTCTACCGCTCTCGCGTGGTTGAGAATATCAGGGATGACAGACAATGGCATCCGCGTGACATGGGAGTCCCTAGCTGGGGGAGAGGCTGTACCTGGAGCCCTGGGGACGCAGGGCTTACAGAGCGTGCGGAGAGGAGCTGGGCGATGAAGAAGGGCCTGAGGAGCCGGTCCAGTACAGCCCGTTGAGGCACAGACCCAGGCCTGTGGGAGGGCAGGGCCTAGGGGAAGGACCCGCCTTGTAAGTGCCTGGGCTCTCGACCCTAGCTCGGTGCCCTGATGCGTCTGTGGTGGTTTCTGGGGATCTGAGCTCTGTCCCTGAGCGGCTGTGCCTGCCTTTGGGGTCTGTCAGGGCCCCTGCGGGTGGATTCATGCTGGGGCGGGGAGGAGGAATCAGGGGCATTGAGTAGACTTCACTGGCCGGAAAGCCCATCAGGAGCGGAATCCACTCCTGAAAGCCCTTCTTGGCCCTCTCTTGCCCCGGAGGCCCTTCACAGCCTGGTAGTGTTGCCTGGCAGCGCCTGGCTTAAAGCGGGGGCCCTAACAGCAAGGGGTTCGTTGTGTATGAATTAAGGGTTCAGAGTGTTCCGCTGGCCCCCTTGCCACTCCCCACCTGCAGAGCTGGTGCTCCCGGGTGGTGCCCACTCCAGGCACCCAGCGGATTAATGAGTGAATCCGCAGAGGCCGCCTCCCCGATGATGCAGCGCTGGGGACACAGAGGTAGGTACATGGGCGGCTGCCTGGCCTGCTGAATCTACACTGTGCTGGGTGTCTGGAGGTGTGCAATTTTGCGGGCAATGAACAAGGCAAGGAGACAGGGGCCAAAACACCTGGAGGAAGCAGGTTCCCCTCCCCTCAACCCCCATCATGGTGTGTGAGGCAGTGAGGGCAAGGGTGCAACAAGCCAGTGGCTTCCTCAAAGGCTAGGGTGTTTCTCCCACATAGTGTGGCCTTCGTCTTGAGCCACCTGCTTCCGAGCCCCGCCTCACCTGGCCTGGGCTCCAGCTGACCCTGAGTCTGCCCCTGGCTGGGCCTGGTGGGGACCAGGCTTGGGGTGCAGTGCCTTCTTGCTTCTGCTTCGCGGGCCCTCTCCCAGCTCTGATTTTAGATAATCTGTTCTCAAAGTGAGATCCGATCATAGTACCAGCAGCATTAACATCCCCTCGGACCCTTTTTTTAGAAATGCAGATTCTCAGGCCCTTTCCCAGACCTCCTGAATCAGATACAGGGGAGGGGGCTGCAGTGTGTGTTTTGATTAGCCCTCCAGGGGATTCTGATGCCCACAAAAACCTGAGAACCACTTCTTAAGGGCAAACAGCCTAGCCCAAGGGGAGCAGGCCAGGACAAGATAAGATCCTTCCTCTTGGTTCTGAAGACTTCCCAGGTCACAGCCTGTGACTCTGAGCCCACTGAGCCCTACTGAGTGTCAAGCCCACTCCCAGATGCTGACCCACCAGGATCAGCCCAGAATGTTCTGTCCGTTTGGACCCTGGATACTCACCGCACTGGGGCCTGGTACCACAGTGCCTTTGAGTTCAACACAAATCGGGAGCTTTTCTGTTCATCATATTTACTTTGGTTTCTAGAGAGCTGCCCAGTGGCATTCAGCTGACTCAGCCTCAGTCACAGCAGCAACCTCCCCCAGACCAGGCTGACTGTACTTTTGGGATGCCCTCAGGGGCTGTGGTCGGTACTTTTATCTAAAACCCTCTAGGGGAGGTTAGTGGCTGGCCAGGGGCCAGGACGTGGGGGAGCTCACTTCCCAGGGTACCCCTGCCTGTCACTCCCGTACGCATTTAGCTCAATTACTTGGGAGTCACCGGAGCCAGTTACTCAGAACACAGATGAATCAGACTTCCCGTAACTGGCATTCAGGAGCTCGGGAGCTTGGAAGGGTTTCCAGGACACCGGGGGCGCTGATGTCTCTTGTTGGCATCTCTCTCCCAGCCCAGGGCAAACATCCAGGTGAAAGAGCTGCTGCATTAGAGAGAGACCGTACCTAGTGGAGCCTTTCTTTAAATGTATCATTTGACTTGGGGTAAGGGCGGGGGTGAGATGGGAGGTAAGGGGGTCATATTTGGGGGCTTTTTCATATGAGATCTTTTCACGCTCACAGAGCCCCTAAGATAGTAGTGGTTTTCTCTACAGAAACACAAAGTAGGTTCAGAGAGGCTGAGAAACCCAACAAAAGCCACGCGGCAGTAAGGCTCAGAACTGGGACTCAGACCCAGTCTGGCTGTCCCCACTGTCCCAGGCCCTCTCATCGGGCACAACACAAGGTAAGCCCTTCAGGAGCAAATGCACGGCCTGGGGGTTCCCTCGCCCTCCTCCCTCCCTCAGAAGTACAGGGGAAAACATTTAGTCACTAAATAAGTCAAATTGATGTCCTTACCATGGGATTTACTGGAACTGTTATGTGTTTTTAGGGTTTCTGAAGCTTCTGAAGGGTAAGCGAGTGGACAGAATCTCTACAGCACCCCCGGGGAAGAGAGACTGGTGCTCTGGGGATGGTGTCCAGGGGCTCTCGGGCAGGACGACTACAGAAGCAGCTATGGCCAGAGCTCCAGGAGTGGTGTCAGGGAGTCCGGGACCCCGCCTACAGCGTGGGGCACGTGGTGGGGCACGTGGTGCTGGACGCGCCTCAGGGGAGCAGCAGGTTCCGCACCCACGGCCTGGCTGCCCTCCTTCCACTGGGCGGAGGGCCAAGGTTGTGTTGGATCTGGTGGTTGGGGGACTGTTTGTGAGTAGACAGTACCCCATAAAGTCCAGGGAGCTCGCTGAGGAGATGACACATCCAGAGACTCTGTTTCCCCATGTGGTCCAGGCTGCAGTACTGCCCTTCGCTCGCCTGGCCCGGAGTGCCACGGGGCAAGGGGTGGACGAAATGTCCCCAGGACAGGCTGTCACCAGTGAGAGCTCAGAGGGTGAATCTTTCCCACCCAGCCCTTGTCCTCCTACTGAGCCTCTGAGCTCTTGCTCTCCCCAGGGTCCTGGGAGACGTGGGAAGAGATTAGCCCAGGAAGGGTGGGGACAGGAGCCTCTGACCCTTCATAGTCAGGAGGACATCCCAGGCGGGGGCGGGTACAACCGATACTGTGAAACCCCATTCCCTTCATTCACCCATGTAGCTGGGCTCACTGTCCCGGGAGCCCCAAGCCTGCTGCCTTCCCAGGCTTTTCTCTTCACGCCTCCCTCCTGTCAGCCTCAGTGCCCCTTCCAGTGGTTTCCACTCGACCGTGGATGCTTTCTCCCCTCTTTGCCCCTGCCCACCCTCAGTCCCACCCCTCTGGGCTTTTGCCTACCCCGCTGACTGACGGCAGGCAAACATATCCCCTCCCCATCTCCAGCTAGGCCATCGCCCTGGCTCTGCGCCTAAGCCTCCCACCTCGCCCTGCCCTCTGGTCCACTCCCCGGGCTGAATTCCTGGAGGCCTGTGTCCTGGGCCACTGCAGGTCCTGAGCCTGGAGCTGATGTCCTGGCAAGACTCTGTGTCTCAGGGCTAAGGCCTGCCTGGGTCTCAATGAGCTCTTGCCCAGGCCGGGCCCCGCCCTGACTCCGACTGGCCTGCAGCCCCTGTTTCTGCACTGCTTCCCTTACAGCCTGAAGCCGTGTCCCATCCTGGCTCCCACCTCCTGCTGGACACCATGCCCTGGACTGCGCCCCTCCTGACTTCCACCTTCCTCCCCTGTCCCTGCCCCACCCCTCCCACGGGGGAACAGAATGCCAAGCCAAAGTTGAGGAAGCTCAAGCCCAGACCAGGCTGACCTCTGGGGCCTTTGCTGTGAGTCAGAGGAAGAAGGAGAGGGAGCGTCCACAGAGTCCCTGCAGCCCCTCCTCCCCCAGCCCTGCCTATGGCCCAGAGACCCTGGAGACATGCTGGTGGGCCTGCCCTCCCACTCTGGAGGCGCAGACGTGGGCTGTGGGCACGGAGGCCTCAGATACACTCTATGGGGGCAGACACCTGGGGGTGCAGGTAGGGGACATCGTGGTGGTGATTCCTGTCCTCACGATGTTCTGTTAGGGGCACTGTGGGCATGTCACCTGTGGCAACTCGTCTAGTCCCATCCACCCTGAGAGATAGGGAAGTTCCCGCCTCCACTTTACAGGTGAGGAAACCGAGAGGTTAAGGGGGTGCAGGCGGGCCCCAGGTTGCAGTGCTGCCTGCGGAAGAGAGAAGGTGCTGCAGGGGAGGGCAGGCCCAGGTGTGGGGCCTCAGGTTGGAACTCATGGGGCCCCTTAGTGGGCCTTGGGCCTTCAGCACCCTTCAGAGGTGCCTGTGGGGACATTATTGCAGGTGGTGGAGGCCTGTCCTCATTCCTCCTCCAGGGCCTGTGAGGCCCAGGGGTGGGGAGAGAGAAGGGGCCTTTCTGGTCAGATGCAGTTAGAGGGTCCAGGAAAGCACACTGAGGGTGCCAGTAGGTTCTCTGCAGGCCAGGGACTGTCCATTCAAACATCCAGGCTTGTTGCCAGGGCTGTTGGGTTCCATTGTGGTTTCTCCATCAATGTGGTACCAGTAGAGGCCTGGGCTCTGTGTGTATCCTGCTCAGAGGCCCCGTGGCCACCCCTGGCAGGTCTGGCTTCTGAGTTTGCCCACACCACCCCAACAGAGCTGGGCTGGGAAGTAGCACCCCAGGCAATTTCTCTGGCTGTCTTTGCTGGGTGGGGTAAGGTGGCCAGACATTCCTTTCCTTTTCCTGTTCCACAGCGCAGTGGGAGCCACCGTCTGGGCTACCAGGGTGAGGCCAGAGCCTGGGCCCCTAGCCTAGCTGGGCCAGAATGAGCAGTGTGACACTTCCAGCCTCAGTTTCCCCATCTGTGAGGAGGACGGCCAGGCTGAGGCTCTCCTGGCCCTCCCAGGGTAAGCAGAGACTCAGTGCACACTGCCTAGCTAGACCCCCAAAACTGTCTTCCCGAGTCCCCCAGGCCAGTTGGTCAGTTGCCTTCTCTTGCCATCCTTCTCCCTCGGCCTGCTTGGCTCTTGCTTAGGACGGGCCTCCTCAGGACAGGGGTGGTGGGGGTGGTATTACTGATGCCAGGTGGGGGCCCTGGTCAGAGATGCCCGTGTCAGAGATGCTTCCTGCCTGGGGCTGCTGGGCTGTAGGTCGGGCGCCTCTTACTCGTCTCTCCCAGATGCTTGTTCGCCCAGACCCTGACTCCCCAGCACTGAGCACTTGCTCGGGCCTGGGCCCTCCTCCCTCTCCCTCATGTCCTTGGGGGCCGGAATCGGGGGGGGACTGCCTTTTCATGTGATCCCCTCCAGTGGAAAGCTTAGGAATCATGCAGGCGGTGAGGGTGCTGGAAGCCAGTTTTGCCACCTCCCGCCTCACACACGCTGTTGCTGCTGCCTTTTCTGGGTCTCAGACGCCTCCTCTGTAAAAAGAGGTGACCTATAAGCTGTGTTCCAGGGCAAGGTGACGTTGCACATCTCGGGGGGCCTGGGTGCTCTGTGGCCTGTCCTCCTTCCCAGCTCTCCCCCCCCGCCCCCCGGCGTGGGGCCCCCAGGGCTCCCAGCTCCAGGCCCACACGGGCTCTGCCCTACTCGGTCTCTCAGAGTCCAGGTCCGGGAGTGGGTGAGTCCCGGCCTGCCAGCTGAGTGTCGGGGAGCGCCGCACAGCCGTCCCAGCCAGGTCTGGCCAGCCGCCGCTGGCTCCCTGCAGTCAGGTGCGCCATGGGTCCCTGCAGGGCTCTTTCCGCAGTGCTTCCAGCGGCAGGGCGCAGAGTACACAGCCCCTAGGGTAGATAGTCTGATGGAGGTGGCAGGGGTGTGAGGAAGGGGAGAGAGGGAGGGAAGGCCAGAAGGGCCGCTCTAATTCACACACAGGAGGTAGCTTCTAGTGTTGCTTGGCAACCAGAGGAGAAACAAGAGGCCCAGGCCTCACTGATGGCCCAGCCCCACTCCCGGCTCTCCTTCGGTGGACAGACAGAGCTCCAAGTTCTCCCTCCAGGGCTGTCTTCCCAGAGAAGCCAAGGGTGATGGGCTCCCAGGAATGGCTATATGCCTCCCACCACATGGTCTTGAGCCAGAAACGGGGCGTCCCCCTCCTGCAGCACAGGGCTCCAGGGTTCCCCTGATGTGGGAGTCTGGGCTTTATTTCTACTTTGACCCTGACCGTGTCCTGCGTTCTTGGATAGACTTTTTCACATGTCTGATTTCAGTTTGTACTCCTCTAAAATGGGCCAGTAGCACTCACGGGAGTTACGTGAAGAGTAAATGACAAAGAGGTGATGCTTCAATTCTGGGCCCATGCAGTCCTCAAGGGCATGCTGAGTGCCTGTAAGTGGGGCTGTAGGACACAGGAGGCTCCACGAGGAGCCACCCCTGCCCCCAGGAGCTTGCAGTCTAAGAGAAGGTGAGGGTGACAGGTCTCCCCAGACTATCCTGGGCCTTTGGACAAATTGGACAAAAGTGTAGCTCTGAAGACTGAATCAGGACTGGGGTCAGCTCCCCACACTGCAAGACTGTTCCAGACATCCCTGGAGGGGTCCAGACCAGAGCGGCAATGGAGGCAAGAGGGGTGACAGTGGGCGGGGTGGGAAGGAGCAATACTGAGCAGGTGGGCAGCAGAGGAATGAGGACATCGGTCAGCCAAGGCAGGGGAGGAGGGGAGAGGGTGCCAGCGGATGTTGGCTCCTGGGAGGGGCCTGCGGCCTCTTTGGGAGGGTTTTCCTGCATCCCATGCACATCCCTCCCTGGTATTTCCACCCCAGCCAAGCCAGAGGGCCTGGGTTGAGCTGGGTGGGGCTCCACTGTGCAGGGCAGTCACCAGGCCCTGGTGGAGGGGACTTCCCAGGAAGGTACTGGAAACCCCAGAGCCTCCCGGTTTCCTCTCCAAATGCCTGGGAATTCGGTGGCCTCTGCCCAGGAGGAAAATCCCCAACTTTCCCTGCTGTACTCTCCGGCTGGGGCTGCTGAGGTGTAGAAGCCTGCAGTGGGTGCAGGGGGTCCCGGGTGGTCCGACCCCAACGGGGGACATGCCAAGTGTCACTTGTGTCATTGCTCACACACCATGAAGAGGCTGCCTCCTTTGGTCACTTCTTTTAGCCATGATTTTGGGGACTCCAGGGAGGGCCCCTGCCTGAAGCTCACCCCACAGTGACCTTGAGCTACAGCAGTGGTTCCAGACTTGCTGTGGCAACCGACGCTCTGCTCAGTAGACACAGCCTTCTGGAGGAGTGCCGCCAGAGCCACTGTTGAGCAGCGTGCCCACCGGGCCTCCAGCTCACCGCTCCCCTACTCCTGCCCTGAGGGGCCAGGGGACCCTGTGTGGCTGTGGTGTGACCTGAGCGTGAAGGTGTCAATTCCAGGCCCTCCAAGCCAATGGGACTGGAGAAGACGAACGAGAGAGAGAGGGAGCTGGGGGTCATGGCCAGCAGTGCCACTGTGAGACAGGAGATGGAGAGGAGGGGAGAGGAAGGACCAGGCAGGTAGATCCGCAGACCACAGTGGGTGCCGTGGCAGGGCCGAAGAGGCAGCGGCTGGTGGCCCTGGGCATGCAGGAGATGTCTGGCCCCTCACAGCTATCTCGGTACCATTGTCACAGTGAGGTGCTTGAGAGGCTCTGAGGGGATTCCTCCAAACCCCCTGCCCCCTCTGCATCCCCTCCGGCTCCTGGGCTCCCCTCACTGGGTACTTTTGTCCCGCCCATTTCTTCCTCGGATCCCTGGGAGTGGCTGGGAGACATTTCTGGGGGGATGCCTGTTCACCAGATACCAGTGTGTGCGGACACATGTCAGGGCCCGGCCCACATGTCTTACTCAGTCCTCACAGCAGCCCTGCAGGGTAGGGGAGAATGTGCCAGACCCAGGCCCTGCTCCTAAGCACAGCAGGGGCAGGCAGGCAGCGCCGGCAGCTGTGTGTGTGTGTGGCTGCAGGGTGGCTGCTGGGCCTGGGCAGCCTCCAGAACTCGCGTCCAGATGGCCTTGTGCGGTGGAGCCCAGGAGGTGTGCGAGAGCCCCTCCCAGGTGCCGCCCAAGCCACATTCTGGTGCTCTGAAGCAGAGTTGGTGGCCCCAGGACCTGTGTGGGGTGGTTGCCCTAACAAATTGCCACAAACTCGGTGGCTTCACTAACTCGCACTTACATCTTAGCGGGTTGTGGGTCAGAGGCCAGCGCAGTCTCAGTGGGCTAAGGTCAGGGTGTCCCGCTGTCCTTCCTCCCTGGAGGCTCGGGAGGAGGATGGTGGCCTGCTCACCCAGGAGTTTGTTCCACGTGCTGTAGAACTGAGCTGCCCGTGCCCTGCTGGCTGGTGGCCCCCACGCCTTGCATGTGACTCCCTGCGTCTCAGAGCTGGCAGCGGGGCGTTGGATCCACCTCTCTGACCCTGCACCATGGTTACCCCGCTTTCTCTGACCACAACTGGGAAGGCTCCCCGATTTCACATACTTGTGTGATTAGCCCGGGCCCACCCGCACGACCCAGGATGGTCTCCCCATCTCAAGAGCCTTAATTTAATCACATCTGCAAAGTCCCTTTGGCAATGTAGTCTTTTGGCAAAAGGTCACTTTTGTTGTGTTCGCAGTTACGGGGATCAGGGTATGGGCCCCTCTGAGTACCATACCCGATGTTGGGGGCCTTGGGTGGGCATCAGAGAAGCCTCTCTAATAGGGTCCTTAGGCAGTCGCAGCCCGGGGCAGCCCTGGTTGGGGCTCCCCTGCAGCCCAGCCTCCCTGTCTAGGAGTGGACTCGAGAGGCGATGTGGTGGTCTTTCCCATGACCTGGCTGCTGGTGATCTTTTGAGGTCCTGCGGGAAGGGGGCATGTGTTCTGTGAGGAGATTTGGGGGCCAGGCATTTGCCTTCACGCAGTGGAAGCTCTAGCAGGGTTTTGAAGCTGCACGGTCAGAGTGCAGGGGGAGCAGCCTGTGATGAGTGTGGAAAGGGGCCCTGGGGCTTCTGTCAGGATGCTGGGAGCCAGAGAGCCCCAGCCTGGCCACCCCTGCCACAGGCCGGAAGGACAGGGCCCCTGCTGCTGCCGGCTTGGCCGCTCTCTGGCAGGCAGGGAGACATGCCTGTAAGCACGTGGCCTACTCCGTTCAGGCCACCCTTGCAGCCCAGCCCAGAACAGGTCTCCTCTAGTGCTACCGAAGGCCCCAAGCTTAGGGCAGGAGAGGGGAGAACAGACCTTTCTTTTCTTCTAGAAAGAAAGAGCACTGTGGGCCCTTAGTGTGTGCTTCGAAGGGTCTGAATCCGGGGAACCCCTGTCTCCCTCCCTCCCCCATTTGCTTGTCCGTGTGCGCTGGCTGCCCTGCCCACCCTACCCCTCCCCAGCGTCAAAGCCCCCAACTCCCAGGGTTTAATTTCTCTGGCTTCCCCAAGCCTGGCTGGGGAGAGTCAGCCCTGCTGTGTCTTGGGTGCCCTGCTCCACCGTTCGCTCCGGAGGCGTTCCCCGCTAGGGAAGGTGTTGGGGTTGGGCATCACCAGGCACACACCGGGGAGAGATGCCCTGCTTGGCTTTCCAGGGGCTCCGAGCTCTGTCTTTTCTTAGGGGTCTGACCTGGGCAAGTCTCCATCCTGGGTTCTGCCAGCATTGGTGGGGACAGGTGCCCCCAGTGGCCTCATTTAGAACTCTGGTACCGCACCCCATGGCCAGGGTTGGGCAGGAGCTCGGTGCTGCTCCCGTGTGTCCTCAGGGTGTGGCCACCCCCGCCCCCGGCAGGGACTCCCCGCCTGCCTGTTCGCACATTACCAGTGATCAGACATGTGGCGGGGCCTCCTGGGGCATGGCCTTCACTGGTCTTCCTGTGAACCCAGCGCTGACAGAGGAAACCGGTACTCATGAGGGCCGGGGGCTGGTCCAGGCCACCCGCCCGGAGGCAGAGCTGGGCCAGAGCACAGCTTCTGTCCTTGTCCAGGAGCACCCTGTCCACTCTCACGGTCCCGCCTTGGAAGAGCAGGCCATGGGTGTCGGGAGGGCCGAGGGACCAGCTCAGATTTGCAACAGTTCTGCTGGGACCGGGGGGTCTCCGGCCACCACGGCAGCACGTTGCCCAGTCTGCTCGGGGGCCCCACGGCGAACAGGCCCGTGCTGGGTTCCTGGCCACGTCTGGAGGCGAGATGGCTCGGCCGCGGGCTCTGGGTCGACATCTCGGTGTTCACAGCTGCCTGTGCTCATCACACACTCCAGCTCTGTTGCGAACGAGGAACAGCAAATCAATCCATGTGGCTTTTTCTTTTCTTTTCAATACATGTGTGGGTGTGTTCCTGCTGCAGCATCTGTGCCTCGGGGGAGCTCCTAGGAAAGCTCAAATCAGAGTGGCGAGGGGGTGGCCCGGGAGGTGCAGGCAGGCGGCAGGCAGCTGCGCCCCACGCTGGGGAGGGAACTGCCCCCGGGCTCACTGGGCGGCTTCCCATCAGCGCTTGAGGCGGCTGCGGCTGGCCGATCCACACCGCAGGCTGGGACTGGGGCAGAAAGGGAGACGGAGTCTCCGAAACGGGGTCACAGGACGAGTGAAGCCAGGCTCCGATCGCCAGAAGAGCCTCTTCCCACAGCCCTTCCTGTTGGGTACCTGGGTTTCTTATGCCTCCCCAGCCCTTCCCCTGTGGGTCAGAGGGGTGACTCCCGCCTTCTGTGTCTTGCCGCCCTAGAGGTGCTCCCATTATGCCATTTGCTATACAGTTTGCACTGCCCCGTGGGATGCCCGGGCCACGACGACTCCTACTTTGCGCATCAGGGCAGAGGCCCCTCCTCACCCCCGTCCCTCCAGATGGCCAGCAGGCTGCAGGGGCATCTGCCCGACCCACGACAGATCCTGCCAGCAGGTTCTCGCCCAAGGACCCAGTGTCTCAGGCCCTTAAGGACTGCCCTGCCTTAGCCTCGGCCTCTTCCCCCTGCCCCGTGGGAAGCTGCGCTTAGCCAGGTGGCAGGTGGGAAAACGGCTAAGCCGTGATGCCCCTCGGGTGCCTTTAATGCTTTTGGCCGGCCCTAGGGGCTGGGAGAGAGGCAGACAGTGAAGGCGCCCCTCCTGGGGTACCCTCCCCTGCTGCTCGTACACCCCACACTTGGTGGTTCTCAAACCTGGCTGCATATTAGAAACCCCCTCAAGCTGGCACCATGTGTAAATTCCCAGGCCACACCCCCAGAGACTGCTTTAGTCAGTCTGGGGGTGGAGCCCAGGGATCCATTTTTAGCAGTCGTGTGTGTGTGTGTGTGTGTGTGTGTGTGTGTGTGTGTGTGTGTGTGTTGGGGGGGGTGATGGGAGACACTTTTCAAGAGTGAATTATGTCAGAAAACAGGCAGAAATGGGACTGTCCTGATCCACTGGGACAGTTGTCTCTTTGTGGCTGGTGACAGAGTGCACTGAACTGGGGGCCAATCTCCGCCTCACCCAGCCAGGAATGGTCAAAGCGGCTTGGTGCTGTGGTGGCCCCCAAAGCTGGGTCACCCCACCTGTGGACGTGCAGTGCCAGGAGAGGGTGCCCGGCAGGGAGCTGCGACAGTCCTCCCGGCTGTATATCACACGCTGCAGGTTTTAGAAGAGGAGACTGAGGTTCAGAGAGGCGGAAGGCTTGTGCCAGCTCCGTAAGTGGGGAGTGCAGAGCTGGGGACCTCGCCAGGCTGCCTGGCTCTGCTGCACGTGCTATGCCGCCTCCCTGGGGGACTCTACCTGAAGAGGGCAGCGAACAATCTTGCTTTAAAAATTAAATTTAAACGCATAAATGGAAGCATCTGCAGGGGCATTGTCCTGATTAAGGAACTCTCAGACCCTGGAGCCAAATGCCGCAGTAGCAGCTCCTGACGTGGCCATGGCCCCTCACCCTCAGGACGAGGTCTCCTGCCCGCTCCCCACCCCACCAGGGATCTCTGCCCAAGGTTGTTGGCCTCAGTGCTCCCTGGGAATGTTGAGCCCAGATTCCTGGGGGTGGAGAGTGAATTGTTAATGTGGCTTCTGTCTCACTGTAAAGAAGGTTTATGCACAGCAGAAATCTGTAACCTTCCGAAGGAAGGCTGAGCCCACGCCGGCAGCCTGATAGCAGAGAAGGCAGAACTCCATCCACTTCTGGAATCTGTTCTCAGGTGCTTTGTCCTTCCTTCCTGCCGAGCAGGAGGGACTTGCTGTCTCCTGCTCCACAGAGCACCCCCCACCCCGCCAGAGGCAGGACTCAGGCCAGGGGGCTCCCCACAGGCTCAGCCTGTTGCCCTGAGTGCCTCTTCTAAATTGGAGGTGACCTGGTGTGTGGCAGATGGTTTCAAACTTTCTTTAGCGGTAAAAGAAACCCCAGATGATACAAAATAGGTCCTAGGGAACTAGCTGTGTTTGAAAGGAGGTGGGGAAGATGGCCGAGAGTCGGGGGTGAAGGAGCCGGTCATAGGATGATCCCAGGACCGGCATGGCTGCGGAGGCTCCTGGTCCGTGGGCCCTGGCAGGGAGGAGGTGTGGGGGCGGGCCAGGCAGGAAGAGCAATCTGAACAGAGGGAACAGCCTGTGCAGAGTTCTGTGGGGGAGGGAGCAGAGCCACCCAGCAGCAGTGGGGATGGGGTCAAGGTGAGTCTGCGCCTTGCCAGCGCATCAGGTTTTGTCTTCCATGAAGCAGTGGGAGGCCAGTGAAATGTTCTGAGAAGTTGGGGCAGGCAAAAGCCACACACATGATTGTATCTGTAGAGTGGTGCTGAGGGGAGGGGCCGGAATGAGGGGGTAGCAGTGAAACAGGGACCCCTCGGGAGGAGGTTCTCTGAGGAGAGAGATGGCCGCTTGGACTAGGTTGGCAGGCGTGGTCAGACATGGGAAATACAGAGCATGCAAAACTACTGGGACTGGGTGAGGAACTGGACATTGGGCAGGGGTGGGGGAGGGGTCTTCATAGCTCTTTTACATTTGTTTTAATTTCTTTTGTTGCCTAAAGTATGCTTTTTCTCTGGGGTCTGTTCTTCCCTTGGCCCTTCGGCCTTTCGCTTTCATGCTATTCATTCTTCTCTTAATGCCTGTTTGTGCCTCCTGAACTTGGGGCTGTCTGTTTTGAGAAGGTCTGGGGGCTGGCTGAGTACTCCCTCTGCTGTCATGGGGTCTGACTGTATTCCACAGAGTCTTGCCTCCTGCGCGGAATCCCCAGGCAGACCCTGAGCAGTGAGACAGGATGAGTCAGCACTTTGCTCTAAGGCAAGCTTGGGGCTGGGGGACTGGCTGGCAGCAACCCCCCCCCCACCGCCCCCCAACAGTGCCTGAGCTTTGAGGGCTTCACATAGGGCACCTGGGCTCCACATTGGAGGCCGGTTTAGAAAACAGCTCTCCTGGGGTGCTTGGCTGGCTCAGTCAGTGGAACATGTGACTCTTGATCTTGTAAGTTCAAGTCCCACGTTGGATGTAGAGATTACTTAAAAAAATAAAATAAAAAAAAAAAAAGGAGGAGGAGAAGGAGAAAGGAGGAGGAGGAGAAGGAGGAGAGGAGAAGGAGAAGGAGAAGACAGCTCTTCACGTGGGGGTCTGCCCCTGCCTCCAGGCCCAGTGATGACCCGTCCATGTCCATGTCCTGTGGTGGGAGGGCGAGGTGAGCCCTCCCTCTGGCAGACCGCCACACTGCCTTTGGTCTGTATGCCCGCTTTTCTCCTGAGAGGTGGGGCTTCCTGTTCAGGCTTTTCTGTGATTCTGTTCACCATCCACCCCCACCTGCCTTCCGTTTTCCGGAAGTGTGAGTCACTCTTGTCCATCAATGACCCACCCTCTTCCACAGCTTTTCCTCTGGGTTCTTTTAGCTCATGGAGATTGGGAAGGGTGGAAAGCAAGTGCACATGTCCTGTCCACCATCTTTTTAAAAATCTTTGTTTGTTTGTTTATTTATTTATTGAGAGAGAACATGTGTGTGGGGGGGGGAGAGGGGGGAGGGAGAGACAGAGAGAGAGAGAGAGAGAGAGAGAGAATCCCAAGCTGGATCCACACTCAATGCAGAACACAATGTGGGGCTGGATCCCACAATCCCATGACCCTGGGATCATGAACTGAGCTAAAATCAAGGGACCGATGCTTAACTGACTGAGCCACCCAGCTGCCCCTCGTTCACCATCTTGAACTAGAAGTTGGAAGAATTTCTTCCTATAAAAGGTGCTCTTATAAATCCATACGTTTTGTTACCATTTCTCAGGTCTAAAGTTATGATGGCATCTTCGATTTCTCTTTCTCTCAAAACCCATATCTGATCAATGAACAAATCCCATTCTTAATATAGTCCATAGTCTGCCCCTTCTCCTCATTCCCTGCACTGCTACCACCCTAGTGTAAGTCAGCCTCCCAAGAATCAAGAGTCACATGCTCCACCGACTCTGTGGAGCCCTGCCACCCTTGTTGGAAATCAATTGAACATAGATATATGGGTTCATTTTTGGATTCTCAACCTGTTCCCTTGGTCTATATGTCTGTCTTTGTGCCAGTATCACACAGACTTGATTACTATAGCTTTATATTAAGTTTTTAAACGGGGGAAATGTGAGTCTTCCAACTTTTTCTTCTTTTTAAGGATTGCTTTAGCTGTTCTAGATCCCTTGCATTTCCGTGTGAATTTTAGGAACAAGTTGTCAGTTTCTGCAAACAACAATAACAACAGCAACAAACAGCAGTTAGAATTGTGATAGGGATCACATTAACGCTGAAGATCAGTTTGGGAAGTATTGTCATCTTAGTATTATCTTCCAATTCATGAACATGGGATGTCCTTTTATTTATTTAAGACCAAATTAATCTCTTCCCAATATGTGCTATAATTTTCAATGTACAAGTCTTGCACTGCTTTTGTTAAATTTACTCCTAAGTATTTTATTCTTTTTGATGTTATTGTGAGTGGAATTGTTTACATTTATCTCAAAGCATTTAAAAATTTTCCTTGTGATTTCTTCTTTTCCCCGTGGTTATTTAGGAGCATATTGTATAATTTCTACATATTTGTGAATTTCCCAGTTTTTTTTAATGTTACTGACTTCTGCTATTCCATTGTGGTTACAGAACATACTTTGATTTCAGTTCTTTTAAACTTATTAAGACTTGTTTTATGGTCTAACATATGGTCTGTTTTGAAGACTATTCCACATGTATATAAGGAGAATATATACTCTTGTGTCTAGTTGGTTTATAGTAGTGTTCAAGTCTTCTATTTCCTTACTGATCTACTATTTAGTTGTTTTATTCATTACTGGAAGCAGGGTATTGGAGATGAATACTAGTTTTTTGAATTGTCTATTTTCCCTTCAGTTCTATCAGTTATTCCTTCTTAAATTTGGGGGCTCTGTTGTTAGGTGCATATATTTATAATTATTATAACCTCTTGATGGAATGACCCTTTTATCATTATAAAATCTCCTTTTTCATTGCTAGTAACAATTTTTTAGCAGTTTTAGAAACATCTATTTTATATGTCCTCATACGCAGCTGTACATTTATTACAGAATTACTATTACATCCAATAACTGGCATAACACAGTTCAACATAATGAGTAAATAGCAATATGAGTAAATAGCAATCTTAGAAATAGCTTCTTAATTGGAGTCTTTTTTTAAAACATGAGTCTTAAAACAATGCTTTGGTTGATTAGAGATTGGTATCACATCTATATACCAAAATAAAAGTGTTCTCAACTTTCCGAGCAAGTGGCACTGTAGAAACCTCTTTTATATTAGTGACTTTTAACACATCTCTACATGTGCTACAGACCTGTAAGCACATCTGTTCACAGAAACAAAACTGTTCTCATCTTGACAAACCTGAACATACGTAGAGAGTTCTTTTTATTTATTTTTATTTTTTTACTTGTCTGTTTTATCAGTTTTTCTGTATACAATACTAATTGGTCAACACATACACCTAATTAAATTACACCCTTCTCAATTTTCTGAGACAGTGGCATTCTTAGAAACATTTTTTTTGCATATATATTAAAATACTTTTCTAACATGTATTATAGAAACATATTTACTGAAATACTATTCTCAACTTGCCAAGCATGAAAGAATCATATGAACATTTTTTTCACATATCTAGTAACAATTTTTTTTGTGAAAGTCTATTTTGTATCATGAATTCTATGTTGTCTGATATTAAAGTCTATTTTGTCTGATACAGCCTTTCTAGCTTTCTTTTGGTTATTGTTTACACAGAATATCTTTTCCATTCTTTCGCTTTCAGCCTATTTGTCTCTGAATCTAAAGTGTGGCTCTTGTAGAAAGCATATTGTTGAATTATGTTTCAAATTCATTTTGCCAATTTCTGATTTTTAATCAGAATGTTTAATTTGTTTACATTTAATGTAATTACTGGTAAGATAGGGTTTGCTGTTTGTTTTTCATTTTCAAATTTGTCATTTTTGTCCTTCCATTCCTTCCTTGTTGCCTTCTTTTGTGTTGAATAGATATTTTGTAGTACCATTTTAATTCCCATGTCATTTCTTTTATTATATATTTTTGAGTTTTTACCTTAATTGTTGCTTGGCAAATTACCATTATCGTCTTGATTTATAACAGTGTAGTTCAGGTTAATACTAACTTCATGTCAGTAGCATATAAAAACTTTGCTTTTCTGCAGCTCTATTGCCTTTCTTCCCCTTTGCGCTCTTATTGTCATAAAATTTACATCTTTAGATATTATGTACTCATCAGTACATATTTATAATTATTGATTTGTACAGTTGTCTTGAATTCATATAGAGAAAAAAAGAGTCATAAGCATCAAATATACTTATGCTGTCTTTTATATTTACCTATATAGTCACTTTTACTAGTGCCCCTTACTTTTGCATATAGATTTGAGGGACTCTCTTTAGTAGTTATTGTAGGTTAATTATCTGAGTGATGAATTCTCTGTTTTTATTTATCTGGGAAATTTTTCCTTCATTTTTGAAGGATAGTTTTGCTGCAAAAAGAACAGGTCAACATCTTTTTTCTTTCAATACTTTATATATGTTAACCCACTGCTTTCTGTCCTCCGTGGTTTCTGATGGGAAATCTACTTGGAGTTTGTTAAACTTTTTGGATATATAGATTAATGTTTTTTAATCAAATTTGGGAAGTTTCAGCCACTGATACTTCCTTCTGTGGACTTAACTTCCTTCCAGTAAGAAGTCCAATTGGTTCTTACTGCTCCTTCCCCACTCCCCACCACCCACAACCAGCTCTCTTTCTGGGACTCACATTATACTTGATGGTATCTGAGGCTCTGTTTATTTTTCTTAATTTTTTAGTTTCTGTTTCTTAGACTAGATGACATCAATTGACCTACTTTAAGGTTCACTGATTATTTTTCTCTTTTCTTTTTTTTTTAGCTGTTCATATCTGCTGTTGACTCCCTCTAGTTAAATTTTTTACTTCAATTTTTTTTATTGTTTGTTTAGTTTTTGAGAGAGAAAGACAGAGCAAGAGTGGGGGAGGGGAAGAGAGAGACAGAGACACAGAATCTGAAGCAGGCTCCAGGCCCTGAGCTGTCAGCACAGAGCCTGGCATGGGGCTCGAACTCATAAACTGTGAGATCATGCCCTGAGCCAAGTTAGACGTTCAACCAACTGAGCCACCCAAGTGCCCCAGTATTATATTCATCATGTTGTACATTATATCCTCAGAACTTATTTTTTTAGGTGTATTTATTTTGAGAGAGAGAGAGAGAGAGAGAGAGAGGGAGAGAGAGAATGAGCAGGGGAGGGGCAGAGAGAGAGGGAGTGAGAGAGAATCCCAAGCAAGCTCCACACTGCCAGCCTAGGGCTTGAACCCATGAACCATGAGATCATGACCTGAGCCGAAGTTGGTTGCTCAACCACCTGAGTCACCAAAACACCCCAGAATTTATTTACCTTACTGGGAATTGTAACTTTTGACCACTTTCACCTAATTCCCCAACCCCCCACCTCCTGCCTTTCGAAACCCAAATCTGATCTCTGTTTCTGTGAGTTTGGTTGGTTTTTAAATTCCACATAAAAGTGAGATTGTACACTATTTTTCTTTCTCTGTATGACTTATTTCACTTAGCATAATGTTCTCAAGTTCCACCCATGTCGTTGTAAATGTCATAATTTATTTCTTTTTTATGGCTGAATAGTATTCTATTCACATTTTCTTTATTCATTCAGTGATGGACATTTATGTTGTTTCTTGGCTATTGTAAATAGTGCTGCAGTGAACACAGGGGCCCGTATATCACTTTGCCATAGTGTTTTTGTTTCCTTTGAATATATACTCAGAAGTGGAATTGCTGGATCATATGGTAGTTCTACTTTTAATTTCTTGAGGAACCTCCATACTGGCTTTTGTATTGGCTGCATTAATATACAAAAAGTGTACGAGGGTTCCCTTTTCTCTACATCCTCACCAACATTTGTTACCTCTTGTCTTTTTGATGATAGCCATTCTAACAGGTGTGAGGTGGTCTCTCATTATGAATTCAATTTAGATTTTCCCAATGATTAGTGATATCGAGTACCTTTTCACATACCTGTTGGCTCTTCGAATATCTTCTTTGGGAAAGTGTCTATTCAGGTCTTTGCCCATTTTAAATGGGATTATTTGTGTTTTATATATGTATGTATGTATGTAAGTATATATGTATTTATTTAGCTGTTCAGTAATGGGGATTTCTTATATATTTTGAACATTACCCCCTTATCAGATGTGTGCTTTGTAAATATTTTTACTCATTCTATAAGTTGCTTTACTTAATTTCTTTTGATTCATTTAAAATAGCTTATTTAAATTTTTTGTTTAATAAATCGAATGTCGGGGCACCTGGCTAGCTCAGTTGGAAGAATGTGTGACTCTTGATCTTGGGGCTGTGAGTTCAAGTGCCATTTTGGGGGTAGAGATTACTTAAAAACAAAACAAAACAAAACTCAGGGGCCCCTGGGTAGTGCAGTTGGTTAAGCCTCAAACTCTTGATCTTGGCTCAGGTCATGAACTGACGGTTCTGTGAGTTCAATCCCTGCATCAGGCTCTGCAACGATGGTGTGGAGCCTGTTTGGGATTCTGTCTCTCCCTTTTTCTGCCTCTCCCCTGCTGTTCTCTCTCTCTCAAAATAAATAAACTTAAAAAAAAATTAAAAAAAAAAGTGAAATGTCTTGAATTCCCCAGGGACAGTTGTTAGTGGTTGCTTTTTTGCTCATGGGCCATTATTTCTTGCATGTCCTGTAATTTTTTGTCGAAAACTGAATATTCTAAATAATTTAATGTGGCACCTGTGGAAGTCAGATTCTCACTGGTCTTCAGGGCTTACTGTTATTGCTGTTTGTTTGAAGTCACTGTTTCTTTGCTTAGTGACTTTTCTGAGTTAATTCTGTAGAGTGGCCACTATGGTTTCTTTTTGGTTAGCTTAGTTCTCATTTAATGATTGGACAGGGATTTCTTTACATGCCTGGAACTAATAAGTCTCCCAGCCTCTGCCCAGGGCTTCTGTGTGTATGTTGGGGAACACCTTCAACTCACAGCCAGGTAGCTGGCGGCTCTGCTGTAGCCTTCACTTCCTGCTTGCACAGAGCCTCAAAGTCAGCCAGCGTGAGAGCGGAGAGCCTCCCCAGGCCTTACCTAAGCATGTGCACATGCCTGGGTGTCCATGTAGATTCCAAGGAATACATTGCCACTTCTTAAAGCCCCTATGGACCTCTCATTACTGAGCTTTGTCTTTTAAGCTTTTGGTTAGTCTACTCTTTGCTCCAACTACTACTCACTGCCTCAGGCAGCTGTGAAGTTAAATGCCGGTAATTGTTTCTGACAGTCATCCCAGGGGAATAGGCTTTTTGTACAGAGTGAGGTCTGAGTCAGGTCGAATGCAGACATCCTTGCAAATGGGATCTTCCAGGGAACCACCAGACGGGTCAAATAATGACAGTTTTCTGGGAATGAGGCCTTGAAAGAGCTGCAGTCTGTTCTGGACTCCCCAGGGGCTTCCAGGCCGCTGATTTGCATGACAAGTATGGGGTCTTGTTTTTCAAGGCATAGGAGCTAATGAGTGGAGGATGGGATTAAGGCAAAATAAATGCCACAGAGCTCACAGTTCTTAGTGAGATGCAGTCATTTTTTTGTGAATAAATGCTTCCTGGTTTGCTCCATGCGCCTGATTAATTTCCAGAGTTCTAAAAAAGTTGATTCAGATCATTTTGGGTAGTTTTCTTGGGGAGAAAGATTTTATGGGGAGAGAATTTTCAGAGGCGCTTACTCTACAATTTCACTGACACTTGGCCATCCTTTTTTGAGAGCACTTCTGTGATGTCTCTTTAATTTATAAGGCGCATAATCTTTGGCCTGACACATCCCATTTTAGGAGTTTATCCTTCAGATATGGTCGCATGTTTTAATGAAGACCCTTGGCCAAGGATGCTACATGTAGGCATTTTGTGGTGACCACACCCCGCCTGAATGCCGTTTGCTAGGGGGTCTGTCATGAATGTGACAGCCCAGCCACCTGACAGAACGTCCTGTAACTAGTACCGAACCTGAGGAGTTGCCCAGAGAAAAGAGCAGGTTGAAAATATTCGATGAAGTGGGAGCCCCTGTGGTCCAGAAAAAGAACCCTGTATGCCCATGTAAATAATTTCATGAACACAGTGATTCTGGAAGGTTGCACAAAGACACTGTTAATAGCAGATGTCTCTGGGGAGGACCGGGAGCCTGGGGTGAGAGAGGACTTCTCGTGTATAATCTTCTGTACTGTTGGTGCTGGCTGGGAGAATGAAGAACACTTGTCTGCAGGCCACGCCCACCACTCTCCCTCTCGCAGGTTCCTCGGACAGGTGGGACAGGTGCGGGTGCCCAGAGGGGAAAGGGCATGTACTCTGGTCTCAGATCTGCAACTTCACTGGGTCTCCTCTGTCGAGTCCTGGCCCTGGGCCACCACTCAGATAGTGAGGGCTAGGAACTGGGGATGCTGGTCAGGGGGTCACGGCTGTCTGGGGCGAGAGGAGGGGGTATGACAGGATCCCTCCGAGAGCCAGTGATTCTGAGACAGAGAGAGCCCTACCAGGAACGTTTGTGTCTGCGCAGGAGTAGGCTTGTGAACACAGAGCTCACCTCATGTCCAGTTGGCACTGAGTCCCTTTCTACCAGCCCGGGGCATTATTCTCTCCTGCTCAAGATAGACTCTGGCTGTGCACAGATGCTCATCGCTCACGGGTAGGCAGCCGCAGCCCTCCCCGGGGAAGAGGGAACAACTCCCAGAGGCTCCCTACCTGCTCATACACCTGTCAGTCCAACCAGCCTCCCCTCTGGTCGCTCCTTCAGGGTCCCCCAGTGCTCCTCCCCTGCTCAGATGCCCAAGTGGCTGTCAGGGCCTCCTGGTCCATCATAAACAGCCACCAAAATGGAGAGGGCTAGGGGAGAGCCCCCAGGACCTTCACGGTGGCCCCTGAGCCTCTTCAGGGTTGCAGAACCTTTGAAGGACTATTTGTAGGTGTGTAGACAGGACAACGGGCAAGGAAATCAGAGGAGGGCCCCAAACTCTTCCTCAAACCTGTGATAAAGTAAACTGTCAAGAAATGCAATGTAACTATCCAAAATATTTGAAATGAGTGAAGTAAATAGAGACGCTCAAGCGTAGGAGACCATATGTTCTACTGCGGTTAAAACCTTTTCTGAACGTGGAGCTCAAACGTACCTGCGTCAGGCCCCAGCACACTTCGGCCTGTTTGGCCTCTGCTCCCCCACCCCTACTCCCCACCCAGCTCTGGGGCTGCGTTGGGTCCAGATCGCTGCCCACAGTGCACGAGGGTGGGTCTCCATGTGCCTTTACCCAAGGGATTCTAGAAGCCTGTATTCTCCTCCAAGAGGGAGGCTGTGGCAGACCTGGGACATGTGTGCACAGGGAAATGTCTTAGGGGTTGGGGGGCTATTCATGCGGGCGGATCCCCAGGGACTCCTGTGAGACTGGGTGGGGCCAGACGCCCTGGCATGGAGTGCCTGTGAGGCTCCTGGTATGGGGCATCTAGGCTTGGGACCAGGCTGAGGCTCAGCTGTGAGCAGTTACATTTTATTGAAATGGAGGGGGACGGGGTGCCTGGGTGGCTCAGTTGATTAAGCATCTGACTTTTGATTTTGGCTCAGATCATGATCTCATAGTTGTTGGGATCAAGGCCCGTGTCTGGCTCTACACTGACAGCGAGAAGTCTACTTGGGATTCTCTCTCTCCCTCTCTCTCTGTCCCCTCCCTGCTTGTGTGCTCTCTCTCTCTCTCTCTCTCTCTCTCTCTCTCTCTCCCTCTCTCTCTCTCTCTCAAGATAAATAAATAAAGGATGGGGCAAGGAGGCAGAGACCGTTAGGATGGGGTGTGAATCAGGGTTGAGAACTCTCGCTTCTTCCTCCCATCTCGAAATCCACGGTTATGGACGGCAGGAGGGGAGCTTGGGACTACATATTCCCTCTTTCTCTTGGAATCAAGGGACCACTGTCTTCCCATGTCTGTGTCATCCCTCACTCCCAGAAAGATGTCCCAAGATTACCTAGGGTCCCTGCCTCTCTTCCCTGGACCCCAAATCAGGGCCTGCCTGTCCCCTGGACCCTTCCTTGCACCCACAGGGACTAGCCTCTGAGCCGCTGGCATATTCTTCTTGGACAGAGTCCAAATGCTTGCACTATGACTTTGGAAATGCAAGCATGGCTTGTGTGGACTTTGGTTATCTCAATATTTCAAAAATGCTTTTGCAAGAAGAATAAACAGGCATTGGAATCCATAAATAGTTCCTCCTGGCACAAGATGAAGGGACAAGAGGCCAGCCCAGCGACCGTAAAACCCTGGTACAGGTGGCTGCGTGGCACAGGGATCTGTATCCAAGCAGTGGAAGGCACCGCCCCCCCATGCTGGCCTAAGGCCACAGGCTTGTCGTGGGGCCTTGGGCAAGCCCTGCCCCTGTGTGAGCCTCAGTTTCCCCAACTGGACTGGTAATCTCTCTAGGCCCTGCAGCTGGCCACCTCTGATTCTGCAGAGTGACATCTCAAGGGTGCTGGGCAGAAAGGTGGAGCTGGCACTCCAGGCAGGTCAGAAGAGCCTGGCAGGGGCGGCTGAGATGCTTGGGGGCTGGCTCACTACCCTCTCCATGCTGAAGTCTCCCAGGGGACAGCACGTCCACCTCACGCACTTGTGGTTTCCAGGTAGGAAGGATTCGGCTGTGCTAATGCTGCTGCCGCATCCACCGCCTGGCCCTCAGTCATTAGGGCCCCCACTGGGGCCATCTCTGCATCCCCGGCCTCTGGTTCCAAAGTGGCAGCACTTGTGGGCCCCAGGCACAATCCCTCTTTTCTGCCTGCCAGGTGTCCACAGTGCCCTGTTCTGGCGTCCATGCCGACCCCACTGTTAAGATGGCTGGCCCAGGCCGTCGAGGGGAAGGGATGGTGTTGCCTTCTTCAGTGCCCTGTCTGTCCTCAGTTTCCCTGCCTGGGGTCAGAGCTGGACCAGGTGGAGGCTGAGGTTGCCTGCCCTCTGGGCACCCTCAGGCCAGCCAGGTGGGGGACAGGGGCCATCCTGGGTATCAGTCCTGGAGAGGCCATAGTCCCTGTGAGAGCCAGACTCCACACCCTCCCTGCTCCGTGGGGAGGGCTCCGGAAGCCTGACAACAGCTGTACAACTGTAAAGTGCTGTTCTCCTCACAAACACATCTAGGGCACGCTCCTCATTTGGTTGTTCCAGGAACAGGGGGACTTGGGACGTCTTAGGGATGCCCAGAGAATGTGTGGTAGGGCCAGATCAGAGGGCTGTGCCACAAGGTCAGCTGGCTACTGCCCACAGTCCCCAGAGGAGGCTGCCAGAAAGCTCACATTTGAGGTCCCCTCATATGTGTATGTGCGTGTGTGTGTGGTATGTGTGTGTGTGTGGTATGTGTGTGTGTGTGTGGTATGTGTGTGTGTGTGTGGTATGTGTATATGTGTGTGTGTATATGTGCATGTGTGTGTGTGGTATGTGTGTGTGTGGTATGTGTGTGTGTGTGGTATGTGTGTGTGTGTGTGTGTGTGTTGTGGTATGTGTGTGTGTGTGTGTGTGTGTGTGTGTGTGTGTGGTATGTGTGTGTGTGTGTGGTATGTGTGTATGTGTGTGTGTGTGTATTGGGGCCGGGGGTGATGCCCAGATTCGGCCTGGCCTGGGGGACTCAGAGCTGTCAGCAAATGAAGACAGGACTCCTTCTGTCTCACGGGGCTCTTAGTTTCCCTTTGTGCTTGGCCAGCTCCCAGCCTCCTTCCCCGACCCCTCATGCTCCTGAATCCCTCCTGGCTCCGAGACCCTGGGGGCACCCGGCCTGCTCTTCCACTTCGCCCTTCCCCTTGGATGGAGCCTCCAGCCGTTGTGTGGGCCAGTGCTTGGAGCTGACCCTGACCCATCACTCCCTGTGACCTTGCCCCCTTGCTCTGCCTCCTCCCTGCTCCCCCACTTCAGCCTCTCTGTCCCCATCTCCTACCGGCCTCTGCATTTGCCCAGACTCATAATCACAGTCTCCCTGACCCCACACCCTTCTTGAGTTGTCTTCCAACCTCTTCTCATCCACACTTCTAGAAGGAGCAGCCTACATGTGCCACCATTATTTCTTCTGGTTCTGTACACACTCCCTGTCTAGGCCCCTTCCCTCTTTTCACCTTCTAGAACAGTCTTCCTGGCTCATCCCTCACTGTCTCTGCCATGCATCCTAGGGCACCTGGCTCACACAGGCCCTCCATTTCAAATGTTTATTTATTTATTTGGGGGGGGGGAAGGGCAGAGAGAGAGAGAGAGAGAGAGAGAAAGAGAATTCCAAGCAAACTCTGCCCTGTCAGCACAGAGCCCAATGTGGGGCTCAATCTCACAAATGAGACCATGACCTGAGCCGAAATCAAGAGTCGGATGCTTAACTGACTGAGTCACCCGGGGAACGCCTCCTTTCCCCCTTTAAAGAAATAAAGGCTTGATTGGAAAAGTCATCCCTCCACTGCCGGCGATCCTCCTGACCCCTGGAGGAGGGCAGGGGCTAGGTCTGGCCTCAGCCGGAGGAGAGGCAGAGTGGGGGGCAGCCAGCCCACGACAGGCAGCCCTCATGCTGTGTACAGATGGCGAGGCTGGGTCTACACAGTGAAGCTTCCATCCAGCTGAAAAAGAGCTACTGCCAGGTAAGCCCCAAATAGGTTAAAGCTGGCACCTCAGCTGTACTGGGGCCGCTTGGGGCCTCCGGTGGGGGTGTCAGAACCCTGCAAGGCTTTCTGTAACACGTAACAGAAGAAGTGAGAGCCTCCCAGCTAGCACAGCCCCCCCGCCCCCACGCCCCGGCCCCAGACTCGGCCCTTCTGCTGAGCTTCTGGGGAATTTCCAGCACAGCCATAAGTGTCCAGGTGCCTCTCGCTCCAGGCTCCCACACTGGTTTTTCTGTGCCTTGGATGCACCGAGCTCTTTCCAGCTTTGGGGCCTTTGCACCCGCTGCCTGACATGCCCCCTGGTTCCTTTACAGGCCGCCTCCAAAGCGGGATCAGGATCTCTGCTCCAGGCTCGCCTCCCAGGGGGGGCCTCCTGTGAGCCACAGGCTCTGTGTTCTTGCCTTTCCTGTCACCAGCTCTATCTTGTTCCTCTGTTTACATGTTTACCGTGCCCTGCTCCCGTGGCCCTGAGAATGAACTCTGAGAGCGGCCACCTCGTCTCTGAGAACTTGGCACAAGTAAATGTTCGTTAACTTTTTAAAAATGAGTAAGTGAAGGGTCGCCTGGGTGGCTCAGTCGGTTAAGTGTCCGACTCTTGGTTTTGGCTCAGGTCATGAATGAGATGGAGCCCAGAGTTGGGCTCCGTGCTGTCCGCAGAGGGTAAGAATCAAGTGGACACGTCTCAGGACAGTGAAAACCCTGTGTGGAGCGGAGGGCTCTTGTCAGGCTGGCTCGGAGCCCCACTTGCCTGCCCCCAATCAGCTCCCACAGCGTGTCCCTGCCTGCCACCAAATAGAACCTTGTGGCTGGCCAGCCGGCAGGAGAAGCTAGCGGGATGTGCAGATGCAGTGATGATCCCTGCTGAGCACACACACCCAGGGGCGAGGCGGCGTGCCAAACTCTTCCAGGCTCCTTATGACAGAGAGGAGAGATGGCCCCTCCGAGGGCCCATGAGTCTGGATGGTGCTGCTCCCATGCAGCCGCGCTGCCTGATGCAGCCTTTCCTGACACCCAGCCAGGACGTTCCTCAGCTTCTCTGACCTCCCACGCTCCCCACCCCCATCTGCCCTGGGTACCCTCCAAGCCTTGGTTAATCCCCGGCTGACCGGAGGAAGTCTCCCTTCTCCAGGAGCCTGTCAAGGGAGCTCGAACTTCAAGCCTTGGTTTTAGAAAAAGAACATACATTGTGTTCAGCTGATGACAGAGCCATTCATGTTCTCTGGAGAAAATGTGGGAAGTACTTAGCGAGGAGAAATTAAGAGAGGAGGAGCAAAGGAGGACATGAGCGGTGGCCAGAGCAGGCACACGCTGATTAACCTTCCAGTGTGTATGTGCCAGCCTGTTTTATAAGCACACACGCACGTGCGCACAAATGCGCACACACACCTGCACGTGTGAGCTCACACGGCACGTGCACACGCGTGCACACAGCGTACGGGCGCAAATGCATGCACACACACGTGCTTGCATACGAAGTCACGTTTGCACGAGTGCGCGCACACACGCATGGATGTGTTGTGCTTTAAACCATGCCTGCTGTCAAGAAGTGGCTTTTCTCGTGCGAAGTGCCTTGTGGAAACCCGTCTCTGTCCTCCACTTCGGTCCTTTTCCTAGGCTGGCCTTCCCTGTCACTTGGGCTAACATTCTGTATTGCCTTTAACATTAATTTTGCAGATTTCACAGGTGAAAATTGATTACTCAGGGCCTTTTGTTGCTGTGAAGCAATTTGCTCCTTGTTGATGGGTTTTCCGGCTTCTTCATTTGCAGGAGCCGGAGCCCCTCCCCCTCTTTGGGGCTGGGAGGTGGAGGCTCTCAGTAGGATGCACAAGGACATTCACGCCTTGTCTCACTGGGTGCTGGCCTGTTTTCAAGGCAGTCCTCCATGTAGATGATGGGGTGGGTGTTGAGAGCTTTGGGGAGGAAAGGCTCTGTCTTTCCCTTGACACCCTCTGCCCTCACCACCCCCACAGATGCTTTCATTAGTTTCCTTATGAGTGCATGGTTTATGTCACGACCTATTTTATCTGGGAGGTCACCTTCCCCGGCCCCTGCCTGCCTCGGTGGCCCAGCACCCTCCTCCTGGACCTCCCCACCCTTCCCCCAGCCCCCTGAGTCTCCCTGGGTTCTGCGGCCCTGTGTCCCTACCCTCCTCTCCCTGAATGGCTTCTGGCTGTCCCCTCTGTGCCCTGCTCCTCGGTCCCATGGCCCTGCTCTCCGATCCAGGTTCCGATGCCGTCTCCAGGAGCAGCAAGTACCCACACACCCACGGAGGCAGGCTCTCTGGGGACTGGGCCTCGGCAGGTGCCTTTTCTGCAGATTCCGCGAGGGCTTGTTCAGGTTTAAGAGCATCTGTCTGGAGGACCCTCCCAGCCATGCATTCCCGCCTTTTCTCCTGTCCCTGCGTCTGTGGCAGCTCCACGGTGCCCTGCCCTTGAGTCCTGGGATGGGGAGGGCTGGGGTGGACCTCAGGCCTGCCGAGCTAGCAGAGGGGGAAGGGCTTCAGGAGAAGTCTCGTCCTCTTGGCCTCCAGGAGGTGGAAGCAAATGGATGGAGTCTTGGGAGCCTTGTGTGAAAAGACCTCACGAATCCTCTGTGGCACCGTGAGGCATTTCCCAAAGGAACGCATTTGTGCAGATGGAGACGCTGATTCTCAGATGATTGAAGACGGATGCACATTAACAGTTTCCTGCCTGGCAGGGGCCTGCTCCAGGGCGGCGCTGACCCAGGAGACTGGACTTGGTTGGGGCAGACCCAGGGGCAGGGCCATGGCTGCAGACCCACACCGGGACCAGGGGCGGGCGGGAAGGCAGACCAGAGTGGCCGGCCAGCACGGGGGCACATCAGCCTTCCTCAGCTGCCGCAGGGTCTCCTGGATTGTTTGGGAGGAAGCAGCTCTGTGGTCAAATGCTTTTGAGAAATGCTCTATCCAGTGCCCCTCCGGAACATGGCTGCCACACAGGGTGACCGGCCAAGGGACGAGTGGGCCGAGAGCCAGCTCACCTTCTGCTTGTGACCATGCCCTCCTCCAGCAAGCGGTGCTTTTTTCTAAGTCTCACAAAGGCACGGCAAGGACTAGAATTTCCAGCCCTTCTTGGGTCTACAAGACACTGAGAAGCCCTGCGTAGAGAGCCCAAGGTTCCCCCGGTGTTGACCCCGGAACCCTGCTCTCCTGCAGCCCAGCGGGGAGCACTGGCCGGGGAGCACAAGAGTCTCAGGAGACAGGCTGGCCCATGTTTGCAGCGCCCTGCTTTGCAGCCTTGAGCAGGTCCCTGCTCTGCTCTGGGCCCCATCTCCTCACCTGCCAGTCGTGGGGAGGCCGTGTCCAAACTGCGTTGCTTTGTGGGTTGGCGCCAACCCAGACAGCAGCTCCACCGAGGGGCCCCTGCTCCGTGCAGTCGTCACGGTGACCGACAGGGCTGGGGCAGGTGTGAAGGTGAGGTCAGATGAGGCGGGTGCGAGTGATGCCCCGTGACAGAAGCAGAGGACGGTGGTCTGGGCTGTCCTGCACTCATGCTCCCCCAGGCCTTCAGGTGCAGCCGGATTCCCAGCTCCTGCACCGGAACAAGGGACATCGCTGGGTCTCTGCTGCCTCCCCGGAGGATGGAGGAAGGGGAAATGCTAGACCCAGTGGTCCCTCCCTCTGCCCTTCGCCTTCCCCCCATGTTGTCCCTGATTTGGTGTTCACCAGATGCCCCGCCTCCCCCCTCCCCCCTTCCCCGTCACTGGGCCATTTGTGCCACCCACAGGTCCTGCCCTCACTGCCCTCCCCGGGGCGGGCGCTCTTAGAGCCCTCTCTGCTGACGGGCTGCACGAGAACCAGGGCCCACCCACGTCAGATTTGGCTCTTAGCTCCATCTTGTGAAAAAGAACGAGTGTCGTTTTCAGGGTTGGGGGGGATGGACTGAGGCTCACAGAAGCTGTGCCCTGGCTGTCTGCTAATGACATCGCAGTCCGTGGGCAGCTCGCCATGAGTCCCGTGTACTTCCTACTTCCCCACGACCTGGAGACAACCCACTGTCCCGGATGGAGCGGCCTGCTGTCCCTCAAGGCCAGAGGACTGTCCAGCCCGAGGTCCTGCGGCTCTGGAGGGCCCATCCTCAGGGTCTGTGTCTCCGCCAGCTCCGGGACACTGCAGGATACAGAAGTCTCACCTCAGACCTGACCTCCCTGTGACGGCTGCAGGGTCAGCTTTCTGGCAGCATGGCTGCCAGACCTAGAGGCTGTATCCCCTCGGGAAAGGGAATGTCCTCTGAAGACAACCACTGCCGATTATGAAACCAGGCCCCTCAACGTCAGGGCGGCTGTTCGGTGGGGCCAAACGTCCATGTCGGAGGAATGGAAACTTTTGGGGTGCAGCTGGCGGGTGGGGCCTTGCTGCTCTAGCCTGGGGGGAAGCTGACCGTGGGGAGCAGTCAGCTTCCTCTGCAGCTTCTGCCACCGCTGGCGCCAGTCAGCGGGGCACATCTGGGCTTCTAGCCCCACCTTTCCTCAGGAGAGCGTTCTCTCTCCTTCTCTGTTCTCAGAAGATAAATGCTAGCTGCCGGTGTCCCACAGAGACAGCAGAACCACCTCATTCCATAAGGTGACCCGGCCATCGAGTGTCACCTGAAGGGAAGGAAGCCTCACTTGTGGGAAATTAACTTATTTCTTCACAAGCAGGAATCTCAAGTATGGCGTCTCAAAGGCCTTTTGTCTTTTGTGGGGCGGGGGAAAGGGCCAGCGTGTGGCCTCTAGCAGCCCTGGAGGTGCTCGCTCACCCACCCCCACGCTGGGTCCTAGGCCAGCCCACCCACTGGTGGACGCCAGGGCAGCGTCTGGTGGCGGGTCACTCCACCTCTGTCTGGGGATCTGATCTGCGCAGGGGGCTATGGCCCATGCTCCGCCCACCTCTGACAGCCAAGACTGGGGGAGACTCAGTGCAAAGGGGCCACAGGATGCGGGGAGTATGCCCAGGTTGGGGGCACTGCTAGGAACTGACCCCCACCCCTTCCCTGGGAGGACAGGACCCACAGGTGATCACAGCCAGGCCTGCCTCTTTCCCTCCCTCCCAGATGGCCTGGGTCCCCCGAGGTGCCTCACCGGGGTGGAGGGAGGACCGTCATATCTATATTTTCTCCCTCTCCAGAAGTGGAGGCCAGGCTAGGAGCACGGACTGTTCTTACACACCCCAGCACTCTCTCCAAAGGGCGAGTTCTCTCTCTTTGCAGGAGCAAGACCCCCTCCGGACAACCAGGATCTGTGTCCCCCCCAAGCCTCTACCCTAGGGTCCCCCAGGCCCTTCCCCACCCCCCAGGCCCCCTGGGGAGTTGTACCCTCCAGATGCAGACCCAGGACACCTGCAGAGTGGACGGAAAGGGTGAGTGGGAGCCACGCCGAGTGGAGGCAGATGTACCAGGGCCTCTAGGCTGTATCCCAGGGCTCTCTGGGTCCTTCCAGGTAACGTCCTGTTTTCCCAAAGTGGGTGTTGAGGTACAGAGGTGTGCGGAGGGGAGGAAGCCCCCGGGGACCCTGGCACCAACCCCAAGGGTGATGCCCGTCCTTGGCATCAGGTCCCCATGTAGCTCACCTCACCACTCCTGCCACCATGGATCCCTGCGCGTGAGGAGGGGCAAGGGGCAGGGGCAGGCATGCAGAGGGCAGGAAGGGCTGGGCAGAGGGGATGGGAGCCCTGAGTGACAGTTACACGCTGGGTTACACACGTACTGTACTGTTAGTTACACACCCTCAGGGCAGGTGGACATCTCTCCCTCAATCTGTTGTCATGTCAGGACCAAGGGGAGGGCCACAGTCCAAGGACAAGGGCAGGCTGTAGGGAGAGGCCTGGGAGGTTCCTGCCTAGGATAGGGGCGGGGTGTCATTTATTCAGGCAGAGCTATTACCTCTGTATGAGGGGGCATCAGGTTAGCTGTTCTCCCCAACCCTACCCACCCCCCCCACCTTTTGCTTCAGCGGTGCCTAAATCCATTAGTGATTTCTTTGCTTAGAATATTATTCTCCAAAAGGGAGTGTTCATGGGATGGTTTTAGGGAAATGCAGAGGCCTGTGTGGCTTCCCCGGGGAACATCAAATAGTGCTCAACGGTCCAGGTTCCTTGGGGAGAGGGTCAGTAGCTGAGAATCGGCACTCCCTGCCCCTCCCCAGGTGTTGGGCACAATTGCCAGTGTAGGAGCTCCCCAGGGGGACCGGTGGCCACTCTAAGAGAGCTGATTGGCCCACAGGCCACACTGTGTCACACGGGTTCCTGTTAAATGCTCTTAGCAAGGGCTTCTGAGTGTAGACAGCCCAGGCCATCTCCCAGGAGAGGCATAGAGTCTCTGCAGTGTGAGCCCTTGGAATTAGAAGTTTCTAGAAGTGCTTGGTTTGTTTTGCTTTGTGTTTCACCAACCACCCTGATAGTCGGGTGTCAAGACCCCTGCTTTATCCCCGGAAACAGTAACGGAGAGAGTCACACGCCTGGCCCCTCACGCCGAGGACTGGAGCTGGAGCCCTGCCTGTAGAGCCGCCGGGGAGGACGAAGGGGCAGGGGCAGGGGAGGCAGTGCAGGAAGCAGAGCCGTCTGCTCCCTCTCCCTCAGCGCCCGCTCCTGTGTGACGCTACAGGTGTCGTCGTACAGACCAGCACCCGTGCCTACTGGCAGCTGGGCCTCCCCCAATGCTGGAGCCCAAGCCTTTGAGGTCTTAGCCTCTGCAAGGTCTTCGTTGTCCTTGTCAACGATCCTGCGGGGGCACGTGGGACCCTGCTTCCTCTGTTCTGCAAGATCAGCCAACCCAATTTAGGCCGCCTTTCATCTTCCAAAACCAACGTCTTGCAGGTTGTCCCTTTTAAAAGGAAGGAGCAAGTGTTTTCAACAGAGGGGCCTTTGGGCTTGGGTAGATGAGGAGAGGGAGGCCAAGGTCCCGGTGTCCCCCAAATGCTCCTTCTCTCAAGTCGGCTTCTTTCAGGTGTGGCCCACAGTAGACTCAGAAGGTCCCTGAGCTCGGGTGGCTTCTGCCTGTCCTGCATTATTATTTTTCTCTTTCTTGACTTTTTTTTTAAACATAAATCATTTTGAAGTGTAATGGGCATACAGAAAAGTGCACGAGTCACAAGTGTGCAGCTCTGGTGACTTTTCGTGGGATGATACACGGGTGACCGGCACCGGCCCCAGCAGCTCCCTCGGAGCCTGAGGTACACGGGATCCTGATTAGATGTTCTTTCGTGCCTGGTTTTTCAGCTGCACGAGATGCGGTTAGACTGGTCCCCGTGAGTGGTCGACTTCGGTCTCTTTGCGGTGGGGCTCCGCGGGGCCGGGGGGTGGGGGGAGTGGGGAGCTCCCTCCGAGGGCAGCTGGCTACTTCCCAGTTAGGAGCCATCCAGAACAGTGCTGCTATATACGCTCCTGGATGTGTCTCTGGTGTGAGTATGTCAGCGTTTCTAGCGAGGCTGCATGGGCAGGGAGGAAGCCCCGGGCTCGGCTTTCCCAGGCACTATCGCGCCCACTTCCCACAGGGCTCTCCCCGGTCTTGCTCCCGTGGCCAGTGGCTGGGAGTTTCCATTGGGTCACAGCCGCACCAGCACTTGGCATTTTCTGTCTTTTCATTTTAGCCATTCTGGTGGGTGTTACCGTGGTGTCGCACTGTGGTTTGAATTTTCCTTCCCCGATGACGTATGTAGTTGAGTGTTATTTCCTTTTTCTTACATTTATCACCATTTTGGAGATCCTGTCTTGTGAAATGCTTCTTCAAGTCTCTTGCCTGTTTTTTAAAATATTGGGTCTTTTGACTTTTTTGATTTGTGTGAGTTCTTTATATATTCCGGGTACGAGGCCCGCGCTGGATTCCTGCATTTGCATCTGCACATATATACACAGACGTCTATTCAACAGATCAGTGCCAGGTGCCCCCACGCACAAATGTCACAGTCACTACCACAGCAGTGAGTGAAACAGACAAAGGCTCTGAACTCACGGAGCCCGAATTCTCCCTAGAGGAGACTAACAAATCAGGAAGTAGAAAGGATGTGTGGATTGCAGTAAAGTGAGAAGAGTTCAGTGGGGGAGGAGGTGCGGCAGGGGAGGTTAAACACTGCGAATATGTCACCGAGGAGGTGACGTGTCCCTAAGGACCTACAGGAAGAGCACTGCAGGCAGAGGGAGGGCACGCAGTCCTGTGGGGACTGGCGCAGAGCAAGCAAGTGGTGAGTGGAAGGTGGCAGGTGTCAGGTGGGGGCAGGTCACCAGGTCACCGGGACTCTCTGCTTGCATTTTATTAGGGGTTCTGGGCAGAGGAGGACTGGACCTGACTCAGGGTTTAACAAGGCCCTTCGCCTCGGGCTGCTGTGCTGAGCAAGCATGGGTGGAAGCGGTGGGCTCCTGTCCAGCTGTCCCATCTGTCCCAATTGCCAGCACTTGTGAGCACGTCCAGGGTCAGCGTCATCTCAGACTCAGGCTGCCCTGCTCTTTGCTCTGCCATCCTCAGAGCATCCTCTCATGGTCCCAGGATGGACATACTCTTCTTGGCCTCAAGTTCAGCCCACAGCCACATCATTGAGGGCATCTTTTCCTATGTGCTTTGTCTTTCTAGAAGCCCCCAGCAAAGGTCTACTGGCCATACCACACCTGGCTCTTTCTCCACATTTAAAGCCAAATCTGGCAAGGTAACTAGATCCTTCTGTCAGTTCCCACAAGCCCTCCCTACAAGATCTTACTCCCTGCACCCAGCCCCACCCACAGCTTCAAGCAAGGGAACATTCCAGCAGGGGTCAGCCCTGGCATGCCCATCTCCCTGCCTCTTTGGGCACCAGGAAGGATATAAATGCAGCCCAGTTACACACATGAATGCTGAGGTCACACCTGTGAGCAAAGGAGAGAGTGCCCTCTGTGTCTGCAAGGACATTCCCATGGTGGGGACAATGGGCAGAGGGGCCCTCCTTCCTCCTGGGGAAGCATCTACTTTATTGAGGTCCCAGGGGATGCTGGTGAAATCTGTGGGTGAGCCCCCAGGGGAAATGGTTCTGTGACTATAAGAAGGTGCTGTGGGCTGGGTATCAGCTAAGCCACCTCCTCTGGGCGGTACCATCTAGAGCAGCAGAGTAGAAGGCGTGGCTCTGGGTGCAGGTGGCAGCAGGGATGTTAACTGCCCACGTGGACATCCTGAGACATTACTGTGGCCAGCTTAGGGCCCAGATGTCATGCAGGGTTGTGGGCTAGAGCTGAGGGCCACAGGGTGCCTGGCAGGCTTCTCCAGGGCAAGAACCTAGGCCTCACCCTCTTGGTGCTCTGGAGCCATCTGAAGGGGTGAGGTGGCCAGACAGGCCCAGGACCTAAAAGCCCAGGCTTGTGCTGGTGCTACAAGTCCCCTGCAGAGGCCACCATGAACTTTGTATCCTCCAGCTGGCCTGAAATGAGATGCAGAAGCAGCAGGGGGAAAGGACAGTGTGAAAGCTTGGAGGGCCGATGGGCCAATGGTCTGTGGCCCTGGCCGTTGCTGCCTGGTGCTCCTCCCCGCCCCCACTGCCCGCCCACAGGAGCCGCTCCAGGCTGTAGTTAACAGTGCAGGTGCTGCAGCATTGAGTGCTGGGCTCCAGTCCTAGCACAGAAAATGAGGGGGCAGTGGGCAGAGCTCCAAGAGAAAGACACCTGTTTCCAAACTCTTGCATCCTCTTGGGGAAGGCGGGTGAGTGGACCCTGCACAGCCCCTAATTAAACAACACAGAAATAACTGTCCACGGAGACTCAGCCTGGTGGCCAATCTTGGGACTGCTAAGAGAGCAGGCAGAGAAGGGGTAGCTGGGAGGAGAGATGGCTGTCTCACCAGGCTGGTGGGCAGAGGGTGGGCATCCAGGGACTGGTCTGGACACAGACAGGGTCATCTCTGCCCATCCGTGCCCCAGGGCTTGCTCAGGAGCCCTCTTGGGCTTGTCTCAGCCTCTCTCTGACTATCCCCTCCTCCTCTCTAAAATGTGCAAGCTGAGAATGTTCCTGCGCCTCTCTGGTGGTGACTCCCTCAGAGTCTCACCCCAGCTTGGTCTCCCAACTTAACCTCTGGGCTCTCCAGTTCCAGATCTCCCAGGGAGGGTGCTCTTTGCTCAGTCCATCTTTTCCATACAAATTCTCAGAGGCTGGGTTGGAGTACATGGCAGGCACACGGTGGAGGAGGTGACCTGTCACCTGACAGGATTTCTTCTGAGCGCTGTGGCTTCTGGGGGCGGAATGACGCCTGACTGTGCCATGTGCCAGGCCCGCCCCACACCATGTCTCAGCTTAGTCCTCCCACAAAAGCAGCTGCCGTGTCCCCTGTGTTCACTCAAGGAAATGGAAGAACAGAGTTACGTGTGACACTTGAAGCCAGAGTGAGCGCCCCGTCAGGGGAAGCACTCAAGCCAAGTGCTGGCCGAGCACCTGCCATAGCTCTGTAGTGGATATCTACGATGAGGTGAGGTCGCAAAGGTCGAAGAGAGGCTCAAAGGGAGGAGATGGGGTTCCAGCGGGGCCCTCCGCGGGCGGGATCTCACCAGCACTGCTCGCATCCCGCACGGAGTCCGGACCCACAGAGCACCCCTTCGCGCGGTGGCACACCCGCGCCGCCCGGCACCGACGCGCTGGTGCGGCCGCCCGACTGATGCCTCGGCCCGCGCCCCGAAACCCCGCGCCAGGCCGGTGCGAGCTGCCTTCGCCGCGCCCCTCGCGGTGCCGCAACCCCTGCCCCTTCCCCACCATCCTCCAAGTGGCTACCCGCCGCTCAGGCCCTCTCCCCTTCCCAGCCCTGCCGCGCCGCGCCACGCCCCACTCCCGACGCCCCCGCCCCCCCGCCCAGTCCCGCGGCCCGGGTTCCGCCCCGTGTTTGGCCTGGCCAAGAGGTCCTCGGCCCCGCCCAGCCCCTCCGCTTTCCGCGGGCCTAGCCCCGCCCCTGGCCCCGCCCCGCCCCTCCGGAGGCTGCGAGCCGGAGGGCAGCCGGTATGGGGAAGCCCGCGGGCGGGGTCGCGGGGCGGGAGCTTCCCGGGCGCTCGCGGAGAGGAGCGGCCGCACGCGGGGCGCTTGCGGCGCCGGGGTACGGCGCTGGGTGTAGGCAACGAGGATGTTTCTGGAGCCCCAGGTAGGAATGCGGCACGTGGCAGGTGCGGGGCGGCGGGTCGCGAGGCGGCAACGTGGGTGCGCACGCAGGGCAACCCAACCCCTTGGTTGCAGCAAGACCGGGGGCAGGGGGTTCTTGCGCCGCCGAGAGCTCGGGAAGGGCCGCTGGCCTCCGGCAACTAGTGAGCCCATCCGGCACATCTCTGGCCCGGCTCGGCTCAGAAGGAACCTGCCCTTGGGAACCACTCCCTCTGCGTGTCCGCAGTGGGGCACCTGCTGCCAGGTGGGCGGCGCCCAGGGCTCTGAACCGGCGGGTGGCTCAGGCTGCCGCTGCCCTTTCTGGTATGGCTTGCTGATGCCAGTGATCATCCATGGCTGGGGGCGGGGGTGTGTTCCTGTAGTAGGGACCTAAGTAGGGGCCCCTGTGGTGTGATCGGGGCCAGGGAGGCAGGAGACGGCAGCCCCAGCAGCAAGGCAAGGAGGAGGATGGCTGCCCTGGGACTGGAAGTCAGGCTTGTTAGAGCCAGGACGACCCTGAATCCTTTCCCAGACCTGAGGGCACAGAACCACCTGTTTGCCCTGGAGGAGGCGGGGGAGAGGAGGAGGCCTGTGATGAAGTGGGTACGTGGGAGGTGTGTCTGTGTGTGTGCCATGTGTGGGCGAGAGTGAGAGTATGTGAAAACGCAGGCATGTTTATATATGGGGAGTGAGAGCGGAGAGGAGGAGGGAGAGGTGTGTATGGGGACAGGGTTGTGCCTGTGTGGGCACACAAATGCCTGCGTATTTAAGGAGAGGGAGCTGCAGGGGGGCTTCAAGGAGCGTGGACTCCAGGGTGAGGGGCAGCTTCCTTTCTGGAGGGCTTGGGGAGGGAGACTGAGACTTAGTCCCGAGCCTTAGCCTGAGGCAACGGGATGCGTTTCTGTGGCTGTCGTTAGAACCCGCACTCTGAGACGACTGGCGGTGTGATTCAGGTACAGGGTGCTGCCGCTGTTCCAAGCCCCCTTAGCACGTGGGTGACCGCACAGCCCTGGGAGCTCAGGCCCAGCGTGTGGGGGGGGGGCACAGAGGCTGAGCCGGCCGGCCCTGGCTGTGCCAAAGACGCAGGACTCATTTATTGCTTCATTAATTCACCTACCGAGCACACGTTTATCAAACACTTGTCTGTGGGTACTGTGAATTCAGCAGGGAACCAAACACACGACAGTCACTGTCCTCATGGAGCTCACCTTCTAGCAAGTGAGGTTGGGGGGAAGCGCCATCCATAAATACAATGTGAGGGGCTCCTGGCCAGCTCGGTTGGAGAGTGTGCGACTCTTGCTCTCAGGGTCGTGGGTTCGAGCCCTGCGTTTGGGTGTAGAGATTTCTTACAAAAATAAACTTAGAAAAAACTTAAATACAATATGGAATGTTGCATGGCAGTAAATGATAAAGAGAAAAAGTGAAGCAAGGAAGAGAAAGAGGACATATTTCGGGTACATCAGTCAGGATAGTTTAGGTTATCTGCAGAAAGAAAACAACCCCCCGAATCCAGTGGCTTTTAATAACACAGTGCAATTTGGACCCTGCTCCGAGCCTTCTTCACTCAAGGCTGCAGGCTGACGGGGACCGTGGCAGAGAGGGAGAGAGGCTCCTGCCCTAGTATTTTAATGCCCCAGCACAGAGCGCCACCTGTCACCTGTCTACTTGCTGCTCTTGAGCCAGACGTGTCATGTGGCCCCACTCGGTCTCACTAGGACCAGTAGTGACAAGCCTGCTCAGCCCGGCAGGTAGGGCCCAGGGTACTGAGCACCATTGTGGAGGTGCTGTTTGTACCTTGGGTAGGACAGTTAGGGGAGGTCTCCGCATGTGTGACGTGTGCCTGAGGGCCCGCCAGAGGGAGGGAAGGAGGCAACAGGCACGGGAGTGGAGGGGCACACAGGACAACACCAGGCAGGGCTTCGAAGAGGCCTGTGTATCCAGAGGCCAGACCGGAGGCTGGGCGTCAGGAGCAAAGCAGGTGAGAGGGAGAGGACCGTGGGGCCCGCACAGTGGCCCAGGAGCTCAGCCCGGGGAGGCAGTGGTGGCGGAGAGAAGGACCGATCGGGACGCACTCTGAGTTAAAGCAAGAGGCCTTGTTCATGGCTGGAGACAGAGAGAGGGATGCCGACCCCAGGAAGGAGGGCATTGCCCTCAGCGAGAGGTGGGAAAGGGTGCAGGTGGAATGGTGGGGGGTGGGCAGGAGGCAGAAACAGTTTGACACTCCCTGGGGAGATGTCACCTAGCAATGGGGTGGACAGGCCAGAGAGAGTGGGGGCAGAGGTCTGGCACGGAGTGCTAATTTGGAGCCCCAGCTTGCCCTACCCTGTGGGTCCCTTGCTGCCTCCTGGCCATACTGCCTCCACCTGTGCCTGCTGGCTCAGGACAGCCTGGCCCTGGGCCCGTCTGCGCCGGGCACCACACCACCGAATCTTGTGTGGACCTGGCCGCTGTGAGCGCAGGCGTCTGGCCAAGGTGCAAGAGCCCTGGGGACAGCACTGCCGGCAGGTCCTGTACCTACCAAGCACCGGACGACAGTGGTGGTGTCTTCAAGGGCTGCTTGGGGGAATGGGCGGGGTTTCGCTCAGGAATGACACAGCCTATGTTGGAGCCGTACTTGTGGAAGCTGCCTGCACCCTCCATACCTCTGAGATTTTTGACCTCACCCTCCAGAGGAGCCGCTGGCAGGTGACCAGAGGAGGGCTGGGTCTGTCAGGACTGCTGTGTCAGCCAGGAGAGCCGTTATATCTCCTGCTGCTGGAAAACCTCCGGTCATCCTGGGAAGCCTATCTCAAAATCACCTCCTCCAGGAAGCCCTCCTTAACTTCTTTCTACGGAGTTAGTCCCCCCATGCTTGTGCTTCCTTGTTATCCAGCACGGACCCTGGTCCTGAGGCGCTCATACGGCACTGTGGCGTTACATCTGTCTGCCCCGGCAGATGCTGAGGTCTATGGGTTCTTCCATTTCCAAGGGTGCAGCACAGGTCAGTAGGACTTCATGGATGTTTGTTGACTGACTAAGTGAGGGAAGGAAGGAAAGATCAAATATGAGGGCTGGAAATGGCCCATGGAGACTGCTTAGTTCTGCCTCCTTGTTTTACACGTGTGGAAACTGAGGCCCAGAGGGGCCTGGCTTACCTGTCTGAGTTCAGCCCGGAGGTCAGGGGCAGAACTGGCTCCCAGACCAGGATGTCTCCACCAGGCCAGGTTCTGGGCTGGCTGGGTCCCTGTGGGTTCCAGAACAAGGGAGATCCCCAAGGCAGACAGGTTGAGGGGCTGTGGGGTGAGCAGTCAGGTGGGAGCATATGGACAAAGGCACTGGGGTCTTGGGGTCTCAGGAGAAGGAGGGCAGCCAGGGACCTTTGCTGGGGTTCTTCACCCTCGTCCCTCCGGAGTCCTGCAGCTTCTGAGGACTCTGGCCCTGTGGCCTCCCTGTCCGAGGCAGGAGTTCTCTGGCAAACCCACTGCCCTGCCCCTCTGCCTCCAGTGGAATAACCCCACCCTCCCTGTCCTGCTCACACCCGCCCGCCTGCGGGGGGCGAAGCCCACGGCATTTCCCAAATGTCAGCGTGGCTGCCGCACTAGCCGCCCCTGCCTGAGGTGGGGCTGGCGGGTGTGAGTCAGAGGACCTGGGAGGCCAGCTCACGGGTCTCCCTGAACCCTCAGGAGGTCGCCGTACCAGTGGCACAAGTGGAAGCCGAGGCTCCAAGGTCTAAGGCTGCAGCAGCACCGGGAGGCAGGAGGAGCTGACATTCATCCCAGAGCCTGGCCTTCCTGTGAGCATCAGGGCCGTGAGCAACATCCTTAGAAGAGGGCTGGCAGGGTCCCAGGGGCGGGTGGAACCCGGCAGCGCCCAGCCCAGAGGGCACAATGGTGCAGTGTCATGGGTGTGCGGCCAGGAAAGCAGGCTGTGGGCCAGGCGGCTGGCCTGGGTGGACACTGTGTCCCCGGCCAAAGGCTGGGACACCTGCCGAGCTGGCAGGTCCCAGGGCCCCTGCTCACACACACCTCTCCCTACTGCTGCCGCTGGAGCGAACGTCACAGCACCTGTTCCACATAGACTGAGTCGGGGTATCTTTGGGGTTAGGGACACCTGTACCCAGGGGAGGTAGGTAGGTAAGCGATTGATTTTTTCAAAATGCATATTAAGTAATTGGTCATTGAACTCTCTCGTACTAGCTTGAACAGATTTTCAGTGTGGCTTCCTAGAAAACCTAAGAGATTAATCGTATTACCTGCACATAAGGAACATTCTGCCTCTTCATTTCCAATGTATCTTTTATTTATTTTCTTATCTTATTGTGTTTTCTGAAAGGTCCAAAGCAACATTAAATGATGGTGGTTGTCCTTGGCTTGATCTTCATTTGAGTGAGGAAGCCTCTAAGGTTTTACTAAGTCTGAAATTGGCCCTAAATTTCAGTGGACGTTTTTCATCGTGACCAGTGTGCTCTTCTCCTGCCTTAATTGCCAAGAGTGTTCACCAAGAATGGATATTAAATGTCATTGAAAGCTTTCCTATATCTAGCAAGATCATCAAATCCTTTCCTCCTTGGACCCATTAATGTGTTGACTTATTAGCTTTTCTGAGCTAACTCATCCTCATGTTTCTGGAATAAATCCCACTGGGTCAGACTCAATTGTGCTTTAAAATGCTTCTCGGTTCATTCTACTGATAAGTCGCTTAGGGTATTTTTCATCTATATTCATAAGTAAGAATTTATATGTACTTTCTACTACTGGACATATTTGTCACATTTGTAAATCATGGTTATGTCAGCTTCGTAAAATGAATAGGAAAGGTTTTCAATATGAATTGTGTAGTTGAAATAGTTTAAATATCGTGTAAAATTATCTTAGTCTCCAAGGCTTGAAATAATTCATTTTAGAAACTGTCTCAGCCAGGAGTTGGTTTAATTTCTCCCGAAGGTCTGGTTGGCTGTCAACTTACCTTAATTTGTACCATGGTTATTGGTCTCTTGGGGTTTTAAGCTTTTTTAGTTTATTTGGGTTATTTGTATTTTCAAAATAATGTCCCAGTTCAAAATGCTTTCGAATCTTTTAGCACAGATTTTTAGAGTCGATTCTTTTAAAGTTTCTTGTCCAGATCTGTGGCCAGCTTCCCTTTTTCATTCTTAAGTAGCTGCATTTTGCATTGCCTCTCTCCCTCCTCCCTTCCCAACCTCCTGCTTTCCTCCCTCCTTCATTTTCTTCCACCTTTTGTTGATTAGAATTGCCAGAAGTTTATCTTTGTATTTTGTGGTTTCAAGAGAAAATCAGCTCTTAAACTCAAGCAGCAAATTCTACTGTTTCATTAAATACACCGTCTTTTAGAAATTCTTCCTTCCAGTTTACTTTGCTGCAGGCCTGTTTGTTTAGAAGCTCTTTTTGAATCAAGCAGTTCGTTCATTCTCGTCTTTTCTTATTTACTTAAAAGAAGTCTATGAATTTTTCTCTGAGTATAGCTTTGGACATACCAAATTTCGTGAGTTTTCTTTTTCTCTGATGTGTCTAATTGTTTTTTTTTTTAAGTTTTTATTTATTTATCTTTGAAAGAGAGACGGGGTGGGGGCAGAGAGAGAGGGAGAGAGACAATCCCTAGCAGGCTCTGTGCTGTCGGTGCAGAGCCCGACATGGGGCTCCATCTCATGACCGTGAGATCATGACCTGAGCCGGAATTAAGAGTCAGTTGCTTAACGACTGAGCCACCCAGGCGGCCCCTGTAATTGGAGTTTTCATTGCTTCTTTAACAAAAACATGATTTTGAGAAGTTTTTTAATCAAGTGGGTAGATTTTTGTTTCATCCTTTGTTTATTAATATCTGGCTGTTGTGTTGTGTCCACGACATCCTGTCACCTGTACATTTCTGTTCGGGAACTCTGGGGGCACATTTGTGGCTGGCCCTTGGACTCTGGCCTGGCACCTGTCCCGCTGCTGACACCGCCGTGGTGCTGGGCTCGTCGAGCCCCTCTGCACACTCCAAGCAGGTGGCTCCACCTGGGCCAGGCCGTGTCCATCTCGCGGGGGCCTGGCCGGCTCCCTCCTGCCTTCATCCCGCACCTGCTCTCCCTTCTCCTGAGCCCATGCCGATGGCTCTAGGTTTTATGTCAGATCCTGGTGGTTACACTCACCAGGCTTCAAATCTCAGCCCCCCACTTTGGATCTGTAAGATCTGGCCTGATGACTTACGTCCTTTCAGCCTGTTTCTTTGTCTGGAAAACGGGATGGTGGCTGCCTTGCTAGCAGCACGCGCGGCGCCTTGCGTGGGGGAGTGCGCTGCCCTGGGGAGGGGTAGAGGCAGCGGTGCTGTTGCTGCTCCTGGGGGCTGGCAGGGTTCTGGCTAGTTGGTCATGAGCCCCCAGCCTAGGGGCCATCGGGTGGGTGGCAGGAAAGCTGCTGTGTCCAGGGAGTGTACACAGGATGTGGGAGACTTTCTGCTGGAGGCTTGAGACATGTGCCTTGGTCTTTCTGAGAGGCTGTGGCCCCTGGCCAAGGCCGTGGTTGCCGGGGGGGCCCCCCCCCAGGGAGGCCGGAGCACAGAGCCCTCCTGCTCCTGGCGCATGGCGGGGTTCCGGGGGCGGCACTCTGGGCGTTTGCCAGGAGGATGACAATTCAAGCAAAGGAAATTGATTTTTATTTGTTTTTAAACACAAAGGAAAATCGTTGCTCAGCCTAATTAGATGTCATTTAAATATAAAGGACCTGGGTGTTCTTTTTTGTCCATACCCCAGCAACCCCAGGCAGCCTCGGAGGTGGAGGCTGACACTCACTCCTGAAAGTTCTGAGCCGTGGCCTGTATCCCACCCCACGCATCCTTTCTGAGGGGCCCAGCCTCCCTGCCTCTCAAGGACCTCCCCTCCAATGCGGTCCCCTCACTGCCCTGCTCCCTCCTGGAAGCTGGGCTCTTCCTGCCTGATGGCCGGAGCCCTAGTGACTATGCAGGCCCCGAGTGGCAGCCCCGCAAGTGGACGCTCCACATAAGTAGGGGGCCCTAGAGGGTGATTTCGGTCGAGGCGGGGTTCTGCACCCTGCTCCCCCAGCCCTCTTCCTTCGGGGGAATGTTGAGTGGACTCCCGGAAACGACAGGACTGGCTCCCAAGTTTATCGCAGTTTGCACTCTCCCGTCCCAGCCTGTGCCCCGCTCAGGCTCCAGGAGGCCAAGTTGCTCGCCCACGTGCAGGACTGCTGGGGTGACCCCTGTGGAATCCGGTGGAGTCGGCCCAAGAGGGAAGGAGGCCAGAGGGGAAGGGGCGGGGGACGCGGGGCCCGAGTGGCCTGAGTGGGAGGCCGGCGTGCCAGCCGCCGCCCTGCGGGAAAGGGCAGGGATTCTCAGAAATCCTACCTGCTCTGTCCTTGGGCTCCTCCAGGCTCAATAATGGGACGGTTATTGGTGGACAATGACATTCTGTCCCTTGAGCAGCCACCAGAAGAAGCTGACTGGACAGAAAGGGAGAAAAGAAGGAGAAAAAAAATGAGGAAAACAGCCAGGCTCGGCAGAATATTTGTACTTTGGAGTGTGAAGAGGAGACGGCAAGATTCCTTCAGTCAATTCGAATAGTATTTGGTGCTAGGAAGGAATTCAGAGGGAAAAAAATGAATCATGCGTCCGTAACAAAGCTTTAATTATCAGCATCTCTCCCTAGGCCGGGCCTTTGTCCAGGAGGCGCCCCGCGAGGTGCTGCCTGGCTGTGGTTCCCATGGCAGCCGCCTCCGGGCAGGGGTCCGGCCTGCAGCCCTCCACCGGGCCCCAGGACTGCCAGGCCAGGCCCAGAGGGTCCGCCAAGATAAATACGGCCCTTCCTCAGGGCATCGGTGAAGGTGATTCCTTGAAGCTTGGTTTTTGTAAAAAAATGTCTCTCCTTGTCCTCCAGGAGCTCCGGAAGCCCACCCGGCTGGGAGGACGGAGAGGTGGGAGCTGCGGGGTGCTCCATGGCCCGACACCTGCAGGGAAGGGGCAGGCTGTGTCCTCCCAAGGACTTCCCTGATAGAAAGTCCATGGGGTGAGGGAGGAGGGGTGAGGACTTGTCCACAGGGGCATGTCCCCCTTCCACTTCCCACCCTGGGCAGGGGCCCAGCAGCCACCCCAGGCCAGAGCCAGCTCAGAGCCCCACAGGCCAGGGCAGGGCAGTGCAACCAAGTCGCTGGCTCTGCCTGCCTGAAGCAGGTGGAGCTTCTCTCCACTTTCTTCCTGTACACAGGAGGGGGGCTGCTGGCTGACCCATGGGGAGGTGAGAGGGGCCCCAGAGGTGGGATCAGGGAGAGGCCAGCACCAGCCCCCATAATCTATGTTAGGAAGGAAGCGGGTAGCTTTGACAAGTCCACCCAAATCAGCAAGTACTGAGCATGTCCCGAGAATGGTGGCCTCACGGCATGCTTGCTACCACCTGTGAAACAGGTGCTGGAGGTGCTGGTTTTTTACAGAGAAGGGTGTGGCTTCAGCCGGTGGGGTGGTCAGACCGCGCTGCCAGTCCCCTGGACTCCCCCAGCTCATGCTTGCAGCCAGACCCCAAGTATCTGGGGTGCGTGGCCCCGGCAGACAGGACCAGGGCTCTCTGGTGCTTAAGGGAGACACATAGCAACTCCAAGTTAGGAAGATCTGAGGGCCGGGGTTTGAGGAGGGGAGGACGGCCCCCAGGAGGGAGGATCCTGCCTTAGGAGTATCTGAATCCAGGCTGGGGGCTGCTCATGCCCTTCTGCTGTGGCTGGCCGCCCTCCATTCCTGGGGAGGAGGGAGCCAGAGACCCGTGGGCAGCGGGTCTGGGGGAAGCTGCTTCCCAGTGGCCCACGATCCAACCACCTAAGGCAGAGGGCAGGCCTGGGGCTACTCTGGGTGCCGGGGTGACGTATGGCTTGCAGGGTCCTGGCTCCTGGAGACTCTTGCACCCACCAGATCCGTGGAAATGACCGTGGGCTCCGCGCACAGACTCTCTCAAGCAGGTGTGACCTGTGCCCTTAGCAGGTGATGCCTCGAGGGACCTGGCCACTGGATGCCCAGTGCAGGGTGCAGCTCCAGCTCCAAGGAACTGGAGAGGGAGGGGGAGGTGGGGGGGGGACACTGAGCTCATCATGAATAACAGGTGTATCACGGAAGTGGGGAGAGGAGGGAGGACCCCGGAGGGGAGGTGGCTGTGCTTGGGGTGGGCACCCCTCCTCCCCCTGTCTCTCTTTGGACCCCCCCACTGCTCTCCACTCCCTGGCTGTGGGCACTACACCCTCTGGGCTTCCAGCCCCCACCCCATCCCCACCTCTGCCAGCCGAGGGTCTGGCACGCTGCTCCCCCAGCTAGTCTGGGCTCTCCCGCTAGTGTTTTCCAGCCAGTTAGTGGGATCCAGGAGGTGGGGGGGGGTCCCTCTGGGGCTCTACCCCTCCCCCAGCACCCAGCAATGAAGATAGGACTCTAGAGGCCATGGTGAAGTGACGTGTCCACTGCTGGCCCTCCCTCTTTCGCTGCCATTTTCTGGTCTGTGATACTAGTTGGGAAAAAGCAAGATCGCAAGATAGGGAAGATTAAGTGGGGTGATGGGGAACGAAGGAGGCACTGCCTGTGCTTGGGGGCGGGTGAGGCCTTAGTTCTGCCGTGGAAGGGAGGAGGCCCCAAGATGCTGGCCACTGCCTCAAGGCACAGAAAAACACAACGCATGTGAATCCCTGAGTCTCCGTCCAAACCAGGGGGGCTCCTGGACCTCTCCCCACTCCCCTCACCCCTCCCCAGTGGGCGGCAGAGTCAATAGGTGAGTTGGGCCCCTTGGTTCAGTCACTGAACACACAGCTTTCTACTCTTCCCCGACTCCCAGCAGGCAGATTCGTAGTTTTAATTTAGAGCCACTGCGTTCTGGAGAATCGAGGCCACCTTCAGCATCCTGATGGCCTTCTCTTGGCAAGGGTAGCCCCCTCCCACTGCTGGCCCCCCTCTTAGGTGGTGTGATTTGAGAGGGTCCAAAGAGTAGGCCAAAATCTTCACTGCTGCGAAGGACCCACTAAAGGTTTACTGGAAGGTTTTGGATATGCACCGGGAATCTCCTAAAAGTGGTTGGGGGCGAGGTTGGGGGGCGTGCATTGAAACAAGCCTTTCATGTACAGATTTGTCTTGCAACCTCCTGCTTAGAATTCCCTGCTGTGTAAAGTGAGGGTTGCCTCAGCCAATTCCTCTTCCTGCTCTGTGCCCCAAGGGGGTCACTTTCGGATCCCAAGAGAGCCTCCTGGAAGGGGTGCCTCATCCTGGACAAACGCCAGGAGAGTCTCCCTAGAGACCCGAGTCGGCAGTGGAGAAGCCAGGGAGGGCACCCTGCCCACGGCAGCCCCGCATGGCTGAAAGATAGATGATCAGGAAGTTATTTGTTTGGAGGTGAGCAAGCAAGACATGCTCCAGGGAAGGCTCTCCAGAGGGCAAGTGGGATGGAAGGCTCATGGGCCTTGGGCTCCAGGGGCCTTGGCACCACCCTTCCCTCTGGTCACAGTGCTCTTCCTTTTCTAGAAGTCTCCTTCAAGTCTGCTCAGACCTCACCTCCTCGGGGAGGCCAGTCTCTCCACCTGGTTAGGTTACCACCTGCTCTGTCCCCAGACTCCTGACCCTCTTCTCTTCCAGAGCACTGATCCCCTTCTGACGTCTAATATCACGTCCATAGATAAGGCTCCTAATGCGTGGCAGCCACAGCCTGCTCCAGTGGGGACTTAGTGGGGACAGAGAGCCTCGTTTCCTTCATTGGTGGATCTAGGCAGGTTCTCGTTAGCATTTGTGGGTGGATGGATGGATGGGTGAGTGGGCGGATGGGTGGGTGGATGGATGGATGGGTAGATGGGTGGGCGGGCGGATGGATGGATGGATGGATGGATGGGTGGGTGCGTGAATGGATGGGCAAAGAGTAAGGGCTCTGTGGAACACCCCACCTCCTCCCCCGCCCCAGTGCAAATGATTTCAGAGAACCAGACAGCCCTAGAAGGGTGATGGGGTCCATTGTGCTCCTGCCCAGGCCTGGCTGTTGCTGGCCCCGGCTCAAGTAGCCAGTGCAGTTTTCTCCGCAGATGCGGCCTCTGAGTGCCGATGGGGCTCCTGCCTGTTCCCACCAAGGCTGGATTTTTCTGGAACCAGGATGTAACCCACGGTAGCTCCATGAATACACTCGTTCTGAAATCTCTGCCAAACACTGCCCTCTTGGTTAAGCGGCCCACCATTGTGGGGTCACAGGCTGGCACCCAGCTCCCTCCAGGAGCACTTTCTCTGCCCCCACCCAGCCTCTCTCTGTCTCTCTGTCTCTCTCTCTTTCTCCTCCAGCCAAAAGAGGGGAGACTGGCAAGATGTGTAATTTTCAGTTGCTAATTGTGATGCCCTGCAGCTTGCTGAGCTAAAAATAGGCTTCATTTTTGTTGAGTAGGTTAAAAAATAGAAGCCCATGTGCTGCTTCCAAAAGCAGCACCCCTTGCAAAGGCTGGCAGAGGCCAGGGCCCACCGGGCCCCTCTCCCGCCTCCCGGCAGGTCCCTGGGGACTCGCGCAGGAGGGGCCCTGAAGGCCATTTTTGTCCCCGTTTTCCAGGAAGCCGGGATTCTTAACTTTGCATCCATACACGAGCTTCTGGAAACCCATCGATCCCTGGAATTCGGTGCAGAATGCCGTGGGGAAGGTGCATTTACCCATGTGTCCAGGGCAAGGGCCTCGGCCTACATCTGGTTCTCGGAGGGCCATGCCCCAGCCAGGGACACTGGTGAGCAGAGATGACAGTCCTGAGAAGGAGCAGGGCTGCGGGACGGACATATACACCACTGCTGCCTGAGCAACATTATAGAAGTGCCGTGAACTCAGTGTCCTCGTCTGAGAAACGGGTGTCTCGGTGCCGCCCCGCCTGGGCTGGGGGCATTGCATCAAGTGGGAAGGGTGATGCCCAGCATATGGTTGGGCTCCAAGTTCCTGATGACAAATATTTGAAGTACAACAAGGTTGGTCAAAAGAAAGCTTATTTTTGTTTCTATGTTTCTCAGAAATTTCCAGAATTGCAGACTCCAGGATCTGGAAGGGGTCCTAAAATTCCGACTGCCCTGGGAACCTGCCCCGGTTCTTCTCCTTCCGAGTTGAATGGAGGCCTGACACTGTGCCTGTCCCGCGATACAGGATGCTGTCCCCTCCATGGGCTGTCCTCCCCACTATCGACGGGGGGCAAAATTGGCTGTGGCTGAGGCTAGTCAGTTATCTTTGGCATTCTTCTGTTAGTCCCCTCTGGGGCTGAAGGAAGTGGCTTGTTTCCTGCAAATGCCCTGGGTCGGGGTTGAGCCCTGCCTTCTTCCCAGAAGATGCCTTGGGGGGCAGAGCTGGTGTTGGGAGCAGGTTAGCTGGGTATCAGAGGCCAGAAGGTCTGAGGGCCCCAGAGCACCCGGTGGTGGGGCAGGCCACAGCCCCTCCTGTGATGAGGCTCCACCCCCCCACCCCCCCACCCCAGCCACCGCGAGGCCCTTCCTGCCCACAGCCAGGAGGATAAAGCCCCTGTGGGCAGTGAACTGGAGGCTCCCTCCAGGGGTGGAGGCCAGAGATGAAGGCCAGTTCGTATGAGAGCAGACCCGGGGCCTGGGAACACCTCCAGGAAGGTGCATGGTGCTCCCGGACAGTCGTGAACACAGATGGCCCTGCACACGAATACTGAAATAACTGGATGTTTCTCTAGAGTCAATGTCACTTATATTCCTTACTCAGGTATGTTCAAGTAAATTGTTTGTGACAACATCAGCTCATCAGCTGGGGGAGTGTTTTACAAGACCATTGGGCAATGTGATTCCCCCTTCCCCCAGGCCTTGCTGGGCGTCTCAGTACAGAAAGCAGGAAGGGCACTCAGGAAGGAGTGTAGCCGTTACCCAGGCCTGGGCAGACGTGACAGTGTATGGGGACACTTGGCGATGGACACATTTGGGTGCTCACAGCAGGCCCTGGGCCTCCGTCCGAGCTGCAGCTCCCAGGGGCCAGGTGGGGGGTTTGGGGGGAGAAGGAAGTGGGGTGCAGCATCGGGGACGGCCATTTTGCGCACAGCTGGAGTTTGTGAAAAGATCTGTGTCCCAGGTCATAGAAGGTATGGCGCATGGCTGTCCCTCCCAGGGTGTGTCCAGGTTTTGCACGCATGTGGCTAGAAGCAAATGCCTCCTCTCTTGCTAGGGCCACATCAGAAAGCACTGTGGCAGTGAGTGGCACTCAAATCTCTAGCTGAAGTCTCTTAAGAGGCTGCCAAAGGGAATTTGATCCATAATCTCCAGAAAGCCCCGAAAATCCCTTTTCCCATCTCTGCCAGGTCTCTCGTGGCACTGGGGCTGCCTACGTTCTTGCCACTTATTCTCTGAAGGTCTCTGAGACTGTTTGCCCCACTCACTGCACTTCCCTCTTCTTCTGGGCCCTCCATCCAGGCAGCATCCACGGTCCCGGTGCCTTTGTCAGTGTGTTCCTTAGAACGTGTACGTATATGTGCGTGTGCGAGATGCAGGGCAGCTGCGAATACTCAGAAGCTAAGCACTTTGGCTGAACTGCACTGATGCAGAGCTCCAGACTGCGCCCTGTGGGAAGGTACCCAGGGATCAAGGCCCACGTGCAAGCAGTCCTCAGCCAGGCTGAGCAGAACCCGGACAACGGCGTTTACTTTCTGTACTGTGACTACCCGGTGCGTGAGCACTTGCTCCGGGCCCGAAGCCATTTTCCACGCATCCTCCCCTCCTGCACTCCCACACCGCGCTGTGAAGTTCAGGAGCTGGCGTCCTTGTCTGGTAGTCGGCCACGAGCGTGTGCCTGGGGCAGGCATGGGGAGGAGGCACAGAAACAAGACCAATGGATGCTCTTCTCCAAGCCCGGCTTCCGTAGAGATCAGAGCCTGAGCCAAAGCGTATGTGCCAGTGCTTACTGGGGACTGTGGTCCCAGGGAAGCGGGAGGGATGGAGGGGGGGCGGTGAATGGATATGGGGGTGCCTTCCTCTAGGGGTCGGTCTCACCAATGTCTTTGGAGAGGCTCTGTGAAGCTTCTGTATCTGCATCAGTCCATCTGGGGCGAGGAAGGGGTATTTACTTCTGCCTCCATGTCCCATTGATCCAAGCTCGCCCCTGGGGTGTAACCTGGCTCCACCCTGATTCTGAGTTGTTCATGACCATGGCCTCAGTGAGAGCCCACGGCCGAGGGCAGGAGGCATGTGGTCTGCTGATGGCCGTGAGGCCCCAGGCCAGAGGCAGTAGGTTCGAAGCCACGGCAGCCGGCGCTGGGCCATCCAGGCATCATCAAGGCAAGGCACAGATGTGGTGGCCCTCAGTGGCATCAAGTCCCACTCACAGGGACGGTAGCCACCATTTTCTCATGTAGCCCTCCCCACTGCCCTGCCACAGAAGTGGAGCAAGAAACTAGACAACGAATCGACAGCAGAGGAAACTGAAGCTCAGAGCAGCTCAGAGGCTTCCCCATTGGCATTGAGACGGTGCGTGTCTCCTGACTCCATTCTGGACTCTCTCACTGTGGGCCCAGACCTGAACCCACATGAAAGGACTCTGGTGGGTGTGGGTGGGTGGTCATGGGGGGTGCAGACAAGGAGCATTCTAGGAATCGAGTTGCAGGAGGCTGAGGGTTCCCCAAGGTCGTGTCCCTTACTGGACCGTGGAGGGGCAGCAGGTGTGAGCCCTGAAGCAGGGGCAGCTGGACCCTCTGTAGCCACTTCCTGTTCTGGGGAGCAGTCACAGATGTGCCAGATGGAGCAGAGTGGGGGGGGGCCTGGAAGAGGCAGGAAGATGGGAGGGTGACAGTGTGGCCCCATTGCTGTGCCCGCCTGGCCCACCTCACCTATGGCCAGCTTGCTGGACACTGCCGGTGACAGGTAACGAAGGGGCCCTCGGACTCTGGCATGGAATGGGGGCAGCAGGGAAGGCTGGCCTGGTAGAGCCAGAGTGCCGCTCTGCCAGGGCGGGGCAGTGGTGTGGCCTCTCCTGGGGCACCACACCTGGTACCTTTGAGACTTGGGACCCAGAGGCAGGCAGGACTCCCCTCCTCCATAGATGGTGCCCCCAGAGAGCCCAGTAAAACCAGGCATAGAATGGGCAAGCACTGGCATGTGGCTGCTGTCTCTAAACTCAGAGCCAGGTCTCCCCTGAGCCAGGGCACTTGGGTACCCGGGCACCTGGGCCTGCCCTTGCACCCACCTGGTCCCGTGAGCAAGGTGGGACGCTCGCAGAGGAAGGTGGGAAGCTCGCAAGGCCCGGCTTCCGGGAGATGGTGAACCACTTTCACCTGCCTCACTGTGGGCTGAGCGAGTCTATAATTAGAAGGTGCTTGCCTTCCTGCCTGAGCAGATGAGGGGCTGCAGAGAGTCGGAGGAGGCTGGGTGTGAGTCCGGGTCGGCCCCAGCTAACTGGAAGCAGAGGTGCGGGTTCCAACCCCGGGACCTGTGGAAGCTGGTGTGGAGGAAGCTGGTGTGGAAAGCTGGCCCACCCCAGCTCTATCCTCCCCATCTCCGGGGCCGGGCTCAGGAAGCTTCGAGAGTCCTCCTTCCAGTGTTGACAGCCTCCAGCCGTGTCTGGACATAGCCAAGGGCAGCAGAGGCGGAAGAGAGGCTCCCTGTGCCTCCTGCTCCCGTATTCACCTGGAAAACTCTGAAAACCCGCCAGTGCCTGGACAGTACCCCAGGCCAGTTAAGTCTGTATTGTTGGGGGGGTGGGGCGGGACCAAGTGATTTTTTTTATAGACCTCTCGGGATTCTGGTGTCCAGCCACAGCTCTGTCCTAGGTGAAGCTGGCTGTCCTCCCCTGCTGGCTAAAGCCCTCAAAGGGACAAGCATGTCCCGCAGAAGTGCAGCCCTGACCCGGCAGGCCTGGGCAGGAACTCCGGGGCCTGCATTTTAGCAAGCCGCCAGGTGAAGGTGCTGCTGGTTGGGCCACGCTCGAAGCAGCAGCGATGTTTTAGGAGAGGATCTGAATCTCCCGTGAAAGTGGGAGTTCTGGCCCCGGATGAGCGCACTGCCAACAAGTCCCCCCGTGGTGCTGACGCCGTGGCACCTGCTTTCGAGCATCCGTGTGGGACCGGACTCTCCGAGGCCCCTGGGGGCCTGCGCGCCTACCGCAGTCCAGTGCTGCTTTGTCCCAGATGAGCCACTCGGCCTGCGCGGGGTGCGGAGCAGGCACGTCTGTGGGAGTCGGCTCCTCCGGGACGGGGAGGTGATAACCAGGTCTCGTGTGCGAGGCTCTACGCAAGAGCCGATTTCACCCTCCCAGCGGATCTCTGAAGTAGCGCACCCTCTGCCCATTCCACAGATGGGGAAACTAAGGCCCTGGGAGGTCGAGGGTCCTGACAAAGCTACAAGCGGCCGAGCCGGGCTCAGATTCAGGTCTCCCTGACCGCCTTCGTTGCCATCCTGGCACTGCGGCAATCTAGCTGTGTGACCGGAGCCGGTTACTTAGTCTCTCTGCGCCTTGTCCTCTTCAGCAGGTGGAGAATAACAGGTTTTGTGAGGCTTCTTGCGAGGATTAATGAGATGACTTGGTGCTGGCATTAGTGTCCCTGATGGCTCAGAGTCTATTGTTTCTTATTGTTGCGCTTGCTGTGTGTCCCCCTCGGAGACAGGAGCCCAGGTATCCCGGGGGTCCTCTCTGGCCCTTCCCTGAGGAGGGGGCCAGTCGGGGGCGGTGGACACACAGGGGTGTGGCCAGTGATCTCGGTGCCTGCTGGTGCTGGGATTGGGAGGAGGAGCCCATGGGCAAGAACAGAAGGGACCACAGGACTGGGTGGGGGTGGCCGGCAGAACTGAGCAGGGGGCTCAGCAGGGGTCGCCCTCGTCCCCATTTAATGGCTGCAGAAATTGAGGCTGGCTGGCCTTGTCCAGGGGCCAGGAGCTGGCCGTTGGGGGGCGGGATTGAAACCTGAGGGTGCTCTGAATCCCTGCCCACTCGTCACTGAGCCCAGAGCACCCTCAGCGCCCAGGGCTGGTGGGGGGAGGCTCTGCCAGGGACTGAGTGGGGGCAGAAAAGGGGCTCTGAGAGGTGCCCAGACCCACGGGCTCAGGGCACAGAGGGGGGGACAGAGGAGGACATATGGGCAGGACACCTGGTCAGGGAGACCCAGCCCCAGGCAGCATCTCTGGGTGGGTCCCCGCTGGGGCGGTCCCAGGCAGCCCCTGTGGGTCCTGCCTCGCTCGAAGCGTGGGCCCTGCCTCCAAGCCTGCCTTCTCAGGTGCCCCACGGTGGTGGCTGTGCTGTCATCCACAGGCCCAGCCTCTTTAACATGCCTTTACAAAAGTGCTGATTGCAAAACTCCGCCTCTTTGTACTGAAAAACACAGTTACTTTAACAATGACAAAATAGATGTGCCATTTAGAAAAGTCACCAAATAGTTTACAAATGCGTAGCATGAAAGTGGAAGTCTCCTCCTTGTTCACCCCCCTTGCAGTAAACTCTGTAACCAGTGCGGTCACAGAGGCCGCCTGTTTCTGTGTATTTACGTATACTTCTATTGATGCCATTGAAAAATGAGCAATATGGGGTCTTGCGCAGTCGGGGAGTCCAGCTGTGGGGTCCTCATCGCAGGTGCTGCAGGAAGGGCCCCACCCCAAGCCGAAGGGATGGGCCTCTCCTGGCTGCTCCTTCCTATGGCCTTCTGGGCTGTGATGGGCTGGGCATGGGTGCGATGCAGTCACTGGAGGACTGAGGCCCCCATGAGGGCAAGGAGCCTTGGGGGAGGAACGGTGTGATAATTCCTGGACTGGCTAGCGTCAGGTGGGAAGCACCTGGGACACATGGACTGGGGCCCCACCCTCTCTGGGCAGGTGACCACCCTGAGCATCTGTCCCTTTCCTGTCCATAGTAACGGTGAGTGCTGAGGCTCCCCAAGGTGCAGCCGTGGACTGCTGTCCAGCACAGAGCTCAGCACCCTGGCCTCCTGTTAGGCTTGCCAGTCCGTCTTGGGCAGCAGGGGGTGGTGCTGAGTCCCCGGGGTGGCTCTCTGCTGGCCCCTGGCTTCCCAGGCAGGCAGCCTCCCTAGCACTGGGGTGGGTCTCCCCTGCAGACTGGACACAGGCTGGCCTTGCTTTGTGTGGGATCTGGCACGGGCAGTGAGAGCTAGTGGAGTATTTGAGCATGCCTGCCCGTAGCCCCTCCTGACCAGAGTCCCTGCTGCCTCCGAGGTGGGAGGGACCAGTGGCTCAGGAAAATGCCATCTCTGTGTCCAAGGATCTTGGGGCCCAACTCACCAACGTTGCTACTCTTGGGTCACCTTTTGAAACTAGAACTGTGTGATCTTGGGGAACTCCCCCCCATAGTGTATGGGCCTCAGATGAAGTATTGGGACTTAGGTCCCCTTGGGAGCCAACAAGGGCACAGCAGAGCAGCTGAGTGAGGGTGCCAGGGTGCCTGGGGAGCCCACTTTTTTTTTTTCACATTTTGTAGCAAAATTGTGCTTTGAAAATATAATACCTTATTAAAATTTTTTATAATTTATTTTTTAAGTTTACATCCAAGTTAGCATATAATGCAACAATGATTTCAGTAGATTCCTTAATGCCCCGTACCCATTTAGCCCATCCCCCCTCCCACAACCCCTTCAGTAACCCTGTTTGTTCTCTATATTTAAGTCTCTTATGTTTTGTCTCCCTCTCTGTTTTTATATTATTTTTGCTTCCCTTCCCTTATGTTCATCTGTATTGTATCTTAAATTCCTCATATGAGTGAAGTCATATATTTGTCTTTCTATGACTAATTTCACTCAGCATAATACCTTCTAGTTCCATCCACATAGTTGCAAATGGCAAGATCCCATTCTTTTTGATTGCCGAGTCATACTCCATTGTATATACATACACCCCATCTTCTTTATCCATTCATCCGTTGATGGACATTTGGGCTCTTTCCATACTTTGGCTATTGTTGATAGTGCTGCTATAAACACTGGAGTGCATGTGCCCCTTCGAAACAGCACACTTGGATAAATACCTAGTAGTGTAATTGCTGAGTCATAGGGTAGTTTTATTTTTAATTTTTTGAGGAACTTCCATAGTGTTTTCCAGAGTGGCTGCACCAATTTGCTTTCCCACCAGCAGTGCAAAAGGGATCCTCTTTCTCCGCATCTTTGCCAACATCTGTTGTTTCCTGAGTTGTTAACGTTAGCCATTCTGACAGGCATGAGGTGGTATCTCACTGTGGTTTTGATTTGTATTTTCTGGATGATGAGTGATGTTGAGCATCTTTTCGTGTGTCGGTTGGCCATCTGGATGTCTTCTTTGGAGAAGTGTCTATTCATGTCTTTTGCCCATTTCTTCACTGGAGTATTTGTTTTTTGGGTATTGAGTTTGATAAGTTCTCTATAGATTTTGGATACTAACCCTTTATCTGATATGCTGTTTGCAAATATCTTCTCCTATTCCGTCGGTTGCCTTCTAGTTTTGCTGATTGTTTCCTTTGCTGTGCAGAAGCTTTTTATTTTGATGAGGTCCCAACAGTTCATTTTTGCTTTTGTTTCCCTTGCCTCCGGAGACGTGTTGAATAAGAAGTTGCTGCAGCCGAGGTCAAAGAGGTTTTGCCTGTTTTCTCCTCTAGGATTTTGATGGCTTCGTCTTATGTTTGGGTCTTTCGTCCATTTTGAGTTTATTTTTGTGTATGGTGTAAGAAAGTGGTCCAGGTTCATTCTTCTGCATGTCGCTGTCCAGTTTTCCCAGCACCACTTGCTGAAGAGACTGTCTTTATCCCATTGGATATTCTTTCCTGCTTTGTCAAAGATTAGTTGGCCATACATTTGAGGGTCCATTTCTGGGTTTTCTGTTCTGTTCCATTGATCGGAGTGTCTGTTTTCGTGCCAGCACCATACTGTCTTGATGATTATAGCTTTGTAATACAGCTTGAAGTCCGGGACTGTGATGGCTCCAGTTTTGGTTTTCTCTTTCAAGATTGCTTTGGCTATTCGGGGTCTTTTCTGGTTCCATACAAATTTTAGGATTGTTTTTTCTAGCTCTGTGAAGAATGCTGGTGATATTTTGATAGGGATTGCTGCGGAGCCCACCTTTGTTATTCTATCTCACAGATGGTTAATGGGCTGGGCTCTGGCTAGGCAGGAGAGCATGAAAGCAAATGATCAGTCCTGCAGTCAACAGTCTAGGGATTAACCCATGGCGGCTTCCTGGAGGTGGTGACATCTGGGCTGGACTTGGGACTCTTAGGATTTCCTCAGTTGAGTTCTTCCCACTGAGTATTTCATTATCTGAAAAATGAAGGGTTTGCCCAAGTCAGTGGCTCTCTGACTGACTTGAGCAGCCTCAGAAACCCCTCAGACAGCTTGTCAAGGTACAGATCAAGGGCCGTCCCTGAGTTTCTGACTTGGCAGGGCCTGAGAATGTGCATTCTAGCGTGTTGAGGGGAGTGTTCTGTGAGTCTGAAACCCCAACCCCGAGTGAGGCAGCTGAGTCTGGGGACCAGGGACATCTCAACCCTGGGGGCTTTCCTTGAGTTCTTACTCTCCTTACAGAGGATTTTTGTGAGAATTCTAAGGTAACCCTCGGGTATGTGGCAGGGAAGCCAGCGTTGTTTGGGCCGAGTGCCCCTTTTCTCTCGTGTGAAGCACGGCTGATGGGCTGTGAGGTGGAAGTCAGATCTGCTTGTGTAGACCTCCGGGGGCAGTGACCTGGGGCCCTCTCATGGCAGTAAAATAATCATGGCTACCGTTTGCTCTGCACAGTGGGGAAACTGAGGCCACAGTGGCTCAGAAGCTTGCCCCAGTTTGAGTCAGAAAACAGGCTAGAGCCGGGGGAGCAGCAGCAGCAGCAGGAGCAAGGGGAGTGCTCAGGGCTGCGGGAGCCCAAGGAGAGCATGTGTACTTTCCACTCCGCTAAGCACGAGGAGGGAGCCTCCCCCTCTGGGGAGCCGGGTGCTGGGGTAGTGGTGCCTACTCACCCTAAGACAACACGGGAGCCTGGGACGACGTGGTGGAGGGGGCAGGAAGGCCCCGCTCCGCTACTCCAGGCTAGACCTGCCTGCCCTCTAAGCGGGGAGAGGGCGAGACTAGTCGGGCCGGCAGGAGGGACAGCACACTCGTGGGCACTAGCTTTGGAGGCCTCAGGCTGGCAGATGCTCCTCACTGGTCCCCATGCAGCACCTCCCAGGTGCTGCCAGCTGCCCTGGGCAACGGGAGACTGAGGCCCAGGAGGGCTGCAGACTCGCCCTGACCTCGCGAGGACTTCCACTAAGAGGCTCTGCTGCAGGGTGAGGTGGGCACCCTCAGGCTCCTGGTCATACCAGGCCAGGCCACTGTGGGCGGCCCCAGCTGTGGGACCGCTGAGCGACCCGAGACTGCTGTCTGACACGTACGTCTAATGGGCGTTTCAAATTTAGCCTGTCCAAAATCAAGCGCCAGATCTTTCTCCAAACCCCACTCTCAGGTTCTTCCCCATGCTGGCCGATCACTCAGGCCTGAGAGCATTTTTCGAAGCATTCGGAGTGGCCCATGCTCCCCTCCTCTGCCGCCACCTGACCCGAGCAATCCCTCCCCGGGTTACGGCAAAACCCTCCAAGTGGTTTTCAGCTCCTTTCCTTGCTGGGTCTCCACACAGCAGAAATAGTGACATTCACTCTGAGTCGCATCATTCTTGTGCTCAGAGCCTCCATGTCTCCTGTCTCAGAGGAACAGTATAGTGGCCCGTGGCCCACACTGTGCATGGTCAGGCTTGTTACTCAGACCACTCTCCCTGCTCCTTCCCTCCACACACACTGGCCTCAGGACCTCGGCACCTGCTGTCTCTTATACCTAGAATGTTCCTTTCTTATTCCGGACAGCTGCATGACTAACACCAACAGTCTATTCCAATGCCATCTTACCTTAGGCTGCCTTGATCACCCGGAATGCTCAGGGTTCTCTTCTGGGCATGGTTTTTCTCCCTAGTTTCTCTTCTCCCACTGGGATGTGTGACCCCAGGAGGCAGGGTTCTGTGCGTCCAGGTTCTAGGAACGAGGCCAGGTATGCATGGAGCAGGTATTGAAGAAACATTGATCAGACACTCAGTGGCTGTAGGGCTGCTGAGGAATCTGCCCGCCCACCTGAGCTGGCCCTGCTGGGGCTCTCACTGTGCACCTGCACTCAGGCTGCAGGTGACCAGGCCTGTGATGCCTCTCTTTTTCTCTCCCAGGAAACTATGCCCCAGACATCTGTCGTCTTCTCCAGCATACTTGGGCCCAGCTGTAGTGGACAGGTGCTGCCCGGCATGGGGGAGCGAGGAAGCGGGGCCAGCAGCTCCGGGGACCTCGTCTTCCAAGAGGGACGCCTCATCTCTGGGTCCCTGGAGGCTTTGATGGAGCACCTGGTCCCCACAGTGGACTATTACCCGGACGTAAGTGCCTGGGGCCTGGAGGAGGGGGGTACTGATCGGGGCCACCTGGGTTTCAGGGAGGCTGCTTCTGAGATGGGAAGGGAGGCCCAGACAGAGCTGGACAGAGCAGAAGGGAACGGGCAGGCCATCAGGGAGCCTCAGCCCTACCTCCTGCTCGTTCCCCTGTCCCTGTAGTGGAGAGGAATCTGCAGTGACGTCCTACTGACCCCAGGCAGCTGGGAGATAGCCTTGGTGGCACAAGGAAACAGATACACAAGGGGGTCAAACAGGGGTCTGAGCTCTGGACAGGGTCCTTAGGGAAGAAGAGGAGTCTAAGGGATAAGACCAGAACCTTGGGGTCTTGGTGAGGGTCCACCCAGCATGTGTGCTGTCCCTGAGCTGGGAAATTTGTTTTGTGCATGACATGCCATGGTCCAGAATAAAGAGGGGACAGCCCCGCCATGCCCAGCCAGCATGCAGACCTCAGGGCACACGCCTGCATGGGCAGGACTGGCGTTCTGCAACAATTCAGATCCTCCCTCATTTCAAGATACCACTGGTACATTCTTAGAACAAATTCTGAGTTCCCTTGTCATGTGTGGATTCCCTTTTGCCTCTGAGAGGTGACATCTCTTAGCAGCAGTGGTGTTGGGCCTGCCTGCTCCTTCCAGGTGCCCCCTCCCTCCTGAGGGCAGAGCTGTGCTTGCTGGCTTTGGCGTCTGACACAGGCCTGCATTGGAGGGTTGGGGAGGAATTGCCCCCCTCCACTCTCCAGCTTTTATCTAACAGTGCTGAAGCCCACTCAGCTTCTGGGTGTTTCTGGCACACCCCCCCAAGATGTCAGGCCTCATACCTTCCTCCTGGGGCTGTCTACTCCATGCTACTTGAAAACCCTCCCAAAGTTGGGCTGGGGCTTATACTGGTGGTGCAGACACTGCAGCTGAGGGTCAGATCTCCTGAAGAAGCCTGGGGCAGAGCATCAGCCTCCCAGGGGCTGGCACCTCCAATCCCAGCACTGCTCTGTGGCCTTGCAGGGGAGTTATTCCTCTTTTAGGTCTGTCCTCAGCTGTCTGTCCTCAGCTGTTTAGGGGCCTCCTCAGCTGTTACCCAGTATTATCCTCCAAACGCTATGCCCTGGGCAGCCCCTGCTTTCCAGGAGAGTAAAGGGGTGGTAGTTCAGAGGTAGTGCCGGCAGAGTCCAGCTGGGCATCAGCTCCTCTGCCAAGCTCCTGGGTTCCCCCTCTCCGCCTACTGCCCTCCTCCCCCGTGTACGTGGGCAGCTGGGGATAAACACACACCAGTGAGGCTCCGTGCTCCTTGGAAACGCACAGCTCCTCCCTGGGTGCACTTCTTGCCTTGGCTAGGAACTCAAGGTGTGATGCCTGGGTGACATTCATCACACGTCTGAGTCATCTGCTTAGAAGGGGGCCACCGACCAGCTGGGATCCCTGAGCACCCATGCTACGCAGCCTGGGGACAGGGCATGGGAAGTCTGTTGGGAGTTAGAGGAACCCCTGCTGTTCACAGGAGAATCTCCTCAAGTGGCTTCTGAAGGCTGCAGGGGGGCGGTGAGGGCCTGAGGCCTATTCTGCAAGGCCTGTGCTCCCAGCGAACATGGCCCACTTGCTTTGGGCTGGAGCAAGGAAGACCTGCCCCTCTAGGCCCAGAGTGAGGGCAGAAGGTCCTAAGCCCCCCAGCCTGCAGCAGCCATGTAGGGGCAGAGTCCTCAGGAGAGCTTCAAGCAGCTTCCCCCGCTCCGAGATCCAACCTGTCTGCAGGCAGCGGCCAGTGTGAAGACCTCACAGGTGCTGACCCATGTCAGACAAAAGGCTTCAGAGAACCCTTGGCCCAGGGCCCTGTTCCCTGACACCTTTTAGTCCAGATCATGAGGGCCCTTCAGAAACTGTACCACACAGCCCAGGGACAAGGGCACTTGGATGTGGGACAGATCCTGGTATAGCAGGTGGACATAAGGCTCAGAGCTGGTTGTTAGCACAGGGGCTTGTGACAGTTCCTGATGCTGGGTCCAAGAATGCCCCACTCTGCCTGCCACTGGCAAGGCCGGTGAGGATCTGGGCAAGAAGGCTTGGAGACTGACGCTGGAAGCACTGTGGGGTCCGGCAATGGGCTGACACAGGCTGGGAGAGTCCCACCAACATCCAGGTTTGGGTGTTAGCTCCCACCGTGGGGTAGGACGGAGGGTGGGGAGAATCCCGGCAGGGCAAGACTGCCGGGAGCTGAGCTTGTTGGGAAAGCCTCCAGGAGCTACTGGGAAGTGGGGGGTTTGATCTGTGCCTTGCAATGGAGGCAGAATTTAGGAGGCAGTGAAAGAAAAGGAAGGATGTTCAAGGTGGAGTAAACCAGGCAGGAGAAGGCATGGCTCCTGGATGGTGCTGTTGGGCCCAGGAGGTGGCTAGACAGGCTGTGACCATAGCTGGAGGGGGCCACACCAGGCATGACCTCCTCCTCCTCATCCTCCTCTCTCTCTGTCTCTTCTTCAGAGGACATACATCTTTACATTTCTTTTGAGCTCCCGGGTCTTCATGCCCCCTCATGACCTGCTGGCCCGCGTGGGGCAGATCTGCCTGGAGCAGCGGCAGCAGCTGGACACCGGGTCTGAGAAGGTAAAGGCGCTGTCTGTCTCTGTGCCTCTGGCAGGTCAGGTCTGGCTGAGCCCAGAAGGGGCCCTCCCTGATCGGGCAGACTGGCTTGTCTCTGGCCTCCTTGGCACTCCTGGGGCATGGGGTGCACACAGAGCCAAGTACTCTTCATGGGATGCTGAAAGTAACTACTCTTGGTGGGGACTCACACCCCTTTCCAGGAAAGAGCCACAGCAGACAGCTCTGTCAGCAATCCTGGTCAGTGCTGGGGCCCCCAGCTGGTAGAAAAACCGCCACCTGGGTCACTGACCCCTCTGGGGTGGGGGTGGGGTTCATGTGGCAGCAGAGTGGTTTGCAGTGATTCAAATAGGGCTGTCTGCCCCTGCTGTCTCTTCTTATTGAGCCAGGCTTTGGGCAGCCAGAAGAGTCAAGAAACCATAGGCTGTCCCTGGGGGCATGAGCTTCAGACGAGGCTTTTAGAAGCCCAGGAGGGTCTGGTGCAGAAGGCGGGGTGGGTGGGGGGTGGGGGGGTATAGGTGTGCCGTCAGAGCCTAGTCTGGGCTGGGGCAGAGCATGTACGGTCCCCGTTTGCTGATGACTTTCCCCTCTACCTTCCCTCCACCAGGCTAGGCCACCTGCCCCTGCAGGTTTGCAGCACAGGTCTGTGAACTGAGTCTCCTTGTCAGAGGGGTGCGGGGATGCACTCCTGGTGTCCCTGGATGCAGGGGGACAGGCCCTGAGTGCAGCCTGAGGGTGAGGAAAGGCTCCTGAAGAGACAGGTGGAAATAAGTCAAAGCAGGGTGGGTGGGGAGATGAAATTATAGGCTGAAGGTCAGCATGGAGACAGAAGCTAAAGAGGAGCCTGGCACGAACCCGCCAGCCTGTGTACGTGGTGGCATGCACCGCAGGGCCTCTGAGGGGATTCAAGGCCCTAGCTCCCGCTGAGCGAGGATGTGTCCTCGGCAAGTATCAGCAAGTCCGTCTGCACTGAACTCTGGCCAGGAGGAGTGGCTGCAGGGAGTGAGGGGCCAGTGGGAGAGGCTCCCTAAGGCATGGGGAGCCATCATGAGGGGGCCGGCTGGGGACATGGCCAGAATCAGGCAGGTTGGAGGCAGCTCAGCAGGGGTGGGGGCAGATGTGGGCAAAAGGAAGTGGGGATGGAGAGTGGTGAAAGGCCCTCAGGGCAGCTAGAACAGTCCAGGCTGGGGAGGTACAGGCAAGCAGGGAGCTGGTCAGTGCTGAGGAGGAACCACGATGGGCACAGGAGGGGTGTGGGCACATGTGGGCCTTTCAGTGGGCGAGTGTGGGACTGGGCCCTGAAGACCAGCTGGGACACTGTGACCAAGCATTCGGCACATCCTTCTCAGGCCTTACCTGTGTGCGGACCCAGGGTGATAGCACGGGTACCCGGCCCACCTGTAATGATTGGTCTGGAGAGGGAGGCCTTGGAGTGTCTGCATCGCCTCCTGGCACTTGCCAACCTGCTTTTAACTGAGAGGGGGCAGGCAAGAATCTCTCATTTTCAAAAAAAATTTTTTTTAAGTTTATTTTTATTTATTTTTGAGAGAGAGATACAGAGCAAGCAGGGGAGGGGCAGAGAGAGGGGGAGATAAAATCCCAAGCAGGCTCTGCAGTGCCAGCTCAGAGCCCGATGTGGGGCTTGAACCCACAAATCATGACCCGAGCCGAAATCAAGAGTTGGATGCCCAACTGACTGAGCCACCCTGGTGCCCCGAGAGTCTCTCACTTTTAATAATTTTCCTTGGTTTTCATCGTTGTTTTCACTTTAAATGAGTAACTTCTAATCACAGCAAAGGAAACTAGTTTCCTATGTCATGGTAATGACAGGACAAGTTTTCTGAAAATAAATTTAAGTGAAAAAGAGAGCTGACATGAGGGGGAATATGAAACCAAGCAGGTACAACAAAGCCACAGGTAGACAGAGTGGGGGATGTCTCTCCCTAGCACCCTCACCCCAGCATGGGGCCGGGGAGCAGGTCCCACGGGGGAAAATGGGTGTGGGGGTGTTGCAGACCTGGGGGAGATGGGGAGGCTCTGGTCATCTTGTGCCCACTCTGGAGGGTGACTTTATGCCCTGCTGCCCCAGGCCAAGCTGAAGTCCTTCTCAGCCAAGATTGTGCAGCTGTTAAAGGAGTGGACAGAGGCCTTCCCCTACGACTTCCAGGATGAGAAGGCCATGGCTGAACTGAAGGCCATCACCCACCGGGTCACGCAGTGTGACGAGGTGAGGTCTTCCTTGGACCCTAGCAGAATCCCTTGGGTGTGTGTCTGGGCGGGGGGGGGGGGGGGGTCTACTCCCACAGGAGGGTGGATCTTCAGGGACAGCTCTGTACGTGGTCCTCTATGCGGTCACCCTCCCAAGACAAATGCTGGATGGCTCTGTTTGTACCCCTCCCCACAAGACTGCTGAGCTGTCCAGCAATGGGCCAGACTTGCCCTTGACATCTTCTGTACTTGGGAGACCCTGTGGCCTGAGCGGTGGGCTGGAATGAGCCCAGGCCCCACCTTTCCTGGGATTGGGGTGAGTGGAGTGGGGACCTCGTAAGAGGTTTTAAGAGCCTGTCTACATCTCTGGCTCCCAGCTCACTCTGGCCTTCCATGGAGACAGGAAACCTGGCTGGCTGGGTCTCCACAATGGAAATGCTCTGCATACTCAGCAGTTTCTATCTGGCCAGAGGGCTCAGAAAGCCCAGGGAGAGTTCCAGGAGGGGTTGGGGCTGCCCCCTCACCCAGGGAGCAAAGGTTCCTGGTCCTGGAGGAAGCCCTTCCAGATGCTCTCTTCCCTACTGTGGGGAGGCCCAAAGTAGTTCAGCTGGACGCCGTTAGGAAAACCATGGGTTTCAGACCCAGAAGCCTACCCCTGGCCCTCAGCTCCCATCCCCACAGGGCAGCCAGCTGACCCTCCTCAACAGTACTCAGAGGAGCCCACACTCTGTTCCATTCTTTCTTCAAATGCCCAAACACTCATGGCAGGTTTGAGTAAGGATGTGCGTTCAAAGTTAGGCACATCCTTGGAGAGGGAATAGATTTCTATGGAGAGGTGGTGGTCTTGTTAGCCCACACCTGCACCTTTGTGGTCCCCTGACCCCCACAGGAGAATGGCACAGTGAAGAAGGCCATTGCCCAAATGACACAGAGCCTGCTTCTGTCGCTGGCTGCCCGGAGCCAGCTTCAGGAGCTGCGGGACAAGCTTCGCTCACCAGCCCTGGACAAAGGCTCTGTCCTCAAGGCGAAGCCTCCAGCCACTCAGAAGGACATCCTGAGCGTGTGCTGCGACCCCCTGGTGCTGGCCCAGCAGCTGACTCATATCGAGCTGGTCAGTGCTGCAGTGTGTCCTGCCTGGCATGGGGGTGGGAGTGCATTCACCAATGCTCATGGGGCCGCTGGACCCCAGCATCTTTCTCAATGGAGTGCTGCAGGGCCTCCTCCACTGGTCCGACTGGGGTGTCAGGCGAAGCTCACTTGTCAGCAACCCCATGTATATGGGAGGGGCTGGGTGATGGGGACTGGCCCAGGAGGTAAGGGGCTTAGAGGGAGAGAGCCTGTTCCCCAACCCTGTCACCTCATCTTGCCTATGCCCTGGACTGGGAAGGTACCCTGCACCTAGCAGCCCCCAAGACTTCCACCTCATCCCATGAAGCCCTGTTTCCTCCCCTCCCAGGGGAGGGTCTTGTGGACCCCTGGGGTGCATTTCGGGGCCTGCCCACTGGTTAGGTGCTCTGATCAAGGAGGGCCTGTAGTGCGCACCTGCAGGAAAGTCTTCACTGCTACTCTAAACATGGCCTACACCCTGAGTGTGGGGCCTGCCTGAGAATGGCAGGTTCATCACCCCTCCTGTGCTGCCTCCTCGCCCATCCTAGGAGAGAGTCAGCAGCATTCACCCTGAGGACCTGATGCAGATCGTCAGCCACATGGACTCTCGGGACAAGCACCGGGTGAGGGGCTGCTGTGTGGTGGCCTTAGGGTGGGCTTAGTACCTATACCTACGCAGGGTGGGGGCCTCACAACGAAATGGTATGCGTCTGGCCTGGTGCCTGCCCCAAGGGGTCAGCAGACAGCTCTGCAGGGTGATGCATACCGGAAGGGGCCCCGTGTTCCCAGGAGCCTGGGGACGGGGCATCCTGGGACACCTGGATCTGCCCAGCTGGCCACACTCCACCACCACTTTCAGTCTCTTTTGGCCATGGTTCCTGCTGCTCGTTTCTGGGGTTACGGCTGGGGCAGCACCTGCTGGCTGGATCCTCGGGTTCCCGGTGACGTGTTGTGTTTCTCCCAGTGCCGAGGGGACCTGACCAAGACCTATAGCCTGGAGGCCTATGACAACTGGTTCAATTGCCTCAGCATGCTAGTGGCCACCGAGGTGTGCCGGGTAAGTGCTGCATGGTCCATCTGGGTGGGGTGACACTGTCCCTTCTCTGGACCCACAGTGCTGCCCGAGGCTCTGACTTCTATACCCCTCAGATGATAAAAACTTTGAAAGTGGAGACAGAAGCCTCCATTGCTGGGGTATCAGCATCCCTGCTCCCCTCCATCCTCCCCCCCGCCCCCGGCCACTTACAGTAATTATGAGAGACACTCATCCATGGAGTGCATCCAGCACGTTCTGTGAGTTTATCTGGGACTGCCCTTCTGCACAGCATTGAAAATGCCACAGCTGCATTTCCTGCCTCTGCAGCCGACGAGCACCTCCCCAGCCCTGGGTCTTGACAGCTGTGAGGGCCCAGCATAGCTCCTGTCTAGGCTGCCCTTCAGGGACTGGTCAGGGGGGTTGCTCCCGTGGTGGGCTCACCCTAAGGCCGTTTGGCTGCCCTCCTCCAGGTGGTGAAGAAGAAGCACCGGACCCGCATGCTAGAGTTCTTTATTGATGTGGCCCGGGAGTGCTTCAACATCGGGAATTTCAACTCCATGATGGCCATCATCTGTGAGTGGCTCGGCCCCAGGGGCTTCCTATCCAGCTTCTGCATGGCCTACCTAACCCCACCCTGACTCTAGCTGCTGTTCCCTGCAGCTGGCATGAACCTCAGTCCTGTGGCAAGGCTGAAGAAAACGTGGTCCAAAGTCAAAACGGCCAAGTTTGACGTCTTGGAGGTAGGCACCTCAGCCTTGTCCTACACTAGCCTGAGGAAGGGTGGGCCTCCCATCACCCTCTGGCCCCTTGCTCAGAACCCACTGCCCACAGTGCCATCTGGTGGAGGGCACGTTGAGCTGGCCTTGCTGCTCTGGGAGGTGGGTAGCTGAAGCTCTCCTCGGCCCTTGGGACTTTAGTCAGAATTGGCATTGCCTAAGGCAAGCTCTGGAGAGTGGTTAGGAAAGAGTTTGACAAAAGTGGGCCCCAGGGTGTTGCTGACTAAGCAGAGACTGGCCTTTTCCTGGTTTGAATTCTTGGGGTCCTGGATCATCTGGGTGGCCCAAGAGCGAGTAGGTTTACCTGCAGCCTTCCCTGAAGTATTTCATCACAGACTCTACTTTCTGCACATGTGTCTTATGGAGCTCGTCAGTTTTGAGAGATGTTGGTCCAAGTAGAGGGGCAAAGGAAGGTTTTAACAGGAAAGGAGACCCAGGCTCAGCAGGGAAAGAGGTGTGTGTGAGCTGTGAGACTTCTCTGTAACTTTCCTCATGTTTGGATCCAAACGCAGTACTCGCTAGGTGCTTACTCCCAGAAAGGCCTCTTCTGGTGACAGTCCAGGGCTGCCCAGTGGGGAAGTGCCTTCCCCATTGCTGTTTCCTGCTCTGCAAAGGGACATTCTGAGCAAGGGGTGCAGGGAGAACACTGCCAACCAGGTCCTCCTGTCTGCCTACAGCACCACATGGACCCATCCAGCAACTTCTGCAACTACCGCACTGCCCTGCAGGGGGCCACACAAAGGTCCCAGATGGCCAACAGCAGCAGAGAGAAGATCGTTATCCCTGTATTCAACCTTTTCGTTAAGGACATTTATTTCCTGCACAAAATCCATACCAACCACTTGCCCAATGGGCATGTTAACTTCAAGGTGAGCTCAAGAACCCTTGTGGTCTGACGGGAGGGGGGGGGCCAGACTGTCCCAACACAGGGCAGGACAGACCTCTCAGCCTTGTCCTAGGGCAGGCAGTCTGTCTGTGGCACTAGAGCTGCAAGGCAGTGGTCCTTTGCAGAAAGACCTTTAGGACTGAAAGCTGCAGGGTGGGTTAGTGTGCTGTTTATGTAAAGTATAAAGGTGGCCCCAACCCTTCTGGGCTGGAGCCACAGGGAACCTGTATTTGCCCAGGACCCTGGTCCCAACACTGACCCCACCAGGGAGCAGAGAAGGGGCTACTTTTGGGGGTTTGGGAGGGAGGAAGGCTTTAGGCAAGAAGGTACTTGAGCAGGGAGGAAGAGGCAGCAGAATTCAAGATGGAAGTCAAGGGTAGCTGGGCCTGTGTAAGAATCCATAACCCCTTCCTATCCCTTACCTGTGTGAGGTAAGTACTGGACAGTCCCGTTTCCCCTGCTCCCCAGAGAATGAGATCATGACATGTTCAGGTTAGCGGTGCTGTGCTGAGTATGGCTGGCACAACCTGCCTCAGCCTGGAGTCCCAGATGGGGCCCTCTTGTTGGAGTCTTGCATGGGGGAGGTACAGACCCTGCTGCAGCCTGGCAAAGTGCAGGACCGAGTGGTCTTGGGGACACTTACTGGCTCTGATGCTGCATAAAGTGCTGCTGTGGCCATAAAGTCAGCTGAGCAGGGTCACTGTCCCTCTTGCTGGGGCGCAGAACGAAACCAGAACCTACATCCCCTGCCCGAACCAAGGATTTCAACCTTAAGGTGACAAATGAACATCCAGTTGGTCTTCTGTACCTTCAGAAATTTTGGGAAATCTCCAGACAGATCCATGAGTTCATGACATGGACTCAGGTAGAGTGTCCCTTCGAGAAGGACAAGAAGATTCAGAACTACCTGCTCACGGCACCCATCTACAGCGAGGAAGGTGAGGCCCAGCTCCCCAGGGCAGCACACCCATCTCCCCACACTGTACATGTCACCCTGACTCCCCAACGTCCACAGCCTCCGCTCTCATGGGAGGTTGCCCTGGGAGGCAGGCCTGATCACAGGCCCACAGGGGTGAGTACATTAGGGTGGGCTGTGGGCAGATGACAGGATGAGGACAAGGAGAGAGAGGGCTCTTGAAGCCACCTGATAGTGTGCAGAACCAGGAAACTTCTCAGTCCCCAAGCTGGGAGCCCTAGAACCCCAGGGAGCAGAGACCTGTGGACAGGCCCAGTTGTACCCCTAGAAGGAAGGGACAACTGGTATGCTAGGCAGACTCACTGCATGTGGACATGGGTCCTAAGGGGCTTTTCATCTCTCAGCTCTCTTCATCGCCTCCTTTGAAAGTGAAGGTCCTGAAAACCACATGGAGAAGGATAGCTGGAAGACTCTCAGGTAGGAGAACCCCAGGGACAGGCCTGTTGGCCCCTGAGACCAGCCCCGTGCCCGAGTCTACCAGAAGGGAGAGGACTCCTGAAAGGAGGCCAGGAGTGTCTCCACCCAGACTGCCAGTCGGCGGGAGGCCGAGGACTTGGGTCTGAGTGCCCCTGACTTTTCCCCTGATGGCCGGTTCTTTGAATCCAGGCCCTCCCCAATAGCGTGACCTGCCTGCTCAGGGGAAGGGCCTGCCAACCACCTGACCATTTCTCTGTGCCCTGCTTACCTTTAGGACGACTCTCCTTAACAGAGCCTGAAGGCACGGATGCAGCCTGCAGACGCTGGATGAAGCACACACATGCACTGAATTTTATCTGGATTGATAAGGGTTGAGATGAGGAGGCCTCACTGGTTGGGGTCCATTTTGTATATAACTTTTATGAAAAAAGGAAAAGTAATTATTTCATGCATCAACCTTTGGCACTTACAAAGTTTTTTTTGTTTATTTTAAATAACAGGGCAGGGCCCTGCTTCGGGGAGGGTGGGGAAAGAGTATCATGGGAGATGGCATCCATGATAACATCTTATTCTAATGAAATGTAGATTTTTATTTTCTACTTTTGATTATTAACATCTTACGAAAAAATATTAAAAAAAAAAAAAAACCCAACCAAAACCAATGTGAGCCCTGCCTGCTTGGACGCCCTTCCAGCCAGTGTCTCTGATGTCGGGGTTAGTGCCTTAGAGAGTACTGGAGGGCCGGTCTCCCACTCCGTTCTTTTAGCCCTCAGCCAGCCAGTGCCAGGGAAGCTCTGCCCTGGGCTAAAATACCTGCCCTCAAAGCCTAGGCCAGAGAGGTTCTAGCAAGAAGGGCTTGGCTGGCCAGGGGGCCTCATTTGCATACTTCTAGAAGCAAACCTTGAGTACAGGCTTTCCAAAGTTTACATTTTCATTTTCCTTTATCAGGGATTTAGGGGGTTGGGGAGGGGCAGGGGATGCCTGGCAGCATATTTTCCGTTGGGATATGTCGGAATATGTCTGGCAAGTTGTTCTTCAACTACATTTTAGGAAGAGAGAAAATCTAAAATAAATGTAGGGGGGAGGGTGTGGTGGAATTGTTTGTTTCCCAGGCTGTAACTGAAAGGTACACTGAGCTGTAATGAAGAGAGTACAAAGTAGACTTGAGGATGGGGGCATTTAAAGCAGTTCCTGAAACTCCAGTACGAAGTGACAAGAAGCAACTCATGAATCAGTATTCTAGTGGACTGCCTCCTCCCCTCTGGGTTGGGGGCTCCCCCTAAGGGACTCTGAAACAGAATACTAGCCAGACCAGACTGCTGGAGCCCACTCACAGAAAACTGCCCAACATTTAGAGGTATTTTCCATACCCAAATTTGAGGAGTACACTCTATTTTCTGTCTTTCTGGCCATGGGAAGGTAAGTCCTGACCCCTCAAACGCCAGAGGTGGGCCATCTGCTCTGACTCTCTCTCCCTCACAGCAGGGCTTTCATTCTGCACAAGCAGATTCGGAACTACTCACCCTTGTTTCTCTCCGCATGCCTGGCTTCCCAGGAGCCTGCAGCCGAGATGCCCGAGTGAGGATGAGTCAGTTAGTTGCTAATTCCCAAAGCTCCTAGGAGAGCCTGGAGATGTGGAGGTGAGGCCTCAGGAGGAAAGGGTGGCTCCCCAATCCGACGTGGATGTCGCCCCCAGCCCTGGGTGGAGCAAGATTATTTACACTGTATTGTCACAGTGTTTTTGCACTTTTCAGATGTTCTAGATAGTACATATTGTATCTTGGTAGTACATTTTGCTTTGTTTATGTATTTGAGATAAAGAAAGGCTAAAAACTTGAGAATATATATTTGGAATACAACGTCAGAACACTTTCTGTCTTGCGAGTTAAGGAGCTTTCATGTCAGTGTGCACTCCACTGGGTCATCAGTTCTAGTACCTACCTGATAGTGTCTATGTTTGCTACTTTATTTTCCCAATTTGATACACACGCTATGATGTGTTGGTATTTTGAGGTGAACCCTGAGTACAAAGCTGTACCATAACGCAGGATGTCAGCTGCTGGTGTGACTGGACGTACTTGCATCAATAAAAGAACATGTTGCTCCCCTTGCATGCCTGCTCTCTGCGCGTAGCTGGCAAGGCCTGATGGCCTGGCTGCTGGCAAAGAGATGTGAGGATGTCTAGGTCCTACACGGCCCTTCAAAGAAGGAGCAGGGACTCTCATCTACACAACGCATTCTGACAAAAGGCTTTCAAATAAATAATGCAAAATAAGACAAAGTCATATAAGAGGCGTGTTCTAGTCCTGCTTTCCTCAAAATAAGATCCAAAACGGTATCGCTGGCTGATACATAGTCATATAGATGGTCATATAAGCTCAGGAAACCGAAGCCATATAAGACTGTAAACGCTCCTTTACTACAGGACTAACCGTCAGTGTCCATGGGCTCTGTGGGTCTCTCCTGGGGCAGGGGAAGTTGGGGACACCTAGTGACATCTCTCTGTGGAACAGTTTGCAGAATGCAGTTCTAGATGGGGCTCTTTCTGTTGTGATGAGGCACCTTCAAGAGCACTAAAGAAAAGGGATTTGTTGAAAGGCACACAAGAGTTTGTGGAATTGAAGGAAAAACGTTGAGACACTGGAATGGAAGCCAAACTCTCCCCGTCCATCTCCAGCCTATCCCACTGCCACTCTGTCAACAACGCACAGGCTGGACGAGATCTGCTCTACAGTTCACTGAACCTTACCCTGTTTCCCGAGAGCTAACTTGGGCTCATTTTTCAATGTGTGCAGTGTCTGTCATGCCCACTGGACCAGCCCTGCCCAACAGAAAACCTTCTGTGATGGGAGTGCTCTCTATCTGCATTGCTGCTAGTTCCATCTATACACTGAGCACCGAGATGTGGTCAATACAACTGAGGAATGGAATTTCTAATTTTAGGTATAAGTAGCTAGTAGCCACTATACTGGACAGAAGGCTAGGCCTGTGGGACTTTGTCACTTGCTGTCCTTCTAGTGGCTTGTGGACAGCACACGATAGGTGCTTAGGTGTTTGTGGAGCAAATGAGGACACCTATGAGGATGCACAAGTGAGTTTTGGGTAAATGACACTTTTTCAGTCTTTATAATTCAATGGAATTCTTAGTTTTCTGGTAAAGTTATTTTTGGAAGTTTCTACCTACCTCGGCTGAAGAAGGGGCAGCACATCGTTCGGTGCATGTGCCTTGGCCGTGGAGCCTGAGCTGGAAGTGGGTGGTGAGCCCCACTGGCTAGCTGTGGTGCTCCTTCACTCGCAGCGTAGTCTTGCTAGGGCATGCTTCTCAAGGTGCGGCTCTTTGACAGCAGCATTAGCAGCACTGGACACTTGCTCGAACTGATCTCAAGGCCTCACTGCAGGCCTCACTGCAGGCTCGCTAAAGGGGAAAACATGGGGGTGGGGAGTCCAGCACATTTAGGAAGCTCTTCTGCTGATCCTCCCAGCCCACCTCTCCCAGGTACACCCCAATTCTCCCAGGAGCACTCTGCTTTGCAGACACATCGAACCTCCATGTCACTAGTGCACCTCCTCTAATGTACTGTGGTCCTGTCCTCACACACATTCTTCCAGAGTCTATAGCTTCTCTGGTAAGTGGTGCTCTGTGCTCCTCGGGGCCCCATCTGCTTTCTCACCTTATACCACTGGCATCTGTCTCGCCCACTAGTCTTGGCCTTCTGAGTGGAAGCCACTTGTGTAGCTGTGTGGCCAGCGACCAGCATGGTGTGCAGCTCCTAACACCACCATATGATGACTGAATGCTGCCTTTCACTTCGCACACACATTTCAGGAACAAATCTATGTTATAGCATCATGTGACAGGAAGTAAGCTAAGGATCTCTCCTAAGGCCATAGAGACTTCTGCGACAAAACTAAGATGATTTATGAAATATATACCCATTACACCTGTATAAAAAATAGATATCCTATTCCCCAGGGAGGCAAGACAGGATAAGCATAAGAGCAAGGAATCAAAAGTTAAACTATTTGGATTCAAATCTTAGTTTCCAGTTCTCAGCAGGGTATCCTTGGAAAAGTTGTTTATCTTTTAAAGCCTCCATTTTCTCACGAGTAAGATGAAATTACAATACTCTCTGTCTCATGGGGTTGTTGTAATGTTACATGGAAGAAAGTGCAGTGCCTGGTTCATTAGAAGCAATCAGTGTTAGCTGGGTACCTGTAGCTTGGGCACCCTGATAAAACTGAACCCCACTTCTCCCGCAGAGCAAAATCTGGGAAAAGTGAAACGAGAATTGTAAGTGATGTTCTCAAAGGAACAACTGAAGTTCTGGCTAATATAAATATATTCTAACTCTTACTGAAGAGTCACTTGTGTTAAACTTAACCAGTATATAAACATGTATGAGAAAAATTCCCACAAACTGGGGACTCAGAACTACTTTCTAAATAAAAAACCTATTACTCACATACAGGCTAGTGATCTTAGATCATATCAACACGATTTCTATTTTTATTCCCAGAAAGGAAGTCATGATACTGTGAGGAAGGTGAAGGGCTACCACCCCCCTCTCCCCTAAATATCTATCCTAACATACCCCAAACTCTAAGGCATGGATCTTAAGCAACAATGTTGAGGAAACAGTATTGTCAAGAATATAAGAAAATGTTGGATTTTTAAAATTCATTTTCATTTCTTTTTTTTTTTTTTTTTTAAACTTTTTAAATGTTTTTATTTATTATTGAGAGACAGACTGAGACAGAGCATGAGCAGGGGAGGGGCAGAGAGAGGGGGAGACACAGAATCTGACGCAGGCTCCAGGCTCTGAGCTGTCGGCACAGAGCCCGACGCGGGGCTCGAACTCACAAACCACTGGATCATGACCTGAGCCGAAGTCGGCCGCCCAACCGACTGAGCCACCCAGGCGCCCCCATTTTCATTTCTTAAAGCATGAATACAGGTTCTTCTCCAAATTTGTTTGGTCATAATTCTGAAGAAATTACCAGAGCATAAGATTGGAAAATATGAAACAGGTTAAGAGACATAAAGGGCATGGAGAATATAACAATAGGTCTAACATGTTATCAGAGCTTTTGAAAGAAAGAATGAGATAGAGATAATGAAATATAATAGCTGAAAATCTTTCAGAACTGATAAAAGACAATAATAATCCAAGGAGCCCAAAGAATCTCAAGCAGGATCAGAAAACAAAAAAACAAAAAAATAAAACCCCGAGAACACACGTATCATAGTGATACAGAACAGAGATAAAGAGGAGACCCTGAAGGCAGCCAGGGAAAAAGGTTGATTACTTTCAAAGGAGTATCAACGTTAAGTTGATAACTTACTTATGAGAGAAATAACTGAAGCCAGAAGACAACAGAATAACATCAACATGCTAAAAAAAGAAATACCCAACCTAGAATTCAATACTTTTCAAAATATATTTTTTAAATGAGATAAAGATATTTATGAACCAAAATGGAGTTTGCTATCAGCAGACCTTCACTGAAAGAAATGCCAAAGATTGACTCTTGACTCCCACACTATATAAAAAAAATTATTTCTAGATGTATCATAGATCTAAGTATGAATGGCTCAACAAAGATGAGAAGGGAAGTTATAGGCAATCTTACTCAATAAAGCATCTAAAAGAAAACAGGAAAATTTCTTCTTTACTTTGGAGCAAAGGTTTCTTAAATTGGATACCAAAATCACTGGCCATAAAATAAAGAAAAATGATAAAATGGACATTATTAAAATTAAGAGTTTCTGTTTATTAACAGATAACATTAAGAGAATGAAAACAGTTCCCTGCCTAGGGGAAGATATTTGCAATACATAAACCTGACAAAAGACTCACATCCAGAATACAGAAGTAATTCCTACCAACCAATTAAAAAAAGGCCATTTAAAAAAAGGTAAAGCAATTTTACTAGGCATTTCACAAAAGAAGATCTTCAAGTGGCCAAAAAGCATATGAAAAGATATCATTTCCCTAGTAATAAACTAATAAAATCAAAATGAGAGAACTGTACATACTCAACAGAGATTACAGTGTCTAAACTGAAAATACTATGTTGGGACAATGTGACACAACTGGACCCCTCATATGTGGTCGGCAGGAGTCAGTTATTTAAAAGGACTGAAAAAATTGGTCAGCCTCTGGCAAGATTAATCAAGAGAAAAAGAATGAAAGAAAGGTGATCACCATAGATCCTGTACATATTACACAGATAATAATAAGATATTGAAAACAAGTTTGTATATTTCATCTCAATTTTCAAATTTATGACTATAAATTCCTAGAAGATTGCACCTTATCTAAAATAACACAACCAAAACTGACTTTAAAAGAAAGAGAAAATCTGAATAGATCTATAATCATTAAATAAATGTGATCAGAAATTCTCCCATTTAGAAAATTTCATGGTCATGTGGCTTTCAGTTAGTTCTGCCAAATATTCAAAGAAGAAATAACTCTGGTCTTACAAAACTTTTTTAGAACACAATAAGGAGGAAGACCAACTTTTTATCGGCTAGCATAAACAATAAAAACTCGTGAACACAGATGAAAAACACCTGAAATGTATATATACACACACACACACACACACACACACACACACACAAACACCCATACACACATGAATACATACACAGATATGTAAATGAAATGTGTGTGTATGTGCGTGCATGTGTAAACTGAATCCAGCAAAGCATAGTAAGGATGATACAACATGAGAGATTGGAGTTTACCCTAGGAATGCAAGGATACTTCAGAAAACTGATTAACTCAATCAATTTAACATATCAAAGATGGAAAAAAAACCATATGATCATCTCAACAGACGCAGTAATATAAAGTAACTTTGTTAACTTGATACAGGATACTTATAAACACACCTTCAGCAAATACCATACTTACCGATGGATGAAACACTGAGAGTGTTCCCCTTGAAAATCAGAGACATGGGCAGGAAGTCCACTATTATCACCTCCGGTCAACACTGCACAACAAACCCAACAAGCATAGTAAGACAAAGAAAATAAAGATATAAAAATTGAAAAGAAACAAAACTTTTACTACTCATAGAGATGACTGCGTAACAGAAAAAATACGAAAGAAACTAGAAATACATTGCTAGAATTAAATGTGTTTTGCAAGGTTGCTGAACACAAAAATCACTTGGATTTCTAAACACCAGCAATAGACAATAAAAAAAGAAAAAAGATAGTTACAACGGCATAAAAAATGCAAAGTATCTAGGAAAAATCTATAAAATAATACATGTAAATCCACTGTGTGAAAAAATATAAAATTTAATTGAAAGACAATAAAGACCTAAATAGATATGTCATGTTCAAGGACTAGAAGACTGTATCATAAAGATGTAAATTTTCCCCAAAGTGATCTTACAGATTCAATGAAATTCTAATCAAAGTCATGAAAGTTTTGCGAAAGTTAACTAGCTTATTCTAAAATTTATCTGAAAGTACCAGGGCTACAAAGAGCCATGACAGTTGTTAAGAATAAAGCAAGTGGACTAGCTCTCAGAAATACTGACTTCTTACAGAGTTATAGTAATTTAGACCATGATGCAAGGGTACGGTGATGGGCAAAAAGCCTAATTGAACAGAGAGAGCCCGGAACTAGACCTCTGCACGTATGGAGAGGTTCTGCAAATCAGTGGGTAAAATGTGGACTTACATTGTAAGGTGACACTGGGAAAAAGCTTAACGCAGTCTTTACCTCGTGGCATATTCAAAAAGCTCTTCCAGTTAGGTTAAAGACCTAACTAGGAAAACCAAAGCTATATATGAGGTATTTAGAAGACAATATAGAACAATAGCTTTAGACTATCTTTCCTTAATATAAGGTTATAAATCAATAATAAAAAGTGGAATTCATAAAGGAAAAAAAATAAGTCACATTAGAGTTAATTTTTATTAATGAAAAAGTACCATCAAGAATGGGAAAAGACAAGCCACATCCTGGGAGAAGATATTTAACCACTAAGAACTGGTTATATGACTAATTCCTATGAACTGATAAAAATGGGCAAAAAGACTGAAATGCAAATTGTAACTATAATTCATACCTAAGGCCTACTAGACTAGCAAGAATTAATAAACCTAACAAAAGTATTGCCAAGAATGCAAAATGAACTCTTGGACAGTGCTGAAGATGGTCCGTTTTGGAAAGGAAACAGAATGTACACACAACTGATGACCCAGCATTATTACTCCTAGAGAAATTCTTGTACACTTGTTATAAAGATATGGCAGGCAGTGTTCATGACAATACTTCTGATAACAGAATCAAATGACAAAAAACTATGAACAACCCAGTATCTTTAAACAACAGAGTTAATATTTAGTACATTCATACAGTGGAGTACCAGTCAGTAATAAAAATGAATTTTGAGATTAACATGAATGAACCTCAAAAATATAATACTGAATGAAAGTTAGAGAATATATAATGAAATAATACACATATAAATTCAGAAACAGGCAAAACTAAACAGTCTTTTGGGTAGAGATACATATATAGTTGGGAAAACTAAAAAAAAAAAAAAGTGAAAAATGATCACAGAAATCAGAATAGCTACTATTATGGGGGGTGAGGGTGTGTGATCAAGAAGCGGCAGAAAGGCCTTTCACCGACAGTGTTCTTTATCTCACTCCTGGTAGCTGTTTGCCTTATTCTTTAAATTACACACTTACATGTTACACACTTTTCTGTATTTATGGTATTTTGCAACAGAAAAAAATTAATTTATCACATTTTCATTTAACTTTTGATAATAAAATACTTTATTGGTACCATTTAATGTCAAAAACACAGTATGTTTCCATCGCTTAGCTTCCATTTTTAAATTAAAGGCTAGTTTTTTTTTTAAAAAAAGGAGAAAAGGTAAAAATCACTTAATTCTGTCAAAAAACAAGCTGTAACTTACCTTTGCAAATAATTAGGTTCTCTCACATTAAATACCAAAATTCACTGGACTTCATTATAAATAATTGTATATAAAAGGAGACAATGGTCTAATTTTCTGCAGAGAACATTTTACATATCTTAAAAAAAAAGCCTAAATAAATGCTACCCAACTTAAAACTTGTAAGAATAATTCATAAGAGTTACTATAAAATGAATTCATGTAGCACCAAGTAATTTGGAATTTATATTTCAGATGATATGATTTACTGAGTAAAAAGTAATGACTTTTCTTCTGTGAATTTTCAGGGGTTTATATACAAATAGAAAGGATACAACATAGGTCCCTTTTAAAAGCCAAATCAAAATCTATGCATGCCTTCACCGTATCTCCAATTTCTGGATCTAGCAATTGACCCTATGGTAAAAGATCCATGTGTGATAAATAGTACAGTCCTATCTGAATATAATTTCTTACTCATTTTGTCTCATTAACATAATTTATACCTCAGGTAAAACATTATTCTGTGAACAATATATTTCTCTAAAATATTCTGTAATTCAGATTTCCATTCAGATCACCTTCCCCTCCACCTCTTTTTGCAAATCAGTGTGATCTATGGTATACCTCATTAAATTGTTTTTCTCTCTTCATGAAATTCTCTCTCAACTCAAAATATCACAATATTACAAATACAGATGCAGAATTTATTAACATATTAGGAAAAAAAGGATAATAAATATATACGAATTCAAGCTAAATGAGACAATGCAAAACAAAAAACACACAAAAGCATGCTATGTTCATCTATTCTGAACCACAGTAAGAAGGCCCCGGTAGCACCTGGCTCGTGTAAACTGATGTTCCCAGATATCACTAGTGCCCTGTTCTCCAGCGTAAGTAAATGTTCTAGTAAAGACATTTCCATGTTTATTTGTTTACTTAAAACAATCTATAGCAACTCTGACTACTAATTCAGAACACGAAAACACATCATAGTTTTAATCAAGTCACGGATCCTAACCTAAGTATTTTCTACTATTTACTCATTTGTTTAATACCAGACATTCAGGGAAAACAAGCAACATTAAGGGTTTTTATTTCTGATTTCTTCTGATTATGAATTTCAGATGTGTCGTTTAGTCATTCTCTGTTTCAGTGAAAAAGGATTCCTCAAGCAACTGACTAAAGATCTTAATTTAAAAGCAGGTTGACTCAGTGGTCAGCAGGTGAAGAACCTTTGTCAATACAATCCATCCGACACATTGTCCTCTCTGCAGGACTGGATGCTCCTGACCCGCCCTGAGCACAACACATTCCATCCCTCAACCCAGATGCAACCAGGGCACATCAGAACATGGGTGCAAGGTAGAAACTAACTCAAAACTACTTCTGGGGCAAACACCAGATTTTGATTTGTCAGCGATTCCAAAGTATGGTATTCTCACAAAACAGGCTTTGCACTGAAATACTTGCTTTTCTTCTCCTATCACGTTAAACTGCTAAAGTAAGTAATGCCAGAAAGAACACAAAAAATAAGCATGTCTTTTCTGAAAGAGGCACTGCATCTGGAATTGGAATTAAGGCTAAAAAAATAGTGCTGGTTTGTGGTTCAGACTAGTGTGCCAATGATTACGTTAACCAACGGCTTCACTATTTGTCCTGTATGCCTGTTTGTGAAGATGGGTCTCTATCTCCTCCCTGAAGACCAGCATTCCCAGGTGCGAGTGAGAGGCCTCGTTCATGGCTTTGGACTGGATGCACATACGGTACTGCTCGGGCGTCAACTCATCAGCACAGCGTTTCTCATGCCAGAGGTGGAAAAGACCAGGAACTGGGGTCCGAATCACAATCAGGTCACCATGTAAGTATTTTCGATAAAGATGAACATCTTCTCCACCCCAACCTTTTACTTCCATGTCGAATCCACCTGCAGGATGAAAATGGACACTGTACGTAACTGACAGCTAGAGCACAGTCGGAGCTGATAAGGATTAAGATGTTCTGCTTCAAATGAGATGGCATGGTACAGCCTAAAGACGCCTGAAGTAGAAGACTGACATCCTGGTTTGGAAGTCAGGAGCACACATTCTAGGAGCGCAGGATCTGTTGCTGACAGTATCAAAATGAGATTAAATATTTGAGAACGCTTTGTAAACATCAAAGTTATATAGAAAATCTAGAGAAAATCAAAGGAGAAGGAAATGTAAATCACCGATAATCTCACCACCATTAATATTATAATTAACATAATTATCCTTTGAGATGCAAGTTTTTCTGGGTTACAGAAAATTTTCCAGATGAGAAAAGAGAAGAAATGGTTAAGCTGAACATATACATTTGAGAATGGGCACACAGATAATTTAAAGTCATAGGAATGGATGAAATTACTGAAGGAGTTGAGAAAGAAAATAGGGATCAGGTCTAAATGCTAAGTAAGTAATGCCAATATCTACAGGTTAAATATGCAGATAAAGAAAAGTCAGCAAAAGAGACTGAAAAATGGCACCAGAGGATGGAGAAAATTCTGGAGATTAAGCTATCAGAGCGGTCAAGTGAAGAAAGTGTCCTGAGGAAGAAATGCTCATGCGTGTGCTGCTGAATTAAGAACTTAAAAAGAACCAGGTAGACCTAGGAACGATACATGCTATTTATAATCTTATAATCGTCACTCACTATGGAGGGATGGGACAAATGGATACCTGGAGTGGGTGAACACATGAAAAGGGAGATAAAGTTGAGACTATTTTCAAATTGGCTTAAGCTGAACAATGACCTTTCTAAGGAAACAGGGAGAACATAAAATCATTGGGAGTTTTTTGAAGAATTAGAAAAGATTTTTAAAAACTGAGAACAAATTAATTCTTTAATTAGGAGCTAGGTTTCCAAATTACATCTTCTGTCAAATAATTATATGCCACTTAATTTCACACTCGAAGGATGACAATAATCCTTTAAGGATAAAAAGTATTCCTTTTTATAGTCAGAGCCTTACTAAACACTATGTATATGTCTTGGTTTTTCTTCCCTGTAGATATAAGCTGTTCAAATATTAGAGATGGTGTAGATACTTAACATAAATGGGAGACTTCCAGTTTCTGGTCCAGCACAAACAGAGCTTAGAAGCCATTTCATCCTACCAAAAAGTAAACAAACAAACAAACTGAAAAATGAACAACTCTTTTCAGATCCTTGAGAGAAACAAGATCACAGAGCAAATGGCCATCTCCAAATTGGAGAGACAGGCAGGTAAAACAGAATTACAAGTATTAGAGCAGAAACCTACCAGCAGAAATCTCCAGGGGAACCAGTACTGGGGTAAGGTAGGGGTGGGTGGAGTGGGGTGGAAATCTGATCCATACATGATGAAGAGTTGAACATTTCAGAGGGCCCTATAGGGGCCCTAAGGGCCATAGGAAGTTCCCTGTACTCCTTTAGGAGTTCTAGCAAGTTCTCACTGTGAAGATTGGAGCAAAATCCCCTAGTGCTTTCAGCAGGGCAGTGGGAAAGTAATCATTTTGAAACAAGCCAGAGAGAACACTTTATTCTTCTTAACAAGGCCTGCCCTCAGAAGAAACTACTTTACCAGAGTCAAATCTACCTGGGGGAAGGACATACCCCACTCTAGCCCACTCTAGCTATCCTATTCCACAGAAGGTTGGGGCAGTGTCTGAGAAACACTTGTGAAGTTAAGGGTCCTGGACATATAATCTCACTTAAAGGACGGAGGCCTAATCACAGGTATATAGAATATTTCCTCTTTTCCTATACTTCACCACCGATTACTAAAGGCATTGCCCAATACATTATGTTCATCTATGAAGAAAAACCGAGGCATTCTAAAAGACAAAAAACAGATTGAAGACATAGAGCAAGTATC